>CAXKVI010000002.1:43051320-44339777 GCA_964058755.1 Campiglossa producta
AGCAATTTGAAAGCACTAAAAGTAATTGTCCTACAACTACAAACGACAAAATTGATTGTAGTGAAATTTTTTTTTTGGAGCTTTTATAGTTACTCCGAAAATACAATATATTGTGCAGAAACCGGATAAAAAACTACAAACGATTTAAAACATATTTCAACAAAAAAAAAAAACAAAATTTACTTCATTTGCTTGGTTTCTGCACAATATATTGTATTTTCGGAGTAACTATAAAAGCTACAAAAAAAAAAATTTCACTACAATCAATTTTGTCGTTTGTAGTTGTAGGAAAATTACTTTTAGTGCTTTCAAATTGCTGAATTCTGCCTTTTTTTGACATGCGTTCTCGATTACTCCGAAACCTTCGGAGCAAAAAAAAAATTTTTTTTCGGATAAAAAACTACAAACGATTTAAAACATATTTCAACAAAAAAAAAACAAAATTTACTTCATTTGCTTGGTTTCTGCACAATATATTGTATTTTCGGAGTAACTATAAAAGCTACAAAAAAAATATTTCACTACAATCAATCTTGTCGTTTGTAGTTGTAGGAAAATTACTTTTAGTGCTTTCAAATTGCTGAATTCTGCCTTTTTTGACATGCGTTCTCGATTACTCCGAAACCTTCGGAGCAAAAAAAAAATTTTTTTTCGGATAAAAAACTACAAACGATTTAAAACATATTTCAACAAAAAAAAAACAAAATTTACTTCATTTGCTTGGTTTCTGCACAATATATTGTATTTTCGGAGTAACTATAAAAGCTACAAAAAAAAAAATTTCACTACAATCAATTTTGTCGTTTGTAGTTGTAGGAAAATTACTTTTAGTGCTTTCAAATTGCTGAATTCTGCCTTTTTTTGACATGCGTTCTCGATTACTCCGAAACCTTCGGAGCAAAAAAAAAATTTTTTTTCGGATAAAAAACTACAAACGATTTAAAACATATTTCAACAAAAAAAAAACAAAATTTACTTCATTTGCTTGGTTTCTGCACAATATATTGTATTTTCGGAGTAACTATAAAAGCTAAAAAAAAAAAAAATTTCACTACAATCAATTTTGTCGTTTGTAGTTGTAGGAAAATTACTTTTAGTGCTTTCAAATTGCTGAATTCTGCCTTTTTTTGACATGCGTTCTCGATTACTCCGAAACCTTCGGAGCAAAAAAAAAATTTTTTTTCGGATAAAAAACTACAAACGATTTAAAACATATTTCAACAAAAAAAAACAAAATTTACTTCATTTGCTTAGTTTCTGCACAATATATTGTATTTTCGGAGTAACTATAAAAGCTACAAAAAAAAAAATTTCACTACAATCAATTTTGTCGTTTGTAGTTGTAGGAAAATTACTTTTAGTGCTTTCAAATTGCTGAATTCTGCCTTTTTTTGACATGCGTTCTCGATTACTCCGAAACCTTCGGAGCAAAAAAAAAATTTTTTTTCGGATAAAAAACTACAAACGATTTAAAACATATTTCAACAAAAAAAAAACCAAAATTTACTTCATTTGCTTGGTTTCTGCACAATATATTGTATTTTCGGAGTAACTATAAAAGCTACAAAAAAAAAAAATTTCACTACAATCAATTTTGTCGTTTGTAGTTGTAGGAAAATTACTTTTAGTGCTTTGAAATTGCTGAATTCTGCCTTTTTTTGACATGCGTTCTCGATTACTCCGAAACCTTCGGAGCAAAAAAAAAATTTTTTTTCGGATATAAAACTACAAACGATTTAAAACATATTTCAACAAAAAAAAAACAAAATTTACTTCATTTGCTTGGTTTCTGCACAATATATTGTATTTTCGGAGTAACTATAAAAGCTCCAAAAAAAAAAATTTCACTACAATCAATTTTGTCGTTTGTAGTTGTAGGAAAATTACTTTTAGTGCTTTCAAATTGCTGAATTCTGCCTTTTTTTGACATGCGTTCTCGATTACTCCGAAACCTTCGGAGCAAAAAAAAATTTTTTTTCGGATAAAAAACTACAAACGATTTAAAACATATTTCAACAAAAAAAAAACAAAATTTACTTCATTTGCTTGGTTTCTGCACAATATATTGTATTTTCGGAGTAACTATAAAAGCTACAAAAAAAAAAATTTCACTACAATCAATTTTGTCGTTTGTAGTTGTAGGAAAAGTACTTTTAGTGCTTTCAAATTGCTGAATTCTGCCTTTTTTTAACATGCGTTTTCGATATCTCCGAAACCTTTGGAGCAAAAAAAAAATGAATTTCACTACAATCAATCTCATCGTTTGTAGTTCACAAAAATGCAAAAAAAGTTTGAGTTTTTTCAAAGCGGGTTCCAGCGTGATGTGCATTAGGCCATATCTCCGAAACCTTTGGAGCAAAAAAAAATTTTTTTTTCGTATAAAAAACTACAAACGATTTAAAACATATTTCAACAAAAAAAAAACAAAATTTACTTCATTTGCTTGGTTTCTGCACAATATATTGTATTTTCGGAGTAACTATAAAAGCTACAAAAAAAAAAATTTCACTACAATCAATTTTGTCGTTTGTAGTTGTAGGAAAATTACTTTTAGTGCTTTCAAATTGCTGAATTCTGCCTTTTTTTGACATGCGTTCTCGATTACTCCGAAACCTTCGGAGCAAAAAAAAAAATTTTTTTCGGATAAAAAACTACAAACGATTTAAAACATATTTCAACAAAAAAAAACCAAAATTTACTTCATTTGCTTGGTTTCTGCACAATATATTGTATTTTCGGAGTAACTATATAAGCTACAAAAAAAAAAATTTCACTACAATCAATTTTGTCGTTTGTAGTTGTAGGAAAATTACTTTTAGTGCTTTCAAATTGCTGAATTCTGCCTTTTTTTGACATGCGTTGTCGATTACTCCGAAACCTTCGGAGCAAAAAAAAATTTTTTTTTCGGATAAAAAACTACAAACGATTTAAAACATATTTCAACAAAAAAAAAACAAAATTTACTTCATTTGCTTGGTTTCTGCACAATATATTGTATTTTCGGAGTAACTATAAAAGCTACAAAAAAAAAAATTTCACTACAATCAATTTTGTCATTTGTAGTTGTAGGAAAATTACTTTTAGTGCTTTCAAATTGCTGAATTCTGCCTTTTTTTGACATGCGTTCTCGATTACTCCGAAACCTTCGGAGCAAAAAAAAAATTTTTTTTCGGATAAAAAACTACAAACGATTTAAAACATATTTCAACAAAAAAAAACAAAATTTACTTCATTTGCTTGGTTTCTGCACAATATATTGTATTTTCGGAGTAACTATAAAAGCTACAAAAAAAAAAATTTCACTACAATCAATTTTGTCGTTTGTAGTTGTAGGAAAATTACTTTTAGTGCTTTCAAATTGCTGAATTCTGCCTTTTTTTGACATGCGTTCTCGATTACTCCGAAACCTTCGGAGCAAAAAAAAATTTTTTTTCGGATAAAAAACTACAAACGATTTAAAACATATTTCAACAAAAAAAAAACAAAATTTACTTCATTTGCTTGGTTTCTGCACAATATATTGTATTTTCGGAGTAACTATAAAAGCTACAAAAAAAAATATTTCACTACAATCAATCTTGTCGTTTGTAGTTGTAGGAAAATTACTTTTAGTGCTTTCAAATTGCTGAATTCTGCCTTTTTTGACATGCGTTCTCGATTACTCCGAAACCTTCGGAGCAAAAAAAAAATTTTTTTTCGGATAAAAAACTACAAACGATTTAAAACATATTTCAACAAAAAAAAAACAAAATTTACTTCATTTGCTTGGTTTCTGCACAATATATTGTATTTTCGGAGTAACTATAAAAGCTACAAAAAAAAAATGTCACTACAATCAATTTTGTCGTTTGTAGTTGTAGGAAAATTACTTTTAGTGCTTTCAAATTGCTGAATTCTGCCTTTTTTTGACATGCGTTCTCGATTACTCCGAAACCTTCGGAGCAAAAAAAAAATTTTTTTTCGGATAAAAAACTACAAACGATTTAAAACATATTTCAACAAAAAAAAAACAAAATTTACTTCATTTGCTTGGTTTCTGCACAATATATTGTATTTTCGGAGTAACTATAAAAGCTACAAAAAAAAAAATTTCACTACAATCAATTTTGTCGTTTGTAGTTGTAGGAAAATTACTTTTAGTGCTTTCAAATTGCTGAATTCTGCCTTTTTTTGACATGCGTTCTCGATTACTCCGAAACCTTCGGAGCAAAAAAAAATTTTTTTTCGGATAAAAAACTACAAACGATTTAAAACATATTTCAACAAAAAAAAACAAAATTTACTTCATTTGCTTAGTTTCTGCACAATATATTGTATTTTCGGAGTAACTATAAAAGCTACAAAAAAAAAAATTTCACTACAATCAATTTTGTCGTTTGTAGTTGTAGGAAAATTACTTTTAGTGCTTTCAAATTGCTGAATTCTGCCTTTTTTTGACATGCGTTCTCGATTACTCCGAAACCTTCGGAGCAAAAAAAAAATTTTTTTTCGGATAAAAAACTACAAACGATTTAAAACATATTTCAACAAAAAAAAACCAAAATTTACTTCATTTGCTTGGTTTCTGCACAATATATTGTATTTTCGGAGTAACTATAAAAGCTAAAAAAAAAAAAATTTCACTACAATCAATTTTGTCGTTTGTAGTTGTAGGAAAATTACTTTTAGTGCTTTGAAATTGCTGAATTCTGCCTTTTTTTGACATGCGTTCTCGATTACTCCGAAACCTTCGGAGCAAAAAAAAAATTTTTTTTCGGATAAAAAACTACAAACGATTTAAAACATATTTCAACAAAAAAAAAACAAAATTTACTTCATTTGCTTGGTTTCTGCACAATATATTGTATTTTCGGAGTAACTATAAAAGCTCCAAAAAAAAAAAATTTCACTACAATCAATTTTGTCGTTTGTAGTTGTAGGAAAATTACTTTTAGTGCTTTCAAATTGCTGAATTCTGCCTTTTTTTGACATGCGTTCTCGATTACTCCGAAACCTTCGGAGCAAAAAAAAATTTTTTTTCGGATAAAAAACTACAAACGATTTAAAACATATTTCAACAAAAAAAAAACAAAATTTACTTCATTTGCTTGGTTTCTGCACAATATATTGTATTTTCGGAGTAACTATAAAAGCTACAAAAAAAAAAATTTCACTACAATCAATTTTGTCGTTTGTAGTTGTAGGAAAAGTACTTTTAGTGCTTTCAAATTGCTGAATTCTGCCTTTTTTTAACATGCGTTTTCGATATCTCCGAAACCTTTGGAGCAAAAAAAAAATGAATTTCACTACAATCAATCTCATCGTTTGTAGTTCACAAAAATGCAAAAAAAGTTTGAGTTTTTTCAAAGCGGGTTCCAGCGTGATGTGCATTAGGCCATATCTCCGAAACCTTTGGAGCAAAAAAAAATTTTTTTTTCGTATAAAAAACTACAAACGATTTAAAACATATTTTAACAAAAAAAAAACAAAATTTACTTCATTTGCTTGGTTTCTGCACAATATATTGTATTTTCGGAGTAACTATAAAAGCTACAAAAAAAAAAAATTTCACTACAATCAATTTTGTCGTTTGTAGTTGTAGGAAAATTACTTTTAGTGCTTTCAAATTGCTGAATTCTGCCTTTTTTTGACATGCGTTCTCGATTACTCCGAAACCTTCGGAGCAAAAAAAAAAATTTTTTTCGGATAAAAAACTACAAACGATTTAAAACATATTTCAACAAAAAAAAACCAAAATTTACTTCATTTGCTTGGTTTCTGCACAATATATTGTATTTTCGGAGTAACTATAAAAGCTACAAAAAAAAAATTTCACTACAATCAATTTTGTCGTTTGTAGTTGTAGGAAAATTACTTTTAGTGCTTTCAAATTGCTGAATTCTGCCTTTTTTTTGACATGCGTTCTCGATTACTCCGAAACCTTCGGAGCAAAAAAAAAATTTTTTTTCGGATAAAAAACTACAAACGATTTAAAACATATTTCAACAAAAAAAAAAAACAAAATTTACTTCATTTGCTTGGTTTCTGCACAATATATTGTATATTCGGAGTAACTATAAAAGCTACAAAAAAAAAAATTTCACTACAATCAATTTTGTCGTTTGTAGTTGTAGGAAAATTACTTTTAGTGCTTTCAAATTGCTGAATTCTGCCTTTTTTTGACATGCGTTCTCGATTACTCCGAAACCTTCGGAGCAAAAAAAAAATTTTTTTTCGGATAAAAAACTACAAACGATTTAAAACATATTTCAACAAAAAAAAAAACAAAATTTACTTCATTTGCTTGGTTTCTGCACAATATATTGTATTTTCGGAGTAACTATAAAAGCTACAAACAAAAAAATTTCACTACAATCAATTTTGTCGTTTGTAGTTGTAGGAAAAGTACTTTTAGTGCTTTCAAATTGCTGAATTCTGCCTTTTTTTAACATGCGTTTGCGATATCTCCGAAACCTTTGGAGCAAAAAAAAAAATGAATTTCACTACAATCAATATCATCGTTTGTAGTTCACAAAAATGCAAAAAAAGTTTGAGTTTTTTCAAAGCGGGTTCCAGCGTGATGTGCATTAGGCCATATCTCCGAAACCTTTGGAGCAAAAAAAAATTTTTTTTTCGTATAAAAAACTACAAACGATTTAAAACATATTTTAACAAAAAAAAAACAAAATTTACTTCATTTGCTTGGTTTCTGCACAATATATTGTATTTTCGGAGTAACTATAAAAGCTACAAAAAAAAAAATTTCACTACAATCAATTTTGTCGTTTGTAGTTGTAGGAAAATTACTTTTAGTGCTTTCAAATTGCTGAATTCTGCCTTTTTTTGACATGCGTTCTCGATTACTCCGAAACCTTCGGAGCAAAAAAAAAAATTTTTTTCGGATAAAAAACTACAAACGATTTAAAACATATTTCAACAAAAAAAAACCAAAATTTACTTCATTTGCTTGGTTTCTGCACAATATATTGTATTTTCGGAGTAACTATAAAAGCTACAAAAAAAAAATTTCACTACAATCAATTTTGTCGTTTGTAGTTGTAGGAAAATTACTTTTAGTGCTTTCAAATTGCTGAATTCTGCCTTTTTTTGACATGCGTTCTCGATTACTCCGAAACCTTCGGAGCAAAAAAAAAATTTTTTTTCGGATAAAAAACTACAAACGATTTAAAACATATTTCAACAAAAAAAAAACAAAATTTACTTCATTTGCTTGGTTTCTGCACAATATATTGTATTTTCGGAGCAACTATAAAAGCTACAAAAAAAAAAAATTTCACTACAATCAATTTTGTCGTTTGTAGTTGTAGGAAAATTACTTTTAGTGCTTTCAAATTGCTGAATTCTGCCTTTTTTTGACATGCGTTCTCGATTACTCCGAAACCTTCGGAGCAAAAAAAAAATTTTTTTTCGGATAAAAAACTACAAACGATTTAAACATATTTCAACAAAAAAAAAACAAAATTTACTTCATTTGCTTGGTTTCTGCACAATATATTGTATTTTCGGAGTAACTATAAAAGCTACAAAAAAAAAAAATTTTACTACAATCAATTTTGTCGTTTGTAGTTGTAGGAAAAGTACTTTTAGTGCTTTCAAATTGCTGAATTCTGCCTTTTTTTAACATGCGTTTTCGATATCTCCGAAACCTTTGGAGCAAAAAAAAAATGAATTTCACTACAATCAATCTCATCGTTTGTAGTTCACAAAAATGCAAAAAAAGTTTGAGTTTTTTCAAAGCGGGTTCCAGCGTGATGTGCATTAGGCCATATCTCCGAAACCTTTGGAGCAAAAAAAAATTTTTTTTTCGTATAAAAAACTACAAACGATTTAAAACATATTTTAACAAAAAAAAAACAAAATTTACTTCATTTGCTTGGTTTCTGCACAATATATTGTATTTTCGGAGTAACTATAAAAGCTACAAAAAAAAAAATTTCACTACAATCAATTTTGTCGTTTGTAGTTGTAGGAAAATTACTTTTAGTGCTTTCAAATTGCTGAATTCTGCCTTTTTTTGACATGCGTTCTCGATTACTCCGAAACCTTCGGAGCAAAAAAAAAAATTTTTTTCGGATAAAAAACTACAAACGATTTAAAGCATATTTCAACAAAAAAAAACCAAAATTTACTTCATTTGCTTGGTTTCTGCACAATATATTGTATTTTCGGAGTAACTATAAAAGCTACAAAAAAAAAAATTTCACTACAATCAATTTTGTCGTTTGTAGTTGTAGGAAAATTACTTTTAGTGCTTTCAAATTGCTGAATTCTGCCTTTTTTTGACATGCGTTCTCGATTACTCCGAAACCTTCGGAGCAAAAAAAAAATTTTTTTTCGGATAAAAAACTACAAACGATTTAAAACATATTTCAACAAAAAAAAAACAAAATTTACTTCATTTGCTTGGTTTCTGCACAATATATTGTATTTTCGGAGTAACTATAAAAGCTACAAAAAAAAAAATTTCACTACAATCAATTTTGTCGTTTGTAGTTGTAGGAAAATTACTTTTAGTGCTTTCAAATTGCTGAATTCTGCCTTTTTTTGACATGCGTTCTCGATTACTCCGAAACCTTCGGAGCAAAAAAAAAATTTTTTTTCGGATAAAAAACTACAAACGATTTAAAACATATTTCAACAAAAAAAAAACAAAATTTACTTCATTTGCTTGGTTTCTGCACAATATATTGTATTTTCGGAGTAACTATAAAAGCTACAAAAAAAAAAATTTCACTACAATCAATTTTGTCGTTTGTAGTTGTAGGAAAATTACTTTTAGTGCTTTCAAATTTCTGAATTCTGCCTTTTTTTAACATGCGTTTTCGATATCTCCGAAACCTTTGGAGCAAAAAAAAAATGAATTTCACTACAATCAATCTCATCGTTTGTAGTTCACAAAAATGCAAAAAAAGTTTGAGTTTTTTCAAAGCGGGTTCCAGCGTGATGTGCATTAGGCCATATCTCCGAAACCTTTGGAGCAAAAAAAAATTTTTTTTTCGTATAAAAAACTACAAACGATTTAAAACATATTTTAACAAAAAAAAACTCAAATTTACTTAGTTTGCTTGGTTTCTGCACAATGTATTATATTTTCGGAGTAACTATAAGAACTACAAAAAAATGAGTTTCACTACAATCAATCTCGTCGTTTGTAGTTGACGAAAGTGCAAAAAAAATTTGAATTTTTTCAAAGCGGGTTCCAACGTGATGGAGCTGGGGATTCACCTATAAAATTATATAATTTTTAGCCATTTTCTTTACCGAATTATGTCAATTTAGGTGATTTTCGAAATTTTCGATATCGAAAAGAGGGCGTGGTTATCATCAGATTTCCCCCATTTTCAATAGCAACCTCCCTTGGTCAGAAAGTAACCTGTATACAAAATTTTATGCAAATATCTAAATTTTTACTCAAGTTATCGTGTACACGGACAGACGGACGAACATGCCTTAATGAACTCCTCTTTGCAACCCAAGAACTTTCATATATAGAACTCTATATCTATCTCGATTATTTTGTGCTGTTACGTAGTACCGTTATGTCAACAAAACTATAATAACATTGTACTAGTACTAGTACGCTGGGTATAAAAACCGAATTATGTTGAATATGAGATAATATTAAAAAATACAATAAACAAAATTATATAAAATAAAAAAAATTAATAAAATAAAACGCAATGAATTAAACAAAATAATGAAAAATAAAACAAACAAAATTATAAGATAAAAAAAATTAAAATAAAATATGATTAATTAAAGATGGAAATGAACATCATCTTATATTTCCAGTAGAGATCGGAAAAATAGTTCAAATTAGGCGCCTGAGAAAAACTTTGTAAATTTATTTTACAAAATTGGGTAAACTGTGGCAATTATGTTAGCACAATTTTAGGCGTTTGTTTTTAACATATTTTTCGAACTCTAGTCGCCAGTCAGTCCTGTATATACATAAATCAGCCTTAGAAGGGGTTCTCCTTAAGAACAAAAGAACTGAATAAAAATTCGAGACAGTATTTTCCTTTCATTATGCTATGGCTTTTAAGAAAAAGGACATCCTAAAATCAAAACTATCCAAACTACCAGTTGTTGATACATACTCTGACAGTTTTCCAAGACTAAACGCCTATAAGTATGCAACTAAAATATTTTCAAGTGCTATTACCTCCAGCTTAAGACTTCACTAAGGCAATTATACTCCCATCTGCAGGTTATATTAAAAATTCAACTCAATAATAATAACAGCAGCAACAAGACTTAAGCAGAAAACGTAACTGCGAGTGCAATATTGACTACTACAACAACAACACACTTTCATACACCTTGCAACTTTAATAAATGCATTTTTCATGCTGTCATCACAATGTTACAACAGAGAAAAGTAGCTGTTCAATATGTTTGTTGTTGTTTAAGATGATACTAAGAACAACATGATGTTGGTGTTGTTTTTGCGCACAAAGAACAGTTATAGTATTAATACTAGTGCATATTTTGCATTTGAAAGTAATAACAGTCAACAAACTGTCAGTGGACGGTGATTTATTTTGTCGAAAGTAGTTAAGAGTAAGTAGTTAGTGAGCATTGGCGACGGATATTGCACGGAAGTGAAATGGTGGAGAAGATGAAAAAAAGGAAGAAGAAGAAAAAGAGCTGATGGATATTGCCATTAGTATGTACATATTCGTATATTTTAACTGCATATATATTTATAAGAACAAACATAAGTTCTTTTTTGTAAGATTATGTAGCGAATTCCACACCTTTTGTGTTTGTTTGAATAAATATGCGTGTCATGCAATAATTTTTTCACAGCTTCTTCTTCTTCTTTATGCACATAACGCCCGAACAAAAGAGAACAAAATAATATACAGACAGCAATGCGAAAGCAATGAATGGAATTGAATGGCGAGATGGTGACCATGCAAAGAGATGTTGTTGCTTTGCTTTGGCGTCTCTCCATATACAAATACGCCATCCATTCACAGTCATGGTTCAACAATCGACAGATTGACGCACGAGAAATATTATGCAAGACGTCCCCCACTGCGCTTCCATCTACAAACCAATTTGAGGCTTGCACGCCTGAAAGTAGACAACGCATGGGTTAAGATGTGTTGTGCTTAAGTTTCATGTATGACTTTGTGTCCGCCCGGAGACTTGTTCATGGCAGTAGAAGGATTACTCTGAAGAGCAGCGGAATGTCTATAATCGATATAATACGTAACTCCTCTACTAAGGGAGCGTCCATAAATCACGTGATCAACTTTTAGACATTTTGAAACCCTCCCACGCCCGCATTTAACCTTTTTAAATTTTTTAAACAAAATTATTAGAAATCCGAATCTTCGTAACTAAATTTTGGAGGCTAACTTCGATAAATGGGGAACGGCATTTTCTTCACTTATGGCTAGAGTTCGGAAAATATGTCATATCAAGCGCTTAAAATTATGCAACGAAATTTTTTTAAATATGTTTCGAATGAAGCATCGGAAAATTGGAGGATGGGGTATCTTCGGGTGTAAGCCCCCGTGAATGCGATTAGATTTCTTGCTTACTAAGATGGCAGAAATAAAATTTATTAAAGAAAAAAAAGAAAAAAAGAAAATTTTGTAGTGACTCGCTTAGATTTGTGAAAATGAGGCAAGTGCATATTAGCAAATGGAACATGATATACAGCTTTTTGATTTGTAGTGGTCTGACTATATAGAAAGAATTTAGTATTTTAGGCAAAAAAATCTATTTCAACTTTCCAATTTTTTTCTGTGACCAAAAACAGTGTTAACAATTTTCCAATTGTAAAAATGCAGAATTTGTCTCGTGTTAAAAACGGTTTTGGCATTTTTGATGTTGAGTTATTGGAACATTAACTATGCCACAATTAACTTACTTGTGTCAAATTTTATTTTCATTAGACCTAGCTTTGTTTTGCTTTCAAAAAAATAAATAAATTTTTTTACAAATAAAAAAAACAGAAAATATTACTTACAAAATTTTTGTCATTACAAAATTTTACATTTTGAAAATAAGTATTCCATACCCACATTACGAACCTTCCCAGTTCTACGCTATTTTTTCGAAACAAATTTACCTATTTTAAGGCGCTTGATTTTTTCCGAACTCTACTTATGTCTGAATCTCTTCAAAAAAGTTGGTATCGTCCCATACCCAGCCGGCTGCTGTACAGTGCAATAATTATAATTGAAGTTTCAACTTTCAATAATAACACTGTACAACAAATTTGATGATGAGGTGATACAATTATGACTAGTTCCCCAGTGAACTGGACTTATATGTATATCTGTGAAATAAAAGCCACACTGACACCCCTTTTACATTATTCAAGTCTTGAATTCAATTCTGCCGCGACATAGGTGAAGGGGGTGAGAATCGAGGGGAAGGGTACACTTGAAAGCGTACCGTCTACTCGTTTCAAGTTTTTCTTGCTATCTCTTTCACTTCTCCTTGTACCCCATATTTTGTTTCATAATTGCTTTCAAGAAAAGTTGACAAGTGTAGACAAGAATAGAAAACACCAAAGAGAACGCCAGCAGAGTTGAAAGCAATACTTGACAAGTGTAAAACCAGACTGAGAACACTCACATTCAGGAGCAATTTATTACTAGAGCATATTTGGATGCTTCATGTGCTTTAACATATATTTAGGCGCATATTTTTGAATTTTATCCGACTATAGCATAGTTTTAGGCGTTTGATTTTGACATATTTTCCGAACTCTACCCATAACTTAAAAATTGCTCAACATTTTGCTTCTCTTTACGATTCGTTGGGTAGACACGGTGTTTCAGAATTATTGGCATAACTCGAATGCGGTGTTGATGATATCACAACGGCAAGAAACGGCTTCCTACACCTTACCTACGTCGCAGACTATGGTTCGATTTATTCGTTTTTGCCTTCGTACCACAAAATGTAGCAATTTAATAGCCAAAGCATAAAAACCACTCCTGAACGATGCTTTCAATGCAACATATTTTTCACAAAAACAAATACATAAAAGGGAGGGGAGTTTAATTTTAGCTGCCTATAAATGCTTGTATGTATGCGGCTAAAAGCTTATCCAAAATTACTACTGTGTATTATATGCTCATATTTATACGAATTCAAGGAGTATATTTACGCTGGCACTAAAAGTCATTCAAATGGAAAGGGAAATGAAAATGTAAATGGCTATTCATGCCACACATCACTTTTTCTGTTGCAAGCAAACAATCAACGACGCAAATAATGCAACACGCCTACAAGTAGGCAATATAAAGTTTGTTATTTTGGCTTTAAATTCACTCTGGGCTTAAGCTGAGCGGGAGTTGAGCGGAACTGTGTATGTGTAGTTAGTCGTAGTTACGAATGTGATATTGATTAATTTTTTTTTGTAGCAATTCCTCTTGTTATGCAAACAACAACAACATAAATAGTAATATTAATACATAGTAAAAAATCGAAAATGATGCGAACTGGAAAAAGGTAATGAAGCGAATGGATGCAATAAAAATTACATGAAATATATGTGAAATTAAATTTTACCAATGCCCAGCAGAGCAATGACTAACTCGAGCAGCTGAGTATGCAGGGCAAAGAGCAAAGAACGAATAGGAAAGAAATATGGAAATGTTAGTTAGGAAATACTAGTTTATACGAGTAACTAAAGTTTTCTAACCGACGTCGAAATTGTCCGAAAAAGACTGATCGAATATGGACTCGAGCAATATCATTTTTTTTCCTTATGTTTTTTTATTTATTTTATTTTATTTTTATTTTTTTTTCATTTTACTTTGGGGAAGCCCTTATTGAATTGAATTAAGTGGCGCTGTAATTTTTATGATCTAGAAGAGAAACTAAAATTACGAAATGGCATAAATTATTTTGATTCTGAAACTGATACAAATTTGCTCCGACCCTCCTTAACGATTTATTTTAAAGATACTAACTGGTTTAAATTATCTTTGGTATAAATTTTTTTCATCCTTTTCATTGCTTTTCGGCACTGTTACGAACTTATCTAAATTTTTCCTAGTTTTTCTTTTAAAGCGTTCTAAATTCTTTCTAAACGGTTCAACATTTTTTTCATAGAGGTTCTACACTGGTTCGAGCTGATCTGTATTTCCTTTCAATCGCCGTCAAGCCTATCTACACTGGTGCGATCTGGTCTAATTTTTCTTAAATAATTTTTGTGGAGTTTTTAAACTGGTAAGAATAGCTTAAAATTTTAACCGCATTCCGAAGTTAGCTCCCTTTAGATATAGATTTACGTAACATGATGGATTCCCTCTGTAATCCAGAAGCGCAAATTTAATTACGAACTGGCATAAACTATTTCTAGTCTAAATTTTCCCTAATCATATTCATGAGCTGGCTAAATTTCCTCTAGTTCCATTTAAAGCAGGGACCGCGACTCTTATTCCTTTTAAAATAAAGAGAAAAAAGTTATTTCTGGACTTTTACTCTTATCCGGACAAAAATAATCGGACAACCCGGACTTTTATTTTTTCTCGTCAGCAATAAAAGTTATCTTTGTCCTTTTACTTTTTAAGGACAGAATAAAAGTCCTCTCAAATATCTTCCTCTTTCATATGATACCAAATTTATTTAATTTAGACAAGCGGTTCGGAAGATAGTACCTAACTGGTATAAATTATATCTGGTATAAATTTTATCTAATTATATTCAAAGCGTATCGGCAAAGGTACGAACTGATCTAAATTCACCCAGTTCCTTAAAAAAGGCTACCTTTACTCTTGGGTCTGGTCTAAAGTTCCTCGCACTTTATACACGGTGCTTCTACACTAGTTCGAGATGATCTAAATTTCCTTCAACCGTCCTCAAAAAAAATGTGATACTGGTACGATTCCCTTAAAAGCGTTTCTAAATTAGAACGAACTGGTTTAACTTTTATGACAATAACAATCCCTGACAATTGGTAAAATCGAATGCAAGAGACATTATTAAATTAGTTTATAGTTTTTATACCCAGCGTACTAGTACTAGTACAAGGGTATTATTATTTTGTCCACATAACCGTACTACGTAACGGCACAAAATAATATAGATATAGAGTTCCATATACATATGAAAGTTCTTAGGTTGAAAAGGAGAGTTGATTAAGGCATGTCCGTCCGTACGTCTATTCCTGTACTCGATAACTTTATTTAAAATTGCCATATTTCCAGGAAATTTGGTATACAGGTTACTTTCTGTCCAAGGTAGGTTCCTATTAAAAATCGCCGAAATCGGATAATAACCTCGCCTCCATTTTCGATATCGAAAATCACATAAACTGACATATCTCGGTAGCTATAATGGCTAAAATGATTCTATTATGATTTTTTAATAAATTGTTTAAGTGGGCGTGGCATCGCCACATAAATTGACATAAATTGGCCGCTACCTGGCGGCCGCCGTGGTGTAGCGTTTAAGTGTTCGTCCATTTATACCAAGTCGTGGCGTATCAATGCCCGGAAAAAGTAACATCAAAAATGATTTAGAAAAAGAATTTTCTATACGGGGTCGCCCTTCGGCAGTAGTTTGGCAAACTCTCCGGGTGTATTTCTGCCATGAGAAGCTTCTCAGCAAAAACTCTTTTGCTTTGCAAGTCCCGTTTAGAGTCGGCAAAAAACTGTAGGTCCCGCCAACTTGTTGGAAAAACTGAAATGCAACACACCATGGTGTGCACAAGTTCGAAAGAGAAGCTCGGCAAAAACCTCGTTAGAGGTTATGATAACCTGTTAGTATATCGCCACCATTAGCTTAGCTATTCCGTTCTGAAAACTACCGCTGGGTATTTAATGTTCGGTTCCTTGCTTTTTTTTAACTAGTATAAGCTAGTTAGACTAGAATTCCATTCTAGGCTCGAGATACATAGTTTCCAAATAGTTGGTTAAACTGCTGTGTATATTTGCATAATGTAGTATGTATGTATATCTGACTATTAGTGAGATCTTTATAAAGTTTTGCAGTCAACAAACATGCACACACACACACACATACGGCGTATGTCATACGTACATTCGTATATAAATTCACATGATAACTTCATTTCATCCGTTGCTTTGACCATGAGTTTTCTTCATTCCTATTGTTAGTTACATCCTTCTGATTTTGATTTCATTCGTTTCCTCGCTCTTGTTCTATTTCACTCTTTATAGCTTTGCATTCAAATTTATTTACATGCAAATGCATTATTTTTTCTATTATTTTCTATAGCAGACTTTTGTGCAACAAATATGCAAATAAATGCCAACAAAGTGTGGATAAAGAGCGTTCGCTTTGTTATTTTTGCCATTTGTTAACTGTTTGTGTATTTGGATGTGTGTGTTTGTGTTAATGTCAGTGAAAGAGTTAAACAAAAAATAGTCATGCCAGATAACGTAAAATTTATTTGCAGCATAATATTACAATGTTTGAAAGAATGTGTGTATATAAAATTTTGTTGTATGAAAAAACTTCTTTTGTTGAATTGCATTTTTAGCATACAATTTTTTTCTACTTTTCTATTCGAATTTTTAGTTTGTTTTCATCGTCGGGTTGTTTGCAAGTGATTTGTTTGTGCCCTATTTGAATGAAATTACTGGCATGGGATTTAAAAGTTACATTTACATACATACATATACATATGTACTTTTGTACATACATAGAAAAATCGACAAGTAGTTGGAGCAGGGATATATGGTCATATTAGGAAAGTGATTATCTTTTTTTTATACATATGTACGTACGTTAACATATGTTTATACATATCTATTTAACAATTCAATATTAAAATAGCTCAAGTTTGAAAGTTGAAAGCGCTTGCTATGCAAAATTCATATACGCTCCCCCTGTGTAGCACCCATTTGAAGAAGATTGGAAAAAATTTAGACCATTTCTTGCCAGTACAGCCATCTTTTCGAGAGGATGAACGAAAATGTAACAAGTTCGCTCCAGTGCTGAGATGCTTTGAAAACGCTTGGAAAAATTTTGGACCAGTTCGTAATAGGGTAGCAGCACTGTTAAAAGATTGGATACAATTTAGACTAGTTTCTAGCAATAACAGCCTAAGTCTACTTATGAAATTAGACCAGTTGAAATTTTTGGTGGTGATTTTTAATAGCAACATCGAGACGTTTTTAAAGACTTTCATTGGTCTTTTTTTTACTTTCTTTACTAACAATTAAATCCAATACGTTTGCCTTAGTTATAAAACAGTTTTGTTACAAAAATTCGCCAGCAAAAATTTCTTAAGTCGACTTAGGCTGTTATTGCTGATTTATGACTATTTTTGGCCCCAAGGTAATAAAGTCATTTTGTAGGTTAAAAAAAGTACTAAACTTTAAGTTTGGCCTCCAGCAGTACCTCTCCGAAAGCTGCATTCAATTCCAAGCAATAGATTTGAAGTGATGCTGCTACAAACAAATATTCATACAGACAAATAAACCGTTTATAAAATTTGTTTATGGAAATGTAGGTATGTAAGTAGAGTGAAAGCTGCTTAACAGACAGCACTGGCAGGCACACTTACAGTGAGTAACAATCCAGACAGATTGACATAAAAACGAATAAAATACAGACAGTGATATACCCCACTATTTCACTATTTTAAACGTCATAGCCATCAAACCAATTTAAATATCAATCTTATGCGAATGTAAAACAGTAGTATATATGTATGTAGTTATGTAAGTATGAATGCATGTTCAAATATGTTGAGTCACTTGTATGCAACAAGGAATTAACATACACGCCTACTTACGTCTTATGTTTTAAAAAAAAAAAAAAAAAAAAAAAAAACCTCTTATGTTTTATGTAGTATGTATGACATGCATATGTATGCACATAAATATGTATTGAAATTATATTATTGCATGATAGAATATACACATATGTATGACTTTTTGTTTTTCTCATACATAACAGATAAAGCTCAAATACTCCGTTTAAAATACGAATTTTCCATTCATGCAAATACACATTTTATATGCACCTACTCCTCTTTTTTTTATGTACATATTTAAGTACCAACAAATGCAAGGAAGAGCATATGAAATTGAGCTGAGTATGGTGTGTATGTTAATTGAGTTTGAGTTGGGTAAAAATCGTGACACGAGACATGTCACGAGATTTCAGACGTGAAATTGCTTAACTGTTATAGAAAGTGACACAAATTGAATTGAATTGGTATCCTGACACATATTATAGCGAATGACATCCCTCGGTGACCCGATAATAGCTTTAAAATGATTTTTAATTTATCCAGAAATGATTTTAAAATGGTCCTAAAAATAGTCGCAAAATGAACTAGAAATGGTCCGATATCATAAAGTAATCCTTATTTAAATTATTGGAAAAATATTTTGAGGTGATCTCGAAAAGGTCACGAAATTGCTTCGAAATGATCCTGAACTTTATATTGGCATTCCAGCATTTATAATTTCCACTCAATTTCTCTACACACATGAAGACATGCATGGATGAAGGGGGCATGTCGCATTTTGAGTGAAACGAGAAAATCGGCTTTAAAGTTTTGCTTAAACATTTGAGGTTTTTTCGAATCTTTATGGAAAACTGACAAAAAAATTATGCAAAGCCATAAAAGACGTTGCATAATATGCAATAAAAAGCATATGTTTATATTTAGTGTTTTATATGAAAAAATATAAACATACCCCCTTCTTCCACAATTAAAATTGAAAAGTTGTGTACATACCCCCTTCATCCATGAATTATCTTCTACAATTTTCACGATAGGCAGATTCTGATAAGACAGAAATATAGATCTGCATAAAAACTATTCACCAATGCCAAAAACAGAAATTGAGTGAGAATGCGACATACCCCCTTCATCCATGCATGTCTTCACTAATGAACAAAAAATTACTATCTCGATCGGATATGGATCTTCTTCACTAAAACCAGTCACGCGTCCATCTCTAACTGCGGGGTGAGTCGGCAAAGTTAATAAAGCATTTAACATGCCACATCTGGTGCACAAATGCTATGATGGAGTGGTTGCAGTAATCACCCCTATTACGGTTGTCAATACTTAAATGAATTGAGGTGACGTTCTTGAATTGGTATCGGCGTTGTCAAAATCGATAACATTTGACTATGGTCGATGCTTTTTTGGTATCGGCTAAGGCAATTGTGACACTGCGTTGACATGTATTGACAACCATTTTGTCGACAAACTTTTTTGCGACGACAAGCGTGTCGACGTGCTGCAAATTGGTCAAATAGTTTTGTTTTGTGTGTTTTTTTTAATATCCAATTTTGTTTAAATAAAGAAAATGGTTAAAATAACCAACACAAAACAATTTGAGCAACTAATTTCAGATCTGGAAAATAATTCCACGCTTGCCAAAGGGTTTAAAAGGGGGACAGTTCCTGTTGATTTTACAGGGTAAAATTTCGTTTTTTCATCACTGGAACTATCACTCGAGTCCGATAAAAAACATTTTTGTGCATGAATACAAAATGTGTATTAGAAAACTAGTAATTGTCTAGTTTAGCTGTCAACTGCTAATAAATCAGCTAAAATTATGGGAGGGGGCTCAAACGACGGGGTTTGGTCTCAGGATCCCGAATCTGGAAGCACTTTTTTAATACTTTGCTTCTCTGAAGAGATATTTGCAATCAAAGTTGCAAGCTTTCGTGTGGTTGTTGTAATTACATTACACTGCGCCAAAAAGAATGAGTAAGGTGGCATGTTGCCGCGGTTCAGGCAACCACCCGGACTTGAGATGGCGTAGTCCAGGGTTATTTATTATAAGGTCACTAGCTCAGAAAGGTGTTCTGCACATAAATACCATGGATTCCGCCCCAATTTTGGTATCGACCCGGGTCAATTTTCGGTTTTTGACCATAACTTTTCACTGAAACAAAAAATTAAAAAATCGCTTCCGGATTCGTAATCCTGAGGCCAAACCCCGTCTTTTGAGCCCCCTTCCATAATTTTAGCTAATTTTTTAGCAGTTGACAGCTAAACTAGACAATAACTATCCAAAGTCACAATCACTCCGTTGCTGTCCTTTTTCAGGAAAATCTGCAGTTAAGCTGAACAGACTATGAATTTTTGCAAAGAAAATTAGTTAAACGCTCGCAATCGGTAAATTTTTAATTTTTTGTGACAATAAAATTCATGACAAACTGTAAAGATCGCAGTTTTTTTTGTAAAATTATCGATAACACGTCAACATCAATACATTGCTTTAGTAAATACCCTTTTTGCCGTGTGTTGATGTCGATGTCGATACAAAGTGATGTCGACAAAGAATTGACGTCGAAGTTAGCATTGACGACCGTAATAGGGGTGAATAATAGATGTTAAAACGATAACACACAAAATACATATAAAAATATGAAATCGCGAAAATAAACTTGAGTAAGAAGCAGAGCATGTTGTAAATAAATAATAAAATGCATGCAGCCGTGTTGTGCCACAAATGTCACTTATTTAGTTTTGCTTCAGTTTTCTTTCAAAAGATGGAATTCATTGCCACATATATGAAATATGAAGGCCGCCTACGCAGAATGGTGTACTACGCAGAAGGACTTGGCATTACATTAGTTTCGTACCGTGGCATGTTGCCACGGTTCAGGCAACCACCCGGACTTGGCATGGCGTAGCCCAGGGTTATTTATCATAAGCCGAAGGCCGCCTACGCAGAAAGACTTCACCGTGGCGGTAGTTTTGGCACCCACCCGGACTTGGAATGGTGTAGCCCAGGGTTATTTTTTATAAGCGCGGTCGAAGGCCGCCAACTCAGAAAGGTGTTCTGCACATAAATACCATGGATCCCGCCCATAGAGTGCGTACCGTGGCACGTTGCCACGGTTCAGGCAACCACCCGGACTTGGCATGGTGTAGCCCAGGGTTATTTTTCATAAGCGCGGCCGAAGGCCGCCTACGCAGAAGGGTGTACTACGCAGAAAGACTTCACTGTGGCGGTAGTTTTGGCACACACCCGGACTTCGAATGGCGCAGCCCAGGGTTATTTTTTATAAGCGCGGCCGAAGGCCGCCTACGCAAAAGGGTGTACAACGCAGAAGCACTTGGCATGGTGTAGCCCAGGGTTGTTTTTAAAATTCAACTGAGTAGTTTGAAAAATATATGCGATTCAAAATGTAAGATTTGATTGAAATTTCCACATGGGGCCATTTATGCGGTAATTTAAGTTATCAATAATGAAATACTTCTGAGGGGTCAACACGAAATTTTTGTTTTTTTTTGTTTTTTTTTTGTTTTTTTGTTCACCCTAATGTAAGTGGATCGTTTTGGTGTTCAGAATTTGCAAGAAATGTAAATTTATGCTTAAGCGAGGTAAATGCAATAGAATATGTGGTCAATATTTTTTTCGTTGTAAAAGGAGATGCTGTTTTCTTTAAGACCAAAACATGGAACGCCCGAACCCGAACCAAATTAAAATTGATATTTGTCCAACAAAAAACTTCTCTATAAAGAAAATGTTAATGCAGTATAAGTCCTTGTTTATTCCTCTATTAATCGTTTATGCACCATTTTTTTATAGCACGAACCAATTCGTAGAACTTTAAGGAAATATTAAACCACCTCAAATATGAGGTACGTTTTAGGAACGTCCGAACGGCAGATTTAAACCCTTCTTCATAGGTAATGTGTCATCTCTAGGAAAACGTTTTGATAGCGTTGGATAGATGAGTACAAAGGCTACATATGACAAAAAAAACTATTCTGATCAAAAGCCTACTACAGGTTTTACACTTAAAATAGTGTGCCAGTATGGAACGTCCGTAACGCTGGAAACACCCATATAGTTCCTTCTAAATAAACGCATTATTATAAAATTTTTTGCATAATTACTGTTTTTGTTCTTAATTTACATTTCCGTGTTACTTATTCGCCAAGCTACGACATCAGGCTTAATTTAAGCCAATTGGTTGAGGCATACGTTTCCATCACTTAAGGTCGCTATGCCACAAGCAATAACGCAAGTGAATTAAAATCCATGAGCCACATTGCATACTAAGTAGCCAAGTTTAAAATCTACTTCAAAGCTACTAGCACAATTGTAAGAATCTTGTCTCATTGTCAGGGTCAATGGTTTGCGCAAATTTGTATTGTTCTTGGCCTGTCATGTTAACTGTTGAACTTGCACGATTTGCAGCATGGCGCAAGACTTAATATAGCTTAAAATAAAAACAAAGTCCATAAAAACAATGCGTGCGTTGAACTGCGTGTGGTCTATGGAAATGGAAGTACAAATAAAACTTTGCAATGACTTTTATGTTACAAGCGCGTAGTCCAACTAGACATAAAAGTTAGTGTGATGTGCTGTAAAGTGTTTTGGGCGTGTTGGTTTATGTAGCGTAAATTTATTACATAACGTGTAGCGCATAAATATTCTAAGCATGCCACCTCAGGTGTCGTACTGAGAGTTGAAACCCCTAAAATTAGACAAACAAAAATCAGGAAATTAAACTCGTAGCTCGTTAAAAATTCAAACGTTGTCTCTACAAAATAATTCGCGAACTTTTTTTTTTTGCACTGCCTCGCAGGTTTTAGGGTTTTATAAATTTTCTCTACAACATAACAAAACTTTGCTTTGTTTGTGTAATGTTTACAGCCACGTGCGCTTTATATCACTTTTACTCGCAAAATATTTTTTTAATTTATAATTTTATTTGTTGGCTTCGTTTGCTGTGCGTGTGCTTTATTTACTAAAGGAATTCCCTTGCGAAAAGTGAATTTAATTTAAATTTGCGCACAAACTGTGGTTAGAATAATATTTGTTGGCTTCACTGCTAATGAAAATATCTCAACTTTTCTGAATTTCAAACAAAACCACTAACTCACAGAATTCCTTTTACACTTTGATTGGGTTTCATGTACACAAATATGCTCCAGTGTACTCATAAAAAAATATATCTGGGAAATTGTCAGATTTACTATACTCAGATATCACAGTTATGAAGCTTATATTACATTGGCCGATTATGTGTCATACAAATATTTAAGAATGCAGAGGAGATGGCACGACATATCCCAGAAATTGATTTTACAATAAGTATATTAAACGAAAGGTGTTCATGCGTGTCTGAAAGTAGTTATTTTTTTTCGATATCTCAATCCGTTTCGGAGATATCGACCAAAAAAAATAATAGGTGCAATTTACTTATTCTTTTTATATATATATGTTACTCATACGCCGTGTAGGACCTATAAAAAATGCACTATAATTGCAAAGTTTGAAGATGTGCTCTTGTTAGAAAACATTTTCGAATGCAATCTACTAAAACACTTTTGAAATTCCAATGTACTTTTCTCATGAGTACGATGTTTTTCACTATCCTGTCAAAGAATCCTGTCATCCTTTTAAAAATTCAAAGATGAAGATTTGTTGCACAGTCTTTTAAATATGAGCCAAATATTAAAATTATGTAATATTCGAAGCCTTAATGAACTTTTTTGCAAACTTAGTATAAGCTCCTAGC
Organism: Campiglossa producta; assembly: GCA_964058755.1. Taxonomy (NCBI): domain Eukaryota; kingdom Metazoa; phylum Arthropoda; class Insecta; order Diptera; family Tephritidae; genus Campiglossa; species Campiglossa producta. Next base: position 43,074,781 of record CAXKVI010000002.1, read on the forward strand.
AAAAACTTTAACTAAAAATTGACACCGATTGCCGTTATCCTAGAACAATAAAGCTTCCCACACTTGTTATTATGACTAAAACGCATCGATATAGAGGGTATGCATATCATATTTCGAACCTTAATTTTTTTACATACTTTTTTGGGACAGTCTAATATATATATTCGAAGGTATATACATATTGTTGTAGCCGCAGAATTAATTTGAACTTTTTTTTAACCAACTTGTTGAGCTGGGGAGTTCGCCATAGTTCAGGACGCGATGAAAATGCAATATGAAAAAAATCCACTAGGTGGATGAAATTCAAAACATGTATTATTACAACTAAAAGCAATATTTCCTTTAACAAAAACTCAGATGTCTGTTTTCGGTGTCGTTTCATTCGTTTTTCAACTAACTTCCCGTTAAGTTAGGATCTTAAAATTTACCTCATCGTTTACACCTCTTCAAGTTTATAATGAGAAAATGTAATTTTAAATTGAGAAAACAAAAGTTGATAATGAGAAATGTAAGTTCATATTATCAATTTAAGTATTCTCAATATCAACTTACATTTCTCATTATCAACTTGGGTTTTCTCAATATTAACTTACAATTGAGGAGCTTAAAACCAAAACGCAATAAATGTGTAGGTACTGAGTTAGTGTACACTTATTTCGTTTTGGTTTGAAGCTCCTCAATTCTCGTTATCAACTTTTGTTTTCTCAATATAAACTTGAAAAGGTGTAGTTTTCTACGCTAACGCAATATACGAAATGAACCCGATTGTGGCGCACAGGTCGCGATAATTGGAAAATTGCGTTTCCGGAGCTTTTTTATTCGTTATTGAACTAACTTTCCAACTTCATTATATAGAAACGAAGATTTGTTTCGTAATTATACCCAGCGCACTACATAGTACTATGTAGTACAAGGGTATTATAATTTTTTTTCACATAACGGTACTATGTAACGGCACAAAATAATCGAGATATATATAGTTTCATCAAAGTAACATCAAAAATTATTTAGAAAAAGAATTTTTCTAAACGGGGTCGCCCCTCGGCAGTAGTTCGGCAAACTCTCCGGGTGAATTTCTGCCATGAAAAGCTTCTCAGCAAAAAATCATTTGCTTGCAAGTGCCGTTCGAAGTCGGCAGAAAACTGTAGTCCCGCTAGGAAAAAATCAAAAAGCAACACACCACAAGTTGGAAAGAGAAGCTCGGGAAAAATCTCGTTAGAGGTTATGATAACCTGTTGGTATATCACCGCCATTAGTTTATTTTTTTATATAGAGTTCCGTATATGAAAGTTCTTAGGTTGAAAAGAGGACTTCATTAAGGCATGTCCGTCCGTCTGTCTGTCCGTCCGTCTGTCCGAGTACACGATAACTTGAGTCAAAATTGAGATATTTGCATGAAATTTTGTATACAGGTTACTTCTGGCCAAGGTAGGTTGCTATTGAAAGTGGGCGAAATCGGAATGGGGTATCATCCGATCCCTTTTTCGATATCGAAAATTTCGAAAATCACATAAGTTGACATATCTGGCACCTCCCACTTTTAAGGGAGGCATTTTTGAAAATTTGACTGATCGTAACTCTTAAACTGATTACGATAGAACGATGAAGTTTGGCACAAAGCACACTACCTGATGAAATTGGATAAAATCGCCATCCAACCACGCCCACTTTCGATATCGAAAATTTCGAAAATCACCTAAATTGACATAATTCGGTAACGGAAACGGCTAACATGATATAGTTTGGTAGGATGAATCTAGTCATTCTATTATGATTTTTTGATAAATTTTTAAAAGTAGGCGTGGCGCCGCCTAAAAGAACATGACTCATTTTACATGAGCGATAGTGTTGAAAAATAAAAACCTGAAAAAGTTATTTAAACAATTGAAAATTTCACCAATTTTCAAATTGTCTGAACGATGTATCAAAACAATAGAATTTTACCTACTAGTCATAATATATTATATTACTCAATTATTTAAATTGGCATACATTTTAAATTTCAACAGCTTTAATAGCGTGCTGCCGCCTGTGCGTGCGCTTCAATGGAGCTTCGTTGGTGTTGCTACATGACATACCACCACTCATACCATACGTCCTGAAATACCTCATTCATCTGGTGCTACTCCCACACACATTTTGGTGCAATTTCACAGATTTACACTTTGGTACAAATGCAAAAACCCAAAAGGGGAGCGTGAACCAAAAGTTGTTAAGACCACCAATGTATTATGCGCCAGTATCTTATTTGATGAGAGACAACATCAACCGCAAATATATGGATATGCAATCCACGTACTCACACCATGCACTTGACATCCTCTATTGGATACAACGAGGACTTTCGGAACGCTTTATTGGCCATACTAAGAGATACGCGCGAATAGCTTTACTGTTCGTTGAACATATTTTTTTTCTATAGAACTCATATTAAATGAGATGAAGGGGAGACAGATAGTAAATGATCTGTGTCTGTGTGCGATAGAATTGGCAAGACAATACCGCGAATGAATAGCGGGAAATGGAGCGGATGCAACCCGGTGGATTAAATTTCTAGTTACATATCGATGTGCCACACGAAAACTAAGAGTAAAGTTTTGTGTCTGAAGAAAACTAACACTTTTATTTTGTGTCTGAAGAGAAGTAACACTTTCAGTTTTTTTTCTCTTAAGAAAATGTACTAGCCAAAAGTGTTATTTTTCGTCAGACACAAAATAAAAGTGTTAGTATTCTTACAAAATTTCAAAAGTGTTAGTTTTCGTATGGCACGTCGATATAAGCTTTTGCATTTTTGTTGTATTCGGAACCACTGCTAGTTCATACCATATTCTAGGTATGGTACATTGTTATACCTTTCATGAACATGAAATGGTATTATAACTTTGGTCCGATGTTTGTAAGTATGAGAAGAAGAAGAGATAGACCCACTAATAAGTATACCGTTATGATCAGGACGATGAGCTGATTCAATTTAGCCATGTCCGTCTGTCCGTCCGTCCGTCTGTTTGTACGCAAACTAGTCCCTCAATTTTAGGGATATCTCGATGAAATTTGATATGGAGGCGTTATTTTATATGAGAATAATCATTCGTCGGAACCAACAAGATCGGACTAAAACTACTCATAGGTCCCATACAATCAATTGTTCCGATAAACGGATTTCCGGCTATAACTTCTGTAATTAAAGAGGTAGTAACGTGCAATTTTTTAAATATTGCTGTTTTTATATGTGAAATATCGATGTTGAAAATCATTGAGATGGGATAAATATTTCATATAGCTCCCATACAATCGATTGTTCCGATAACCCGATTTTGGGCTATACCTCCTGTAACTATAAAGCTGGGAACGTGTAAGTATTGCTATTTTTATATGTGAAATATCGATGTTGAAAATCATTGAGATGGGATAAATATTTCACATAGCCACCATACAATCGATTGTTCCGATAAACGTTTTTTGGGCTATAACTCCTGTAAATATATAGGTAGGATCGTGAAATTTCGTTACTATCGCTCTGTTAGAATGTGATATGTCGATGTTAAAAATCAATGAGATTGGACCAATAAAACACATCGCCCCCATATAATCGATAGTTCCGATAATTTCGGTATGAGCTAAAGTTAATTTCACACAGGCTGTCGAACAGTGAACTTATTCATGAAAGGTGTATAGCTTCGGCACAGCCGAAGACAGCTTTCCTTACTTGTTTCCTATTACTATTGGTATAGTTCCGAACTAGTTTAGATACAGTTATTTTATCGATACTATTTCGTTCCGAATCTCACTAAACTAATTCTGATAGGATCTCATCCCTTTTTCGATTGTTCTGAAATTTTATATAGATACACTTAAAAAAATATTTAACTGTTTAAGGTCTAGTTACACATCAAACTGATTGCTGTTTGTGCCTGCTGTTATTTCTTTCTCTGCAGGGCATGCTATAGTATGGTTAATGGAATTTATGTACGGATATAGCTTTATGAAAGGCAAATATCTATGTCTCTACACATCTGCGTATGTTTTTTTTTCTACATATGAGGGTATTGTTATAACTCCCAAGCGTTGCGTATAGTTCGGTCAATATATACAAACAACAAAAAATTCCCACAGACCTAACATTTTGCATACAGCTTCAAAAGAAAACCCCAAAATTTTAGGTATTTTGGATTTTTTCGAAAACGGTAAGTTTTTTCGAAAAATTACCAGAAACCATGTTGTTGACCTGGAAATTTTCTAAAAATATGGTCCTATCATTGAAGTTATTTGGTGTCAAAAGTTGAGAAAAATAAAAACCCTTAAATTTGGATATTCTCGACTTTTGTACCCGAATAATTTTTTTAGCAAATATGGGATCGATGGGGACTTTTGCAGTTTTCTTTCTGGGGGTGAACCTAAGCTCACGACAAACAAATTGGCTCTGTTGGAATATTTGTTACATAATAAAAACCAAGGACTGAAACCGAAACTGAAACCGTAACCGTAATCGATTAAAACCGTTTCATTTTTCAAAACCGAAACCGAAACCGTAACCGTTATTTTGATCTGAAAAAGAACGAAACCGAAACCGTTTCAAAAGCCGGAACCGGTTCCAAACGGTTTTGAATTTTTTTGTATGCCTTTTTTCTTTTTATGGGAACATATTTTTTTTTACCAAAGGGTACTTTGGAAAGCTTTCATGGAAGATTGTCGAGCAATGTTACAAAAGACACGTTTTGACCTCAGTATCAAATTCCTAAAGAGGAAATTAAAGTACATATAGCTGAATGATGGCATCGAAAAAAATTTACGAGATCCGAGAAAAATGCCCGTATCATATATATTGACGATTTATTTCATTTAGTTTCCATTCTAATATTTTTCTATTAGAAAAAGTAGTATTTTTTTTAAATTATATTGCAGAAATTTCATCAATCATAGCGTTAATAATATTTATTAGTATGAGTATTGGACCCAACCAGCTTTTTTTAAGTTTTTCGAAGTTAGCCTCCAAACCTTAGTTACGGGCTTTCGAAGATCGAAGTTGAACCCTAAGAAAATTTGGTTTTCTAATTGTTTTGTTTAAGGAATTAAAAAAATACACTTTCAAAAAAAAAAGTCAAGTAAAAGGAGCAAGAAAGCCACGCCCACATTTAAAATTTTTCAATTTTTTTCACAAAACAATACATACATACTTAAGTTTTGTAAAGTTTTTAGGCGTTCGTGTTTTTATTTGGAAACCGAAACGGGAACGAAACCGTAACCGAAACCGAAATAAATTTTGAAGAAAGAAACCGGAACCGAAACCGAATCGTGTTACAATACCGAAACCGGAACGTTATTTTAATCGGTTTCATACCTTTTTTTTATTAAAAACTAAAGTAACTCTTAGAGGAAAAATGTCAGGACCATATTTGTAGAGAGTTTCCAGGTCTACAACTTGGTTTCAGGTAATTTTTTCGCAAAACTTACCGTTTTCGAGAAAAGTCCCAAAAACCTAAAATCTTGTTCTTTGACCACGAATGACTTTTTTAGCACACAAGGGATCGATGGGGACTTTTGAGGGTTTCTATCTTAAGGTGAGCCTAAGCTGTATGCAGATGTATAGCTCTGTGGGAATTTTTGTTGCTTCAAATGTCTTTATTCACCGGACTATTTGATCTGCACGACAATTCCATGAATTCGTCTGAAGACGTATCTTCGATCAACTCTGGCTTAAGATTGATATTCAATTGGTTTTGAATGAATTTGTTACGGTACCGCGAAGAGTCCCTTTGTTGACCGCAAGCCAAAAACTATGGTATTTTTGGCTATTTTTCTTTTGACTCAATATCTGTTAAAGAATGCTTTTTACAACTAATGTATATTTTTAGCAGGGTACGAAAATAAACTGTACAAAATACATTTCATTTGCTCATCGAGTAGGATGTCATTTAAGTTTTGTACAGTTTATTACTTTTGGAAACGTTTGCTTTTTGTTTGTGACAATTCCAACAAAGAAAAATTTATAAACACAAACGTTTCAAATGATTTAAGAAAAATATTAGTGTTTGAATGTATGTTCATAAAGAACAAAATCTTTTTTTAGTTTTGTTTTTCATTTTGGATAAAAATTTCAAAAAATGTATTTTACAGTTGTCAAAGTGAACTCAGCTTTTGGATTTTGTTTTGTACTAAACTATGAAAGTAATAAACAAAACGAAATAGTACCGTACAATAAAGTTTATTTTCGTACACTGATTTTTAGAGTCAATTTTGTATACACCATGCCAAAAAAAAATTCTTACAACGTCATACATATCATGGTAGATTCACTTATTGACGTAGGCGGCCATCTTAGCCATTTGACTTTTACTGAATTTATGACATATCACAGAAAATGATGATACCAGATTGAGTGAAATTTTTTTTGGTGGATTTTTGGATTTTTCGCCAATGAACTACAGAAAAAAAAGGGTGCAAGTCATTTGAGCTGAAAATGGTAGAGGTTATATGTTTGCAGACCTTTTTTTAGAACAAAACGCCTTCCAGTTTGCGATGTTTTAAAGAAACATTTCGAATGTGATCTTTGTTTAATTTGCTCGAAGAAAAAATAAAAGTTTCTTCTGAAGCAAAGATCTTAAGCCTGATTTACACGGGTCGAATTTCTATTTACACGGTGGAACGACAAAAATCGATCAAAAAATCGACCAGGATATCGATCCGTGTAAATTAGGCTTTAAAGGAATAAGGAAAGATTGCATATAATGGATCAGTCAAAAAGACAATATATACATACATATGTCAAAAGACATATTGTGTAGACGGGAGACACATAGACATTTTTACTGGACTTTGGCAATGACTGTGACACTTATATTGCGCTCGTTGCTTCGAGGCGATTATTTGTTAAAGTCAAAGTTGGACAAAAAGTTTTATGTGTGCTGATTTACACGGATCGATTTTTTGTGGTTCCGCCATTTTTAGTCACAAAGTCGACTACTCCAAAAGGCGCTATTTTCGGAGCTTGCCGCAATTGATGGTACTACTAAGAAGGACGATTTCTTCGTAATAAGCAAAAACGAAAAATTGAAAATTTACAACACAATTACATATATGAAGCCATAAAAAACTTGCTTTCGTACCACTTATTTAAAATTAACGGTTTGTGTAGTAGCCTAGCAGTCTTCTTTCAGAAAAATTAAAATTCGAATCTCTTTTCTGATGTTTTTGCAGAATGAAAAGAAGTTCCGAACTAATTTTCCAAAACTCCCAATATAAAATTTTACCAATGTGGCAAGTTTTCTCCAAAATGTTTACGAAAAATACAATAAAAAAAAAACCTTCAGAAAAATTCAATAGCCGTAAAAAAATTTGAAGTGAAACTACCTTCTGAATTTTTATACCATAATACATATATCTCGCCAAATTTATTTTTTTTTTCACCAACAAAATGTTGAAAGGAATTTTCATAAACACTTAAAAAAAAATGTTGCTAACATTAACTCAAGCGTATTTTAACGCGATATCCTTTTAAAACGTCGGTCGTATGTACGAAAGTGCAACGAAAATGATTTAAGTGTAAGAAGAAACGTTGACTTTGGAAAAGATTGACAACATTTGCGATAATAATATAAAAGTCAATATCATAGATACGAAAAAAGTCATCGGCGCATATGAAGCTTATTGTTTGCTACTTTTCAAGTGTAAAAGGGGAGTTGATAAATACAAAGCCGAATGTAAAGGTTTTATACATATAAGAAGGAATATCATGTATGTGTGTATGTGTGTGTGTACATGTTTATTTTGCAAACATCCCAGTGGGAAAAGGTAATGTACAGCAATGCATAAAGTAATGTCTAGCTCCTATAGACTATACATGAAAACATGCATGAATTTTTCTACAGCGATGTCATAGGAAAAGTAATGTGTCGCTCGCCTACAAAACTAAAGATACATGTTTACATTACTTTTTATAAATGAAAAGATGCATTACCTTTCAAGAATGAAAATATGCACTACAAGGGATACATTATATCTTGCACTGCCTTTCTTGAATGAAAAGATGCTTTACAAGGGACATATTTAATTTTGCATAACATTTTATAAATTTCCTTGTGGATTAACAAGGACATTAAGACACAGTGAGGCTCTACAGCGGGGGAAGAGTTAAGGTCCTATTTTAAATGTTTGAATGACGAGCTCGTCAAAACCAAAAAGGCACCGGCATCAGGAGCAAACAGTCCAGTCGACTCTCGACTTCTGAAAGGCCTCACAGCAGCAGAAAAAGCGATGAAGATGTAAGTAACGAGCAGCAGTTTCAAAATGAATTTAAATTGTATTTTTTTATGTTTGAAAGTTGTGTTTTTTTTTTTTTTTGAAGTTTTCAAACTACAAATAAAAATAGAGCTACACATTACTCCCTTCCTTGCATAGTGTATCAATACCAAGTGTGAACTCTTCTTTTGACAACACACATTAAAATGTCGGTTTGTTTACATCCTGCACATATTAAAATGTCGCCAGCACCGAATAACAGAAAAGCAATGGCGTTGTTTAACATCCTGCACACATCAACATGGCGGTCTCCTATCTTTTACCTAATGGTAGAAAGAGATGGGAAGATGGAAAGAAGTGAGACAAAAAAGGAAATTAAAAACAGGTGACTAAACTCACTTTGAAGTTTTCACGACTATCTCTATGATATCACACTTGTTATTAACCACAATCTCAAACAGGTGTTAAACTCATTTTGGAATTTGGACGTCTATGCAGAAGATTTACACTTGGTATTGATACACAATGCTTCCTTGCTTTTGGTATGATCTTTTCTAACATAAAAATTCATACATCTTTTCATGTATGAAAAACAATTTTTTTTGAACTACAAATCAACCCAGTGGGAAAGTAGGCAATGCATTACCTTTTTCCATGCATGAAAAGATGTACGAATTTTGATGTTAGAAAGAATCATACCAAAAGCAAGGAAGGGAGTAATGTGTCGCTCAATTTTTATTTGTAGTTTGAAAAGAAGCAGGCTTTGTAAAAAAATTCAAACTTTAAAAAAAAAAAAGCTACAAAGCCTTATGCTTCCGTTAGCGCAGACTTGGACTTAACTTAACTTAACTTGGTTTCCTTAAACAAATAACGAGAGAGCTCAATAGCCCGTTTCAGATAGTTATAACATTTTACCCTCACGAATAGACTTTTTAAACATAAATCATACAAAAGTGCCAAAAAAATATTTCCCGTGCATAAAGTTTTGATATTCTAAGCTTATTCTCAATCAATATATATTAAAAACCCAAAATAAAGTATAAAATATATTGGGTAAAAAAAATTTTATTTTTTTGGTTGGCCTAATGTGATTTTAATTTATTTGACAGTTTATTTTTCGGCTGCCATATTAATTAAAAACATCCAAAAATTTATTTTCCCTATGGAATAGTTGGAGAATTTTATCCAAAACGTTAAACATAATGGTATGGCAACAATAGTACTCTCACGGCTCTCACTGAACTTGGAAACTTAACCCAGTGGGAAAGTAGGTAATGCATTACCTTTTTCCATGCATGAAAAGATGTATGAATTTTGTTATAAGAAAAGATCACACCAAAAGCAAGGAAGGGAGTAATGTGTCGCTCAATTTTTGATTTGTAGTTTAAAAAAAAATTGTTTTTCGTGCATGAAAAGATGTACGAATTTTGTTATAAGAAAAGATCACACCAAAAGCAAGGAAGGCAGTAATGTGTCGCTCAATCTTTGATTTGTAGTTAAAAAAAAAATGTTTTTCATACATGAAAAGATGTACGAATTTTGATGTTAGAAAAGATCATACCAAAAGCAAGGAAGGGAGTAATGTGTCGCTCTATTTTTATTTGTAGTTTGAAAACTTCAAAAAAAAAAAATACACACCTTTCAAACATAAAAAAATACAATTTAAATTCATTTTGAAACTGCTGCTCGTTACGCACATCTTCATCGCTTTTTCTGCTGCTGTGAGGCTTTTCAGAAGTCGAGAGTCGACTGGACTGTTTGCTCGTGATGCCGGTGCCTTTTTGGTTTGTTTTTATTATATTTTTTTTGGGTGCACTCATCTTGGTCGTAGCCCATGACGAGCTCGTCATTCAAACATTTAAAATAGGACCTTAACTCTTCCCCCGCTGTAGAGCCTCACTGTGTCCTGTGTCTTAATGTCCTTGTTACTCCACAAGGAAATTTATAAAATGTTATGCAAAATTTAATATGTCCCTTGTAAAGCTTCTTTTCATTCAAGAAAGGCAATGCAAGATATAATTTATCCCTTGTAGTGCATATTTTCATTCTTGAAAGCTAATGCATCTTTTCATTTATAAAAAGTAATATAAAAAGTAATGTAAACATGTCGCTTCAGTTTGTTGGCGAGCGACACATTACTTTTCCTATGACATCGCTGTAGAAAAATTCATGCATGTTTTCATATATAGTCTATAGGAGCTATACATTACTTTATGCATTGCTGTACATTACCTTTTCCCACTGGGAATTTATCTTAACTTAATTTTTCGGTAATCAGATACATGTGCTTCCCATTTGCTCGATGTGATATTTTCAAGTCTTTTTAAGTTAAGTGTGCGCTAATCCCCTTAAAATATAAACATTCGAAAACATAAATATTTAAATTAAATAATGAACCTCTGCTGTGGCCGCTGTTCTTTTTCGCGCATCTCCATCGCTTTCTCTGCTGCTGTGAGGCATTCCAGAAATCGTCTGGAGAACCTACGACGCCGTTGCCTTCTTGGTTTTGGTTTTTTTTATGTTATTTTTTTGTGTGCACTCATCTTGGTTGTACGCCCACCTGGACCTATACTCAGTGAGTTTTGAAATGTTCACGTACGTTTTCACCATTTGAAATATATGGGAAAAAAGGGTACATTTCAAAACTCACAGTTAGGGAATCCAGGGGCTGGTCGACATGACGATAAAATGTTATGTACAATTTAATGTGTCCCTTGCAATGCATCTTTTCATTCTAGAAAGGTAATGCAAGATATAATGTATCCTTGTAATGCATCTTTTCATTCCTGAAAGGAAATACATCTTTTCATTTATAAAAAGTAATATAAAAAGTAATGTAAACATGTCGCTTCAGTTTGTAGGCGAGCGACACATTACTTTTCCTATGACATCGCTGTAGAAAAATTCATGCATGTTTTCATGTATAGTCTATAGGAGCTATACATTACTTTATGCATTGCTGTACATTACCTTTTCCCACTGGGAAAGATTGAGCGACACATTACTCCCTTCCTTGCTTTTGGTATGATCTTTTCTTATAACAAAATTCGTACATCTTTTCATGCATGGAAAAAGGTAATGCATTACCTACTTTCCCACTGGGTATGTTTCAAAATTGATGAACTCCATTCGAATTTTAGTTAAGGTGTCAAAGCGTCTTAAAATGGAGGCAAAGCAAAATCCTGATTGAAATGTGGGGCAAAACCAACTAGATTCGAACAAATGTGTGCTACGATGTGGAATAGAAGTAGAAAGTGCTTTTAAAGCTTTTAGAAGCACATTAAAATGTCAAAGGCTATTCAATTTGAGGAAAATATATGCTAGAAGTAGCAGAAGCAGCAAGTAGTTTTGCGACTTTGTCACCGCAACTCAAAATTTTTAAAGGCATTTCAAACTCCCACAGATGCTCCCATCGACCGTTCTGGAATCGAATTCAAAATTAGAGTGTTATTGAAAGAACAGCGTTAGCATAGTACATTTCATAGAAGTTAACTTCTTACTAAGTACTAAGAATTTATTTTTTGTTATTATTACTTGTTAGGTAATATGTCTAGTACCTGGGTACACGGTCTTTTTTTACGATTTTGTACAATAATCTAAACTTCCTATATTTTTTCCAATATTCCTATTTACCAACATAAACTTTTCAAAATAGATTTCCGAAAAAATATCAAATAGGTTGTAACTTTTAAACTGCCTCAAGTGACAATTCCAAGTAGAAAATTTTGTTATGAAGTTTATATTCCACAAACAAAATTTCATCCAAATCGGTCAATATACATACAAAGAAAAATAAACGGCAGTAAGGTGGCCCTAGGTGTCAACTCATTTTTAAGGCATCGTGGTTGGTAGGCGGTTGAATTGATACCCATATTGGCATACCTTGCTCAATATTTATGAAAAATTAGATAGGTGGCAACTCTGTAAGCTGCCCCAAGTCTCAACACCAAAGTTGTCAGTATAAGAATCAGGCGTACTATCTCCATGCCGAATTTAGCCCAAAATGATCAAAAAATGATCCTAAAACGACTCAGAAATAATCACTAAATGATCCCAAACTACCCCCAAAATGATCCCAAAATTACCATAAAATGATCCCAAAACTATCCCAAAATGAAGCCAAAAAGACTCTTAAAAAATGCCAAAATGATTTGAAAATTACCCCAAAATTATATCAAAATAGCCCCAAAATAATCCCAAAATGATCCAAAAATAATCCAAATATCTCGCCGAAAATACCTTTTGAGATAGGTGGCAACCCTGTAAACCGCCCCAAGTGGCAACACCCAAGTGGATAGTATAGAAATCGTATTGTTTTTATGCCTATGCGTGCTATTTCTATGCCAAATTTTATCGAAATCCATCCCACGGTTCTCGAGATAGTGATGGAAATACAAATATACCTTGAAAAGCTGGCAGCCCTACTACTACTTTGTATTCGCCGAAAATACCATTTATTTGACACCCATATGGGAATATCTTACTCAATATTTAAACAAAAAATGAGATAAGTGGCAACCCTGTAGAACATCGCTGCCTAAGAAATTAACTTAAAAAACTCAGACAAATGGCGTTTTTGAGAAAGAATTAGAAATAAGTATTGTGATTTTGCACTCAACCGTCAATATTTAAGAAAACTGTAAAATTGATACTTTTAGCCGTTCTCTTCTCTTCAGACGAGCTACATACATACATAGGTACAACAAAATAGCTATACAAACTTCCAAACTCTTTTGTTTCCAATTACACAATTCACTGATTAGGTTCACAAAACCTTCTAGGCATTTAAGAAAATTTCATTCAAATAGCATTACGTTTTGCTTCAATTTAGAATGTTTATTTGTTTTTGCCATTCTTATTCTTACTTGCTTTTGTATTTATCGCTACATACACACACATATGTATGCTCGATTTGTATGGCTTTTATTTTTCAATTTATTTTGTCGGCTTGTTTTATGCATATTGCTTTTAGTTGCTTGGCGGTTGCTGCTTCGCTACACATTTGTACATAAATACATGAGCGCAAGTGCCACGGGGCGTATCAGCAATATATTGTTGCCTTGTTTGGTATTTGTTATGGCATTTGGCCAAGAGTTTATGCTGTATGTTTCTGAGTTGTTACCAAGGACTGAAACGAAATAAAAACCATTCATTTTTCGAAACCGAAATCGTAACCGTTATTTTGATCTGCAAAAGTAGGAAATCGAAACCGTTTCAAAAGCCGGAACCGGTTCCAAACGGTTTTAAATCTTTTTATGTTTTTTTTTTATTTTTGTGGGAACATATTTTCTTTTGCCTTAATAGCTTCGTTTAGACCTCAGCATCAAATTCCGGAAGAGGAACTGAATAAAGGCATCGCAAAAACGATTTATGTCATTTAGTTTCCATTCTAATATTTTTCTAATAGAAAAAGTAGTCAATTTTTTTAAATTTATTTTGCAGGAATTTCATCCATACATAGCGTTAATAATATATATTACAACGTACAGTAGCCGGCTGAGTATTGGACCAAATCTATTTTTTTAAAAGAGATTAAGACATAAGTAAAAAAATAGCGTTCCCCGTTTTTCGAAGTTAGCCTCCAAACCTTAGTTACGGGCTTTCGAAGTTCGAAGTTGGACCCTTCGAAAATTTGGTTTTCTAATTGTTTTGTTTAAAAAATTTCAAATAAAAAGAAAGTAGGTACACCAATCAAGTAAGAGGAGCAAGAAGGCCACGCCCACAATTACCCCTTTTCAATTATATATTTACTTATGGCTTTATCCCTCTAAAAAGCTAACTTCGAAAAACATGGAATATCATTTGTTTACTTATCTCTCAATCTCTAAAAAAGTTAATTTTCTCCAATATCCAGAAAAAAAGTGGATGTTGTCTTATAGTATTTTTCAGCTTCATACTTAAGTTTTGTAGTAGTAAAAATTTTTTGAGTTCGTGTTTTAATTTGGAAACCGGACCGAAACCGTAACCGAAACCGAAATAAATTTTGCAGAACGGAACCGGAGGCGAAACTAAATCGCGTTACAAAACCGAAGTCGGAACGTTATTTGAATCGGTTTCCTACACGGAGGGAAATCTATGGATCGAACATCCATAATTATTGATATCACATTAAATAAAAATTGATATTTCTGTCCCATCAATGAATATGGATGTTTCATCAATGCTTTTTTGATAAATCACTATTGAAATGGTATCCATATAAACTATTGATAAATTCTAAATAGTTAAAAAAAACAAAATTTTATATAATTTGACATCTGGTTTCAGTGAGACTGTTGTTGTTGTTGTTGTTGTTAACAACAAAACACTCCCCGAAGGTTTTGGGGAGTGATGCCGAAGTTGACAGTCCTTGGCCGGATATGACCCCGGTACGCTGCGGTGCTCCCTTGCGGTACTGCCCGACTGTCGTGGTAGCGATTTGGTATGACCAGTGGAACCTTCTAGGTCATGGCATCCCTCCATCCATGAGGAAGGAGAAGATGGGTAATGAGAGGTGAGAGGCATCATATCCGTAGATCAACCATCGAGTTAGCACGTCAATTACCTATGTGCATATTAGTCGCCTCTTACGACCGGTATGCCTACCTCGGGCATATTCTAAACCCCTAACCCGCAGGGTAAGTTTCAGTGATTTCAGTGAGACTCGAACCATGCTCCTCTGGCAGGTTAGCCCAGTATTCTACCATTCGGCTACGGCATATTATACAATTTTTAGAAAAATGTTCAATCATAAGAAATTCAAAAAATTTTGAATTTAAAAAAACCGCTCCAACAAGTTGTAATATTGTTAGAAAATCCATAGTAAAAATTGTTGAACTATTATGATTATGCGTCCCAGAAAAATTTACATTTGGCCAATATATATTAATACGCCGTCTCTACCATTATTACTATGCAGTAAATATGGATATGGATACACCGACAATAGAAATTCATATCACGACCATAGATATTGACATGCCGTTGAAATATATTAGTATTCTATCCATAAATAAAAAAAATGGTATATCATATCGAAATGGTTGACATGTCATTTTACTTTTTATTGGGAGCAAATAATATTTGATCACTGAAATAAAAAGGTTGAAAGTACACATTGAAAGTAACATATCAAAACCACTTTCAAAGCGATTTTGGTAATACTGTAAATATTACAGTATTTACTGTAAAATTGGCAGTAAAAACATGTGATTTTTGAAAAATATCAGTTAATGATATGAGTCCACTTTCAAATTTACAGTAATTCATGTCAATATGATAGTATATTCGAAGAATGATAGGGGGACACTTTCAAAATTGATATTGCCCACTGTTGGACGAAAAATGACAGGGTTTACTGTTAATTTGACGGCCGTTTCTTGTAGATTTTTTTTTCAGTGATAAATTGCTCATTCTGAATGAATATTGCATCAAACTCGTCGCTATCAATAGTGATATTGTCACAACATTCAATGCATTTCTCTCAGTGTACCTTGGTTGCTGTAGTGATTCGCGAATTTTGTAAGTTTGTAAGTTTGAAAGTTATAGAGCTATACATTTGAATGCGAGATTTTTTTTTTTAAGTTAAGAACAGTGTGGTCCCAAGTACCCTACTATCAGAATTTACTCTATTAAATGGGGAAATTGACACACTCAATGAAAAAACAATATAAAAAAAAAACTAACTAGTGGCGGCTATATACCAACAGGTTATCATAACCTCTAAAGAGATTTTTAGCCAAGCTTCTCTTTCCAACTTGTGGTGTGTTGCTTTTAAGTTTTCCTACAAGTTGGCGGGACCTACAGTTTTTTGCCGACTCCGAACGGCACTTGCAAAGCAAATGAATTTTTTGCTGAGAAGCTTCTCATGGCAGAAATACACCCGGAGAGTTTGCCAAACTACTGCCGAGGGGCGACCCCGTTTAGAAAAATTCTTTTTCTAAATAATTTTTGATGTTACTTTTGCCGGGCATCGAACCGCCACGATTTGGTGTAGAGGGCGAACACTTAACCGCTACACCACGGCGGCCGCCAGCCGGCCAGCAATATGGGGCCACAGATAATGAAACAGCGTAATTTTGATGATGATCGTGGACACTCTTTAAGGCCTCTAAGTTTTTCTTCCTGTTTTTTCTTTATGAGTGGGTGCGAGATCCCCCCCCCCCCCCCCCCCCCCCCCCTTCCCCCCGCCTGTTGCCTGTAATTAGAGATTGAAGCCCATAGTATATTAACCGACTGGAACTTATAAGCGCTCCCTTGACACCTGCCATATTCTTCTTGGACCCACCTCTTCATTAATTTTCAAACCACCTCCGACCACACCAATCCATTGCCACCGCTCACTAAACAATTTCAAAACGTAAAAACTTGACGCTTTGTTAACAACGTCAAAGCCTGTTACTTGGTGGTAATTGATTGCTGTTAGTTCACACCATAATTTGGTTATTTATATTAATTAGTATTATTACTCCGATTTACTTGTTTTGCTAGTTTTTTTCTCGCTTCGATGGGTTGCCATAACCGCTTTAATACTTACTGTTTATAAAAGCCGACATAATAAAATGCTTTGAAGTGAAAAATTATAACGTTGGATCAGCTGCATGAGAACTAACTTGTAAGTCGATTATTTATTCGTAAATATGTACGTTTGTGTATATAAACCTTGTTGCGCACATATGTCCGCACGAATGATGATAAACCGACAAGTTGTGGCAGTGCTTAAAAATTTAATTAAACAATGATGCTTTTGTGATGGATTTTTTTGTATCAAATATTAAGCGTAGAGAGACGAGATGAGCATCGTAGCTTATATATTAGTGTCCGACCGAAACCTGAATTTTAGGCCGAACCCGTAACGGAATATTCGGCATAATGCTCTATTCGGCCGAAAACCGAAGCCGAAGCGGAATACCATTTTTTGTTTCTTGAATAAACAAAACACCTTACAAAAATACATAAGGGGTATTCTCTCTAAATTTTTTCCATGAAAAACACAAGAATGTAACACACTATTGCCAAAATTGCAAAATGCAAGAACAAAAACACACGCATTTTGATGTTTTTCATTTCATTTATTGATTGTAAGTATTAGCACAATAAGATCCTGGTTGATCTTTTATAGTGCAACAATGATTACATAAAAATTGAGTATAATTCTTAGAACTAAAAATTTGAAAATTTATATACCATAACAGGCACCTATAATATCGAAAACAAAAGAAAGAATAAAGTATCAGCAGTATTAATATAAAGGTAACAAAAGTTACGAGGACACATAACAGCAATATTTTACAACTATGATTGACTAGGCTTTAAATAGCTAAACTCAGTTATTAATTTGCATCTACCTTACCAAAGAAAGAAAATTACTCATTCTTAAAATTGCCTTTACTTAAGCTATTGCGAACCGAATTGGGGATAGAGTTCCATATGCGGATAGCATTGACGAAGAAAAGTCTTGCAGAGTTTAAATAATTGTAGCTGGGCACTATCAGATCACTTATCCGAGCAGATCTAGAGAATGTTAGCTTATTATATAGATACGTAGGCATTTTATCAGCAATCACGCGACACAAAAAGATACAGTTTCTTGCCTTAAGATACTCAGATATTTCCCAACCTAAGAGACTTGTTCTCCAAGCAGATATATGATCATACTTTGCCAAACCGAAGACATACTGCGTGACATGATTAAAGGCGACTTCAATTTTATGTGCCGATTTAGAGTCTAATTTGCTGTATATGCATTCTGAATAGCAGATAATGGGTAGTATTAGTTGTATTGCAAGCCGCTTTCTTATTCCAAGTGGGGTGAAGGCCGCAGACATTCGCAAATTACGTAGAGTGTAGTAAATTTTACTTATAACGGCGTTAATATGATCCTCACATGAGAGACTGGAATTAATAACCACCCCCAGATTCTTTACTTTAGACACATATTTGAGGGTCTTATTATTGATACATAAAGCAGGGAGATCCAAAGAATTAATTTGCCTTTTAGATATGGGTAACACATACGATTTGTCGCTATTAAGGGAAAGACAATTTCTTTGCGCCTGAGACGAAATAGCTGAAAAATCGCTATTAAACTTGGCACAAAGTTCAGAGGCTTGTGCATGTGCTGTTCAGATAATAAGGTCTCAAAGGTCTTTGACAGAGCAGGTAGAATGCTTATGGGACGAAAATCACTTAGACAGTTGGCTGTCTTATTTTTAGCTATAGGGATAACAGTAGCAATCTTCCACACATCAGGAAAGCAAGAGGATGTGATGCAGTCTTTTATAATATGTGTTTCATGAAAAATTATTTGAAAGAAAGTTTTCTTATTTTGACAATAGTGTGTAAATTTCCTGTGTTTTTTACGAAATAAATTTAGAGAAAAGACCGCTACGCATAGTTGAGGACTGAACAAACAAAACGCCTTATTTCCACTTTCAAAAATTTTTCAGAAAACGAAAAAAACTTTGACAGATTCAAATAACCACAATTTAAAGTTTTAATTTGGCGTTATTAAAATAATAAATTGAATTTTTTGTTTGTGTAGTTGTAGTTTTTAAAGTTTATAATTTGGAAATATGCCCTTTTGTTTGAAACAGGCAATTTTATACGGGATCCCATGGGGTTTTTGCGTTAAAATAACTAGGCGAGGCTTATATCGTGCCGTAGATGTTTATAGACCGAAAAAACAAAAAAAATCACCAAAATAAACTTTTGCTGGAAAATAAAATATTGACCTTTAAATTTTTTTTTCGGCCTATCAACATCTACGGCACGCTGTAAGCCTCGCCCAATTGTTTTGGTGAATAAATTCAAACGCACAAACAAATGAGAAGGAAATATTTCCGATTTGTACGAAATTTTGATTTTGACGGGTCCTTTTTATAGGAAATATAACGTTTTAGTAGTTTCTGTTGAGTACATCATGTGTAATGTTGTCTGAACCACCAAATTGCATAAAAACACTAAAAAAGTGAAAAATGGAAATAAGGTGTTTTGTTTGTTCAGTCCTCAATTGTAAACAAAAATAAAAAAATCAGCCTTTATCTTAATAGAATTTTAGCAATGTAAATAATGTTCAATTTTGTACGCCGGAATGCCAATAATGGAATATATTCACACTACGAAGAACAAGTGGTTGATCTAGGTGTTCGTTTAATTCTACCTACCTAATTCTATTCAAGAGTTGTATTAGTTTTTGCTTTGCGTGCGCAATTTTTTGTAGATTTAACATGGGATGCCCAGAGGTCACTGGTTCACTCATCCAAAGATTCTTCACTATTACTGGGATCACAAGAGTTACAACAACTTTGAACAATTTTTTTTTTTTTAAATAACAAAAAATATTCCTGGAAGTTACGAATTTTCTCTTATAAAAAATCAAAAACTCGTAAAATTCAGTAAATTTTTTTTCTATTAAACACATCTATTATTCGGCCTCGATTATTCGACCTTTTCAGCCGAAGCCGAAGCCGAATAGGCCGAATACCGAAACTGGGCCGAATATTCGTTCGGACACTATTATATATGCGTAACTAGCAGGTGCCCGTGACCTAAATATATCTATTCTAGCGCCATCTAGCGGGTTAATTTTTATACCCATCGTACTACTACTAGTAAAAGGGTATTATAATTTTGTCCACATAACGGTACTACGTAACGGCACAAAATAATCGAGATATGTAGATAAGAATATAAAAGTTCTTAGGTTGAGGAGTTGATTAAGGCAAGTCCGTCCATCTATCCGTCCGTGTACACGATAACTTGAGTAAAAATTAGATATTTGCATAGAATTTGGTATTCAGGTTACTTTCTGGTTAATGTAGGTTTCTATTGAAAATGGGAAAATCCCCTTTTTCGATATCGAAAATTTCGAAAGTCATATGCATTGATATAGTTAATTCGGTAACGGAAATGGCTAAAATGATATAATTTGGTTGAAAGAACTATTCATTCTATTATGATTTGATTTAAAGTGGGCGTGGCAAAGCCTACTTTTAAAGCAGGTAATTTCCAAAATTTGACTGATCATATCTTTTAAACTGATTACGGTAGGATCATGAAATTTGGCATAGTATACTAGCATTATAGGGAGTATACCTGATGAAATTGGAAGAAATGGCTTCCCGACCACGCCCACTTTCGATATGAAAATTTCGAAAATCACATAAATTGACATAATTTGGTAAGGTAAAATGCTAAAATTGTATAACTTGATAGGTAAGTCATCTTGGCCTTCTATTGTGATTTTAAAGTGTTTAAGTGTTGATTGTATGTGTTATCTTAGCGTCAGACCTCGCCTAGCGATAAAGTAATTATCGCTCTCTCAAAATTCGAAGTCCAGCTAGCTAACTATCCTTCTTAGCAATCCCATACCTACTTACCACTACTTAAATTATATTAATGCTGCATCTCAAAACTTATATACCGCAAAGTTAGCTCACCTGAAAAAAGCAAGGAAAATTTTTTGATATTAGTATGATAATGTATCCAAATTTGCGTGTTTCAGAAAATTATATTACAAACGAATAATAAAAATAGCTGTTTCATACACTATACCGAGGCATAGGAGAAATATTACCACCCCATATTCCGTATCTCAGAACTAAGCTTTAATATATGTAAAGCCTTACGTAGTTCCAACAAAATCTTTTACGTAGGATTTTGCAAAAGCAGTAATTTTAAATGAACCCCTAAGATTTAATTTTCCACAATTTATGCTTCTGGAATTGTACTATACTCGATATTTTATTTAACATTTTTTATAATAGCATGAAACACTTTTTATCCAAGCAGTTTCAATTCTTTTGCAAGCACTGCGAAACTTTTCAAACTTTTGCCCTGTCTGTGCTCATATCCACTTATTGCGGCATGTTGAATGTTCGCTGGAATTATTCAACATCTTGCGACACATTATTTTTGTTAAAATAATTATTATTTATGAGTTTTGTGTATTAAAAATAAATTTGTACATAAGTATTTTCCATAAATTTTACATAAGACTGGGCCAAAAATAGATTTTTTTTTGAAAATGATATCTATTGACATTTGTATAAAATGATGAAAAAAACTGGAAAATTTTTCTTTTGGATTTTAAAACCTCTTTAATATTTGGTAGAGAGCTTAGGTTCGCTATCAGAAAGAACACCCATCGATTTAATGTGTGCTAAAAAAGTTATTCGGGGTCAAAGATGAATATTTTTGGTCTTAGGAAAACGGCAAGTTTTTCGAAAAATTACCTGAGACCAAGTTGTAGACCTGGAAATTCCAAAATTGTGGGGTTTATAACAAATGGGATCGATGGACATTTGCAGTTTTCTTCCTGTGGATTCCCACATCTTGTTAAACAAGTTAAACCAAATTTAACGGACTAGTATTTTTTGATATTATGCATGGAGAAAAGGTGGCTATAACTCATGAATTATAGGCTTTACAAAAATAACTATTTTAATTGTCGATGGGGAACTTCGTAGTAAGTGTAATGCAAATTTATGAAGATTTTTGGGTTATTTCGGTATAAAATAAGATTCAAGGATGTGACTCAACTCAGGTTCGAGATGTCTGCTGGACAAAAAAAGTGTTTTGACAGGACTACTTGATTGGCTATCGGGGTAATTTCTGAATAGCTTTATTGATCAATTTACGATTTTTTCCTGGATAATTTTGAGAATTTTTCGGATCATTTCAGAGTTACTTTAGGGGTCCCGAAAACGACCCAAAAGCATTACAAAAACAATTACGAAATTTATATTCTTACTGCATATTTAAAAATTGTGTTTCCTCCCCAAAGTAGACTTCTATAGTAGATCACTTCTTTTATTTTTTAAAACAGCTGACAGCGAGAAATTTTGCCACTTTGCAAAGCTATGCGCAAGTGTGTGAAGAACTTCTCCATACATTTCAATGTGATTTTGTGTCAGAAAAGCTTTCAGCTGGCGTTGCGTTTTATATTGTTGCCACTTTTGTTGTTGTTATTGTTGAAAACTTTATAAGATAACAGCGTTGACAGTGCATTGCACAACATTGCAACATAGATACTTGGCAGTGTTAGAACTACAAAAAGAAGCCAAATAAATCGTAGTGGAAAAGTAATATTTAAAAAGTTTTGAAAGTTTAATTTCATAATCTTCAATAGTGGACCCGGGTTCACGATCGGGGTCTTGAAACCTCTCGCTTAATTGGAAATAAAAAAAAAAATGAAAAAAATAAAATAAAACAAAATAAAATTAAATGAAATAAAATAAAATGAAGAAAAAAATAAAATAACCCTAAATAAGCTAAAATTAAATAAACTTAAATTAGCAAAAATTCTTTTAAAAAATAAAGCAAAATAAATACAAAAAAAATAATAATAAAAAAATAAAAAATAAAAGAAAATAAAATATATAATATGAAATTAAAAAAAAATAAATAATAAAAAAATATAACAAAAAAACTAAAACACAAGACACCAATAAAAAAATTAAATTAAATTGATTGAAGTAAAATAAAATAAAATAAGTTGAAAACAAAAAAAAGAATAAAATATAAAAAAACGAAAAATGGTAAAATAAAATTAGAAACAGAATAGAAAAAAATGATAAAATAAAAAAGATTAAAAAAAAAATAAAATAAACTTAGAGAAAAAATTAAATGGAAGTCATAAAAAACAGTACAAGAAAATGAAAGAAAATAACGTAAAATAAAACACAATTAAACATAACAAACAAAAAAAAATAAAAATTATAAAAATGAAATAAAAAATAAAACACAAGACGCTAAGAAAAGAATTTAATTGGAGTAAAAAAACTAAAATAAAATGTAATGAAAAAAACATATGAAAAATAAAACAAGAAAAAAATTAAAAAATAAAATGAAAAATAGTAAAATTGAAGTGTAAAAAAAATAGAAAAAGAAATGAAATAAAACAAAAAAAAAAAATAAGAAAAGTAATATAAAATAGAGTAAAATAAAATAAAATGAGAAAAAAGGAAAGTGAGTAACTTTAGTAAAATTCTACTAAACGACACCAGATCATGAATAGTATTAACTTTCCAAATTTTCGACGAACGTAATAAATTTACTGCAATCGTGGCAATTTCTTAACCCTGTTACATACTATGTATGTAGTTGTATCAAACAACACAACATTCGATGGTATTCAGCATAACTATGTAATACTTATAACAACGAAAACTAAAAAAAATCAAAGAAAAATGTTGTGGCAACAAGCATTACAACTATGTTGCGTGTGAAGAACGAAATGTTGAAATGACATGCGTACCGAAAAAACAACAACAACAATAGGTATGAGCACAAACTATTTCTCAACTTCGGCATAGAACTTTACTTCAAATTGACTTTGCTGCTGTCGCTGCTGCTTTGCGGGCGTTCATGCCACATACGGGAATTTCGATGTGTTAAAAGTTAAACTTAAAAAATAAGAAAACATAAAAAAATATTAAGAAATAAAAAACATTATCTTTTCGATAGATGCAACAACTACAATAATAAATAAACAAACAAAACTCCAACAGTTCCATGTAGAAAGCGGAGCTACATAAGTGCGCATCTCGCGAGTTTAGCGGCTAAAAACTGGTTGGCCAAGATTGCCACTAGCGCTGCGACTCAAGTGTGCTTAGATATCTGTATGTACTATAAATAAAGTATATACCTATGTCGACATATTTACGTTACGATAGGCAAGACATTGCTCTAGTCTTGCCATGTAGCTTATTCGGGCCACCATGCTGGTATACTCTTTGTTGCAGCAACGCTCCGCGCTTTGTGTCTTATTTTATTTTATGCTTATGCTAACACAATCCACTGACTTGTCCACAAGTTTATTTTAGTTTGTTGTTGTTGTTTGAGTTCTTGCTTGAATTACAAAGTTCTATCTAAACTTTGTTTAGAAATCAGACACAAATGGGAATCATTGACAGCAAAAGAAAATAGTTTGTGGTAAAAGAGACTAAATATTTAGTGTGTAGTAGCATGAAAGGAATGTAGAAGAAGTTGGACAAGGTTGGTGAGTGGGGTTCATTCTTAATTGTTTTAAATTATACGAACTTAAAATTGAACCACATTTCCCAGCAAAAAAAAAACCTTTAAAAATCCAATTTATAAAAACAAATAAAACACAAATTTGCCTACAAACCCGGAAAACCCACGGAGACTGCTATCCATTGCCTTACTGAAAAAATTGAAAAGGCCATAGAGTCTAAAAACATAGCCCTGTGTGGATTCATCGATATATCAGGCGCTTTCGATAGCACGACGTATCAGGCTATTGAGGAAGCCATGATTAGCAAGGACGGAAGCCCAATGATGGATGGATAGTAGTCAGCGTAACAGGAATGCATGAAGAAACAATATCCGATCGTCTGCACCAAGCCCTGCGCATCATTGAAAGATTGTGTGCTAACAAAGGGTTATCTATCAACCCAAATAAAACAGTCTTGGTGCCTTTCACGAGGTGAAGAAAGCTTTCTATGTTAGAGCCGTCCCTAGGAGACAGCCGCATATATTTTTCGACGGAAGCAAAATACCTAGGAGTAACATTCGACAAAGCCCTCACATGGAATGCTCATTTGAAGGCTACCATAAATAAAGAAACTAGGGCCTTCTTCGCCTGCAAAACATGGGAGCTGTCTCCCAAAATAAAACACTGGTCATTTAATACAGTTGTGAAAGCAATACTCACATACGCTTCTCTAGTCTGGTGTCCTAACACTGCTCAAAGAACAGCGGCAACTAAGTTAAGAGCTAATAATGGAGATATAGAGGTCCATATATGAAAGTTCTTAGGTTGAAAAAAAAGTTCATTAAGGCATGTCCGTCCGCCTGTCCGTCTGTCTGTGTACACGACAACTTGAGTAAAAGATTAGATATTTGCATGAAATTTTGTATACTGGTTACTTTCTTGCCAAGGTAAGTTGCTTTGAAAATGGGTGAAATCGGATGATAACCACGCCCCCTGGTCATTCTCTTATGATTTTTCCATGGGCACCGCCCACTTTTAAGGGAGGCATCGTTGAAAATTCAACTGGTCGTAACTTTTAAACTGATTATGGCAGAACGATGAAATTTGGCACAAAGCATACTTATATCGTTAGGAGTAACCTGATGATATTGGATAATATCGCCCTCCAACCACTCCCACTTTCGATATCGAAAGCTTCGAAAATCACCTAAATTTACATAATTCGGTAACGGAAATTACTAAAATGATATAGTTTGGTAGATTGAACCCCTAGTAATTCTATTATGATTTTTTGATCAATTTTTAAAAGTAGGCGTGTCACCGCCCACTTTTCAGGGAGTCATATTTGAAAAATTCAAGGGTCATAACTTTTAAACTGATTACGGTAGAAGGATGAAATTTTGCACAAGGTATGCTAGCATAATAGGGAGTATACCTGATGCAATTGGACGAAATTGCTTCCCAACCACGCCCACTTCCGAAACGGAAAATTTCGAAAATCATATGAAAACTACCGCTGGGTATTTAATTTTCGGTTTAGCCGAACTTAGACTTTTTACTTGTTATAACGGATTTTATATTAAGTTCAGAACTCCGTGACAATGCAATGTGCACGGAAAAACTATGCGCTACGTGGCGCATG
Source organism: Campiglossa producta (assembly GCA_964058755.1). Lineage (NCBI taxonomy): Eukaryota > Metazoa > Arthropoda > Insecta > Diptera > Tephritidae > Campiglossa > Campiglossa producta. Next base: position 43,100,595 of record CAXKVI010000002.1, read on the forward strand.
CATCGAGATAATTCGAAAATTCATTTGAAATTGGGAATCTTGCGATCGACTTTTAACTAATTTTCCCTAGAAACTTTTTGTAAAATTCAAAATTGCGATAGGTGGCGCGCTGATCGCGATAATTGAATTGAATCTCGCTATTGGATTTTTAAGAACTTTCACGGGAAGCTAAAGACGTGAAATTTGGCACCAGCATCAAAAACGAATCGAGGTGTTGAGTTATTGTAGGCAGTACTAAAAAATAGAATATAAAAAGATGATAAAAAGTTTTTAAAGACAACCTTCTTATTTTTAAAGATCAAAAATGTATTACAATTGGTATGACTAAAATTTTAAAACACAGATACATTTCCTGCTCCTACAGCAAAATTTACATTATGTAGATTGTCTTTACAAAATTTGTATCATCTTTTTATTTCCCTTGAATTGAAATGAACAGAAACTTTGTTATATTCTCGCAATGAAGAACGTTGAAACTTGTTCCATTTCCGAGAAATCTATCCATTTCAAAGAAGTGCTAAATTATAAAAATATTTTGTAGTTTACTATTAATTTGTAGCCACTTAAGACAAAGGAATGGTAAATGTGTATACTAGGGATGCTGCGAATGAAAAAGTTAGACATCTGAGATTAAGAGTCATTCTCCCGCAATATCTTTTATTGAACAGTACCCAAACACAACTCCAACTATGTAAATGTGCCCAAGTGGACCCCGTGAATTCAGTGGGCACCTTTTGTTTAACTAAGGCCAGTAGGATCTCGCCACTCTTGAGTCTTCTCTGAGCTAAATCAAACCTCATCTGTTCAAGTACATAATACAGGTGGCCAGTGGAACTACGAATTCCCTTCAACGCACCACATTAGGTTCAAACATGAAACAGTTTCTAACCTATCATTAGCGGGCTCAGCCACTAGCAGCTCACCATCGGATGCGAATGTTTATATGAATACTGAAGTTTCGCGTTTGCGCATACGAATAACCGCAACATCCCTACTACGTGAATGCAAATCAAACAGGTGCTGGCAGGAAATTACTGAAAAACAATACACTTTTGGGAATTGCATTAAGCTTTTCGCACTAATAGCAACTGTTGTGCGCTTGCAAATAAAACAAAGCTTTGTACATATTTTGTATTCCCATATACATATGTATCAAAGTACAATGGAACGACTGACAACAGAATGTGGCAACTAAGTAGCAAGCTGCGCAGCTATCGTTTCATTCATTTCACTGTAACGGTTTGTATGCCAGCGGGTTTGTATACAATTTTAGCAATTACATGCAACATTTACTTTAACAATTCTCACAGCTTGTTGCACGTCAAGTAACGTAAATTCGTTTTGCATGTATTTGTACATACATACATATGTAGTAAGTGTATGCATAACAAACGTGCTGACAAAGAAGCTCACAATATCTCACAGCATCTCTTATTGAGGCAACGCTTTCCCAGCTGTATTTTTAGCAGCGCATCTATGTGTCATTGTTAGTTTGCGCATGTTGCATGCAACATTTTTAATTGTGCTAGCTTAAATGTAAACATAGATGTAGAGCTCAAGATAAGATATGCATGTAGATTGGACTGTTTCAGAAATTTAGTTTTATTTCGCTTATCAAATGTCGCTTGCCTGTTGGCAATGCGTGATCGAATACTTTTCGATTATAAAGAAAATTTTCAAACAAAAAATTAATTTGAATTGCGATTTCTTTCGCCCTCCAAATCAAAGATGTTTTTATTTGTGATTTGGTTTTTGATTGAAATTACCCACACATTTTTCAATAATTCTGATTATTAAATTTTGAGTCAAGTTTGATTGATGATTCCATTCAATGATCAAAAACTTATAATAATTTTTCAGTCACCATTATTAATAATTTTTCAATAATTCTGATTATTAAATTTTGAGTCAAGTTTGAAATCAAACAGGAAAAATAATCAAATATGTTTACTCTAGGTGAACGAAACCTGATAATAACTTTTCAAACAATTTTTGAACCCTTTTTGATTATTTTTTGGTGGTTCAAAATCAATTTTCTACCTTTTAAATTAAAAAAATAAAATCAATTTTCCACCTTTTAAATTTACTTTCAAAATTTAATTTTTAGCCATGTACTCATACTTTTTGATATCATAAAATTCAGAAAAAATAAAAACATTTATTGGAAAGGAGAAATATTTTTTACAATTCCATAAATTATCTCTGATGAATACATACATATGTATGTATGTATATGTGATATGATACATTGCTTGCTCACATCTGAAAGTGTCTAGGCAACACCATGCATTTTTCCTTGTCTCGTCTCAGAATTCCCTAACCCAAAGAAGTCCGGAAGTCATGAGCTGATTGAAACGCAGGTAAGTGGTAGTCCGAGGCGTGTATCAGTAATTCAGCCGGGTCTACCGAATTTTGTGATCTCTATCGACTTTATCGATAGTACGTCCGATTTGCTGATAGACACAAAGACTTCTAAGCCCAACATCAGCTTTAATAGAAAAAATATAAAAATATGATCATAAAAGATTATGAAATGTGACCAATAAATGATTTCAAAAAGTATTCGAAAGTAGATAAAAAAACCGAACAAAATGTATTCAAAAATGGTACTGTTAACTATTCAAATTCAATCATAAAATGATTACAAAATTAAATCGAAAACCAGTGAAATGTTATCAGAAAATAAACAAAATATGAGCTTCAAATGATATCAAATTGTATCAAAAGATGTTTAAAAATGTTCAAAAATATAAAAATGATTACTCATGAATAATCATATTTATCCGACACTTTTCTCCCGACGATACGTTAAAATTCTAATAGAAAATGTTTTTAAATTTGAACGTTTTTATTCATCTGGAGAGTGATATTTGAATATTTTTTGTTCAAAATGCTGGCTGGGTAAAGATACTTTTAATTTTTGAATTGTAATTCGGCTTCTCAGCCAACAAATCACAAATAATCACAAATTAAGATTAAACCACAAATATAATAAAATTTATCTTCGGATTCGTGATTGAACGAAAGGTTGTTTCTACATCGTATTTTAATAAAAATATATAAAGCAAGGACTGAAACCGGAATCGAAACCGTAGCCGTAACCGATTAAAACCGATTAGTTTTTCAAAACCGAAACCGTAACCGTTATTTTGATCTGGAAAAGAACGAAGCCGAAACCGTTTCAAAAGCTGGAACCGGTTCCAAAGGGTTTTGATATGTTTTAGTGTCTTACTTATTTTAGTGTGCACATAGGTATTTTCTTTTATAAAAAGGTAGCCTGAAAAATTTTCATGGAAGATTATCGAGCAAGGTTAAAAAATACACGTTTTGACATTAGTATCGAAATTCTAAAGGAAGAAATTTGACTATAGTTGAATGAAGCCATCGAAAAAGATATACGAGATCCGATAAAAAATATTATGAATATTCAGACCTATTTTGAAGCTACATACTTGAGTTTTTTTATGTTCGTGTTTTTATTTGGAAACCGAAACCAGAACGAAACCGTAACCGAAACCGAAATAAATGTTGAGGAACGAAACCGGAACCGAAACCGAAACATGTTACAAAACCGAAACCGAAACCGACGCGTTATTTTAATCGGTCTCATACCTTGATATAAAGGTAGGGCTGTACTGTATAGGGTTGCCACTAAATTCTTTTAGATTTATTTAATCTATATAATATATGTTTACATGAAACGAGATATACTTATAGGGAGGTCAAATAAAAGGTATTTTACGCAGTATTGCAACAACAAAATTCTAAATAAGGTTGTCAACTAGGGCTACCACCTTATCTAATTTTTTATCAGCTATTTATTTGAAAGCGACTGAACTTGAACTTTAATATTATGCTACATTTCCAGTTCTCCTACTTTCGCGTAAATACTTGGGATATTCTTACAGGGTAGGCAAATATCTATAATTTATTTTATGCAATAAAATATGTCCATTTTAGTACGAAAGTTATTTTACATACCTACCCCCTAACTCATAAAAAACAAGTAAGGAACAAGTAAGGGTGAACCGAACGCTAAATACCCAGCGGTAATTTTCAGAACGGGATAACAATGATATAGGCCCTGGGAGGATTTACCTAAAGTTTTTACTATCTTAGCTATTTACCTTAACGAATTACTTCAATTTTTGTGCTTTTCGAAATTTTCTATATCGATAGTGGGAGCGGTCGGGAAGCGATCTAGTCCAATTTCATCACCTATTTTGCTAGTATATGTTGTGCAAAATTTCATGAGTCTTAAGTAATCAGTTTAAAAGTTTTGACCAGTGCAATATTCCAAAATGCCTGCCTTAAAGGTGGGCGTTGCCACGCTCACATCTAACCATTTATCAAAAAATCATAATAGAATGATTTAACTATATCATTTTAGTCATTTCCGTTACCGAATTATGTCAAATTAGGTGATTTTAGAAATTTTCGATATCGAAAGTGGGCGTGGTCATCAGGTGTACTCCTAACGATACAAGTATGCTTTGTGCCAAATTCCATCGTTCTATCGTAATCAGTATATAAGTTACGACCAGTCAAATTTTCAAAAATGCCTCCCTTAAAAGTGGGAGGTGCTACGCCCACTATAAAAAATTTATGGAAAAATCATAAGAGAATGACTAGGGGATTAACCTATAAAATTATATCATTTTAGCCTCTTCAGCTACCGAGATATCTCAATTTGTGTGATTTTCGAAATTTTCGATATCCAAAAACGGGGCGTGGTTATCATACGATTTCGCCCATTTTCAATAGCAATAGTAACCTGTATATAAAATTTCATGCAAATATCTAAATTTTTACTCAAGACGGACGGACGGACATGCCTTAATGAGCTCCTCTTTTGAACATAAGAACTTTCATATATGGAACTCTATAACTACCCTGCAGCGAAAGCAACTAGTTGAAAACTACTTAACAACTAGTTGGTGCACCGGGCCCAACTAGTCAGTGTTTTGTCTTTTTTCAATATAAGCAACTGGTGTTTTTCACGTGTTGATGCCCTACGAAATGTCAATTGTCAGATTTCGACCAGAACATACCAGTCATCTACTAGTCATGATATACTAGAATTATACTAGTTGTAAAAAACCAGTCACATACTATTTCAACCAGGACTATTATGATTTCCATAAAATGAAATAGTTCTCACACTAGTCCAAAAAGAATAGTCCAAAAAGCATTGAACCTAGACTGGTATGATTACAACCAGAATTTTCATGAATTACCCTTTTGTTTATCATTTGCCTTTATTTTCAAAGCAGCGACTATTTGTATTTACCACATCACGAAAAAGCATCTATGAGTTATAAGAGAAAAAGGAAGCAAAAGAAACGATTTCATCCAGGAAAATGTAGTTGTATACTAGTATGGAATGGATATTTTCTGACCAGTATAAATTCAGCCCGGAAATTCTGGTTGTTTACTAGTATGAAATGGATATTTCTTGACTAGTACACTGAACCAAAAACGTACATGTTTTTTACGAAAAAAGTTTCATAAAAGTTCACGCTGATTTTTTCTTAGAATCTAAGAAAAATTACATATAATTTAAGAAAAGTTTCTTATTATATATTAAAAAATATGTTAAATTTTATTAATGTCAGAACTTCGTTCTTAAAATATAAGAACTAACATTCATTAATTGTTTTAGCTGAATTTTTTCTTAAATATTAAGAATTTGTTCTTAAATTTTAAGAAATTACGTACGTATAAAAGTGTCCATACAATCTAAGAATATTTTTCTTAAAATTTAAGAACTTTTTCACGAAATGTAAGAACTTTTCTTATATTGTTCAGTCAAACGTTGACAAAACGTGCGTGATAAATAAAAATGTAATTTGAAAAACAATAATAAAAATTCGAGAAACATAAGCAAAATATACCAAATAATTGAAAAAAAAATACAAAAACTCAACCGGTGGAAAGGCCTAGCATAAGCAACTTGCAACAAAGGCAGCTCGTAAATCGGCTCCCTCCACCTCCACCAGTGGTGTGAAGAAGCCCCGTCGTTATCGCCCTGGTACCTACAGAAGCTTTGCGAGAAATTAGCCATTATCAGAAGTCAACTGAATTGCCCATCCGTTCCAGCGTTTAGTGCGTGAAATCGCTTAAGATTTCAAAACTGATTTACTTTTCCAATCTGCTGCTTTGGTGCTTTGCAAGAAGCATCTGAGTCATATTTGGTGGGACTTTGTGCGCTATTCATGCAAAACGTTTACCTAACACATCCGGGAAGATCGCGGTTAAGTTTATGTATATTATTTTATCAATAATCATTATATTATTTATTATCCTAAATTCTACTTTTTGTAAATAATAAATAAAAATTATAATAAAATTGCATTTTAGTAAATTTTAATTTTTTGAAGTTTTAGGAATAAGTTCGTAAAATTTAAGAACGGATTCATATGTTCTACGAATGAGTTCGTATAATTTATGAATGGATTACATATTCTACGAATAGGTTCGTACAATTTAAGAATTTGAACATACATTCTAAGAATGAGTTCGTATAATTTAAGAATGGATCGACATTTCTATTCTAAGAATGAGTTCGTACATTCTAAGAATGGGTTCATTGATTCGAAGAATTATTGTACAAATTTTGTTTGACATGAATATTTACGAATTTTTGTTCTTAAATTCTATGAAAACGTTCTTTGGAGAGCTTTTAATGAAAAAAATTCTTAAAATATACGTACTTTTTCGTAGAAAATATGTACTTTTTTGGTTCAGTGTATGAATTCATGCAGAAAATTATAGTTGTATACTAGTATTTCTCTGACTAGATTGAGGTTTCGCTGCAGGGTATCTCGATTATTTTGTGACGTTACCATTATAGAGCGAGATCCCAGAGCCTAAAAGCGTCACTTATTTTATAATGGATGAAACCAATACCGATCGATAGTCCTCCCCGAATCTAGAAAGAATGTGAAAATTTTAAAGCTGTACCTATGACAAAGGCCTAGGAATCGGGGGTCAAAGTCGCCAAAAAATGACCCTAACTTCACTTATTTTATAATGGATGATTTTCACATATTAGACGTAGATTATCACCCCGCGTCAGTATCAAGTGTTGTTAGACCCGTACCAGTGACAAGGCTCCAGCCAGACACCCCCAGTTCGCGGATTTTCCTATAGAAATTTTTTCTGTTTTACCAATTTCACGCATTTGGGCCACTTTGGCTGCTTTTAACTACCCAATATTTTCCCATTTTTTGTAGAACACTACCCTCAAGTAGTATCAGGAATTTTTAGACTTCGTCCAATGGCAAAAACTTCAGCCAGACACCTCAAAACTCGGGAAATTTCACTAATTTTTACTGCGCTTTCACATGTTTAGGCGGATTTGACCAACTTTGGCCTCTTTTAAATAACAGATCTTTACACATGTGTCGTAAAATGCTACCCTTAAGTAGAATGAAGCATTTCCAGACATGATCCCATGGAAAAAACTTCAGCCAGACACCTGAAAGTTCGAGAACTTTTATTTTCCTATTAATTTGCTTTCTCTTGTTTGTCCCACTTTTACTAATTTTAAATGATAGATCTTTTCACATGTGTCGTAGGACACTACCCTTAAGTAGTTTCAGTAATTTTTAGACCTCGTCCCATGGCAAAAACTTCAGCCAGACACTTCAAAACTCGGGAAATTTCACTCATTTTTAATGCGCTTTCAGATGTTTAGGCGGATTTGACCAACTTTGGCCTCTTTTAAATAACAGATCTTTACACATGTGTCGTAAAATGCTACCCTTAAGTAGAATCAAGCATTTCCAGACATCATCCCATGGCAAAAACATCAGCCAGACACCTCAAAGTTCGGGAACTTTTATTTTCCTATTAATTTGCTTTCTCTTGTTTGTCCCACTTTTACAATTTCTAAACGACGGATCTTTTCAGATGTTTCGTAGGACACTACCCTTAAGTAGTTTCAGTCATTTCTAGACTTCGCCCCATGGCAAAAACTTCAGCCAGACACCTCAAAGCTCGGGATTTTCACTAATTTTTACAGAGATTTCACTTGTTTCAGCAGGTTTCTCCAACTTTGTCCACGTTTAAACGGCGGATCTTTACACATGTGTCGTATAACACTACCCTTAAACGGTATCAGGCATTTCCGGACTTCATTCCATGAAAAAAACTTAAGCCAAACAACCCAAAGCACGGGAACTTTTCATCATTTTTACTGTGCTTTCACATGGTCAAATGGGTTTACCCAACTTTGGCTGCTTTTAAATGGCGGATCGCTACAAATGTATCGTATAACACTACTATTAACTAATATTAGGCATTTTTAGACTTCGCCCCATGACAAAAACTTCAGCCAGACACCTCAAAGTTGAGGAAATTTCATAATTCTTGCTGCGAATTCACATGTTTAACTGCGTTGGTCTAACTTTGGCTGCTTTTAAAGGCAGATAATTTCACATGTGTCATAGAAGACTACCCTTAAGTGGTATCAGGTACTTTTTGACTTCGCCCCATGTCAAAAACTTCAGCCAGACACCTCAAAACCGAGGAATTTTTATAATTCTTACTGCACTTTCACATGTTTAAGCGAATTTGTCCAACTTTGGCTGTTTTTGAAAGGCAGATCTTTGCACATGTGTCGTGGAACACTATCTCCAAGTAGTATCAGGCATTTTTATACTTCATCCCATGGAAAAAACTTCAGCCAGACACCTCAAGCCTGAGGAATTTTCATAGTTCTTACTGCTTTTTCACATGTTTAATCGGGTTGGTCCAACTTCGGCTGCTTTTAAAGAGCAGATCTTTTCACATGTGTCATAGAAGACCCCCTTAAAGAAGGATCGGCTATTATTATAGAGGGAGGGAATCGTGACGCGTTAGACAGGGTCACTTCGAAATGTATTGCTCTTGGCCGAGTCATTATAAAAAAAAACAACCCGGGTCGTTTCGGTACGAAGGGTATTGTACAGGTACAAATACCGTTCTCGCAGAACCGGCAATACGTGAAACGGCTATTATTATACTTCGCCTCATGTCAAAAACTACAGTCAGACACCTCAAAACTGAGGAATTTTCATAATTATTACTGCGATTTCACAGGTTTAAGCGAGTTGGTCCAACTTTTGCTGTTCGTAAAGGGCATATCTTCACACATGTGTCATAGAAGACCACCTTAAAGAAGTATCGGGTATTTTTTATACTTTGCCCCATGTCAAAAATTTCAGCCAGACACCTCAAAACTGAGGAATTTTCATACTTCTTACTGCGATTTCACAGGTTTAAGCGAGTAGGTCCAACTGTTGCTGTTCGTAAAGGGCATATCTTCACACATGTGTCATAGAAGACCACCTTAAAGAAGTATCGGGTATTTTTATACTTCGCCCATGTCAAAAACTACAGCCAGACACCTCAAAACTGAGAAATTTTTATAATTCTTACTGCGTTTTCACATGTTTGAGATGGTTCGTCTACCTCTGGCTGCTTTTAAAGGGCAGATATTTTCAATGTGTCATAGAGGACCACCCTTACGTGGTACCAGGTACTTTTAGACTTCGCCTTATGACAAATACTTTAACCAGACACCTTAAATCTGGGTAGTTTTCATAATTCTTACTGTGCTTTCGATTGTTGAAGCAGGTTTGTCCAACTTTGACTATTTTTAAAAGGCGAATATTTACACATGTGTCGTAGAACGCAACTCTTAAGTGGTATCAGGCATTTTTGGAGATCTTCCCATGACAAAAACTACATCCAAACACCTCAGAGCTCGAGTTTTTTTTCGCAATTGATCTCTCCATAGGACATGATCAAGCAAATTAGAACAGTTCAGCCCATACAAAGTGTTCAGATGTGGAATTTGTTGCATTTCAGACAATGTCACCCTTATGTCGCTACCCTGCAGCGAAAGCAACTAGTTGAAAACTACTTTACAACTAGTTGGTGCACCGAGCTTATATGGAACAAAGACAGAACACTGACTAGTTGGGCCCGGTGTTCTGTCTTTTTTCCATATAAGCAACTGGTATTTTTTACGTGTTGATGTCCTACAAGATGTCAATTGTCAGATTTCGACCAGAATATACCAGTTATTTACTAGTCAGGAAATACCAGTTTCATGCTAGTTGTAAGATACCAGTTCCATACTAGTTCATCCTGGACTAGTATAATTTCCATAAAATGAACTAGTCCAAAAAGGACCAGTATGGAATATACTAGTCAAAAAGGCTTTTAACCTGGACTAGTATGATTTCAACCAGAATTTTCCTGGCTTACCCTTTATTTTATCATTTGACTTTATTTTCATGTTTATTCTTAAGAAAGCAGCGGCTATTTGTATTTACCCAATCACGAAAAAGCATCTATGAATTATAAGAGAAAACGAAACGAATGAATTTTGTTTTTTTCAACTGGTATAATTTCATCCAGAAAAATCTAGTTGTATACTAGTATGGAATGGATATTTCCTGACTAGTATGGGTTCAGCCGAAAAATTCTATTTGTATACTGGTATGAAATGGATATTTCCTGACTAGTATGAGTTCTGCCAGAAAATTATAGTTGTATACTAGTATTTTTCTGATTAGTTTGAGGTTTCGCTGCAGGGAACTCGCTTAAACCTGTGAAATCGCAGTAAGAATTATGAAAATTCCTCAGTTTTGAGGTGTCTGGCTGTAGTTTTTGACATGGGGCGAAGTATAAAAATACCCGATGCTTCTTTAAGGTGGTCTTCTATGACACATGTGTGTAGATATGCCCTTTACGGACAGCAAAAGTTGGACCAACTCGCTTAAACCTGTGAAATCGCAGTAAGAATTATGAAAATTCCTCAGTTTTGAGGTGTCTGACTGTAGTTTTTGACATGGGGCGAAGTATAAAAATACCCGATACTTCTTTAAGGGGGTCTTCTATGACACATGTGAAAAGATCTGCTCTTTAAAAGCAGCCGAAGTTGGACCAACCCGATTAAACATGTGAACAAGCAGTAAGAACTATGAAAATTCCTCAGCCTTGAGGTGTCTGGCTGCAGTTTTTTCCATGGGATGAAGTCTAAAAATACCTGATACTACTTGGAGATAGTGTTCCACGACACATGTGTAAAGATCTGCCTTTCAAAAATAGCCAAAGTTGGACAAACTCGGTTAAACATGTGAAAGTGCAGTAAGAATTATAAAAATTCCTCAGTTTTGAGGTGTCTGGCTGAAGTGTTTGACATGAGGCGAAATCTAAAAGTAACTGATACCACTTAAGGGTGGTCTTCTATGACACATGTGAAAAGATGCGCTCTCTAAGAGCAGCCGAAGTTGGACCAACCCGATTAAACATGTGAAAAAGCAGTAAGAACTATGAAAATTCCTCAGGCTTGAGGTTTCTGGCTGAGGTTTTTTCCATGGGATGAAGTATAAAAATGCCTGATACTACTTGGAGATAGTGTTCCACGACACATGTGCAAAGATCTGCCTTTCAAAAACAGCCAAAGTTGGACAAACTCGCTTAAACATGTGAAAGTGCAGTAAGAATTATAAAAATTCCTCAGTTTTGAGGTGTCTGGCTGAAGTTTTTGACATGGGGCGAAGTCAAAAAGTACGTGATACCACTTAAGGGTGGTCTTCTATGACACATGTGAAATTATCTGCCCTTTAAAAGCAGCCAAAGTTAGAGCAACGCAGTTAAACATGTGAATTCGCAGCAAGAATTATGAAATTTCCTCAGCTTTGAGGTGTCTGGCTGAAGTTTTTGTCATGGGGCGAAGTCTAAAAATGCCTAATATTAGTTAATAGTAGTGTTATACGATACATTTGTAACGATCCGCCATTTAAAAGCAGCCAAAGTTGAGTAAACCCATTTGACCATGTGAAAGCACATTAAAAATGATGAAAAGTCCCCGTGCTTTGGGTTGTTTGGCTTAAGTTTTTTTCATGGAATGAAGTCCGGAAATGCCTGATGCTGTTTAAGGGTAGTGTTATACGACACGTGTGTAAAGATCCGCCGTTTAAACGTGGACAAAGTTGGAGAAACCTGCTGAAACAAGTGAAATCTCTGTAAAAATTAGTGAAAATCCCGAGCTTTGAGGTGTCTGGCTGAAGTTTTTGCCATGGGGCGAAGTATAGAAATGCCTGAAACTACTTAAGGGTAGTGTCCTACGAAACATCTGAAAAGATCCGTCGTTTAGAAGTTGTAAAAGTGGGACAAACAAGAGAAAGCAAATTAATAGGAAAATAAAAGTTCCCGAACTTTTAGGTGTCTGGCTAAAGTTTTTGCCATGGGATGATGTCTGGAAATGCTTGATTCTACTTAAGGATACCATTTTACGACACATGTATGAAGATCTGCTATTTAAAAGTAGTCAAAGTTTGTCAAATCCACTTAAAAATGTGAAAGCGCAGTAAAAATTAGTGAAATTTCCCGAGTTTTGAGGTGTCTGGCTGAAGTTTTTGCCATGGGACGAGGTCTAAAAATTACTGAAACTACTTAAGGGTAGTGTCCTACGACACATGTGAAAAGATCTATCATTTAAAATTAGTAAAAGTGGGACAAACAAGAGAAAGCAAATTAATAGGAAAATAAAAGTTCTCGAACTTTCAGGTGTCTGGCTGAAGTTTTTTCCATGGGATGATGTTTAGAAATTCTTGATTCTACTTAAGGGTAGCATTTTACGATACATGGGTAAAGATCTGTTATTTAAAAGAGGCCAAAGTTGGTCAAATCCGCTTAAACATGTGAAAGCGCAGTAAAAATTAGTGAAATTTCCCGAGTTTTGAGGTGTCTGGCTGAAGTTTTTTCCATGGGACCAAGTCTAAAAATTCCTGATACTACTTGAGGGTAGTGTTCTACAAAAAAAGGGAAAATATTGGGTAGTTAAAAGCTGCCAAAGTGGCCCAAATGCGTGAAATTAGTAAAACAGAATAAATTTCCATAGGAAAATCCGCGAACTGGGGGTGTCTGGCTGGAGCCTTGTCACTGGTACGGGTCTAACAACACTTGATACTGACGCGGGGTGGTAATCTACGTCAAATATGTGAAAATCATCCATTATAAAATAAGTGAAGTTAGGGTCATTTTTTGGCGACTTTGACCCCCGATTCCTAGGCCCTTGTCATAGGTATAGCTTTAAAATTTTCACATTCTTTCTAGATTCGGGGAGGACTATCGATCGGTATTGGTTTCATCCATTATAAAATAAGTGACGCTTTTAGGCTCTGGGATCTTGGTCTATTATGTGAACAAAATTAATATATCCTTGTACTAGTACTAGTACGCTGGGTATAAAAACAGCTACAACATCAAGAGCATATGTTTTGTTTTCTTTTTTCTTCGCACGGCCTAATATGAATACATCAATTGACTCAAAGACACACTCACAAATGTGCTAAATGCATGAAAAACGTGAAATTGTAATTTTCTTGCAGCTGTGCCATGCAACTCGCGAAATGCTTGATGATGTTGCAAGCCTTGTGTAAACATTGAAATCTAAACTTCAAAAACGTATTGTCTCTGCTGTTGCACTGCTGCAACTTTGTTGTTGTAATCTCTGCAATTGCAATGTGGCATGATCCGGAAAACGAGAATCACAGCCGTTGACTGGCTAAATGCTTGTCTAGCTGTTCGACTACTTAACTGCGGCATGAAATACTCGCTTGCTTGGCATTCCTACTAATGTTTAGATGTTATGCTGCAAGTTTTCTTGCTTGGCATTCCTACGCGGTTAAAAATTTGAACCTAAATTTTAAACTTTTTTGGACTACATATATGACCAAACCAAATTTGGATTCAAATTCAATCTAGACCAGTTTTCATGAAAATTGGTTAAATGAATCGGGTTTCAATTATAAACAAGAAATAATAAAATAAATTCCCCACATCATGCGTGTTTGCTCTACCACTGAGCTACATCGCACACGTAAATGTTGTTGGTAAAATTCAATCTTGAATAAGCTTTCAAAAATAAATTTGAATTTTCAAACCCAAAAGTTTAAATTTAAGACCGAAAAGTTTTAATTTTCACACCTAAAAGTTTTAATTTTAAACCGAAGATTTTTAAGAATAAAATAAAACTAAAATTACGTGGCAGCTGGCAGGATTCGAACGAAAACGCTCAGGAGTCACAGCCGATTGCTCTACCGCTGAGCTGTGACGCACATGAAGTTTTTGTGGGCAAAATTCAATTACATTCAAACAAACCAAAAATAAAAAAAATTAAATTGCTTTTTCATTTAGATTTTAAATCGAAATCAAAAGAAATAGAAAATCTTTGTAGGTATTGAAATATTGTACAAAAAAGTTTGAAAAACTGATTAAACTTTATACGGGTCTAAAATTTAGGTTAATTTTCTTAGCCGTGTACTAATGTTTAGATGATATGCTGAAAGTTTTCTTTTAACACTCGCAATATAATACTTTCTCGTAATTTAATGCATTGTGGCTTTGTTTTTGTTTGTAAGCTGTTCTACAAGTACTGCAACTGCACACATCGCTTTCCGCTTCATAGCACCTGTATACATGATGTATCTTAAGCCGGAAACTAATCAACAAGAAAATATGCGAAAAATGATCAACAATAAGAATGTGGTTACGGCCGCTTTTCTTCCATTTTCATGATTCTTGTGTGCGATTGCGTTGAATAGTTGGCTTTTGTGGATTTTACGCAAAGCAAATACGTCAAAACGTTTGTTGTTGTTACGTTTGAATAAGTTAAACGTGTTATATTTTCACAGAGGGTTATCTTTATATTTAGTAGAACAACGAACTATACGAGGGTTAATACGCAAAATATTTATAAAAAAAAAAAAAAAAAAAAAAAAAAACAATTTGATAAAATTAATTTTTACACCCAAATTCACAAAAAAAAAAAACAAGCAAGAAGTCTAAATTTGGGTAAACCGAACATTAAATACCCAGCGATTTATACCATTTTCATCAGGAATATTTCCTATGCCACCATGAAACCTGCTAACCTAAAGTTATGACCACACGAATTTTCGAATATGACCCCCTTAAAAATTCAAGGTGCCACGCCCACTTCTAAAGTTTAATAAAAAAGTATACTATTTCAGCTCTTTTCCGAATTTCGTAAATTTTTGTGATTTTCAAAATTTTCCATACCAAGTGTAATCCATATAAAGGTAGTATACCTTATGCCAAATTTCATGATTCAGCCGTAATCAGTATACAAGTTATGACCAGTCGAATTTTCAAAAATACGCCCACCGTTATGTGGAAGAAATTATAATACTAGTACTAGTAAGCTGGGTATAATAATCCAGGCAATGAGGACAGAAAGTTCACTGAATATGGAAGTTATTACAAATGCAGACAGAATAGCAACCCTGCGGCTGTTCCACATTTTACACTATATACAGCCGTAAATAACAATTTCAACTACTTTTTTTTTTAAGAAAATGGGTGAATTTTACCAGGAAAAGACATAAAATAAAAATTTTGACATATCATTTTTAAGAATCGGAAGAAAGTTACAATAAAAAAAAAACCATTTGGGCTGTTTTTGTAATGATAAAAAAAATAATTTCCCGTAATCCTTTCAACATTACCTTCAAATTTAGGGGCGGACTTCTGCAATTTTTTTCTTAGACCCGGTCTATTATATTATTATCACTCAAATTTTGTGTTTGACGAAAACTAACACTTTTATTTTGTGACTGACGAAAAGTAACACTTCAGTTTTTCTCTTAAGAAAATGTACTAGCCAAAAGTGATGGTTTTCGTCAGACACAAAATAAAAGTGTTAGTCTTCTCACAGAATTTGAAAAGTGTTAGGGCCTCATTATGTATGGCGAATGTTAGCTCAGACGAACGATTCGTCTGCTTCGAAAATCGCATGTTCTTTCATTTTTAAGCTATTGCATAGATTTTATAGGGAGTGAAATGAAAAAAATGTTAATGTTAAAAAAGTTCGTTGGAACGGACTTTTTTCAATGTTAAAAGGTTCGGCGTTAGCAACATAACTTGACAAAAATAAATATAAGCGTGGCCTACATTTAGGCGTAAGATGTTAGCAGCAGGCCGATTACATAAAATTGGAGCTATACATTACATTACATTAAAATTGGATCTGTCCACTACATAAAATATGTTGTTGACTATTTTTAGGTTATACTGTTAACAGGTTAAGGCTGTACTGCTCTAAAGTCATAAATATGCTCATTGAGTTTTCATATATTCAAATATTATAATTGCATAAATTGATAAAAAGTGATATGCAATAGCTTTACCGCGGCAGTCCCCGAGTGCCACACGTCCTTCTGTTTTTTATGTCAAAGAAAAGTCGAAAATATTTTAAAAAATCTATGGAGCGAATGAAATTGATTGATAATGCCATGGCTACGCGATATTGTGAGCACACGAATCGTTCGTTTGAGCTCTCGTTCGCCATACATAATAATGCCCTTAGTTTTCGTAAAAATTTGAAAAGTGCTAGTTTTCGTATGGCTCGTCGATATGAGCTTTTCCATGATAAAAAAAAAAACAAATATTTTACAAGCTGAAATAATTCATTGCCTTTACAGTATTTCTTTTAACCCACGTATTTTCTCAATTGCTGAGGAGAAATCGACGAATGTATAGCTATAACATACACCTACCCTCGTGAAGGGTGGATACCTTGCCGCGGTACGAGGGCTTAAGTCGAAAGCCACAGGGCTACGCTGCCATTGTGATCACAGCTCCGTACGGCACTTCATCACGAGAGCAGCCTAGCCTCTCTGGCGCGACGACAAAGATCTTCCCCCTCCCAATCCAGGGTGTTATGTGAAACCGTGCCCATTGGACGTTTGCAGCCGGGAGGCAAATCGTGGCTGTATTTGAACGGAGCCTCTCTGATACCGGGTCGCCTCAGAGAGTAAGCATGGCCTTACCGCGGTACGGGGCTCTGCCGCGGCGGACGACACATTTTCCCCTACTCTTCCCTTGACCCTAAGCTGGCCTTGTCCGGCGATGGGTCGTACGAACAAGATGAACTCAAATAACGTAAATAAAAACGAAAAACTTAAAAAACAAACGCCAAATTTCACACCTCAGCAGAGGGGGAATCGATAGCGATGGCAACTACGAGTCGGTCAACCAAACCTCTATCGAGTAAGATTGACTTGATGGGAGCTAGCACCAGTGCGGTTGCCAACGCAGATAAGCGGACAACGGCGGATGCTAAACTCCCATTAACCGCTGATATGAAAACCAGTATCTTTACGTCTGTGGGCTCGGCAAAGAGAGCGACCGCGATGGCAACTACGGTTCCATATCACCAACTTTTCAAAGGGCTCACCATCACCTTTTCATGTATTTATGTAAATAGCCATGGAATCTTACTTTTTTGTTTTTAAATTCTCTTCAAGCAGAACATAATTTGCTATTGCTGTACAGGCAAAATTCAATTGCCCTTCAGATTTACATAGCTTCATTTCCTTAATGTAAAATCTAACACTTGATAAATACATTACATACCTAATTGATGTCAATGATGCGTTTGGTAACATGTGTTCAATGGCAAACAGTGATATCAATCGACAAATCTCGAAACAACCAAATAAACAATTCTAACACCGCAAATTTGCCATTAAATTGCGGTTTTGTAAATTTCCTTTTTGTTTTTTTTTTTTTTTTTTATGCAGATTTGATTAATCGAATGCTTTTGAAAAATTTCACCTACACGTTTTGGAGCAATCTGTTTTCTTTTCGGAAAATGCCAAAATACTCACACAATAAAGGTGGAGGTCAAATTGTTTATTATTTTTTTATTTTCGTATGAAAATGTTTAGTTCATTGAATATCAATGATATAAATTTTTTTATATAAGGTTTTTGGATAGTATCCATGTATATATATTATATGCATATTCGGTACACGATGTGGTAGTTGTGTGTGTGTTTACGTGCGTGATGAATTAAAAAAAAAAGATAATTGAATAGATTTGTCAAAATGAATATCTATCTATCAAAATAGGTAAGATATAATGTGAACATGAAACTAATCAATTGTGATTTCATTAGCTTACTTATTGAATATTTTAACATTTCAGCGATCGGTGGTGCGTGTCATCTGTCAGGAACGTTTTCAAATGGCTTTGTCTATTTTTTTTTTTTTTGATGGTTAGCATTTTAGCTAAAGTTTAATTTTGTTACTAGTGCAGACGCAAACCAAATTTATCAAAAAAAAAATAAGGAAGTCTAAGGTCGGGCGAACCGAACATTAAATACCCAGCGGTTGTTGTCAGAACGGGATAACAATGATATAGACCCCAGGAGGATTTACTTAAACGTAAACTGGGCGTAGTTTTATCCAGTTTCATCAGATCTATATGCTTTAAAAGTTACGACCAGTCGAATTTTCAAAAATGCCTCCCGAAAAAAGGGGTGGGCTGTCACCCGACTTCGCCCATTTTCAATAGCAACCTACTTTGGCCAGAAAGTAACCTGTATGGAAAATTTGCTGCAAATATCTCAATTTTTAATCAAGTTATCGTATACACGGGCAGAGGGACGGACATGCCTTAATTAACACTTTTTCCAACCTAAGAACTTTCATATATGGAACTTTATACATATTTCGATTATTTTGTGCCGTTTCGTAGTACCGTTATGTGGACAAAATTATAACACCCTTGTACTAGTACTAGTACGCTGGGTATAAAAAAAAACTAATGGCGGCGATATACCAACAGGTTATAATAACCTCTAACGAGATTTTTGTCGAGTTTCTCTCCCAACTTGCAGTTTTTTGCCGACTCGCAGCGGCACTTGCAAAGCAAATGAGTTTTTGCGGAGAAGTTTGCCAAACTACTGCCGAGGGGCATTGATATGACATGACTTGGTGTAGTAGGTTGAGCACTTAACCGCTACACCGCTCAAAACCTAGAGAAAAAACAACCAAAAATAAATTTTTTTTTTTAGTTGGTGGTATACAAAAGAAAATATTCGTGCTTCACTGAAAGTATAGAAAATGTTTATGGTTTCACACCAAGTCCAATAATTCGGATATCTTTCAGATAAGTTTACATTGAAATAAAATGATATATACGAAAGTATAAATATATCAATAAATGGACATTGAGAAGGGTTTCCTGCAAGCTGGGTAGTGGTAGCATACAAGTCACTACAGTGTTGTGAGTTCGACTCTCATAACGCCGGTAGGAAGGTCCTTGAAGAGATATATATCCAGTATCATCGAAATATCTGTCGCTTGTCTGGTCCTGCAGCGCGTGGGTAAATTTTTCTCAAAAAAATACATTTTCATACAATTCTGAAAATTGCTTCACAATACCGTCGGCATTTACAGCAATAGACTACGAAACAAAAGCATACCTATAACTAGCGTTGTAAGTTGTTGGTGTACACACTAATAAATAAATTTTCTTTTGAAGAAATGTAACAACACATTTATTTAAGCATCAAGGTTTTGTAAAAAAATTCTAGGGATGGGGATAGGAATAGGGATATAGATATCTGTAGATAGTGATAGGGATCGGGATGGAGATACATGTAGGCAAACAAATTTTGGCAGGGCAACGTTTTTCTGGGTCAGAAAAATGCTTGGACGATTTTTAAAGTGAATTTTCAGGTCTACAGATTGGTCGTAGATAATTTTTCAAAAAAATTAGCGTTTTCGAGAAAAATCCGAAAAACTTTAAATGTTGACCTTTGACCTCCAAAAACATTATAGCATACATGATATTTCAAAACCCCTTCTCAACAGGAAGCTAGTTCAATATCAAAAGAAAAATCACTGGGAATGAAATTTTTTAAATATCTCTACTTGTGCGCCACCTATCGACATTATTTTTTTGGTATACTGTGTTGGGGCAGATGTAGGCCTTCTACACCTAGTCGTGGCGGTTCGATGCCCGGCAAAAGTAACATCAAAAATTATTTAGAAAAAGAATTTTTCTAAACGGGGTCGCCCCTCGGCAGTAGTTTGGCTAACTCTCCTGGTGTATTTCTCCATGAAGCTTCTCAGCAAAAAATTCATTTGCTTTGCAAGTGCCGTTCGGAGTCGGCAAAAAGCTGTAGGTCCCGCCAACTTGTAGGAAAACTCAAAAGCAACACAACACAAGTTGGAAAGAGAAGCTCGGCTAAAATCTCGTTAGAGGTTATGATAACCTGTTGGTATATCGCCGCCATTAGTTGTTGTTGTTGTTGCGGTTGTTGTTTTTGTTGTGTTGGGCAGAAAGTAAACTGTATGATTTAGAAATTCTACCTCAATTTGAAATACAACAAGTTGAAAAACGAATTCAACGACATCTAAAAAAGAAAAGAGCTTTTCTTAAAAAGAGCGACTCCCGCGCACCTAGCGGGTCTAAATTTTTATAAAACATTTCAAATTATACACGCAAATCGGTCCGAAATTGTTCTTCTATTTTAATTTCAATTTTATATTCTTATATTTTTTCGTTTAACACGATGAGTGGCCCTATAATGACCTGCTGACATTTTTTTTCGGGTTATCTTAAAAAAGAGAGCCATAAAAAAGAAGTGATTATAGCTAGACGCACAACTACATTGCATGTAAGTAAGTGTATGCTTTTTACCTCGATGGCTTTAAAAAAGCTAAATGTAAAAAGTAATGTGATTCATGACAACGTAAAAATTTGGATTAGAAATTGATAGCACAATGTAAAGCGTTTATGATTTATGATCTCATAAAGTGCTTTTGGGAATATCAACAAAAAATTTGAGCAAAGATTAAAAAATGATGACATACAACAAAGCAGGTAATAAAGCTATTATCAATATGTGATAGATTAAAAAAATGTATTGGGGCAGTTTTTCAGTGGGTGGTACTTTGGCTTCTATTGGGCGTCAAGAAATGCTGTTGAGAGCTTGTTGGTGCAAAACTGCATTAAAAGCTCAGTTACATATCGTCGGAGAAAGTGCAAAACCGAACATCGCAATTCTGCAAAACCGCACAAATTTTACAGGAGACACTGCAAACTGTTTAACTTTTGTACGAGCCACTATGTGGTGGGTCAAATTCAAATGTCATTTTTTGGCATTCTATTTCACAAACCCCGATTTTTTTGTTACTAATGAATGGATCCGGGTACCCAGAAGGCAAAAATTTTTGACAGAAATATCGAATGTGCGGTTTTGCAATTTTATATAGAGCCGATAATTGGCAGTTTAACCATTTAAACTAAAGGAAACTGATGTTTACTCAATGTCTACCAAGGAAATTTTATTTGACTACAACAGTTTAATATTTTATTCACTTTCGAAAGATTTAAGTATCCTTAAAGAACTTCTGTGTCTCTAAACGACCTTGATATGTCTCTAGAAAGAAATACACACCTATTAGGGTATGCAAATTTATAGCAAAAACCCTCCTTGCGTATTGTTAGCAGTCCTTTAACAACGAGTTCTGATAGCCATGAAATGCGCGCTCAAGTTCTCTTTATTGGCTTAGATGCAGACAGAGGCCAAAAGTGCATGTTTATGTTGGTATGTATCTTGCCGGATACTATCCAGTTCATTTTCACATTTGATTGACAGTGTCAGTGTCTGGTGTCACAGCTATCAATGCCCGTTCGGCTACGCTTCCATTGTGCATATTGAATGTATTTGTGTGCGCATTATAAAAAAAGTCATTTCAGTCTTTATCTACAAAATATTTATGATTGGTTTTGTTGTTTTGCTTGTACAGTTGCATTATTTCCGTAGTGTTCTATCGTTTAATATATAAAGCCTTTATAAATATCTCCCAATGCTCACATATTGTACTCTTTATTATATACCTCAACCTACCCTGCAGTAACATCAATAACAAGTGACCAATAAATTACAAGGACTGAACCAAAACTGAAACGTAACCGTAAACGTTTAAAACCAATTCATTTTTCAAAACGGAAACTGATATTTTGATCTGAAAGAGAACGAAACCGGAACCGTTTCAAAAGCCGGAACTATTTCCAAACGGTTTTGAATTTTTTAATTATATTTTTCTTTTAGTGAACATATTGGACATATTCATAGTCGTAATAAAATAGGTATGCACCATGATATAAATACTACAGGTAAAAGCAATTCTCATACTCATTTATTTTTTGCCACGACTTTTCTGTTTGGTTTTTTCAATCAAATAAATTACAAATCAAAATAATTTATTTTCATTTTTCTTCAATTTGCGATTAGAACTATTGCTAGAATTGTTAAAAATAAGGACTGTAAAAGCGGTTCACATGTGCCCCTCTAGCAGGCTAATCTATCATCTCATTTCCTGCCATTTTATAGTCCACCTAAACGTGCAGTGTAAATTGGAAAATATTTTTTGATTTTTTTCAAATTTTTCTTATTTTAAATTTTTTGAATATTTTTTCTATTTGACTTTTATACTGACACATTTTATACTGCTTAAAAACGTCAAAACAAAATCAAAAGAGAGAACGGTTTTACCTATAGTACTTATACCATGGTATGCACTAAAATTAGCGTCAGCTTTTTGACACCATTTGCAACGGCCTATCTCTCAAAAAAAAGAAATGACGTTAAGGAATATGCCGAATGAGTATTTTCTTTTACAAAACGGTACCTGAAAAGTTTTCATTGAAGATTGTCGAGCAAGGTTTTCAAAGGACACGTTTTTACGTCAGTATACAAATTTTAAATGAGAAAATTTCTAATCTAATCTTGGCTTGCGTCATAATGACGCTTAACCGCCTAGGCATTTTTGGCCGTTTCGTATCAAAGCACGCCAGTCATTCCTTTTTAGCGATAACTGACGCCAATTGGAAACCCCAAGGGAGTGCAAGTCATCCTCCACCTGTTGTTTCCGTCTCAGCCGAGGCCTCCTTCTTCCTCTGCTGCCGAATTCGGGTGTTGATTCGAAAACCTTCTGTGCTGGAGCTCCTTTGTCCATTCGAATAACATGACCCAGCCAGCGGAGCCTTTGTACTTCAATTCGCTGAACTATGGTGACACTGTCCATGATTCCGAGCCGTACATCAGGACTGGTATGACGACAGACTTATAGAGCGTGATCTTTGTTTGTCGAGAGAGGACTTTAATTCTCGATTGCATACTTAGTCCAAAGTAACACTTGTTGGCAAGGGTCATTCTCAGTTGGATTTCTAGACTGATATTAGATAAGAAAATTTGACTATAGTTAAATCAAGCCAAGGATAAAAATTCACGAGCTTTGTCTCATACTTATTTTATACGTATACATAAAACGATCCAGTACAATTCGATTTATTTCAAAACACATTTATAAAAGAACTTTCAAACCGACTTGAAAGCTTTTTGCGTTTTAATTCAAAGGGATTTTGAAATGTGTCGTAAGAAATTCGTTTTGAAATAGTTCGGTTTTATGTTTCTATAAACTAGGCATCAGAAAGCACTACTTATATTAGAACGAAACCGGAACTTAAACCGAAACATTTTTCTAAACCGACACCGAAACCGGAACGCGGTTTCAATCGGTTATTTTTTTATTATTATTTTTGATCTGTCAGACACGAGATGCATTCATATGTTTTCTACAGGGAAAGCTGTTACGTAAGTATGCATTTATAATTACGATAACAAATACTATATACATAAATGTTTATGATAAAATAACTTTAATGAAGCACAATACATATTTCATAACTTTTTAAAGCAAAATTTCAAGAGTCAATTTTATCATTATTTAAATATATGAGTCGATCCATTATGAAAACGTCTAATATTGGCAAAAATCGTCACTGACTAGTCAGGGATTTCGCTCAAACTTTGAGGGACACTTCTTAAGGGTCCTAAAGGACCCTAACACACATTAATTTTTATAACCACTGGTTTCGGACAGGTCGAATTTCAAAGATTGAAAACCGTCATTTTTAGGGTTACCCTATTATTGCTGTAACAATGTTTCTATTAGAGATATCCTAACATTCGATAAGGCGTTTTAAAGGTAAAAGAGAGTACTTTGTTCAATAGTAAATAGTAAATCACATGATATTAAAAACCAGGTACTGAAAATACATAATTTTTATCCTTTTTTGACAATTTTAGCTGGCTCTTGTCTTCTCTGTTTTAAGTAGCCACTAAATTTTTTTCAGAAATAAAGGGTACATACCCTAGAAGAAACTAACCCGTCCATCGGCCAAAAAAACTCACTCCTTATAGATAAATTGTCATCTCGAAATTTTTAAGTTTTCAAAAATCGTGTTTTTCAAGCTCTAAAACGGGTACGTTTCTCAAGAGATGAAAAACGAATTTCTCATGGACTCCAGTCCTAACCTTTAGTTTGTAATACCTGAAGATTTCGTTTTGTTGTTTTTATACTAAGGGTCTCTGCTGATGGATCTCCTAAACTAATATAATTTTTTTTTTTCAAAGTAAATTTTTTGTAAAATTTTGAAACTTATTTCAAGCAACCTTTAGGTTAGGTTCAAGTGGCTGCCGCAGATGCACACCTAGGCCAGTATTAAAAGGCCCGTTGTGATACCACCAACACTAGGAAAGTCAGTTCCGGGACCCTGCCATATGGAAAATCTCGGTATTATGGGAATTCTTCACATAGCAGAATCCCGGGACTGACGTTCCCATACCGACACCGTTACTCCTCCTCGAACCATTTAGATGACTTGATGAAGTCAATCAGGTCCTTTATGTCCAGCTCCGTGACCTGGCGTAGGCTAGCCAGGAAGGGAACTCCTAAAAAGCGCATTCTCGGGCCACTTAAAGCCGGGCAGTTGCAGATGAGGTGCTCCACCGTTTCCTCCTCCTCATCATCCTTGCAACTCCTACAGCATCGTCGGTAGGGCACACCTAGTTTTCCTGCGTGCCTACCAATAAGGCAGTGCCCAGTTAATACGCCTATTAATATGGAGATTTCTCTTCTCCTTAGGGCATAAATTTGTCTTGATCTTTTATGATCCCATTTCGGCCAGGTTTCTTTGGATATGGGCATCCTGGAGTGTGTACTCTTTCAGCATTAGCTTGCATGTGGCAAACGGCATACCTAAGCGCTCTTTATCCCGAAGAACCTGCTTGGTCGTGCCCTGCCTCGCAAGTTCGTCTGCCCTACAATTTCCCTCAATGTCCCTATGGCCCGGGACCCATGTGAGGTGTACGCGGTTCTGTTGCACCATCTCTTGTAGAGATCGACGACAGCTGAGCGTCAGTTCAGAGTTGAACGAGTAAGAGCCAAGGGATTTGATGGGCGCTTGGCTGTCGCTGAAAATAAAAATATCCTGGGTGATAGTGTGTTGGCCTATCCAAGCCGCGGAAGACACTGCAATGATCAGGTAGTCTGAAGGAGAGCTCAAGGTTCAGATCCTTTGAATAAACCCCTCCTCCAACTCTGCCGTCTAACTTCGAGCAACCTTTACATAGTCTGAAACCTGAAGCTTCCATGATATAAATACTACAGGTAAAACCGTTCTCTCTTTTGATTTTAATTTGAAGTTTTTAAGCAATATAATAGGTTTGTTTATTGAGCTGCTCTAGCTTGCTAATGAAATTATTCTTGCTCTAGGTTGCTCTATCTTTTGTAACATGAGTATGGTCACAACAAAGCTGGAGTAATCCAGATCACAAATTTCTGCTCTAGCTTTTTTTGTGGAGTAAGTTAAAGCAGAGGAGCAATTGTCAGTGAAGAAAAAATAAATATTTGAAAACTTCAAAAAAACTCACTTGCAAGATAAGCAACGTTTTAGTATACGTGCATTGCATTAATTTTGAGGATTTAAACAAAAAAAAAACAGATCAATATAAACAATCGAGATTCAGGTGTTTCTTGGCATTTCTGCTCTGGTTTGCTCTAAGTTGCTCCATTTCTATTTTGACAGCTGCCCTTCTCTGCTCTGCTCTATCCTGCTCTGAACTTTTTTTTTGTTCAGTAAACAGACCTAATATTTGTTAGTATATAAAGTCAAAAATCTCCTTTAATTGTTTAAATTTTTTTTTTGAGGGCATCAGACATTTTTTTCCATAGAACTAAAAATGTTGAATTTGGGATATATGGAGAAAAGTGCGCAGCATACCTCCATTTTTTTGCTTCTACCGACTCCAAAAAATCCCAAAGAGATTACTTAGTAAGAATTTATGGGATACGCATATGCATTTGTTTATACTTTAGTGTCAGCTTACAAATTATGTATGCATGCAACCTTGTTGATAATGTACATTCCGTACGTTTACATATGAGTGCGTGCTTTTAAAACGGTTAATGTTTATGTACAGTATCGTAATTACGAGTATGTTGACTGTTGCACAAAGCTGCAGGCGGACGTTCTCAAATTACAGTGCTGAAAGCAACCATTAAGTCTTATATATCGCCAGAATATACTTACGTTGTATATGTGTTGTCCAGATTTTTGAAATCTGCTCATATTGTCCATCATTTGGGATGCTAAAGATGTAGCATGCAGTTTGAGAGAAGGCTATAGTTAATTTCATTCATAATGAGTGAACCTCACATGGGTCCCAGGGCACAGGAACATTGAGGAAAACTGTAGGGCGGGCGAACTTGCTAGCCAGGGAACGGCCAAGGAGGTTCTTCGGGATAAATAACGCCCTTTGTCACACTCCGCCAAGCCATAGAAAGAAGGCTAAAATCCCCAGAGTGCCGTATATCCAAACAAACCTTTAATTGGGGTATTAACTGGGCACTGTCTTATTGGAAGGCACGTACCAATTCTATGTGTTCCCCACCGACGATGCTGCAGGAGTTGCAAAGATGATGATGATCAGGAAACGGCGGAGTACCGAAAATGCGCTTTAAAGGCGTGTCGTATTTTTGGACATAAAGGACTTGATGGCCTTCATCAAGTCATCTAACTGGTGGGAGGAGGAGTAACGGTGTCGGCTCAGGAGTGTCAGTTGCGGGATTCTGCTATGTGGAGAATCTCGACAACTCAAGGATTTCATATATGGTCGGGTCCAGGGACTGACTTTTCTGGTATTGGTGGTATCACAACGGGCCTTTTATGTGCCTCTGCTGCAGCCACTTGAAGCTAATCTAACCTATTGACTGCATAATATCCCAACAGCCCTCCTCGCAGGAATATTTACTGATTTTGAGCCGAATCGGATCTGAACCGAATCAGGCTTAATTAAAACCGTACGTTTCTTAAGACATTAAACCTAACTTCCAACAGAAATTTCACTATACTACAAAATCAACCTTTTTTCTGGGTATTTTGTAAAACTTTTAAATAAAAAACATTTAAATAAAAACAAAAAAAGCAAGTAGGCCACGCCCACATTTTACCTTTTTAATTTTTATAGAAAATAAGAAAACAAAAATTGCTAAGGGTCCAATCTTGAACTTCGAAAGCCTATAACTAGGTTTTGGAGACTAACTTTCGAAAAACGGGGAATTGCCTTTTAATTTTATTCTAATACCCAGCCGGTTGCTGTACAGTGGAACAACTGACGTCTGCGTGAAAGATCTAAGAACTACGCTCTATTTTAGAATTTGAGCCAACAGCGCCCCATTTCAGTTTTTTTTAAACAATACATTACATTTCCAAGTTTGATTCAAACACGTTCTATTTACAAATAACAAGTTCTGAAAATCGGATCTAGTCCGATCAATATAGACATTTGAAACAACAATAATTCCCACAGAGCCAAATTTTTGCACACAGCTTAGGCTCACATTCAGACAGAAATTCTCAAAAGACCCCATCGATCCCATGTGTGCTAAAAATGTTATTTGGGGTTAAAGCCCAAAATTTTAGGGTTTTGGGACTTTTCTCGAAAACGGTAAGTTTTTTCGATAAATTACCCGAGACCAAGTTGTAGGCCGGGAAATCCTCTAAAAATATGGTAGAGACATTTTTTTCTTAGAGTAACCAGTTCTGAGATATTCGGGGTCAAAATTCGAGAAAAATGAAGAAAACCTCAAATTTGAATTTTTGTCGACTTTTGTCCTCTCATAAGATTTTTAGCAAAAATTAGATCGTTGAAGACTTTTGCAGTTTTCTTCCCGGGGGTAAACCTAAACTCGTGACAAAAAAAAATTTGCTCTGTGGGTGTTTTTGTTATACAAGATATCTAAACTAATTTTGCATGGTCATTTTTGTAGAGAATTTACAGGTCTACAACCTGCTCTCAGACAATTTTCCGAGCACACATTGGATCGAGGGTGACTTTTGAAGTTGTCTTTCTGTACCAAAATTTTCCTCTGGAGGAATTATTGTTATTTAACCACTATTTATGTCTATTTTGACCGGGCTAATCTTTGACTTTGATGTTGTGTTCTCTGTGAGGTAAATTTTTGTTTTGCACACTTTTGGTCTTACCTGCACTTCGGAAGCAATTATGTGGAATCACTGCGCACGACGTACAAATACTTCTCCGTCTGAAACGACGGTTGGCTGCCGCTGTTTGCTCAGAAATTTTTGTAATAAAAATTTAAAAAAGGTGAGTTGTGGTGAATAAACAAACTAAATCGCGCTTTTGAAAAGAAAAGACACTCTTTTATCAACTAATGAAATATGGATGGTTTATTACACTCACTTCACCCTGTGTAACGGTTTATCAAGGATTTATTATGCGCGCGCACTTGTTCAGCTATATCCACGCTCAATCAGGATATGCTGAGAACAGTATTGTAATTGTTGTATTTCGTATTAGATACGCCCACACAAACACTGCTACTCAATTGCTCATTAAAACAGGAACTCAAAATTACCACTTTTATATTCAGCTCTCTCGTAAGGATATGAAATACTTTGCAAGGATATTTTTGTTGTTTTCAAAGATGCTGTGTTTTTTTTTTCTCGGGAGCTATTCAATTACACTCTCTCTGTTGTTTTTTTTTTTTAGTTTTTTGTTCAACAGTATACCTTTAGTTCACTAAAATATTAGTAATTTCAGTGGAATGAAAAATAAATTGCAAAATGTGGCAAGTGCTACAACACAACTAATTAATGAAAGATATTTCGAATCACTACAATCATTTGAGCGCGTTGAAAACAAACTGAATTGAAGAAGTGAATATTTCCAGCGCTGGACAATGGTTGGGGAAACTACTCACTGTGCCGCCAGACATCGCGCTCAATGTTTGTTGATATCATTGAGTGAGTAAAAAATAGCTTGCGAAGCAATTGAACAGATACAATACATATTTCAAGAGTCAGCAGTAATTTAAGGCTGAGAATCGCCCGGAAAAAGTGAGCGCTATTTCAATGCACATTTTTCAGAATACTTGAATTTGTGGTAAGACCAGAAACGAGTAAAAATTCATTAAAATATTTGAAGTGAGTGTTCAAAACTGAGTCGTAGGTAACCGGCAAATGATTCATGATTGAGTTATCTTGCACCTTTGCAAAGATAGGTATTTCACATTTGAAGACATGCATGGATGAAGGGGGTATGACGCATTTTGAGTGAAACGAGAAAATCGGCTTTAAAGTTTTGCTTAAACATTTGAGGTTTTTTCGAATCTTTATTGAAAACTGACAAAAAAAATTATGCAAAGCCATAAAAGACGTTGCATAATATGCAATAAAAAGCATAAGTTTATATTTAGTGTTTTATATGAAAAAATCGGAACATACCCCCTTCTTCCACAAATCATATTGAAAAGTTGTGTACATACCCCCTTCATCCATGAATTATCTTCTACAATTTTCACGATAGGCAGATTCTGATAAGACAGAAATATAGATCTGCATAAAAACTATTCACCAATGCCAAAAACAGAAATTGAGTGAGAATGCGACATACCCCCTTCATTCATGCATGTCTTCATTTGATTTTCACATATTTTTTTTAGAGTTGAGTGCTGTGATATGCGCTCAGTAAGATTTAAACTCATATTTTACTCTACTCAAACATTCTCACTAATAATTTTTATTTAGTGTCTTTTTGAATTTCTCTTTCCCTCGAAGTTTCTTATTGTTGTTGTTGTATAAACAAGTTTCTTGTTGTTTTCTTTGTTTTGATTATTTTCTACTTATGTGGTACGTATATCCAATATGTAGGTATAAAAAAAGATATTTGGGTACATACACTCATACATAGATAGGTACCTACATATGTTTCAGTTGCAAGATATGTATGCATTAACCCGTATCACGATTTCACGAAACTAACGCCTCAGTGCAATACCCCCGAATTAAAAAAAGATATTTTTAAACAACGCCCTACTCACATTTTTTTTCTTTCGAGAAAGTCTTTTTCAGAATTTTTTTGAAGTGTTCTTGGCTGCAAGTTCAGTCTCCTAACTTGAACTTTCCCAGCATTTTATAAAAAAACGTCCCATCTCAACGTTCTTCCAAAAATCCTGAGATATACCTAGGCAAAACTACCTGATTTAGGGTGATATTACAATCAGCCATTGAAATATTTTGAAAAAATATCAGTCATAGTTTGACTACTTACTTTTTTTAGTACCTAATCCCCATCTGGAATTTCAAAAATTCCTGTCTAAAGCGGGCTACCCACCTGCCAAGAAATGTCAAACTCCATATAAAAAACGCTCAAGAAATGGTCAAGAAACGTTTTCACACGTCAAATTTTCTTGAGCTAATACTCAGTTCATAAGAAAAAATACAGCACTTTTCGATAGTTGGCAACGCCGGTTTACCTCAAGAAATAAATAAGCTCGTATATATATCTTGAGGTAAACGTGCAGATCCACATCAAAGGTTATTAGATATATACATTTTTATAAGAGTAATTTGCAAAAAAATGGTTTTTTTCTTGAGGTATTTCTTGGCAGGTGGGTAGCCCGCTTTAAAGAGAGTTCAGTATATATTTACGTGATACAGTGCATTTTTGTATAAAATACTGAGATAAGGTGCTTTTGAAAAAAGTTCAAGATCGGAGATAGGGCGATCTGTTTGTACAGTGAAATGTTGCCTTCCGAAGCAGACAACATATAGTTCATTTCTGTATATAGCGTTGTTGCTCAGCCTAGGAAAAGAAGTATGTTGCCTAGAACTAGAACTCCACGTCACGGTGTGAATCTGTCATGTATGTAACTGATTGCTATCGTGATGTGAAAAAGAGAACATAGATATGTTCTGGCAGGAAAAACGCTCGATGGACATGGTGAGCCCTACGATTTCATTCCTCATGATGTAAGATACGTTCCACCAAAAGGTGTCAGCTCTTATGCAAAATATGGTCGGGCGAGTGCATGTCTCCAGATTAAAAACCATTCCACATCAAATTTAGCTGAATCAGTCTTCCTATTATCGCGTGTGGGGTCTATGAATCGTATTGCGAGGAAGACTGAAGCCCATCGCCGGCATGCTGATTGGATCTCAAATGTGGTCTACCCTTAACCAGATGTAACCGGCTAACAAAGCCAGATAACTTTGAGCAATACCAACAGTTCCGAGAAATTCAAAATATAGAGAACAAAGCTCGGTCACTTTATACCTACATAGGTACATAGATGATTTTGATAAAAAAGTTATTTGAGGAATTTAAGGATTTTTTTCGACTTTTGACCCCGAATAACTTTTTTAGGATCGAGGTGGACTTTTGCATTTTTCTTTTTGGGGATTAACCCAAACTCTCTACAACAATTTGGCTCTGTCGGACTATTTGTTATATCAAATCAGGGTACGAAAATAAACTGTACAAAATACATTTCATTTGCTCATCGAGTATCATGCAGGGCTCAAAAATGCTTAAAAATTTTTAAAGCACAGCATTATGTCTTTGCTTTTGCTTGAAAAAAAAAAACCATCAGCGACAGCAACAGCACGAAAAATGCTGTTAGCAATTGATCGATTACTATTAAGCAAATGTTCAATGCTTCGCAGCCTACGAGCTAGCTGTTGCTTGCTTATTGAAAATGTCAGAAGTACAGCAAAAGCAATGGAGAGGCTTTTGATATATTTTGGTTGCTGCTAGGTACTAATCTAATCTTGGCTTGCGTCATAATGACGCTTAACCGCCTAGGCGATTTTGGCCGTTTCGTATCAAAGCACGCCAGTCATTCCTTTTTAGCGATAACTGACGCCAATTGGAACCCCCAAGGGAGTACAAGTCAGCCTCCACCTGTTATTTCCATCTCAGTCGAGGCCTCTCCCTTCCTCTGCTGCCGAATTCGGGTGTCGAGAGTAAAACTTTCTGTGCTGGAGCTTCTTTTTCCATTCGCATAACATGACCCAGCCAGCGTAGCCTTTGGGCTTTAATCCGCTGAATTATGGTCAGGTCTGCGTAAAGCTCGTACAGCTCATCGTTAAATTTTCTTCGATACTCGCCGTTGGCATCATGGGAAGGATCATAAATCTTCCGGAGAACTTTTCTCTCAAATACTCCAAGGGCCATCTCATCTTCTCTGGACACTGTCCATGATTCCGAGCCGTACATCAGGACTGGTATGATGAGAGACTTATAGAGCGTGATCTTTGTTTGTCGAGACAGGACTTTACTTCTCAATTGCTTACTTAGTCCAAAGTAACACTTGTTGGCAAGAGTGATTCTCCGTTGGATTTCTAGACTGATATTATTTTTGGTGTTAATGCTGGTTCCCAAATAGACGAAATCTCTCACCGTTTCAAACTTGTAGCCATCAACGGTGACTTGGCTGCCAAGGCGCAGGTGCGCCGATTCTTTCTTTGATGACAGCAGGTACTTCGTCTTGTCCTCGTTCACCGCAAGACCCACTTTTTCGCTTCTTTAGCCAGCCCAGAGAAGGCAGCGCTTGTAGAAGATTGTGCCATTGCGGTTTAGCTCTGCTGCTCGAATTATCTTCTCCAGCATCAGGTTGAAGAAATCGCACGAAAGGGAGTCGCCCTGTCTGAAGCCTCGTTTGGTTTCAAATGGCTCAGAGAGGTCCTTCCCGATTCTGACGAAGCTGTTGGTATTGCTCAGCGTCATTTGGCAAAGCCGTATAAGCTTTGCAGGGAAGTCAAATTCAGACATGGCGGTATACAGGCAACTCCTTTTTGCGCTGTCAAAAGCGGCTTTAAAATCGACAAAGAGGTGGTGTGTATCGATTCTTTTATCATGGGTGTTCTCCAGGATTTGGCGTATCGTGAAAATCTGGTCGATGGTAGACTTACCAGGTCTAAAGACACCCTGATAAGGTCCAATCAGTTTGTCCACGATGGGCTTCAGTCTTTCACACAATACGCTAGAAAGAACCTTATATGCGATATTAAGAAGACTGATTC
Source organism: Campiglossa producta (assembly GCA_964058755.1). NCBI lineage: Eukaryota > Metazoa > Arthropoda > Insecta > Diptera > Tephritidae > Campiglossa > Campiglossa producta. The sequence continues at coordinate 43,133,650 of CAXKVI010000002.1, forward strand.
CGCGGTAGTTGGTGGGGTTAGCGGGATCGCCTTTCTTGTGGATTGGGCAGAGCACACTTAAATTCCAATCTGGAGGCATGCACTCGTCTGACCATATTCTGCATAAGAGCTGATGCATGCTTTTTACCAGCTCTTCGCCTCCGTGTTTGAACCGCTAGGCGGGTAGTCCGTCTTTTCCAGGCGCTTTGTTGCTGCTAGGTACTGCCAAGAGTAAATATCGACTTCGTGGGAGCGGCTAAGCAATAATTAAATCGATTGATGTAAACGTTGGATCTTTTTGATACCGTTTTGGGACCGTTTAAGGATAATTATGGGCCTATTCAGAACATTTGCATGAAGAGCTGCACACGAATCGGAAGCTGCATGAAAGTGCTCAGCGTATGACAATGCTGGTCGCCAGGCGTCGTACGCTTAGCAAAGAGGAAGAAGAAGCATTTTTTTACATCACTTTCGATTTTTGTGTGCCGTGGCTTTGCTTTCTTTTTTTCAAATAAAATTAATTGTTTCTTTTGAAAGAAGAAATAGAAAATTTGTACAATCGGAAGAAATATGTGCTAATAATGTGCGGAATATGTATTAATTAATTAAAATTGCAATTTTGACAGTTATTTGTGTGCTTTTTTTCTGCAGCGTCGTGTGCAGATCTTGAGACGCTGAAAATATTTTATTTCGGTATTAAAAGCAGACTTATTTAAAAAAAATTATATTGACTTCACCGAGAATCAAACCCGCAACCTTTAGAACAACAAAGTAACAGCTTAACTGTTAAAACAACAGCTTAACTGTTAACTTAAGGTTAACATTTTCAATGCAGTTAAATCAACAGTATTGAATAATGGATAAGAATTGACAGAAATTTTGGTTGAATCAACCCATATTTTGGTTGATATGACCAGCTCATTTTTCTCTGTGACAAATATGAGATAAGGCCTACAGAATCGAAACTAGCAATGAAGACCTCTTAAAACTAATAAAAAGATCTGTAGGTATATTTTATAGTAATTTTTTCCGCCGTCCTCTTTTTTTTTATTTGGCTCCATTTAATGTACGTACCAGGTAACTATGTATTTGTATTTAAGTACATTTTTTGTTATTTGCTTGACCCCTTCGACATTTCCCTTAGGATTTTTGCCAACTCCAAAACATTTGCTTGTTTTCATAAATTTCTTTGATGATTGATTACTGACTACAAATTGAATGGGTGGTTGTTTGGGATTATTACTTGCGGCCCCACTGAGTGTTTGTGAATGTCAGTCAGTCTGTGCAACTGTCTCGTCTATTAGATGGATGGATGGCTGGTTAGCTGGAAAAGATGGATGACTAGTTGTTTGTATACTTGTCTTGTTCTTTTTCGTCGTCTTCTCAATTTCCATGCTCCAGTAGCGTTACTGCGGTCCATTGTTGTTGCTTTGACGACTTCTTGTACGTTCTGTAGATAAGCGACCAACTGCCGCATTTCACTGATAGCCGCCAATGTGTTTTTGTTATTGTACTAGGTATATACTATGTAAGCTGAATTAAGTACGTAAATAATTTGATTTTTTTTGTACGATTTGTTTATTTACTATTTTTTTCGTTTTTGTTTTATGTTTACAATCGATGTTGCTTGCATTCGTTGTCTGCCTGCATTTTGCTTCTGTTCTCTCTTTTTTTCATACAGATTTTTTGTTGCTCCTCGACATTAATCAAGTGTGGCATTTATTTTTAATATTTTGTTAAACTGATAAGCGTTTATATTATTTTTTCGATATGCATATGTATTTAGTTTTTATAAATATTTGATTTATTTTTATACATATTGTTTGCCCATTGGACCGTTTAAAAAAATAATAATAATAAAAATATATATGTATACATTTGTTGTTTATTCATTTTCTTGGGTGAAAAATGTAAAATGTTGCATTCTTTCTGGGATATTTAATCAAATATAAATTAATATAATATTTTAATGCATTGTGCTGGATTACCAATAATACCCACCAAAAAAAGTGAAAAATTAAATGTGATTTTTCGTACTAGAAGTACCCTGCAGCGAAACCTCAAACTAGTCAGAAAAATACTAGTATACAACTCGAATTTTCTGGCAGAAGTCATACTGATCAGGAAATATCCATTCCATACTAGTATACAACTACATAAATTTCTCTTTATGAAATCATACCATTTAGCTAAGGTTCAAGTGGCTGCCGCAGAGGCACATCTAGTCCAGTATTAAAAGGCCCGTTGAAATACCACCAACACTAGGAAAGTCAGTTCCGGTACCCTGCCATATGGAAAATCGCTGTATTATCGAGATTAATCACATAGCAGTATCCCGGGACTGACGCTCCTAAACCAACGCGGTTACTCCTCGCGTGCCTACCAATAAGGCAGTGCCCAGTTAATACGCCTATTAATATGGAGATTTGTCTTCTCATTAGGGCATATATATGTATGTCTTGATATTTTATGATCCCATTTCGGCCAGGTTTCTTTGGATATCCGGAATCCCAGATTGCTCTATGGAGACTCAAAAAGTAAAAGTGATTTTTCTTTTTATCTAATACTCGAAATCGGTAGCACTATGGTCGGAAATCTGGTCCGGATTGGAAACGCCTAGGGCGTGTCGCAGGGGGGCTAAAGTTCAGACTACCAAATTTTGTATGTGATATCTTTCACGATAGTGCTATCGATTCCAAGTATTAGATAAAAATAATTTTAATTTTTTGAGTCCCCATGGTATGGTCTGAATTTTATCCCCTTGCGACACGCCTTAGGTCTTTTCAATCGTCACCAGATTTTGCATGTGTTTTCTCCGACCATAGTGCTACCGATTTCGAGTATTAGATAAAAAGAAAACCACTAATTTTTTGAGTCTCCATAGAGCAATTTGTACTTTTACCCCCGCGACACGCCTAAACCATCTCCAATCGGGATAGGGTTAGGATAACTTTTCAAATTAAAATTTTTTGAAAACAGTCCAATGTTCATATTTCTGCCGCCTGATTTGCATTGAATTCGTTTGGTTTATTGGTACGTTAGATAGATTGCATATGGCTCGAAGTAATTTATGGTCATCAGTCAAATGGACTTCGGCATTAATAAACCAGCAGCTGTATCCCCAATTACTTACCAGTTGCTCAAAAATCTATATTTACCCACATTTCCACAATAATATAAACAAATGTGCAAAATGTAAATATTTGCGTCAATAAAAAACTAGTCAGGTAACCTTTGTGGTGTGTGTTGTTTTGATACTTTGTTTTTTTTTTTCTTTAAATTGTGATGATATCTCGTTGGTCCCGATTATGTGACAGCGTAATGATGAAACTAGAGCATAAAACTATAACACCACGACGATTAACACAAAAAATGGTAATTATTCAGGAAACGAAATGGTTTGCACAAGTTCATATGTAAATACATGAGTATATCGCACACATAGATCAAGAAAGTGTTAATTCAATAATTGCAAGTTTAGAAGTTCTGATTACTACTGTAAGTTTGTGACTGACAGTTAATGTTTGTGGCTCCTTAGCGACTGAACCAATGACTCGATCTTTACCAAATTTTGCACACAAATTTTTAGCAGTATAGAGTCTGCAACAGGCAGCATGAAATTTCGATATATTTATCGATAACATAGTTATCGGTCAAAATGTAGTTTTACGTAAACTTTGGAATATTCGCACAAAATTGGTATTTAACGAAAGGGGAAGACCACAGCGTGCATTTGGACTTTGGTTCATTTCGATATATTTATCGATAACAGAGTTATCGGTCAAAATGTGGTTTCGGGTAAACTTTGAATACATACTCGCACAAAATTGGTGTCCAACGATAGGGGAAGACCACAGCTTTCATTTGGTATCTGTTTCATTACGACATATTTATCGATAACAGAATAAGCGTTCAAAATGTGGTTTCGGGTAAACTTTCGAATATTCGCACAAAATTGGTATCAAACGAAAGGGTAAGGCCACAGGCTTCTTTTGGGCTTTGCTTCATTTATGCTAGCATTTATTTCGATAACGGCTGGACATAATAAAATTAAATTTGGAAGCGAGTTTTCGTATCAGCTCGAGATGGTTATACGATAAGAAAAATAAAGGCATTTGGATATATCGCTCAAAATGTGGGTAACCTTATTAAGTGTTTGTGAGCATCGAATGAGAGGTATTGATAAGTGTTTTAAAATTGTGCACTTTTCAGTCCAATATGAGACCCTGTTTTCGAGATATAAGTTAAATGTCAACCATGACAAGTGGTTTAAGATGTTTTAGTATTTTTCCCAAATAAGACCAAAGTTTTTAGATATTGATCAACACGTGAACCAGAAGTGGAGCTAGAAGGTTTTTGTAAAAAATGGGTCTAAATTAAAGATGAGAGTTTTAAAGAGGAGCCATATTAATTCATTTTGGGAGTGGGATTGGGAAAGGGATAGGGGTATAGATGACAATTAGAAAAACAAAATGAAAAGAGAAAAGCATAGGAAAAGGATGAAGGAGGATTGGACGGGAAGAAGGTTGTGGAGCTGAAATGAGAAGGGCGAGTCACATTTAATAAATGAAAACAAGTTAATGTTTGGGCAGGACAACGACTGCCGGGTCAGCTAGTAAATTCAATAAAAGCTCACTACTATGGCAGAAGGACCTGGTAGAACCTCGAAAACATGTGAGAGAGCCAGTAAGGTCCAGAGGTCGGTTCGGACTCAATTTGTGAAGGTAGGGGACTCAAGGTAATAGCTTGTTCCACTCAAGAAAATTATTCTAGGCTTTTGTAACCTAAATCCTCACTCTCTCTTCGTTGTCCATTTCTCTCTGGAAATATCAGATTCTGTCACAAAAACGTAAAAATTCCACACTCTGTCACTTTTAGTTTGTGCTATATGTGACTTCTGTATGCAGAGTTGAAACCCACAGCTTGGCTTATATTGTTGAGTTTCATTTCTTTTATTTATCAAAACTTTTGGTTGTGTATGATTGCGCATTTTATAAGTAGCTTTAGGTCAAGCATCGGCGCCCCATAGATCTTAAGATCAGTCAAACAAGTTGGATTCATCACACAGACACGTTGTGCTCTTTGTTTACCAAATGATTTAGTCGTCGCTGGGCAAGGGGCGAAACCACATCGCGTGGGGGTGTCGATTGTTTGGTCAGCGAATGTTAAAAATATAGTTCGGACGATCACAGCGCGTGTATAAGCGTTCTCACTTATACACCTGCATTTACAAATCTGCCGACCCATGCTTTAGGTAGATCTTTACGGAGGGGTCGTTGAACGTCTTGAAAATATGCATACCTTTTACTGCATTTATGACGTGAAGGAAAATACTTTGAGAATAAGATACAAAGATGTTAACATAAATATTCGCTGAGTCATCATTTCCTGAAATGTGATCTTATGTTAATCTTGTATCAACAAGAATATTACACTCATATTTTCAAAACCGTAACTTTGAGTTGAGTTGCGAGGGTGTGCTTAAAACAAGCATCGGCGCCCCATAGATCTTAAGATCAGTCAAACAAGTTGGACTCATCACACAGACACGTTTCGCTCTTTGTTTACCAAATGATTTAGTCGTCGCTGAGCAAGGGGCGAAACCACATCGCGTGGGGGTGTCGCTTGTTTGGTCAGCGAATGTTAAAAATATAGTTCGGACGATCACAGCGCGTGTATAAGCGCTCTCACTCGTACACCTGCATTTACCAATTTGCCGACCCATGCCTTAAAATATAATTATTCCATTCAGTGACATTTACTAGGTTGAAGGGATATTCGTCTTCAGTACCTGTATCTGAATTGGCTTTCATCTCAAAGATAAAAAGGAGATTATATGAAATGATCAAGGTTGAAGCCCTGTTAAGGTCCCGGTTTTCAGTGCAAGTTTAAACCTAGACTAGAGTTGACTAGATTGAAATAAGCCTTACAAGGCCCACCATTTGGTGTTGGGTACACACATTCAAAAAAAAAAAAAAAAACACGCATCGATGAGCGAAGCGGTTTAAGCAATACCCTGCAAAACATTCGATTAATCTAGGTTGAGTAAAAAAGAAGCACGTGAGTAACAGATGTTTTTACTTCTTTTTATGGGTTGAAGTAATCTATTTGGAATCCAAAGGCCTAGGCTCCTAGTGGGACAATTGTCCGAAAATCAGAGAATCAAATCCACACAGGTTATTACGCTCTTTGCTTGGCCTCTCGAAGAAGACCTATCCCGACTCGGGCTTATAACAGACTGGTTTGGAACATTTACAGCCATGTAAACGATCGATACTAATCGCGGGTCACTTTTTAAAGTAGTCACACTTTTTTTGCAGATAGAATTTTTACTGGGTACCATTCCACACCATAACAGAATGCGGTCCATACAATCAGCATGACCGTATTATACTGCTTCAATGGAGTTGCTGGTGTTCAAAATTTGATAGAACCACATAAACGACGTACATAGTACATGGAAACAAACACACATAGATTTCATGTAGTTAGTGGACAGCCGCGGACAGGTCTGCTAAGGAAGGGAAGTAGAACAAGCTCGGTGTTGTTAGGCTGTCAGGCTAATAAGCAGACTGGAAGCAAGCAGGTTGTCAGTTAGTTAGGTAGGAAGGCAGTTGGGTAGATGACTGGACATTTGTAGCACCGCGCACAATCTATCGAAACCATCGCTTGTGGGTTTCTCACCATACGAATCTGTCTGTCTGAGAGGTAGTCGATTTGTGAGCTGAGCTGCGGAGTTTATTTATTTATTATGGTTTCATTTTTCAAAAAAAGTTCTTTTGTTTTTTGTGGTGTTTTATTTTTTTGTGGTGTTTTGTTTTTTTTTGTGGTGTTTTATTTTTGGTTTTTATATTTGGAATCACTCAGTGGCTCACAGTTTTAGAGTGGCTCAAGTTGATCTGGTTGCATTATGCAGCTCCTTTTTTTTGTTGTTTTGTACAGTGGTAACATGGCTCCTATTTTTTTATATGTATATATTAGAGTGGTTAAAATTTTTTTTTTTGGAAAATCTAAAACGCTACCCCGAACCATATCCTTGTGACAAAAAAAGAGGCTGCTATTTTTTTTTTAAGGTGCTTTAGAGGTCGCGCTACTCGGTTTTATAAAAAAAATGAGATGCATGCAAATTTAATTTAATTTTAACATGTTTAAGTCCAGTAAAAATTTGGGTTTTTGTGTGTTGTTATTCTGTTTTCATTGACGAATATTCCTGCAATTCAATAGCCTTCTTGGATAAGTAGAAAGGGTTTAACTCCGGAAAGTATGTTTCGAAATTGAAAACGGTGCAACTAAAACGCCTACACTGACCCCATTGCGCATTGGTGTTTTGGATATATTTCGCACCTAGAAGGCTTATGACATCGCTGATTATGAATCCGATGTCAGTTTTTTTAAATTCAAAATGGCGGGTCCAATATGGCGGTGATTTTTTTGAAAACTAATTGGATTTTATTGAAACTTGGTACTCGGGGGTTTATGCGTTGTTTGATTACGAATCCAATATCGGTTTTTTTAAATCAAAATGGTGGATTCAATATGGCGGTGCATTTTTGAAAACTAATTCGACTGTGTGAAACTCGTCACTGATGGATTTATGACATCGATTTATATGAACTAGTATCGCTTGTGATCGAAAATTCGACCAATAAAAACTTTAGAGGGTCGAAGGGTCGCTAGCCCCGTACCCCCATCCTTAAATTTCGGGGACGCCCCTGAAAATTTTGATATTTTTATTTACAGCTGTGCATAGTGCAATAGTTATCACACGTAAATTGCCCATTAAGGTTCTTGCTGGGCAATTCTAAATGTGGAACACAGCCAGGGTTGCTATTTAGAGGAACTGTGGATTGTATTGTTCGGCAAATGGGATCAAATTTGATAGAATTCTAAATTTGGAAAATGAGATTTGTATGAAAAAAGCGCCAAATATGTAATTTTTCACCAAATTTGGCGCGGTGTAAATGTACTATAAAAGTGGCATGAAAATTCGCATTTAATTTGTGACGGTTTGTGATATGACAACGTGTTGTCAAAATTGCATACAAACGCAATTGACACAACATGACAGCCGTTTTCATTGGTTTGACAACATTTGATGTCATATTTTGACCTAATGAAAACCAGCCATTAGATTTCTGAGCTCGATTTTTTTAGTTCTGTTATGTGTGTGAGCTACTTGGCTTGTTGAGACGCTCTAAGCTGGTCCAGATGTCTTATTTTTTTTTGTCTTTCAGGCACCTTTCCTCTTTATTATTGTAATTACTGGAGCTCTTCTTTTTATAATAACCAGCTACAAAGGTATGTTCTTACGTATACATTACCTACATATTTTTATACCCAGCGTACTAGTACTAGTACAAGGGTATATTAATTTTGTTCATATAACGGTTGTATGTAACGGCACAAAATAATCGAGATAAATATAGAGTTCCATATATGAAAGTTCTTAGGATTAAAAGAGGAGTTGATTAAGGCATGTCCGTCCGTCTGTCCGTCTGTCCGTCTGTCCGTCCGTGTACACGATAACTTGAGTAAAAATTGAGATGCATGATGATTGCATGAAATTTTGTACACAGGTTACTTTCTGGCCAAGGTAGGTTGCTATTGAAAATGGGCGAAATCGGATGATAACCACGCCCCCTTTTTCGATATCGAAAATTTCGAAAATCAAACAAATTGACTTATCTCGGCAGCTGAAATGGCTAAAATGATATAATTTTATAGGTGAATCCCACTGGTCATTCTCTTATGATTTTTCCATCAATTTTTTATAGTGGGCGTGGCACCGCCCACTTTTAAGGGAGGCGTTTTTGAAAATTTGACTGGTCGTAACTCTTAAACTGATTACGATAGAACGATGGAATTTGGCACAAAGCATACTAGTACCGTTAGGAGTATATCTGATGAAAGAGGATAAAATCGCCCTTCAACCACGCCCACTTTCGATATCGAAAATTTCGAAAATCACACAAATTGACATATCTCGGCAGCTGAAATGGCTAAATTGATATAATTTTATAGGTGAATCCCACTGGTCATTCTCTTATGATTTTTCCATAAATTTTTTATAGTGGGCGTGGCACCGCCCACTTTTAAGGGAGGCGTTTTTGAAAATTTGACTGGTCGTAACTCTTAAACTGATTACGATAGAACGATGGAATTTGGCACAAAACATACTAGTATCGTTGGGAGTATACCTGATGAAACTGGAAAAAATCGCTCTCCAACCACTCCCACTTTCGATATCGAAAATCACATAAATTGAAATAATTCGGTAACGGAAATTAAAGGATTTACTTATGATTGTTATCCCGTTCTAAAAATTATCGCTGGGTATTAAATGTTCGGTTCACCCGTACTTAGACTTCCTTACTTGTTTTGTAGACAAAATTTTCGTTTGAAGTGAAATAACTAAGTGGACGAACGTTTGTTGTTTCCTGCAGCAGATTTCGCTACATCGCAATGCCACATTTTAAGGACCGTGCTACCTCATCTCAGTTTTCTTTCTAAAGCAAAGTACATAACTATAACAATTTTTTGTGTAATCTTTTTGATTCCAGACTAGCTTGACTGTATGTCTCAATTCCGTAAACAAACTATGTGAATGCTAATCTCGACAGCCGTTAGAGCAATTTTTATGATTGCCGTTAATTTATTCCGTCATTTTAAGTGGATTTTTGTGCTGTTGAAAAAATTTTTGATTTGCAAAAAATTTTTGCTTTTATTTTTGTATTTATTATTTTTTGTTTGTTACTTTTTGTGTTTATTCTTTCTCACATATGTAGGTAGGTTGGTTTCCGGTAAGTTGCGGGCATGCGCAGTTTTCGTTGTTGGTCGCTTTGCTAGTGAGCAAGTGTTAGTACCAAAAGTGAATATGTTGAAAAGAAATTATCAAAACACAAAATCTCAAAAATTGCTTATCAATTTTTGTTTTTATATTTGGTGGCATACAAAGTACCCTCCGGAGGGGAAACCTATGTAGGGTGACCCGAAATTTCTGGCTTAAGATTCGGATTCAACACACCCAAAAACTTTAGCAACCGATGAGAGACCCTTTGGGATTTTTTGGCTGCTGTACAGTCCCTGCAGGGAACCCTAGTGCCTGGAACAAATTTCAGATTCATTTAGATTTCATTAGTGATTACATTTTCACTAGTTCGAAACCAGCGTTTGAGAAGTTATTAAAAGCATTGTTAAATAATATAAGGTTAAGCAGTCCGAGACGTTTTTGACACTTCTCGGCTTCATGCTTCCTTGTCTGATTGACAGTGCTACTTCTTTTCAAAATCGTATGAAAATGGTAGTATAAACCAATATTCTTGATACGAACAAAATTACAGCAACACTGAAAGCTTTTGAAGTTTGTTTTATTTTTATTTTGAAAAATTAATTGTCTATTTGGTAAGATTGTTATGAAAATTTATTATTTTAATTTAATAATAGCAATTTTCCTTTTCTGCAGCCTTTTGTCAGCATACAAATACGTTACCTCATCGTTTCAAGCTGAATTGAAATCAAGGAAAAAGCTTCTTACAAGAAAAGAGTCCAGCACACATTTAGCCAAAATGCAGATTCAGCCCTTGCCCTCCTCGCTGGCTCGAATGAGCTTGAAGCCCATAGTCCCCAATCCGCAGATCCACGAGCTGTTGACCCAGGGTTCTTGGATGAGGACCACGTCCATGTCGCATTTAGAAAGACGAATACTTGAAGCAGCCGAGGATACTTTAGAAATGTGCAGATTTATCTGAAGCACCACCAACATGAGAGGTTGTCTCTCAACGACCAGTTGGCGTAACGGGAGCCCTGCTGACTGAAGCATCAGAGATAATGCGCTCAGGATTGGTTGCTACCACCGTGACTTCGAGGCCTTCCCCGTCCAGCAAGCTGTCTTCCATCTCCGAGCTGTTCACATCACTTTGCGAAGGTGCTGTGGCAGATAACATGCTTTTCGCGTAGAACTCCTCCGTTTCCCCTTGCATTACTTCGATATTCGAGTCCCCCGGAGGAGCGGAGATGGCAGCGCGATTTGCATAGGCACGGTTTACGTGGATAACGATCTGGCCTACACTATAATGCACCAGTCCATTGCAACTTTTAAGGGGCTCGAGTGCGTCCTTATTCATGGTGAAGACCACTTGTCTGTCAGGCCCTACCGCATCCCCAACACTCCAGTCCTGCGTCGAGAGGGACTGATTCGTTATCTGGACTATCGTGAGAATTCTCTCAGGCTCTGCAGAGATGGCAGGCCCTTGCCCTTGGCCAAGCCGGAATGTCATTCCAGTCGACGACCTCGATTTTTGCACCTTTGTGGACTTCACCCTGTATTGCTGCTGCTACCTTGTACAGTGCGACAGTTCATGCGTCGTCACACGCGACTATTTTAATGTGTCCCTGGTACCAACCCGCATCTGTGACCGCCGCTGTACCACCCGGGGTCTTCAAATAAACGTCAATAAGAGCGTTACCGAGTTCGTTCCGGACGTAACGCCACCGGTTTTTGGGTATGGCCAAACGGTCGTTGCCTCAGTCAAGAATGCCTATAAGGATCCTGTCCTTAGTTACTTCGGCAAAGCTTGGTTTGCCCACTCCGGGGTGAGGTTTTAACTCCAGGTCCGATCTCTTGCGTTTGAAAGGGTTTCCGTTTACCCTCTTTGCCACATAAGTGGTTTGGAAATCGGGTATCAGAGATTGCACCAACGGCGACATCGTTTCCTGCGAAACTTCCTCATATTTATTCAGGTCCTTGCGGCCAATCGTTTTTCCAAGTACGCAGAACGGAGGAGAGATGTCTCCTGGGAGTCCAGACTCGTAGTTGCCACCGCGGTCGCTCCCTTTGCTGAAAACTCTGGTGTAGCTTTTTTCTCCTTTGTATCTCCGAGGCCAGTTCTTGAGACCGCTGCCACAGACGTTAAGAGATTGTTTTTCACACCGGCGATTGATGAAATCCAATTATAAACCATTTTATATGCTTATTTCGTACATGTTTACTGCTATCCACAAAAAGGGCATGCTTTTTACAGTTAAATTTAAAATTGATTTAATTTTCCTAATAATTTTAAAAAATAAATGTGGAAAAGACAGATTTCCGGGAAAAAAATCCTGAAATTTTGCGAACGGCGTTCCTTCCTTTTCAACTACAATTTTCCTAAAGGGGGATTTTTTTTACCCTTTTTGAATCCTTCGTAAATGCAACTCTAATAAGGAAGCTATGCCTTGGCAAATGTCAAAATCTGCTTAACCTTATATAATTTAACAATGATTAAAAGGCATTTTGATATTTGAATTTAAATTTTTTATATTCAGAACTATAGAAATAGTGCCAATAAACGAACTAGATCCAAGCTGTCGAATTTTGTACTAGTTCCAGCCTAGGACATCGCCATGTTAAATTCGCCAGTTGATTTCATGTAAAAATAGTTCGCGAACTAGTACTGGTTCGGAACGCACTAGAAGCGAACTAGCACTGAACTAGAGATTTTCCTTACAGGGGTGATATTAAGACCACCCCGACTTCAATAGGAGGACATGGAAAGCCCAACGGCTTCAAAACATTACCTATGTATACCGTATATAGAGCAAAATCTTAGCTGGCATATGGAGTTCTGTATAAAGGAAACGCGCACATACGGGAATACGTTAGCTGGATTTTTTGATAGACATGCAGCTTCTTGAGCTCTCAGGAGAGATGATCTCTATAATACTATGTAAATAGCTCTATTTGATCTCATCATAGCTGAGACAGTCCCCTCATGAGTCCCAATAATTGAATATACTTTCTTGCACTGCCCGCGGGATATAAGGACCCTGAAGCCACATAACATTGGCATGGTTCCAATTAACCGCAACCCAGCCACGGATAAAATTTTTGGATGCAACAACAACGTAGTGATCTTGATATTTTTCTGGGTCACTTTCAGACCCGTACGCAGTTCTGTACGTTTTTGTTTTTTGTAGTAGATTTTTTGACATCCAAATTTGAAGTTCCTTGCCAAGGCGACTTCATTACAGGTGGCATCCTCCCATCATAAGGTTTCTTCTTCCTCCTTGAAAATCGAATCGTAGCTGTCAAATTGCTAATGTTGTTGCTTTGTCTGACATTTTAAGTTACAAGGAGTGTGTGCGTGTGTGTAGATCTGAGTTCGCTCGAATTCGCCCCGTTCCCTGCCAACGAAAATCATAACAAAATGACAATAATCAGTCGCAATATTCCGACAAAAGCTGGTAGGTAGGAATGACTTGCGCATAGTAAGTTTATGTCAATGACATTTACGTGCATACGGACATATCTACAAACATATGTACGTCGTTACGTTTACTTAGCAATGTGCGAAGATATGCAAATTCTATTGGCGCCACAGTAAATCGTTCAAAGTGAATGTGGCATAAGGTGCAGATGGTAGCAAATATGAAAGGTGTTAAGTGACATGGGAAGGTGTAAGAGATTAGAAGGAAGAGCGACTGAAAGGAAGTGCCTATGTAAGATGTGTTTGAAGTATCACTTGTAGACGCGCAAAGTGGCAATGAGAAGTAAAAGTCAACATACTCGACAATTGCAATCATAATATCAGACTGTAGTTAATATGTAGATATGTGAGTATATTTGAATCAATAAATGTTTATAGACATTCGAGTAATGTTAGGAAGGGGTGTTCTTTTATGATTTTTATATTTTGCCTAGCATAATGGGCTGATTGTGTGTACTAATCAGGTCAGAGTTGCTGAAAAATAATATAGTGGAATTTTTATATTTTCTTAGATTGTAATGCAGACGGATCAACTTGATTAGAGGTTCAAAATTTATAAAAATGCACTGAGGGCTATTTCATAATTTGTAAAACAAACCCCATTTTAAATCGTTTACTGGATATTTAAAAGTGCGGGTGACCGAGCTTGCTCGATGCTATCAATTAAGCGCTAACTTTACTTACCCAAAATGATCCCAAAAAGACCCCTAAGTGTACCCAAAATGATCCGACCACAAAATGATCCAAAAAATTATCCCAAAATGACCCTAAAATAATCCCAAAATACTAAAGTAATCCCAAAACTAACCCCAAAAGACCCTCAAATGTTCCGAAAATGATCCAAAATTGAACCCAAAAAGACTAAAAAAAATATCCCAAAATGACTGCAAGATCACCCGAAAATGACCCCAAAATTGTCCCAAATGAATCCAAAATTGAACCCAAGTGACCCCTAAATGATCCTAAAATAATCCAAATATGATCCCGCCCCAAGTGGCAACACCTAGGTATATACAAATATACTTCGGTAAAGTGGAAACCCTAGGTGGCAGCTCTGCTTGAAAATCGGTCAAGGGGTTCTCGAGATAGTCCGGATATATAAATAAACAAATATACATATATACAAGTTTAGCTCGTTTAAAGTTAGGTTGTCACCTTTGCAACATTCAGGAACGAAATATAGAAATTTTCACAGATATTTTTTACTAACGAATTAAAAACCTAAAAATTACCATCACATTCTATAGCACATCTATCCATTGCTCCTCGATATTTTAACCATTATTATACATGAATGCATGTGAAATGAAACATTTTCATAAGCAAATAACCTTCTAGATGTCAAAGTTCTGGAAAAACTTTATTTTCATCAGTTTATCACACTTTACTGGCTATTTGTATAAGCGACACTTCTCCCTTTCGCTTTAACCACATTTTTGTAGAACTTCCAAGTGCCACATGAACTCTTTTCGCAAGACAAACTAAAGAAGCCGCCGTACATACGAACATTAGCATACAAATGCTACTAACTTTTTATTTTTATTTTTTTTTCAATATGAAAATACACTAGGGTGATTTAAAAAAAGGTATAGGTAAATGTTATAGTCCGGTCAATATAGACATAAAAAAGTGGTTAAGTAACAGTAATTCCCACGGAGCCAAACTTTTGCATACAGCTTAGGTTTGTCTTCATATAGCAAGCCACAAAAGTCCTCATCGATCCTATGTGTGCTAAAAAAGTTATTCGGAGGCAAAGGCCAAAATTTTGGACTTCTGAGACGTCGAGAAAAATCCCAATTTGAGGTTTTTTTTTATTTTTCTCGACTTCTCACTCGGAATAACTTCTTAAGCACAAATGGGATCGATGGGGACTTTTGTAGTTTTCTTTCTTGGGGGAACCTAAGCTCTCCAAAAAAAATTTCCCTGTCGAAATTTTTGTTATACAAGATAAACTAAATTTACCGGACTAGTATTTTTTGATATTATGCATGAAGAAAAGGTAGCTCTAGCACGAGAACTATATGCCTTACAAAACTAACAATTTTCGTTGTCGATGGGGAACTTCGTGGCAAATAATCGGTAAAAGAAAATTTGTATATGCATATTAAAGTTTTGGAGAAAAATCCTGAAAAGCCAATACGTGGCATATAAATATATTCATACAATTTCCAGAGCTAATTTAACAATCGCGATATCTCAGCATTGGTAACTCTTAGAGAAAAAATGCAAGAACTGTATTCGTAGAGTTTTTCCAACTTGGTCTTAGGTAATTTTTCGAAAAAGTCCAAAAAACGTAAAATTTTGACCTTTGACCTTGAATAACTTTTTTAGCACTCATGGGATCGATGAGATCTTTTTCTGAAGGTAAATGCTCTGTGGGAATTATTGTTGTTTCAAATGTCTTTATTAACCGGACTACTAGTAATTGATAAGAAAAAAAGAATATGAAAAAAATTTAAAAAGCTGTGAGAAAATTCACCGCTACTGGTAATAAAACCTACTGGTATTACGTGGCGGCCGCCGTGGTGTAGCGGTTAAGTGTTCGGCCTTCTACACCAATTCGTGGCGGTTCGGTGCCCTGCAAAAGTAACATCAAAAATAAATTTTCTAAACGGGATCGCCCCTCGGCAGTAGTTTGGCAAACTCTCCGGGTGTATTTCTGCCATGAGAAGCTTCTCAGCAAAAAATTCATTTGCTTTGCAAGTGCCGTTCGGAGTCGGCAAAAAACTGTAGGTCCCGCCAACTTGTAGGAAAACTCAAAAGCAACACACCACAAGTTGGAAAGAGAAGCTCGGCTAAAAATCTCGTTAGAGGTTATGATAACCTGTTGGTATTTCGCCGCCATTCAGGACTAAAACCGGAACCGTTATTTTGATCTGAAAAAGAACGAAACTGAAACATTTTTTTTATGGGAACATATTTTCTTTTACCAAAGGGTACTCTGGAAAGCTTTCATGGAAGATTATGGAGCAAAGTTACAAAAGTCACGTTTTGATCTCAGTATCAAATTCCTAAAGAGGAAATTTAGCTACATATATGTAGCTGAATGATGGCATCGAAAAAAATTTACGAGATCCGAGAAAAATGTGTTTAGTGGCCCGTGTCATATATTTTGACGGTTTTATTTAGTCCAATATCCAGAAAAAAGTTAATTTTGTCGTTGTTTAGCTGGAGTTAAATGGTGGGCGGCGAGCAGTTTTATTATTATTGCTGTTGCTATATTATATGGTTGAGGGAGTTGGCCGGGGTTGCCGGTTCGAATCCCACCTCAACCAAAGTCTTTTTAATTTTATTTAATTTATTATTTTTATATTCCATCAAGTCTCATGGACTGTGTTTATTATTTTAATGGACCGTAATTGTATCCAATGTTATTTGATTGTTCAGAGTGGAACGATACAATTATTTATTTCATCGAGGGAGTAGATCCCTTCCAAAAATTGATTTGCCTGAGGGGCGTAAGATCACCTTCAGGCACATGCATCGTTTTCATTAGGGGTGGAGTTCCCCTTCCAATCGTATGCATGGGAGGCAAGCGCTGTGCTCTGAGGCATTGGCTCTGAAATCGAATCGTGTTACAAAACCGAAACCGAAACCGGGACGTTATTTTAATCGGTTTTATACCTTGCGGTAATATGGGTTTCATGTGGGTTATTATTTTTTCACGGCTTATTTTCTTGTCAAATACTAATTTTTAAGGGGAAAAGACCTAAACAAAAATAGAGTTTTATTATATTATTTTTTATGGAGCAAAATTTTGGTCAAAAGCCTATAACCGAATCACGTCTTATATAAATCAATGACCAGCTAAAAGAAGAGTTATTTATTCGAGTCACCCTAGTATACACATCGCTCGTTTTCTGCAACGTTGTCATAACTAAAAAAATGTGATTTTACAAAAAACGCATTTTTAGTTTTTGAATTGATGTATATTTATATGGGATATATCATTAAAGCGAAAGGCTTCTATCGCGATGCTGCGTGAAATGTTAAAACCTTGGATATAACACTTTATCAGTTGATCAAACATATTATTCCCGATATATTAGTGATGTTAACTCAAAATTTGGGGTTTTTGAGTTATGACGACGTTGCAGCAAATGAGTCATATGTATCATTATGTGCTAACTGAAACCAAAAAGGGAAAATCTTCCAACGAACCATTCGTACACTTGGTATCTAGTTAGCTGTAATTGCTTAGGAAGACAGCTTGGCGTGCAACTCGTTGGTTGGTATACGTATAGGCCGAGTCGTATGGAATCCGAAAATATGCCAAGTCGATTGTATCCTTTCCTATGCGACGCTAACGAAGTACCAAAGGTTCCAGAAACCTGTGGAATGTTCTATGGTAAAATGAGTCAGCATCAGTAGCTGCTCCGAAACATACAATAAAAACAATCACATTCAATAATTTCGGAAAATTGTCTCACTTTCTAATTGCAGCTGAGGCGAATATTTATGGATATGGCGTTTCTGTGCATTTTTAAGGACATCCACTTTTGTACTTATAGGAGCATTAGCACATTTTTATTCGGGTTTGTAGCGCCGCAATGATGACATTTAATCCGAGTTTTTATTGAATTTATTGAGAAAGGTTTATAAAACATCGACTGGAGCTGAGGTTTATGAAATCTTACACAATTTCTATTGAAATTATACTCAAGTGTGTTTGTGGGAATGTGGGAGGTTTATCTCATCCATTCCACCCTTCACAGCCTCTTCCACAAGTGACTGTTAAAAACTAGCACCATTTACCTCTCAAGAGATTAAGGCCGAACTCATAAACCTCTTGTAGTTTTTTATTTATTTTCAACTAAGTAGTTGTGCTGCCTGCGATTGAGGAATATGACAGGACAATATATGAGTTTTTTCTGAAGTTGTCCAGATCCTCCCTCCGAGCAGAGATTATGAAAGGAAGAGGATGTAGAGGAGAAGTAAAAAAAAAGTTTGACTTGCACCACTTAAAAAAACGAGTCACCTTAAGAAAAAAAATTATCAAAAATCATCGATATGTCGTGGGTACTTAAAACTTGCACTTTATTAGACTAATTTAACCTCTCTATAAAACTGCATACTCGAAAAATTTCTTCTTCTTATTTTTATATGACTCCCAACACCACGGGGCGTATGAGTAACAAAAAATGTACTCTCAGTTGCATTTCACAAGAGTCAGTGGACAGATATTTTAAAAGTAAAACTTGGAGGTGGTGGAGATTTTAATCCTCTTTCAGAATATATAGCATTTTGCAATATGTTACAATAAATGAAGTTTTCCGAAGCACTTAAAAAAACGCGGTTATTTCGCGATTTTCTCTAAAACGGCTCTGGCGATTATTTTCATTTTTGCGTTACACCTGTCTAATTAGCTTATATGATCATAAAGTAAATCCAAAAGTATTATACTCTGACTTCGAAGTTAAAATCATTTCAGCCAAGCAGTGCAAAAACAAGAAAAAAAAAAACAGATTCTGAAAGCTCAACTCGTATTTTAATTTTAATAAAATTACTGATTTCGGAAAAATCCTAAGAGATAAATCTGAAAAAAAAAAAACTGAAGTTGTCACTTTAGGCGACGTTGGTAACTTTCGCATGAATCGTGCCAAAAAAGTGGGTATGCCATTCGCTTCAACGGTTTATTCTACATAAGAGAGGATGAAGCTAAAACTAGATCCATCATAAAATATTTAAAAAAATCTCGGTTTTCGGAGTAGCGCTCTCAGTTTGTGCAAAAGTCAAACTTTTTTTGCGTATCTCCTCTACATCTTCATATTTTCATAATCTGTGCTCGGAGGGAGGATCTGGAAAACTTAGAAAAATGTATGAAGAAGCAAACTCATCTACAGGATAAGAATATGATACCTTTGTTATATGCGCTACATCGTGGTGGCTGTATATCAGTAGGTAGGTACGAAACTGGAAAATTAAAGTTACGGAAGCATAGCCAGGCTGATTTTGTGTTACCCGGCTTGTAAATAGGCTATTACTGTTACCCGAAGTGGAACATGATTGAAATTAATGCAAACGATGTTGTGGGCGTTGCCACATTTGCACGTTGCATACGCACGCGGTAGGTGTACGCCATCGTAAATATTTATGTATGCATGTTCATTAGGGTGATTAAAATAAAAAAAATTGTTTTTTTTTCGGTCTTACCCCCTGAAACTTTAGATATTGACGAGAAAATAAGCCTTGCAAAAAATTAGCGCTCTAACTTAACCCTTGGGGTGGCTATTTTTTTCGCCCTTTCCCATAAATGTTGTATGAGGAAAAAAGGTGTTTTTTTCAAAGTGAATTTTCTTTCAATTTTTGAAAATATTTTCACATACTCTTAAAGTTGAAGCTTTGAAGCTTTCAAAGTGGTAAGCCATGTGCGAATATCTTAACTATTAAAATAATTATAATCTGTTACAACTCATGAAATTTGTTCGGCAAATGAACAACTTTAATTGAAATTTATAATCGTGGAAAAACTATCCTGGCGCTGAATTGGAAAAACTAGGCCGGCCCAATAAAGAAAAAATATTCAGGCCCTGGATTGGAAAAACTGAGCAGGTGCAAGGTATGCAAAACTAGGCAGCCCCCTTACAGAATATACCATAAATTGCCCGTAAATTGAAAAACATACGCTTTCCATTCCAGAGCCCTGGCAGGCCCAAGGCAGAATTGTCTATTGTAGGAAAATCTAGCCAGCGCCTAGATTAAAAATAGATTTGCCTAGATTATTTTCTACCCGGGAACTTTCTTTGGAAGGCCCATGATTTTAAAAGGGGAAATCTAGTCAGGCCCAAGGCTAAATTTAACAGATATTCTACCCGGGATCGACCTGTTACAATTCTATTAAAAGCAGATCTTGGTAATATTACCCTTAAAGTGTTTGTACTTATACACTCTAATTTTAGAAAAAATAAAAAGTTCCTGATTCGCATGAAAAAAAAAAACATTTTTAAAATCAAAACTTTTTCAAAATTCGTAAAAGTTCGACAAAATTTTGACTTTGGCCAGCTATTTCTCAGCGATGGTTTGGCGCACCCCTACATATTATATTTCGTTGTAATCGTATTTTAATTTCCTTTCCAACGAGATATCGCTTGCGTCCATCGCTTTAGAACCATTGTGCATATCAGTGCCAATTCACCCATATACATGAATATCTTGGTATTTTTTCAAATTAATTTTTTATAAACTATGTAGTGTTATACATCGACCTATCGTAATAGAAAAGACGTATTTCAAACATTTTTTTATAAAAGACGTATTTCGTCGACATTGTTGAAAAGGTCGTATTTCAAAATTTTTTTTTTTTCATAAAGGACGTATCTCAGCGAAATTATTATGAAGGCCGTATCTCAGGATTTTGTTTAAAAGGGGAATAACTTGATTTTTTTTGCAAATTGAGCGCTTTTTAATCTATATAATAACGCTAAAAATTTGCATTCTTGTGATGCCAAAATTATGTTAAACCGTTTTTGCACTCAAAAAGTATAACCGAAATTAAATATTCCCTTCTGCGAGTTATAAAAAATTTGCCATTAAAAAAGTCGTATTTCAGCTTTTTTTTAATAAAGTCGTTCCTCTGGAAGTTGATTAAAATGGTTTGAGAAAAGTAAGTTACTCTTCAATCTGTGGCGAGAAATGTTGTTATTTTCATCCAAAAAATTCTCTTCTGTCAATGAGAACTAGTGTCTCTAATAGTCTGGTCAAGGTTTTATGTACTTATAGCAGATCTCCGAAACGGTTCGGTCGACTTTCACGAAATTTTGAAAGAATAGTTGATGGGCATCCATTTTAACATATTGCTAAAAGAAAAAGTAGAGTTAATTTTTTAAACTTTTTTTGAAGAAAGTTTTTTTTTTTCCATAAATAGCGGAAGTAATATTTATTACTACACGGCTAAAAAAATGAACCTAAATTTTAAACCCGTATAAAGTTTATTCAATTTTTCAAACTTTTTTGTACAATATTTCAAACCGTCCAAATACCTACAAAGATTTTCAATTTCTTTTGGTTTCGATTTAAAATCTAAATGAAAAAGCAGTCTAAATTTTTTATTTTTGGTTTGTTTGAATGTAATTGAATTTTGCTCACAAAAACTTCATGTGCGTCATAGCTCAGCGGTAGAACAGTCGGCTGTGACTCCTGAGCGTTTTCGTTCGAATCCTGACAGCTGCCACATTTTTTTAATTTTATTTTATTCTTAAAATTTTTCGGTCTAAAATTTAAACTTTTGGGTTTGAAAATTGAAATTTATTTTTGAAAGCTTATTCAAGATTGAATTTTGCCAACAACATTTATGTGTGCGATGTAGCTCAGTGGTAGAGCAGACGGGCATGATGCGGGGAGTCTTGGTTCGAATTCCCGCCAACGGACAAAAAATTTATTTTATTTTAAAAAAATTGTTAAAACATTTCTGGTTTATAATTGAAACCCGATTCATTTAGC
Organism: Campiglossa producta; assembly: GCA_964058755.1. NCBI lineage: Eukaryota > Metazoa > Arthropoda > Insecta > Diptera > Tephritidae > Campiglossa > Campiglossa producta. The sequence continues at coordinate 43,155,312 of CAXKVI010000002.1, forward strand.
TAATCTTCTTGAAAACTGTCCTAGATTGAATTTGAAATCAAATTTGGTTTGGTCATATATGTAGTCCAAAAAAGTTTAAAGTTTAGGTTCAAATTTTTAACCGTGTACTTTCCAGTTGATATATGTATATATCGTTAGAAAAGTCTAAATATATCTCTTCACTGAGAGAAATGCATTGAATGTTGTGACAATATCACTATTGATAGCGCCGAGTTTGATGCAACATTCATTCAGAATGTGCGAGTTATCAAATATTATTTGCTCCCAATAAAAAGTAAAATGACATGTCAACCATTTCGATATGATGCACTATTTTTTATATTTATGGATAGAATACTAATATATTTGAACGGCATGTCAATATCTATGGTCGTGATATGAATTTCTATTGTCGGTATATCCATATCCATATTTACTGCATAGTAATAATGGTAGAGACAGCGCATTAATATATATTGGTGAAATGTAAATTTTTCTGGGACGCATAATCATAATAGTTCAACAATTTTTACTATGGATTTTCTAACAATATTACAACTTGTTGGAGAGTTTTTTTTTAATTCTAAATTTTTTGAATTACTTATGATTGAACATTTTTCTAAAAATTTTATAAAATGCCGTAGCCGAATGGTAGAATACTGGGCTAACGTGCCAGAGGAGCATGGTTCGATTCTCACTGAAACCAGATGTCAAATTATTAAAAATTTTGTTTTTTTAAACTATTTAGAATTTATCAATAGTTTATATGGATACCATTTCAATAGTGATTTATCAAAAAAGTATTGATGAAACATCCATATTCATGGATGGGACAGAAATATCAATTTTTATTTAATGTGATATCAATAATTATGGGTGTTCGATCCATAGATATCCCTCCGTGTTCTATCGAGATCAAGAAAATTAATAGAAATCGGGTTAAAATCACCTAAGATACAGGCTTATAAGTGTTTGAAGGTATGAAAAACCGGTAGTTGACCCTAACTCAGTATTTTCGAGGTGTCCGGCAAATTTCTTGTACGCAGTTCTTCTTAACTCACCGGGATTTACCGGAAAAATGCTATCACTTCAAAGGTAATTTAGCTTTGGTCAATTTTGTAGCACTGTGTAGTAAAAATATTTACATAAATAATAATAAGTAAGAAAGTCTAAGTTGGGGTAAATCGAACAATAAATACCAGGCGGTAGTTTTCAGAAAGCCTACTTTTAAAATATAACAGAAAATCACAATAGAATGACCAGGAGGATTTCCCTACCAAATTATACTATTTTAGCTATTTACCTTACCGAATTATGTCAATTTATGCGATTTTCGAAATTTTCCATATGGAAAGTGAGCGCGGTCGGGAAGCCATTTCGTCCAATTTATCCTTCTCAGTAATCAGTTTAAAAGTTACGACAAGTCGAATTTTCAAAAAATTCCCCCTCTCAAAAGTGGGCGGTGCCACGACCACATTAAAAAAATTATCAAAAAATTTCAATAGAATGACCAGCGGGATTTACCTACCAAGTTATATTTTGGCCATTTTCAATTTATGTGATTTTCGAAATTTTCGATATCGAAAAAGGGGGTTACCAATCATCCTACCTTGGCCAGAAAGTAACCCGTATCCCAAATGCAAATACATATATACATTTTTGATTATTTATATCGGAAGGGGTCTGACGATTTCACATGAAAAGAGCCAAATGCGTGCTCTTTAATGCCGTGTAGGACCAAAATAAAAGAATTCTATATTTCTTTTTCCATGTTCCATCAGAGCTGTTAATTTTGATTAGTAATTAGTAATTGATTGATTAGAAGGTTTTTTTTAATTAGTAATGATTATTTTAATTGCTTTCAAGAAAAAGCAATTACTAATTGATTACGATTAGAAAAAATCAGAAAAAAATAAAAAAAAAATTAAAAAATCAAGAAAAAATCAAAAAACCCCAAAATAATCAAAAGTAATCAAAACGGTTTTTTTTGATTATTTTTGATTTTTTTGATTTTTTCTTGATTTTTTTTAATTTTTTTTTATTTTTTTTGATTTTTTTTTTGATTTTTTTAATTTTTTTTTATTTTGTTTGTTTTTTTTTTTGATTATTTTAAAGTTTTGTTGTTAAAAGTGTAAACATCTGTGTATCTTTGTATGCAAATATATACACCTACTTACACTTTGGGGCTCATGGATTTCTAGAATGAACCTTGATCGCTAAGTATATGTACATATGAGAAAAAATGCCAGGTTTAATGGTTATATTGGTTGGAGAGATGATAACACTAGTTTACAATAGAGCTGGAAAACTATCGATATTGCCGCCTCGCAATATTTTCGATATTTTCAAAATTGACTATCGATAGTATCGACAAAATTCAAATGGCTTCAAATAACGGCTGATTTGCACGAGTCGATTTTTTGTCGTGCCACCGTATAAATAGCAATTCAAATATCGACAACAGGTATTGGTTTCCTTTAGCACCCAACTGTTAAAAAACTGGATAAAATTATGGGAGAGGGATCAAAATACGTGTTTTGGCGGAAGCGCTTTTTAATATTTTGCTCCTGTGAAGAGATATTTGCAATCGAAATTGTCCCTAAAAATTTGCAAAAAGTGTTCTGCGGAGGAATACTGGGGATGGCGTAGCCGGTGTTGGACCGGCTGAGGGTCCCCAACTCAGAAAGGTGTTCTGCACACAAATACAATGTATCCCGAAGCAAATTGGGAGCGGACCCGAGTCATTTTTCGGTTTTTTGAACATAACTTTTCACTTAAACAAATAATTGAAAAAGCGCTTCCTGATTCGTGATCTTGATCCCTCTCCCATAATTTTAGCAAATTTTTTAGCTAACACTTAATAAATAATTCTTTTTAAAAAAATAATAATTTTTTCACAAAATTTGTCCTTCATTTGTGAAACTTTTGAAATTCCAACAAGTGACGCTAGAAATGTGCATACTTTCAAAATGGTCGATATATCGCTATCGAAAAAAAAACCATCGATAGTGCCTCACCAAAAAAACTATCGATAGTATCGATAGTGCCATCGGTTGTTTTCCAGATCTAGTTTACAAATAAGTAATTTGAAAAAATACCAAGATATTCATGTATATGGGTGAATTGGCACTGATATGCCAAGCCCGAAACATATTTTTTAAATTTTTTGTATGGGTAGGTTTTCGAGATATCGGTAATTTTGTGTTTTTTTCAGGTATCACTTTATTCAAAATTTCTTTTTGCCAATGTTGCAAAAGCGATGGAGCTAAGCGATTTCTCTGATGAGACCGGATGAAAAAGTCGGTTGCAGTGTGAGCGTAGCCTAAGTATGCTACACAAATTAAAACATAGGCATACCAACTATGTCCAAAAGAGACTTGGGCGACGTAGTCATTTATGGGCATTTGACATTTGATTTACTATCGTACAGTACTATTAACAAGTTGTAAATTACACCGCTACATTCCATATTTTTCATATTAATATTTTATCATCATTGTCATTCCATATTAAATATACCTTTTTAAAAATAATAGACTGAATGTGCAAAAGCGCCATTCTTCTGTTTAGATTGTAGTTCGACCACTTGATGAGAGTTAAGTAGTACGAAAGATCTCGAGATTTTTCCTCCAGGGATATTTATGTTCATGAAATCATGCATTTATATAAAAGAACTTCTTGCTTCACCTATACATTTGTACGGTTGTGCAAGTGAATATTTATGTATGTACATATTTTTCTACAACAGTACTGGAAAAAAATAAAAAAAAAATCAAAAAAAATCAAAAAATCAAAAGTTATCATTATTTTTGATTATTTTTGAATTTTTGATTTTTTTTGGATTTTTTTAAATTTTTTTTTTATTTTTTTTAATTTTTTTTTAATCAATTGAAAAAATAGTCATTAAAAAGTGAAAGTAATTGGTAATCAATCATTAGGTGGCTTCTCAAAAAATAATCAATGAAATGCTAATCATTATCGATTACTAATCAATTATTAACAGGTCTGTGTTCGATAACTGACGGCCATTATTAAACTCAGCCCGTATGAGAACTATGTAATTTTTTCAGAAAGATTGCCTAGTTTTCTAGAAAAACTTGCTTATAACGATTTTTTTTAATTTATAAGCTTTTCTGATATTATTTAGGCTTAAAAATACTATACCTTTTTTCGAACGTTTCAGTAACAAATTTCAGCATCATTACTGGTGACTCTTAAATTATATTTATTCATTTTCCGTTTTCTACCTAATTAATCAATTAATTTCCAATGGGGTTACGTGCACGCACAGAGAAATAGTTAGTATGACTACACGTTCCCTGTGAAAATTCCCGCTTGTAACCAGACCAACAAAGTTAACGTTATCTGCTGGCGGTTAAGATATTGTAATGTAATCGTGGGTTCAGCGCATGGTTTACATAAATAACAAAAGCAATTAACGGCTAAGGTAGCATGAGAGTATCCATGTATTGCTGCTCTACCACCTCATTATGTTGCACGCCCATTTTATTTTTAACAGGATGTTGCGTTCTCGATGTGGGATGCGATCCGTTGTAATCGCTGATACTGTTATGTTGACTGCCGCAAAAACTAGTTTTTATTACATTTCCATAGTTACAGATTTTAATATACGTCACGACTATATTTACGAGCAAGCAAGCAGTTATGAAAGCAGATAAATACATTTGTAGCTAGCATCCGACTATATCCTTATCTAAGATGCACGGGTAAGTAAACTTTAAAATTTTTCTACAAATTTAACGGAACACTTTTTTTTAAAATTATTTTTGACGCTAACTGTTCCGGTCATAAGCAAAGCAAACAACTTAAAGATTTTTTTATTACGAGATTTACAGTCTCATTCTCTTTGGCGAACGATAACCAAAATGTTGGTCTTGACGTTTCGTCTAGCAGTTACATTCTAAGTAGATTTTGCAATTATTTGTAAAATTTAAGTGCCACCGTATGTAATTTACCCAAGAGCTTATAGGAATCAGTCAAGTTTTTAAAATTTTTTCTTGTAACTATTTCAAAATTCTGGGAATATTCTGATGATATTCTGGCTGATTGACATACAAATTTCGGATTCTTACTAGAATGTGACTGCTAGACGAAACGTCAAGACCAACTATCGTTCGTTTTGGTTATCGTTTGCCAAAGAGAATGAGGCTCTAAAAAGCTTTGAATCTTCGAGCAATTCGGCTGAGACCTAAACGACCTACATACTTCAAAATTTTTTTCTAATTCAGAATTTGAATGAAGAACGCCTAATCCCAAAATTGTTTTGGGCGCCCTATGCTGATACCGTATTGAATTTTAGTTGAGATAGGGCGTTTTTAAAGTTGTTTTGAAATAACGCGTCCCTCAAGCTAACTGTGAAATAAGGCTTAATATGAGTACCTACATATGCATAGGTGTATGGACTTCTTCAGTATCCCATAGGTATTGAAACGAGCAGCACCACTATTCCGCTAGAATTGCATTAAACATTTAATATGCATTTCATAAACTTTGCTATAATGTCCGTAAAAATATGCATGGCTAGTCTTGAATACGAGTGAAATGCATTTGCGATTAAAGGTTTTAAGCATCAAACATTTTACTCAGCACATCATTTCCGTTTAAAATGCAACCAACTCTTGGAAATTAGCATAAGTTCTGCGAATACGGAAAGCATAAAATACATCTCATACAGAGGAGCGAATAAAAATCGAATGATGAAAATGTTAAAGAAAAACCTAAAAAATCGGATTGATCAATCATATATGTATAACTTTTGAACGACTAAACCGCTTTCACTGCTTTCTATATATGGTACAGTAGAATAAAAAAAATATGAGTAACCCAAATATATGTTCATAAGATACAGGTTTGAAATAAAATATCCCAGCAAACATCGATCAACTATTTCCCAAGCCTTTACATTCCTCAAGCTGATATCCAACAATATTCTCTAATTTTTCTTCAACCTTAGAGATATGTTGATAACTTAATAGTTCTTAACTTGTTATCCAACATCGGTTTCCAAGCATTCACTAAGCTTTGAGATATTTTTATAACTTCCCTGCAGCGAAACCTCAAACTAGATAGATACTAGACCTCTGCATGACTCCATCCAAAACCGCAAATGAATCATTCATATTGAATTTGAATTGAATTGAATTAGCTTTGCTTTCCTTTGAATTTGAATATCTGGCTGTTTGAAATAAATGTCTACTTTGAATATTCAAAAAATTTCAAACGAAATTGAATTCATATTTTGACATTTTTTTTTTAAATCCATGAAGATATCCCAACAATCATTTCTGTGAAAGTGTGTAGAATTGAATGTTGAATTGTAAATTTAAACGCTACATGGGCATTTCATACATATATCTTCAAAATGGACTTAAGTCCAGTCTGTTCTGTTAAAAAAACATATCGTCGGTGATTCTGCAAAGCGACGTAACGGGCATTTTCAAAACGGTGTATGCGTTGGCGGCCGCGTTGGTGTAGCGGTTAAGTGTTCGGCCTTCTACACCAAGTCGTAGCGGTTCGATGCCCGGCAAAAGTAACATCAAAAATTATTTAGAAAAATAATTTTTCTAAACGGGGTCGCCTCTCGGCAGTAGTTTGGCAAACTATCCGGGTGTATTTCTGCCATGAGAAGCTTCTCAGCAAAAAATTCATTTGTTTTGCAAGTGCCGTTCGGAGTCGGCAAAAAATTGTAGGTCCCGCCAACTTGTAGGAAAACTCAAAAAGCAACACACCACAAGTTGGAAAGAGAAGCTTGGCTAGAGGTTATGATAACCTGTTGGTATATCGCCGCCATTAGTAGTACATATGCGACATTTAAGTTTGGCGGGTTTGCAGCTACAAATTATAAAATTTTAAGACAACTCCGATCAAGATCGATTCTAATGATTTTTCAACGCAAATGTAGTTTTCTTGAGAATAAAGGAACAAGTCTTAATTGCAAGGGCTATAAAAGTGTTTATCACAAACATCGTTTACGCGGTCTCTTAGTTGACCGATGAGTGGTTGTGCATAATCACCGACGATATCCATATTTGTATATTCCCATGTTTGTATACATATTATAATAAATACTTTTACTAGGGTTTTTTCAAGAATTTTTCTGAAATATTTCAGGATTGAAAACCAAAAGCAGTGGTATTTATTGCAGCCAACTTAACCAAGAACTTTTAGCCAGATGTATTTCTAACCCTCACAAAACTCAAAAATCTACAATTACAAATAAAATACACCCATTTATGTTCTATAAAGCCAATTTTACTAATACTCTACACCTTTATAAAAAAAAATATGTGAAATTGTAAGCTGTGTAGCCAATATATTTGTTTTGAATCAGAATGAATAAAAATTATTTTCATTCATTCATTCATATTCTTTTTTTAATTTTGAAAATTTTAGGCAAACTGAATATTCAAAATATAAAATACTAGTATATACCCGCGGCCTTGCCCGCCCCTGCGAAGTACCCTTTCAACATTTTAGATAAGAATTCGGTCGTCGAAGTTCACCAAGTTAGGTAGATTGATAAAAAAAAAACTTTTGGAAGATCAATTATTTGTCTATGTTCCTAGGGTTTTGAAAAAATAGTATGTATTGAAAACCGGTTTTCAAAAATTTTACTTAAATATATGTATATATCCTTGAAATCGATCTAAAGTGAGGTTACTAAAGTAAGTATTGCTTTGGCTTTAAGTATTGATATTAATGTCTCACAAAGCTTTTATCGAATAGTTTATCTAAATTTCAAACTTTGATATTGTGACGAATTCGATGAATCCTCGACTATTTTTCCCTGAGTTCGATCACTGTACGTTAAATAAAACACTCCGATTCTGCTTAATAAGTAGTACGCTTTATTCAGTACTAAAAACCGTAGTACAATATCGCGGGTTAATTCACTGTTCAGTACTTCACTGTACAACACTTCAAAATAAACTGATTGATTTGCGTTGTCTTTGCGCGGTTTATATACCCTAGCAAACAGCAGCTTCACAACCTAGAAATGTCTACACCTTTCTGGTTTATTCGTGCAACAGTGTTCTCGAAGCGTTTATCTATCGTCATCTCCTCTTTGTGCCACAATCGTAAACACGCGAGCTGCCTCTCCCTCTCTCGCTCTCACGTCATGTATGTAAACAGCTGTAGTTGTGGTAGTGACGCTAGTGGTGGAAGATGAGCGATTCTTGATAACATTCGCCACAATATTTATATAATATTATTGAATACTGAAGCATTTACCAAGGGTATTTAAAATTTTCAAAATTCCCATCAATAGGGAAAGGTAGATTGATTAAATAATTGGAGGTTTTCGGGCGATCACGTTTGACCGATAACTCAGTTATCGATAAATATATCGAAATATATATATCGAAGTCCAAAAAGAACCTGCGGCCTTTCCCTTTCCTTTGTTACCCATATTGTAGAGCAATTTTAAAGTTTTTGGGCAATCACATTTTCACCGATAACTCAGTTATCGATAAATTTATCGAAATATATCGAAGTCCAATTGATACCTTGGGCCATTCTCTTCCTTTTAATACCCTTATGGTAGGACCATGCCCTTTCGTTTGTTACGCGTATTGTAGGGCAATTTTAAGGTTTTGGGCAATCACATTTTTATTGATAACTCAGTAATCGGTAAATTTATCGAAATACAGTAGAATCGCGAAAAAGTAAACCAATCCGTTCCAAGGGTGTTTTACTTTTCCGAATTATTAACTTTTCCAAAGGGTTTTTGAATTTCAAAAAACAAAAAAATAAACACAATTATTGTGATATAATACGTTAAGTTTATTTGCATGACTTACTTTTACTGATTTGCGATGATATTTTCTGCTTTGTTGCCATTTTTTAACATACGAACTATAAACAACTCACAGTTCAAACATTCATCACAAACTAAAAATGTACCTTGCCATAAGTTGCGGCACCGACAATAAGTTTTGACATAGAAATTCGGGGAATTCATTGCAATAAGGGGAATACCCGAGCTTGGTTCTCTTGCCAAACAAACGGTTGTGTTTGAAAAAAACAGATAAGCTCGAAAAAGTTAACCGAAAAGTTTACTTTTTATAGCTGTTCGTGGACGCTCGAAATCGGTCAAGTTAGCCGAAGGTTTTACTTTCTCGCGAGTTTACTTTTGCGCGATTATACTGTATATCGAAGTTCAAATGAAACCTGGGGCCATGCCCTTTCGTTTGTTATGCGTATTGTAGGGCTATTTTAAAGGTTTTGGGCAATCACATTTTTATTGATAACTCAGTAATCGGTAAATTTATCGAAATATATCGAACATCAAATGAAACCTGGGGACATCCCCTTTCGCTTGGTACCCATATTATGGGAAAATTTTAAGGTTTTTAGGCAATCACAATTTTACCGATAACTCAGCTATCGATAACTTTATCGAAATATATCGACGTCCAATTGATACCGGGGCCATCCTCTTCCTTTTAATACCCTTATGGTAGGGCAGTTTTAAGGTTTTTGGGCAATCACATTTTCACCGATAACTCAGTTATCGATAAATTTATCGAAATATATTGAAGTCCAAATGAAACCTGGGGCCATGCCCTTTCGTTTGATACCCATATTGTAGGGCAATTTTAAGGTTTTTGGGCAATCACATTTTCACCGATAACTCAGTTATCGATAAATTTATCGAAATATATCGATATCCAAATGAAATCTGGGGCCATTCCCTTTCGTTTGATTCCCATATTGTAGGGTGTTTTTAAGGTTTCTGTTCAATAACATTTTCACCGATAACTCAGATATCGATAAATTTATCGAAATATATCGAAGTCCAAATGAAACCTGGTGTCATCCCCTTTCAATTGATACCTATAATGTAGGGTGAATTTAAGGTTTCTGGGCAATCGCATTTCGACTGATAACTCCAGTTATCGATAAATTAATCGAAATATGTCGAAGTCCAAATGAGACCTGGGACCTTCCAGTTTTGTTTAATGCCCATATTGTACGAAGTTTCTGCACCTCTATGCGAAATTTCATAAGTTTAGGTCAAGTGACTCAGATGTATATGGAAAAACAAAAAAATCGAAAAGTAACGGTCCCTAGCATGGCCGGACCCCCCAAAATTAACCTAAAAAATAGCCTATACCTCCTTCCAGACTATTAGCTGTCTGCCTACCAAATTTCAACAAAATCCGTCTTGCCATTCTCACGTTATTGAGGAACAGAAGTAAACGTCTGGACATCCAAACATCGCTACATTCACATTTATAATATTAGTAATATTCAAGGCTAAGTTTTTTGGTTCTTCAAATGGAAAATTCAAATTTACTGTATTCTGTTGTACTCAAAGTTTGAATCCAATCATGCAGGAGTCTAATAGATACTAGTATTCAACTACATATACTTTTCTGGCAGAACTCATACTAGTCAGGAAATATCCATTTCATACTAGTATACAACTAGAATTTACTGGATGAAATCATACCAGTTAAAAAATAATAAATTCATTTTTTTCTTATAGTTCACAGATGCTTTTTCGTGATAGCGTAAATACAAAAAACTGCTTTCGTGTGAATAAACATGAAAAGAAAGGCAAATGATAAAGGGTAAGTCATGAAAATTCTGATTGAAATCATACTAGTCCGGGTTCAATGCTTTTTGCACTAGTATGGAACTAGTATATTTCATACTAGTTATTTTTGCACTAGTATGCGGACTTGTTCATTTTGTGGAAATGATACTAGTCCAGATTGGACCAGTATGTGACAACTAGTATAATTCTAGTATATTTCTAGTATATCATGACTAGTAGATGACTGGTATGTTCTGGTCGAAATCTGACAATTGACGTTTCGTAGGACATCAACACGTAAAAAATACCAGTTGCTTATATGGAAAAAAGACAAAACACTGACTAGTTTGGCCCGGTGCACCAACTAGTTGTAAAGCAGTTTTCAACTAGTTGCTTTCGCTGCAGGGCATGAGAAGCAGAAGAGATAGACCCACCAATAAGTTTATAGATGTGATCAGGACGATGGGCTGAGTTGATTTAGCCATGCTCGTCAGTTCGTCCGTCCGTCTGTCTGTTTAAACGCGAACTAGTTCCTTCAGTTTTTGAGATATGTGTCTGACTGAAATTTTAGTCTAGGTGGTTTCAATTTCATTCGCCTATCAGAGTATGAAGACTGGAGAATGATTTTGGATATCAACTTGAGAACTACAAATTTATCAAATATCTTTAAGGTTGGAGTAAAACTTGAGAATGGTGTTGGATATCAACTTGAGAACCATACAGTTTATCAAAGGTTTGACAAAAATTTGAACGATAGTTGTTGGGTTGGGTTATGTTATACTTACATACAAACATAAATGCATTCGTGTTATGCCATTTTGTTCCGTATTTGCGCACACAAACTCCGAATTAATCTGACGAAAATACGAATCAACTAAGTAGTTAAACGGACTGTTGCCAAAAGAAACAAAAAGAGTTTTCAACGAAATCTGGATTTTGGCAAGTAGAGCGTTTGCTAGCCACATGAAAATCGTAAAGCCAAATGTAGGATATAATGGCGGATGTGAGGTACGGAAAAGTTAAATCCCATGAGTGCCGGAAGCAGGAAATTCGCACAACAATGCGAAATTCAATGGGAACGCTAAAGCCAAAACTGAAACAATGGATTACCAATGCCTGCTGTAAAAATAGAAAGCTGAAGAAGAGTTGGCGAATAGACGACAATGGCTGGTGATGTAGGCGTAAGAGCGTGTTTTTAGAAGGCATTGTAAAATTAAAGGATTTCGGGCGTTTTTGGAAACATAAATAAAAACATTGAAAAAAAGTTAGCTAATCTCGGAAAACTGTGAAAAAATTACACAAAACTAGATACGAGTACAAAAGTATGTATGTATGTGCATCATGACATCAGAATTATGCTCGGCGACTTTAAAGCTAGCTTATGCCAAAAAGCAGGGTTATTTGGTCCTACAGTATGAAAATAGCGTCTCCAGGATAAAACATCTCCTAACGGCGCTGGGTTGATTTGACACCAACGCGCCTAGAAATATAGTCTTGTGCATTACTAAGTTCATAAGTAGATACATCCATGTTCTGGAAACAAATAAGTCTAATCGCGATCGTGATATTCATATCTCCAATGTGCCCACTCTTTAGACCTGGTAAGTCTACCATCGACCAGATTTTCACGATACGCCAAATCCTGGAGAAGACCCATGATAAGAGAATCGACACTCACCATCTCTTTGTCGATTTTAAAGCCGCTTTTGACAGCGTAAAAAGGAGTTGCCTGTATGCCGCCATGTCTGAATTCGACTTCCCTGCAAAGCTTATACGGCTTTGCCAAATGACGTTGAGCAATACCAACAGCTCCGTCAGAATCGGGAAGGACCTCTCTGAGCCATTTGAAACCAAACGAGGCTTCAGACAGGGCGACTCCCTTTCGTGCGATTTCTTCAATCTGATGCTGGAGAAGATAATTCGAGCAGCAGAGCTAAACCGCAATGGTACAATCTTTTACAAGAGCGTGCAATTGCTGGCGTATGCCGATGATATTTATATCATTGGCCTTAACAACCGCGCCGTAAGCGCTGCCTTCTCTGGACTGGATAAGGAAGCGAAAAAAGTGGGTCTTGCCGTGAACGAGGACAAGACGAAGTATTTGCTGTCATCAAAGAAAGAATCGGCGCACCTGCGCCTTGGCAGCCATGTCACTGTTGATAGTTACAAATTTGAAACTGTGAGGGACTTCGTCTATTTGGGAACCAGTATCAACACCGAAAATAATATCAGTCTAGAAATCCAGCGGAGAATCACTCTTGCCAACAAGTGCTACTTTGGACTGAGTAGACAATTGAGAAGTAAAGTCCTCTCTCGAAGAACAAAGATCACGCTATATTAGTCTCTCATCATACCTGTCCTGATGTATGGCTCAGATTCATGGACAATGTCAAGAGAAGATGAGATGGCCCTTGGAGTATTTGAGAGAAAAGTTCTCCGGAAGATTTATGGTCCTTCCCGTGATGCCAACGGCGAGTATCGAAGGAAATTCAACGATGAGCTGTACGAGTTCTACGCAGATCTGACCATAGTCCAGCGAATTAAAGCCCAAAGACTCCGCTGGCTGGGCCATGTTATGCGAATGGACAAAGAAGCTCCAGCACAGAAGGTTTTCCTATCGTCGCCTGAATTCGGCAACAGAGGAAGGGGGAGGCCTCGAATGAGATGGAAACAACAGGTGGAGGATGACTTGAACTCCCTTGGGGTTTCCAATTGGCGTCGGTTATCGCTAAAAAGGAATGACTGGCGTGCTTTGATACGAAACGGCCAAAATCGCTTAGGCGGTTAAGGGCCAATAAATGATGATGAATGTGCCCACTCTAGAAGGGCCCCATATCGACTTACTTATTAAAGCACCTGCTCTCGACCTGACGATATAACCTAGCAGTAGAAGCATATTTCTGACTCAATTCTTACCTTCGCGACAAGTCGTTGAGGAAGTTCCAGCGATGTGAGCTAAAATAATATCGCCTAAAAATTAAACACCCCAATGTATGTTCAACGATATTCATCAGAGTATTTGCCCGGGGGATAAAAGCAAGTCTCTAAATTAAATAATCATGCAAGCATATCCGACTTCTTGCCATATAAGGGAGAATCAAATCGGAAAACGGAAATTAATATTTGTACATACATACTTACCTCTACATATGTATGTATAAAATACATTTGAATCAAAATACAAAAATACTAAAAAGCTTGAGTACTTTTTTGTTATACATAAATGTAAGAGACTTGCTAAGAAAACGTTGCTACCGAGGAAAAGCAAACAATTGTGTGACATGACCATTGGGTTATTTAATATATATGTATTTACCATTATTATTATTATCACTTAACATAACTTTTCCTGGTATAAAAATTACTATCTTTTCAGCTCAGGAGATTTTCAAGCTTGAGTTACTCTGTTAAATTTTTATTCAATATGTAAACATGTATTTGTATTCATTATCCCATAATTATATCGGTGAAGAATATCCACTTCAACCTGCAATATCTCATGCCCTTGCTACCCTGTCCCATTATTCAAGTTATTTATTACAGGCGGCCGCCGTGGTGTAGCGGTTAAGTGTTCGGCCTTCTACACCAAGTCGTGGCGGATCAATGCCCGGCAAAAGTAACATCAAAAATTATTTAGAAAAAGATTTTTTCTAAGCAACAAACCCTCCGGGTGTATTTCTGCCATGAGAAGCTTCTCAGCAAAAACTCATTTGCTTTGCAAGTGCCGAGTCGGTAAAAAACTGTAGGTCCGCCAACTTGTAGAAAAAAAATCAAAAGCAGCACACTACAAGTTGGAAACAGAAGCTCGGCAAAAACCTCGTTAGAGGTTAGATAACCTGTTGATATATCACCGCCATTAGGTTTTTTCTTTGTTTTACATATAAAAAATGTGACGCTCGAATTTTTATTCCAAATATATTATATCATTTTATATACTTAAAATCGGTGTTGGGATTTGAAGTACTTCGAATGGACCTCAATGAGGAAGGTACATAAAAAGATTTGGTTTCCATAGCAACCAAGAATCTTTTTATGTACCTTCCAGCTTGAGACCTTTTCGAAATACTTCAAAACTCAACACCAGATTAAAGATCTGAACAACACGGGCTTTGCGTTGATGAAGTATGTTTGAATAATTGTCCTACCGGGTTTTAGTATATAAAATTATGCACATACGAACTTTTGTATACATACAGAAAAATGAATATGTAGATATATAGAGAAATATATACTCTTTAACATTATGTTAACAAAATTATGTAAATTTGAAGTAATGCATCATAGCCTGAAATGAAACTGCACTGAAGTAGTAATATATGAACAAAAATGCAAAAAATGTACATATTTTCCAAAGGAGGGTAGCTAACATCTCAACTCAAACGGTATTTTCAACTGGATGACATTATGAACGAATTGGAATTTTTAGTTTTTGGCTGAGTTGTTTCCTTCCAATTAACCCTTTAGGTGCAATATGTTATATGCTATAAAATGCAAAAAAGTTCATATTTTCCAAAAAAGATATGCTAGATTTCAAGACAAAGTGATTCGTGATCAGGACAGCATCCCAGAGGATGTGGCGTTTTCAGTTTTATGGTGTCAGTTTAGGCCAACATATGCTTCGTTCAGGAGCAGTGTGAAAGCTTTTTAAAATTACATTTCCATACAAATTTTGGAGCTTATTAAACCTTTTCTAATTTATATGATTAAGGGGGCTTAAATATAAATTTTGGAAAAGGCATTAAGACCGTAATTACTTTATTTCCATTAGACACTGGAATTAAGTCCATATGGCTTTATTTGTGAAACTAGTTGAAATAAGGTCATATGGCCTTATTGCCTATGGTGTTATTGCATTCCACCAGCCCGAATCCTGTTTATCGAAACAATCGATTGTTTGAGAACATATACATATGTAATAATGTTTTAGCCTAAATAACATCTGTGCGATAACGGCAACCCATGCCGATTTTTAGTTAAAGTGTTCGCTAGCAGCTTATATTAAGTCCGCAAAAAAGTCCATTAAGGCTTCGAAAATTACATTAAGTTAATATTTGGCTGATATTTAAGAGAACGATTACAAGATTCTTTGCAAGGATATTGAAAATCGCATTCACGAGAAAAGGACTTTGGAATTTCAGAAGTGTGTTAGTAGATGGTTTCTAGCAAAAATAATTCCCTACATCTTGAAACTTTGCAATTAAAGTGCACTTTTTATAGGTCACACACACGGCGTATGAGCAACATTCACCTGTTGCTTTCGTTCTTGTATATGAAAAGAACAGGTAGATTGTACTAATTTTTTTGGTCGATATCTCCGAAAGGGATTGAGATATCGAAAAAAAACTTACACTACTTTCAGGCCCGCATGAACACTTCTCATTTGATACACATATTGTAAAAACAATTTCTGGGTATGTAATTAAATTGATATGTAATTAAATTGAAACTTTCCCAGAATATTTGTTGGTGCAAAACTAAAAATGTATTGGGTGCTGAAATCTGTAAACCTGATTTAAAATTTTGCCTATATAATATTGGACATCCTAATAATAAAAAAATAAATAAAAAAAGAACCTCGTGAAGGGTGTATACCTTGCCGCGGTACGAGGGCTTAAGTCGATAGCCACAGGGCTACGCTGCCCTTGTGATCATAGCTCCGTACGGCACTTCATCTCGAGGGCAGCCTAGCATCTCTGGTGCGACGACAAGGATCTTCCCCCTCCCAATCCTGGGTGTTATGCGAAATCGTGCCCATTGCCCGGCGATGGGTCGTACGAACAAGATGAACTCAAATAACCTAAATAAAAACGAAAAACCAAAAAAAACAAACAACGCCAAATTTCACTCCTCAGCAAAGGAGAGCTATGGAGGAGCAGGCGAGAAAGCAACCACAACGCCGGAGGACAACCTCCGTTCCACAATCAAGGGGAGGATCGACAGCGATGGCAACTACGAGTCGGTCAACCAACCCTCTATCGAGTAAGATTGACTTGATGGGAGCTAGCACGAGTGCGGTTGCCAACGCAGCTAGGCGGACAACGGCGGATGCTAAACTCCCATCAACCGCTGATATCAAAACCAGTATCTTTACGTCTGTGGCAGCGGTCTCACGACCTGGCCTCGGAGTTTCGAAGGAGAAGGAAGCTGCAACTGAGATTTCGACAAGGAGAGCGACCGCGATGGCAACTACGGGTCCGCACTCCCGGGAGACATCTCCCCGCCGCTTCACATACCACGAGAAAAGATTGGCTGCAAAGATCCTGAAGAGGTATGAAGGGGTACCGCAGGAATCGATGTCGCCTAATTCCAGTAAATCGTTAGAGCTAGCGAAAGCTGTTATACCGGATTTCCAAAATTCTTACATGCCAAAGAGGTTAAAAGTTAACCCTTTCAAGCGCCAGAGATTGGACCTGGAGTTAAATCCCCCTCCCAAGCGGCATCAGAATACCCCTGGAGCGGGCAAACTAAGCTTTGCTGAGGTAACCAAGGACAGGATCCTTATAGGCGTCCTTGACCGAGGCAATGACCGTCGGGCCATCCCAAAGGACCGGTGGCGTTACGTGCGAAATGAACTCGGCAACATTCTTCTCAACTTTGCTCCGGAGTTTCCATAGCACTGTACAAGGCAGCAGCTGCTAAACTGGGTGAAGTCTACAAGGGCGCAAAGATAGAGGTCGTCGACTGGAAGGACATTCCAGCTAGTCCAAGGGCAAGGGCGTGCATTCCGGCCATCCCTGACGAACCCGAGATAATTCTCGGGATGCTACGGCTAATGAATCCGTCCCTCCCAACGCATGACTGGAGTGTCAATCTGGTCGGGGATGCGGTAGGGCCCGACAGACAGGTGGTGTTCACCATGAATAAAGAGTCAATCGAGCCCCTCAAAAGGTGCAATGGCCTAGTACACTACAGCGTAGGCCAGATCGTTATCAACGTATATCGTGGTGATGCTCAGCGCGCTGCCTTCTCGGCTGCTCCGGGGGAACCGGAAAACGAATTACCAGAAGAGGAAGCGGAGGATTCCGATGCGGAAAGCATGTTATCCGCCACGTCCCTTGGCGATAGTTCTGTGAACAACTCGGAGATGGAGGACAGCCTACAGGACGACGTCACGGTGGTAGCAGCCAACGCTGAGCGGTTAACATCTAACGCTACAGACAGCAGGACTCCTCCAACGCTATATCGGGCAGTTAATCGGAACAACACGTCGTTGATAGGCAACCTCCGGGATGGGGCAAACCTTGACGATATGGGGACGGCAGGGAAGTCTGTGCGCTCTCATGTTGGTGGTGCTTCAGATTAATCTACACAAATCTAAAGTGACCTCGGCTGCTTTAAGTAGTCGTCTTTCTAAAGGCGACGTGGATGTGGTCCTCCTCCAAGAACCCTGGGTCAATAGCTCGAGAATCTGCGAATTGGGGACTAAGGGCTTCAAGCTCATTCGAGCCAGCGAGGAGAGCAAAGTCAGAACGTGTATTTTGGTCAAGTCTGAGTTGAACTCCTTTCTCCTACCTAACTACACCAATGGTGATATTACCGCTATCAGTCTAACGGTCGACAGCACCCGCCTGACGGTGGCGTCGGTATATATGCCCTACGACGCCGAAGAACCCCCACCACAAACGGAGGTGAAAGACCTGGTGTCAAATTTCTGCACGGGTAATCTTATTATTGGAGCGGACGCTAATGCTCACCATGTCCAATGGGGGAGCTCCGATATCAATGCCAGGGGCGAGTCTCTGATTGATTACCTCTTAACAACCAACCTGGTAATTTGCAACATGGGTAATGAGCCTACTTTTATAACTAAGACCCGCAGGGAGGTCATAGACCTCACTATCTGTAGTAAAGGCGGTTATGAGTGGGTCAGAAAATGGCGGGTTCTGGAAGAACATTCATTCTCCGACCACCGTTACATAGAAATGGTTTTAGACTTTATTGTAGAACAACCAATCATGAAGCGCAATCCACGCAACACTAATTGGCAGTTACACAATGCAATATTAGACAGAGACCTACCAGTACTGCCCTCACAAGCCCCCTCATCAGTAGAGGAGCTGGAGGATCTTGTTACCACATTTACATCGGCGCTCTCAAATTCTCTGGACAGGCTTGTCCAGTGCCAAAACCACGCGGTAAACACAGGCCACATTGGTGGTCCTACGATTTGGACTCGCTCCGGAAATCATGCCGGAAACTATTTAACAAGGCCAAGAGCCTCGGCTCTGAGCCTCTTTGGCACGAATATAAAGCTAAACTAAGGGCCTACAAAAAAGCTCTGAGACAGGCGAAGAGAACCTCGTGGAGAAATTTCTGCACTGGCGTCGAAAAGGTCGACGACACAGCGAGACTTAGACGTGTCCTCTCGAAAAGTCAAACAGCCATCAGCTATTTGCGAAAACCTGACGGATCCTGGACCAGCACGGAAGAGGAAACCCTTGAGCTGCTCTTGAATACACATTTTCCGTGGAATCTGCATGACGCACCACTAGCACCTGCAACAAACCTGGCAGTAAATATACCCATCGCTGAGGAAAGGGTAAGGTGGGCAGTTAATAGTTTTGAACCGTATAAGGCTGCCGGGCCGGACGGGATTATCCCCGCGCAACTTATAAACACGTTGGAGACATCAGCTAAATGGCTGGTATTTCTCTTCACAGCATGCCTGGCACCACATTCCGGGCTCCTGGAGAAGCGCCACGGTAGTGTTTATCCCTAAGGCTGGGAAGTCATCCCACTATGAGCCAAAAGACTACAGACCGATCAGTCTCTCGTCCTTTGTACTCAAAACCTTTGAGAGGATACTAAGCGACTACCTCTCAACGACTATTGATAGCACCAAGGGTAAATCAACAGAAACCGCTCTGCACAGCCTAGTATCTGTCATTTAGAAATCGCTGTGTGAAAAGGACTACTGTCTCGTGGCCTTCCTAGACATTGAGGGGGCTTTCAACAATATAAGCGCGGAGGCTATCAACTAATATAACTAATCTGGGCGTAGATAGACCACTATCTGGTTTAATTGACCAACTTTTAAGGGGAAGGAAAATAGCTTCTTCACTTGGTACGGTTGAGTTATCACGCTATGTCACAAGGGGAACACCCCAGGGTGGTGTTCTTTCCCCGCTTTTATGGAACCTCACAGTCAACTCGTTGCTACGTGACACAAGCTGGGGGGCGGGAAGATAGTGGCATACGCAGACGATTTAGCTATTGCATTCAGAGGCAAGTTTCCACAAACTCTGTGTGACCTGATGCAAGTAGCACTGCGAGAAGTTTCGACGTGGTCCTCTCGCTGCGGACTTAGTATTAACCCGGGGAAAGTGGAACTTGTCCTCTTCACCAACCGGTACAAAATACCGCCACTAAGCCTACCAGAACTAGATGGCACTCGCCTGGGCTTGTCGGATAAGGGCAAGTTTCTAGGCATAGTTCTGGACAGGAAATTGAATTGGAAGGAGAATGTTCTTCAGCGCCAGAAGAAAGCTTGCATCGCTCTTTACACATGCAAAAGAGCCATTGGCGAAAAATGGGGGCTCAGCCCTAGAGTATGCAGTTGGATCTACACGGCTATCATTCGCCCAATCATGCTGTATGGAGTCGTCGTATGGTGGCCCGCGCTGAGCAAGGCAACATACCTGAATCTGTTGCGGTGCGCTAAGGGCAACGCCCAACGAAGCCCTCCAGGTCATTCTGGGCATTTTGCCACTTGATCTGGAAGGGTTTCGGTCAGCGGCGGCATCAGCTCTGCGCCTAAGAGAAACCTCCAGTTGGGGTGCGGGTACTATTGGACACTCCAGTATTCTGGAATCTTACAGCTTTCTTCCTCTAAGCACAGATCGTTGTGCGACCACTACAGTCGGGGATAGCTGTTTCAAAATAAACATTCCCAGCAGAGAAGACTGGGAGAGGACGGATTGGTGTCCCGAAACAAATGATGGCACTTCCATATACACCGACGGCTCGAAGTTGAACGGCAGAGTTGGAGGAGGGGTTTATTCAAGGGATTTGGACCTTGAGCTCTCCTTCAGACTACCTGATCATTGTAGCGTCTTCCAGGCGGAAGTCTCGGCAATCTTGGTCGCCGCGGCCTGGTTAAGCAAACGTGTTATCGGAGAAGATATCGCTATTTTCAGCGATAGCCAAGCGGCCATGAAATCCCTTGGCTCATACACGTTCAACTCTGAACTGATGCTCAGCTGTCGTCGATCTCTTCAGGAGATGGCCCAACAGAACCGCGTAAACCCCATAAGTGTCCCGGGACATAGGGACATTGAGGGAAACTGTAAGGCAGACGAGCTTGCCAGGCAGGGCACGACTAAGCAGGTTCTTCAGGATAAAGAGCGCTTAGGTATGCCGTTTGCCACTTGCAAACTAATGCTGAAGGAGCACACGCTCCGTCAAGCCAACGAAAGATGGCTGCAATCCCCAGGGTGTCGGATATCGAAACAAACCTGGCCAAAATGGGATCTTAAAAGGTCTAGACGCATTTATGGCCTAACTAGGAGGGAAATCTGATTTTTGATAGGGGTATTAACCGGTCACTGCCTCATTGGTAGGCATGCAGAAAGGCTAGGTGACCGGCGACGCTGCAGGAGTTGCAAAGATGACGAGGAGGAGGAAACAGTGGAGCACCTCATCTGCAACTGTCCGGCTTTAAGCGGCGCGAGAACGCGTTTTTGGGAGTTCCGTTCCTGGATAGCCTAAGCCAGATCGCGGAACTGGACATAAAGGATTTGATGGCCTTCATAAAGTCATCTAAGTGGTTCGAGGAGGAGTAACGGTGTCGGTTTAGGAGTGTCAGTCCCGGGATTCTGCTATGTGGAAAATCCCAACAACTCAGGGATTTTCCATATGGCTGGGTCCCGGGACTGACTTTCCTTGTGTTGGTGGTATCACAACGGGCCTTTCAAAACTGGCCTAAGTGTGCCTCTGCGGCAGCCACTTGAACGTAACCTAACCTAATGCATATTGGTACGTTATGTTCGTAAGCTTCACACTAAATCACCCTCAAGGCAAAAACATGAATGTGTGCAAATTTAAATAATGGAGATGACGTTACAAAACTTTATTGGTTTGATTTCAGTTATTTCATTGGCATTGTAAAGTTTTTAGACTCCTTATGGTATTTACGTTTTGGAGTATCATACAATATGCATAGACTAATCAGGTAAGTTCAATAACTCAAAATTGGATAATTAACAAATTCATACTTCTGAGATAAGTGGCAAGTTCCATCGCAGTAACCCAATAAACACAAGAAAATATATTCTCCAATTAAAGTTTGACAAATCCCTAATTCTGAAATTTAGTTTCAGCTTTCCTCACTACTGTACGGATATTGAGAGTCATTTGAGAAATCATTCATTCTCAACTTGCCCTCTAAGGAAAATATATTACCAAAATCAAAGACACATTTTTTCGTTAAGCGAAATGGCCATATTAGAAGATACGTGTCTTTTAAGTTGAGAACAATATAGTCCCGCTATTTAAATGCTATTGAGAATCACCATTGAAGATATGTGATAGGTATTTGATCTCTAATATGTCTTAACTTGTTATCAAACCAAAATTTTTTGTTTATTGGGAAAATAGAAAATGCTAGAAGAAACAATCACAAAGCCTAATCAGACTATAGTGCGCCAAAAAATTAATAACAAATGAGCACTATGAGAACTCAAACCATTAAGAGCTTTCTAACTGAGAATATTACACCTACGGCTAAGAGAGTAATTATATTTTGTATAGCATAAAAATCCAATTAAGATTATTATCTTGGTTGACATTGACAACCGAAAGGAAAATTAGGAATGGGAAGGCTTCACATCGATAAAGAAAACTAATGAGCAAATGATAACGTTACTATTATTCCCATGGTCTCAATATCAATTTCCTAAATTTCAGTTTGGTGCCAACCATGTCAATAGGTTCCGAAATAGTGTTCGATATACGAAGGAATAAATAAATTGCGGTTGATTGATAACCATAGGTGGCAACCCTACTAGAAAATATCTTAGTTGGTTTGCGCAAGAAAATACCTTTAAGTATTGAAATAAGGGACATACAGGGTTGTCCTCTTCGATTACGAAATATGCCAAATTTTGTTCAAATGGCTTCAGCGGTGCCCGCGATATTGTTTGGTATACATACGAAGGAATAAATAAAATTCGGTTAGATGGCAACTCTGCATGAAAATATATTGGTTGATATATAAATATTTTTCACTTATTTTTTTTTTTTGGTTTTGGTACTCCAAATTTGGAGCAAAGTGGCCAAAAGGTTTTAACCTCTTAAACAGCCAAGTTATGTTATCTTTCAGTTTATTTTATTCGTTATCAAGTACGCCGTGAGTGTAAATTCTATCCCTAAGCAAGCTTAGGAAAGCTCTACAATTCCCAACTATGTCTGTTTTGCACGGAGGAAGTGGACACGCCGTCCTTGGGTACAGTTACCACGAACACCACCAAAAAAAGCCTGTTTTATTTAAATGGCCGTGCTCAAGGCGACCTCACACTTCGGCCTTACAAAACGAACTTGTATTTTTCACTTAAAGCGGTTCCGGGATAACCCTAGGTGACAATACTGCTGGAAAATACCGTCATTGGTACACGTCTGAAAATATCTTTCATTTGATATATACCCACATTGGCATATCTTCATCACTATATAAACAAAAAATCAGCCCTGTAATCAGTCCCAAGTGGCAACACCCAAGTAGAACGTCGCACTATGGCGCCTTTTGAAGTTTTATTATGTGAAAGCTCAGAAAGTCACAGGTGCTTTAAAATAATTCGTCAATGTCAAAATTTTTTAGAAAAATGGAAAAACAAAATGTTTTTAGTAAAAAATAAAAAAATAAAATGGAATTTGTCTTATAAAGATGTATTCAAGCATAAAACAAAATAATATGTTCAATAATACCAGTTTAAGCATATATTGGCAGCTGTAAAGGCATTGCTCCCCAATTAGAGTTGCATTTACGAAGGATGCAAAAAGGGGTAAAAATATTTAGGAAAATTGTAGTAGAAAAGGAAGATATGCCGTTTGTTAAATTGCGATTTTACAAATCGAAAAAATAGTAATATTATGCGTTGACATTCTGTACAAAGTATCACTTGCAAAAACATAGTTGCACAGTTTTAACTGCTTCAGGCTACATATATCCCACAACCCACCGGTCCCTAGAATGATCTAAAAGGTTCACTTGGTCATACCAAATCGCCTCGGCTCCGCTGTCGAGATGGAGGCTACCGAGCTCAAGCAAGGTATTGTACAAAGCAGAGCCTACTATACGGTCGACGAAAAGAAATCACTAAATGAGTTGGGCGAGTTGGACTTTGATACAGGCATGAAGTTAGCTGATATACCACCACCATTGGGTATGGAAGATTAAGTGGCAGACTACGGCGAGGTAGACGAAATGAAAGTAGAGCAACCCCGGGGGATAGAGGTTTAGAATATGCCCGAGGTAGCTGCATCTGACGTAAGAGGCGACTTAAATCCAAAGAAATGGTTTCCAAGACAGCCGGGCTAGTACCACCGGAGCGTAGCGGATTCATATCTGGAAAAGGACTATCAACATCAGTGCAACCTTGTCTTTGTATTTGTATAAGTGGATCTTCCGACTAGGCAAGCATGGCACGGCAACATCGCAGTTGGCACCGGGCAGTACACCACATTCCACACCACCCGCTACGTGCTCACATAGGCGGTGACGGCTCTGGTAGTTGTGGCTCAGTCGCTGTAAGAGGTAGCATAGCCTCACGTGCTGGTAGCATTTCAGCAGCAATATCCATTGCTTCGGGTTCATATGATGTGTGTGGATGAAAAGGCTGCAACATAAATAAAATGGATATTATTTAGTTAAAATATGAAATTTTTTTAAAACTTACCAAATTGAAAGATTTTAGAAAAATGCGGAAAACGGGATTTTGTTGGGATTATTTCATTTGGGAGTTATTTCATTATGAAATAATTCCCAACAAAATTTTATGAAATAAGTCCCAAGTTGTATGGAAAATATTTGAGACTTATTTCATATTTTTTTGGGACTTATTTCATTTGAGATTTATTTCGCGGTACCAATTCCGACTACTCTTTCTACTTTTTCCAATTTTTTTCCTAACTTGAAAATTGATCCACTTTGAGAGGCTCTACCTAGTAAACTAGAATTTTCTGTGAAATAAATGTTGTATATTCATGATCCCTGGAAAATTCTCTATGAGAAACATATATTCCATTTAACAAATGCTTTCATGATTTTTTTAATTTTTGCCATGCTTACCGACAGAGGCGCCGCAGGAATAAATAAAATGCTGCTAGGCGGCAACCCAGTAAATCACCCAAAGTGGAAACACCCAAGCACAAAATATTTATGCCAAACTTGATCCAAGTCAATTCACCCGTTTCCGACATATTGATCGCCATAAGAAGGAATAACCCGTTTGGAAAATATCTTAGTTGGTTTACTGACGAAAATATTTTTCATTTGGTACCAATACTGGCATATCTTCCTTAATACAAAAAAGTCGACTAAAATTCAAGTATTTTATCAAATAAACGAAAGTTTAATTGCGCAGTGAGTGATGAGCATAAAATCTGAACAAAAAAAAAATAAATTATGAACTCAATCATAATTAAATGAAATTCCAAAAGCAAAAGTCAAAAAGGAAGTATCTACCCAAACACTCCTACCAATAACGGATGCAGCAGGCAATGCCACACATTCATTTTCCTATGACGACACATAACTTTGCTCATAGATTGCGTGTATTTGAAGGGTGCGATTGTATTCATTACTCTTTGAGTTTTAACATCAACCGGAACATAGTTAATTAGGAAATGTGCCATAAGCTTTCAAAGTGTTAAGCCGCATCGGATAAAGTGAATACCCGAAGGATACCGCACACACTCTTCAATCTATAAACTAATGCGTTGTAATATGAGTGGAGTAACACCGAAACTGTAATTTGAAACCGTTTAATTTTTCAAAACTGACCGTCACCGTAGTCGCTATTTGTATTCGATCTCGAGTTCTTCTGGTAAAAGTTCGGTGAAGGCTGTCAGGTATTGGAACACGGTTTAATCCCAACTTAGAACAGACCTCGTTCCCTTTGAAAATATTAATAATTCAAATCTTCTTGTTAGGAACCCTAAGATCATCTTATTAACACATACAATTATGCGGAAATCAGTTAATAAGTCATATCTTCTTGTTAGGAACCCTAAGATAATCTTATTAACAGGAACCCTAAGAAATCATTTCGTTTTCTGCAAGATTTCCCTTTGAAAACATTAATAAGTCAAATCGTTTTGTTAGGAACCCAAAGATCATCTTATTAACACATACAATTATGCGGAAATCAGTTAATAAGTCATATCTTCTTGTTAGGAACCCTAAGATAATCTTATTAACAGGAACCCTAAGAAATCATTTCGTTTTCTGAAAGATTTCTTTTTGAAAACATTAATAAGTCAAATATTCTTGTTAGGAACCCTAAGATCATCTTATTAACACATACAATTATGCGGAAATCAGTTAATAAGTCATATCTTCTTGTTAGGAACCCTAAGATCATCTTATTAACAGGAACCCTAAGAAATCATTTCGTTTTCTGCAAGATTTCTTTTTGAAAACATTAATAAGTCAAATATTCTTGTTAGGAACCCTAAGATCATCTTATTAACACATACAATTATGCGGAAATCAGTTAATAAGTCATATCTTCTTGTTGGGAACCCTAAGATCATCTTATTAACACATACAATTATGCGGAAATCAGTTAATAAGTCATATCTTCTTGTTAGGAACCCTAAGATCATCTTATTAACAGGAACCCTAAGAAATCATTTCGTTTTCTGCAAGATTTCCCTTTGAAAACATTAATAAGTCAAATCTTCTTGTTAGGAACCCTAAGATCATCTTATTAACACATACAATTATGCGGAAATCAGTTAATAAGTCATATCTTCTTGTTAGGAACCCTAAGATAATCTTATTAACAGGAACCCTAAGAAATCATTTCGTTTTCTGCAAGATTTCCCTTTGAAAACATTAATAAGTCAAATCGTCTTGTTAGGAACCCTAAGATCATCTTATTAACACATACAATTATGCGGAAATCAGTTAATAACTCATATCTTCTTGTTAGGAACCCTAAGATAATCTTATTAACAGGAACCCTAAGAAATCATTTCGTTTTCTGCAAGATTTCTCTTTGAAAACATTAATAAGTCAAATCGTCTTGTTAGGAACCCTAAGATCATCTTATTAACACATACAATTATGCGGAAATCAGTTAATAACTCATATCTTCTTGTTAGGAACCCTAAGATAATCTTATTAACAGGAACCCTAAGAAATCATTTCGTTTTCTGCAAGATTTCCCTTTGAAAACATTAATAAGTCAAATCTTCTTGTTAGGAACCCTAAGATCATCTTATTAACACATACAATTATGCGGAAATCAGTTAATAAGTCATATCTTCTTGTTAGGAACCCTAAGATAATCTTATTAACAGGAACCCTAAGAAATCATTTCGTTTTCTGCAAGATTTCCCTTTGAAAACATTAATAAGTCAAATCGTCTTGTTAGGAACCCTAAGATCATCTTATTAACACATACAATTATGCGGAAATCAGTTAATAACTCATATCTTCTTGTTAGGAACCCTAAGATAATCTTATTAACAGGAACCCTAAGAAATCATTTCGTTTTCTGCAAGATTTCCCTTTGAAAACATTAATAAGTCAAATCTTCTTGTTAGGAACCCTAAGATCATCTTATTAACACATACAATTATGCGGAAATCAGTTAATAAGTCATATCTTCTTGTTAGGAACCCTAAGATAATCTTATTAACAGGAACCCTAAGAAATCATTTCGTTTTCTGCAAGATTTCCCTTTGAAAACATTAATAAGTCAAATCTTCTTGTTAGGAACCCTAAGATCATCTTATTAACACATACAATTATGCGGAAATCAGTTAATAAGTCATATCTTCTTGTTAGGAACCCTAAGATCATCTTATTAACAGGAACCCTAAGAAATCATTTCGTTTTCTCCAAGATTTCTTTTTGAAAACATTAATAAGTCAAATATTCTTGTTAGAAACCCTAAGATCATCTTATTAACACATACAATTATGCGGAAATCAGTTAATAACTCATATCTTCTTGTTAGGAACCCTAAGATAATCTTATTAACAGGAACCCTAAGAAATCATTTCGTTTTCTGCAAGATTTCCCTTTGAAAACATTAATAAGTCAAATCTTCTTGTTAGGAACCCTAAGATCATCTTATTAACACATACAATTATGCGGAAATCAGTTAATAAGTCATATCTTCTTGTTAGGAACCTTAAGATAATCTTATTAACAGGAACCCTAAGAAATCATTTCGTTTTCTGCAAGATTTCCCTTTGAAAACATTAATAAGTCAAATCGTCTTGTTAGGAACCCTAAGATCATCTTATTAACACATACAATTATGCGGAAATCAGTTAATAACTCATATCTTCTTGTTAGGAACCCTAAGATAATCTTATTAACAGGAACCCTAAGAAATCATTTCGTTTTCTGCAAGATTTCCCTTTGAAAACATTAATAAGTCAAATCTTCTTGTTAGGAACCCTAAGATCATCTTATTAACACATACAATTATGCGGAAATCAGTTAATAAGTCATATCTTCTTGTTAGGAACCCTAAGATAATCTTATTAACAGGAACCCTAAGAAATCATTTCGTTTTCTGCAAGATTTCCCTTTGAAAACATTAATAAGTCAAATCTTCTTGTTAGGAACCCTAAGATCATCTTATTAACACATACAATTATGCGGAAATCAGTTAATAAGTCATATCTTCTTGTTAGGAACCCTAAGATAATCTTATTAACAGGAACCCTAAGAAATCATTTCGTTTTCTGCAAGATTTCCCTTTGAAAACATTAATAAGTCAAATCTTCTTGTTAGGAACCCTAAGATCATCTTATTAACACATACAATTATGCGGAAATCAGTTAATAAGTCATATCTTCTTGTTAGGAACCCTAAGATCATCTTATTAACAGGAACCCTAAGAAATCATTTCGTTTTCTGCAAGATTTCCCTTTGAAAACATTAATAAGTCAAATCTTCTTGTTAGGAACCCTAAGATCATCTTATTAACACATACAATTATGCGGAAATCAGTTAATAAGTCATATCTTCTTGTTAAACCCTAAGATCATCTTATTAAAATAAGAAGTTTTTCTCTTTCATCTTTTTTTTCATATTTTTAAGGAAATCTTGAAAAGATTTTCTTATTAATAACTGCGGATGTTTATGCAAAAAAATTAAAATATTTTATTCAGTGTTTCAATGGTTTACGACAATAAGTTCACATATAAAAATTAATTTTAAGCTACCCTTAATGATATGCAACATATATGCAAGTTATATGCAAGTTGTATGCAAGTTATATGCAAAAATTAAATGGTACACAAAATAAGAAAATTTACTTGTAGTTAAGACAACAATATACTACAATGGTTTTCTCCAGATTTTCAATGGATAAGTTGTGACGCTTATCCGTCAAAATTAGCTTGTATGCCGAAAAGGAACGCTCAACATCACAAGATGTGACCGGAGCAAATTTAAATTTGCTCCAAAAGTGGGCGGGAATTTGTATCTCAGTTGCAAGCGTTTTTTCCCCTGAAAGTATTTTTGCCACTTTTACCATGTCCTCGAAAGCAGGGTTCCTTTTCAACACCGCATCAATTTTGGTGGCTATTACTTGACCACATTGTCCAGGCGCAGCGTGAAGTCCTTGAAGCATTGATGACGTTAAGGCTATTGATTCTGTCAGAGGAACTCCTCCTGATTCTAGCTTGCTGATGCAATTTGGTATACTACCAAAGTGGGCTTTTATGTAAGCCAAATCACCCAACAGAGTGTTGCTTTGCAATATGTTTTGAGCTGTGCGTTTAAAAGCATAATAACCTAGTTACATGTGAATATTTAATAAAAGAAATTATAACTTCAACTCTCTAACAAACCTCCTTAATTTTATTGAAGTTGTTGGCATAAAAAATAGCTGCTTCCAACCATGTACCCCATCTTGTTAGTATTGGTTCTGGTGGTAGCGGAGTATTTGGCAGTATTTCCCTATACATTTCAATACGCAGCGGGGCCTTTAAGAACACTTTTTTACTGAAGAAATCAACTTGTTAACATTTGGAAAATACTCCCGAACCTTTTCAGCGACGCGGTTTACGCTATGTGCAAAGCACGTTAAGTGAATAAGGTTTGGATAAAAGCATTTCAAATTTTCACCAGCCTTTAACATGTATGCGGCGGCATCTGTTACCAGCAACAACACTTTCTCGTCATTGTCACCGTATGACCATAAGATCCTTAGAGCGTTGTTAACGAATCTAGCGATAGTGTCAGCGTTAGTTTTTGGTAGCTGCTTGCAGGCCAACAAATGTGGAGTTGGTGGTTCTTCCGCTTCACATAACTTACCAACTATTAGATTTGCAACATAGCGTCCAGCTGTATCCGTTGTTTCATCAACAGAAATCCATACGTAGCTGTCAGCGATATCATCTCTAATTGTTTTTATGGCCGATCTGTAGCAGTCATCCAAATAATTTTTTCGAAGGGTAGACTCGTTTGGTATGCTAAGGTTAACATATTTCTGAAGAAAACCTCTCCATGTTTCATTGTCCAAGCTCCGCCATGGCATTCTAATTGCTATCATCGCTTGACACATATCTAAATAAAATTGATCTTTCTTCGAGTGTTCTATAGCTGAATCATTTTGAGCAACTTTACATTCTAGATTCATTTTGTGGGCGGCGGTGTTTAGATGCTGTACTAGCTGAGACTTTCGAGTAGATATTAACTAAACAGATAAAATTATAAGCCCGCGCCTGAGGATAAAATATTTTAACAGTTTAATATGTATACCTTCTTATTGCAAGCTTTACAAGATACGGTTTCACCGTCCAGACCTAAAATTGGATCTTTAATAATCTCAACCCAATTTCTAATCTTCACACACATTTTTTTCTTTGCTTTTCCCATAGCTTATTACGAAAAATAAATCTCTAGAACTTCATGAATTGCTGAATCAAAAATTACTAATCTATTAATATTTGATTAATTGCAAATAATAAAAAGTTTTTAGACAGCATTCTTAGATAAAAAAATTCAAAGTATGTATTGCACAGAGCATTTTTTTCATTATACGACATTCGTTTATGCGAAAAATAAAAAAAAAATTCAAGTAATATGCAATATACTCAAGTTATATGC
Source organism: Campiglossa producta (assembly GCA_964058755.1). NCBI lineage: Eukaryota > Metazoa > Arthropoda > Insecta > Diptera > Tephritidae > Campiglossa > Campiglossa producta. The sequence continues at coordinate 43,186,151 of CAXKVI010000002.1, forward strand.
AATATGCAATTTATATGCAATATGTCAAATATGCAAAAATAAATATACCTATTAAGAATATTTGACTAAAATCATGCACTTTTCTCTTTATAACCATAGCTCTATCTCTTTTCCTTAAAAATATGCAATTGCATAAAGATCCGCAGTCTATTAATAACACATATAAAAAGAAATCGAAAAGAAATAAGAGGAAATTGCACTTAATAATATCAAAAAGAATTTCCTCATTAAACCAAATAGATTTGCGTATAGTTTTTTTTCGTTTCCGTCGTTTCGACTACCCCTCAGCCCAAAACCCGAACCAATCATACTCTTAAATCTCTCCGCAGAGGCACACCTAGGTCAGTTTTAAAAGACCCGTTGTGATACCACCTGTCAGTTTCGGGACCATGTCATATGGAAAATCCCTTTATTATCGAGATTCTTTACATAGCATTGACGCTCCCAAACCGACACCGTTACTCCTTCTCGAACCATTTAGATGACTTGATGAAGGCCATCAAGTCCTTTATATCCAGCTCCGTGACCTGGAGTAGGCTAACAAGGAAGGGCACTCCCAAAAAGCACATTTTCGCGCCACTTAAAGCCGCGCAGTTGCAGATGAGGTGCTCCACCGTTTCCTCCTCCTCGTCATCTTTGCAACTCCTACGGCATCATCGGTAGGGTACACCTAGTCTACCAATAGCCTGACAGCTGAGCGTCAGTTCAGAGTTGAATGAGTAAGAGCCAAGGGATTTGATGGCCGATTGGCTGTCGCTGAGAATAAAAATATCCTGTCCGATAGTGTGTTGGCCTATCCAAGCCGCGGCGTCCATGATTGCTGAAACTTCAGCCTGGAAGACACTGCTGTGATCAGGTGGTCTGATGAAGAGCTCAAGGTTCAGATCCTTTGAATAAACCCCTCCTCCAACTCTGCCGTCTAACTTCGAGCCGTCCGTATAAATGGAATTGCGGCCATGAGTGGCGGGACTCCGATCCATCCTCTCCCATTCTTCCCTGCTGGGAATGTTTATTTTAAAACCGCTATCAACGATCTGTGCTCAGCGGAAGAAAGCTGTAGGATCCCAAAAAACTGGCGTGTCCAGTAGTGCTTGCGCCACAGCCGGACGCTTCCCTTAGACGCAGAGCCGATGCTGCTGCTATCTGGTACCCTTCCAGATCGAGTGGCAAAATGTCAAGAATGGCATTTGTGGCCTTGCTCATTACAGGCGACCATAGCACAACATTATAGAGCATCATTGGTCTAATGATTGCAGGGTAGATCCATTTGCATATTTTGGGGAAAGTTACACCCATTGTTTGCAGCCCGCTTTCAGTTGAGTTGTTGTTGAACTAGATTTTGAAAATCAGTAAAACCTACAGAAAAAACATCGTCACGAAAACCATTTTACACACAAAGGATTTTGACTTAAAAAAGTACTGGAGCAAAAAAAACTAAATCAAGGAAATTCACAAGGTTTTTGATTTCAACAAACACTGGAGAAAAATAAAAAACTAAGCCAAGCTGTTGAAACACGATTCGTACCTACCAATTAAAAAATACAAAATTCATTCGATTCGTTTGCTTCTTTTTCTCTCTTATAATTCACAGATGCTTTTTTGTGATAGGGTAAATATAAATAGTCGCTGTTTTCTTAAGAATAAACATGAAAATAAAGGTAATGATAAAATAAAGGGTAAGTCATGAAAATTCTGGTTGAAATTATACTATTGACTAGTATTCTAGTTCAATGCTTTTAGGACTAGTATGGGACTAGTATATTTCATACTAGTCATTTAAGGAGTAGTATGGGGACTAGTTCATTTTATGGAAATCATACTAGTCCAGGTTGAACTAGTATGGGTCTGGTATTTTACAACTAGTATAATTCTAGTCAAGGTCGGAAACCGATTAAAATAACGTTCCGGTTACGGTTTCGGTTTTGCAACGTGTTTCGGTTTCGGTTCCGGTTTCGTTCTTCAACATTTATTTCGGTTTCGGTTACCAAATAAAAATACAAATAAAATAAATTTTACTACTATGTAGCTTCGAAATAGATCTGAATTTTCATTTTCACTTTTTCGTTCGCTTTTTTCGATCGCTTCATTCAACTATAGTCAAATTTCCTCTTTCAGAATTTTTATATTAAGGTTAAAACGCGTATTTTGTAACCTTGCTCGACAATCCTCCCTGAAAGTTTGCAGAGTACATGTTTGTGCCCACTTAAAGAAGTGATACATTAAAAAAATTAAAAACCGTTTGGAACCGGTTCCGGCTTTTGAAAGGGTTTCGGTTTCGTTCTTTTCCAGATCAAAATAATGGTTACGGTTTCGGTTTCTGTTTTGAAAAATAAATCGGTTTTAATCGGTTACGGTTACGGTATCGGTTTCGGTTTCAGTCCTTGATTCTAGTATATCATGACTAGTAGGACATCAACAAAGACAAAACACTGACTAGTTGAGCCCGGTGCACCAACTTGTTGCAAAGTAGTTTTCAACTGTTGTTGTTGTTGTAACGAGGTGTAGCCCTGCCTAAATGTCGGACAGGGTCACCCCGAGTGTATTGCTCTTGGACGGGTCGATATAAGAAAACGGCCCGGGTCGTTTCGGCACTATGGGTACAGCACAAGTACTGGTACCGTTCTCGTAGAACCGGCAATACAAGAAACTGGCCGTGTAGGCCATGTAGGTCATTTAGCGTTACCCAGGGTGCACCAACGGGGAGGCGACCTACTCTTACACCCTACTAATCTAGTTTTCAACTAGTTGCTTTCCTTATAGGGTACCTACTACCTACCCAGCAAACACCGAGCACCAAAAACTCAAAAGTGTGAAAAAACATCTATTCTCAGTAAAATGAAGCCCAGGTCGTTTTATTGAAATATTCAGGGTTGCTCATAAACATTTAAAACTTACACTTGTCAGACTAGAATTGAATGGGCTATAAAACAGCGGTTTTTCGATTCAAAATATTTTGATTTTGAATTTTGAACTTTTACCACACTGTTTTTTAACTTTAAAAAATCAGAGTAAACGCTTACAGCGGAGACTTTTACTGTTTTCAATTTAGAAATCTATTAGCAAAAATGAAATTTAAATACAAACTAATAATAACTATAATTATGACAAGGAGGGTATTTTTATTTTCCATTTATCTCAATTTAAAAAATTTGGGATAAGCTCTAAATAAAATAAAATAAAATAAAATAAAATAAAATAAAATACGATAAGATAAAAAATTAATAAGTAAAATATATATAAGTAAAAAAAATAAAAAAAAATTATAAAACAAAATGAAATACATACAATAAACTAAAGACTGCTCAAACACGGCTACTATAAGTATGAAATTAAAACCGTCTCTGCCAGTGATTAAATTCTCTTTTAAAAGGGATTATCCTATCATAATGCTTCTATTAAAAGTTTGTTTGTATTCGAATATCGGAGAAATTCGCATTGCCTAAGTATCATGTAAGCGTGAACAAGTGCTTTGTTTTCGGTGATTCATTTAGCGCTAATTTGGTTAACAGGTCATTTCGCTAAGCGGCTTATAAAAGTTGTAAAACGTTTTCAATTTATACAATTGATATTATATCAAGGAAAAAAGAGAGACAAAAAGACGAAAAAACGAAAGAGAAAGCAATAGATTTTAATATTTTCCACTGCTCAATGGATACCACGCAAATCCTTAAAGCCGCTAATTTATATTTGCGCTCAGCCATCATAGCCAGTAAATACTGATTGATGGCGAAATATGAAAAGAATCACGCCCGAAGGATGGGGTCAAGCAGAGCATCAAATTTGAAATGGAAGACAATAGAATGTGCGCATCGGCCTTCGAATCAACGCAATTTATTAGCGGCAATTATGTTTGCCAAAGCAAAAAGATTTATCTTGGGGTTAAGCGAAGTAATAAAAGATGGAGTAGCAAAATGCGCTACTAAATGGGAGAGATAACGGAAATCCTGTAATAAGCATGATTCGACATTTGACTGAGTCATAACATCCTTCCATCAATATTAGTAGTATAGTCATTATTATTGAAGTAAGCTACACAAAGTGCATTACGCACTTGGTAACTACGCTTTATGTATTTACGTCCATCTTTAGCCATAAATATCATCAACATAATCATGATGAATAATAAGATGCAATGTATAACAATAGCAATAACAATAATGAGAGCCATTGGCGAGCATTCAAGCCACTTCAATGAAATCGATTTGCATACTGCGAGTAGTTTGCTATAACTGTGAATGTGGGGGCGGCTAGTCTGCCATATATCCTAAGCAGAGCTGTTAATTTTGATTAGCAATTAGTCAAAAGTAGGTCGCCTCCCAGTTGGTGCACCCTGGGTAACGCTAAATGACCTACATAGCCTACACGGCTAGTTTCTTGTATTGCCGGTTCTACGAGAACGGTACCAGTACTTGTGCTGTACCCATCGTGCCGAAACGACCCGGGCCGTTTTATTATATCGACCCGGCCAAGAGCAATATACTCGGGATGACTCTGTCTGACATTTAGGCAGGGCTACACCTCGCTACAACAACAACAACATTAGCAATTAGTAATTGCTTGATTAAAAGGTTTTTTTAATTAGTAATGATTATTTTAATTGCTTTCAAGAAAAAGCAATTACTAATTGATTACGATTAGAAAAAATTAAAAAAAAATCAAAAAAAATCCAAAAAAAATTAAAAAATCAAGAAAAAATCAAAAAAATCAAAAATAACCAAAAAAAATCAAAAAAATTAAAAAAAAAATCAAGAAAAAATCAAAAAAATCAAAAATAATCAAAAAAAGCCGTTTTTGATTACTTTTGATTATTTTTTGATTTTTTCTTGATTTTTTTAATTTTTTTGATTTTTTTTGGTTTTTTTTTTTATTTTTTTTTTATTTTTTTTTGATTATTTTAAAGTTTTGTTGTTAAAAGTATAAACATCTGCGTATCTTTGTATGCAAATATATACACCTACTTACACTTTGGGGCTCATGGATTTCTAGAATGAACCTTGATCGCTAAGTATATGTACATATGAGAAAAAATGCCAGGTTTAATGGTTATATTGGTTGGAGTGATGATAACACTAGTTTACAAATAACTAATTTGAAAAAAATACCAAGTTCATGTATATGGGTGTATTGGCACTGATATGCCAAGCACAAAACATATTTTTTAAATTTTTTTTATGGGTAGGTTTTCCAGATATCGGTAATTTTGTGTTTTTCAGGTATCACTTTATTCAAAAATTCTTTTTGCCAATGTTGCAAAAGCGATGGAGCTAAGCGATACCTCGTTCGAAAGGAAATTAAAATACACTTCTAACGACGTATAAAATGTAAGAATGGGTCAAACCATCGCTGAGCAATAGATGACCAAAGTCGAAATTTTGTCGAATTTTTACGATTTTTGAAAAAAAATTGACTTAAAAAATGTTTTTTTCATCCGAAGTTGTGAAAATCAGAACTGTTTATTTTTTCGAAAATTAGTGCGTATAATTGCAAACACTTTAAGCGTAATATTACCAAGATCTAGGAAAAACTGTATTTTTGGCGATTTTTTGTAACTTTCAACATCTCTACTTTTAATAGAATTGTAAAAGGTCGATGTCTGAGTATTGTAGATATTCAAAAAAATATTCATAGTATTAGTCATTACTAAGCCAATAAAGTCCAAATCAACCGTTTTTAGAATTTTTGTCGGTCTGTCTGTAAACTAGAGTAATTTGTCCTTTTATATGTATGTAAACGGCTAGTGTCGGACATTTCTCGTTTGATACCCTACGGGTACGGTCGGATAGTTCTATTTGAACACTTATAAGGCTAGGTTCACACTGCAACCTACTTCGGCCGTCCGGCAACAATCACACATCCACACACATGTGTTTTAAATGAGCTCCTCGATTTCATCCGATTTCACCCGAATGTAAACCCGATAAAATAGAACGCGTTCGAATTTCTCTGATGAGACCGGATGAAAAAGTCGGTTGCAGTGTGAGCGTAGCCTAAGTATGCTACACAAATTAAAACATAGGAATACCAACTACGTCCAAAAGAGACTTGTAATGATCAATTGATCAAAAATTAAGCGGTTATTATCCATAGAGACATGTCCCGGATTAATAAATTTCGTCCACAAGGGTCGACATAGTCATTTATGGGCATTTGACATTTGATTTACTATCGTACAATACTATTAACAAGTTGTAAATTACACCGCTACATTCCATATTTTTCATATTAATATTTTATCATCATTATCATTCCATATTACATATACCTTTTTAAAAATAATAGACTGAATGTGCAAAAGCGCCAGTCTTCTGTTTAGGTTGTAGTTCGACCACTTGATGAGAACTAGTACGAAAGATCTCGAGATTTTTCCTCCAGGGATATTTATGTGCATGAAATCATGCATTTATATAAAAGAACTTCTTGCTTGACCTATACATTTGTATGTTTGTGCAATTGAATATTTATGTATGCACATATTTTTCTACAACAGTACTGGAAAAAAATAAAAAAAAATAAAAAAATCAAAAGTAAGCAAAAGTAATGATTAGTTTTTTACCCTGCGGGTTAGGGGTTTAGAATATGCCCGAGGTAGGCATACCGGTCGTAAGAGGCGACTAATATGCACATAGGTAATTGACGTGCTAACTCGATGGTTGATCTACGGATATGATGCCTCTCACCTCTCATTACCCATCTTCTCCTTCCTCATGGATGGAGGGATGCCATGACCTAGAAGGTTCCACTGGTCATACCAAATCGCTACCACGACAGTCGGGCAGTACCGCAAGGGAGCACCGCAGCGTACCGGGGTCATATCCGGCCAAGGACTGTCAACTTCGGCATCACTCCCCAAAACCTTCGGGGAGTGTTTTGTTGTTAACAACAACAACAACAACAATGATTAGTTTTGATTATTTTTGATTACTTTTGATTACTTTTGAATTTTTGATTTTTTTTGGATTTTTTTGATTTTTTTTTTAATCAATTGAAAAATAATCATTAAGAAGTGAAAGTAATTGGTAATCAATCATTAGGTGGCTTCCCAAAAAATAATCAATGAAATGCTAATCATTACCGATTACTAATCAATTATTAACAGGTCTGATCCTAAGTAATCTCTAAGCGCAAACGGAAATTACCCATTTGGTCTTTTTTGCTTTTGAGTGAACGCTCATGGGTATGAGTGCTTGTATGAATGTGTGAGTGTATGCATTTGCAAGAGATGTTGCGAATCTCTGATTAAATAAAATAAAATAAAAAATAAACCAAAATAAAATAAAATGATTGGAAAATTAAACAAATTTAATATAAAATAAAAATAAAAAAAATCATGCAAAATAAAATAAAAGTAATATAAAAAAAAATTAATAAAATATACTTACTTAAAATAGCCATCTAACCGCCTAAGAGATTTTGGCTGTCCAACGTAAAATAAAATAGAATAAAAAATGAAATAAAATAAAAAAATAAAAAAATTAAACAAAATAAACAAAAGATATTAAAAAAATTAAATTAAAAAATGAAATGAAAAAAGTAAAATCAAAATAAAATAAAATAAAATAGGAAATAATAAAATAAAATTAAATTAAATTAAATTGAGTTAAGTTATATTAAATGAAATAAAAAATAATAAAATAAAACAAATGAAGAATAGAATCATACAAAAAAGTCATATGATTAAAAAAATAAAATCGAGTTAAATAAAATAGAAGAGAGGAAACTGCAAATTGAAAAAAAAAAACAAAAAAAGAAAAAATCTTATCTTACTAATATATAACAACGTAAGTTTGTGACAGACTGCGGATGTTTGTGGTTCTTTAACGTCTGAACCAATGCCCCGATCTTTACGAAATTTCGCAGACAAGTTCTTAGGAGTATAAAGTCTGCAACAGGTATCATGAAATTTCTATACATTTATCGATAACAGAGTTAAACTTTCGAATATTCGCACAAAATTGGTATCAAACGAAAGGGTAAGGCCACAGGCTTCTATCGGACTTTGCTTCATTTATGCTAGCATTTTTTTTCATAAAGGCTGGACATAATAAAATTAAATTTGGAAGCGAGATTTCGTATCAGCTCGAGATGGCTATACGATAAGAAAAATAAAGGCATTTGAAAAGGTTTTGGAGATATCGTTCAAAATGTGGACCAGGGTAACCTCATTAAGTGTTCGTTCAATATTGGCATCAAATGAAAGGTATTGATAAGTGTTTTAAAAAGGTGTAGCTTTTAGACCGTTTTCGAGATAATGATTAAAATGTCAACCAGGAGGGGCCGTCGATGGTATTAGTGCGATATGAGTATTAAATGAAGGGTGGTGACAAGTAATTCAAAATGTTTTAGTATTTTCCCCATATAAGATCAAAGTTTCTAGATATTGATCAACACGTGGACCAGGAGTGGAGCTGGAAGGTTTTTGTAAAACATGGGTCTAAATTAAAGGTGTTGAGGAGAGTTTTAAAGGGGAGCAATTTTAAGTCATTTTGGGAGTGGGATTGAGAAAGAGAAAATCATATGAAAAGGATGAAGGTGGAGTGGACGGGAAGAAGGTTGTGGAGCTGAAATGGGGAGTTGCAGTCACATAAAATAAAATGAAGTGGAATAAAGGATAATAAAATAAAAGGAAATAAAAGGAGTAAAATCAAAGAACACATCGACTTTCGAAGTTGTAGGTAAAATTTCGAAATTTGGTGAAAAATATTTTGAAATAGATATAATAAAGTTAAACTTTTTTTCTAACTAAGTTCGATTTCAAATATTCGTTATACCCCTGCTACGCAGATTGCTTGGTGCTGCATGTTGCGATGATTCAAACCATTGCATTATCTGCTATTTCCGTTTGCCTTCGTTTCATTGGCGGAAGATTATCGTTTGCTTAGCAATTTCTGTTCCTCATATCAATTGCTTAATGAAATTGCAGAAATATTCACTCAAGCCGATATTCGGTATGAGCAAGGCAAAATGAAATTGGTATGAAGGCGTGACAAGTGAATACGTATTTCCATATACACGTTGTCCAAAAAGATTGAATACCAAAGTAAAGTCCTTTTAAAGCAAAGGAGATGCGAAGTCCTTATCAATTTTTATTTAAAATAGTTTTTGTAACATCAATAAATATCATAATTATGGGATACCTCGTTCTGACATGTTCTAAACCCTAATGTAATTTTATTTTAATTTCCATTTTTTGTAAATAGAATTCAAAATCGAAAACAGTAAAAGTCTCCGTTTACTCTGATTTTTTTAAGTTAAAAAACTGTTTGGTATTAGTACACAATTTTTTTCGAATATTTTGAATCAAAAACCCGAAAATGCCATTTTGTAGCCGGTTCAATTCTAATCTAACAAATTGTAAATTTAAGGTATATCCATATACTAATATATACCCGCGGCCTTGTCCGCCCCTGCGAAGTACCCTTACAACATTTGAAGTAAAAATTCGGTCGTCGAAGTTCACCAAGTTAGGTAGATTGGTCAAATAAAAAACTGTTGGAAGATCAATTATTTGTCTATGTTCCTAGGGTTTTGAAAAAATAGTATGTATTGAAAAACGGGTTCCAAAAATTTTATTTAATATACATATCCTTGAAATCGATTGAAAGTGAGGTTTCTAAAGTTAAATATTGCTTTGGCTTTAAGTATGGATATAAATGTCTCAGAAAGCATTTATCGAATAGTTCATCTAAACTTCAAACTTTGATATTTATATAATATTATTGAATACTGAAGTATTTACCAAGGGTATTAAAAATTTTCAAAATTCCCATCAATGGGGAAAGGTAGATTGATTAAATAATTTGATGTTTTTGGGCGATCACGTTTTGACCGATAACTCAGTTATCGATGAATATATCGAAATACATATATCGAAGTCCAAATGAAAACTGGTGCCATCCCCTTTCGTTTGATACCCATATTGTTGGGCAATTTTAAGGTTTTTGGACAATTACATTTTCACCGATAACTTAGTTATCGATAAATTTATCTATCGAAGTCCAAATGAAACCTGCAGCCTTTCCTTTTCGTTTGTTACACATATTGTATGGCAATTTTAAAGTTTTTGGGCAATCACATCTTCACCGATAACTCAGTTATCGATCAATTTATCGAAATATATCGAAGTCCAAATGAAACCTGGTGTCATGCCCTTTCGTTTGATACCCATATTGTTTGGCAATTTTGAGGTTTTTGGGCAATCACATTTTCACCGATAACTCAGTTATCGATAAATTTATCGAAATATATCGAAGTCCAAATGAAACCTGGTGTCATCCCGTTTCGTTTGATACCCATATTGTAGGGAAAAATTAAAGTTTTTGAGCAACCACATTTTCACCGATAACTCAGTTATCGATTAATTTATCGAAATATATTGAGGTCCAAATGAAACCTGGGGCCATTCCCTTTCGTTTGATACCCATATTGTAAGGTAATTTTAAGATTTTTGTTCAATAACATTTTCACCGATAACTCAGTTATCGATAAATTTATCGAAATATATTGAGGTCCAAATGAAACCTGGGGTCATCCCCTTTCGTTTGATACCCATATTGTAGGGAAAATTTAAGGTTCTCGGCAATCTCATTTCGACTGATAACTCAGTTATCGATAAATTTATCGAAATATATTGAAGTCCAAATGAGACCTGGCACCTTCCAGTTTCGTTTGATACCCATATTGTTCGAAAATTCTACACCTGTATTCGAAATATCATAAGTTTAGGTCAAATGTACTCAGAGTAATATGGAAAAACAAAAAAAATCGAAAAGTATCGGTCCCCAACATATGTATTTCGCAAGTCGTTTCTTTGTACAGCCAACTGGCGCAACACGCCGCATATTCGCAGAGAGTAGGGCCATGTGTAGAAGTCCACGCAAGTGGCGAAAGTCTCTGAACGCTATTTGACTGGAAATGGCTAGAGCTATTTTTCAGTAACAACCTGAGGCAAGGAAGGGGGGAGGGGTACAAAAGTCCTAAAATTCGTGTGACGTAATTTATGGATAGCACCCAATTTAGATACAAAAATTTTGAAAAAGTGTTTAAGGGACGTCACAATCAGATTTAACAAGCCGAAAAATATGTCCGCTATTCAAGCATTCCGTCTTGTGCTTGTGAAATTCAGTATCAGCCAAAACGCGTTGCTAAATTTGAACATAAATCTTGAACCGCCCCTGTGAAAATGTGACATTTCATTTTATAAAAATAGTTTTTGATTCATACGTATTAGACCTCTGCATGACTCCATCCAAAACGGCAAATGAATCATTCATATTGAATTTGAATTGAATTGAATTGGCTTTGCTTTGCTTTGAATTTGAATATCTGGCTGTTTGAAATAAATGTCTACTTTGAATATTCACAAAATTTCAAACGAAATTGAATTCATATTTTGACATTTTTTTTTAAACCCATGAAGATATCCCAACAATCATTTCTGTGAAAGTTTGTAGAATTGTATGTTGAACTGTAAATTTGAACGCTACATGGGCATTTCATACATATATCTTCAAAATGGACTTAAGTCCAGTCTGTTCTGTTAAAAAAACATATCGTCGGTGTATGCGTTGGCGGCCGCGTTGGTGTAGCGGTTAAGTGTTCGGCCTTCTACACCAAGTCGTAGCGGTTCGATGCCCGGAAAAAGTAACATCAAAAATTATTTAGAAAAATAATTTTTCTAAACGGGGTCGCCTCTCGGCAGTAGTTTGGCAAACTATCCGGGTGTATTTCTGCCATGAGAAGCTTCTCAGAAAAAAATTCATTTGTTTGGCAAGTGCCGTTCGGAGTCGGCAAAAAATTGTAGGTCCCGCCAACTTGTAGGAAAACTCAAAAAGCAACACACCACAAGTTGGAAAGAGAAGCTCGGCTAGAGGTTATGATAACCTGTTGGTATATCGCCGCCATTAGTAGTACATATGCGATATTTAAGTTTGGCGGGTTTGCAGCTACAAATTATAAAATTTTAAGACAACTCCGATCAAGATCGATTCTTTTAATGATTTTTCAACGCAAATGTAGTTTTCTTGAGAATAAAGGAACAAGTCTTAATTGCAAGGGCTATAAAAGTGTTTATCACAAACGTCGTTTACGCGGTCTCTTAGATGCCCGATGAGTGGTTGTGCATAATCACCGACGATATCCATATTTGTATATTCCCACATTTGTATACATATTATAATAAATACTTTTACTAGGGTTTTTTCAAGATTTTTTCTGAACTATTTCAGGATTGAAAACCAAAAGCAGTGGTATTTATTGCAGCCAACTTAACCAAGAACTTTTAGCCAGATGTATTTCTAACCCTCACGAAACTTAAAACTCTACAATTACAAATAAAATACACCCATTTATGTTCTATAAAGCCAACTTTACTAATACTCTACACCTTTATAAAAAAAAATATGTGAAATTGTAAGCTGTGTAGCCAATATATTTGTTTTGAATCAGAATGAATAAAAATTATTTTCATTTATTCATTCATATTCTTTTTTTTAATTTTGAAAATTTTAGGCAAAGTGAATATTCAAAATATAAAATATTCAAGGCTAAGTTTTTTGGTTCTTCAAATGGAAAATTCAAATTTACTGTATTCTATTGTACTCAAAGTTTGAATCCAATCATGCAGGAGTCTAATACGTATACTGCTACAATCACAAAATTTATATGCTCTGCCTTCCTTTGATGGTGAGCTGAAAACTCATTGCGAGTATATTGTACTAGCAATATAGAAGTATTATATATATGGGTAATCAAAAATCTCCTTTAATTGTTGAACATTTTTTTTAAGGACATCAGAAATTTTTTTCCATAGAATTAAAAATGTTGATTTTGGGATATATAGGGGTCACTCCATGCCCAATCGACAAATTTTTTACCTGACTCCTTCGATTTCGCTAAAAATTTGCTATCTTTTTCATCAAATTACATCAAGTATGCACCCTGTTATGCTGGTATACCTTTCACCAATTTCATCGCTCTACCGTAATCAGGTTAAAAAATATGACACGTGAAATTTTCACACATGCCTCCCTGAAAAAAGGGCGATGCCACGCCTACTTTTAAAAATTAATCAAAAATCATAATAGAATGTCTAGGGGGTTCATACTACCAAACTATATCATTTTATCCATTTCCGTTAACGAATGATGTCAATTTATGTGATTTTCGAAATTTTCGATATCGAAAGTGGGCGTGGTTGGAGGGCGATTTTATCCAATTTCATCAGGTTTACTCCGAATGATTCTAGTATGCTTTGTGTCAAATTCCATCGTTCTGTCGTAATCAGTTTAAAAGTTACGACCAGTAAAATTTTCAAATATTCCGCCCTTAAAAGTGGGCTGTGCCACGCGTGTACACAGACGGACAGACGGACGGACATGCCTTAATCAACTCCTCTTTTAATCCTAAAACTTTCATATATGGAACTCTATATCTATCTCGATTATTTTGTGCCGTTACATACAACCGTTATGTGAACAATATTAATATACCCTTGTACTAGTACTTGTACGCTGGGTATAAAAATGGGTCGGACTTTTTTTCCGAAAAAAATTGATATATCTAGGCTTTTAAAAATTTTGTTATTTTTTTCCGAAAACTACATTTAAAAACAAAAATTAAAAAAAATCATCCCAAAAGGTCGATTTTTGAAAAAGTTACAGCATTTAAAAAAAAAAATTTTTTAAAGTTCATAACTTTTTTGATTTGGGGAAAAAAATTTGAAAAAATTCTGAAAAATGTATTTCGGGGTAGAAAAAGATAGCAAATTTTTTAGCGAAATCGAAGGGGGTCAGGTAAAAAATTTGTCGATTGTCGCATGGAATGACCCATAGAGAAAAGCATAGCCAAAAAAAAAATTCTAACAATTAAAGGAGATTTTTGAGAGACTTACAACACCCCTTGTTAGACTAGAATTGAACGGGCTACAAAATGGTATTTTCGTTTTTTTGATTCAAAATATTTGAAAAATTTTTATACTATTACCAAAAAGTTTTTTAACTTAAAAAATCAGAGTAAACGCTTAGAGCGGATACTTTTACGGTTTTCAATTTAGAATTCTATTAGCAAAAAATGAAAATGAAAAGAAAATTATATAAGGGCTTAGAACATGTCAGAACAAGGTGTCTGGAGGACACCTGTACTAATAGTAGGTTTTTATTAATAACACCAGCCTTTAAGACGTGTTGCTTGTAGTAGTCGGGGTTAATTTTAGCCCCCTTTTCGATAAAAACTATGGGAAAATAGAAATTCGTCACCGCCGTGCCAAGCCAGAATATCAGATACTCTTTTGGCTCTCCTTACTTTCGCTGAGGCAGAAACGCCGAGAATTTTTTGTTTCTTAAGTCAAGATCAAATGTGTTGAAGATTTGCTTATATTAAATTTTTGTGCAATTCTGATCGGTAAGGGTTTCTCTAAATTTGTTTCGTCACAACTATTATCTTACCACTGTTCCGAGCCGTAAGCGACCGCTTTTTGGCTTATTTTTGACGGACCAAGTCTAACTGTATCGCTTAATTGTTTTATAAATAAAATCACGATTGAAACCCGCACTTTTAAAGTCCTTAAATATTGATCACGACTGTCTGCCTTTTCAAAATGCGTTCACAATTAGATTCGAGTTTGTAGTAATTCGACATTCATGGAAACGAAACATGATTTAGGAAAAAAGTCAAAGATCGCCTGATTGGGGTTTTAAATGAGTTAAAAAGTTTGTACTCGACCGTTTTGGGACATACATACATACAAGTAGGTAGGCGAAAAGAGTTTGTAGAATCATTAATTTGGTATGTGGATTTTTGATCAGAAGACAGCCAGTTAGCTTCATAGATCTGATCATGCTAAAGCCACATTCCACAGATGAACACATTTCAGATGTTAAAAAAAAGGTTTTTGGGTTAAACAAATCATAGTCACTTAGTCGGGCTTGTACCAGAAAGTCTAATGCCCATTTTCTCAAGTAAACTTTAAAATTTATCTGCCCGAAGAAAAAATGCATAGTAATGACCCTTAAACTACTATATGTACATATGTCCCATAGTACTGAACCTTTCGATATTCATTCCGAAAAATATTCTTATATTTGTATCGCTTCCCTAAAGCTTCGGTGAATGTTTCTGCATTACATTCCGGATACTGAATTTTCCAACTATCTGGGCTTGCTCTGCTTAGAGAGGACACCATTCACGCGTATTTTCTAATGTATCATAGAAGGAGCTCTTATCAGCGTCGGAGCTCTTATCAGGAGCTCTTATCAGAGCTCACTTTGGGGTGCATGTTTACAATCCAGGAATCAAGATAATAAGAGCTTTGCAACATTTTCATTCATACGGCTTTCGTACCATTAAGTAAGCAAGAACTCTGGTGTCCATTAAAGTTTTCCACATTCGTGGCAGATAACCGCTTTTAGCAAGCATTCACTGTATGTGGAACAATAGGATACACTTCGTGCTAAATAGTGTACTTAATCAACGGGTTTGGGTGATATTTAGTAGTTCGGGATGAGTGTGAGTGCTTGTTCCAATTACCTCAAACACGCTTACTAATACATCAATAGAAAACTGGAACATGTTTTCAAGCGAGCATGCGAGCATTTAGCGAGCATGTAGTGAGGACAACTTTGTTGGTTGAAAGTGAAAGTAAAAGTTGTATGACAGTACTTTTTTGTGCTTTCGTTGTTAGCATTGTGTTTGTTTACGGTGTACTTATACATATGTACATACTCGCATACTTGCCTTGAGATCAATCAACCGTCGTGCACTACTCGAAAGCTCAATGATACTCACCATTGTGTTTTTCTTTTACTTGTAAAGCTGAGACAAAAGTCATTGCTTTGGTTTATTGTTGTGACTCATTGAGATAACAAAAGCCTAGTTACAACAAACTAGTCTCCAAGTGCCAATGTAGTGTAGGGAAATAACTAACAGAACATTGGCGACTTGCCCGACTTTCCCTCAATTTGCATTGGTTTTGAAAATGCAGCTGCACAAACATAAATATGTATGAATGTTTGTATACTTAGCTAGCATGTAGTAAGTAGGTCTATGACATGTATTCTTACCTTCATTTCTTATCAAGTACGTAAACACAAGCACTTTTTGTATACCGAAATCAATTACTTTTGCAACCCTTTAAAGCGTTCTAGCTACATATCTCATCCATCTTGTGCTCTCTTGTGTTTACAACAGGTCAAGCACGGAAATTTCGAGATGCTTGTATAAGTGTTTGTATGTTAGACATGGCCGTAGGCAGGCTCCATATCTGTCGGTGATCCATGTGACAACCATATTCAGTAATTGTTTCAAACCTTTTTGAATATTTTTCCGTATCTAATATTCTTGTTAATATGGTATCCGGAAAGCCAAATGAGAGGTAGATGCCTTCTCAGATTACTTATATTGCAGCAATAAATTATTATAATATATTATAAAATTATTATAATAATAATTAATAATTCCTATCTAGTGGCTGAGACGTCTGTCATCTTGAGACCCTCTATTTATTCTACGCCCCTGTATCATGTATAAAGTTGAAACTTCGAAAGGACATTTGTTTTAAGGCATAAGTGCCTGTGGATAGTAGCATCTGTCTGCTTGTTTGTTTGTTTGGTAAAGGAAAAATGACACTCAATCATTGAGTAGCCTTGCCCAAATTCCATTTACGTGGTGAACGTGTGTGCTTGACGTTGGACACATTTCGAAATATGTATGTATGTACATAAGTTGGGGCATGCATAAATACCTCGGTTGAATACAAATATCCGGTCACTTTTGGCACATTTTGTATGCAATTAAATACAGCTTTAAGTAACGTTAAAGTCGAAAAAACTCATTTTATACCCATGGTATGTGAGCATATATTTGGTGTGTGAAGATTGCCACTTTTGAGGTAGACTTTTGGTTTTGAACGTATATTGAATGTTGGAAAGAGATTTCTATGATTTTGAGGGTAAATTGCAATGAAAAAATTATATGTTGGAATGAAAAAAATTTTGTTTTGATTTCGAATACTTCGCCAAGAGGAGGTTATTTAGAGAAGGCTTGTGGGAGTTGCTCTAGCACACTCCTCCAAAATAGCATTTGTTGTCATGAGTGATTCCTCCCATGTGGGCCATTTCCACTAACATTGTGCCCTTGTATACTCTATACATCATTTACACCACGAGACAAATAGCAGCATTCTAACATATAACTGTTTGAGTTAGCGTCGCCTCCTAGGACCATAAGGACACAGCTACGCAATCACTATGACGGGATCAGACACCTAGTAATATCACCGTTTGATCCAAAGGTACATACATAGGCAAGCGCTTAAACACATCCATAAGGTGTCGTTTGGCTCCTTTATGGAGTCCTGTCCTGTTTGCACCGTTTCGCAAATCTCTGCAACTTTTACTGCTGAAGAGGAACGTCATCTCCCTTGAGAGACAAGGGTCACTCTGGCTTAATTATGTTCTGGATATTATAGCAGGTTAAACTCCTACTAATGGAGTTTGATCGGCAAAGAATAGAAAAGTCAGATCTCTTTAATATCGTTAAGTTCACTCAGCTCGACCTTAAGAATTCTTGTTGCCTCATGACTGTTGGCATTTTCAGTGGCGTCGGGGGTTCGCTCCCATGGGAAATTGTAGGAGGGGAGTAATAGGGCATCAATTCCCTCCTAAGAAATTGATCTTTTGGAGTGTTACATTATTCAATCTTTTTATGGTAGTTATGAACAGTGCGGCCAACTTAGCGGTTTTACCGCCAGATGTGGCGTTTTTTAAATCCATTTAGCAGGAGGGTATTCCAAATTTCGGTTAGCGGGAAATCTAGCATTTTTTAAAAAAATTTAGCGGTTTTCTGTCTGCATTTTCCTCTATTTTCAAGGGAAAATTCAAATCCGTCATCAAAATATTTTTTTCTTCTCGATCCGCAATAACGTTTTATGGAGTGTACCAAACCATTTCTGATATCGGAATCGGAAAATGGTATTTATCTTTTTTTATATCGATTTTTTGCTTTTCGGCAAATTTCCTAACCCGGTCTACTAAATCGAAATTTGTAATGATACCTGTAGAAGTGAATACTAAGATTTGTAACTTAAAATAATTTTTTTTTCGCAATTCTGAAAAAATTGTTATAAAAAAATCATTTTTCATTTGGCCCAGTCTAGTGTACATGAAAATATACTTTTTGAAACTTTTAAATCTTTTAATTAAATAATTCTTTTCCTCTTGTGCCTATGGATTTTTGTCAAAGCTCTTGGTTTATCGGCCCAGTCAATTTATGATTAATGTATTTTTTTAAATTACGGAAAGATATCACCATAATTGGAAATTGCTTAAGGAATGGAAGTTTAGAATGGAAAAATGTGTAGCTTAGAGTTCCAAAAAAAAAAAAAAAAAAATTACAAATAAGAAAAACTTAAAGCCAAGATGGAAAAGCAATTGTCATGTGCATAGTAAGAGGAAATGACATTTCGTAATGCTGTACACATACCAACATACTCAAGCCTTAAGGTCTTTAAGGTATTCTACGTTTTAGAAAAATCATCAAATCAAAAAATAATGCTTTCACTTGGGACGCCATTTAGACGCAGATGACGACGGGCAAGTTCAACCTACTGGAAGCACAACGCTTAAATTATCCACCAGCAACGGGGTAAAGGTGACTGCTGAAGGGATTTAACGAAGCAACTGAAGAAAAGAAAGTAAAGAAAAAAAAAAGCAAATATTATAGCGGGATTAACCGACGTAATATACTTAGTTGCGCTGTAGCTTTTAAACGCGGGAACAGGAAATGTTTAAAAGTTCCTCATAAAAGAAGATAAATGTAGATGTGGAGATGACCTGCAAAAATGGCAAAGTAGTCTAATCAATACTCTGTAGAGCATTCCAATGCTGGAGTACCCAATAATAGTCCAATTTCATACAAAAAAGGAGGTGGACCAATTAACATGGCGATGTCCTAGGACTGCACCACCTGTATAGTGCCGCAAGTGATTTTTCGCTCTTATCAGAAGAGTATAAGAATATATGTGAAGAGCGTAATACCCGAACGGGTTAGGTTTGCCGACCAATGATTTAAATCTACCGTCAAGACAAATGAGTATAAAAAAAAATACAGGCTAAGCTACTAGGGTACATATAGAATGGGCAATATCCTTTACGCTCCACTTGCAAGAATAATACAAATCTACTCGTACTTTTTTAGTCTGCATATGTCTTATATACTGGCATATGCATAGAATATTACATTAGACTGTAGCAAGTAAAGAAATTTGTTACATATTTTTTAATAAATTACTCATTTTCAGGCCAAGCAATCTCATATGACAATGTAAATTTCAAACTATAAATCAAACAAACTATATAGGAAAAAATAGACAAGTGGGAACCCTTAAAAACCCGAAATTGTATCTTTCTGCACATCTAAAGTCTGAGCCCTTTCATTTGACACTGTAAATTTCAAAATCAACTAATTTAATTTAAATAAAATTTTAATAAAAATTATTTTTTTAGTGCCATTTTCTCAAGTAAACTTTAAAATTTATCTGCACGATAAAAAAAATCTCATACAAACTGTTTGACATTTTGTATGAAAATTATTTTTATCGGGCAGATAAATTTTAAAGTTTACTTGAGAAAATAGCCATTAATATATTATCAGGATGCGTCCGGGATCAGTCGCAAAGAGGATGCGACTAATGCCAGTTCTGATATCTTGCTATGGGCTTAACAGTTCACATTTCATTGAGAATGTCCTATGAAGCCGTGTGCCAATTGGTTGAAAATCTTAAAGTTTGACACAGCGATGACAAAGTCTGGCAGTTATCGTGGTGAATATGAAAAATATTTACAGAATATTTGCTTTTACAACTGCTTTTTCCATACGTCAAAATTTACTACTGTCAAAATTTACCTTTTCGTTTGGCACAGCAAAATGGAAAATATTTGTACACCATAGGACTCTGCCCAACCAAAACAAGAAAGGAAGTCTAAGCCGAGCATTAAATACCCAGTGGTAGTTTTCATATGATTTTCGAAATTTTCCATATCGAAAGTGGGCGTGATCCGGAAGCGATTTCGTCCAATTTCATAAGGTATACTCCTAATAATGCTAGTATACCTTGTACCAGTTTCATCGTTCTACCGTAATCAGTTTAAAAATTATGACCCGTGAAATTTTCAAATATACCTCCCTGAAAAGTGGGCGATACCACGCCTACTCTTAAAAATTTATCCAAAAATTGTAATAGAATGACTAGGGGATCCATCCTAACAAACTATATCATGTTAGCCGTTTCCGTTGCCGAATTATGTCAATTTAGGTGATTTTCGAAATTTTCGATATCGAAAGTGGGCATGGATGTAGGGCGATTTTATACAATTTCATCAGGTGTACTCCCAACGATACTAGTATGCTTTGTGCCAAATTTCATCGTTCTATCGTTATCACTTCAAAAGTTACGACCAGTCGAATTTTCAAAAATGCCTTCCTTAAAAGTGAGCGGTGCCACGCCCACTTAAAAATTTTTTTGGTAACTCATAAGAGAATGACCAGGGGGATTTACCCATCAATTTTTATCATTTTAGCCATTTCAGCTACGGAGATATGTCAACTTATGTGATTATCGAAATTTTCGATATCGATAAAGGGGCGTGGTTATCATCCGATTTCGCATATTTTCAATAGCAACCGGTAACCTGTATACAAAGTTTCATTCAAATTTCTCAATTTTTAGTCAAGTTATGTCAGTTTATGTGATTTTCGGAATTGTCGATATGGACAAAAGAGGCGTGTTTATCATCCGATTTCGCCCATTTTCAATAGCAACCGGTAACCTGTATACAAAATTTCATGGAAATATCTCAATTTTTAGTCAAGTTATGTCAGTTTATGTGATTTTCGGAATTGTCGATATGGACAAAAGAGGCGTGGTTATTATCCGATTTCGCTCATTTTCTCTAGCAAGCTACTTTGGCCATAAGGTAATCTGTATACCAAATTTCATGCAAATACCTCAACGTTTACTCAAGTTATATCAATTTGTATGATTTTCGAAATTTTTTATACCGAAAACGGGGGGGTGGTTATCATCCGATTTCGCCCATTTTAAAAAACAATCCACCTTGGCCAAAGGGTGACCTGTATATAAAATTTAATGCATATATCTCAATTTTTACTCAAGTTATCGTGAACACAGACGGACGGACGGACAGACGGACGGACATGCCTTAATGAACTCCTCTTTTCAACCCAAGAACTTTCATTTATGGAACTCTATACCTATCTGCCGTTACGTACTACCGTTACGTGAACAAAATTATAATACCCTTGACTAGTACTAGTCCGCTGGGTATAAAAACAAAATTTATGTATGTACTTATGTATATTTGACTGCACCCAACTGTGATGTGTTTTTACAGGGTTATTGTAAAGATTACTAATCCGAATCGGTTTTGTTTTCCCTTTTTGAGGTTACGGCCGACCGCGACCCGTTAGAAAAATTGCGATATCGGATTTGGACTAAGCGCGACAAAATATATAGCAATGCATGTATCGAGTTACCAGATACTAAATTTTTTTTGTGGCTTCTATCAAAGGAAGGACACTTTTAAGGCACTTAAGAGTAACGCTTTGTCAGACTAAACCAAAACTCAACGTTTAGAGCGAAGATTTATACGGCTGTCAATTCAGAATAATATAACCCCCTTTATAAACCAATTGCATTTTTTATGAATATGGGGGTAAGTCTTTAAAGGGTAACGATACAGAAATATGTGAAAAACGAGTACATAAAGCATTAAATTAACGAAACGGATTGATAGTGACCCCACCTACGTAGCAGACTCTCTTTCTTGCTAACGCAATGCATTCGCAGAGTATATGAACCGGCGTTTCATCGTCCAGTTCGCAAAACCGACAAATTGTTGTATCTGGCAGATTCAGTTTACTCAGGTGATAACGCAGACCGCAATGTCCCGTAAAATACCCAGTGAGGGTTCTTAGATCCACCCTCCTTAGATTAATGAGCCTGGCTGATGCTCTTTGTGAGTGTTCTATAAAGAGATTGGCCTGCCACTGCCCTAGGCTGCTTTGCCAATATATCTATATATATAAATCAACCGTTTTTCGCGTTGTAATGAACTTTACGGAGAATGGCTGAACCGATTTTAACCAAACTTTGCCACATTGAAGAGCTACAGCATAGAAGGTTTATAACTAAAAAAGGAGGTTATGAGAAAAGGGGGCGTGGCACCTCCCATACAAACTAAATTTTTCAAGCAGAATATCTATGAAAGTGTTCAAGGTAGAGAGCTTAAAATTTGTACAGACCTATATGATGTCAAAAGCATTCTCACACCTAAAAAGGGGGTTTATCAGAAAAGGGTCCGTGGCACCTCTCATACAAACTCAATTTTTCAAGCAGAATATCTGGGAAAGAGTTCAAGGTAGGGACCTGAAAATTTGTGTAGACCAATATGATTTCAAAGGCATTCTCTCACAAAAAAGGGGGATTATACCAACTAAATTTTCAAGCAGAATATCTGTGAAAGGTTCTGAGGTAAGCACCTGGAAATCGCTATAGAGCTATAGGATATCAAAACCGTAAGTAGGGATTATGTGAAAAGGGAGCGTGGCCCCTCCCACACAAACTTAATTTATTGAGGTTGAATGTATCTAAATGGGGTTAAGGTAGGTGGCTGCAAATTAGGATAGAGATATAAGTAGGGAAACCATCGTTACTGTATATTTATACACCGCATGAAAATAAAACCAAAAATGTTGTGTATCAGAAGGCGTTAGAATAAGTTGTTAGATTACAATGCTTAGAGTAAGTCACTAAAATAAATAGAACTTTGGTATTAGAATAACTCACAAAATAATGGCCGAACATGAATTAAATGATAAAACAAGAAAAAAACAAAGAACAACTTACATTTCTATTTTTCTTTCACCCAGCGAAGCGGGTGAGGGTCCACTAGTATAATATATACAAGTATCTAACCAATTATTCAACAGCGTCACCACGATCGTTTAATGTACCCTACACGCTTAAGCTAGCTGAACTTACTTAGGGCTTTAGTTTTCAGCATCTTATAAAAGTTGGCGTGAAATTACGTATCTCACATAAGTACTCAACATAAGTACAAAAGTACACACAATGAGATGTGTGATGAGCACAAATATTGACTTTGCAAATTGAAGAGCTGTTCTTTCACACGCGCAAATTCAATTCAAATGAGAAATTTGTTTCTGCATAAAATATACATATCAATTTTGAATATTCAATTCAAATAAAGTGCTGCTTATTGTGATTGCTGTCATACTAAAACTCTTCTTCTCATTCCTTGTCCATCCTAAGCACATCCTCTCCTTGTACCCGTTTATGAAGTTTATTTATTTGTCTTTGGTGTTTGTCTTGCTTTTCAGATGTGACACATAAATGTGTATACCTGCAGATATGTAAGGGCTAAAGAAAGGTCGATACATTATTTTGGAAAATGCAGAATATACTTTGAAGTATTTTTAGTCTTTCGTAAGCTTGTAGCATTTTGCGATCGTTTAAATTGATTTGGCTGCCTAAGAAAGCTAGCTAGTCCATTCTTCGTCTTCAATAAGGTGGTCGTTGGCCATGGCGTATGAGTAACATATTAATAGGTGTTGCGCTAATTACTTTGCTATAATGGTGGTATTCATCTAATCGTAGAAGTTTACGAATGTGTATTTTTATACGTTTACACACCCTGTTATATGAACGCACCTGTAGATAACCTCCTAAGCTTATCAGTAAGCAGCGTTTGGTTGCGTTCACTGACCGCTAAATGAATAACTTTAGCTGTGAAACGGGCGCTGAAACATGTCACCATACACTTTAGAACAGTTGAATGCGAAAACGGTTTGCTGACTTGTTTTTCAACGAACAGTCCGGTGCTGCAGCATTGAGTTTACGCGCATTTAGGCACTGAAATCAGTGGATAAATTTACTAAGTTTGTGTAAACTTCGTTCCATACAAATTTTGACAGTTCTTTTACGGTAAATTTATACGTTTACAAGCTTTACGCGCCTTATACCCGATTGCATGAGTACCCTTATTATAACATAATAATAATAATATAAATGGAAGATTTATGGTCCTTCCCGTGATGCCAACGGCGAGTATCGAAGGAAATTTAACGATGAGCTGTAGTCTAGGCGGTTAAGCGTCAATAAATGACGCAAGCCAAAATTAGATTAGAATGAGAATTTCGAAATAAAAAGTTTTTGTTTGACATCACGTACACATAAACAAAACCATTTCGTAAACTTATAAGGTTTGATGAATCCCCCTATTATATTTTATTTTTATTTTACTTAACATTTGTTATTTTTATTTCTTTTATTGAAGTGTTGCCACTTATAACTTCTTTTACCTACAAAACAACCTTCCTTCGAAAATTCGACGATTTTCAAAGACAATTTCCCGCACTACAATTTTCTTTCAAGTGTAAATAAATGTCAACCCCATTTCATATATCTATCCGCTTTTAACTCAAAGGGTTACACCGTTAATATTTTACACTTTTGAAAAACTTTACCAAATAAATGGCTCCCATTGCGTTTCAAGATACAGCCAATACATATCAAAAAATACATTATATCCATACATAAGCATGGATGTATCGATGCACGAAAATAAAACAAGCACAAGAAAACTTAACAGTAAGTCTCACGACGTGACTTCCCATCAAGTTGTAACACTTTTAACCTGCTCAGCTGGCCTAAGCCAATATCGCTTAGCGATGCTGAAAATATTCTTCTTATACCTTTCAGCATGGTGTTAGTGTTAGCGATTTTTTGAGTTGTTTGTGTTTACATATATAAATATTTTGTTTCTTCTTTTTCGTTACTTGTTTATTCGCCTCACTGGCGTTTGTCTGTCGCATCCATTGCGGTCTGCTGGTTATGATCTAAAGTGTGCGTCCGCCCATTTTATTATGCCGGCCATGATATGTAGCACACTGGTAGTCGGTATTATGCTGTTATTATGCGGGTTGCAAGTTTCTGATGCTATGAGAATAATTTTGTTCTTCTACTTTTCTGTTTCTTGCTTTTTTGTTGGATGAAGCTTTACAACCCCAACCATATTTTGTTATCTTCACTATTTTCTTTGACTTCGTACTCCCTCTTACAGGAGTTCACTTTTTCATTTAAAAAGTTTAAAATGTTTTCCAGCTGAAATTTACGTGTGTATTAGTTTTGCTTTGCGCCAGCTTAAATGCGTTTCTAATTTGTGGTCGGGGTGTAGAACAACTGTCTTTATTAAGCTTTGAAGTGCGCACCTTGCTTGTATATGAACAAACATCTTCTAAAGTGTTTTATCGATTGCTGTAAAATTGCAAAGAAGAAATTGCTGGAAATTTCGAAAGCTTACTCTTTTGAACGTTTATGTATAATAGGTATACCTCAGGAATATCTTACCTTGGGTATATTCTAAATAATTCATATAATGACGTAAATAATTGGGATCTTGAAAAATCTATTAGAGTAAGGTGTAACTTTTTCAAAAATACGCAGTATTGCATTTTTTGTTTCAAAGAAAATAGGTACCATAAAAGTTATTTTATTTATTTAATAGCCGACCCCGCAGACTTGGTCGAAGGTGCCACGTCTCTTCTTCTTATAACTTGAAATTTTTTTGTGAGAGTGGTATTGATATCGTATATCTCCATACCATTCTCCAGGTAGCTGCGATGAACATTTTTAAAGATATTGAGCCATGAAAAGTAGGTATATACAGGAGGTGCCACGATTTTTTCCCATAGCCCCCACATATATTGTGAGTATGGGCGTTCACCCTCATACCCATTTTAATGGGCCCACCTTTCCCGCACATAGAGATATTAAGCTTAAAGAATTAAGTTTGTATTAGAATTGCCACGCCTCTTCAGGTCCCTGTCATCAACCCTTTTGTAGGAATTTAGGTTAAAAAATTTTTCGTGAGTATATTAGCGATACCTTATATGAAACGTCTATTTTCAAAACTACCCTCTCACAAACGAATTGAGTGGAGATGATCGGTTTTGAATATGGACGAATCATATCTCCTTACAAATTTTCAGGTCCCTACCATGAGTTCTTTTAGAGGTATTCATCATGAAAAGCTAAGTTTTCCTAAAAACAATAGAAAATTTGGGCGATATCTCGAAACCCGGTTCGCATCGAATTAAAAGTCCAACCATTTTAAAACCCTCATCAACATCTTTCATTTTGTATCCATATTGTAAAAAACACTATCGGGTCACACTTTGTCCACATTTTGGTCTATATTTTGGAAACGGGCTTGTGCATGGGACAGGGAACTAATCTCTTTCAAAACACGCAACAACACTTTCTCGACCCACACTTGGTCTAAATTTTGGTCGATATTTGGGAAACAGGTTGGTACATTGGACTTAGACCCCTTCCCTGTTAAGAGACCCGAAAACGCCTTTTATTTGATATCCATATCGTACAAACTTCATCTGAGTCACACCTGGTCCACATTTAAGTCAAAATGTCGGAACCCTGTTCGTATATGGAACTAAGAACCCCACCCTGTTAAAACCCTAATCACGGTCTTTTTTATACCCATATTGCAGAAGCGCCATCCAATATCTTGGAACCGGGTTCGCATATGGAACTAAGAGCCATGCCCTTTTAAACAAACTCTACACTGATACACACAACATTGAGGACTACTTTTTTGGTTCTTACTCCATCATATCTTTACCATAACATCGGCGACATCTAGCGGTCAATCCGCCAATTTAGTTCTATTTCTGGATGTTTTGCGTTTTGCCGAACAGTGTTGCTAGTGCTAATTTGTATTGTTGTCTTAAATCTGCTCAAATCTTCTTAATTTTTGGCAATTTATAATTAATTCCCAAAAACTCAGTTTATTTCGGATTTGCGCTAATGTATCAGCGCTATAAGAGAATGGTTCATTTGATCTGAAAATGTCTCGAAACATTATTGAACGATCTTAGAAAGCAATGTTTCTTTATTGGAAATAATTAATTAACTTTGAAATGTTGACGGTATTTTTTCGGGAGTAATCCTTATATTTACAACCTAGTGCGGGCACTAGGTTGATTAACTTCGCCGCTGCTTGCAAAGGTGGTTTGGTGTATTTTTTTATGCTGGAACCTGGTACTGATGACCATCAGTAGCTACCTGGCTGTCCCCTTAGAGCAAGAAACCAGATTGATCATGTTATGATCGACGGCAGAAACCGCTCCACCGTTCTGGACGTGCGCACACTAGGTGGTCCCAATATCGACAAGGACCATTATCTTGTTGCAGCCAAGATACGTACACCCCCCTGTGCAGAGAAGAAATTACGCACAGTAACGGAAGAAAGTTTGACGTCGTTTGGCGCACGACAGACAGCTAATAATTTCTCCACTCGACTCTCACACCAGCTATCGGAGAGAAATTATCGACCTTACGATGTAATAGAGCAATGGAAGAATATCTCATGAAAGAATATCTCACTGAGGCCACTATAGGGTTTCAGCGATGAGGAATGCAGCACTGCCTTGGAAAAAAGGACGCTGCCTACAGGGAGCCGTTGGGAACGGGCGAAGAAGGAAGAGAGACGCCTTTTGGGAAAAAGAAACGTGAGACCGAAAGGCGTGAGTGTGAGAAGCTTGAGATGCTGACTGATAGGAATAATGCCCGAAAATTTGTATGAAAAGATCCGGCGGATGATGCAAGGTTTTAAGATCGGGGCAAGTTCCTGTCAGGACAATAATGGCGACCTGGTAACCGGCGTACAGAGTGTACTTAAATTATGGAGGGATCACTTCTCCTCACTACTAAATTGCGATGGAGACGTCGAACCCGATACGCCAATCCCTAACGATGGAAAAGTCGTCCCACCACCTGACTATAATGGTCAGATGAGTGCATGCCTCCGGATTGGAATATAAGTGTGCTCTGCCCAATCCACAGGAAAGGCGATCCCGCTAACAGCTCCAACTACCACGGAATCAGTCTTCTTAATATCGCATATAAGGTTCTTTCTAGCGTATTGTGTGAAAGGCTGAAGCCCATCGTAGACAAACTGATTGCACTTTATCAGTATGGCTTTAGACCTGATAAGTCTACCATCGACCAGATTTTCACGATACTCCAAATCCTGGAGAAGACCCATGATAAAAGACGAAGTATCTGCTGTCATCAAAGAAAGAATCGGCGTACCTGCGCCTTGGCAGCCAAGTCACCGTTGATAGCTACAAATTGGAAAGAGTGAGGGACTGTGTCTACTTTGGAACCAGCATTAAAACCGAACACAATATCAGTCTAGAAATCCAACGGAGAATCACTTTTGCCAACAAGTGTTACTTTGGACTAAATAGGCAATTGAGAAATAAAGTCCTTTTTCGAAGAACAAAGATCACGCTCTATAAGTCTCTCATCATACCAGTCCTGATGTACGGCTCGGAATCATGGAGAGTGTCAAGAGAAGATGAGATGGCCCTTGGAGTATTTGAGAGAAAAGTTGTCGGATGATTTATGGTCCTTCCCGTGATACCAACGGCCAGTATCGAAGGAAATTTAACTATGAGCTGTACGAGCTTTACGGGCGGCAGCCGTGGTGTAGCGGTTAAGTGTTCGGCCTTCTACACCAAGTCGTGGCGGTTCGATGCCCGGCAAAAGTAACATCAAAAATTCTTTAGAAAAAGAATTCTTCTAAACGGGGTCGCCCCTCGGCAGTAGTTTGGCAAACTCTCCGGGTGTATTTCTGCCATGAGAAGCTTCTCAGCAAAAAACTCATTTGCTTTGCAAGTGCCGTTCGGAGTCGGCAAAAAACTGTAGGTCCCGCCAACTTGTAGGAAAACTCAAAAAGCAACACACCACAAGTTGGAAAGAGAAGCTCGGCTAAAATATCGTTAGAGGTTATGATAACCTGTTGGTATATCGCCGCCATTAGGTTTTTTTTTTTTTTTTTTTTTTTGTACGAGCTTTACGCAGACCTGGTCGCTTTATCACAGGCTCTGCAAAGGTTACTCAAAATGTCTAACTAACAAAAAGAGATTCAGAACTGTGTGAAAGGTACCAACGAAAACGTTATAATTGCGTTTGTTAATTATGCTTTTGTTTGAACATAAAGAGTTAATGATCCTTTCAAAATGCTATTTAAGCATATGGCGGGTAGTGACGTGCTCATAGCTATTGGTTTTCCTATGGTCCTCGGATGAAGCAACGACGATTAGTTATTCTCCAAACGATGGTTAGCCATTGATAAGTTCATTGCGTGATATTATATTATATTGAAAATTGTTTATGAATTTGCACACAAATGTCGATGCCGGTTGTAATCATGGATTTAATGTGCAATACATACATTCAGATAAGCACACATACACTTCCATATTGAAATTCATCAACTACAAACAACAGCGTAATTTCATTCACTTCTATTAGTGTTGCAAAGAACCGAGGAGCCGCATATGGAGAACAAATCTAGGATCGCCCCTAGGCAATAGTTTGGCAAACTCTCCGGGTGTATTTCTGCCGTGACAAGCTTCTCAGCAAGAATTCATTTGCTTTGCAAGTGCCGTTTGGAGTTGGATAAAAAAATTGTAGGTCCCGACAACTTGTAGGGAAAAAATCAAAGCAGCACACCACAAGTTGGAAGAGAATCTCGGCAAAAATCTAGATAGAGGTTACGATAATCCTATTGACTATAGGAAAATCTTCTGTGCTGGAGATTCTTTGTTGCCATCACGGGAAGGACCATAGATCTTCCGGAGAACTTTTCTCTCAAATACTCCAAGGCCCATCTCATCTTCTCTTGACATTGTCCATGAATCTGAGCCATACATCAGGACAGGTATGATGGGAGACTTATAGAGCGTGATCTTTGTTCTTCGAGAAAGGAATTTAATTCTCACCTGCCTAGTCAGGCAAAAGTAGCACTGGTTGGCAAGTGTGATACTCCTTTGAATTTCTAGACTGATATTATTTTCGGTGTTAATGCTGGTTCCCAAATAGACGAAGTCCCGCACAGTTTCAAATCAAATTTGTAACTATCAACATTGACATGGCTGCCAAGGCGCAGGCGCGCCGATTCTTTCTTTGACGACAGAAAATACTTCGTCTTGTCCTCGTTCACTTTTTGCGCTTTTTTATCATTATCATCGGCATACGCCAGCAATTGCACGCTCAACTGCTCGAATTATCCTCTCCAACATCAGGAATCGCACGAAAGGGAGTCGCCCTGCCTGAAGCCTCTTTTGGTTTCAAATGGCTCGGAGAGGTCCTTCCCGACGGAGCTGTTGGTATTGCTCAACGTCATTTGGCAAAACCGTATAAGCTTTCCAGGGAAGTCAAAATCAGACATGGCGGCATATAGGCAACTCCTTTTTGCGCTGTCAAAAGCGAAGACTGATTCCGCGGTAGTCAGTGCGTTTAGCGGGATCGCCTTTCTTTTGGGTTGGGCAGAGCACACTTACATTCCAATCTCGAGGCATGCATTCGTCTGACCATATTCTGCATAAGAGCTGATGCATGCTTTTTACCACTTCTTCGCCTGCGTGTTTGAACGGCTCGGCGGGTAGTCCTTCTTTTCCAGGCGCTTTTTTGTTTTTGAGCCGGATAAAGCTACCCTCACTTCATCATACTCAGATGGTGGGACGACTTCTCCATCGTCAGGGATTGGGGCATCGAGTTCGGCGTATCCCTCGAAATTTTGTAGTGAGGAGAAGTGCTCCGTCCATAATTTAAGTACACTCTGTACGTCGGTTACCAGGTCGCCATTATTGTCCTACAGGAACTTGCCCCTGTCTTAAAACCTTCTGTCATCCGCCGGATTTTTTCATAGAACTTACGGGCATCATTCCTGTCAGCCAGCATCTCAATGTGTTATATCCATTAGTTTAGTTACTTAAAATTTACTCTCTTTTTCGACCGTTTTCTATGAGACAAGAAAGGTTCTATCGTGGGGGTGAATACTAGTCTGTCGTAGTAGGTTGTTCTAACTGTCATCCATATACGTATATAGAAGATAACGACGGATGGCCGAACATCAGGCAACATTCTTCCTTTCCAAAACAGAACGTCCGATTAATCCAGACTAGACAGAACCTGTTTTTTGGCATACGGTGAACCACACATCACTAATACTGTTTTCGATATTTCGTTGTCATTGCCACTGTTGTCCATCCGGCAGCGTTGAATTGATGTACTCGCTTCATCAACTGCATTCAGAGTCGTCTTGTTCAACGTTATATGGTTTGTATTTTTATTTGTGAAAGGGTTGGACTGACATATTTCTGTTGGATGTGAGAGTAACATTTTGTGTGCACTCGACCGAAATTTAATGCTCTGTGTTGCCGTGAGCGCGATTATGCAGGGCATGCAATGGCGACTGCGACTTTGACTGGATGAAATAGGATCAGTGGCATGCTTTGCCCGGATTTGACTAGCGGCGTGCTTTTCATGGTAAGTGGATGGAGTTCATGCATTCGAGTGTAGTATAGCTTACATGCATGTGAATATATGTAGATGTGAATGTGTTGGAACAATTGCAGCCCTGTGGGCAAGCAATTGCATATGTGGTTATAAAATTACCTTGCAGGGAAAACTTTTCCTTCTAACGGGTACACTTCTAGTCCATTTGGAACCAATATCAGAAACATTTTGTTTCAGTTTATGGTCAGATATGAGGGGAATCCAATACAAAATAAAGAAAAAAATGTAAATAAAATAAATAAAAAAATTAAAATTAAAAAAAGAAATAGTATGATGATATGAAAAAAAAATAAATTGGACGGATAAATCACCTAGGCATAAAATAAAATAAAATAAAATAAATATAAATTAAGTTAAAATAAATTAAATTGAATAATATAAAATAATACGATACAATAAAAAAATTTATTAAATAAAATAAAATGAAGAAGCAAAAGTTATAAAAAAAAAAATAAAATGAAATTATATTATAAAAAGTAAAATAAAAAAAGCAATATAAAATAAAGAAAACATTATCATATAACTGAAATAAAATAAAAAATTATAAAACAAAAAATAAAATAAAATTCCATAAAATTGTTAAAATAAAACAAAATAAAGCAAAAAAAAAACAAAATTAAATAAAATACATTAAAAAAAAAATAAAATAAAAGACAAAATAAAAAAAAATGACGAAAAAATTAAGTAAAATGAAATAAATCAAAATAAAACAAAAATAAATAAGATTATATTAAATATGAAAGAATATACATATAAGATAAAAAATACAAAAAAATCAAAAAAAAAAACAATAGAATATTAAAGTAAAACACAAAAAATAAATTAAATTTTAAACATTATAAAGGAAAATTTAAACAAAACATTTATATTTTTATTTTCGCCTCTTTTCAGGTCAAATTGGCTTATAACTAGTTACTATCTTCCTATGCAGATTTAGTTCTGAACACCTGCAGGGTCCAAACCATTGCGTTTATGTAGTGGTCTATAACAAGTATGTACATATTATCCCTCTACTTTCCGCTCCAAATTCGGTTGAGTACTATAGCTATAGTACAGGATAGTAGTGCACATCCTGGTAGGTCTTTTGCATAATTCCAATCATGCACACGCACACGCGAGCTTTGTTCATTTCTGTGTATTTAGTAGTTTTGGGATTTTAGTACTTCTAACTTAAATTTCGCATGCATGTTGGCGAGCTTGCAGCCACACCTTAAGTTCATATTTTGCACGAGCTCCCGTTCTACTTAAATACTGAGCTTGGAAATGTAAATTTTAATCAATGTTTAATTTGCACGATATTTCAGTAACCAAGAGTGAGAATTACTACTAACAACCTAACTAGAAATTGGGCTGTTTTGAAGATTTGGGAAAAAGCCCACTAGAAGCTAGATAAGTCCAGTTTTTGTTTTTTTTTTAGTTACGTATGACGCTATGTAGAGGAAAATGTGTTCTCTATAACACGCTAACGGGGTAACTCCTAGCACCCATAGAAAGCGAATAAATAGCAGAACTAACTTGTGAAATCAAGGGTACCCCCTATTTGTTGACAACACAAAACCTTGAATATCTCTGTTCGAGAAAACGTGGACTTATACCCCTTGTGCATTAAGGGGCTCATATGTAGATACTACACACCGAGCTCTTTAGACAGAGAGGCGACGTGTTCGTAGAGGCATCAACTCTTATACTTACAAAATATAGTAGAATAGCGCATGTTGCCAGATTGGAACTTTGGTGTTTTCTGCCAAATCCAGAAAAAATAATTTTTTCCTACGAAATCTGTAGAGCAGATGATTTTTTGCTGAGAAGCACTCGGAAAGTTTGCCAAAGCACTACCGAGGGGCGATCCAGCTAGAAAAATTTTTTTCTGAATAATTATCAAGGACTGAAACCTAAACCAAAACCGTAACCGTAATCGATTAAAACCGATTCATTTTTCAAAACCGAAACCGAAAACATAACCTTTATTTTTTTCTGAAAAAGAACGAAACCGAAACCGTTTTAAAAGCCGGAACCGGTTCCAAACGTTTTTGAATAATTTTCATGGAAGAAGGTTAAGCAAGAAACTTTTTGGCCTTAATATCAAAATTCCGAAAAAATTGAACTGTAGGCGAATGAAGCCATCGAAAAAAAAAATGTTTAGTGGCCGTCTCAGAAAGCATCACTCATATTAACGTTCCATTTTAACATTTTTTTAATAGAAAAAGTAGAGCTAGTTTTTTAAAATTATTTTGAAGAACTTTGAAAATTCTGTGGACTTTTGACCAGTCAAATAAATTTTATCAAATTATTCTTTTTGAGTTTTTGGCGAAAACATGTTGAAAAATGCTACATACATTTGAAGACAATTTTTTTCATAAATAGCTTAAGTAATATTTATTACTATATATTGGAGAAAATTAATCATGTCCACCGGAGTAAAGTTATAACAATTCAGA
Source organism: Campiglossa producta (assembly GCA_964058755.1). Taxonomy (NCBI): domain Eukaryota; kingdom Metazoa; phylum Arthropoda; class Insecta; order Diptera; family Tephritidae; genus Campiglossa; species Campiglossa producta. The sequence goes on from CAXKVI010000002.1 coordinate 43,220,069, forward strand.
CTTATTTTGCCTAAAGGTACATATCTGAGTTTTGTTGTTGCACAATTTTTTTGCGAAACCGGAATCGAAACCGAAACACATTACAAAACCGTAACCGAAACCGGAATTTTATCACAATCGGTTTCATACCTTGATAATTATTGATATTGCAGGTATCAAGTTGCGATACCGGAATACTTAATGCAGTAGGTCGAGCAAACCACGGCTACACCACGGCGGCAGCCAAATGAGTCACTTTTAATAAAAGTATGCGATGCTGCAGTTTACTTTTTTTCTTGCTTAGACAAAACGATTTATTACAGAAAAATCAAAAGTGGTAAACATGAATTTATTGGTATTTTTTTGGCTGTAAACCGGTGTAATTAAATATTTAAAAATAATTTGATTTAACTTGATGTCGGCTATTATGGTATAGGCGAAGGTGGGTAAAGTGGTATGTATGGAGTCCATTCAAATGAGACATTTGAAATAACAAATTCCGGGAGAGCCAAATTTTGATAAAGAGCTTAGGTTCACCGTCAAAAAGACGCCACGTGCTAAAGAAGTTATTCGTGGTTATCTAAGCTGGAGTTAAATGGTGGGCGGAGAGTAGTTTATTATTATGTGTATTTAGTTATTGGCTAAGGAGTATGAGCTGTGGAACAGTGGTTCGAATCCCGCCGCCGCCGGTATTTTCTAATTATTAATTTTTTTATTTTATTTTTTAATTTTTAATTATAAGTGGACTGTAAATTTAATTTATTAAACTTTATTGTTATTTAATGAGGGTGAGCGCTAGGCTTAACGAGACAGTTAGCAGCAAAAGCTGAATGCTACTCAGCACTAGGCCCTGAGGCAATTAGCAGCCTTAGCTGATTGACACTCATTTTACCCACATTATATTATTTTATACGTAGTATTTATTTAGGGACGTAGATCCCTTCCAAAAGTTATTTATATGCATCGTTGTCATTAGGGGCGTAGATCCCCTTCGAAGCGTATGCAAAGGAGGCTAGCGTGAGTGCTAAAACCACGATTTGTTGAAGCAGCTATAAGCTATGTATTCAGAAAATTCTATAAACTGTCTGCGAATTACATTGGTATGTAATGCAGAAGATATTAAATGAACGAAATAATCATAGCTTATGCCGCGTAAACAGTGGTCAAATTTCAAAATTTTAGGTTTTTTGGATTTTTCTCGGCCACGTTGAGTATATACGAAAAATTAAGTAGACCTTTAAGTTCTCTACAAAAATGGTCTTAGAAATTTTTCTCTAAGGCTCACTATTCCTGAAATATATGCTCCTAATCGTATTTTCGGGATTTTACTCGAAAACTTTAGTATGTGTAGACAAATTTTCTTCTACCGTTTATTTGTCACGAAGCTCCCCATCGACAATAAAAATTTTTATTTTTGATACTATATCACATTACCCTACAATTTTTCTAACAGCTCGGTTATGCTTTTTAAGATTATCATCATCATTTATTGGCGATGTTAAGATACTTTTCTTAATATCTCCCTTCAGCTTTAAACAATTGCGGTTTGCTTACGTTGTTCGTAATAATTGCAGTATGTTACTAAAAGTTGAGTTTCCATGCAAGGTCTTAATTTGTAAGCGGAAAATAAAATGGGTATACCGCAATCCTCCACCTTACTCTATCTTTAAGGATTCCAAAGTGGTTTTGGACAGCCTGTATGCCACTTTGTCTGAATTCGACTTACCTGCTAAACTTATACGGCTATGTCCAATGACGTTGAATAATTACCTCACCGGGTTAACTAGTGATATGCCTTTTGTTAAGGGTGACATCATGAATAAATCGTTACCTCGACAGTTGGTCTAGTGACGGACTGAGCTCCCCGAAACAAACACAGAGCCAAAAATGCCTAATAAAATTAATAAGAATGTTTTTATGAGCGGCTTTTGGGCTCAGGCTTGGCGACCGCCGTGGTGTAGCGGTTAAGTGTTCGGCCTTCTACACCAAATCATGGCGGTTCGATGCCCGGCAAAAGTAACATCAAAATTATTTAGAAAAAGAATTTTTATAAACGGGGTCGCCCCTCGGCAGTAGTTTGGCAAACTCTCCGGGTGTATTTCTGCCATGAGAAGCTTCTCAGCAAAAAATTCATTTGCTTTGCAAGTGCCGTTCGGAGTCGGCAAAAAACTGTAGGTCCCGCCAACTTGTAGGAAAAACTCAAAAAGCAACACACTACAAGTTGGAAAGAGAAGCTCGGCTAAAAATCTCGTTAGAGGTTATGATAACCTGTTGGTATATCGCCGCCATTAGTTTTTTTGGGCTCAGGGGTAGCCGAAGCGACGGAAACGAAAAAAAAACAATGTTATTAAGTACAATTGAAAATCTCACTCCTAACTTATTCTTCTAGCACTCCTTCTAAAAGAAGATCAATTTCAAAACTAAAAACAAAATTTGCTTTTATTTCATTGAACTATCTAGAACAAAATCGATTTTCAATCGGACCAAAATCGAAAATCGAATGTGCGAATATTCGATTAATCGAATAGTTTTAAGAGTCCTAGTATTTGGTTTAGTTTACCCGAACTTACACTTCCTTCCTTGTTTCTAAGATAATCTTGGCTTGCCTGAATTATTGACGATTAACCGCCTAGGCAATTTTGGCCGTTTCGTATCAAGGCATTCCTTTTTAATTATAACTGACGCCAATTGGACACCCCAAGGGAGTTCAAGTCATCTTCCACTTGTTGTTTTCATCTCAGTCGAGGCCTCCCCCTTTCTCCGCTGCCGAATTCGGGTGTCTATAGAAAAACCTTCAGTACAAGAGCTTCTTTGTCCATTCGCATAACATGACCCAGCCAGCGGAGCCTTTGGGCTTTAATTCGCTGAACTATGGTCAGGTCTGCGTAAAGCTCGTACAGCTCATCGTTTGATTTCGGGAGGGACCATAAATCTTCCGGACAACTTTTCTCTCAAATACTCCAAGGGCCATCCCAACTTCTCTTGACACTGTCCATGATTCCGAGCCGTACATCAGGACTGGTATGATGACAGACTTATTGAGCGTGATCTTTGTTTGTCGAGAGAGGACTTTACTTCTCAATTACCTACTTAAAAAAAAAAAAAAAATTACGGAGGCGGCGATATACCAACAGGTTATCATAACCTCTAACGAGATTTTTAGCCGAGCTTCTCTTTCCAACTTGTGGTGTGTTGCTTTTTGAGTTTTCCTACAAGTTGGCGGGACCTACAGTTTTTTGCTGACTCCGAACGGCACTTGCAAAGCAAATGAATTTTTTGCTGGGAAGCTTCTCATGGCAGAAATACACCCGGAGAGTTTGCCAAACTACTGCCGAGGGGCGACCCCATTTTAGAAAAACTCTTTTTCTAAATAATTTTTGATGTTACTTTTGCCGGGCATCGAACCGCCACGACTTAGTGTAGAAGGCCGAACACTTAACCGCTACACCACGGCGGCCGCCAATTACCTACTTAGTCCAAAGTAACACTTGTTGGCAAGAGTGATTCACCGTTGGATTTCTAGACTGATATTTTTTTCGGTGTTAATGCTGGTTCCCAAATAGACGAAGTCCCTCACCGTTTAAATTTGTAGGTATCAACGGTGACGTGGCTGCCAAGGCACAGGTGCGCCGATTCTTTCTTTGATGACAGCAGATACTTCGTCTTGTCTTCGTTGACAGGAAGACCCACTTTTTTCGCTTCCTTCTCCAGTCCAGAGAAGGCGCTTACGGCGCGGCTGTTAAGGCTGATGGCTTAATGATATCAATATCATTGGCATACGCCAGCAATTGCACGCTATTGTAAAAGAATGTACCATTGCGGTTTAGCTCGGCTGCTCGAATTATCTTCCCCAGCATCAGGTTGAAGAAATTGCACGAGGGGGAGTCGCCCTGTCTGAAGACTTGTTTGGTTCCAAATGGCTCAGAGAGGTCCTTCCCGATCCTGACAGAGCTGTTGGTATTGCTCAACGTCATTTGGCAGAACCGTATAAGCTTTGAAGGGAAGTCAAATTCAGACATGGCGGCAGACAGGCAACTCCTTTTTGCGCTGTGAAAAGCGGCTTTAAAATCGACAAAGAGATGGTCTGTGTCGATTATTTTATCATGGGTCTTCTCCAGGATTTGGCGTATCGTGGAAATCTGGCGGATGGCAGACTTACCAGGGCTAGAGCCACACTGATACGGCCCAATCAGTTTGTGTACGATGGGCTTTACTCTTTCACACAATACGCTAGAAAGAACCTTTTATGCGATATTAAGAAGACTCATTCCGCGGTAGTTGGTGCGGTTAGCGGGATCGCCTTTCTTGTGGCTTCGGCAGAGTACACTTAAATTCCAATCTGGAGGCATGCACTCGTGTGACCATATTTTGCATAAGATCTGTTGCATGCTTTTTACCAGCTCTTTGCCTCCGTGTTTGAACAGCTCGGCGGGTAGTCAGTCTTTTCCAGGCGCTTTGCTGTTTTTGAGCCGGTATACAGCTACCCTCACTTCATCATAGCCAGGTGATGGGACGACTTTTCCACCGTCAAGGATTGGGGTATCGGGTTAGACGTCTTCCGCGCAATTTAGCAGTGAGGAGAAGTGATCCCTCCATAATTTAAGTACACTCTGTACGTCGGTTACCAGGTCGCCATTATTGTCCTTACAGGAACTTGTCCCGGCCTGAAAACCTTCCGTCATCCGCCGGATCTTTTCATACAATTTTCGGGCATCATTCCTGTCAGCCAGCATCTCAAGCTCCTCACACTCACTCCTTTCGGCCTCACGTTTCGTTTTTCTGAAAAGGCGTTTCTCTTCCTTCTTTGACGATAGCGTTGCCATACACTGCGGGTTGCGCCTGTTCGCAACGTCTCCCTGTATGCAGCGTCATTTTTGTCCGAGGCAGTGCTGTATTCCTCATCGTACCAGTTGTTTTTGCGGGCTCGCTGAAACCCTATAGTGGCCTCAGCGGTGGTACGTTATGAGTGAGAAATATGCTTCCATTGCTCGGTTACATCGTTAGCTAGAGAATAGCTCTCCGATAGCAGGTGTGAGAGTCGAGTAGAGAAATTATCAACTGTCTGTGTCCTTCCCTTATTGTGCGTACTTTCTTCTCTGGCTGCAACAAGATAATGATCCGAGTCGATATTTTGACCACGTAGCGTACGCACGTCCAGAATGGTAGAGCTGTGTCTGCGGTCGATCATGACATGATCAATCTGTACCCCGTTTCTGTAAAAATTCGACAAAATTCTCGATTTTAATGTCGTCACACCCGACTCGATTCAAAATTTAAAAAAATAAGAATTTGTGACTACCTAAGAAGCAAGTGAGAAAATAAATTGACAAAATAAAATTTTATTACAGAAACAAAAAAAAAAAATTAGTGTGACGTCAATATGACGTCAAATCGACTTTTTCAGTCGAGAAGATCGATCGAATTGAGTTACAGAAACACAGTACTGGTTTCTGGTTCTTTGATCAGGGGACAGCCAGGTGGCTTGGTGTATTCGCTTATGCTAGAAACTGGTACTACTGATGACTATATTGCGAGCAGTGGCGAGGTCAATCAACCTAATGCCGTTGGGGTATGTTATATACTTACTTGTTATCGTGGGATTATGTCATGTCACCCCAGATTTTTTTTTAAGCTGTGATTAGCGGTATGTGGGTACATATTTACATATTATTATTATTATTGGTCAGTTAGTTAAGATTGATCCTTTCGATTTTCATGAAGTTTGGCCCTTTTAAGACACACCCAAGTTCTCCGTTTTTCCTGTTTTGTGAAGTATATTTCTTCATTAGTTTTAAAGTTACTGTAATGAAGAAGAATCGTTGGCTCTTTAAAGAGGATACTTAGACGTATCCATAAAAAATAGTTTGAAAAAAAGTTGTTAAAACTTCGAAAAAAAACGTAAAATTAAAGTTTGTCATTAAATTTCTTTTAGTTTAGTTATGTATGTACATGTAAAAACAAAAATTTTAATTTTTTTGCAGAACTTTGCGCTTCCTTCAAATTGGAAAGGCGTATATTCTAATTATTTGACGATTTGACATGGAAAGACACACGTCATGAATGATGTAATTAATACCTGTCTAAATATTGCAATTAAAACACACAATTTTGTTTTGTTTTTATCGTAAAGTTTTATTATTTACTTTTATTTATTTATTTATTTAAAATTTTCAGTTATCTTTTATATACGTTTAAATGTTGTGTTTTTATGTAATGTATTTTAAGTATTTAGTGTTCACAGTTGTTTGATGGATTTTTTTGTTATAATTTTTCATATGCATTCTTTTCCAATTGAATTTGTTTTGTTGTTTTTGATGTTATTGTATATATTGTAATTGTAGTTATAATTGTAATTTCCATCGAAAATAATGTTCAGACAATTAAAAACACACATTGAAACTCGGCTGCTTATATGTAATTTTGGTTATTTGGCTATTATTTTTGTTTGTTGTTTTATATGATAACTTTGTATGTCTGTATGTAGTATGGAGGCTGGTCTATGTTAATGTGCAGTTTTTTATAGGTTTTGTTGGGGAAACTTGGGTTGTTAAAATGTGTGTGTGTGCAGATTTTGGAACCATTATCTAGCTTTATGTTAAAACTATTTCAAGTGTAAGAATTGTTTGGTCAAAAGTTTGATGCTTCTGCTTTGTGTTTCAAGAGTTTAAAATTTTGTTTATGTTTTTTCATGTTTCTTTGTAGTGAAGAAACTGAAGGTTGTATGTAAATATGTAGATAAATGCATACATAATTTATGGTTCTAACTTTAGGGTTTCTAATTATGCAAAGTTGAGAGTTCAAGAGATATTCAGATGAAATTGTAAAATTATAATACTACCTTTGATATATCTCCTTATTTATTTTTCGTTTTTGGTCTTTTGGTTTATGTTCGAGTCTTTTAATTTACTTTGTATGTAAGTATGTTTGTATTTATGTATGTTGTATGTATTAAACTTCTCTTTACAATATTTACAGATTATCATATGTCAAATGCTAAAAACTGTTACAACTGTTTTGTGTCATTTAAAAATGTTGTTTGGTTTTTTCTTGGAAGAGTTTAATTATTAAAAAAAAAACTTGTGTCGGGGGTTATAAATAAAATAAAAATAAAATATCTGAGAAAAACAAACACCTTCCTCTTTTTTGTTGCAACGTTCTAATGTTGGAACAAAAGCATTTCTCGAGATGCATAGGATGCAGAACTGTGTCCTGGTTCTCCTAAACAGTCCTCCTGATTTTAATGGCAGGAAAGTTTCTAAACGATTTTTAAGACAATTCGAGTCCATTGGTATCACTAAATTAAAAAAGTTTTATTGAGTTGTCGGAAGAGATTTTATCCATTTGAGCTTTTGGAAGAGCTGTTGTTATAAAAAGAGTTTAAAGGGATATAAAAATTTAAGTGAAGCTTGCTTAAATTTTACTTAGAACATGGGAAGTATTTTAGTCAAATAATTCAACGTTGTAGCATAGCCAACTGAACCTAGGAATTTTCCACATGTTTGTAACCCTCAAAAACTATCTACCCGAACCATACATTATATGAGAAAAATGTTGAGTTCATCGGCTAACACCTTTTTACTGTTAAAAGAAGAAGTAGACCCAAGTTTTTGATGAGCTATTGAAAGAGGGCCAGTGAAGCTGAGATTGATATTGAAGGTTGTAAATTTGGTGAAATTGTAAGTTGTGATAACTAATAAGAACTTTAAGCTCTAGTATTTAAGATTTTCAATTTTTTTGTGAAGTCTGTTGAAAACCCCTACAACTTGTTTTAAGCAATTCAAATTTCTAGTTAATATATTGAAAGAGCTCGAGAAGTTTAAGCCCATCTAAGGACTTGTGACTTGAGAAACGTCTATGTGCGAGCCTGGAAGAAATGTTGGTATTAGAAAAGCTTTAACCTCTCGTCATTTTGGTTGTGTCAGCCGCGGTAATGAAGTTTGCGATATACATATTCGTCTACCTCCGATAAGTTTGACTAGTTCTTCTACACATAAAAGAGTTGCAATCAACAAGGGTAAATAAAATTAAGACTATATAGAAAAAAATAAAAGGAACTTAAAAAGTTTAAAGTTTTATGTTTATGTTTGTGTGGTTGTGTAAAGTTTGGTGTTAGCATAAAAATGCTATATGTTTAGTTATTTATGAACTAGGTATTTTTGGTAAACTTTATAATTATTTGGGGTTTCACAGTTATTTTTTATTTTTCGTTTTCATTACACTTTTATTGTAATAAAATCTTTTTTTTTTTGTTTTTGAAATTTGGCTTTTATATTTAATATCAATATTTTTTCTTGTAGAACAAATACAGGTTTAATATTTTTTATTTATTTACTTTTCTCCTCTTAGTAATGTATCGTCTGTATATATAAGTAATAATTCTTATTTTAAGTTTTGGAATTTATTACCTTTTTTAATTTAATAAAATTTTAATTTACTCGCACACGCTCCAACTGCTTTCCTGTCGCTCTATTTGAACCGTATGCCGCAGGGCATTGAGCTTTTCACATATGGCCTGTTCTGTTTTATGAGCTGCTTCTGTTAGTATGTGTGGGTGTATGTATGTGTATATATAATTTTACTGTTTTCCATTTAAATTTTTATTAAAAGTTATTTTTTGGCTTCTTTTATTGTTGTTGTAATTTTTTGTTTCGGTATTTAATTGCAACTCTTCTGTTTTTAGCAACTCTTAATGTATGTATATATGGTATATATGTAAGTCTATATTAAACATATTTTTTTCAGTTTTGCTGTCTTGCTCTGTTTTTGTAATCAAATTCTGGGAATCTCAATAAATACATACATACGCGTTTGTTTTTTCGTTTATTTTATTTCTGTTTTTTGTTTTCATTTTTATTTATTACTTATGGATTTTATTTTCGGTTAATTTTATATAACTTTTTCTGTCTGATTTTAAATTAATTTCCGTGTTTTTGTTCTAAATCTAATATTCGTTTTATTTTTGTATTTTGTTGTATGTAGTGTCTATGTGTTTGTCTGTTTCAAACATTTTTTGGTTGATTTAAAAAATAAAATTGTCGTTCATCTATTTGCGAATTTCATTCTTGTTTGTAGGTATGTATGTATGTGTGAATGTGATGATATTTGCATGCAAACTGTTTTGCCTGTGTCTCAATTTATTTCAGTTTTGGATTTTTTGTATATAAATTGAAACTGCGCGCTGTAGTGTTTTGCTGGGAATTTAGGCGCGTGCTTTGCGTACAGCTGAAATTGAAAACAAGAGAGAAATACATAGAGCATAAGAAATTTTTTATAAAGCTGACAATGATATCTATATCTAATTGTTATTTATACAATGCATATCTGGGGCATTTTTTTTAAAGTTACCTAACTCGATCTCTGACAAAATTCCAAAAATGTATTCAGGCGAACTTTAGAGATAGAGTTAATTTGAGATATAAATAAAATTCAAAACCAAAATTTGTATAAAAGCTAAACATTAGGTCCCCGTGGTTCCATAGGTATGTCCTAGGCTTGCCAATTCATATAACCTTTTAGCAATGGCATGTCATTGATAGTCCCATCCTTCCCCGAATTACAAACTATACACCCTGAGATTAATAAAAACATCAGATCGTATTCTATTAGGTGGTATACTGACACTCATTTTCAAATTTTTTTAAAGGCGGTAACTTTCCGAAATCTCTTTTGAAATTTCCAAATGCAACGCGTAAGTTCTAAAAGTTATCCAATTCGAGTGAACTTTTGCACCGCTTATTTTTACACTATCAAATTCCACTCGGGGAAAAACTTGTGTGTTCTTAACAAACAGCATAATAAGCATACACTTAATACTAGGGGCCTGCTGAACCTGGAATTTTTGTCCGGAGCCGGCGGCGACTATTCGGCATATACCTATAGTCGGCCTCGAAATAGGTTATTCGGCCTTTTAAGGTGAAGCCAGAGCAGAATATAAAATACCGCCCGAATACCGAAACGTGGCTGAGCCTTCCACACTACTTAATACCTAAACGAAACTATAAATCATGTTAAGACAAAAAACGACTTTTTCGGTTGGTCTAATGTGAATACAATCTCTTTGACTGTTTGTTTTCCGGCTGCCATATGAATAATATTCATCCAAAAACTTTTATCTCAGTGGATTAGTTGGCGAATTCGAAACGTGATATGAAGATATGTTTCGTATCTTAAGGACGTGTTTCTTCCATGACTGTGATGGAAATTTGATTGATGTAATGGGAAATTTTCAAATAAATCAGAGAGTTGTGTATACTGATCAGGGTTGCCATATTTTTAAAACAAAAGCGCCCAAAATTCATATTTTCAATAAAACATATCTATAGGGGAAAAATGGCGATAAAAATAAGCCATGTAAAAAATAAGCGTTTTTTGTATAAGAAAATATTAATTTTTATATGTGAATATTCTCATCATTTTAGGATTTTTTTTTCAAAAAACCTTAACATATTCTTGAAGTTAAAGCATTGATGGCTATAAATTCAAAACATTGTTTTTTTTTTTTGATTTTAGGAAAGTTCAAAACTTCCACTTTTAGACTACTTAAATGGTTTTTAAAATAAAGGGCATCGGTTTCTTTTCTTGATTCACATCGAAACGGCTAAAAAAACGATATCTTGATTTTTCTTTTAAGCTGTTTTGCTCTAACTTTGTTATGTTAAAAGTTATTAGCACAAAATTAAGGAGTTTTTTCCTCCTCGATTTTCCCCTATTAGATAAACTTAATGAAAAAATTACCACATATTTTTGTATCAAAATATCACAAATTGAGCGATGATAGTAGCAACCACATCTCATAAAAAATATATATTTCGAGTTCAAGAGTTTTTGAAAGTATTTCCTTGATAGTAATTGCGTTTGGGGAAAAAATCTCCCAAAATCAAAAAAGCGTCCAAAAGCTTCAAGGCGCGAAAATTCAGAAAAAAAGCGCCTGATTGGCCCTAAAGCCCCCAATTTTACAAGCCTGATCCTGATCCACAGATGTTCAACTGGGTATCCTTTTCTTTCCCAATTCTGAACGTTATTTCACGTTGAAAAAATTTGCTATTGAAAGGTCTCTTTCGCTTCTCAGAATGCAATACAGCCATTATCACGGTTTTACTGAAATTTGTTTTTGTATTCAACTGAAAGATCTTGATGACAATATGAATGGGTTTGCCGACTGACCAGGGCGAAGTACTGCGCAACCACGTGTAAAACTAACAAAATCGTGCAGACAATTTGGCACTCTAAATGATCGAAGTTCGAAGATTATAAGAGACGTAGACATTTTCCATTACTTTAATTTTTTACTCTTTGTTTATCAACCTTGAGAAGGAAGCGAAGTTTGACGGCGGAGTTGTTTATATTTAGACACACCTTGGCGACTGATATGAAACACGAAAATGTTTCTGAACTCCGTTGTATTCTAGGAATCTTCATGCAAGTTAACACGAAAGTTGCTAAAGGAACACTAAACTAAAGCGTAAACAAGTTGATTGGGTTTTGATTACCAGTGACTGCGATTAATAGTCTACACATCATGAGTCGCGGTAAAAATATAATTTCAATTCTGTTGGGAGAAGCATAACAACGACATAAAATATTAGCAAGAATTGGATGACTCATGCAGGGAATCACATTCAGCTGTTGCTTGTCGCGTACGTGGTAAGGGAAACTTTGTTTTTCTCTTAATGCCGCATTATTTCCTTTATCAGGATATTTGATCAAGCGAGGGAGGTGGAAGATTAATTGGATGAGAAAATAGAAAATTTCATTATTGCGCAGCGTGAAGAAGGTGTCGTTGGCTAGACAACGCTTAATAATCTAATTTCAAATAACTACATAACTAACATGCCATCGCGATGTGTCCTATTATACTAAGTAAGAGGCAGGGGGTGGGGTTCACTGAAAAAAAAAAATCTATAAGAAACGGCCGTCAAATTAACAGTAAACCCTCTAATTTTTCGTCCAACAGTGGGTAATATCAATTTGGAAAGTGACCCCCTAACATATTTCGAATATAATATCATATTGACATGAATTACTGTAAATTTGAAAGTGGACTCATATCATTAATTGATATTTTTCAAAAATCACATGTTTTTACTGCCAATTTTACAGTAATTGCTGTAGTGGTTTTGATATGTTTGATTAGGATTTATTTCATTTTCATTGGGACTTATTTCATTTCTCTTAAAATTGCAATTTAACAAGCTTTCACGTTTTTGTAACTGTTTCTATAACTGTTTTAAGTTAAGATTTTAGCAAAACAACCAACAGTCTTATTACATCGAAAGTTTTTGCGGCATCTCCGAATACTGTAACTGATATTGTTGTGTCAATATGTTCCAAAAAGAACTCTGGACAACAACAATAAAAAGATTTTGATCGATGACACATTTTCAATTGTACCGCTGGGGTGTTTTAAACAGTTGATGTTGATCGCCAAAAGGTCCTTTTGGTTCAAATATTGGCCGATAACTTAGATATCGACCGATAACTTTGAAATCGTTTGAGTTATCGGAATAATCGCTATCTTAAATTTAAATTTAAAGTTTCATTGAATTCCAATCAGCGGTTTTCGAGTGGTACGTCCACAAACATACATACATATTATATGTAGAGATTCTGAAAAGGTAAGATATAACCCGCAGGAAGGAAAAAAAGAGTTGGAAGGGGAAAGAGGGCGCGGCGCGGCGCGAGCCGCACGCCGGAACGCGGCGTGCGTACACATACATACATACTTTTTTTTACTTTTTCTTACACATATTCAGGTGCATAATTAATAATTGCTTATGTATAAATATACATATGTATATCTACTGAATAAATAAGCACTTGAATTGGGAGTTATTTCATTTTTCTTGGGACTTATTTCATTTGGGAGTTATTTCATTTTTTTTGGAAACTGGGGCCTCATTATGAAATAACTACCAAATATTGGGACTTATTTCATTTCCTTCTTTGGGAGTTGTTTCATTTCTTAAAGTTGGGACTTATTTCATTTTTTGGTGGGATTTATTTTATTGGGACTTATTTCATGGGACTTATTTCATTTGGGATTTATTTCGTGGTACCGTTTTTAAGTACTAAATAAGCAAACTAACGCGCAACAACACAATTGCGATCACTTGCTCAGACATGATTTAAGGTAGGTGCATTGTGGATCAGTACAAGTGTAAACTCTTCTGCATAGACATCAAAATTTCCAAAATGAGTTTAACACCTGATGAATAGAGTTGCTTTTTGGTGTGGGAGTCATCTATTTAGCGGTGAGTTCAATTCGAATGCCTATAAAAAAATTTGTAGCACCCAAATGTATGTTTGTTTTCTGAATTTATAAAAAAGATGGAAAATAATGGTTGAAAAGTTCTTAGAAATGGAATTAATTAAGTTTACCTTTAATTTATAAAGTTTATTTTACATCTTGAACTGTTAGCAATTCCTCTTTAAATAAATGTTGTGCAAAACAGCAGCACTTTGGTGCAAACAAGAACACTGTCTCATCAATTTAGGGTCCTGCAGAAAACCTGTTTTGCCGAGTTCAACGAAAATAATAATAGCAACCCAGAAACGTACGCTAATTTTTGACATTGATTTGGGTGATGAATGGAAATGAAAGGGAAGGAAAGGAAAAGTATGGAAAGAAATGGAGAGGAAAGGAAAGGGAAGGGAAGGGAAAGAATGAAAAAGAATTAGAGGAAAGGAAATGAAAGAAATGTTAGAAAAATAAAGGAATAGAAAAGAAAAAAAAAAACAAGCAACGAAAAGTGTCTTTGACTGTGCCGAAAGATATATACCTTTCATAAATAAGCGTCATGATTTTCACTACATTTAGCTCATACCGAAATTATCGGAACTATCGATTATATGGGGATGATGTGTTATATTGCTCTAATCTCATTGATTTTTCAAATCGATACAATCGATTGTATGGGGGCTATGTGAAATATTTATCGCATCTCAATAATTTTCAATATCTATATTGCACATATAAAAATAGCAGCATTTACAAAATTTCACGGTCCTACCTGTTTAGCTGCAGGAGTTATAGCCCAAAATCCCGTTATCGGAACAATCGGTTGTATGGGAGCTATATGTAATATCGGTCCGATCTTTCTGGTTCCGACAAATGATTTCTATATTAGAAAATGTTGGCTGCATACCAAATTTCAGCGAAATATCTCAAAAACTGAGGGACTAGTTTGCGTTGACACACAGACAGACGGACAGACGGACATGGCTAAATCAATCCATCTCGTCATCCTGATCATTTCGGTATACCTATTGATGAGTCCATCTCTTCTTCTTCTCATACTTACAAACATCGGACCAAAGTTATAATACCATTTCATCTTCATGAAAGGTATAAAAAAGTAGAAAAGGGAAATTAAGGAATGTGGAAGGAGGGAAAGGGGTAGTTTTGGGATCATTTCGGATAATTTTGGGGTCATATTTTGGTCATTTTGGGGTCGTGTTGGGGTAAGTTTGGGTTCAATGACCCCAACATTTTATGATCATGTCGGTTGTGATTCGGGGTTATATTATGATAATTTTGATGACTTTACAAAGATAGAAAAAATAAGAAAATTTGTGTTGGTAATTTGATGAATAAGTAGCATTAAAATAATTTCATTAAAATTAAGTATGTGCGGATTAGACCTCTGCATGACTCCATCCAAAACGGCAAATGAATCATTCATATTGAATTTAAATTTAATTGAATTGGCTTTGCTTTGCTTTGAATTTGAATATCTGGCTGTTTGAAATAAATGTCTACTTTGAATATTCAAAAAATTTCAAACGAAATTGAATTCATATTTTGACATTTTTTTTTTTTAAATCCATGAAGATATCCCAACAATCATTTCTGTGAAAGTTTGTAGAATTGAATGTTGAATTGTAAATTTAAACGCTACATGGGCATTTCATACACATATCTTCAAAATGGACTTAAGTCCAGTCTGTACAAAAGGTGTTAATTTTTCTGTTAAAAAAACATATCGTCGGTGATTCTGCAAAGCGACGTAACGGGCATTTTCAAAACGGTGTATGCGTTGGCGGCCGCCGTGGTGTAGTGGTTAAGTGTTCGGCTTTCTACACCAAATCGTGGCTGTTCGATGCCCGCAAAAGTAACATCAAAAATTATTTAGAAAAATAATTTTTCTAAACGGGGTCACCTCTCGGCAGAAGTTTGGCAAACTATCCGGGTGTATTTCTGCCATGAGAAGCTTCTCAGAAAAAAATTCATTTGCTTTGCAGGTGGCGTTCGGAGTCGGCAAAAAATTGTAGGTCTCGCCAACTTGTAGGAAAACTCAAAAAGCAACACACCCCAAGTTGGAAAGAGAAGCTCGGCTAAAAATCTCGTTAGAGGTTATGATAACCTGTTGGTATATCGCCGCCATTAGTAGGATGCGATATTTAAGTTTGGCGGTTTTGCAGCTACAAATTATAAAATTTTAAGACAACTCCGATCAAGATCGATTCTTTTAATGATTTTTCAACGCAAATGTAGTTTTCTTGAGAATAAAGGAACAAGTCTTAATTGCAAGGGCTATAAAAGTGTTTATCACAAACGTCGTTTACGCGGTCTCTTAGATGCCCGATGAGTGGTTTTGCATAATCACCGACGATATCCATATTTGTATATTCCCATATTTGTATACATATTATAATAAATACTTTTACTAGGGTTTTTTCAAGAATTTTTCTGAAATATTTCAGGATTAAAAACCAAAAGCAGTGGTATTTATTGCAGCCAACTTAACCAAGAACTTTTAGCCAGATGTATTTCTAACCCTCACAAAACACAAAACTCTACAATTACAAATAAAATACACCCATTTATGTTCTATAAAGCCAATTTTACTAATACCCTACACCTTTATAAAAAAATATGTGAAATTGTAAGCTGTGTAGCCAATATATTTGTTTTGAATCAGAATGAATAAAAATTATTTTCATTTATTCATTCATATTCTTTTTTTTTAATTTTGAAAACTTTAGGCAAAGTGAATATTCAAAATATAAAATATTCAAGGCTGAGTTTTTGGTTCTTCAAATGGAAAATTCAAATTTACTGTATTCTATTGTACTCAAAGTTTGAATCCAATCATGCAGGTGTCTAGTGCGGATATACATGTTTACACATCAAACATCACGAGTATTTGGTACTCACGTCTTTTTTTATACATTTGGATACCTTTGGAAGTTGCATAACATGTTATCATTTTATAAGGAAATGATTTATGCCCAGACCGAGGCGAATTGTTTACTGTAAATGTCCTAATAGTTGTGAAGGAAAATATGGCAATAAAATGATTCTGATTGTCAAATTCAGGTAAAATGCCAATTAAGGCACTCTCTAATGGAAGGTAAATGACAATAAAACTCTCTGTCGAAACAACATGTTCAAGTTCCTACCAAATTTATCTTATTCCTTAAGTTAAACTCATCAATCACTAAACATAATAGATTCTTCTTCTCCATCTCCTTCATCACCACTGTCAACCAATTTATTTTATCATAAATCACATCCACACTCACTGACCTTTGTCCTTATTCTTACGCTGCTCCTTGGCGCTCTTATCCTTGGATTTGCCTGGTTTGCAGTTCTTCTTGATGACGCGTGTTGCTTCGCACGATGGATCACTGGTCGCCTTCAATTTATCAGCGCGTGTCATTTGACCGGTGGCACATTCAGACCAGGAACCCTTCTCATATCGGCAGGCTGTACGCATATGTAGGCAGGATTTATTTTAGCCACAGACAAATACATGAAATGGAAATAAATTAAGAACACTTTTAGTGTTATATTCTGTATTTGGTAAGTAATTAAACGAAGAAGAGAATAATGAGAATAATTATTGGACATTAGTATGAATAAGTGCAGTTGCTAAGAGGGGTATTTTGTTTAAATTGTTATGATAATTGATATGATATGATATTATTATAATTGTAATTGTCCCAAAACTTCAAAGTTGTTTTATTTCAACGCATGCTCAGAATATCCGTTAAAGGATCAAAATATCAAAGATTGTGGCGCCTTCCGAAAAATTTCAACAAAATGTGGTTATGCGGTTACCAATTTAAAGGATAATTGAAATATAAGCTAAATATTAACTTTTTTAATTATCCTTCAAGGACATGGAAGTAATTCCAGAAATTGATTTTACAATATGGGTATCAAATGAAATGTGCTCATGCGGGCCTGAAAGTAGATAAAGTTTTATTGCGATATCTCAATCCGTTTCGGAGATATCGACAAAAAAAAATATATATCTACAATTTACCTGTTCTTTTCATATACAGTACCACGGTGACCGAGCTTGCTCGGTGCTATCAATTAAGCGCTAACTTTACTTACCCAAAATTATCCCAAAATGACCCTAAAATAATCCCAAAATAATCCCAAAATTACCCAAAAATACCCTTTAATGTTCCCAAAATGACCCTAAAATAATCAAAAAATAATCCCAAAACGACCCAAAAATACCCTTTAATGTTCCCAAAATGATCAGAAATTGAACCCAAAACGACCCAAAATGACCCTAAAATGATCCCAAAATAATCCAAAAATGATTCCGAAATGGACACAAAATGATTCCAAAACGACCACAAAAAGACACAAAAATGTACCCAAAATGATCCTTAAACGACCACTAAATTATCCAAAAATAAACGCAAAATGACCCTAAAATAATCCCAAAATAATACAAAAATAATTCCAAAACGAACCCAAAAAGACCCTCGAATGTTCGCAAAATGATCAAAAATTAATCACAAAATGACCCAAAAATTATCCTGAAATGATCTTAAAATGACTCCAAAATGATCCGAAAATGACTCCAAAATTGTCCCAAATTAATCCAACCCTGTACACCCCGCAAGTGGGACCTCCCAAGTGGAAAGTCTTAGAATCAATCATACTGCCAAACTTCGTCCAAATCGGTGAAGCTGTTCCCGAGATAGTACCGGAAATACTTATGTGGGTATGTCGCCGAAAAAAAGCTTACATTTGATACCCATATTGGCATATCTTGCTTCATAATTAAAAAAATTGAAATAGGTGACAACCCTGTAAACCGCCCCAAGCAAGTTTAGCTCGTTTAAAGTTATGAGATAAATGTTAATCATACGCCGTGTAGGACCTATGTATAAAAAGTGCACTTTGTAATTAAGTTACACAAGATATACTCTAATATTTTGCCATAAAACATTGTTACGCAATCTACTAAAACAGATCGGAGGAGTCTACTTATTAATTAAGATTAGATTTTTGCACAGTAACCTATTTTAAAAAAACCTCTCAAGAACTCCTAAAAATACATTTGTCTTAGAACTACACAGTAAAAAATGAAATATTACTTTTAATACCAGTCGGTATTGAAATTAAGCCTTTTTGGAATTAAATTTGAGTTTTAATACTTAATAGTATTAATTTAAGACTCTGAAAATTGTTTAATTCCAAATAGTTTTAAAATAATACCAAAATAATATTAAAGCGCTCTCTCTATAGCGCTCTCTCTCATTATAATGTTTTAGGTACTATTTGTTTAAAACAAAGCCGGAAATCTATTAAATTAATTACTTTTATCGCTATTGCGATACTACATTAAGAACAACAGTTCAATTATTGCAATTGTGAGTTCGACTCTCGGTGAAGGCAATACATATAATAAAACTGTGTAATTTTTTTTTTTTGCCTGAGAGAATCTTCGACTGAATTCCTCTCTTTCTTAATTAGACCGAATATGGTATTAATTTAATACTTTTCGGCGTTGTTATATATAAACACCAAAATGGTATTAAAGTTAGACTTTTCTTTTTACTGTGTGACCATAAAGTTGATATCATTTTTTAACCATTTAAAATTTTAATCATAGTTCTAAATCTGCCTGTAACAACCACAAAATAAACCATTTGAGGCTACTTAAATTATCGAGCCTAAATTGTCATCAATACCTTCTAACGGGAGTCCTAGGAAACTAGTTGTTTCAATAGGGTTGGGCCAAAGGGAGATGGGTCAATGAGTAGAGCAAGTGAATAGGTGGGGGTATTATGGGGGGACAAGCCGCATGGTTCAGCCTGGATATGTAGAAGTTTAATCTGCTACAATATCCAGAGCGTAATTCAGCTAGAGTGACCCTTGTCCCTTGACAGAAATGCGTGGTGTTGAGGCATGCAAAACAAGTTTCACCGGCAGAGCGCGACCTGGTGGTCAAGAGACGTGTCATGAATATGCCCCAAGGCCCGCTTGTGCACCTCTGGATCAAACGGTGTTGTTATAAAATGCCGTATCTCATCAAAATGTTTACGTAGATACGTCCTTACGGTCCTCGGAGGCGGAGTTAGCTCAAACAGTTGCCTATTGAGGTGCTGTGGTTTAAAGCAATTAAACAGGTACTGCTTGTTTAGCATTTCATTATGCTCCTTAACTGGAACCATTTCCGCCTCATGATATATATGTGTGACGCATCCCGTAGCGGTTCTGAGTGCGGTGTTTTGACAAGCTTGTAGCTCCAATGAACGTTTGCACGCCCCGGCGACCATAGCGGCGACGCATAGTTCAGGATCGGCCGACCAATTGCCTTGTAACGTAACAACGTTTCTTTGAATTTACCCCAAGTACTGCCGGCTAGTGACTTAAGGATTTTGTTGCGGCTCTGTAATTTTGAGACAATTGCAGCTGAATGGGCAGCGAAAGTGTGCATGGTGTCGAAAGTCACTCCTACGATTTTTGGGTGAGCGACAGTAGGTATTTTATGATCACCCACATAAATTTCTAATTCCATGCCAACCTGCGCTGTCCACGTCGTGAATAAGGTCGCCGAGGATTTTGTTGGCGACAATGTCAATCTCCGAGCCAATATCATGCAGTCGTCTGCGTAAGAAACAATCGTAACATCTTCTGGTGGAGGAGGAAGCTTCGAAATATAGAAGTTAAAAAATAACGGGGAAAGGACACCACCCTGGGTACCCCTTGTTTGATCTTCTTGGCTTTTAATTTTTCGTTCCTTAACACAACAGACGACCGACGACAGCTGCGCATGACTAACTGTGTTAAAAGCTTGACACAGATCAATAGCAACTAGACCGTCCTGTCATTGGGCCTATTTTGATTTAGTCCGTCAGTTATCTCAGTTTTTGTGACATTTAGAGCGGTTGTTGTGCTCCTACCTTTCCTGAAGCCATGTTGGTGCTCGGCTAACATCAAGTTTGATGTGTAGAGCGGGAGTAGGGAGTGTCTTTACTACTGGCGAGAGGAGTGATATCGGACGATATGACTCCCCAAGGTTGGCTGGCTTGCCAGGCTTTAGTAGTGGGATCACAGGTGCCTGCTTCCATTTGCCGGGTATGACACTTGTGGTCAATGACAGATTGAAGACGGCAGTGAGGTACTTAACTCCCACAGCCCCGATGTGTTTAAGATGCACCGATGGCTTTGGAGTTTTTGGCTTTTCTGATGGCCTCTTGAACCTCTGTAGCGGTGATGGGAATGGGGGCAACGTTTTTGTGTTTATGCGCACCGCCTGAAGACTCCACGTCTTGTCCTGTCCTGTGCAGGATGAGGGACATACTGTTTTCAAAAAGCCTGTGCACATTTTTCTGGGTCATTGAAAGCCTTGTCACCAAAGGTGATCTCGACATTCTTTGGCGGACCCGTAGGATTGGACAAGGATTTGACCATAATTTCCCAACACGCGCAGATAGGTGTGTGGCTTGTTTGTGTTCTTTGACAAGCCGTCTGATTTCCACGTTGAGATCACCAATCTGTAGATCTGAAGGTCGATGTTGCAGATGAGGCCACGGTCGTTAGCCAAGACTGCGGCCTCAGCTGGGAAGTTTGGCCTTATTTTTTTATTCTACCAGCTGGTATAAAGCGGGTTGTAGCCTTTTTTATTATCTCACGAATATTACGCTCACCAACGTGTACATCAGTCGGAATGGGAATTCCATATAGCCAACCCAGTTAGCCTTTTTGAAGTTAACGTATGATCTTTTCTCCGAGGTTATAAAATCCGAGACACGGTCGAAGGACAGGATGATGGGCAGATGGTCTCTTGCCAAAGCCACCATCGGGTGCCAGTTAATGCTGTTAATTAAGCCGGGGCTAACAATAGTTAGGTCCGGGGAGCTACTGAAATTAACTGCCATCCTTGTAGGATACGGTTATCGCCACAAAAAAACGAACTAAGGTCAGGGTGATGACTTCTCATCACGTACTTATGCGTCCAATTATAGCTTTCTTCGATGACAGTAATTACAGTATCTTCGCTCTTGGATTAGCAAATTCTGTCAGATTTTCCAAATTTTGTTAAATAAAAATTGACATATCTATGACTGTTCAATCAACAGTTGAATGCAATTACTTCAACAGAAAATTCCGTTCCAATAGCCAATTCAACATAGTTTGGTCAGCTTAAGGATAACAGTACGAGATTGTTGATTTTACCAGTGCCATTTTTTTCTGTGAAATGGTAATATATTTAAAACCATTCTATGGATCGTAAATCTACGTTCAATGTAGCGTTTGCGAACAATTAAGCGATAAAGCTGCATACAGCCTTGCGGTGCTAAAGAAAATGTTTGAAAATATGGTTATATGGGTAAATAAACGACATGCCTTTGTGTGTGCGTTAGCAATAAAATCTGCTATATATTTCGACATTAAAGGCGTAAGAGGATTGTGCGTGTGTGTGCATGTGTCCGTGTGTCCGAGCGAGTGCGTATGACTACTTCCTATACGAGACCGGAAACACACAAAGGAAATGACTTATGGTCTACGGTTTAAAGCTCTACATTCAGCTATATATTTGCAATAACCCTGCAGCGAAATCTCAACTAGTCAGAAAAATAGTAGTATACAACTATAATTTTCTGGCAGAAGTCATACTAATCAGGAAATATCCATTTCATACTAGTATGCAACTAGAATTTTCTTGAGGAAATTATACCAGTTAAAAATTACAAAATTCATTCGTTTCGTTTTCTCTTATAATTCATAGATGCTTTTTCGTGATAGGGTAAATACAAATAGTCGCTGCTTTCTTAAGAATAAGCATAAAAATAAAGTCAAATGATAAAATAAAGGGTAAGCCAGGAAAATTCTGTTAGAAATCATACTAGTCCAGGTGCAATGCCTTTTGGACTAGTATGGGACTAGTATATTGCATACCAGTCCTTTTTGGACAAGTAGGGGGACTAGTTAATTTTATAGAAATAGGTTGAACTAGTATGAAACTGGTATTTCCTGACTAGTAGATAACTGGTATAATCTGGTCGAAATCTGACAATTGACATTTCGTAGGACATCAACAAGTTAAAAATACCAGTTGCTTATATGGAAAAAAGACAGAACACTGACTAGTTGGGCCCGGTGCACCAACTAGTTGTAAAGTAGTTTTCAACTAGTTACTTTCGCTGCAGGGAACACACACATCACTTCGCCAATGTGATTGTGCTCTCCATCAATGCTCTACACAGAGGGAAATCTATGGATGGAACATCCATAATTATTGATATCACATTAAATAAAAATTGATATTTCTGTCCCATCAATGAATATGGATGTTTCATCAATGCTTTTTTGATAAATCACTATTGAAATGGTATCCATATAAACTATTGATAAATTCTAAATAGTTTAAAAAAACAAAATTTTATATAATTTGACATCTGGTTTCAGTGAGACTCGAACCATGCTCCTCTGGCACGTTAGCCCAGTATTCTACCATTCGGCTACGGCATATTATACAATTTTTAGAAAAATGTTCAATCATAAGAAATTCAAAAAATTTTGAATTTAAAAAAACCGCTCCAACAAGTTGTAATATTGTTAGAAAATCCATAGTAAAAATTGTTGAACTATTATGATTATGCATCCCAGAAAAACTTACATTTCGTCCATATATATTAATACGCTGTCTCTACCATTATTACTATGTAGTAAATATGGATATGGATATACCGACAATAGAAATTCATATCACGACCATAGATATTGACATGCCGTTCAAATATATTAGTATTCTATCCATAAATATAAAAAATAGTACATCATATCGAAATGGTTGAAATGTCATTTTACTTTTTATTGGGAGCATATAATATTTGATAACTCGCTCATTCTGAATGAATATTGCATCAAACTCGGCGCTATCAATAGTGATATTGTCACAACATTCAATGCATTCCTCTCAGTGTACAGATGTGTCGGCTGTTTTGGCAATAAAATTTAAACGAAGTAGTGCCAATTTACATTTTGCACAATCTGTGTCCACGTCGACCATTGTTAGCAGGGACAACGAAGGTCCAAAATGAAACAACATGACGCACGGTGGGATAGTTACGGGCAAATGTAACATATAGCCCCCATACAACCGATTGTTCAGATATAAGGTTTTTTGGCCAAAACTTCCGCAATTAAAAAGTTAGAAACGTAAAATTTTGCAACTCGAGTACTTTCTATTTATATAGTGTATATAGTGAAAATCAACAAGATCGGGCAAATGTAACATATAGCCCCCATACAACCGATTGTTCAGATATAAGGTTTTTTGGCCAAAACTTCTGCAATTAAAAAGTTAGGAACGTAAAATTTTGCAACTCGAGTACTTTCTATTTATGTAGTGTATATAGTGAAAATCAACAAGATCGGGCAAATGTAACATATAGCCCCCATACAACCGATTGTTCAGATATAAGGTTTTTTGGCCAAAACTTCTGCAATTAAAAAGTTAGGAACGTAAAATTTTGCAACTCGAGTACTTTCTATTTATGTAGTGTATATAGTGAAAATCAACCAGATCGGGCAAATGTAACATATAGCCCCCATACAACCGATTGTTCAGATATAAGGTTTTTTGGCCAAAACTTCTGCAATTAAAAAGTTAGGAACGTAAAATTTTGCAACTCGAGTACTTTCTATTTATGTAGTGTATATAGTGAAAATCAACAAGATCGGGCAAATGTAACATATATCCCCCATACAACCGATTGTTCAGATATAAGGTTTTTTGGCCAAAACTTCTGCAATTAAAAAGTTAGGAACGTAAAATTTTGCAACTCGAGTACTTTCTATTTATGTAGTGTATATAGTGAAAATCAACCAGATCGGGCAAATGTAACATATAGCCCCCATACAACCGATTGTTCAGATATAAGGTTTTTTGGCCAAAACTTCTGCAATTAAAAAGTTAGGAACGTAAAATTTTGCAACTCGAGTACTTTCTATTTATGTAGTGTATATAGTGAAAATCAACCAGATCGGGCAAATGTAACATATAGCCCCCATACAACCGATTGTTCAGATATAAGGTTTTTTGGCCAAAACTTCTGCAATTAAAAAGTTAGGAACGTAAAATTTTGCAACTCGAGTACTTTCTATTTATGTAGTGTATATAGTGAAAATCAACAAGATCGGGCAAATGTAACATATAGCCCCCATACAACCGATTGTTCAGATATAAGGTTTTTTGGCCAAAACTTCTGCAATTAAAAAGTTAGGAACGTAAAATTTTGCAACTCGAGTACTTTCTATTTATGTAGTGTATATAGGGAAAATCAACAAGATCGGACAAATGTAACATATAGCCCCCATACAACCGATTGTTCAGATATAAGGTTTTTTGGCCAAAACTTCTGCAATTAAAAAGTTAGGAACATAAAATTTTGCAACTTGAGTACTTTCAATTTATGTAGTGTGTAGAGGAAAATCAAGAAGATCGGGTAAATATAACATATATTTAGCCCCATACAACCGGTTGTTCAGATATAAGGTTTTTTGGCCAATACTTCCGCATTTAAAAAGTTAGGAACGTAAAATATTGCACCTTTAGTACTTTCTACATATGTATGGTGTATAGTGTAAGTCAGTACAATTGAACACGTATAATATATAGCCTCCATACAATCGATTGTTCCGATAACTCGGATCCTATTATTTTGTAAGTTTTTTTTAAATTATAACAAAGATGTGTAATGTGTGTAGTAAATATAGTTAAATTGAAACAGGCTGTACTGGGGATCGAACAGTGAAAATCGTGACGCTTATTCATGAAAGGTATATAGCCTTCGGCACAGCCGAAGACAACTTTCCTTACTTGTTATACCTCATTTAATTCCCCATAAACCGTATAAAGCTATGCCAAATGATATTGAACAATAGCAATAGGTCATTCAGGATTGAAAAGGATTTCGTCCATACATTTTTGCATTCTTCAACAAGTGGTGGTATGGATGGAGTAGACAATGAGCAGTAAAATTCTCTCTCGATGAACAAAGGTAACGCCACTTAAGACTCTCATCATTCCTGTACTTATTTACGCCTAGGAATCATCTAAGTTCACCAAGAAAGATTCTATGACCTTGGGATATTCGACATAAAGGATTTCCGAAAGACGTATGATCTTTCTTGTGGTATCAACGGTGATGGAAATTTAATTATGAATTGTAGGAGCTTTACCATAGTGCAGTGAATTAAGACAAAAGGGATTCGCTGAGAATTAGAATGAAGGTCTTGAAAATGCGTCCTTGGCTTCAGATTGCTTTTCATTGGAAATGGGTTTTATGATGCGGGTATCAAACCCAGCTCACAAGCTGCCTAATGCATTTGTAAAAACTTTGACAATACCGTAGGCGAACACACACTGAAAATAGATACTCAGCAGCACATTCAGAAAGCATCAGCCTGAATACAGTTCAGAATAATGTTTTTGAGATCGTCTAAATCTATTTTAAATATTCTCATTTTACGGCTAAACGAAGGTAGTATTTTACGTGTCACAAAGCTTACATGCGTACGTAGTCATCTTTCACATCTTTCCAAAAACCGCATATCTAATCATAGCGATGTGGGAAAAGTACATGGTCGTTTGATCATCCCCAGGAATTGGATCGTTCTGTGTCCTTTCTACAGCCCTCTCTTTATAATATCAGTGAGAACAGACAACTTGAGATGGATGGGATCATATATTTTGACCACCTACAGCCCCGAAAGCAAGTATCGAGCTATCCACAATATTTTCAAACCGTCAATAAGAGGTAGTCTAGGAAATGATTGTGGTCCCCGGAATGCCTCTTCAAGGGCTACCCGTATGAGTAGCAACTAACATTAACGTACCAGTTTTATAATAGCTACTTATAGACGGCTTGAGATGAGCTGCGCAGAAATATTAATGAACGTACTGTGTTGACGTACTTCTGCACGGACTACTATGCACATTATTGCCTTTACATTTTAATCTACCAAACGATAGCTCATGGATTAAAAATAATCGTTGAAACGTATTTTTATTTGTCTGGTCTACCGTGCGAGGCGCTTTTAATCGGATCCTCAACAAATGACCTGTCGCATGGGAGGCTTGCATTCGTGATTCATGCGGCTGTTTTATGAATGTAAGTGTGCGGTTGCGCATGTTACGCCTTTGACATTCAGATATAAAGCGTAAAGGCTGTAGGGCTTGAAAAACAGTTAGTTGGTCTCCTGATATTCAGTAACATCACATACACGTACATATATATAGAATAGACTGGGCCCGATTTTGGTTTCAAAATTTGCGGGACATGAAAAATCAACATCGAATAAAGCTAAATACATAGTCCTAAGGGAAATTGGCTGCTGAATCCGAATTCGAATCAGAATTTAACAACGGGCCCGAGGTTCTGCCTTAACCTTGCAAAAAAGTCCAATATTATTTTGTGATGGTTTCGTTAGGTTAGAGAAGAACTGCGACCTGTTAGGCTAATTCTGCTCACGGATTTGGATTTAGCTCGCCAAAACAAATAAAAATTAATGTATTGAGTTCACAAATCCGTCAACTTTTTGTTTTTTTGTGGCTGCGCCATTTGAAGACTGTAAAACTACACCCTCGCAGAGAAAGCATATACTAAGCAAAAATATGTTTGAACGTACATATGTATATGAGAAATGTATATTTTTGGTTATAATATTGCTCATATAATGACAATTAATCAATCAATAAACAAAAGTTAGTAAAAAAAATTCGATCGAAAACACCTAAAAGAAATATGATTTTTTTTAAATTTAATACTTAATAAGTTTTGAAAAAGTAACTTTACGAAAAAAAGTTGTTAAAAGAAAAAATGGGAAATCGAAAAAAACATGCTAATATTTGAAGCTAGAATACTAGAAAACGGCTAGCCTGAGAAAATTTTGGCCAATGCAAATTTTGCAGGGAATTCGATTTCCTTCAAAAATATGTTCAGGTAAATGGTGTTTTACAGCAATGGTTTGTCGTTTTCCTACCAAATTAGAGGTAAAGTCTGCAAAATATAGACCTCAAGACTTTCTTAAAAAGAAAATCAATTTAATTTTTGGAAAAAAAACACGAAATTTTTGGATTTTTGGCCAAGTCTAATGTACAAGTATGTGCAAGTGTTGCTCATGTAAATTATTGTTATGTATGTTGAGTCTCAATGTGCATTTCATGCATTGACCGATTGTACTGGGCCACTTGCAACTTATCCTGCCTTATCCTGTGCATACACAAATGTGTCTATTTAGCCCCGACTGTCCACATATCTGTTATTTTTTGACTATCGGTCAGCCGTTTGGAAATCATTTCTGTTTGTTTACTGCATTGGTACATATGTATTTCGTAGGATTGTCTGACTGTTGTCATATTTGAACAAGCTTTTCGTTGTTATTTTTGCGGACACAAACGAGATAAGGCACGCACATTGACATGAGACCAATCAAACGTAAGCAGCAATGTTAAGACACGGATCGAGCAGAACGTTATACATATGTATACCCAGATGTGTGATTCGCTTACCAAACAATAATACTATAACTCAGATGAAATGTATGTCAAGCTTTCACTATTCTTCACTATACTTGAATTAGAAGGACCGACTACCGAAGTTTCGTGGGTGCTGAATAAAAGCCAACGTTGAAAATCCTAGAAGTAGACGTTGCAGTCAGCTCTGCCAAATACTTAGCCAACGAGCACTAAACCCTCTTAATAGTAGAAATTGAGATATTTGCATGAAATTTTGTATACAAGCTACTTTCTGGCCAAGGTAGGTAGGTTGCTATTGAAAATGGGCGAATTCGGATTCGTCCCTTCTTCGATATCGAAAATTTCGAAAATCACATAAATTAACATATCTCGGTAGCTGAAAGGGCTAAAATGATATAATTTTAAAGGTGAATTGTTTTATGATTTTTTAAAAAAATCTTTAAAGTGGGCGTGGCGCCGGAGGAGGAATTTTTGAAAATTCGACTGGCCTTAACTTTTAAACTGATTACGGTAGTATGATGAGATTCGGCACTAAGTATCCTAGTATCTTTGGGAGTATACCTGATGAAATAGGGTAAAATCGCCCCCCTACCACGCCCACTTTCAATATCGAAAATTTCGAAAATAACCTAAATTGACATAACTCGGTAACGGAAATGGCTAAAATGCTACAATTTGGCCATTCTATTATTAATTTTTGATACCACCAACAAGAGGAATTTTTGAAAATTCGACTGGTATTAACTTTTAAACTGATTACGGTAGAATCGTGAAATTTGGCACAATGTATACTAGCATTATTAGGAGTATAAGTGATGAAATTGATGAAATCGCTTCCCGACCGCGCCCACTTTCGATATGGAAAATTTCGAAAATCACATTAATTGACACAATTCGGTAAGGTAAATAGCTAAACTAGTATAAACTTTTAAGTAAATCCTCCTAGGGTTTTTTTCATTGTTATTCCTTTCTGAAATCTACCGCTGGCTATTTAATGTTCGTTTCACCCGAACTTGGACTTCCTTACTTGTTAAACATATGTAGGTAAAGGCTTCAATAATGTTCGAATGAGGCTGGAGCCGGTATTCGGGAAACATTTGAAAAAACCGGGTTTTTCGCATATTCTTTCGCCAAAACTAAAGAATATAGCCGTTCTTGGATACTTGGTTTGGCATGTAAACTATTTTTCGACTTTCATGATTGCCTCCATTTTCTGCTGTAATATTTCAGCGCTCGTTATCCTGCTGATGTGCTACCGAAGTCAAGTGAGCTACATACATATTTTTATCTGTTTATATGTAGCCGTCCTGATATGCCTATCTACATATAAAACCAATATACGATGTGTTACTTTTTGTAAAAACGTTTTTGTTAGAAGTTACATTTTTTATTGTCGTGATATGTAAATTTTTTTGGCTAGGAACGCACAAATTACGACTCAATCTCACGGATTTTGGTTGTTAATTTTCGTAGCCATAAAAAAGTAAAAAAAAGTATTCAAAGCAAAAACTACCGAACGAACTATGTATGTAAAATATATCTGCCATATGCAGTGGTGCAATATTTTTCCTATTAAAGTTCCATAGCGTTTCTTTGTTATTTTTATGTTACTGAGTGTAATTACACAAACATGATGGCTTAATAAATTCACGGCTTCTGTGGAGTTGTGTGTAGCTGCGGCTTATAACCAGTGCTGCCACTTCCATTTTTTAATTTAAAGTTATTTTTATAGAGAATACCCTATGTACTACGATCTATGTACCTATAGTTTTCAGGTTTTTTTTTTCGGTGTCCCGAATTGAAATTCCTACTACTTTTCTACACTAACTTGATATATCTATATGTATGTAATATGTATGTAAGTATGTTAGACTTTCCCAAATTCCAAACCCTCCAGTTTTGACCATTATGTATCAAAAAACTATCCTGACAAAGTTGTATGCAATTCGAAGATTCTCATGGCAGAAATACACCCGGAGAGTTTGCCAAACTACTGCCGAGGGGCGATCCCGTTTTAGAAAAAGGGAAAAAGTAAAGGGAAGGAAAGGAGAAGAATGGAAAGGAAATTATAGAAAAGGAATGGTAAGAAAAGGAAGGGAATGGCAAGAAAAGAAAAGTGAACTAAAGGATCGTAAAGAAAAGTAAAGGAAAGGAATGGAAAGGAAAGGAAAGGAAAGGAAAGGAAAGGAAAGGAAAGGAAAGGAAAGGAAAGGAAAGGAAAGGAAAGGAAAGGAAAGGAAAGGAAAGGAAAGGAAAGGAAAGGAAAGGAAAGGAAAGGAAAGGAAAGGAAAGGAAAGGAAAGGAAAGGAAAGGAAAGGAAAGGAAAGGAAAGGAAAGGAAAGGAAAGGAAAGGAAAGGAAAGGAAAGGAAAGGAAAGGAAAGGAAAGGAAAGGAAAGGAAAGGAAAGGAAAGGAAAGGAAAGGAAAGGAAAGGAAAGGAAAGGAAAGGAAAGGAAAGGAAAGGAAAGGAAAGGAAAGGAAAGGAAAGGAAAGGAAAGGAAAGGAAAGGAAAGGAAAGGAAAGGAAAGGAAAGG
Organism: Campiglossa producta; assembly: GCA_964058755.1. NCBI lineage: Eukaryota > Metazoa > Arthropoda > Insecta > Diptera > Tephritidae > Campiglossa > Campiglossa producta. The sequence continues at coordinate 43,250,324 of CAXKVI010000002.1, forward strand.
AAAGGAAAGGAAAGGAAAGGAAAGGAAAGGAAAGGAAAGGAAAGGAAAGGATCATGGTAGAAATATGCTTCAGAAAAAACTGATGGCATTTTACTGCATTCTTACTTAATACCCTTAACTATAGAAGGGAAAAGAAAAAAATATTAGGGGGCGTGGCACCCACCATACAACCAGGTATTGTATCTCTGAAAAAATTAATGCTAGGGATCTAAAAATTGGTATTAAGATAAACGGCGTCAATACCATGCTTGCACAAAAAAGTGGGAGTTATTAGAAAAGATGGCGGGGCACCTCCCATACCTAAAAATTGGTATGGAGATATACAATATCAATGCTATACTAACGAAACAAAATGGGAGTTATAGGAAAAGGGGCATGGCACCTTCCTTACATACATAATTTTTAAAGATAAATACCTCAAAGAGGATTTATTGCAGTGGTATAGAATAATGCCCTGCAAAGTGTCATTCGTTCGACGTAACAAGCAGGGATGTGATTTATGGGCTTTTCCTACCAAAACTGGAAGGTTTTTTTCCTGCTGGTAGGATGGTAGGACGATTTGAATTTTGGTAGTTTTTTACCTTTGTTCAAGTAACATCACTATTTTGCCGCAAAGTCAAGTTCTTCAAAGGCTAGTCTCATTGTGCGCTCGGAAAAAGGATTTGTATAGGAAAGATGTATAATCACTACATTGTATATTGAGCAAAATTTTAAATGCAATGACATCCGCTTGAATGAGTATACCCTGCAAAAATCGAGAGTACTCACTTCGCTATCTAAAGAGTGCTCCATCTGGAGTATCACAGTACTCCAAATGTAATCCTTTTTCATATAAAAATGATGCTCTAATTAACATTGCGATTTCCTAAGACTGGACCACTAAAACCTTAATAGAAAATTAAAAAAAAGAACATTAAACATTTGTAGTTTTTGTTCGATCAAGTTACACAATAGGTACCAAAGTAAAATACGATCGACTCAATCGCAAAAGATTATTCTACTGCAAATCGACACTCGCAATAGGGGTGATTCACCCCCCATCTCTTGGAGTCTGTTTCTAACATGACTTGATGAAAGGCGGATATAAAATTAAAAAAAAATCAAGGAAAAAATGATACTGTGAAAAATATTGGTAGGATAAAGGCCATTTTGGTCGGTTTTTTGTTCGGTTTTGGTTGGAAAAAAAATTCCAAGGTGGCAACCCTGGTAACAAGCCATTCGCAAAAATCTTAGCTATTTACACAACATGACACTAAAGCAACATTTGAGCCGAACAGCTTCTAAGCGAAAGCGAGAGCTCACTGCACAATTCTGCTATTAACGTAGATAAGAGTTTGTTTTTTTATATAACTCGCAGACAGCTGTATCGATTAACAATTGAAGCGGGCTACTCGCCTCCCAAGAAATGTCAAACTCCATATAGAAAAACGCTGAAGAAATGGTCAAGAAATGTTTTCACACGTAAATTTTCTTGAGCCAATACTTAGCTCATAATGAAAAAATACCACAATTTTCGATAGTTGGTAACGTCACCTTACCTCAAGAAATAAATCTGTGGTCATAAGCAATAGCAGCCTAAGAAATTAGACAGGTGAGATTTTTGCTGGCGAATTTTTATAACAAAACTGTTTTATAACTAAGGCAAAGGTATTGGATTTAATTGTTTGTAAAGAAAATAAAAAAAAGACCAATGCAAGTCTTGAAAAATGTCTCAAAGTTGCTTTTCAAAATCACCAGCAAAAATTAATTTCCGTTTAAGATTACCAATTGTAAAATATTCTTACTATCAGCAAAGAACCAACAACAACAAAAAAAACAGCCGGCTTTAAGTTCCGGCAAGTATGTATACCAGCAACCCAACAAAGCGTAAAAGTTCGTTTGTTTGGTAAAACGAGAAGCAAAAGATTGACAAGGAAAGAAAATGTCAAAAACAAATAAGTAACGGAAACCTGACAGGAAACGCAAAAAAGTTCGCTTGCATGACGAGAGTGAGCATATCCACGTAAGTTGCACAATAAGACGGTGTATAATTACAGGAAAAAAAAAAAAACAAAAAATTTCAAAAGAAATGGGAAAAACTAGAAAACATTTTTTCATTATTTTATCTCTAACAAATGTTACAACTTTAATAGCTATAGCAGCACGAACAATTTTGGGAACTATTTATGGTATGTATGTATGTATGTATCTTACGTTAAGGAACGTTGTGCCGCACCATCACTGAAGCCAAAGTCTGGATTAAGAAGTGCGGAGAGAAGAAAGTTATGCCAAAATATGCCAACCGACATAATAACCTAGTACGTATGTGTGTATTCGTTTTTATTTCCTTATAAGGTGCATGCAATTGGCAGGTATGTAATTGTGTGTTATATCACAGCACAGAAATTGGCATTTTTCCGTTCAAAGAAATCTGGAAAACCCCTTTACTCTATGTAGATATATGAGCCGGTTAAAGCACAAGTGGTATAAGTCCAGTTTTTTTTTTTTTTTTTTTTGAGTTAGGCATGCACTATATAGGGGGAAAATGTGTTCTATGTAACACGCTAACGGTTACTTGTGCAGTCAACGCTTTCTCTTTTTGTTGACAGCACAAGTGGTACATTGGCCTTTAACTTTGGAGGTGGTTGTAAAATTGACTATTTACTTAAGTTGCTCTATTTATTTAAGTTGCTCTCTGAGTTTTATTTTCTCAGTAGCTTCTCAATTTTTGTTGATTTTTGATCAGCTGTGTTTTTACAACACACGAAAAAAATACAGTTTTCTATAAAGAAATCGCTGAACAAAAAAATTCTTATTTTTCTGGGAAAATTTTGCTAGCTAGTCCTAGCTTTCGTATTGTTATACCAAAGTTAAAAGACTATAAAACTGCGTACTCAAATTTTTGGTGGAAACTCTGCAAAAGGTGTCATACTTTTTTTACTCTTTTCGACGTTTGATTAACTCTCATGCACTTTGTGTAATCTTAAAACTTTAAGTTATGCGTTTTCTATTAAAAACACTTATACGTTACGACTAAACCCATTTTCAAGCTCTCCCAGTTTTCCTTTTGTTCACTGTGCTCTAAACAAAACGTCAAAACTATTTAAAGTACAAGTGGTACAAGTACTTTATAATAAAGGTATGAATAAAAAGTTTATGAATTTAATTTAAATATAACATTTTTCCGAAGTTTTATTCAAAAACATAGTGTATAAGTTCAATCCTGATTTTTATATCCAACTTTTAGCAAACCCTTTAATATCTCGCACCAAGAATAAGTGGACATACACCACTTCTGCATTGGGGCTCATATACACAGTAAAAAGAAAAGTCTAACTTTAATACCATTTTGGTGTTTATATATAACAACGCCGAAAAGTATTAAATTAATAACATATTCGGTCTAATTAAGAGAGGGAGGAATTCAATCAAAGATTCTCTCAGGCAAAAAAAAAAAAAATTTACACAGTTTTATTATATTGCCTTCAACGAGAGTCGAACTCACAATTTATTGAATGCTGAAGGGAGATGTCTACTATCAAGCCATCGAGTACTTATGCTTGTCAGCGTCTAATTGCACTGTTGTTCTTAATGTAGTATCGCAATAGCGACGAACCGCGTGCTCTGAAGAACAAACCACCGGACTTAATTTAATGCTAAAAAGTAATTAATTTAATACTTTTCCGGCTTTGTTTTAAAACAATAGTACCTAAAACATTATAATGAGAGAGAGCGCTATATAGAGAGCACTTTAGTATTATTTTAAAACTATTTGGAATTAAAAATTTTTCAGAGTCTTAAATTAATACTATTTAGTATTTAAACTCAAATTTAATTCCAAAAAGGCTTAATTGCAATAGCGACTGGTATTAAAAGTAATATTTAATTTTTTACTGTGTATAAATACGACACATGAAAAACTTTAGGAACCTCCTGTGAGCGAACCGTTTGACCGATTTGAATGAAATATGCACCGAAGGAAAGGAAATTGAAAAAAAACTGATGTATCGGCGGTATATATTCAGGGGAGCCCCGGAATTTAAGGCGATTTTGGCTAATTCAAATGAGCCAGTTCGATACCTTTTACACTGACAAATTTGTATTTGGCTTCACCTTCCCTGCAAGAATTTTCTACCAGGACAAAAAGCCACCGAAAGAAAATACGTTATCGTTATTTACACACTTGTAGAGTAATAATAAAAGAAGGGTCAAGAAGGCTTCTGTCTTTCCCTGGTAGAATTGGCCCATTTTCTTAAAAAAAGCTAGTTGAAATTGTTATTTACAGCTGCGCATAGTGCAAAAGTTATCGCACGTAAATTATCCATTAAGGTTCTTGCTGGGCAATCCTTAATGTGGAACACCCGTAGGGTTGCTATTTTGAGGAACTGTGGATTGTATTGTTCGGCAAATGAGATCAAATGTGATGGAGCTCCGAATTTGGTGCGGTGTAAATGTACTATTATATTCAATATAGTCGAATAAAAAAACAAATAGTAAAATTTAAGAGGACTGTTTTCACAGCAGTAAGATATACCGATAGGGTAGCACTACTAATGCACTCTGAGGGACCCACAAGTGAAAGAATGTTTGGGGTCAGTTTAAGGGCAGGCAGCCTTTTACTATCAATCAAGTAAGGTGGGAGCCTTAAAGTCTTGACATTTATAGTATGAGAATTCTGTAACTTTTTAACAAAATTCGGTTCGTAGAAACAATTTTTTGATACACTTTTTTACACAATTTGTCAAAATCGCTGCTAGCTACACGAAAATTTGTATAAATCGAAGATTCGACTTTGAAGGTTCGACTTAGTCAAAATAATTCGATTGCACTAAATTCGGCTTTATATTCACCTATAGACCGTAGAATCGGAAATGCTCCTAAAAACTTCTAAGAGTATTTTTGTCACTTAAGCAATAACAACAACAAAAAAGTAACTACATTTGTCCTGCTGCTGGGTCAAAAGAGCTTGCGAATGTGAATTTGCCGTTGCAACACAGCTATTCGGCGAACAAACCAAACTACTCTTTACTAAATCTGGACACTGCCCAATTTTGACTTTTCTGTTTATTTTTCTTTATTTTTCACACTGAAACGTCCAACGAATCTATCTAGCATGTAACATCGTTACAATTTTCTTTTTCTCAAATCTTCACGTCAATATTAAAACTTTTTTGCAGAGCATCTATTACTTTAATTCCGCAGCCCAATCAGCCATTCAACCGCTGGTGACCAGGAAAATCATAAAAAGTAATTACGCGTCAGCGAGGCGAAATGATGATGATGGCCATGATGTTCGCTACAACTTTGCAGATTGTCAGAAAGTTAATGCTGATGGGGATGGCGCCACGGTGCGTTTTTCGCTAACAAAAACAACAACGATGCGCATCAGCACAATAAAAGCAGTGTCAGCGATTATGCTGAACCGTCTAATAGCGTGCCTGTTGATAATTTAAAAATGTTTTTGTATGCTTGTGTGTTCTACCAGCCTGGCGTTTTGTATTGGTGTTGGTGTTCGTTTTGGTGTTGCTGATCGCATTTGGTCAAATAATGCAGTGTGAAGTGGAAAAGGAAATTTGCTAAAAGTTATTGCATACATTTAGGTGAAAATGGTGCTAAACTTTGTATGTAAATGGTTTGATAAATTTTTAATATTTCAATTTGTTGTTGCTTTTAATTTTATTTTTCCTTTTTGGCTTACCTTTTTTGCATTTCTTTTGTATAGTTCGCGTTTGATCGCATGCCGGATCGCCCTTCTTCAATGTCAACGTTCGTGAGCGTGTATTGGTTTTTTGGTCACATTCAGTCCATGGATTCTTGCCATAGCGACAGGAAAGACCTGCAAGGGAAAAAGGTTATAGGGTTAATGTTGTAACAAATTTTAAATCCCGAAAAAAGTATATTTTTTATATTTTTAATTTTTTTTGGTTGATTGTGTTACTTAAGGTAACTGTGGACTACCAGACCCACTATGGACATTTTATATCAAAGGCTGGTAGTGAAAAGGAAGCGTATTTGTTAATTAGGCTGAAAACAAGGCAAAACCGATGAAGGGAAATGGCTTTCACCCAGGGGCGGATTCACGGGGGTTATTTTTCAGGTTACCGCCTAGGCGATTTTGGACGTTTCGTACACTGAGAAAAATGCATTGAATGTTGTGACAATATCGCTATTGATAGCGACGAGTTTGATGTAATATTCATTCAGAATGAGCGAGTTATCAAATATTATTTGCTCCCAATAAAAAGTAAGATGACATGTCAACCATTTCGAAATTATGTACTATTTTCTATATTTATGGATAGAATGTTAATATATTTGAACGGCACGTCAATATATATGGTCGTCATATGAATTTCTATTGTCGGTATATCCATATCCATATTTACTGCATAGTAATAATGGTAGAGACAACGCATTAATATATATTGGCGAAATGTAAATTTTTCTGGGACGAATAATCATAATAGTTCATCAATTTTTACTATGGATTTTCTAACAATATTACAACTTGTTGGAGCGTTTTTTTTAATTCAAAATTTTTTGAATTTCTTATGATTGAACATTTTTCTTAAAATTTTATAAAATGCCGTAGCCGAATGGTAGAATACTGGGCTAACGTGCCAGAGGAGCAGGGTTCGAAACTTACTGAAACCAGATGTTAAATTATATAAAATTTTGTTTTTTTAAACTATTTAGAATTTATCAATAGTTTATATGGATACCATTTCAATAGTGATTTATCAAAAAAGCATTGATGAAACATCCATATTCATTGATGGGACAGAATTATCAATTTTTATTTAATGTGATATCAATAATTATGGATGTCCCATCCATAGATTTCCCTCCGTGTATCAAAGCACGCCAGTCATTCCTTTTTAGCGATAACTGACGCCAATTGGAAACCCCAAGGGAGTTAAAGTCATCCTCCACCTGTTGTTTCCATCTCAATCGAGGTCTGCCCCTTCCTCTGCTGCCGAATTCGGGTGTCGATAGGGAAAATTTCTGTGCTGGCGCTTCTTTGTCCATTCGCATAACATGACCCATCCAGCGGAGCCTTTGGGCTTTGATCCGCTGAACTATGTTCAGGTCTGCGTAAAGCTCGTACAGCTCATGATAAAATTTCTTTCGGGAAGGACCATAAATCTTACGGAGAACTTTTCTCTCAAATACTCCAAGGGCCATCTCATCTTCTCTTGACACTGTCCATGATTCCGAGCCGTACATCAGGACTGGTATTATGAGAGACTTATAGAGCGTAATTTTTGTTGTCGAGAGAGGACTTTACTTCTCAATTGCCTACTTAGTTCAAAGTAACACTTGTTGGCAAGGGCGATTCTCCGTTGGATTTCTAGACTGATATTATTTTCGGTGTTATGCTGGTTCCCAAATAGACGCAGTTGCTCACCGTTTCAAACTTATTGCTATCAACGGTGACTTGGCTGCCAAGGCGCAGGTGCGCCGATTCTTTCTTTGATAACGGCAGATACTTCGTCTTGTCCTCGTTTTCGCTTCCTTATCCAACCCAGAGAAAGCAGCGCTTACGGCGCGGCTGTTAAGGCCAATGATGTCGATATCATCGGCATACGCCAGTAATTGCACGCTCGTGTAAAAGATTGTGCCATTGCGGTTTAGCTCTGCTGCTCGAATTATCTTCTCCAGCATCAGGTTAAAGAAATCGCACGAAAGGGTGTCGCCCTGTCTTAAGCCTCGTTTGGTTTCAAATGGCTCAGAGAGGTCCTTCCCGATTCTGCCGGAGCTGTTGGTTTTGCTCAACGTCATTTGGCAAAGCCGTATAAGCTTTGCAGGGAAGTTAAATTCAGACATGGCGGCATCAAAAGCGGCTTTAAAATCGACAAAGAGATGGTGAGTGTAGATTCCTTATCATGGGTCTTCTCCAGGATTTGGCGTATCGTGAAAATCTGGCCGATGGTAGACTTACCAGGTCTAAAGCCACACTGATTAGGTCCAATCAGTTTGTCTACGATGGGCTTCAGTCTTTCACACAATACGCTAGAAAGAACCTTATATGAGATATTAAGAAGACTGAATCCGTGGTAGTTGGTGCTTTGTTGTTTTTGAGCCGGGATATATCTATCCTCACTTCATCATAGTCAGGTGGTGGGACGAATTTTTCATCGTCAGGGATTGGGGTATCGGGTTCGACGTTCCCTCGCAATTTAGCAGTGAGGAGAAGTGTTCCCTCCATAATTTAAGTACACTCTGTACGTCGGTTACCAGGTTCTTATTATTGTTCTTACAGGAACTTGCCCCGGTCTTTAAACCTTCCGTCATCCACCGGATCTTTTCATAGAATTTTCGGGCATCATTCCTGTCATCCAGCATCTCAAGCTCCTCAGACTCACGCCTTTCGGCTTCACGTTTCTTTTTCCTGAAAAGGCGTCTCTCTTCCTTCCTCACCTCACTAGAGCGTTGCCATACACTGCGGGTTGCACCCATTCGCAACGTCTCCCTGTAATCAGCGTCCTTTTTTCCGAGGCAGTGCCACATTCATCATCGTACCAGTTGTTCTTGGGGGCTCGCTGAAACCTGGGTAATCCAATTTCCGGGATTTCTAGCCTCTCGGGATTTTCGGGATTTGAAAGTTCAATCCCGGGATCCCGGGATTGTCCCGAATTTTTTTTTGCTAAAAATGGCACTATGTAATATAGTAGACTAAATTATAGTAATTCATTTAAGTATTTATGTATGTATTTATCAAGGCAGACATTTTTATAACCAACGAAAAGTAACATTAAATTTGTAACTCAAAGTTACTATTCAGGAACTTGACACATAAGTTGTTTGTACTACTGGTAAACATAGCCAAATATACATACTTATATATTTGAATAATAACGACTTACAAAAAAATAAAAATAAAAATGAATGCCATTTGACTTTGAGAAAAATTACTTCTTCTGAAGTTTGAAGTGTGATCTTAAAGAAATTATTGCATTAATAGTGTCATCTCTTAACCTGGCCTCTGCCTCAACACTGGTGGGTTGAACAGTTGACAAAAAGTCAAATACTTTCTGAATATAATAGCCTTTGTTGCCCCCATTCCAAAAAAATATCAATTTCTTTCCCCTATTTTCTATTGGTGCACAGCTAAAAATTTGAACCTAAATTTTAAACTTTTTTGGACTACATATATGACCAAACCAAATTTGGATTCAAATTCAATATAGACCAGTTTTCATGAAAATTTGCTAAATGTATCGGGTTTCAATTATAAACAAGAATTGTTTTAACAATTTTTTAAAGATAAAATAAATTGTTTGTCCGTTGGCGGGAATTCGAACCAAGACTCCCCGCATCATGCCCGTCTGCTCTACCACTGAGCTACATCGCACACATAAATGTTTTTGGCAAAATTCAATCTTGAATAAGCTTTCAAAAATAAATTTGAATTTTCAAACACAAAAGTTTTCATTTTAGACCAAAAAGTTTTAAGAATAAAATAAAACCAAAAAAATTGTGGCAGCTGGCAGGATTCAAACGAAAACGCTCAGGAGTCACAGCCGACTGCTCTACCGCTGAGCTATGACGCACATGAAGTTCTTGTGGGCAAAATTCAATTATATTCAAACAAAACAAAAATAAAAAATTTAGACTGCTTTTTCATTTAGATTTTAAATCGAAACTAAAAGAAATTGAAAATCTTTGTAGGTATTTGGACGGTTTGAAATATTGTACAAAAAGGTTTGAAAAATTGTGTAAGCAAACACCGATGGCAACCTTGCCATAATGCAACTCTTCATAGAAACGAAGCCAAAGATTCAAAGCAACCGACAGTTGATCAGCATTCAGTAGTCGAGTTAAAACAGTCGAGTCGTCGTGTCGTGTTCATAAGCCGGTAGCATGAGCTGTCCCCGTGAAGCTGTAGTTAGCCGAATGAAATATTCATACATTAATATTTTCGTTTTCTAATATTTAAAATACTTTAATTAAATACATTTTCTAATACTTTGTTATATAAATTAACTAATCAATCATTAAACCATTATATGAAGTTATGTGTGTGTGTGTAACTTAATTTGTTTGGAACGTCCTGACCGCTAACCCCCACCCGGCCATGCCTTTCAGTTCAGAAGGGGATTGTGAATCTTAAAAGTTAAAAATATAAGAATTAAAAGTGACAATATGCAACAGTTAATATTGCAAATAATAATAATAATAATAATAATAATAATAATATTTATTTATTTGTTTCGTACATAGTAAGACTAAGTCTTTTGGAAGTACATCTTCTTTTAAATTATGATACGGGGTTGGTATACATGAAAATATAACTTAAAGATAAACTATTTAGGCTTGTAAGTTAGCGTAAGATATAGAAGCGAATGACAGTGAGAAAGATCAGGAAGGAAGTTAAAGGTTAGAAGAAGTTAGAAATAGCATTTTTAAAACATCTTGCTTGCTTTATAAGTTTTATTTCAGTAGGTAAGGAGTTCCATAATTGTATGGTACTAACAAAGAACATACGCTGCGAGTCCAAATAATTAAATGTCGGAACGATGAGATTCGATGTACGAGTACACTGAGCTAGTTTAATGCTTTTATACAAGTACATTGGTTTATGTGTGTATAATACTTTGTGGAGGAAAATAAGAGCGCGTATTTTAAAATACGAGCCCAGATCATGTCCAAGGATCTGATTTGCATAATTAGAGATATGGTCATATTTTCTTTTTTCAAAGACAAATCGCGCTGTGTTGTTCAAGGCCAGTTGCAGTTTGTACTTGGACTTGCTATCAAGACAGCAATACACCAGCTCAGCGTACGATAAATGCGGAACAATGAGAGATTTAACAAGTTTCAGTTTAGTTTGTTGCGGAAGTAAATAGGCACTGAGATAAAGCTTTCGGAGAGTATAGTACATTTTGCTAACAACAGAGTTTACGTGGTCAATGCAAGACAATCTTCTATTGATTCTGAAACCAAAGTTTGTGACCGTGTCATTAAATTCAATATTCAAACCATTAAGTAATAATGAAGGCATATAACTTAGATCATATTTTTCACGTGAAATAGCTATCGCCTTCGTCTTTGAGGCATTTAGTTTTAGGTTGTTTGAGCTGGACCAGTCAAGAATACGAACGAGATCTTCATTCAGTCTTTCTATCAGATCGTCAACAAGACCTATGGGTCGTGACAAATAGATTTGTGTGTCATCAGCATACATATGAATAAGGGAACTCTGGCAACAATCAACAATATCATTAATAAAAATGCCAAATTAAGTGCTACGCGCATATAAGCAAGGAAACTACCCTTAGTTTGTGAACATTATCGTGTCGCGACATGGGTGCAAAAGAAATACATACATACGTTAATATGTACGTATACGTGTAATGGAGAACATTCGAGAAAGCGTCGTTGCAAGTGCTTGTTGACTAGTTGTCAGCATCATTCGTGTTTCGGCGGGTCGCAAGAAAAATACAGAAAATTCGCGAAAGTGTCATTGCATGTGCTTGTTGACGAATTGTTAGCATCGCTAGTGCTTTGAGTTACAAAGAAAACTACATATGTACATTCGTAAATATTGCTTTGAAGCTATTTGCAAAGAACGTTGAAAGTAGTTATATACACAAGCGTACATATATATATATATGTAGAGTACAATTCGTGAACCGAAGTTGAACGTGTAATAACGTCGGTTGGAGAAACTTGTATCGTAAAACGTGATTGTGAACCGAAGTTGAAAGTATAATAACGTCGGTTGGAAACACTTATATCGTAAATACGTGTACGGGAATTGAAGTTGAACGCGAAATAACAACAATTCAAAGAAACGAGACAACGAATACGCATGTGCCAAAGTTGAACGCATAATAACTGAGGTTGCGTAAAAGAAACAAAAAGCGAAGTTGAGTGTAAAGAAATATCCACACGAAATAGAGTGAATAAGCCGTAGAAATATTCACAAATAGAGTGTATATTGGGTTAGTTACTCAAAATTTGGCAATCAAAACAAAAAGAAATTCTAATTAGAATAGAAGAAATGTTCACACAAATGTGTATATGAGCAAAATAATAAACAGTGAGAAAAGAAAAGACAGTGAAAACGTAAACAAACAAAATGCAGAAAATAGCTAGTTTGAGAGTTGACCAACTCAAATCGTTATTGCGTGAACGCGAAAAACCCACAACGGGGTCAAAAGCAGAGTTAATTCAAAGGTTGTGCGAAGTTGAAAATAATGAAGAAATACGTATTGATGAACAAAGTGCGATGCAACAACAAATTAACCAGTTAAGAGATATGATGCAAGGCATTACTGATTTGTTGCAACAGCGAAACAGTGTAGAACAAATAAATAATAATAATACAGAACAAGTGGCACAACAGTTGAACGCGGTTCATACATCCACTCCAGTATCGATGGTAGATTTATCAAACGCGCGGTGTTCGGTAAAAGAGATAGCTGAAACGTTGCCGACATTTGATCCGACAAATGAACTTTCGTTGCCGGTAGAGAAATTCGTTGAACGTGTTAACCAAGCCCGTAATGCTTATCAGTGGAACGAAAAAAGTTTAATGTTAGCAGTTTTTAGTAAACTGAACGGTGTTGCAAAACTATGGTTAGATGCATCACCACAGTGTTATTCGGATTGGACAATTTTTTCGGAACGGTTAATAAATGAATTTAGTGTCAAAACAAACGAAGCGGAGGTACATTACAAGATGAATAGTTCAGTTCGCAAATATGACGAGAAAATCGTGGACTATTGTTTTCGTATGAACGCTATGGGTCAACGCTTTAATTTGAGTGAAGCGGCAATAATTAGTTATACGCGAAACGGGTTAAGAAATCGGGAGTTACAAAATGCAATTGCTCCATTACGGTTCGAATCGATGAGACATTTACGTGAAACGCTTGAGGAGCATAGTAGAAATCAAAATAGCATGACAGCCGTAAAGACTGATCAAAATAAAACGAAAATCGCGAGTAAAGACGGTAAAAGTAGTATTGAAAACAAAAGTAAAATTAAATGTTATAATTGTTTTGAAGAAGGCCACATAGCAACCAAGTGTCCTAAACCACAACGTAAAGTGCGATGTGTCGATTGCCAAAAGGTACATCCAAAAGGTGAACCTGTAAATTGTGGAAAAAAGAGTGTTACAACTCGTAAAGTTGAGTGTGCGGATGAGTTTTGCACAAAAATCGTGTACATTGAAAAACAAGCATTTAAAGCTTTTGTTGACACGGGAAGTGAGTGTAGCATGATCCGGGAATCATGTGCTAGCAAATTGCCAATCGAAAGAGTGCGTTGTTCACTGAAAATTAAAGGTATTTGTGGTGGCGCGCGCTTTTCAAACGAAGTGATTACAACCGATATCGAAATAGACAAAATCAAAGTGAACGTGATGTTATATGTAGTTATTGACAATTTGTTAACGTCAGACATTCTTCTGGGACAAGAGATATTTAATCGTAATATTTGCGCGAAAATAGATAATGGACAATTAAAATTCGAATACGCGTCGGTCGTTAAAAATCAAGTAATATCAGCATCTGAAAGAAAAGAAATAACTAGTAACGAAATCAAATGTGGTGAACTCGAAAATATAACGAAGGAGAAGATATTAGTATTGTTGAACGAATACAACGATATATTTGCAAGCAATGTTGGCGAAATAGGTAAGACAAACATTTTATCTATGAGAATTGAGTTAGACACCCAGGTTCCCATCGCACAAAATCCGTATCGTATACCCGAACCCAAGAAAGTTATCGTGCAAGAGATGATTTCTGAATTATTGGAGAGTGACATAATCGAACCATCAGAGTCAGAATACGCGAGTCCTATTGTAGTCGTGAAAAAGAAAAACGGCGAGTCGAGATTGTGCGTCGACTATCGAAGAATAAATCAGCAGACGCGAAAGGAAATTTATCCTATGCCGCATGTAGAAGAACAACTTCAGGAAGCGAAACGATTTAAATATTTTACCGTACTTGATATGAATAGTGGGTATTACCAAATCCCTGTAGAAAAAGACAGTCGAAAATTTACTGCGTTTGTTACAACAGATGGGTTGTATCAATTTAAACGAATGCCGTTTGGGCTAAAGAATGCACCCGTAGTTTTCCAACGACTCATGGCAAAAGTAAAGGAATATACAAAAAAGGGTGACATGATAAATTACATGGATGATATTTTAGTAGGGGGGTCAAGCATTGAGGAGATGTTAGCAAAGTTGCGACGAATATTTGATGCAATACGAAAATTGCATTTGACCTTGAATTTGAAAAAGTGCGAGTTTGCAAAAGAAACGATAGAATTTTTGGGACATACGTTAACACCTGAAGGTATTAGCCCAGGTGCAGTCAAAACAAGAGCGATAACAAATTTCGAAACTCCTAAAAATGTAACAGAAGTAAGGCAATTCCTCGGGTTGAGCGGGTACTTTAGAAAGTTTGTGCCTGGTTATGCAATTAAGTCTGAGCCTTTAAGATGTTTGCTCCGAAAAGATCAGAAATTTGTATGGCGTGAAGAACAACAAAAAGCATTTAATGAGTTAAAAACGGCGTTAGCGTCTAAACCAGTAATGACGTCATATAGAATCGAGGCAAAACATGAAATCCATACAGACGCGAGTTCGATTGGTCTAGCTGGGGTGTTATTACAGCTTGACGATGACGATTGGAAGCCGGTTATTTACTTTAGTAGGGCTACAACCGAAAATGAAAAGAAATATCACAGCTATGAGTTGGAGACCTTAGCTGTCGTAGAATCACTCGAACGTTTCAAATACTATGTTTATGGGAAAGAGGTTATTGTTGTAACCGATTGTAATGCGATTAAAGCAGCCATGGGAAAAAGAGAGCTCATACCTCGTATAGCGCGTTGGTGGCTCAAGGTTCAAGAATATGATATAAAGATTGAACATCGTTCTGGCAAGCGCATGGAACATGTAGATGCTCTGAGTAGAGCTCCTGTAGAAGAATCACGTGAGGTTGATGAAGCTTCCTTATGTGTGATGAAAATTGAATTAGACAAAGCAGACTGGCTGTTTAGCATGCAATTACAAGACGCAGATATCAAATCGATTATTAAACAGATGGAGATGAGCAATAGCAAGATGTTAGATGATTACATAGTTGAAAATGGTCGGTTATACAGGAAAGTTAATGGTATTAAGTTATGGGTAGTACCAAAGACTTTGCGTTCTAGAGTTTTACATGATTGTCATGATAATGCAGGTCACTTTAGTGTTGACAAGACAATACAGCGATTGACGAGTTACCTATGGTTTCCAAGAATGCGAAACTATGTGAAATCTTATATCAAGTCGTGCGTGGAGTGCGCATTTAACAAAGATCGAGGAGGGCGAAAAGAAGCCGAGTACCATTATGAAGACGTTGAGCCAATTCCATTTAAGACAATTCATTTAGACCATTTAGGTCCCTTTCCAGGCATATACTCGTCCTTGTAGATGCGTTTACAAAGTTTACCATTATACGAGCGGTCAAGAGTACAAAGACCAAACCAGTTTTAGATATTTTGAACGAAGTCAGTAGTTATGTAGGTATGCCCGAACGCATTATAACCGATCGGGGTACCGCATTCACATCCAAAGAGTTTACGAAATATTGTAGTGACAACGGAATCAAGCATGTCAAAAATGCCGTTCGGACACCGAGAGCCAACGGACATGCAGAACGTACAAACAGGACGATTTTATCAATTTTATTACCAACGACAACGAACGACAAATGTTGGGATACAAAGTTGCGAGAGATACAATGGTCGATAAATTCGATGCGAAATAAAACAACAACAAAGACACCACAGGAATTACTACTGGGTTTCTCACCTCGAGATATTCTGCAGAATAAAATACTACTAGCGTTACAAGACAACAACTGCGAAGCTGAAGAGATCGATATAGATGAAATGCGACGTACTGCAGCAGTCAAAATCAATAATGAGAGACAAAAAGCAAAGTTACGATTTGACAGTAAACATCGAAAACCAACAGTTTACCAAGTTGATGACTTAGTGCTTATTGAAAACGAAGCACCAAGCACTGGTCATTCACGCAAGTTAGAACCACATTACAAGGGTCCGTTCATAATTACAAAATCTCTGGGTAATGATCGGTATGTGGTCGAGGATCTGCCTGGTTCTCGTCGTAAGCAGAGGCACTACTCGTCAGTGTACGCCTCTGATAAGCTAAAACCGTGGTGCGAATTGCCACCGGATGAACCAGATGATATCGACGATGAAGATAGTTGTACAAAACCACCAAGTAATGAATCGGGGCGATCCATAATGTCAGGAGAGGCCGAATGTAAGCAAACACCGATGGCAACCTTGCCATAATGCAACTCTTCATAGAAACGAAGCCAAAGATTCAAAGCAACCGACAGTTGATCAGCATTCAGTAGTCGAGTTAAAACAGTCGAGTCGTCGTGTCGTGTTCATAAGCCGGTAGCATGAGCTGTCCCCGTGAAGCTGTAGTTAGCCGAATGAAATATTCATACATTAATATTTTCGTTTTCTAATATTTAAAATACTTTAATTAAATACATTTTCTAATACTTTGTTATATAAATTAACTAATCAATCATTAAACCATTATATGAAGTTATGTGTGTGTGTGTAACTTAATTTGTTTGGAACGTCCTGACCGCTAACCCCCACCCGGCCATGCCTTTCAATTGATTAAACTTTATACGGGTTTAAAATTTAGGTTCATTTTTTTAGCCGTGTGGAAATTTGGGAGCTACTAGTCTAAACTTGATGCAACTTTTCTGTAAGACTAACGGGATTGTCAACTTCAACCACTTCATCGATGATATTAGTATGGTTTTCGTTATGAAGCATGTTTTCTGTATTACGAAGGATGCTCTCGAGCTCCCCCTAATGACTGATAAGCTAATTTCTTTGGAAAATGCATACTTTAAATCATATATATTACTCGGAATAATTAAAAAGGCGTAAAAAGCCGGTGTTACAAATGTAGTAGTAATAGTTATTTTTCCCTCAAAGGGGGATGTTTTTGGTAGAAGGTTAGAATCATTCAGAATCAGGTTTTACTTAAAGTACATATAAACAAGATAACTTAAATGTATTTAAAAAATTATTTTGGGTGTATCCGGGATTTAGGTCTAGTAATCCCGGGTTTTTCGGGACTTAAAAAACTGCGGGATCCCGGGATTGGAGTCCCTACTGAAACCCTATAGAGGTCTCAGCGGCGGTACGTAATGAGTAAGAGATATGCTTCCATTGCTCGGTAACATCGTTAGGTCGAGGATTGCTCTCCGATAGCAGGTGTGAGAGTAGAGTGGAGAAATTATCAGCTGTCTGTGTCGTGCGCAGCTTCTCGACGTCAAACTTTCCTTCCGTTACTGTGCGCACTTTCTTCGCTGCACAGAGGCGTGTGCTTATCTTGGCCGCAACAAGATAATGGTCCTAGTCGATATTGGGACCACGTAGGGTACGCACGTCCAGAACGGTGGAGTTGTGTCTGCCGTCGGTCATAACATCATCAATTTGGTTTCTAGTTCTTTGA
The DNA here is from genome assembly GCA_964058755.1 of Campiglossa producta. Taxonomy (NCBI): domain Eukaryota; kingdom Metazoa; phylum Arthropoda; class Insecta; order Diptera; family Tephritidae; genus Campiglossa; species Campiglossa producta. The sequence goes on from CAXKVI010000002.1 coordinate 43,267,827, forward strand.
TCACGGGACAGCTAGTAATAATTAAGCAAAAATATAGTAAAAAATGTCCCATATATATAGTAAAAATTACACAAAAAATTACTACTCAAAAATACAGTAGAAAAGCAAGGTATGAAACCGATTAAAATAAAGTTCCGGTTTCGGTTACTGTTTTGTAACGTGTTTCGGTTTTGGGTCCCGTTTCGTTCTTCAACATTTATTTCGGTTTCGGTTATGGTTTCGGTTTCCAAATAAAGCCACAAAAATAAAAAAAATTGTGCTACCACAAAACTCAAATATGTACCTAAATGCAAAATAAGTCTGCATTTTTCTAACTTTACTCCGGTGGTCATGATGAATTTTCTTCAATATAGTAATAAATATTACTTCCGCTCTTTATGGAAAAAATTTTGCTTCAAAATAAATTTAAAAATTTAACTCTATTTTTTCTATTAGAAAAATGTTAAAATGGAACATTAATATGAGTGACGCTTTCTGAGACGGGCCACTAAACATTTTTTTTTCGGATGTCCTAGATTTTTTTCGATGGTTTCATTCGCCTATAGTTCAATTCTTTCGGAATTTTTATATTGAGGTCAAAAAGTGTCTTTTGTAACCTTGCTTAACCATCCTCCATGAAAATTATTCAGGGTACCTAGCCCCTTTTTAAAATAAAATATGTGTCCACAAAAAAAATCAAAACCGATTGGAACTGTTTCCGGCTTTTTAAGCGGTTTTAGTTTTGTTCTTTTTCAGGTAAAAATAACGGTTACGGTTTCAGTTTCGGTTTTGGAAAATTAATCGGTTTTAATCGGTTACGGTTTCGGTTTCGGTTGCAATCCTTGTAAAAAAGAAAATATAGTAAAATGGCACAAGAAAAATATAGTAAAAATTACCCAAAAATATAGTAAATTACGCAAAAAATGTAGTAAAATTTACGTGGCACCTTGAATTTGACATTGCCCATACCAACAACTGTAGGATATATTTTTTTTGGAAACCAGCCGGCAGCCCTAAAAGACGAGTTTTGAGAAACTATGAACCAAAAATGTCTTCCAAAAAAAAAAAAAAACTTAGTCCCCCTTCCCAAAATCCTGGATCCGCCACCTATGCGATGAACACGTTCAAAAAGGTTACACATATGTACGCCACGTCCAAAAGTTGTTTTATCAAACTAATAATACAAATAGCTTTACACGCTTCGCCATCAGTGAATACGATTACCTCCACTGTTCTTATTTGTATGTAGTAAATTAGTGTGTTTAACTGACGTGTCAAATGTGACAGGTCACTTTTTGCGATTTGTTAGTTTTTCAGATCATTAAAAATGTTAAGCTATTATTATTGTCTTAATTATTGTTAATGAAGTTGTTACAAGCGTGCCAACAAGAACTTTATAATGGAAAAGCATTGTCACAAAGGTCAACTCATAGCAAAAAAAAAGGTGAACGCAAAAAAATCAGAGAAGGGTACAATTAAAAAGGCAAAGCAAAAAGCGTAAAACTCAATTAAATTTATTTGTAATTAAAACGACAACTCACTTCCATTAAACAAAAACGGACGTCAATGACCACTTTTGGTGTACATAGAGATATGATGCTTCATTCTAGGACTTTCTACTTGTGCGTTTCAACTTCGGGCCACCTTTTTCCTAAAGTCATTTATTTATCGACCAATATCTCGGGAACGTCTAAAGCTATTTGGATAAAATTTAGCATATAGCTATTGTGCTTCATTCTAAGACTTTTTACTTGGGTGTTGCCACTTCGGTCGGTGTAAGGCGTTGCCGCCTATCTAATTTTTTTTTTTTTAAATATTTAACAACACATGCCAATATGGGTTTCAAATAAAACGTATTTTCTCCTGTGTACCAACGAAGTTATTTTCGGTTAGGGTTGCCACATTTTTTACTTATTCCTTTGTGTATAGACCAATACCTCGGAAACCAATTGACCTTGGGGCAGTTTTCAGGGTTGGCGCCTATCTAATTTTTTTTAATAAACATTATACCCTTTGAAACTTTGGTGGACTTTTGACCGTTTGTGAATAATTTTTTCTTAAATTATTCTATGTTTTTTTATTATTAGTGAACAAGATGGAAAAGTAACAACAATTACAAGCTACCATGATTACGTAATTTCGGCCTTGCTCAAGGGCACTTATCAAATGGCTTTGTGTTAAGAAATTTTTCATCACCTTTTGTTGGTCATCGAACCAAGAACCAAGGGGATTAGGAATTTCTAAGCCCGCAGTGTGTACCTCTTACACCAAGCTGCGTTGAGATTATTGCTAGCTTATATCCATCATGTTCACTTAGTATGTATTCATTTTATGTTGTTTGTTTGTTTTTATACTACCTTATCGACAACTAGAGCGACATCAATCGATCGCCATTTATACTAGCAGTGTCAAGGATTTTAGTGCACCCCGTGATCATTTTACTGACAGCTGCAGCTTATTTTCATAGGGTGGCTTTTTTCGCTGTGTCCTGCGATTAATATGTATGTATTTTTTATACAAACAAACAACATAAAATGAATACATACTAAGTGAACATGATGGATATAAGCTAGCAATAATCTCAACGCAGCTTGGTGTAAGAGGTACACACTGCGGGCTTAGAAATTCCTAATCCCCTTGGTTCTTGGTTCGATGACCAACAAAAGGTGATGAAAAATTTCTAAACACAAAGCCATTTGATAAGTGCCCTTGAGCAAGGCCGAAATTACGTAATCATGGTAGCTTGTAATTGTTGTTACTTTTCCATCTTGTTCACTAATAATAAAAAAACATAGAATAATTTAAGAAAAAATTATTCACAAACGGTCAAAAGTCCACCAAAGTTTCAAAGATTCTCAAATTAATGACCACAAACTCATAACATACATACATATTAATCGCAGGACACAGCGAAAAAAGCCACCCTATGAAAATAAGCTGCAGCTGTCAGTAAAATGATCACGGGGTGCACTAAAATCCTTGACACTGCTAGTATAAATGGCGATCGATTGATGTCGCTCTAGTTGTCGATAAGGTAGTATAAAAACAAACAAACAACATAAAATGAATACATACTAAGTGAACATGATGGATATAAGCTAGCAATAATCTCAACGCAGCTTGGTGTAAGAGGTACACACTGCGGGCTTAGAAATTCCTAATCCCCTTGGTTCTTGGTTCGATGACCAACAAAAGGTGATGAAAAATTTCTAAACACAAAGCCATTTGATAAGTGCCCTTGAGCAAGGCCGAAATTACGTAATCATGGTAGCTTGTAATTGTTGTTACTTTTCCATCTTGTTCACTAATAATAAAAAAACATAGAATAATTTAAGAAAAAATTATTCACAAACGGTCAAAAGTCCACCAAAGTTTCAAAGATTCTCAAATTAATGACCACAAACTCATAACATATAAACATTATACAAATAAATATAAAACATAAATTGTTGCTCGATATATCGAGCCCTAACCGCTAAATAGGCTTAAGCCACTTATCTCGCTTAGTGATCGATGTGTTTTGGAAATAAATTTAAATTTGAATAATATTAAGTCTACTTCGAAAAAAACCGAGCAAACCATTCTTTTTTGGTTCTTGGATATTCATAATTTTTAGGTAAAAAGTTAGGGGCATAGTCATAGTCGAGATAAAGTAGGTACTAAAGTTAGTGTCAGCTTTTTGACATCACTTCCAATGGACTATCTGTCAAAAAAGCTTACGCTAACATTAGTACCTACTTTATTTCGACTATGACTATGCCCCGTAACTTCTATCACGTGCGCTAAGCTACACGCGGTTTTTGATTAGTTACTACCACTTGATCCTCTTAAATTTTCCTTAAATTGATATTTTTAATTAACTTACCATCACTCTTTGTGCCACGCTCATTGCGTATCAAAATCTCATGATCATCTTCCTCCCATATTTCACCTTGTGTAGCCGTGGTCGGTTGTGTCTGATCGGCAACAGGTAACGCTAATGGCGTCTCCTGCGCATCTGTAGTGGCACAGACAGTTGCAGGTAACAGAGCTAATGCTGCCACACATACCCCAATCGACAGCGCAATTAAATGGCAACGTCGCATTTTTCTCAATGAAATGTTTTTTTTTGTTGGTGCTTCGGTGCGAGTGTGTGAATGTGCTTGCGGGATGAAAAGTGTGCGAGAAGGTGTTAAGCCGTAGAGTGCTGTATCTCCTTTTGTTAGTACTTCTTCTCTCTCAGTTATTCTTGTTTTACCTGGAAATGAAAGATACAATTTATTTTAATGTACTACATTTATTAGGAACAAGGTATGCAACCTATTAAAATAAAGTTTCACTTTTGTAAAGGGTTTTGGTTTCGGTTTCGGTTTCGTTCTTCAACATTTATTTCTGTTTCGGTTACAGTTTCGTTCCGGTTTCGGTTTCCAAATTGCCAACTGAAATATTTTCAAGTAGGGTTGCGACCTAGGGTTGCAACCTTACCTCTTTATATTTGTTTATCCAGACTATCCCGGGAATTGGTTGACCGATTTGGATCAAATTTTGAATATAGATAGTATGGTTGATTCTAAGACTATCCAATTGGGGGATTCCATTTGGGGCGGGTTACAGGGTTGCCACCTATCTAATTTTTTTTTTAAATTATGGAGCAACATATGCCAACATATGGGTATCAAATGAAAGGTGTTTTCAACCGATAGGGTAGCCGCCCAGGGTTACCATTTTACCATATTGTATTTGTATTGTATATTTTTGGAGATCATATTTGGATTATTTTAGTATCATTTTGAGATTATTTAGGGGTCGCTGTGGAATAATTTTGGGGCTATTTTGAGATCATTTTGGGTTTAAATTTGGATTGATTTGTGGTCATTTTCGGATCATTTTGGAGTCATTTTGGGATAATTTTTGGGACAATTTGGGAACATTTGAGGGTCTTTTTGGGGTCGTTTTGGGATTATTTTGGGAACGTTTTTGGATAATTTTGGGATAATTTTAGGGTGCATTTAAGGGTGTTTTTGGGGTCATTTGGGAATCATTATTGGATCATTTTAGGGTCATATTGGTTTAATTTTGGGATCATTTTTGGGTCGTTTTGGGTTCAATTTCGTATCATTTTCACCCAGGTACCGTTGAAATGGAACATTAATATGAGTGATGCTTTCTGAGACGGGCCACTAAACATTTTTTTTCGGATCTCGTAAATTTATTTAGATGGCCTCATTCGACTATGGTTCAATATCCTTTACCGGAGTTTTGATATTGAGGTCAAAACGTCTCTTATGTAACCTTGCTAAGCCATCTTCCATGAAATATATTCAGGGTAGCCGTTGGTAAAATAAAATATGTGAAAGAAGACATTAAAAAAATTCAAAATCGTTTGGAACTGGTTTAGGCTTTTGAAACGGTTTCGGTTTCGTTCGTTTTCAGATAAAAATTACGGTTACGGTTTCGGTTTCGGCTTTGTAAATGAGTCGGTTTTATTCGGTTACGGTTACGGTTTCGGCTTCTGTCCTTTATTTAATTTTTAGTATTCGATTATAATGGGAAAAGCCATTTAACATAATTTATAAGCAATCGAAAACTGTTTAAGCGCAAGCATATACGTCTAAAAAAAAAACTAATGGCGGCGATATACCAACAGGTTATCATAACCTCTAACGAGTATTTTAGCCGAGCTTCTCTTTCCAACTTGTGGTGTGTTGCTTTTTGAGTTTTTCCTACAAGTTGGGACCTACAGTTTTTTGCCGACTCCGAACGGCACTTGCAAAGCAAATGAATTTTTTGCTGAGAAGTTTCTCATGGCAGAAATACACACGGAGAGTTTGCCAAACTACTGCCGAGGGGCGACCCCGTTTAGAAAAACTCTTGTTCTAAATAATTTTTTGATGTTACTTTTGCCGGGCATCGAACCGCCACGACTTGGTGTAGAAGGCCGAACACTTACCGCTACATCACGGCGGCCGCCAGTACCGCATATACCGTCTGGTTATCCAATTATTAAATAAGAAACATTGAGTTGATTGTCAAAGAACAAGAGAAACATTTTGCATAACGACAATCGGGTGGAATGAGTCAATGGAGCATTTAGCAGCAGTTTCATTAAAAACTATGTTGTTATGCAAAGTTCAAGAGAAATTTAGAAAATGGTTTGGGTAATTAACTTTTCAGTTTTGATGAGTTTAACAATGAACCACACTTAATTTATGAGCTTCTCTTTTGCGCTGGATTGGGTATGCCAGTGCGTATGAGTAACAAATTAGAAAACTATAGGAGGATTCATCAAACCTTATAAAGCGTGTAAACGTATAAATTTATCAACTGTGTACACAAATTTGATAAACTTCCGCGTCAATTTTAGTGTGTAAAAGAGTTCGTAAATTTATCCAATTTAATGACGCACACTGGATGTAAGCATTGAAATTGATTAAGACTGAATCTTGTAAACAATTTATAAACTTCTGAAATCAATTTAAAAACCTTGCCATAAATGTAACTAATGCTGAGGATTGTTGAGCATTTATAAATTAACAATTAGACAAGTAATTCCTTTATGGCAATACTCGACCCCATTTGGAGACACCAAGGAATGAGCAAAAGTTCTTTGTTCAAGGTTCATGTACCCCACAAGTAACGTCAAACGTGGCTTGATTTTTCAAAAAAAAAAATAAAATTTTAAACTTGCTTTCCCAACATTTTGATTTTAGAAGGAAATAAGGCGATAATTTATAGTTACTTGCCAATGGTATAAGGACCAATCTTTAAATGAACAGATGTGTCTCCCCTCTGCTGTGGGTAAAAAATTTGCAAGGGCTACTATTTATTTGTTTGAGTTCTCATTACATATTAAAATAATGCGGTTTCTCATATTAACCCTTTCCCGCCGGCTGTACTTTTAAAAGTACAGCAAATTAGGCTCTTTTCCGTGATTTTTTTAGGACACACCTTAATCGATTCCGACTAATTTGCCAATCCTGTGGTTAGTTGACAGTCCATTCTAAGCAATTAATTTTTTTTACCGTTATTGGGATCACATTGTGTCACCTGTGATGTGTCAAAGTCAATCAGTTAGAAAAAAAATGTATCTTTTAAGAGTTGTACATCTGTGAAGTGATAAAAAAGTAAACTGTGACTATTTAAATATCTTTATTTATTGAAAACGTGTATAGAAAAGCATTAGTAGGAATACTAAAAACAATATTTTTGCAATAAGTTCAGTTTTATACATTTTTTTACGCTCCAAAATCTGGTGTACTTTAAAAAGTACAGCCGGCGTATATAGTATTCATTTTTTGCTTTTTTCTACCGTATTCAGAAATTTCTGTAGTACAGGACAAAAAAATTTTCCGTGAGAAAAATAGCTTTAGAGGTCTCCAAGAAGCAGTTGAGGATCTATTGTGTTATAATTATGAAAGAAATGATGTTACAAATTCGGATTTAATCATCACTTCCCTAGGGCAAGACCCCCAAATTTAAACTGAGGAGTGTACATACTAACGCCGGCTGTACTTTTTAAAGTACAGGTTAGGAAATGGGCGTGGCATAAAAAAAAAATTTAAAAACTATTTTTTGGCATCTAGAGGCCACGGGTTCTATACCCCGGCGTTAATGGGTTAATTATGCATATTTATGGTTTCCATTTTAATTACTTGTTGTATTCAACTCGTGTCATATAACAGAGGTCAACAAAAAAAGAGTTTTGGTTTGGTGCAGTTCTGTATGTTACTGAAGTCGGTATTTTTTCTTACTAATGAATGGATCCGGGTACCCAGAAGCCCTACAAAGGAAATCTCATTTCTGCCCAAAGTGTCGCTTGCTGGGTATTCAGTTGGCGCTTACACCTTTTGCATAATCACCGACGATATGTATATGTATACATATGAGGTCTATTTTCTGTTTAAATTTTTTTGTTTGTTTAATTTTTTAGTAAATATTTGAAGAATCATCGGGAATCATTTTCTTAATGCCAATTTTTCAAACCCGGTTTTATTGCACATTACCTTTTGTATTGCTTTTTTGCATTGTCTAGATAACAAATTTTCTAAAATTATGCACGCCATAACTGTAAAAATGTAATTAGAAATAGTAGGGTAATATAAACTGATATACATTATTTAGCATGGAAGCGTCGAAAGTGATTCGAAACAGCACTAAAAGATCATACGGAAAGTGTAACACTGATAATATGAACGACGTAAAAGTTAAAGTATAGTTGAAAGAAGTAAATTAAAAAACTATGACTTTAGCATTTTTTTTGCTCTCCTGACAAGTTATGATTTTTTTATTCGTGATAATGTTTCATTTGACCATTCACCGGCTAATAGTACATTTACATCGCACCAAATTTGGCGGAAAATTCGGCGTTTTTTTCCATACAAAACTCATTTACCAAATTTGGAATTCCATCACAATTGACCTCATTTGCCAAACATTTTTTTTTTTTTCGAAGGCCATACAGAAGTTCGAATTCCTGATCATAAATGGAGGATAATGACTAAGTGCATATGAGTTTTTCATGTTAATGGAAACCGTGCCTCATCGCCTTTACTTGTTTTCAGGAAAAGCTTCTATGTAAATGAATATATCTTTTCACCCTAAACTCAGATCAAATCTAAATAATTTCTCAATGCAAACCGTTTCGAATTTTCATATATTTTTGCTCACAAATTATGTGAGAGTGAGGAATTCTGCAAAGTAAAAATTATGTGAATAAAACAGGTACGCCTCTTCCTGGGACTCCTTGCTGTGTGTATGTTTTTTTTTTTTTTTTGTCAGAGGAGAAAGCATCGAAAGCCTTAAAGTCAGTGTGGGACTTAAACCAGCACTAAAACTCCAACCGTCATGTACCGATCCCCCCGGTACCTCCGTCGGGAGGTGGTTTGAGCACTAGGCTCAACGTCTGTTGGTCATCGTAAAACGTCCATTTCAGTTCTTGACTGGGGATCTTTTTATAGGAATTTTTTTTTTCTACTATCTGGGAGTGTTATTGAAAAAAAAAAAACGTCAGACTTGTTCAAGATTATAACAAATTTATAATTATAAACTTATGTACATACAACTTACTGCATTTGCTTACCATTCGTCGGAGCTGCTATCAGGTTGAATACCTGTACATCGATGTTGTCGTCATCAGGAGATTGGATTGCCCATGTTCGACGGTTGGAACGGCCGTAGTTCCAATACCGCATCTTTTAAATCAACAGTGTTTGCAATTGAACACTAACTCGTACAACGGCTGTCTTGACAGCCACGGCAGTTGGAGAGGCTGTGTTTCCAATCTGCTCCCAAGACTTATGTTTTAACTATGCAATTGGCTCAGGTTTGGGTCACGCAGGTCAGGCGGTTGGGACGGCCGTGGGTCCAATACCGCGTCTATTAAATGTTTCCAGTCAGACACTTACTCGTACAACATCTGTCATGGCAGCCAAGGCAGCTGGAACGCCCTGGTTCCAATACTGCATCAATTAAAATCAGCAATGTTAACAATGAGACACTCGCCTATTAGTTTCAGACCAACTCAGAGGCTGTGTGTATGTGTGTACATAAATGTGCGAGCATACATACATACACACACAAACTATTTCACAGTTGCGTCTATGCCTGTATATGTGGCATTTTTGTACTGTAACTTTGTGTTTGGGTATCTCTTTAATGGTTATATTAGATAAATTGAAAAATTTCATTTTGAGCGTTAAATTTGCTATGAAATTAACTTAAGTTCATTTAATAAATTTTCCTGTTTTTGACCTTCACAAAACCTTTTCAGAAATTAGTCAATTTTCGACCTCGAAAAACTTTGTGATGGTCCCCGCAAATGCTGGGGTAAAGGTGGCTGTACGATTTTTTGTTGACAGAATATGCTCATAGATTTAGATAGAAGATTTTTACGAAAACAAAAAACGGGGATAAGGCGCGTTTCCCATTAACATAAAAAACTTATATTTGGTGATTAACTCCATTTATGGCCAAAAATACGAATTTCTGTATGCCCTTCGAAAAAAACGAAAATCGACTTTTTTGTCCCACCCCAATGCATATACTTTTTCTTTTTAAAACCTTTAATTGTAATTATTGATTTAGCCGTAACCACAATTGACACGTTCCGTTTTGGCTTTGCTGATATCCGCCGCTTCTATCTACACACTTATGTATGTATGATGGTTAAAAAAAAAAACAATTTTTTATTTAAACTTTTTACATTCTGCTGCGGTTGCCTCATTTAATTTAATTTATTCATTTTTTCATTGTAATTCATTTCACGCAAAACCAGATGCGCTTTAATTGCTTATACGAATGTTATACGAAATTATTATAATTTTCTGTTCAATGGTTTCATTACAATTCTGATTACAAAAAATGAAATATGATTTGTTCGCTCATTTGTGCGTATTGTGAAGCACTGCATTCATAACTCTGTTCAAGTGGCTCAACTTTTAAGTTTTTAATGTTTTCACGAGGTTTTTGAAGTGTGTGGAGAATAAATTGAAAATATTCGGATGAATCTCATCATTTTATTTTAATTATGCAAATTATTTATTTTATAAATTAAAATAATTGTATAGCATAATTTCTATTTTAAGTGGGCTAAATCAGTTTAATATTCACCAGAAAAATATGTTAAACTAGTGAATTTAATTTATTTTGCTGATCAAACTGTTTTAAGTATATAACAACGTAAAACTCATACGTACAGTAAAAGTGTCTATGTGTTAGTACTCAAAGTATCCCAACAAACATTTTTAGTTAATCTCAATTTGAGATGCATTTGAGATCCAATCATCTTCTCAAATCTCAAACGTTCTATTTCAATTTGAGGCGAAATAACCGTTGATAGCGTTCTCAACCTAAAAGGCTCATTTTTAATATGGGATTTTCCCTGATTTTCAAATTGAGAACGGCAGAATTTTCAAACGTTTCTCAAACTGAGCGGAGTGGATCGAAATGGAATCCACATGCTCTCATTGATATATTTATTCAGAGATGCCAATCATGCAAAACAAATACCCATTTTAATATAAAGCGAGTTTCCTTTTATGCAGTTAAGTTTTACTTAATACTCTTTTAATTAATATAGTTCAACAAATAGTCCTGTTATATAAACAACATTTGAGAAAAAGTTGAGAATAGATGTTTTCTCAAACGTTTGAGTTTTTGGTGCTCGATGTTTGTTGGGATGCATATGCTAAGTGCAGGTAATGGCATGTTCCGCCTTGAGCGGCTGGGGCGTATGAGTGACGAAACTTTGCAAAACTATTTGTCAACATTGTGTGTATCACTTTCACTCGTCAACATAAAAACTTCACATGCACTTATTTGCATCAGCTGAGGCCATAGACAAAGGTGTGTTGGTAAAATCTGGAACCTAAGCAGGAAAAACTTTTAAAATAAATAATTTAAGAAATCATGAGAAACTAGCAAGCTGTCCAAATCAGCGAGATTTGCTTCTAATCGATTCCCTTTAAACACTTTTTTTAATTCTTTTAAAATTATTTTAAATTAAAAATAGTTTTTTCTTCTAAAAATATCTCAATTTATACTTTTTAGGCCCTGTTTTTCAGTGCAAGTTTTAACTTCAGTGCGAGTTTAAACTTAGTTTAAACTGCAAATTTGTTTAGGATAAACTCTAGTCATATTTGTCTTTGGTTCAAAATTGCACTTACTTACTTACTAGTCTGTGAAAAAAACAGCAGCAGCAGAGCATATGTTTCAAATACTAGCCAAATTGAATCATGAATAAGATTTTTGCAAATAATTGCTTTTGATGAGCCACATTTTTCAGTAACAGATGTCGCTGGCAAGCAATAATGTTGCATGGTTCAACGCAGTGTTCAAGTTGGGTGTTTTTTTGAGATTTTGCATACGGGTGTTTCCAGCGTTACGGACGTTCCATGATGTCACATTATTAAAACCTTTATATTAAGTTGCTTTCTTGTTTGCACCACCTTTTTCTTACGATTTTGTGGAATCTTTCAAAGTGTGTTTAGGTACCTTCCCGTTGACCTAGAGACTTGAAACTTGGAACATAGTTCAGAGCTCCGTGACAATGCAATGTGAACGAAAAAAACGTCCACTAGGTGGCGCATGGATCGATATATTTCGAAAATACGTTTTAAATTGAGATTCTTGCGATCGACTTTTGACTAACTTCCCGGAACCTAGAAACTTATTTAGCACGAAGTTGCGTGAAAGGTCACAACACAATTCTCAAAAATAAAAATTACGATAGGTGGCGCGCTGTGCGATATAATTGAAAATCTCTGAAACACACGGGAAATCTAGCGATCGGTTTTTGAGTAACTTCCCGGTAAGCTATAGACTTGAAACTTAACACATTTATCAGAACCCGGTGACAATGCAATACCTCATCAAAAAATTTGCACGGAGCACGGATCGAGATATTTGGAAAATTAGATTTCAATCAGAAATCTTGCGATCGACTTTTAACTAACTTACTGGCAACCTAGGGAGTTGAAATTTGGCACGTAGTTGCGGGCACGGTGACAATACAATTTGAAAAAATTAAAATTTCGAAAGGTGGCGCGCTGGTCGAAATAATTGAAAATATCTGAAACACACGGGAAATCTTGCGAACGATTTTTGAGTAACTTCCCGGTAAGCTATAGTCTTGAAACTTGACACAATTATCAGGACCCGGTGACAATGTAATCCCTCATCAAAAAATTTCCTGTAGGTGGCGCACTGATCGAGATATTTGGAAAATTCGATTTCAATAAGAAATCTTGCGATCGAATTTTAACTAAGTAACTTACTGGCAACCTAGGGAGTTGAAATTTAGCACGTAGTTGCGGGCACGGTGACAATACAATTTGAAAAAATTAAAATTCCGAAAGGTGGCGCGCTGGTCGAAATAATTGAAAATCTCTGAAACACACGGGAAATCTTGCGATCGATTTTTGAGTAACTTCCCGGTAAGCTATAGACTTGAAACTTGACACATTTATCAGAACCCGGTGACAATGCAATCCCTCATCAAAAAATTTCCTGTAGGTGGCGCACTGATCGAGATATTTGGAAAATTCGATTTCAATCAGAAATTTTACGATAGACTTTTAACTAACTTACTGGCAACCTAGGGAGTTGAAACTTAACATGTAGTTGCGGGCACGGTGGCATACAATTTGAAAAAATTGAATTTTCGAAAGGTGGCGCTCTGGTCGATAAAATAAAATAAGGCATTCAATTTCTTCGAACCTTCTTGATTGTAGGCAATACTAAAAAATAGATAATAAAAAGATGATAAAAAAAAATTTTAAAGAAAACCTTTATATGAATGCTGTCAAAAAGCAGCAGCAAATTTCTAGTTAAACAAAGACATGGTGTCGGTGTCTTTGGTTTTGAAATTTTTGTCATACCAATTGTAATAAATTTTTGAAATTTGAAAATATAAAGGTGGAGTGCATGTTTGCAAACTAAGGCAAACAATTTCTTATATTGGTTCACGTTCAGCCACAAACTCGAGTTTATTGACAACAACAATATGAATTAACTCAAAAAATGTTCCATAAACTTGACTTTATCGCCCAGCGTGAAAGTAGTCTTAGAGCCGAAATGGAAGTTCGGAAATCGACTATCGTCTTTAACTAATTTTCTGGCAACTTAGGGACTTAAAATTTAGCTGGTTGTTGTGGGCACAACAATTTCGTTGAGGACTATCGTCGATTGCGTGCGCAACTCATTAATTAGTTTGCGAACGTGCACTCCACCTTTATATTTTCAAATTTCAAAAATTTATTACAATTGGTATGACTAAAATTTCAAAACCAAAGACACCGACACCATGTCTTTGTTTAACGAGAAATTTGCTGCTGCTTTTTGACAGCATTCATATAAAGGTTTTCTTTAAAAAAATTTTTATCATCTTTTTATTTCCGTTGTTTTCGAATATAAATTTTAAAAAAAAGTTTATTGAAAATATTTTGTAAAAATTTGATTAAAAAAGAATTTTATCAATTTTTTTTTCAATTTCGGACATTTTTAATTTTCACTTAAAACTTGATCCTTTTCCTTTAAATTTTTTTTTTTTTTTATAACGGACCTCGAATACTTATTAATTTTTTTCGAAAGACAATTTATTTATTTTTTTGCAGTTTTTCTCTAGGCTTTGATAAATTTGGTTCGCGTCTGCACTACTAACGAAATTAAACTTAAGCTAATGCTATGGATACACACACGGATATTATCTCCAAAAAATCTTCTTTAATCAGATCCAAGTTTTATCCTGACACACACAAAATTGAAGATTAACAATCGGCGCCGTCTAGTGCTTTGGTTGCATTACTCGCGGTTTAAAACTAGATGTCGCTAAGGATTGTTTATTTTTTATTGACTCTAGTGTCCAGTAGCGGTAAAATCGTAATTTTGGTAGTTGTACTTGCTATTTTTGTTTATTTATTGGTGACAGTAGCATTCAACTCGTTATTTCGTTTCCTGAAATCTGCTCAAATCTTCTTCATTTTTGGGAGTTTATAATGAAGATTTTGCTCAAGTTAACTCCCAAAAACGGAGTTAATTCGGAATTTGCACTAATTTATCAGCCCTATAAGAAAATAGAATCCAGTCAAAATGGTTATTATGAAAAATAAATATAATTTAAAAAAAACTAAAACTCACGCTTTTAGAGAGTATTGAACTAAAAAGTTGAAAATAATTTTAAAAACCCTACACAGTAGTATTGTGGAAAAAGCGTGGTCCGCTTTGTTCCATAATCTTCGTTTTTTATTTAAATTCTGGGCCTCCACTTTCGTTTGATACCCATATTGTAGGCAATTTTGAATATTATTGGACAACCTCATTTTGACCGATAACTCAGTTATCGATAAATATATTGAAATATTCCAAAGTCCAATAGAAACCTGTAGAACTTCCCTTTTGTTTGATACCCAGCTTGTAGGCATTATGACCGATAACTTAGTTATCAATAAATAAGTACATATATCGAAGTCCAAATGCAACCTCCTATCGTTTGACACCCATATTGAAGGAACTTTTCAAGGTTTTTGTGATAGTCATATGCCACTATCGGGTAGACTGAAGTAGAGTTACATACAAACAAGCAAACATACATATGAATGTATGTAAAAGTAAAGCTAATGAAAGCGTAGTAAAGAAACTAGCATTATGCGGGAAAAGCGTCGAGCGCTCGATATACGGACAATAAGCGGACCACGCTTTTTCCACAATACTACTGTGTAGGGGTTTTAAAATTATTTTCAACTTTTTAGTTCAATACACTCTAAAAGCGTGAGTTTTAGTTCTTTTAAACTATATTTATTTTTTACTTTTTAGTCAAATGTCCTATGAAATTATCGATAAATATATCGAAAACAAGTAAGGAAGTCTAAGTTCGGGTGAAACCGAACATTACATACCCAGCTGTGCACATAAAGTGGGCGTGATCGTTCACCGATTTTTCTTATTTTCTGTGGTAGTACTCTACATAAACATAACATGCCTGGTACCTAGTTTCGTAAATCTATCTCACACCGTTCTGAAGTTGTTAGCAGTCGAATTTAAAAATTACTTGACTCATAAGTGGGCGGTGCCACGCCCACTTTCCAAAATTTTGAAAAAATTATGTAGAGAATATGAAAGTTGATGTATGTACCAAATTATATTATTATAGCGAAATCAGTTAATTAGATATGGACTTTTCAATATTTCCACCTCCTTTCAATATAACTTTTATGAAAAAGTAGGCGTGGTCGCGAAGCGATTTCGTTTATTTTCTATAGCTGAATTTACCACAACAATAGTATGTCCTCTACCAAATTTCGTTATACTAGCATAAACTGTTCTGAAGTTATTAAGAGTCAAAATTTTAAAATTTCTTCAAATATACGTGGGCGGTACCACGCCCCCTTTTCAAAATTTTTTATAAAATCGGCCTTAGAACATCTAAATCAATACATATTGCAAATTTTATCATTGTAGCTGCTTCTAATATTGAATTAACCCATTTTATACGTTTTTCGAAATTTTCGATATCGAAAAAGGGGCGTGGTTATGGTCCGATTTTACCCATTTTCAATAGCAATCTATTCTGAACCCAAATAAGTACGCATGCCAAATTTGGTGAAGATATCTCATTATTTGCTCAAGTTATCGTGTTAACGGACAGACGGACGGACGGACGGACGGACGGACGGACGGACGGACGGACAGACAGACGGACATGGCTCAATCAAATTTTTTTTCGATCCTGATCATATTGATATATGGAAGTCTATATCTATCTCGATTCCTTTATACCTGTACAACCAACCGTTATCCTAACAAAGTTATAATACCCTGTGTACAAGTACAGCTGGGTATAAATACAGCAGTCCAAACGAAACCTCTGGACTTCCACTTTCGTTTGATACCAATATTGTTAGGAAATTTTAAGGTATTTGGCCTCGCATTTTGACAATAACTCAGTTATCGGTAAATTTATCGAAATATCTCGATGTCTAAAGAGACCTGGGGCCTTCACCTTTCGTTTGATACCCATATTGTAGGAAAATTTTAAGGTTTTCGGGCAACCACATTTTGATTGATAACTCAGTTATCGATAAACTTATCGAAATAAGTCGATGTCCAAATGAGACCTGGGGCCTTCACCTTTCGTTTGATACCCATATTGTAGGGAAATTTTAAGGTTTTCGAGAAACCACATTTTAAGCGATAACTCAGTTATCGATAAATATGTCGATGTCCAAATGAAACCTGGGGCCTTCACCTTTCGTTTGATACCCATATTGTAGGGAATTTTTTAGGTTTTTGGGCAATCATATTTTGACCGATAACTCAGTTATCGATAAATTTATCGAAATATATCGAAGTCCAAATGAAACCTGGGGCCTTCCCCTTTCGTTTGATACCATATTGTAGGGAAATTTTAAGGTTTTCGGGCAATCATATTTTGAAACCAGGGGCCTTCCCCTTTCGTTTGATACCCATATTTTAAGGACATTTTACGGGTTTTGGGACACTGGGGCTTAGACCGAACGAGAGTAACATACATACAAGCAAGCAAACAAACAAACAAACAAACATACAAGTGAACCTAATAAAACCGTGGTAAAAAAAAATAATTTTGGTCTTATTTTGGGATCATCATCATCATCATTTATTGGCGCTTAACCGCCTAAGCGATTTTGGCCGTTGCATATCAAAGCACGCCAGTCATTCGTTTTTAGCGATAACTGACGCCAATTGGAAACCCCAAGGGAGTTCAAGTCATCCTCCACCTGTTGTTTCCATCTCAGTCGAGGCCGCCCCCTTCCTCTGCTGCCGAATTCAGGCGACGATAGGAAAACCTTCTGTGCTGGAGCTTCTTTGTCCATTCGCATAACATGGCCCAGCCAGCGGAGTTTTTGGGCTTTAATTTAATTCGCTGGACTATGGTCAGATCTGCGTAGAGCTCGTACAGCTCATCGTTAAATTTCCTTCGATACTCGCCGTTGGCATCACGGGAAGGACCATAAATCTTCCGGAGAACTTTTCTCTCAAATACTCCAAGGGCCATCTCATCTTCTCTTGACATTGTCCATGAATCTGAGCCATACATCAGGACAGGTATGATTAGAGACTTATAGAGCGTGATCTTTGTTCTTCGAGAGAGGATTTTGGGATCATTTTGGGAAAATTTGCAATTGAGTAAAAACAAGTAAGGAAGTCTAAGTTCGGGTGAAACCGAACATTACATACCCAGCTGTGCACATAAAATGCTGTTATTCTTTGTTTTGTATACCTAGTTTCGTAAATCTATCTCTCACCGTTCTGAAGTTGTTAGCAGTCGAATTTAAAAATTGCTTGACTCATAAGTGGGCGGTGCCACGCCCACTTTCCAAAATTTTGAAAAAATTATGTAAAGAATATGAAAGTTGATGTATGTACCAAATTATATTATTATAGCGAAATCAGTTAATTAGATATGGACTTTTCAATATTTCCACCTCCTTTCAATATAACTTTTATGAAAAAGTAGGCGTGGTCGCGAAGCGATTTCGTTTATTTTCTATAGCTGAATTTACCACAACAATAGTATGTCCTCTACGAAATTTCGTTATACTAGCATAAACTGTTCTGAAGTTATTAAGAGTCAAAATTTTAAAATTTCTTCAAATATACGTGGGCGGTACCACGCCCCCTTTTCAAAAATTTGTATAAAATCGGCCTTAGAACATCTAAATCAATACATATTGCAAATTTTATCATTGTAGCTGCTTCTAATATTGAATTAACCCATTTTATACGTTTTTCGAAATTTTCGATATCGAAAAAGGGGCGTGGTTATGGTCCGATTTTACCCATTTTCAATAGCAATCTATTCTGAACCTAAATAAGTACGCATGCCAAATTTGGTGAAGATATCTCATTATTTGCTCAAGTTATCGTGTTAACGGACAGACGGACGGACGGACGGACGGACGGACGGACAGACGGACGGACATGGCTCAATCAATTTTTTTTTCGATCCTGATCATATTGATATATGGAAGTCTATATCTATCTCGATTCCTTTATACCTGTACAACCAACCGTTATCCTAACAAAGTTATAATACCCTGTGTACAAGTACAGCTGGGTATAAAAACGGTAACTCATAACTCAAAGTTTTATAAATTATAAAAATTATGAATAATTTTATTTTATTCAAGGTGGCTCAACCATGATGTGGATAGTGTGTTTCATTCTTAGATTTTCTACTTGAATTTTGCCACTTGATACGGTTATAAAGTTGCCATCTATTCGATATTTTTTCGAAAATCTATTTTCAAAAGTTTATATTGGTAAGTAAAAAAATGCGGCAAAATCGAGTCTAACTATCGATATATTCGCGTGTAGGTGGGTAGACATGCTGAGCACAGAGTGAACCTCTACTAAACTTTCGGCGTTTGTTGTGTAATATTTATTTCCATTTTATACCTACATATGTATAGCTCTGTTATTTTATTTATTTTAAAAAGTGCAGTAAAGTTGTTTGCTGCGTTTTCTTGTAGAGTTTCATGTAATTTTAAATATATGTATGTACATAAAGTTACACACCACAGGTGTATTTATGTGCAGCCTTTTTTGTTTGAACTCAATGTTTTTGCAACTTTTGCAGCATTATTTCACCATCCTTTTTTGCTTTGATTCCCTGACATTGTGTATATTTATATTGCAATTTATTTTTTGTCTTGGTTTTGTTATTGTTTTTGTTTACCAGCTGTAAACTTGTGTTGAATTGTTAAAAAGAATGTCGAGCTTATGCTTCTCCATCTGCATACGTACATGCTTACAGTGTATTACAAAGGAGTCACGTACAAGAGTTAGTATGTACCTATACATATATCGCATCCGTTGTTCCATAGTGACACTTGTCATCCATTGACATTCGCATATGCAATGAATGTGCTTAGCTTGTTTGAGGTAGGTATATGGCTGCTATAGACATAGGTTATGCGTTGTATGCGTCACAATACCTGCTCAGCCTGTCTACAAATTTATTTTTTGGTTATTTATTTGTATGCTTCACGAATGTATCATCAAGCTCTTTTTAACTTATACTTTGAGTTCAAGTATTCTCAAGTGTTGTGCGCCGACAGTCTTTCTTATGTGAAGACATGCATGGATGAAGGAGGTATGTCGCATTCTCACTCAATTTCTGTTTTTGGCATTGGTGAATAGTGTTTATGCAGATCTATATTTCTGTCTTATCAGAATCTGCCTATCGTCAAAATTGTAGAAGATAATTCATGGATGAAGGGGGTATGTACACAACTTTGCAATATGAATTGTGGAAGAAGGGGGTATGTTCCGATTTTTTCATATAAAACACTAAATATAAACTTATGCTTTTTATTGCATATTTTGCAACGTCTTTTATAGCTTTGCATAATTTTTTTGTCAGTTTTCCATAAAGATTCGAAAAAACCTCAAATGTTTAAGCAAAACTTTAAAGCCGATTTTCTCGTTTCACTCAAAATGCGAGATACCCCCTTCATCCATGCATGTCTTCATGTATGTATGCATCAATTTTAGAGAGTGAGTTGGTTTTAAATCACAAAAACATTTGCATATACATATGTACCTCTTAGGAATATACAAAACATATCAACATTCTGGTTATTTTTGTCTACAGAAAATAAATCTTATAAATAAAGGTGCATATATGTAACTCAGTTAAGTACCTGGGTGCTCGGTGCTATCAGTTTAGCGCTAACTTTACTTGCCTAAAATAATCTTGAAAAGACCTAAAAATAATCCCAAAATAATACTACAATGATCCCAAAAAGACCCTTAAATGTTCCCATAATGATACGAAATTGAACCCAAAACGACCCAAAAATGATCCGGAAATGATCCCAAAATGCTCCAAAAATGATTCCCAAATGATCCCAAAAAATACCCTTAAATGTACCCTAAAATGAGCACAAAATTATCCAAAAATATTCGCAAAATAGACCCTCAAATGTTTCCAAAATGACCAAAAACTATCCAAAATGATCCAAAAACGATCCCAAAATGATCCCAAAATGACTCCATAATTGTCCCAAATTAATCCAAAATTGAACCCAAAATGATTTCAAAATTATCCTACAATAATCCAAATATGATTCCAAAAATATATAATATGGAAATACAATGAGGTAAAATGGTAACACTGCACGGCTAATCTACTCGAAAATATGTTAGTTGGTATGTCGGCGAAAATACCTTTCATTTGATACCCATATTTGTTTATCTAATTCCATAATTAAAAAAAAATTTAGATAGGTGGCAACCCCACAAGTGGAATACCCAAGGGGATAGTCTTAGAATAAATCATACTATCTACATGCCAAATTTCATCCAAATCGGTCAAGTGGTTCCCCAAATAGTCCGGATATTCAAATATACTGCGTCAAGAACATATTTTTATTTTTAGTAAGAACATATTTTTATTTTAACACAAGCTGGTGCCCGCGACTTCGTATGCGTAGGTATTGAAATTAATCAAATGAATTATGACAGCATTCATAAACACCTTTTGTTTGATACCCATAATGTACTAACACATTTGTGTGGAAATATTCGTCGATACCTCCGAAACCGGTCGAGCTATCGACATTTCAAGATGTCTCCCAAACCAGATATTTCAATTAATCACATCGCATATTATAGCACTCATTGACACCTTTCGTTTGACACCCATGTTGTACTAAGACATTTTTGGTCACCACTGGTACACATATTGGGTGATAGCCCCAAAACCCGTTGAGATATCGCAAAAATAATATCTTAAACTTTAAGCTGGGCGTGTAGCAATCCAACGATTCAATTCCATTCTGTACTTTTAGAGTGTTACGACCACAAACATACAGACAGGCGTGTTCCACATATTGGGCGATAACTCCAAAACCGGTTGAGATATCGAAAAAAGTAATATCTTAAATTTAAAGTTCAGCGTCGAGCAACAGACAGACAGACACACAAAAAATTTAAAAATGGTTGATTTGGATTCTGTTCGCTTAATAATGCTTCCCCCAATTAATTTTTTGTTGATATCTGCCATTTACAGATATCGACCTGTTACAATTTTATTATATGTAGAGATTCCCTGAATTTTCAAGATTTGATTTTAAAAATTGGGCTCCCTCAATTAGTCTCAGGATTCGATATTCTACAACAGTATAGGGGTCTTCTAATAATTTTTTTTCATAAAAAAACTAGTGTGAAAATTGCAAAAAAAAATTTCAACATTTTTTTCCAGGATGAACAAAAAACACACGTACGTACCTATTTAACAATTTTTAAAAATCCTACATAGGTAAAATCCTGGTTTTCTAAAATTCTGGTTTTCCTGAATCCGGCTTGAGAAATTCTGCTTTTACCCCTTAGATAAACTTTCTAAACAACAAAATAAACCGACATACACATGAATAAGTTTAAAGACTCAACTTTAAAAACATGTATATAAAGCTTTTTGGGAAATGAACACTGGCTGTACTGTGGATGGAACAGTGAAAATCGAGACGCTTATTCATGAAAGTATATAGCCTTCGGCTAAGCCGAAGACAGCTTTCCTTACTTGTTTTTATTTGGTTTAATTTTTTCATTTATTTATTTTTATTTGTTTTAATTTTATTTAATATTATTTTATTTTACTTTATTTTATTTTATTTTATTTTATTTAATTTATTTTTTTTTATTTATTTTACAATATTTTATTTTTTTTATTTACATTTTATTTTATTATATTTTATTTTATTTATTTTTTTATTTTATTTTATTTTATTTTATTTTATTTTATTTTTTTTTATTTTATTTTATTTTATTTTATTTTATTTTATTTTATCTTATTTTATTTTATTTTATTTTATCTTATTTTATTTTATTTTATTTTATTTTATTTTATTTTATTTTATTTTATTTTATTTTATTTTATTTTATTTTATTTTATTTTATTTTATCTTATTTTATTTTATTTTATTTTATTTTATCTTATTTTATTTTATTTTATTTTATCTTATTTTATTTTATTTTATTTTATTTTATTTTATTATATTTTATTTTATTTTATTTTATTTTATTATATTTTCTTTTATTTTATTTTATTTTATTTTATTTTTTTTTTTTTTTATTTTTTTTTATTTTTTTTTTTTTTTTATTTTATTTTATTTTATTGTTTTATTTTATTTATTTTATTTTATTTTATTTTATTTTATTTTATTTTATTTTATTTTATTTTATTTTATTCTATTTTATTTTATTTTATTTTATTTTATGTTATTTTATTTTATTTTATTTTATTTTATTTTAAGCTTCAACGTTTGTTCATTTACCAAATACTAAATATCTAATTTGTTAAATTCCAGAAATGCAAATTATGTAAATACATAGTAGATACATTTAGGCGGGGCTTCCACTGTCACAAGTCTGTATAATTTATTACATTTGCTTATCCATATTACACTGCGTCCAATGCAGAAACTTGTCAACTGTGTAGATTTAGCTTTCAAAAAGCCGGATATCAAAAATTTCCTTTGATAATATTTTGGCAATCAAGTATTTACGGCGACACTACATGAAGACAACAAAAATGCATTACAATTGTAAAAAAAAATCCAAATACAACAAAATAAATATAGTTTAAAAAACTAAAACTCACGCTTTTAGAGAGTATTGAACTAAAAGGATGAATATAATTTTAAAAACCCTACACAGTAGTATTGTGGAAAAAGCGTGGTCTGCTTTGTTCCATAATCTTCGTTTTTTATTTAAATTATTTTTACCTTTTTAGTGCAATATTATTTAAAAGCGCTTGTTTTCGCTTTTTAAACTATATTTATTTTTTACTTTTTAGTTAAATGTGTTATGAAGTAATCGATAAATATATCGAAATATTCCAAAGTCCAATAGAAATCTGTAGAATGTCCCTTTTGTTTGATACCTAGATTGTAGGCATTATGACCGATAACTTAGTTATCAATAAATAAGTATATCGAAGTCCAAATGCAACCTCCTATCGTTTGACACCCATATTGAAGGAACTTTTCAAGGTTTTTGTGATAGTCATATGCCACTATCGGGTAGACTGAAGTAGAGTTACATACAAACAAGCAAACATACATATGAATGTATGTGCAAGTAAAGCTAATGAAAGCGTAGTAAAGAAACTAGCATTATGCGGGAAAAGCGTCGAGCGCTTGATATACGGACGATAAACGGACCACGATTTTTCCACAATACTACTGTGTAGGGGTTTTAAAATTATTTTCAACTTTTTAGTTCAATACACTCTAAAAGCGTGAGTATTAGTTCTTTTAAACTATATTTATTTTTTACTTTTTAGTCAAATGTCCTATGAAATTATCGATAAATATATCGAAAAATACAGCAGTCCAAACAAAACCTCTGGACTTCCACTTTCGTTTGATACCCATATTGTTAGGAAATTTTAAGGTATTTGGCCTCGCATTTTGACAATAACTCAATATGTCGATGTCAAAAAGAGACCTGGGGCCTTCACCTTTCGTTTGATACCCATATTGTAGGAAAATTTTAAGGTTTTCGGGCAACCACATTTTGATTGATAACTCAGTTATCGATAAATTTATCGAAATAAGTCGATGTCCAAATGACACCTGGGGCCTTCACCTTTCGTTTGATACCCATATTGTAGGGAATTTTTTAGGTTTTTGGGCAACCATATTTTGACCGATAACTCAGTTATCGATAAATTAATCGAAATATATCCAAGTCCAAATGAGACCTGGGGCCTTCACCTTTTGTTTTATACCCATATTGTAGGGAAATTTTAAGGTTTTCGGGCAACCACATTTTGACCGATAACTTATCGATAAATTTATCGAAATATGTCGATGTCCAAATGAAACCTGGGAATTTTTTAGGCTTTTGGGAAATCATATTTTGAAGGATAACTCAGTTATCGATAAATCTATCGAATTATATTGAAGTCCAAATGAAACCTGGGGCCTTCCCCTTTCGTTTGATACCCATATTGTAGGAAATTATAAGGTTTTCGGGCAACCACATTTTGACCGATAACTTATCGATAAATTTATATGTCGAAGTCCAAATGAGACCTGCGGCCTTCACCTTTCCTTTGATACCCATATTGTAGGGAAATTTTCAGGTTTTTGGGGAAACATATTTTGACCGATAACTCAGTTATCGATAAATTTATCGAAATATATCGAAGTCCAAATGAGACCTGGGGCCTTCACCTTTCGTTTGATACCCATATTGTAGAGAATTTTTTAGGTTTTTGGGCAATCATATTTTGAGCGATAACTCAGTTATCGATAAATTTATCGAAATATATCGAAGTCCAAATGAGACCTGGGGCCTTCACCTTTCGTTTTATACCCATATTGTAGGGAAATTTTAAGGTTTTCGAGCAACCAAATTTTGACCGATAACTCAGTTATCGATAAAACGATAACTCAGCTATCGATAAATTTATCGAAATATATCGAAGTCCAAATGAGACCTGGGGCCTTCACCTTTCGTTTGATACCCATATTGTAGGGAAATTTTAAGGTTTTCGGGCAACCACATTTTGACCGATAACTTATCGATAAATTTATCGAAATATGTCGAAGTCCAAATGAGACCTAGGGCCTTCACTTTTCGTTTGATACCCATATTGTAGAGAATTTTTTAGGTTTTTGGGCAATCATATTTTGAGCGATAACTCAGTTATCGATAAATTTATCGAAATATATCGAAGTCCAAATGAGACCTGGGGCCTTCACCTTTCGTTTTATACCCATATTGTAGGGAAATTTTAAGGTTTTCGAGCAACCAAATTTTGACCGATAACTCAGTTATCGATAAAACGATAACTCAGCTATCGATAAATTTATCGAAATATATCGAAGTCCAAATGAGACCTGGGGCCTTCACCTTTCGTTTGATACCCATATTGTAGGGAAATTTTAAGGTTTTCGGGCAACCACATTTTGACCGATAACTTATCGATAAATTTATCGAAATATGTCGAAGTCCAAATGAGACCTGGGGCCTTCACCTTTCGTTTTATACCCATATTGTAGGGAAATTTTAAGGTTTTCGAGCAACCAAATTTTGACCGATAACTCAGTTATCGATAAAACGATAACTCAGCTATCGATAAATTTATCGAAATATATCGAAGTCCAAATGAGACCTGGGGCCTTCACCTTTCGTTTGATACCCATATTGTAGGGAAATTTTAAGGTTTTCGGGCAACCACATTTTGACCGATAACTTATCGATAAATTTATCGAAATATGTCGAAGTCCAAATGAGACCTAGGGCCTTCACCTTTCGTTTGATACCCATATTGTAGAGAATTTTTTAGGTTTTTGGGCAATCATATTTTGAGCGATAACTCAGTTATCGATAAATTTATCGAAATATATCGAAGTCCAAATGAGACCTGGGGCCTTCACCTTTCGTTTTATACCCATATTGTAGGGAAATTTTAAGGTTTTCGAGCAACCAAATTTTGACCGATAACTCAGTTATCGATAAAACGATAACTCAGCTATCGATAAATTTATCGAAATATATCGAAGTCCAAATGAGACCTGGGGCCTTCACCTTTCGTTTGATACCCATATTGTAGGGAAATTTTAAGGTTTTCGGGCAACCACATTTTGACCGATAACTTATCGATAAATTTATCGAAATATGTCGAAGTCCAAATGAGACCTAGGGCCTTCACCTTTCGTTTGATACCCATATTGTAGAGAATTTTTTAGGTTTTTGGGCAATCATATTTTGAGCGATAACTCAGTTATCGATAAATTTATCGAAATATATCGAAGTCCAAATGAAACCTGGGGCCTTCCCCTTTCGTTTGATACCCATATTGTAGGGAATTTTTTAGGTTTTTGGGCAATCATATTTTGACCGATAACTCAGTTATCGATAAATTAATCGAAATATATCGAAGTCCAAATGAGACCTGGGGCCTTCACCTTTCGTTTTATACCCATATTGTAGGGAAATTTTAAGGTTTTCGGGCAACCACATTTTGACCGATAACTGAGTTATCGATAGTAGGGAAATTTTAAGGTTTTCGGGCAATCACATTTTGACCGATAACTCAGTTATCGATAAATTTATCGAAATATATAGATGGCCAAGTGAAACCTGGGGCTTTCACCTTTTGTTTGATACCCATATTGTAGGGCATTTTTTTAGTTTTTGGGCAATCATATTTTAACCGATAACTCAGTTATCGATAAATTTATCGAAATATATCGAAGTCAAAATGAGACCTGGGGCCTTCTACTTTCGTTTGATACCCATATTGTAGGGAAATTTTAAGGGTTTCGCGCAACCACATTTTGACCGATAACTCAGTTATCGATAAATTTATCGAAATATGTCGATTTCCTAAAGAGACGTGGGGCCTTCACCTTTCGTTTGATACCCATATTGTAGGGAAATTTTAAGGTTTTCGGGCAACCACATTTTTACCGATAACTCAGTTATCGATCAATTTATCGAAATATGTCGATGTCCAAATGAGACGTGGGGCCTTCACCTTTCGTTTTATACCCATATTGTAGGGAAATTTTGAGGTTTTCGGGCAATCACATTTTACCGATAACTCAGTTATCGATAAATTTATCGAAATATGTCGATGTCCAAAAGAGACGTGGGGCCTTCAGCTTTCGTTTGATACCCATATTGTAGGGAAATTGTAAGGTTTTCGGGCAACCACATTTTTACCGATAACTCAGTTATCGATCAATTTATAGAAATATGTCGATGTCCAAATGAGACGTGGGGCCTTCACCTTTCGTTTTATACCCATATTGTAGGGAAATTTTGAGGTTTTCGGGCAATCACATTTTACCGATAACTCAGTTATCGATAAATTTATCGAAATATGTCGATGTCCAAGTGAAACCTGGGGCCTTCACCTTTCGTTTGATACCCATATTTTAGGGACATTTTACGGTTTTTGGGCCACTGGGGCTTAGACCGAACGAGAGTCACATACATACAAGCAAGCAAACAAACAAACAAACATACAAGTGAACCTAATAAAAGCGTGGTAAAAAGGAATTCAATTACATTTCGCGGCAGGCAAAAAAATTCAAAAGATTCACAAAAAAATAAACAAACAAAATTTTAAGTGAACTAAGTCAATTTGAATGCCAAAGGACAAAGGAAATTGTCAGACGTAGATGATAGTGGAGTAATGGTGGTGGAAAGCATTTTATGGATGACGTATGAACTCGTAGTGGTAACATAAAAATAACTGAAATTGTTTACAGAAATAGAAGATACAGGCATATCGTTTAATCTGGTTGTTGCTTATTCATTAGAATGCTCATTTTTCAGTTGAGATAAGTTGGTGAACAAAGCGAACTCACAAACTGGCATTGGGGTATTGGAAGAGGATGTGTCGGAGGAGAGTGTAGTATTTTCATTCACATCCAATAAATACGAGTATAAGATTATATGAAAATAAACCGAAAGGAATGTCATGGCTTTGAAATAGATTATTCCACAAATGGGGTGGGAAATGGTGTCAAGTTGGCTGAAGAGGAGCTAGGAGGAAAAGTAGTGGGCGATACCCTAGAAAATTTTCATGCCTTTTCTTTGCTAGCCAAGCTTCTGTTATGATACATTTACACTGCACCAAATGAGTCGCATTTGGCGAAGTTATTTCGAGAATGTTTGTCCGCAGAATGAATTTGTTTGCCAAATTAGATGAATTTTATTTAATTTGACCTAATTTGGTGATCAAATTCAATCTGCGGTAGAACGGTCTCGAAAAAACTTGGCCAAAAGTGACGCATTTGGTGCAGTGCAAACGTAGCTTTACACTCTACAATAAAAAAAAAGTATCCAATGGTTTTAACTAAAAGTACTTCTTAAGTGTTTTGGCCTTCTAATCACAAGGGTAGCGTGTGTCAGTATTTTTTCTGGGCCGTTTTGAAGTATTTTTGGGTTGAGTGTGAAATTTTTGAGAAAAATTAATAACTAAGTAGGTACATATCGCTTCCCCGGAGCAACAGTGACCGAATGTCAATTTTCAAGTTTCGAGATAACGTGCACAAAAGTTTTAAAAAGTACTTACATTTGATGTGTATAAATTTATAATTGTATTACAAATAGTTTCCGCGCTAGACCGCTTGCGCCCTTGTTCCATTCGCACATTTTTCAAGTTGGTACCGGTACAACAACGACGCAAGTGATTAGTTCTGACGCGTAATTTGGAATATATCATCTGTTTCGGTTCTACAACAACGCAAATGGAAGTCACGTCACTGTTGCTCCAAAATCTTTGTTGGTAAAATGGCTTCCGCGGCGATGTTATTCCCCTAACCCTCATCATGGACAGTCATCATGGTCAAGAGAAGATGACATGGCCCTTAGAAGATCACATGGCCCTTAGAGTAATTGAGAGAAAAGGAAATTTAACGATGAGCTGTACGAGATTGACGCAGACCTGACCATAGTGCAGCGAATTAAATCCAAAAGGCTCCGCTGGTTGGCTCATGTTATGCGAATGGGCAAGGAAGCTCCAGAACAGAAGGTTTTCCTATCGACACCCGAATTCGGCAGCAGAGGAAGGGGCAGATCTCGACTGAGATGGAAACAACAAGTGGAGGAAGTGTTGCTCCGGGGAAATGATATGAGTTTGTACTTTAGGGGCAACCAGGAGCATTAACCTTCATAGTAACAAAAAGTGATATTGCACAGTGTAATTGATACGCAAGTGAGCATGTCAAGCAATTCGAATGCTTTTCAGAACCAAAATTGTTTATTGTTTTATTTATTTTAGAGCATGGAGATGTAATCAAAACGGATATCTAGAACTTTTTTCAATTGAAACTTTTTCCATGAACTTATAAATCAAAGAGAGTTTTTTATGTTTTTGTAGCTCCGGTGGTAAATGCTATTTTCAAATCCCACTACACAGTAATACAGCCATTTTACGCTTTTGAAGCGACTTAATAGAGATTGTGCATCTGGTCAAGTTATACACGAAACGCCCTTTAAAGGAATTGTAACACCCCCAAAATCTAAATTTAACGGCAAAAAAAGTTTTTCAGTTTCTTCGTAAGAAAAATTATTAAAAAATCAATTTTCAACCGATTTCAAAATTCTCAACGGTTTTGGGAAGAGAATTGTTGAAACTTTCGAAATATATGAAGTGTTTTATGTATGATCTATTTTTTAAGCCAGAAGTTGAAAATTTTCGAAATTTCATCCGGTTTCCTGATTTTGACGTCATTTTTTGGCAAAGAGTTAACTGTTGTTTTAACGAAAACATTGTTGTTTAAGGTGTAGGCCTTTATATAAAATAAAATATGTGTTATTTTAACACCAAAAGCACAAAGTAAAAAAAAAAAAAAAATTTTTTTAGAGTTCTTATTTTGAGAATCGAACTCATTCCAGGTGTCCACCATGATGACATCGTAACCTTATGCTTGCCAGCGTCTAACTACAGCTTTGTTCTTAATTCGACCACACTTTCTTACGTTGCTTTGATGCCTTCACCGAGAATCGAGCTGACAATATTTGACTGCTGAACTTATTGTTGCTGGCGTCTAATTACAGCTTTGTCCTATGAAAGTAATGACAGTATCTTCGCTGTTGGATGAACTGCAGAAGTTTGTTGTTGCAACATAATATTTTGTATAATCAACAAAACCTCTGTCAGTTCTACTAATTTAATTGGATGATGCAATAAATTAAAAATAACAGTTCCTTCCTAGAGAAAGTCGTTGTTTTAACATAAAATTTAGTTTGATCAACAAAAATTGTGTCAGTTTTACCAAATTTTGTTAATTAAAAATTGACAAATCTATGACTGTTCAATCAACAATTGAATGCAGTTTCTTCATCAAAAAATGCCGTTCATGTAAATGCAATTTTACCAATTTAACAGAATTCGGTAAACTTCAGGATAACAGTACGAGATTGTTGATTTTACCAGTTTGATTTTCTTCTTTGTAATTTAATTTAATTCAATGTAATTGTATTTCATTTTATTTTTATTTATTTTAATATATTTGTTTTATTGGATTTTTTAGTTTTTATTTTATAATATTTAATTTTGTTATTTCATTGTTACTATCAGTTTATTTTAATTTTTTCATATCATTTCATTTTATTTGAGTTAATTTTTTTATTTAATTTTATTTAATTTCTTTCCATTTTATTTTATTATAACTAAATCATTTTATTTTGTTTTGTTTAATTTTATTTTGTTATATTTTTTTGTTTTATTTTATTTTATTTTATTTTTTTATTTTTGATTTTTATTTAAGTTATTTTTTAAATTTTATTTTATCTTGAACTTAAGTAGTACTGTATTAAACTGCCGTTTGACCTCATTCAGCCCACAGATTCCATCACCCGTATATATAAACTTTTACTTTAATAAAAAAAAATTATAACACAGCTCAATTTCGTTTCGAGAATTTTCAAATTCAAGTTGTTTGCTTAATTACTTTAGTGCAGTTGCTTTTGCAATATTCGCTTTGGCACTTTCTCTATGCCAAAGCCAAGTTTTTTTTTATTGGTATTTGTAAATTTTTGTGGCAATTAAAACGCAAAACTTATATGCTATACGTGGTCGTAAACTTTGGCTTTAACGCAAACCAACAAAACACACTCGAAAATATGCTCAAATAATATAAGCCAATTGGTTCCTTGAGCTTTTTTGAGTATCCTGTTTCGTAAGTGAAATTTCTTTGAACTTTCGTATTAAGAGAATTGAGGAGTGAGCTAACAATGGGTCGTATTTCCATTTTTCACAATTTAATGAAATCTGGTTGTTAAGAGAAAGCTACACATTATGTCCTCAATAGAGACTACTAAAACACCATATATTTTCTATAAAACAAAGACCCGTCAAAAACAAAATTTCAGGTAGCTCTTGCGAATTTGATTTTTAATTTTTTATATATACATTAGACTGGGCCAAAAATTCAACATTTCGTTTTTTTTTCAAAATTTATATTGATTTTCTTTTTAAGAAAGGTGGAAAAAGGTTACTGTAATTTTTTAAGATTTTTAAATTAAAGTCTAGAGGTCTATCATCGCTAGTTTAGTTTTTACATACTTAACCTCCAATTTGGTATAAAAACGGCAAATCATCGTTGAAAAACATCTTTTACCTGAACATATTTTTGTAGGAAATTGAATTCTCTTCTTCAGACCAGCTCAAATGCTAGTTTGAAAATTTGCGAATAATGAAAAAATCAACATTAAATACATATTCTTAAGGGAAATTGGCTGCTGAAGAACTGCGATCTGTTAGGCTAATTCTGATCACGGATTTGGATTTAGCTCGCCAAAAGTCCTGAAAATTAATGTATTGAGTTCACAGATCCGTCCACTTTTTCTTTTTTTTGTTTTTGCGCCATTTGAAGACTGTAAAAATACACCTTCTCAGAGGTGTATAATAAACAATAACAAAAAAGATGGAAATATAATTTTTTTAAATTTAATCCTAAATAAGTTCTGAAAAACAAAAAATAGTTATTTAACCTTTTTTGTAGCCAACTCAATTTCCTTTAAAAATCTGTATCCATCTTTTTTGTATATGGATATTTGCATTTCTGACAATTTTTAAAATAAAAAATGGGAAATCGAAAACGGCTAGCCTGAGAAAATTTTGGTCAATGCAAATTTTGTAGGGAATTCGATTTCCTTCAAAAAATGTTCAGTTAAGTGGTCTTTTACAACAATGGTTTGTCGTTTTCATACCAAATATGAGGTAAAGTTTGTAAAATCTAAACTAGCGATGATAGACCTCTGACTTTAATTTAAAAATTTGAAAAAATTACAGTAATTTTTTCACCTTTCTTAAAAATAAAATCAATATAATTTTTGAAAAAAAAAACGAACCTTTTAATTTTTGGCCCAGTCTAATATATGTATGTATACGAGGTGTGTTCAAAAAGTATCGCGAATTTTGAATTTTCGCTGGTTACGTATATTCGAATTTCGAATCTTTTGTGGCGTTATGTTGGTACTCATGTCTCTCACTTATGCCGACAAGCTCGGCCATTTTGAATGTTCAGTTAATTGTTGACAACTGCTTTGCTTGCACGTGTTTTGGATCGTCTTCGATTTTTACCTATTCAAAAAAATTGATCAAAGAACCTGTATCAAATTTTGTGTGAAAAACGAAATTAAGTGCACGGATGCATTCCGAATGTTGACTGTGGCATACGGAAAAATCGAAGACGACCCAAAACACGTGCAAGCAAAGCAGCTGTCAACAATTAACTGAACATTCAAAATGGCCGAGCTTGTCGGCATAAGTGAGAGACATGACGCCAACATAACGCCACAAAAAATTCAAAATTCGAATATACGTAACCAGCGAAAATTCAAAATTCGCGATACTTTTTGAATACACCTCGTATGACTATATCCAAGTTTTATCGGAAGCTATTTAAAAGTTAATACCCACTTATTTATAAGGACTAGCATGTATGGGTGTACTTGTTTATTTCACTAAATATAGTTATGTATGCTTGGTGGTTTTTATATTCTCGAGGATGCACATTAAACCTTGATGATTGGTCATAAATAAATGTCAATGTTTGTTCGTAATGCAGTGACGTAAATGCGTGCAACGTTTTTAAAGATATTTGGTGTAAGTTTGTGTAGTTATATTTGTATGTGTGTATATGCGGTTCGATTTGAGTTTGTATTAGCTGCACAACTTTCGGCTATTTTAGCTGTCGATAAATCAAAAGTTTTTTTTTGACCATCCTTAGATGCTAGCCAACGCCCAAATGCTAGGTAGCGTTGGCATCCATCCACAGCGAAAGAGAAAATGCATTTGTCATTGTGGCGCATTGATGCATTGCGCATTTGTTAAAAATGACACTGGCATTTGGGAAAATAACTGCTCAGACTATTCCCTCACGTTTGCCCTAAGAGGAATACATTTTTCTAAATTTGTCTTTTAAATTTTTTAGAAAGTTTAGCTCTTTGGCTGTGTGCCAAACGGTTTAAAAAGGCAAATTTTGACAGAGCGATGTTAAATTCTGACAGTTATCGTGGTGAATATGAACGTCAGAATTTGCCCTAGCCCTGGGGGCTAGGTCAAATTTTGACAATCAATAATGTGAGCACAGGGATGCATGTGCTGTTAACATTCATATTATTTCACATAAATTTATGTTCACATGCGTTATTTAACACTAAAATATAATATAATGCGAATAATACGCAATATAAATGCATGAAAAACACGTAAAATGAGAATTGATTCACAAAGCATCTGCTTTTGCACGTGCTTTTTCCATACGTCAAAATTTACTACTGTCATAATTTAACGTTTCGTTTGGCACAGCAAAATGGCAAATATTCGTTCACCATAGGAAATTTGTTCACCTTATTTTACGAAAAATGTTTTCAATTAGCACACAGCCTTTGATTTGAAAAATACTCTAGGTATTGAAATTAATCATATGGTTTATGGCAGCATTCACAAACACCTTTTGTTTGATACCCATAATGTACTAACACATTTTTCTGGAAATATTCGTCGAAACCTCCGAAACCGGTCGAGCTATCGAAATTTCAAGATATCTTCCAAACCATTTCAGATATTTCAATTAATCACGTCGCATATTATAGCACTCATTGACACCATTCGTTTAACACCCATATTGTACTAAGACATTTTTGCTCACCTTTGTTCCACATATTGGGCGATAACCCCAAAACCCGTTAAGATATCGCAAAAAATAATATCTTAAACTTTAAGTTGAGCGTCTAGCAATCCAACGATTCAATTCCATTCAGTACTTTTAGAGTGTTACGACCACAAACATACAGACAGACATGGTCCACATATTGGGCGATAACTCCAAAACCGGTTGAGATATCGAAAAAAGTAATATCTTAAATTTTAAGTTGAGCGTAGAGCAATCTAACGAAAAACGTTTCATTCAATTCCATTCATTACATTCAGAGTGATACGGCCACAAACATACGGACAGACAGACCGACAGACACACAATTTTTTTTAAATGGTTGATTTGGATTCTACTCGCTTAATAATGCTTCCCCCAATAAATTTTTTGTTGATATCTGCCATGTATAGACATCGACCTGTTAAAATTTTATTATATGTAGAGATGACAGCTTTTAAAACTTAACAGAAAATGCCATAATTTTAGCCATTTCCCTTACGGAATCATGTAAATTTATGTGATTTTCGAAATTTTTCATATCGAAAGTAGATGTGGTCGGGAAGTGATTTCGTCTAATTTCATCAGGTATACTCTCTAGGCTGGTATAACTTTTGGAAATTTCATGATTCATGAATTATTTCAACTAGGAGATTTTCGAAAATTTCGATATCGAAAGTGGGCATGGTTGGAGGGCGATATTATCCACTTTCACCATGTATACTCCCAAGGGTACTTGTATGCTGTGTGCCAAATTTCATCGTTCTCCCCTAATCAGTTTAAAAGTTACGACCAGTCGAATTTTCAAAAATGCCTTCCTTAAAAGTAAGCGGTGTCACGCCCACTTTAAAAAATTTATTTAAAAAAAGCATAATAGAAGAACCAGAGTGACTCACTCATAAAACTATATCATTTTTGACCATTTCAACCGAGATGTCTAAATTATGTGGTTATCATCCGATTTCTGCAACCTACCTTGCAAGTGACCAAAAGTCGTTTTAAGCATTGGGACAAATGAAGAACATTTTTGAAATCTAGCAAAGTAGGACTGACTAAAATTTTTTTGATTTTGCTTAAGTATTTCGTTAGATAAACGACAACTACTCAGGTATATCAATAATTTTTTCGCATGGTCGATACAGCTAGGAAATAGCGAAATACAGATATGTGTGTAAAAATAAATTTTCATCCGATTTTAATAAACATTTTTTTAAACGAAATATTTTGAGATTTGCAAGAGTGTACTTTAGCCAGATTTTTTAACTTTGGTTTGTTAAAATTTTTTTTTAGTGGGCAAAGTGTGGGGAAATTACAAATTTTGAAAACGCGATATTATCCTGCTCCAGTTGGCACACTATAAACGGAAAAATCTTCCTCAAAATATGTTTAGGAGTTATATTAAATGAAAAAAATATCATTTAAAAATTTTGAAAAAGTTAAAAAAAATCAAAACGGTTCCCTATACGAGGATGTGAGCGAAAATAAATTATTAAAAATCAACCGTAATAGTTAGCTTTCTAAAATTTGCACTTTATTATATTAAAATTGTATGGCCTATAAAACTGAACATAAAAAAAAATATTTTCAAAAATGTCTATATATAAAAAGTGGGCGTGGTAATTGCGGTATTTTCGGCAAAAACATAGATTAGGTATATACAGAGCAAGGTGCAAAATCTGGTTTCGATATATATATTTTTTCTCGATTTATTGATTTTTGACCGCTTTTCCAGATTTCAGCCCATTGTGCTTTGGCCAGAAAGTAGTCGAATTTCATGCAAATATCTAAATGTTTACTCAGGTTATCGTGTACACCGACGGGCGACGGATAGACGGATGGACATACCGACGGACATGTCTTACTCAACTCCTCTTGTCAGCCTAGGAACTTTCATATATGGAACTCGATATCTATCTCGATTTTTTGGGCAGTTATGTATTTAGTACCGTTATGTAAACCAAATTATAATACCTCTGTACTAGTACTAGTACCCTGGGTATAATAACTACATATGTGTTATGTCTTCCTTCACTAAGCTTTAATTTCTCCCTCATAATACTCTATATCGCCAGTGTTTATGCAAAAAACGCAACGAACAAATGCAAAACCACGTAAACGCGTTCATTAAAATTTGACAGGAGAGACAAAAAACTGCAAAACTTTTGTACGAGCCATTATGTGGTGGGTCAAATTCGTTCGGGTCAATGTCGTTTTTTGACATTCTATTGAACTAACCACAACTTTTTGTTACAAATGAATGGATCCGGGTATCCAGAAGCAAATCTCATTTTCGACCAAACTGTCCCTTACGTGGTTTTGCATTTGTCCATTACATTGTCTTGCATAAACACCGACGATATGTAACTCGAATTATAGCTGTGCTCTAGAACACAATTTATTATTTTTAATGTTGTTCTCATAATGGGTATTTTCATGGCCATGAAATCGACGTGCCATACGAAAACTAACACTTTTAGGTAGTACATTTTCATGAGAAGAAAATGAAAGTCTTACTTTTCGTCAGACTAAAAATTTCTGGTGTTAGTTTTCGTAAGGCACGTCGAAATAATGTTGAATATAGACTTAAATAAATTGAAATAATTATTATCCAAAAGTGTGCGAAATCGGACTACGGCCAGGACCTATTTTCTCATATGGAAAGTTTTGGAAAATGGTAAAAATTTATAAACGTTTGCGGCGGTCGCAGTGAAGTAGCAAAATTAAAATTATTTAGAAAAGGGTTTTCTAAACGGGGTCGCCCCTCGGGGATTTGGAAAACTCTCCGAGTGTATTTTGGCTCTGAAACACTTCTCGACAAAAATATATCTGCAGTGCAGTTACCGTATTGAGTCGGCAAAAAACTGTTCGTCCCGCCAATTTTATGGAAAAAAAAACTCAAAAGCAACACATCAGAAGTTGGAGGAGAAGCTTGGCAAAAATCTCGCTAGAGGTTATAATGATAACCGATAGGGTATGGTGGCCCATATTATAGAGGTGAAATTTCAAATCAGGAATCGCTGCCATACGTTTTTTTATGTCATTGAGCACTCTCTTACTTTCCCAAAATATTTGTTTTCGTGATAGCTATGCAAAAATTTAGGGGGTGCCTATATCCGTAAACCTAATGTAAAACTCGCCTATATATGTAATATGAGTTACCCTAATCCCCAAACATACGGCTGTTTCCATAAATGGGGTTACAGTTATAGAACGTTGAATTTCGAAAAGGTTATAATATGGAGAAAACACTGGAGCGAAGACAGAGAGTACTAATACCATGGAGGGATCACTTTTCTGTTCTTTTAAATGGACGAACTGAGCAGCAATCCAGAAAAGATGACGAGCCCGGTCACCCATCAAAGAATACATTTGACACCTCATTCTTACTTTATATTAAAGGGAAAGTAAAGTTGCCGGCAAATGCACAGTGAATCTTGAAATTAAAGAGTAGATGAGAAAACGGGCATAAGTGTTTATAATAGTTATAATGAGCACAACAACCAACGGTGAAAAAATTCTTTTTTGCCATGAATTGTTTTCTTCATCAATTTAACTTCTGTTATGTTACTTACCACTTTAATTCGAGATACGCCAATTGTTTTCTTGAAACTTGGTGAATTTTTGAGTCTGTTAGTTTTGTGCAGCACTTACAGCTTTCGCATAATATCGTTTTTTATTGGAACACTAACTACAGTATAGTTAAAATAACTATAATTAATTATTACTTAGTTGAATTTAGCACAATTGTCACTCTGGAAATGAAAAAAAAAATTTAAAGATTTTTATAAAAATTTTGTTATGTACACCGCATGCGTTTAACCAAGTTTATACATGGTAAGGGAAGTTCTCTTTGCATTTTTATCATTTCAACATCATTTCATAAAACAGCTCTTTCTCTGTTTTAATTCACTGAGGGGGGGTTTATGCAAGACAATGTAATGTAATGCGTCCATTATTGTCAAACAAAAACTTTTTTATTTTCGAAACTTCCATTAAAACAGTAATTTTTAATCCTTTTTTAAGCACATTCATCTTTTTTTGTATCTAGTGTGCATTGAATGAATTAAAAAATTAGGTACATGTCGAATAGCGTCATTGAATTGGATAAATTTACGAACTCTTTTACACACCAAAATCACGCGGAAGTTTATCAAGTTTGTGTAAACTTCGTTCCATAAAAATTTTCACAGTTCATTTACACAGTTGATTAATTTATACATCGCTGGTTTCGTGAGCAAATGTCGTAAGTCCATTTTTATAAATGAGATTTTAATGCAAAACAATAGTACAGTTATAAATACATCGTTTTGCATCAAAATCTCATTAAAAAAATTGGACTTACGATATTTGCTCACGAAGCCAGCGACATACCTTTACTCGCTTTATAAGGTGGTGATAAGGTTTGATCAATCCCCCTAATGTTTTTATTATTTGCACAAAGAATTGAATGCACTTATAAAAAAAACGATCAAAACAAACATTTTGTATCGGAACATGTATAGTTTTTTTTTCACATCTATTAGGGTGCTCTCAGTCTCAAATTATCTGCCATGCTAATTTTACCAGGTGTCAATATCATGGCAAGTTAACTGGTGTTATATTTTGTATTGTTTTTTCTGCGAATCGGAAACGCCTCCCTTATATTTCATTTACACCGCAGCAAATTTGACGTTTTTTTCCATTGAAATCTCTTTTTCCAAATTTGGAATTCCATCACATTTCACCTCAGTTGCCGAAGAATACAATCCATAGTTCCTCAAAATAGCAACCCTGCCTATAATCCACATTTAGAATTCCCCAGCAAGAACCTTAATGGGTAATTGACGTGCGATAACTTTTGCACTATGAACAGTTGTAAATAACAATCCCTACACGGTTAAAAATTTGAACCTAAATTTTAAACTTTTTTGGACTACATATATGACCAAACCAAATTTGAATTCAAATTCAATCTAGACCAGTTTTCATGAAAATTAGCTAAATGAATCGGGTTTCAATTATAAACAAGAAATGTTTTAACAACTTTTTAAATATAAAAGAAATTTTTTGTCCGTTGGCGGGAATTCGAACCAAGACCCCCGCATCATGCCCGCCTGCTCTACCACTGGGCTACATCGCACACATAAATGTTGTTGGCAAAATACAATCTTGAATAAGCTTTCAAAAATAAATTTGAATTTTCAAACCCAAAAGTTTAAGTTATAGACCGAAAAGTTTTAATATTCAAACCAAAAAGTTTTAATTTTAAACCGAAAAATTTTAATTTTCAAACCAAAAAGTTTTAATTTTAATCCGAAAAGTTTTAAGAATAAAATAAGACTAAAAAAATGTGGAGTCATAGCCGACTGCTCTACCGCTGAGCTATGACGCACATGAAGTTTTTGTGGGCAAAATTCAATTACATTCAAACAAACCAAAAATAAAAATTTTAGACTGCTTTTACATTTAGATTTTAAATCGAAACCAAAAAAATTGAAAATCTTTGTAGGTATTTGGACGGTTTGAAATATTGTACAAAAAAATTTGAAAAATTGATTAAACTTTATACGGGTTTAAAATTTAGGTTCATTTTTTTAGCCGTGTACTAGTTTTGTTTTAAGAAAACGAGCCAATTTTACTATTCTTTTATTATTACCCCACAGGTGTTTAAAACATTACGGTAGTGCATTTTCTTTCGGTGGTTTTTTCTCCCCGTGCACAATTCTTGCAGGGATGGTGAAGCCAAATGGAAATTTGCCAACGTAAACGGTGTCAAACTTGCTCATTTAAATTCGCTAAATTTGGTGCGGTGTAAATGTACTATTAGGTAATATAAAATATTTGACCAATGAAAAGGGTAGTTGCAGAGGGTTAAGTATGTAAGTTAAAGCTTGTGCTATCTGTCACTAGCTTTATTTTGACTATGGGAAACATGTTTTAAAATGGCAGAAACTTCCCGAATCAATTACACTACCCGAAAAATTTTCAAAACTTTCCATATCCTCGAAATTTGATATATCTTTCCTACGTAGAACTTTCTGCTGAATCCAAATATGTAATCATTTTGTTTAAAAGTAAAACTAATTTTTAAAGGATAAAATATCTTTTCCACCAAAGCAAACCTTGTTAAAATCGACGTTAAAATCAGTTCAGTTTTCAGTTTTTTCGACATTCATCAATGTTTTGTAAATTTTTTGAACGAAATATTAAAATGAAAAACCTCCTCATTTGATACTTTGGAGTCAATAGCCTTACCAGCCTATTCATAAAAAATAAAATTGGTTTATAAAGCTTTTTAAAATGACGTTTCCATACAAATTTTGAATTGTAAGAGTTTAATAAACCCTTTTTTATTTTTTATGAATAAGGGGGTTAGTGAACAAACCTTTTTTATATTTTTTTTTTGGAATCTTGTTTTTAACTAAATTTTTTTAATTTTTAAGTATGTATAATAAAATTTAACGTCGATTTTAATTATGTTTGCTTTGGTGGAAAGGGTATTTCAGATTAGTCATTCTACTTTTTTTCTGAAATTTTCAAATATCTCGAAAACTGTTCCACTTTTTAACCAACATATTTGAAATCAGCAGAAAAGTTCACATGGGAATCATCTATCGAATTTCGAATATATTTTTTAACAAGTTGGCTATTATATTATGGGACTCCAACTCTGGATGAAAATTCAAATCGTATCGGAAAACCTCAAAATAGTTTTGAGCTAGGTATTTCAGTATCAAAGTAATTTGACTTAAGTACTTAAAATTTAATTTTTACATCCAGGATGGATTTATACTGCCCTAGACTATGAGCATTATGTGCTGTTCATGCTGAGCCTGCATTTTGCATTTTAGCATTAAACAATTTCGAAAGCTAAACGCAACTAAATGCTACTTTATTTCTGCATTAGCTTTATAAATGCCAATTACAGCTCTGCCATCTTCAAAAAAAAAAGTACGAAAAAAAATTACCTTGTATGAAGAAAAAGTGAAAAAAAATGGTGCATACTTTTGGGCGAACAGCTGTTTATATTAGGATATATTCTCACTACGCAAGTCAACGTACTTATGCAATAATTTTTCCATTTAAAAGTTGCAATTTTCGAGGTGAAGAGTTTCCAAGTTTGTTTAGAGAGTCGGTTTCTTTAGCCGGGAACTCACTTTTTTTAAAAGAAATTGAGTTTATTTAAAAAGGCAAGCATACTTCCCCTTGCGATGTAGGAACGCACCTTAAGCATTCGAAAATAAGCTAAATGCGCATTTCCAAAATGCGGCAGCATGAACGCATCTTCGAAATGTACGACCGAAAATGCTGCTTTTAAAACTCAGCATGAACACTACATTAAACGGCTGCAGTCCTATAATTTGAGCAAAACGAATAAAGCAAAACTTGGGCTATGTTACATATAGGTATCCGTGGGCGGATAGAACAATGCTTATAACAACGAAAATGGTTTCTTTGTTTACTATTGCGTATGGGTATATGAAAAGCCCCAAAACGTAGTATCTAATTTTAATGCGTTTTCCAAAATAGAAATGGTGGTATGTTAAGTTGTGTGCTAAAAAAATATGGAAGCTGTCAGACAATGGCTATAATACAACAACACCAGACTGAATGTTTTTTGCCAGTTTTAGTTCGTTTTTTAATGTTTTATGTTGCCTTGCGCTGGTAATTATGTAGGTATTTATTATTTTGTTAAAATCACTGTTTTAGCTGTTCTTTTTGAATAACTTTTCTTTTAAATTCGTATAAATAGTTTAATAAACATTTTTTTTGCGAAGCATTTTCCATTCATAAGTATGTGTGTATGTTTCATTTTTGAAATTGCTCTGAAATTTCTCTAAATTTAAGTTTTCACATTCACACTTTTTGCGCATATAAAAATTGCAAATATGAATACACAGACACGAATAACACACAAAACCCGAACAAACAGTGCCACGTCGTTGTGCCTGAATATCCTGTAAGCACGGATTTGTAAAACCGAATAGATATTTTTTTGCGCTGTTTAAATATTTTTTTCTACATAGAATCACTTTTCAATCAACGCAATTTTTTAATAAATTTTTTCTTTAATATTTTACAATTACTCTCGTACAAATAGCACACTTGGTTATTATCCTTAATTTTCATATAAGATTGCTCAAAAATTTACATATATATTTTGTATATCCTTTTTTTGCGTTTCCAAACTGTATACGTTGCACGCTGCCGTCGTACTGAATACAACTCAATCTGAAACTAAACTAAAACTTTTAAATGGCTGACATGCTGACTTTGGCGTTGGCGTTACCAGTGTTATAAAATCATTGATATACCTGATTCTCACCTCCGTACACCCACAATTTCAGTTCTGACTCTCCGAGCACTCGCTACTGTGAACTTAAGAGGAAATGGTCATCAATCGTTTTTACATTCAGCAATTCATTTGAGAGTTTCATCTGTTTTCCCTGTAAAGAAGAGCACGGTCATCATCAAAACACATACATACATACATACATATGTATTTCCTGCAGGATATATTTTGCACTAGGCATTCACGCTCAACAGCATCCAATACTTCACCACTGTTCACTCGTCATGATTTGGTCCCCCAATTCAGCCAAGTCCTGCGTTCATTCTCTCAAATTCACTCTGCGCTCTTTTATATTATCCTTTTATACTTCGTTTTGCGCATGTTACAAGAATAATTTACATACACTAAATTCTATACTAGGATTCATATATCCCTATGTTCCGAAAGCAGACATATGTATGTATTTATAGAATTAGTGGTTGCTAAAAATATCAACACTGGTAGTAGTACCAAAGTACAAGTTACCTTCTGCAGTTCTTTTTATGCCTTTCATGAGCATGAAATGATATTATAACTTTGGTCCGATATTTGTAAGTATGAGAAAGGTGAGAGTGATAGACCCACCAAAAAGTATACCGATGTGATCAGAACAATGAGCTGAGTTGACTGAGCCATGTCCGTCTGTTTGAACGCAAACTAGTCCCTCAGTTTTTGAGATATCAGGCTGAAATTTGGTGTGTAGTTTCATTTTATGTGGGACTAGACATTTGACCAGCAAATCGGACCCATATTATATATAGCTCCCATACAATCGCTTGTTCCGATAAACGGATTTGGGGCTATAACTCCTTTAATTAAACAGGTAGGAACGTAAAATTTTTTAAGTATCGCTATTTTTATATGTGCAATATAGATGTTGAAAATCATTGAGATG
Source organism: Campiglossa producta (assembly GCA_964058755.1). Lineage (NCBI taxonomy): Eukaryota > Metazoa > Arthropoda > Insecta > Diptera > Tephritidae > Campiglossa > Campiglossa producta. The sequence goes on from CAXKVI010000002.1 coordinate 43,311,160, forward strand.
GGATACATTTTTCACATAGCCCACATACAATCGACTGTTTCGGTAAACGGATTTTGCTAGATAACTCCTGAATTAGATAGGCAGGAACGTGAAATTTTGTAAGTATTTCTCTTTTAGAATGTGGAATGTCGATATTAAAAATCAATGAGATTCGACCAATATAACACATCGTCCCCATATAACCGATAGTTCCGATAATTTCGGTATGAGCTAAAGTTAAATTCACACAGGCTGTACTGGGGACCGAACAGTGAAAGTCGTGATGTTTATTCATGAAAGTTATATAGCCTTCGTCACAGCCGAAGACAGCTTTCCTTACTGGTTTTTTTTTTTTTTTTTGGTTGAAATTGTTCTCTCTTTGTATTGCTTTGAGCTAAATAGCGAGTATGACAAGCACTGAATGAAATGAAAATTAGCTAAAATGATAGCAAAATATGTTAAAATATATTTGTAGATACCATAACTAAAATTAATGAAGAAACAATTTGAATTGGAAATCTGTGTAACGGTTTAATAGACAGGAATATAAATGGAATAAGAGAACACCAAGAGAGAGCTATGTAATGGAGCAATAGCCAAGCAGTTGGGATAGTCAAATAATGTAGGCGCTTAAAGGTCTGTAGCAGCCGTGTGACGGGTCAATATAATACTCAGTTCTGTGGTCTTTCCCAAATTGTTACAGTCGATCGCTTTCGATTTGAATAAATTTGTATGGGAAGTTGACAGGGACAATGAAAACGTGCCCTGCTGATGCATTAAGTGTCCTTGTAGGAATACTCTCTTTCGTATTCTGAGCGAGCAGCAGGCCACACTTGCTGCTTTAAGGCTACAAATGTTTCTGATCTAAAAATCGGAAATATGACAGGACAAACGAAGATTGTTAAAAACTTCATAAATAGTCCTATATTGCAAGTAAGTGTTGCAATAACTCATACGCTCAGGATCACGTGAAACTTTGAAGTTTCAAGCGTAGATCGAGTGTTCTGGGAAACAGAGAAACAATATGCCGAATACGATTGGAAGACTTGATATACGGATGGATCGAAGCTGGAAGATGGTAAAACGGGAGCCGGTATCTATGAACCGAATTACAAAAAATCGGTCCCATGCCATAGAAATTTGTGGTAGAGAATGCCTTCGAAGAGGACTATCTTCTAGGCACATCTACATTAACTCGGACGGTCAGGCCGGCCTACTTGCCTTGCAGTCTTACACTACAACTTCGGAGCTTGTTGATGAGTGCATCGCAGTTCTTAATGAATCTGGAAGGCAAAAACCAATTTATGATAGGTTGGGCTCCAGGGCATGAAGGGCAAAACAAGGTATTCTAACAGCATTTTATGGTCCTGAGTCCTTCTGCTGGCTCACAAAGGCTCACGTAAGGGAGACCATAAGCAACTGTTTTTTGTTGAAGTAGCTGCATTCAACTGTGGATTGAACAGTCATAGATCTGTAAATTTTAATTAACAAAAATTGACATACTGACAGAATTTGCAGTTAATCCAACAGCGAAGGTACGGTCATTACTGTCATAGAAAAAAGCTAGACACCTCCGTCCAGCAGTCAAACAATTACTAGTTCAATTCGCGGCGAAGGCAATATGGCAAGTGTTCCAAGGCATGCAGACGCTGGTAAGCAAAAGTATACGTTGGCATGACGGTAGACACCTGGGTTGAGCGTTCAAGACACCTGAATTCGATTCTCGGCGAAGCCAATATAAGAACTGAAAATTTTTTTTTTTATTTTTTTTATTTTTTACTTTAACTCCATTTGGTGTTGAAAAAAAAATAATAGAAATTAAATTGACTTCACCGAGAATCTCAGAAACACCTTAAGCGGGCTACCCACCTGCCAAGAAATGCCTCAAGAAAAAATCGAGCATATATCTCTTGTGCCTGGTCAAGAAATTTTGACGTTTATCAAATTTTCCATTTTTTTGCAAATTACTCTTATAAAAATGTATAAAACATGTTTAGTGAAACATTTACTCACCTTTGCCGTGAATCTGCACGTTTACCTCAAGAAATAAATATGCTCGTATATATATATACGGCATTGCCAACCATAGAAAATTTTAGTATTTTTTCTTATGAGCTGAGTATTGGCTCAAGAAAATCTGACGTGTGAAAACAGTTCTTGACCATTTCTTGAGCGTTTTTTATATGGTGTTTGACATTTCCTGGCAGGTGGGTAGCCCGCTTTAAACAATAAAATTTTCTAATATAAATTTTCCAGCTAATCCGATCTATCAATTTTCTGTTAAAACCAGGGTTGAAAATGCTTAAGCAATATTAGCAAAAGCATCGAAAATTTTCTGATGCTGTGCTTTGGAATTTGTAATGCTTGAAAAGCAGCATGTTTGCTTTTGCTTCTGCTTGAAAAAAATGAACAGCAAAAGCAGCTGCATGAGAAATGCTCCTGCCATATTTGGTATTTAATAAAATTATTGAATAATAATTGTGTTTCACACATTTTATGTTTCTGTAGCTGCCGAAAATGCTATTACCCACTAAACAATTAATTTCGACTTTTTTCCGAAGTCTTTACGTTGCGTCGAAAGATTTTTCCGAAATCGGATCAAATTTATTTTCGAAGTTGCTAAGAAATTTGCATGAAAGGATTGACGCAACTTCGATACGAATTTTTCGAAACAAAATCGGTAGTTGAAAATAAAAACATTTAGAATTTAGAAAGGTTTTGGCAGGCATCGAACCGACTCGCCTGCATACTTGTACTCAAGTGCTATCCACTTTGCTACAGAGTACAATGAAATTCTTCGGGAAATAGTCAATAGATTTCATTTCATAACTTTTTTTTTATTTGATACAAAAAGTTTTTGTTACACTTTTATTTAACGAAATGATTACGAATTATATAAGTCTGATATTCAACTATTTCGGAAGTCTTGGTTTGGTGGGTAGATATATGTAGAATGAATTAATTATACATAGCTTTACTGCTGCAAAGAAGTTCGCTTTTCAGACTTGCCAGCAGCAGCAACCAACAAATATCGAAAGACTCTCCATTGCTTATCAGCATTTTTCGTGCTGCTGCTGAGCTTCGGTTTTTTTTTTTCAAGCAAAAGCAAAACATAATGCCGTGCTTTAAAAGTTTTTAAGCATTTTCGAACCCTGCTTAAAACAAGACATTTTCTGTTAAGTCAAGGTTAACAGTTTCAATGCAGTTGAAACGACAGAATTTAATAATGGATAAGAATTGACCGCGATTTTGGTTGAATCAACCCATATTTTGGTTGATACGACCAGTTCACTTTTGTCTGTTAATAATAATATGGAGAATTAACTTTTAACATCCCTGCAAAACTCATTGGATTATGTGTTCCAATCTTTTGATATTGCAGTACTCCAATAGTAATATTTTGTATACCTCATCGGACCACCTTCAGCTTTTTGAAGATCGATCATATGATATGCAATATTGCTGGTGCCTTCTCGACGAAAATCACGCCACTATCGCTCTGGCAGTATATACTCTAAAGAGTAACACCATTGGAGTACATTGCAAAGTACTCTGACTGTAGGTACTCCATGGAGTAGCAGAAACAAAGCGAAGGTTGGAGAAGGTGGTCCATTCGTAGGACATCGCAATGTTAATTTGAGCACAATTCTTATATAAAAAGGATTACATTTGGAGTACTCTGATGCTCCAATTGGAGTACTCTTTGAATAGAAAATAGAGTACTCTTTACTTTTGCAGGGATAAATCAAAGTTCGAAGAATTTTGATTTTGAAGTCAAACGTGTCTTTGGAACCTTGAAAATTATCCAGGGTACCGCTTTGATAAATAAAATATGTACACATGTGTCCACATCGTTTCGAAGCGGTTCCAGCTTTTGAAACGGCATCGGTTCGTTATTTTTCGGATAAAAATAACGGCTACGGTTTCGGTTGCGGTTTTGAAAAATTACTTGGTTACGGTTATGATTTTGGTTTTGAAAACTGAATTGGTTTTAATCAGTTACGGCTACGATTTCTGTTTCGGTTGTGAAAAATCAAACGTTTTTGATCGGTTGCGGTTACGATTTCGGTATTGAACAATTAATCCGTTTCAATTGGATTCCGTTTCGGTTTCAGACTTTGTTAAATTTTTACAACTTCAGTTTTTTTTGATAGTTTTTTTTATGATAAAATTCATTCAAATCGGAAGGGGTCAGTCCTAACTATTTGACTTTTTTTCATGTAAAGACTCAATAAAATCGGTGTAATGTATAACCCTTATCCCCTCGTGAAGGGTGGACACCATGCCACGGTACGCGGGCTTAAGTCGATAGCCACAGGACTACGCTGCCCTCGTGATCATAGCGCCGCCGGTACTACATCACGAGAGAAGCCAAGCCTCTCTGGCGCGATGACTAAGATCTTCCCCCTCCCAATCCAGGGTGTTATGCGACCACGCGCCCATTGGACGTTTGCAGCCGGGAGGCAAATCGTGGCTGTAATCGAACGGAGCCTCTCTGATACCGGGCCGCCTCGGAGAGTAACTATGGCGTTACCGCGGTATGGGGCTCTGCCGCGGCGGACGACACATTCCCCTTACTCTTCCCTTGACCCTAACCTGGCCTTGCCCGGCGAGGGGTCGTACGAACAAGATGAAAAATAGTAACAAAAACCCTAAAAGTAAAGATACAACAATGTATACTGCACAGCAGAGGAGGAAAATGCTGGAGCAAGCGAGAACGCAACGTCGGAGGACAAACTCCATTTCTTTAGCAGCCGAGAGATCGACAGCGATGGCAACTGCGGGTCGATTAGCGATCCCCAAAGTAAGTACCGGTACAAACACAGTGAAACCAACAATGGCCGATGCTAAAGCCCTAGTAAGTGCCGGTACCGAAACCAAGTCTTTAACGTCTGTGGCAGTCATCTCACGACCTGGCCCCAGATATCCAAATAAGGGAACGACCGCGATGGAAACTACAGGTCGAAATTTACCCCAAAAGACATCTCCCAGTCGCTCTGAGTACTTGGACAAAAGAGCGGCCGCAAGGATCCTGAAGAAATACGAGGGTATTTCACAAGAGACGCTATCGCCGAATGCTAGAAAGATGGTGGTGATGGCTTAAACTATCTTACCGAACTTCCAAAGCGATTACACACCAAAGAAGGTTAATGGAAATCTCTTCAAACGCCAGTGATCGGACGTGGATTTAAAACCTCACCCGAAGCGGCAGCAACACGTCCCCGTAGTGGGTAAACTCAGCTTTGCTGAAGTGACAAAGGATAGGATCGTCATAGGCGTCATTGACCGAGGTAATGAAAGCTGGGCCATCCCTAGGGACCAGTGGCGGAACGTCCGGAACGCTATCGGTAATGCCCTTCTCGACATTATGGATGAGTCTCCGGATGCCACGCCGATGGGTTCTGATGCGGGATGGCACCAGGGCCGAATCAAGGTATACGCTTGCGAGGATGCAAAAACTGTTGCGCTGTACAAGGCAGCAGCTGCAAGACTGGGGGAGATCTACCAAGGGGCAAGAATCGAAGTTGTCGACTGGAAGGATATCCCGGCTCGGCCAAGGGCAAGAGCGTGGATTCCTGCTATCCCTGCTGAACCTGAGAGAATTCTCAGGATTCTGAGGATCATGAACCCGTCTCTCCCGACGCAGGACTGGGGTGTCAATCTGGTCGAGGATGTGGCAGGGCCTGATAGGCAAGTGGTCTTCACCTTGAATAAGGAGGCACTGGAGCCCCTTAAACGGTGCAATGGACGAGTGCACTACGGCATGGGTCAGATCGTGATCCACGTATACCGCGGCGATGCACAGCGCGCTGCTATTTCGGCTGCACCGGAGAACTCGGACATCGCAGTGCCGGAAGAGGAGTCGGAGATGTAAGACTCGGAAAGTATGGTATCTGCCACGTCAAATGGCGAAGGAGCAGTGAACAGCTCGGAGATGGGAGACAGCCTGCTGGACGGGAAGACCTCAACGTCACAGTGATAGCAGCTAGTCCTGAGCGCACCAATGTTGATACTACCACAGTTAGTAGGATCTCCGCCACGCCAAATCGTGGTCTGAACAAATCGTCGTTGAAAGATAAGCCTCCAGACGAGGTGGAACTCGACGATACGGCGGTGGCATGGAAGTCTGAGCGCTCTCATGTTGGTGGTGATTCAGATAAACCTGCACAAATCTAAAGCAGCTTCGGCTGCCTTAATCAGACGTTTCTCTAAAGGCGACGTAGATGTGGTCCTCATCCAAGAACCCTGGGTCAACAGCTCAAGGATTTGCGGTTTGGGGACTAAGGATTTTAAGCTTATCCGAGCCAGCGATGGTGGCAGGGTTAGAGCCTGTATTTTGGTTAAGTCTGAGCTGAATGCCTTTCTCTTGCCCAACTATACCAATGGTGACGTTACAGCTGCCAGTTTAACAGTCGACAGTACCAGTCTGACGATGGCGTCGGTCTATATGCCCTACGACGCCGAAGAACCTCCGCCACAGAGGGAGGTAAAAGACCTGGTGGCAAATTTTTCCATGGGTCATCTTATTATCGAAACTGGCGCCAATGCTCATCACGTCCAGTGGGGAAGCTCCGATATCAATGCTAGAGGAGAGTGCTTGTTTGACTATTTGTTAACAACTAACCTGGTAGTTTGCAACGTGGGTAACGAACCTACGTTTATTACTAAAACCCGTAGGGAGGTCATAGACCTCACTATTTGCAGCGAAGGCGCTTATGAGTGGGTCAGAAAATGGCGTGTTCTTGATGAACATTTATTCTCCGACCACCGGTACATAGAATTAGTTCTAGACTTTTCTGTTGACCAGCCGGTTATGAAACGCAACTCACGTAACACTAACTGGCAGCTACACAATGAAATACTATCTAGGGACTTACCAGCACTGCCCCCACAAGGCCCCTCATCAGTAGGGGAGTTGGAGATCTAGTAAAGACCTTTACAACGGCGCTCTTGAATGCCCTAGAGCAGGCTTGCCCAGTGCCAAAACCACGCGGTAAACATAGGCCGCATTGGTGGTCCTACGACCTGGACTCGCTCCGAAAATCATGTAGGACAGAATTTAATAAGGCCAAGTGCCTTGGCACTCAATGGCTCGAATATAAAGTTCAACTCAGGGCCTACAAAAAAGCTCTGAGGCAGGCGAAGAGAGTATCGTGGAGAAATGTCGACGATACAGCGAGACTTAGATGAGTGCTCTCAAAAACTCAAACAGCCACAAGCTATTTGCGCAAACCTGACGGATTCTGGACCAGCACGGAGAGGGAAACCCTAGAGCTGCTCTTGAATACGCACTTCCCAGGGAACTTGCATGAGGAACCCGTAGCACCTACAACAAACCTGGCTGTATACATACCCATCACGGAGGAAAAGGTTAGGTGGGCGGTTAAAAGCTTCGAACCGTTCAAGGCTGCCGGGCCAGACGGGATTATTCCCGCACAACTCATAAACACGATGGAGACATCAGTCAAATGGCTGTTATTTCTCTATACAGCCTGCCTGGCTCTTAGCTACATTCCGTGCTCCTGAAGAAGTGCCACGGTAGTGTTTATTCCTAAGGCGGGGAAGGCGTCTCATTACGAGCCCAAGGACTATAGGCCGATCAGTCCCTCATCCTTTGTGCTCAAAACCTTCGAGAGGATAATAAATGACTACCTCTCCTCTACTATTGATAGCAACCTGATCTGTAGCTATCAGCATGCATACACCAAAGGGAAATCTACAGAAACTGCGCTTCACAGCCTAGTTCCTGTTATTGAAAAATCGCTGTATGAGAAGGAGTACTGTCTTGTGGCCTTTTTAGATATTGAAGGAGCCTTCAGCAACATAAGCCCTGATGCTATAAACACCGCTTTAACAAGTCTGGGCATAAGCAGGTCTCTTATTGGACTTATTGATCAACTACTAAGGGGTAGACGAATATTTTCATCACTGGGCTCGGTTGACTTATCACGCTATGTCACAAGGGGAACGCCTAAGGGTGGTGTTCTCTCCCCGCTTCTATGGAACCTCACTGTCAACTCGATGCTGCGAAACACAAGCTGGGGGGCGGAAAGGTAGTGGCATATGCAGGCGACTTAGCTATAGTATATAGGGGCAAATTCCCACAAACCCTGTGCGACTTGTTGCAAGTAGCACTGCGAGAGGTTTCCACATGGTGCTCGCGCTGCGGACTGAGCATCAACCCGGGAAAAGTAGAACTGGTCCTTTTCACCAACCGCTGTAAGATACCACCGCTAATACTACCAAAACTGAATGACGTGCACCTGAACTTGCCTGACAAAGCCAAGTTCTTGGGCACAGTTCTGGAAGAAGAAAGCGTGTATTGCACTCTACACGTGCAAAAGAGCCATTGGAAAGAAATGGGGGCTCAGCCCCAAAATATGTAAATGGATCTACACTGCAATCATTCGACCAATCATGCTCTATGGAGTTGTGGTATGGTGGCCTGCGCTGAGCAAGGAAACAAACCTTAATCTGCTAGGTAAAGTACAAAGATCTTGCATGATCTGTATAAGCGGTGCGTTAAGAAAAACGCCCAATGAAGCACTCCAGGCCATTCTTGGCATTTTGCCACTCGATCTGGAAGGGCACCGGGTAGCAGCAGCATCGGCTCTGCGTCTAAGGGAAACGTCTGGCTGGAGCGCAAGCACTACTGGACACACCTGTATTTTGGGATCCTATAGCTTTCTTCCGCTGAGCACAGATCGTTGTGCGACCACAACAGTCGGAGATAGCGGTTTTAAAATCAACATTCCCAGCAGGGAAGAATGGGAGAGCACGGATCGGAGTCCCGCCACTAATGGCGGCACTTCCATTTATACTGATGGCTCGAAGTTTGACGGCAGAGTTGGAGGAAGGGTTTATTCAAAGGATCTGAACCTTGAGCTCTCCTTCAGACTACCTGATCACTGCAGTGTCTCCCAGGCTGAAGTTTCAGCAATCATGGACACCGCGGCTTGGATAGGCCAACACACTATCAGACAGGACATTTTTATATTCAGCGACAGCCAGGCGGCCATCAAATCCCCTGGCTCTTACTCGTTCAACTCTGAACTGACGCTCAGCTGTCGTCGATCTCTACAAGAGATGGCCCAACAGAATCGCGTGAACCTCACTTGGGTCCCGGGGCATAGGGACATTGAGGGAAATTGTAGGGCAGACGAACTTGCGAGGCAGGGCACGACCAAGCAGATTCTTCGGGATAAAGAGCGCTTAGGAATGCCGTTTGCCACATGCAAGCTTATGCTGAAGGAGTACACACTCCGCCAAGCCAACGAAAGATGGCTGCAATCTCCAGGATGCCGGATATCCAAAGAAATCTGGCCGAAATGGGATCATAAAAGATCAATACAAATGTATGCCCTAAGGAGAAGAGAAATCTCCATATTAATAGGCGTATTAACTGGGCACTACCTCATTGGTAGGCATGCAGAAAGACTAGGTGTGCCCTACCGACGATGCTGTAGGAGTTGTAAGGATGATGCGGAGGAGGAAACGGTGGAGCACCTCATCTGCAACTGCCCGGCTTTAAGTGGCGCGAGAATCCGCTTTTTCGGAGTTCCCTTCCTGGTTAGCCTACGCCAGGTCACGGAGCTGGACATAAAGGACCTGATGGCCTTCATCAAGTCATCTAAATGGTTCGAGGAGGAGTAACGTTGTCGGTATAGGAACGTCAGTCCCGGGATTCTGTTATGTGGAGAATTCCGTTAATACCGGGATTTTCCATATGGCAGGGTCCCGGAACTGACTTTCCTAGTGTTGGTGGTACCACAACGGGCCTTTTAATACTGGCCTAGGTTTGCCTCTGCGGCAGCCACTTGAACCTAACCTATAACCCTTATCCCTACAGTAAGAACAGATATCATTATCTCATATGTAGGAAAATTTGATGTATGAATATTTATTCTATACATACAAACAAATGTGTAAATGTGTTCGCATAATTTAAATGCAAAACTTAAATGTAAATGCAAATGAAATAACAACAATACCAATATAGGCAACGATTTGAAAACATGTAACAGGCAATTTACAACAAATCCGTAAAATACAAAAGCTCAGCTATCAACATAAATATGTATGTAAAAGCTTACACTATAAGTAGATATATATAGCAGATCCGTTAAATGGCTTACACACAACGAACTTAGTGAATGTGTAAGCCGCATGGGTCCTATGTATCCTTTGTCAGTTGAACGTGTCTACTTAACATGATACAGGTGTCCTAATTTAAAGTCATCAGCATATGTTATTTAGCTGTTGCAATGTGTTATTTTAATCAATAAGCAATTTTGTGCCTGAAATGCGTATAAATCGTTGACTAGCTAGAGGGTATGTTTTTAGGATGGCTACTTTGGAAGCTCTTTTATGTTAATGACTTGTGCATATTATAGGAGAAACACTATTCTTATTGCCAAAAAACGCAGTGAGAAACACGATGTAAGTTATTTCTTGCTGGCCTGGATAACGAGTCAAACACAATTGGACGTGGTCATTGAATTTCTAAAAAATAATCCTCCAGCAACACCCTTTACATGCGGTATGAATTCGATTTATGTGCATATCGGGAATTGTGGTTGAAACGGATATTAACTGGATATATCATATACTCGTACAGCAAAATATTATGGTTTACATAAAATGAAGGTAGTTAAATTAGAAATTGTCCGCACTTAAATTTACATGTTTGAGTATTAGGCTGTCATGCCGAGGGACAGGATTTTTAGGACCTAAACACCTATAAAAAGGCAGAGCAAAGTGGCGAAATAAGCAGAAAAAGGTACTAAAATGGCAGCAGAAAAATTAATAAGTTGAAAAATTCATTTATTTTCAAAAGGGCAATCAATTTTGAATTTATTACGAAAAAAAAACAAGTGATAGATAGATCAGTTTATTGTTGTTTTCTCGTCTGCGGACTCTGCCACATTAGGTGGCACATAGGCGGCAGCGTGCATTTTCATCATTTCCATTATAGTCGAAGCTACGCCCGTCGTAGAGTCTATATTGCTTATTGGCGATTTACCTGTTGTTGTTTTGTTGCTACTGTATCTTAGGGTTTGTTATCGTTACCTTAATTCACAAAGGCCCTCATTGACGCATTTTTCGAAAATGACTTTTCCACATATTTAAGTATGATATAGTAAAATACACACTCACTACAAATTCTAAGTAGTTACTAGCAGAATTAACGAAGATAAACTATTTTTGCATACGTTCAATGTAAAAAAAAAAAAATTGTTTTTTGCTTCTCCGGTAAATTTTTTTATGTCAGTTAGTGCCTTTGTGAATTAAGGTAACGTTATGTTTCGGTGCAAAAAATCCGCCCGAAATTGTGGGCACTCTTCCTAAGAGGCGGCATGCTTTTAAAAGGCACAATTGCATTCGCATCGGAAGTAGAGATGGGCGCATGCATGATTTTTGTAACACGACACAACCCGGTCACGAAACATATTTTCGAAATCATGCTCTAAGACGTACGAGGAAGATATAACTAAAACACGGCACGCATGAAAATAAAACTGTATAGTTTCTCTATGAAAGTTTATAACATTGATCCATAGAAGATTTTACACACTAGCGATTTTTCGGATGTTTCCCTTCCATAAAAATCAACTCACTTTAAGCCATTTTTCCAGCAACGGTATATCTGAGAATTTGATTCAAAACAACCTAAAATAAGTAAGGAATTCTAAGTTCGGGTAAACCGAACATTAAATACCCAGCGATTTCTACCAGTTTTATTAGGAATATTTGCTATACCACCATGAAACCTGCTCAATTTCATCATGCTACTATAATCAGTTTCAAAGTTATGACCAGTCGAATTTTCAAAAATGTCTCCCATTAATGTGGTGCCAGGCCCACTTTTAAAAATTTGTTAAAAAAGCATAATAGAATGAATGAATTTGTTTCATCTTACCAAATTATATCAATTTAGCCATTTCCGTCACGGAGTTATGTAAATTTAGGTGATTTTCGATACCGAAAGTAGGCGTGGTTGGAAGGTGATTTTATCCAATTTCATCAGGTAGACTCTCAACGATACTAGTATGCTTTGTGCCAAATTTCCTCATTATACACTAATCAGTATAAAAGTTACGACCAGTCTAAAATTCAAAAATGCCTGCTTTGTTGTTGTTGTTGTAGCAAGGTGTAGCCCTGCCTAAATGTCAGACAGGGTCACCCCGAGTGTATTGCTCTTGGCCGGGTCGATATAAGAAAACGGCCCGGGTCGTTTCGGCACGATGGGTACAGCACAAATACTGGTACCGTTCTCGTAGAACCGGCAATACAAGAAACTAGCCGTGTAGGCCATGTAGGTCATTTAGCGTTACCCAGGGTGCACCAACTGGGAGGCGACCTACTTTTACACTTTTACTTTTAAAAGTGGGCGGTGCCACACCCACTTAAAAAAATTTTATTTTGGAAATTTTCGATATCGACAAACAGGGCGTGCTTTTCATCCGATTTCGCCCATTTTCAATAGCAACCTAAGTAACCCCTATACCAAATTTCATGCTAATATCTTTAGTTTTTACTCAAGTTATGGCGATTTATGTGATTTTCGAAATTTTCGATATCGAAAAAGGAGTGTGGTTATCATCCATTTCGCCCACTTCCATTAGCTACCTTCCTTGGGCAGAAAGTAACCTGTATATCAAAATTCATGCAAAGAGCTCAATTTTTACTCAAGTTATCGTATACACGGACGGACAGACGGACGCACATGCCTTAATCAATTCCTTTTTTCAACCTAATATTCATATATTAAAACTCTGAATGTATCTCGTATATTTTGACATGGCATGTTTTGCAGTATCACCGACGATATAGCTCCCATACAATCGATTGTTCCGATAAACGGATTTTGGTAGATAACTCCTGTAATTATATAGGTAGGAACGTGAAATTTCGTAACTATTGCTATTTTAGAATGTGGAATGTCGGTGTTAAAAATCAATGCGATTGGACCAATATAACACATCGCCCCCATATAATCGATAGTTCCGATAATTTCGGTATGAGCTAAAGTTAAATTCACACAGGCTGTACTGGGATCAAACAGTGAAAATCGTGACGCTTATTCATGAATGGTATATAGCCATATATCGGCACAGCTGAAGACAGCTTTCCTTACTTTGTTTTTTTTTTTAATTTTGATGTTGCTTTAAACGGGAGACCATACCCGATTACTTGGTGGAATGGGCCGAGCACACTAACGCTACACCCCGGCGGCCGCCTCAAAAACGACCTATCTCAGCTAAAACTGTATACAACTTTCGTTCAGATGGTGTTTTTTTTTTTTGTGGAATTCAGACTCAGCACAAAACGCACGAACACGGCACGAAATCTCATTTTCGGATACGAGCACATGGTCACACGCGTGCGTGAGTCCTGTCATGGTCAAAACCATGCATGGGGGGTGGGGGGGGGGGGGGGGGGGGGTTCGTTGGGGTTTAGCAATTCATATCCACCTGCTGTGCGTTCATTCGAAGGAGCGGGTACGGCAGCACCTTTGATTAGCGTGGTGCTTTTGCTGAAATCCACCTTTCAGTTGCAGTTGTAGAAGAGACCGTAATACCTAACAGAGTTATCGTCACATCACACCTTCTAAACCAAAAAAATCCTACAATTATGGGTCCCACAGATGCCAACATTTCCTCCTGGCGACGACAACACGACCAAAAATTATAAAGAGTATCGAGGTTATCATCTTCTCGCTGTCTAACTATTTTTCTATCTTCGTTCACATTTCATTGTCTCAGTGCAAAAACGACGTGCGCAATAGTCAGTGACTAGTCACATTGCCTTCTTCTTACTACAAATTGATGAGTATTTTGGCCCAGGGCTTTTGCTCCGAGCTCGTCATATGTAAATACCTCCACCTTCGCATATACTCAAATGTACAATTTCAAGCAAACGATTGCCGTCCTGCGATATTATGACTGCTATCAAATTTAATAATGCAAACCTAATTAACTCTTATTGTGCTCATAGTTGGCTTGTCTGTATGCGATTTATACTCGAGTGGTCGTGTTTCCCCATGGCATAGATTCGCCACCTGTCAAGCGTATACCATTAGCATGGCAGGCAACTTATTTAACTGGCAATTATTATGCTTATCAAAATGGCCAACACTCATCGTATCGTAACAGCTACAGGCTCAGCAAAGCAACAATTGAAAAGCAACAACAACGTTGTGTAGTGATGACATCAATCGCACATACATATGTAAATGCGATGCCAGACAAAAACATCGTTTATAGCCCAATATTTTTTCACCGTAATTAGACTATTCCAAAAGAGTCTGCGAGTTTCTTTTTGGCGATACTATACAAATTTTGTTTTTGGGACATGGTATGATCTGTTTTTCTCGACCTCCCCTCCAGCGAAACCTCAAACTAGTCAGGAAAATACTAGTATAAAACTAGAATTTTCTGGCTGAATTCATACTAGTCAGGAAATTTCCATTTTCAGTATACAACCAAATTTTTCTGGATGAAATCATACCAGTTAAAAAATACAAAATTCATTCGTTTCGTTTGCTTCTTTTTCTCTTCACAGATGCTTTTTCGTGATAGGGTAAATACAAATAGTCGCTGCTTTCTTGAGGATAAACATGAAAATAAAGGCAAATGATAAAATAAAGGGTAAGTCATGAAAACTCTGGTTGAAATCATACTAGTCCAGCTTCAATGATTTTTGGACTACTATAGGACTAGTATATTTCATACTATTCCTGTCCGATCTAGCTTATTTTCAGTAGGCGGACTCGAACCATAATAGTATACTTCGTATAAAGCTTCATCACTTTATTCTAAATGGTTCCGAAGATATTAGCTTTCGAATATGAATATTTCTTCAGTCGAAAATGGGCGGCGCCACACCCATTTGCCAAAAATCGTATTTAGAATGATAAAGGTAGGTACAAAATTTGAAAATTCTACCAAGTTTAGATGTTCTAGCGTAAAAGGTTCTGAAAATTGTTAACTGTCGGAATTTTAAAGTTTACTATATAACAGGGGTAGGCACCTAGTGGGACAATGGTGTGAAAATTCGAGAACCAAATTTAAACAGAGCTTGTGAGAGCGCTATGATCACACTGGCCAATAAATGCATGTCATTTGCTATACCCAGTCGCTCACTTGAAAGCAAGGAGCCTACCGTTACAAACCCCTTTAAATATGTGGACAAAACAATAATACCCAGTTTACTAGTCAAGCGGGGTATACAAATTCTCGAAAAATCAGCCACATGTACACATGTTTGTAGCCTTTTTATGATAGTTTCCTCACTTCTTTTTTCCTCTGGGATATCTAGTATGTTTGTAACAACTAATATATACGGTGAAAATTAATACGGTGAAGCAAATATTATGTTATTAATATTAATATGTTTTTTACTGCTCACAGTCGAATTACCATGTAGGCTATTGCTAATAACAACACACATATGGTAGCATTAAATATTTAGATTTTTTGAGAATCAGTATCCACATTATTTAAGGTGTTAATTTCTGTTTGCTTAATGCATCAGATGTTATATTATGTTATTTAATTAAAACGAGCTTTTACTGCATTATGGGCAATCAAAATCGAGTGACATAAGACACCTCCTTTAAGGCAATAGGTCGACCGTCTTTTCAATTATGCAATATACTTAATTTGTGGGTTTAGTTACCGAAAAGCTAGTGTAATGTAAAGTGATCCCAAAGCGACCCCAAAAAGACGCTTAAATGTTTCCAAAATGATCCGAAATTGAACCCAAAATGATTCCAAAATTATACGAAAATTACCCAAAAATTGTCCCAAATTAATCCAAAATTGAACCCAAAATTATCTCAAAATAGCCCCAAAATTATGCCAAAGTGACCCGTAAATGGTCCCTTTAATGTACCCAAAATGATGCGTAAATCACCCCAAAATTATCCAAAAATGATCCAAAAATTACCCTAAAATAATCCCAAAACCACCGCAAGAAACCCTCGAATGTTCCCAAAATTATCCAAATTTAACCCAAAATGATCCCAAAATTATCCAAAAGTGATCCCAAATGACTCCAAAATTATACGAAAATGACCCCAAAATTGTCCCAAATTAAAACAAAATTGACCCGAAATGATATGAAAATAGCCCCAAAATTATCTCAAAGTGACCCGTAAATGATCCCTTTAATGTACCCAAACTGATTCGAAAATTACCCCAAAATTATCCAAAAATGATCCAAAAATTACCCTAAAATAATCCCAAAATAGTCCAAAATGACCGCAAAATGTACCTCAAATTTTCCCAAAATGATCCAAAATGATTTCAAAATAGCCCCAAAATTATTACAAAGTGACCCGTAAATGATCCCAAAAAAAATAACAATACAAAAATATACAATACAAATACAACACGGTAAATGGTAACCCTGAGAGGCAACACTGCTTGAAAATATTTTAGTTGGTATGTCGGCGACATATTGACATATCTCACTCCACCACCCTGTACCCTATACTTCGGTAAAGTGGCAACCCTACTTAAAAATATTTTAGTTGGTATATCGGCGAAAATACCTTTCATTTGATACTCATATTGGCAAATCTTGCTACACTGAACCAAAAACGTACATGTTTTTTACGAACAAAGTTTCATAGAAGTTCGCGCTGGTTTTTCTTAAAATATAAGAAAAAATTCATAGAATCTAGGAAAATTTTCTTACAATTTATGAATGAATACATGCTTTCTGTGGATTTGTTTACATATTTTACGAAAAAGTACTTATATTCTAGGAAATGTCCGTAAATTTCTACGAAAAAGTTCTTTGGAAAGGTTTTAACGAACAATTCTTAAAATCTATGTACTTTTTCATTGGATACATGAACTTTTTTGGTTCAGTGTACAAAAGAAAAAAAAAGATAGGTGGCAACCCTGTAAACCGCCCCAAGTGGCAACCCCCAAGTGGATAGTCTTAGAATCAATCATACTATCTATATTCAAAATTTCATTCAAATCGGTGAAGAGGTTCCCGAGACAGTCCTGGTTTTTCGGTGCAGGTTTAAACTTCAGTGCGAGTTTAAATTTGGTTTAAATGCCCAAATTGTATGGGATAAACTCCAGTCAACTATGTCTGTTGTTTAAACTTGCACAAAAAAACCGGGCCATAAAGTTATAAGATAAGTAGCCACAACCCATTCATACATTCCTTTTACTTCTTATAAACCTCACCATTAATCATTTGATGAGCAGCCAAGCCAAAGGTAAATGGTTGAATTTGTGATAATACCATATTTATTGCTTTCCGTTTATGCTTTCGCATATCAAAATCTATATGGTTCTATTATCACACTATATTCTTAAAATACACACCTATGTATGTACATTAGGGTGATTAAAAAAAAATGTCGACTTGGTCTTACCTCCTAAAAAGTTAGGTACTGATGAGAAAATAAACCTGCAAAAAATTAGCGCTCTAACTGAACCCTTAGGGGTGCCTATTTTTTCGCCCTTTCCCATACATTTTGTATGGGGGAAAATGGCATTTTTTTTTCAAAGTGAATTTTCTTTTAATTTTTGAAACGTTTTTGAAAATATTTTTACATACTCTTGAAGATGAAGCTTTGAAGCTTCCAAAATGGTATGCTGTGGGCGATTATCTTAACTATTAAGATAATTACAGCCATTTGAAAATGACTGATTTTTGTACTATTGCACACACATACACAGTAACACGTATAAAATCTAGTAAATTTTAAATGGCTGTAATTATTTTAATAGTTAAGATAATCGCACATGGCATACCATTTTGGAAGCTTTAAAGCTTCAACTTTAAGAGTATGCAAAAATATTTTGAAAAAAGTTTCAAAAATTGAAAGAAAATTCATTTTGAAAAAAAAAAATGCAATTTTTCACCATACACAATTTATGGGAAAGGGCGAAAAAAAATAGCCAGAGCGCTAATTTTTTGCAAGGCTTATTTTCTCATCAATACCTATAGTAGTTCAGTGTTCGATCGATCGTGTGAGATGCAGGTTCGATTGTGCTAGCTCGCTCCTAGACTTATTTCTACTGTGTGTACAGACTAAAAACAAAAAAAATACCTAAACGAGGAATTGCATTTAGTGAAGAAGACAATAAGTCTTCATCTAAAACGATTAAATTTAATGATTCATCAGGCAAAAGTGGTGCATCAAGGCACAATTTTTATGCCCCCCTTCAAATGTTAAATGATGATGATAGTGACGATATCGATGTTGATGAACCAATAGAAATCATCAAAGAATCAATTTCACCAATAAAAGTGCTAACGCAAAACAGCAATCAAGTTATAAAATATCTAGATGATAAAAACGTTAAAAACTTTCTTCTGAAAAAGATTTCGATTGGTATAAAATTGGTCTGTGAAGATAAACAAACGATCGACGCAACTATTAATGTTCACAAGGAAAATAACTTGCAATTTTTTCATCATGATATGAAGCAAGATCGACCTTTCAAGGTCGTAATTCATGGGCTAGAAGGTGTAAATGCCGACGAAGTTAAAAGTGAGTTAATAACACGCGGTCTCAAGTGCGTTGAAGTCAAAGTAGTGACAAAAACTTACAACAACTACACCACTACTCTCTACATTGTTGGTCTCGAGAATGGGAGTATAAAGTTACGTGAGTTACGCTCAAACATAAAGTCTTTGTTTCGTACTATCATTACCGGGATTATCAAAGGAAACCGAAAAACAAACCTGTGCAATGCCATAACTGTCAAATGTTTGGTCATGGCGAAAAAAATTGTCATGTAGGAGCAAGTTCCTCAGACTGTGCTGGAAAACACAACACAACTGAGTGCATGGCTCCAAATAAAACCCGTTGCGCAAACTGCAATCGTGAGCATAAGTCAACTGACCCACGCTGCTCCAACCGTATAGCTTTTTTACGTATAAGAGAGTTTATCAACATGAGAAACCAGAGAAACTCTACTAAAAAAATCAACATACAACAAAAGACGTTTAGCTACAACTCTACTTCATTTCCTTCATTACACAACACTTCGAGGGTACCTCCACCCTGCCCGGCATCACAGCAGTTCACAGAACACAAATCATCAAAATAATAGAGCGAGATCGCAGGGCCGCCAGACATCACTTATTTTCTGATGGATGAAACCAATACTGCTGGATAGTCCTCCCCGAATCTAGAACGAATGTGAAAATCTCAAAGGTCTTGGGCCTAGATATCAGGGGTCAAAGTCGCAAAAAAATGACCCTAACTTCACTTATTTTCTGATGGATGATTTTCACATATTTGTCGTAGATAACCACTCCGCGTCAGTATCTGGTGTTGTTAGCCCCGTACCATGGTCTATGCTCCAGCCAGACACACTAAGTTCGCGGATTTTTCCTATGAAAATTAATTCCGTTTTAACAATTTAACATATTTGGCCAACTTTGGCTACTTTTAACTACCCAATTTTTTCCCATTTTTTGTAGAACACTACCCTCAAGTATTATTGAGCATTTTTGGACATCGTCCCATGCCAAAAACTTCAGCCAGACACCTCAAAACCCGGGAATTTTCATAATTCTTACTGCGCTTTCACAGGTTTGAGCGGATAGGTCACACTTTGGCAGCTTTTAAATAGCGGATCTTTACACATGTGTCACAGAACACTACCCCAAGGTAAAATCAGCCATTTCCAAGCATCATCCCATGACAAAAACTTCAGCCAGACACCTCAAAGTTCGGGAACTTTTATTTTCCAATTACTTTGCTTTTTCTTGTTCAATCAAGTTTGTCCAACTTTTACTACTTTTAAATGACGGCTCTTTAGACATGTGTTGTAGGACACTACCCTCAAGTAACATCAAGTATTCTTAGACTTCGTCTCATGGCAAAAACTTCAGCCAGACACCTCAAAACTCGGGAATTTTTGTAATTCTTACATCGATTTCACTTGTATAAGCGAGTTTGTTCAACTTTGGCTCAGTTAAAATGGCGGATCTTTGCACATGTGTCGTAAAACACTACCCCTAAGTAGAATCAGGCATTTCCAGACTTCATCCCATGAAAAAAACTTCAGACACCTCAAAACTCGGGAATTTTCATAATTCTTACTGCGCTTTCACAGGTTTGAGCGGATTGGTCACACTTTGGCAGCTTTTTAATAGCGGATCTTTACACATGTGTCACAGAACACTACCCCAAGGTAAAATCAGCCATTTCCAGGCATCATCCCATGACAAAAACTTCAGCCAGACACCTCAAAGTTCGGGAACTTTTCTTTTCCAATTACTTTGCTTTCTCTTACTCAATCAAGTTTGTCCAACTTTTACTACTTTTAAATGACGGATCTTTGCACATGTGTTGTAGGACACTAACCTCAAGTAATATCAAGTATTCTTAGACTTCGTCGGGAATTTTTGTAATTCTTATATCGATTTCATTTGTTTAAGCGAGTTTGTTCAACTTTGGCTATGTTAAAATGGTGGATCTTTGCACATGTGTCGTAAAACACTACCCCTAAGTAGTATCAGGCATTTTCAGACTTCATCCCATGAAAAAAACTGCAGCCAGACACCACAAAGCACAGGGACTTTTCATCATTTTTAATGCGCTTAGACATGTTTAAGCGGGTTTAAACAACTTTGGCTGCTTTTAAATGGCGGATCGTTACACATGAAGTTTTTGTCATGGGATGATGCCTGGAAATGGCTGATTTTACCTTGGGGTAGTGTTTTGTGACACATGTGTAAAGATCCGCTATTTAAAAGCTGCCAAAGTGTGACCAATCCGCACAAACCTGTGAAAGCGCAGTAAGAATTATGAAAATTCCCGAGTTTTGAGGTGTCTGGCTGAAGTTTTTGTCATGGGATGATGCCTGGAAATGGCTGATTTTACCTTGGGGTAGTGTTCTATGACACATGTGTAAAGATCCGCTATTTAAAAGCTGCCAAAGTGTGACCTATCCGCTCAAACCTGTGAAAGCGCAGTAAGAATTATGAAAATTCCCGAGTTTTGAGGTGTCTGGCTGAAGTTTTTGCCATGGGACGATGTCCAAAAATGCTCGATAATACTTGAGAAAAAATTGGGTAGTTAAAAGCAGCCAAAGTTGGCCAAATATGTTAAATTGTTAAAACGGAATTAATTTTCATAGGAAAATCCGCGAACTTAGGTTGTCTGACTGATACTGACGCGGGGTGGTAATCTACGACAAATATGTGAAAATCACCCATCAGAAAATAAGTGAAGTTAGGGTAATTTTTTTGCAACTTTGATCCCCGATATCTAGGCCCAAGACCTAGGTACAGCTTTGAGATTTTCACATTCGTTCTAGAACGGGGAGGACTATCCAACAGTATTGGTTTCATCCATCAGAAAATAAGTGATGTCTGGCGGCCCTGGGATCTTGGTCTAAAATGACTTATTTACAGAAAGTGAAATAACCTAACTAACGTTAGATATTTTAATGAAATTAAAAGAATGTAAAACCAAAATAGATCAGTTCAATGTTATCACGCAACTTGCAATTAAATATTTATATCAAAATAACTCATAATGGGTGATTTTACACTAAAACTAACTAGGTGGAACTCTCGTAGTATCCTAAATAAAAAAACGAATTATTTCATTACCTAGAAACCAACAAAACAGATATATGCCTGCTTTCGGAAACATGGCTAAATAATAAATTGAAGTTATCTCACTCAGACTACTTTGTCATAAGAAAAGATCGCTTACACAGAAATGGTGGGGGTGTGGCTATGCTCATTCGTAAATCGATTCAATTTAGTGTTATCCCAAGCATTGCAACAGAAGTAATTGAAAATATTGGTATTGAATTGTGTTCCAAAGAGGGTACAAAAATAAAATTGTTTAGTATTTATTTCCCAGGTGCGTCACGTACAAATGGCATCCAAAGTAAGTATAAAGCAGACTTGAGAAAACTTTTTAATCAAAACTGCAAATTCGCTCTATATGGTGACTTTAACAGCAGGCACAGGATATGGGGCTGCTTGAGAGCAAACTCGTGGGGAAATATTTTACAAGAGGTCTCTACCTTGTATCCTGTGTCAATCTCACATTCCCAAACTCCTACTTACATTCCCCCTGCTGCAGGAGTAGTCCTTCTACAATTGATCTCATTATATCAAATATACCTGAATTCATTTCTCAACCTATCGCAGTTAATGCGCTCAGCTCCGATCACTTACCAGTCGAGTTCAAAATGAAACTCGATATTTCATTTGTACAGATACAACCAGTTTCTTAAAAGAGAATTCAATAACATGTCTATGGATATAAGTGAAGCTCCAAGCAAAACTAGCATAGATAAAGAAATTGAGCTCTTTACAGGTAAGATTTTAGACGCTGTGAGACTCTTTAGGAACAATAAATATCATTCGAATTTGCCTGCATCCATTTTGAACGTAATACAATTAAGGAATTCTTATCGAAGAGAATGGGTACGATACCGACAACAATCAGACTTTGAGCTGTTGAAATACTACAATGCTCTGATTAAGAATGAGATTTTTAGATTCAGGAAGAAAGGTCAAAGCCCTTCTGGCATATAACCAAAATACTGAAAAAGAAAAGTGATGTTATTACTCCCATTGTATCGAACAACATTACATTATATACAAACGAAGAAAAGGCGGAATCTTTTTCTAAAAATTTTCTAGAATATCACAAGGTGTCCGAAAATCTCGGTTGTCCATCCTACACCGATAGAGTTAACGGCTTTGTAGCACAATTTGATACTCAGGTAGTTGAATCCCCTCAATATTTTTATGTCACACAGAATAAGGTATCTACTACTATTTCTTTTCTAAATTCAAAGAAAGCAGATGAAGTCAACAATAGTATGTTGAAACTTCCCCCAGAGAATGCCATTGTATATCTAACCTCTATCTTCAACTTTTGTCTCAAACTCCAATATTTTCTTGACACTTGGAAAGTAGCCACCGTCATTCCAATACATAAAAAAGGTAAGCCTAATAATCTTAAGTCGAGTTATCGGCCCATTAGTCTACTCAGCAGTCTTGGCAAAGTGCTAGAGAAGATCTTAAAAGAAAAAATCTGGGAGTTTTTAGAATCCACTGACATCATTCCTCATGAACAATTTGGATTTCGTAAATTCCATTCAACTGCTCATGCCATCAAACGAGTTTGCAATTATGTAAAAACTGAATTTGACAAAGGGAAGTCAACATCTCTCGTCTTACTAGATATTGAGAAGGCATTTGACTCAGTTTGGCATAAGGGACTAATTTACAAACTTATAAATTTTCAGTTTCCTCCTCATTTAATTAAGATTATTCAAAATTACCTAACCAATCGTTACTTCTGCGTACAAATTGGAGATACCTTTTCAGATCTAGTACAACTACCAGCAGGGGTTCCTAAGGGCTCAGTGCTAGGCCCCCTTCTGTATATTATCTTTTGTTAAAGTTAGCAGCTGCAATTATTCATTTTACGCAGACGATGTTGCTGTGTGGTCTTCGCACAAATTCGGTCATCAAGCGGCGATCGAATTACAATGTGCCTTAGATATATTAGTTGATTATTTCTATACATGGAAAATCAAAATTAACCCTGGAAAAATACAAGCTATCTTCTTCACGAGAAGAAGAAAGCCTTGTTATCTTCCAACTTCAACTCTTCAAGTCAATGATTTCGGGATCACCTGGTCCGACAAAGTAAAATATTTAGGAGTAACGCTTGATAATAAGCTGGTTTTCAAAGATCATATACAGAGTGTATTTCAGAAAATTGACTTGGGAATTAAAATGTTATACCCTCTAATAAAAAGGAAATCAAAACTTAGCAATGCCAACAAAATTATAATAGCAAAGGTAATTTTCCAATCTATGATGTTATATGGTTGTCCCATCTGGGGAATCTGCGCTAAACCCCATATACTGATATTACAAGTGCGTCAAAATAAAATTTTAAAAATGATGCTTAATTTACCATGGCACCACTCCACAAAACGCCTCCATAGTGATAACAACATTGAACTGGTCTCGGGCCAAATACTAGAGATTATTGAAAAATTCAATAGACACTGTCAATATTCAAATAACCCCCTTATAAACTCACTAGTTGATAACTTAAGCTAAGTATTAATATAGATGACTATATGAGTGGCTCAGTGCCATCCTTGCCTAACCCTCGAAATTTTTTATATGAAGTTTTTATGGTATACTACTTAGAAATACTCCAAAGAGAGAGAATAGAGAGAGTAGATTCTTTAAATATTGTTTTTTTTTTCGCATAATAGAGATTGTGAGGGTTAGGAATTTCTGGTCTTAGGTTGTTTAATTTTTAATTACATATTAACTTTATCACTAATTATTAGGAAATTACTAAATTGAGGGTTAGGCAAGGATGGCACCGAGCCACTCATATATAAACATATCAATACAAAAATGTGTATATGTAAATATATATATAAAGGTTTTTTTTAATTACTTTTCCTTTAATCATAACTTTTCATTACCAAACTAAAGAATATTAAATTGCCTGATATAGTTGTAAAGTTCATTGTAACTGTATCTCTTAAGAAAATATGTGATAATTCTGAGTTTTAAATATCTTACTTAATAAAAAATGAATGAATGAATGAAAAATACCTATAGTTTCAGTGGGTAAGACCGAAAAAAGAAACAAACTTTTTTTATTTGAATCACCCTAATGTACATATTCAAAAACTTGCAATAAATAACTAAAAGATTTATGTGCATATAAGTTCATATGTTTGAGACTAAAATGCAGCCAAGCAAATATCGAAAGCTGCATTAAAAGGAAATGAATTGAGGGAAATGAAGGTTATTCAATAATTTTCAGGGATACTCATATCCTTGGTTTTATGTCAACTTTATCATAATTTTCGAAAATCATAATATTCGAAAATCATTACCTTTGGTCGGTTTGTGGAAAGTTATTTTAGAATTTAGACTAAAAAAAAAAAAAAAAAAAAACCGAATGGCGGCGATATACCTACAGGTTATCATCATAACCTCTAACGAGATTTTTAGCCGAGCTTCTCTTTCCAACTTGTGGTGTGTTGCTTTTTGAGTTTTTCCTACAAGTTGGCGGGACCTACAGTTTTTTGCCGACTCCGAACGGCACTTGCAAAGCAAATGAATTTTTTGCTGAGAAGCTTCTCATGGCAGAAATACACCCGGAGAGTTTGCCAAACTACTGCCGAGGGGCGACCCCGTTTTAGAAAAATTCTTTTTCTAAATAATTTTTGATGTTACTTTTGCCGGGCATCGAACCGCCACGACTTGGTGTAGAAGGCCGAACACTTAACCGCTACACCACGGCGGCCGCCATTTAGACTAAAAGCTCAAATATAAAAGGCCACACCCGTCACAGTTTTGTATTGGTCACTACGGTCATAAATGGCTCTTTAAACCGAAATAAATGTTGAACAACAAATCCGAAACCAAAACCAAATCAAGTTTGAAATCCTCTTGCAAACAAACCAATATAAGAAGAACGCAGAACGAAACTGGAACCGAAACCGAAGCACGTTACAAATCCGAAACAAATAAATTTCAAAGAACCAAACCAAAACCGAACCCAAAAACATAACCAAAACTCGTTACAATGCCGAAATCGAAATAAATGTTATACAAAAAACCGGAACCGAAACCGAAATAAATGTTAAAGGACCAAACCAAAACTGAAACCAGAACCGAAACACGTTACAAATCCGAAACCAAAATAAGTGTTGAAACCGGAACCAACCCCGGAACATGTTACAAATCCCAAATTGAAATAAATGTTGAAGAAGGAAACCGAAACCGAAACCGGAAAAAATGTTGAAGAATGAAACTGGAACCGAGCCCGGTACTTGTTGCAAATCCGAAAATTAAACACGTTACAAATCCAAAACGGAAATAATATTGAAGAAGGAAACCGGAACTGAAATAATTGTCGCAGAATGTAACCGAAACCGGAATCGAAATAATTGTCGAAGAATGTAACCGAAACCGAAATAAATGTTGAAGAAAGAAACCGGAACCGAAACTGAAAAAAAGTTGAAAAAAGAGACAGCAACCGAAACAAGTTCCGAAACCGAAGCTGAAATAAATGAAGGTGAACGAAGCCAAAATCGATACCGGAACGTTATTTTAACCTGTGTTACTCCTTGATTTATAACCTACATTTCTTCATTAACTTTATTAAACAATAGTGCAGGTCTGTGCTTTTTACTTCATACGAATTTAATTTGTTTCTCTAAAATGTTTCTAAAAATGTATTTCACAAGGTTAAATATCATTTAGAAAGAAAGTTTTAATCTCAATGAATTCCTGAAAACTTGATTGCATTCTCGCATTCTGACCAATTCAGTAAGTTTCAAAATAAGCCTTTTTAAGCTATAAAATTTGTATAAACATCTTTGGTTGTAGTTAACATTTTTAAGTTCAACTCTTAACTTCTTCACTTCAAAAGCAAACATCTACACAACTTGTATGTATATGGGTGTTTCCGAAAATGTGTCAACCAGAGAGAGAATTTGAAAATGCCCCTAGGCCAGGGTTGTTAAAAACATTACTAAGGCACGTATGGGACGCAAATTGACCCATCCCTACATACATAAATATGAATTTATATATGAACATATATTAGGCTTGGTCAGTCAAGTTAGTAATTGGTTAGTCAAGTTAGTAATTGATAAGACAACCTTACAAAAAATATGCGGTAATTTAAGTTATCAATAATCAAATACTTCACTGAGAGAAATGCATTGAATGTCGTGACAATATCGCTATTGATAGCGACGAGTTTGATGCAATATTCATTCAGAATGAGCGAGTTATTAAATACTAGAGTTCGCCCAGTGGTTGAAATTCAACCACAAAACCTTATTTTATTTTCCTACCTTTTTGCTATTTCTTAAATTTTCCTTTCTTTTCCATATTTTGTATATTTTTCATTTCTATACATTCCTATTCATTTTGCCTTTTCCTCCCTCTTTACATCATTCAGTAATATAGTTTCAGTGTTGATAATTATTTATTCTTCTTAGGTCGTCTTCATACGTATTTCTTTCCTTTCCTTTCCTTAGCATTAATTTGCTTTTATTTCCTTTCCTTTCCTCTCCTTTCATCTCAATTTATTCTCTTTGCTTTTCTTTCCTTCTCTTCCCTTTTATTTCCTTTCCTTATCTTCTCCTTTTCTTTCCTTTTCTCTTCTTTCCTTTTCTTTCCTTTTCACTTCTTTCATTTCATTTTATTTCCCTTCTTTCTTTCTTTCTTTTTTGTTCTTTTTTGTTCTTCTCTGTTCTTTTTCTTTCTTTTCGTTTCTTTTATATTCTTACCTGATCCTTCTTTCCATTTCCATTACTTTCCTTTTTTCGTTTTATTTTCTTTGTCTTTCCTTTCGTTTCCGTTGCTTTAGTTTCCTTTCATTTTATTCATTTTTTTTTTTTCATTTCATTTCTTTTCTTTTTTTTATTTATTCTTACCTTTATTTTCTTTCACTTTTTTCTTAAATTTCCCTTCTTGTCATTTCGTTTCCTTACCTTTCCTTTCCTACCGTTTCCTTATTTTCTCTTGTTCCTTTCCGCAACTCCTTTGCTTTTCTTTTTCTTTCATTCATTTCCTTAACTTATTTTTTTTAGCTTTTCTTTACCTTTCTTTCCTTTATTTTTCTTTCTTTTTATTTTCATTTTTTTTCCATACCTTCTTCCTCGCTACCTTTTCTTTCCCTTCTTTCCTTTCTTTGTCTTTCTCCTTTTGCTTCTCTTTTCCACTGCTTTACCTACATTACATTTCCTTTCTTCCCTTCCTTTTTTCTTTTCCATTCCTTTCCTTTCCCTTTGATTTTTCTGTCATATTTTCCGTTCCTTACCTTAACTTACCTTAATTTTCCTTTTATCCATCCCTTTCCTTTCCTATTATTTTCTTAATTTAATATTTTATTTATTTCATTTTGTTTCATTTTTATTTATTTTATATTATTCCCTTTTCTTTCATTTGCAACAAATTTTATTTTTTTACTTTCAATCACTTTTCTATTTCTGATTTTACTTTTTTTTAATTTTATCAATTTTCCATTTTATTTTATTTCACTAAGTCTAGCCACGCACAAGGCATGATCTAGCTTATTTGTGCTTTTTTTTTTAAAGCATTTGCTTCTCTGAATCCCCACGCACAGATTTTGTTTTTGTAAACACTGTTTGTACCTAAGCTCAATAAAGTTGACGCGCTGGCTCATGTTATCTTATTGCTGCCAACAAAACAACTCACTCTACTGCAATGAATGCAAACACAACAATGCAAGTGGTCATACCTACATACATACACCCATAACAGCGGCTCTATAAAGCGAATGCGTGTATATCACATGTAGTGGTGTGATTTTCAAATCATATTATAATTACTTTTTTTAAATTTTTGGTTTGTTGTCGAACACCCTGCTCGGCGAGACATATCGATACATACCAAATTTTATATACCTTAGAATTGTGGTTATTGCAAAAAAGGGAGAAACCTGTTATGTTTGCGAATTTATATATAATAGATTATTTGCTGCCAATAAAAAGTAAAATGACATATCAACCCTTTCGATATGAGGTACTATTTTCTATATTTATGAATAGAATGCTAATATATTTGAACGGCACGTCAATATCTATGGTCGTGATATGAATTTCTATTGTCGGTATATTTATATCCATATTTACTGCATAATAATAATGGTAGAGACAGCGCATTAATATATATTGGCGAAATGTAAATTTTTCTGGGACGCATAATAGTTCAACAATTTTTACTATGGATTTCCTAACAATATTACAACTTGTTGGAGCGTTTTTTTTAATTCAAAATTTTTTGAATTTCTATGTTGATTGAACATTTTTCTAAAAGTTTTATAAAATGTCGTAGCCAAATGGTAGGATACAGGGCTAACGTGCCAGAGGAGCAGGGTTCGAATCTTACTGAAACCAGATGTCAAATTATATAAAATTTTGTTTTTTTAAACTATTTGGAATTTATCAATAGTTTATATGGATACCATTTCAATAGTGTTTTATCAAAAAAGTATTGATGAAACATCCATATTCATTTATGGGACAGGATTATAAATTTTTATTTAATGTGATATCAATAATTATGGATGTTCCATCCATAGATTTCCCTCCGTGTTCTGATTGTTCACCCTAATGTATGTGGATAGTTTTGGTGTTCAGAACTTGCAAGAAATGTAAATTAATGCTTAAGCGAGGTAAATGCAATAGAATATGTGTTCAATATTTTTTTTCGTTGTAAAAGGCGATGCTGTTTTCTTTAAGACCAAAAAATGGAACGTCCGAACAAAACTAAAATAGATATTTGTCCAACAAAAAACTTCTCTATAAAGACAATGTGAATGCAGTATAAGTCTTTGTTTATTCCTCTATTAATCGTGTATGCACCATTTTTTCTACCTTGAACCAATTCGTAGAACTTTAAGGAAATCTAAACCACCTCAAATATGACGTACGTTTTAGGAACGTCTGAACGGCAGATTTAAATCCTTCTTCATACTTAGGTAATGTGTCATATCTAGGAAAACATTTTGAAAGCATTGGATAGATGTGTACAAAGGCTACATATGACAAGAAAACTATTCTGATCCAAAGCCTACTATAGGTTTTATACTTAAAATAGTGTGCCAGCATGGAGCGTCCATAACGCTGGAAACACCCATATTCACAGTTATGACAAAGCAGACACAGATAAAGTTTTCGCAACATTTTTCAATTAAATTTACACACTGAGAGAAATGCATTGAATGTTGTGACAATATCGCTATTGATAGCGAAGAGGTTGATGCAATATTCATTCAGAATGAGCGAGTTATCAAATATTATTTTCTCCCAATAAAAAGTAAAATGTCATGTCAACCATTTCGATATGATGTACTATTTTCTATATTTATGGATAGAATGCTAATATATTTGAACGCTACGTCAATATCTATGGTCGTGATATGAATTTCTATTGTCGGTATATCCATATCCATATTTACTGCATAGTAATAATGGTAGAGACAGCGCATTAATATATATTGGCGAAATATAAATTTTTCTGGGACGCATAATCATAATAGTTCAACAATTATTACTATGGATTTCCTAACAATATTACAACTTGTTAGAGCGTTTTTTTTTAATTCAAAATTTTTTGAATTTCTTATGATTGAACATTTTTCTAAAAATTTTATAATATGCCGTAGCCGAATGGTAGAATATTGGGCTAACGTGCCAGAGGAGCAGGGGTCGAATCTTACTGTAACCAGATGTCAAATTATATAAAATTTGGTTTTTTTAAACTATTTAGAATTTATCAATAGTTTATATGGATACCATTTCAATAGTGATTTATCAAAAAAGAATTGATGAAACATCCATATTCATTGATGGGACAGGATTATCAATTTTTATTTAATGTGGTATCAATAATTATGGATGTTCCATCCATAGATTTCCCTCCGTGCAGCCTTATAATAACTCGTTTACCTCAGCATTTTTGCTGCAGTTTCATATTTTATGTTTTAAGTAAAGTTTATAGTAAAAGTTTCGTGTTGAGTCTTATGAATGTGTGTATATCATAATTGTATGTGTGCGAAGTTGCAATTCCTGCAGTAAGGATGGAGTTTGTAGTGACTGTGGATGTCCTCAGCACGAGACTGGCTGGTGTCCGACGTTTGTTTATAATTTTCTCATTAAATGCATATACATGGAGGTGCACGTGTGTTTTAATATATACCCTACACGACAGCTGAGCATTTTACTGTCAGTGCTGTTCTGCTCTCTTTATTTGCTGTTCGTTTCCCTTGCCTTTCCTTCGTTTCTTTCTTTTACTTCTTTACATTTCCTTTTCACACATATTCATTTTTTTTAATCTGATTTTTTTTTTACTTTTCATGAATTTTTTATTTTTTTTATTAAATAATTTCCTCTAATTTATTTGCCCTGATTCTTCTATCTTTTCCGTTTTTTCTTTCAATTTATCCGCTTTCTTATTTTTTTGCATTTTATAGTCCAGTCAAAACAGAGATAAAAAGTAGTTAAATAACCAAAATTCCGACTAATGCTTTATTTCAAAACGTACTAGTCCAGTAAATTTAGATATCTTGTATAACAAAAATTCCTGCAGAGCAACATTTTTGGGCAGAGCTTAGGTTCACCCGCAGAAAGAAAACTGCAAAGTCCCCATCGATCCCATGTGTGCTAAAAAAGTTATATCTATATATTTTAAAAGTGTTTTAATTATATTTTAGATATATCTGTTCTATTCTAGGCTAGAATTTTTGCCCAAAGTCCTTAGCAGTGTCTTGTAGGGTATGTATATTTTTACATATAAGCAAATACTTATATATCAGGTATATTGGCGCCGAAGAACTCAATTTTGTTACTCGTTTTTTTACAAAGTATTAAACTATGAGTTTTGTTATTTATGGCGTGCTGAGTTTTCGTAAGAACGTTTTTTCATTCCGATAAGACTAATAAACAAATTGTTTATGTATGTATGTATGTTTTTATGTATACTAGGGTGGTCCTTATTTGTATGGAGACAATTTCATCATCAGATTTCCAAAGGCTCAACTTCTAAATCGATAGTAATATACTTAGCCGAAGATATCACACAAAAAATTTTATACCGATTGGAGATGGTTTAGGCGTGTCGCAGTGGGGTCAAAGTTCAGATTGCTCTATGGAGTCTCAAAAATTAAAAGTGATTTTTCTTTTTATCTAGTACTCGTAATCGGTGGACCTATGATTGGAGATATCATATGCAAAATCTTGTCCGGATTGGAACCGCCTAAGGCGTATCGCAGGGGTAGTCATCACCCCTTGTCACAGGGGGGCTAAAGTTCAGACTACCCCCTGCGACACGCCTTAGGCGGTTCCAATCCGGACCAGATTTTGTATGTGATATCTCTGACCATTGGTCCGCCGATTTCGATTATTAGATAAAAAGAAAAACCACTTTTATTTTTTTAGTCTCCATAGAGCAATCTGAACTTTGACCCCCCTGCGACACGCCTAAACCATCTTCAATCGGGATAAGAATTGCTGTGCGATATACATAGTTGACCGTGGTGCAACCGATCTAGGAAGTGAGCCTGGAAAAAATACTACATCTGATTATAAGGACCACTCTAATGTATACACTAAATTTTGTAGCATATAATTTTTGAAGTTAACTTCTTAGGCGGCGATATGAAGTTTTGATTGAGAGTAAAATTTGAGAAAATGGCTGATGATGCTTTCAGGCGTAGGCGATTTTCACCACGATGTTTAGCTATGCAAATCAAATCATCATCATCATCATTTATTGGCGCTTAACCGCCTTAGCGATTTTGGCCGTTGCATATCAAAGCACGCCAGTCATTCCTTTTTAGCGATAACTGACGCCAATTGGAAACCCCAAGGGAGTTCAAATCATCCTCCACCTGTTGTTTCCATCTCAGCCGAGGCCTCCTCCTTCCTCTGCTGCCGAATTCAGGCGACGATAGGAAAACCTTCTGTGCTGGAGCTTCTTTGTCCATTCGCATAACATGGCCCAGCCAGCGGAGTCTTTGGGCTTTAATTCGCTGGACTATGGTCAGATCGATGCAAATCAAATAGGAGGTGAAATTGCAGGATCTAGCTAACATTGCACAAAGAGAAAAAGTTAGGCCGAGCAGAATTCATGGGTGTTGCCACTTATGGCGGTTTACAGGGTTACCACCTATCCCAATTTCTTTTAGAGCTAGGTATGCCAATATGTGTAGCAAATGAAAGATATTTTCGACCGTATTCCAAATAAGATTTTAACAAGCAGGGATGACACTCAGTGGCGTGCCTACGTATATCAATCGAGGCAAGCCCCAGTCTTTCTAACCGCAACGAAAGCCCATACTGCTGCCAGAGAACATTTCAGACAAAGAAGAGTTCAGGATATTTATCGACTTTTGCAGACGGGGAAAAACTTAAACTTTTAGGTTCCGCTAATAGGCACGTTATTGTTTGCAGATTTTTTAAGCTTTTCCAACCCATTTAGGTACATTGCAGAAGCTAAGAAACCTTAAATATATTTTTTTAATTGTATAGTGCCTAGCAAATAAAAAAATTACAGCACCTACCAATATTGAATTCTTTTTTTCGGCTTTAAAATATGCGCCAATAATTTTTGAGTAGAGCGCTTTGCACGTTAAAATTGTAGATACATACATAAACAAATTTCATTTTCGTTTTATCGTAAGTTTGGCATTTATAGCGTATGGTAACCATTGTTTATCACTATTATTAAGGTATACAATCATGGTAACACCAGCCAGAAGCTGGCTTCAAAGTTTCATATAAAATTACTTCCAAATTCAAAAAAACAATTGCTTCAGCACGCAGATTCGTACGGGTTTTGAAAGCCCCGTAAAAGCCAATAAGTAAAAGCGAGATGGCCGTCCTTGCCTGCGGTTTAAGACTGTTTTAAGTAAGTAAGAAAGAGATGGCTATCACGCACTGAACTAATTTTATGTAAATGAGCTATCAGCCGGCAGGTGGCAGGAAAAGCTTTAGGTATGTTTCTATGCTATTAGCAGCTATTAGGTAGAAGGTGGCAGGCAGGGAAATAAAAACCGGATATCCTTTTAAGAACCCAAATGAACATATTGCAGCTCATAGGGGATTAGCGAGGCAAGCCGGGCTTTTCGGCTTATATGGAAGGCACGCCACTGATGACACTTAGGGCTGCCACCTAACCGAAATTTATTTATTTTTTTTTATCACTTACCACGCCTCTCTTCCTCTATATCCCATTCGCATTGGCCTCTGTTAATTTAGGCATAATTCTACCCCCGTACCAAATTCAAAGGAAAACGCATCATGTATAAGATATTCTCGAATTGATCGGTTCCCTGGTCCACTTCCTTATTCAAATTTCGTTATTTCTGAATTTAAGAAGTTAACTTCTTTCACGTGTACTGGTTACACACGGCTTTTTTTTAATTTGAAGATGTTTTAAAGTTATTGTTTTGATAGAATAAAGTTTGTATCAGAGTTTATCAATACTTCAACAACGAGTTCACTTTCTTTCTGACTAGACGGTCGGTGTTTCTATTGGGAATTTTTGTATTTTGAAAATTATCAGCTTTGTAAGATGGTCCAAAGATCTCAGGCTCCCAGGAATGTTAGAATAAAAATACTTCAGTACAATTCTCTGAATATACTTATCAATTAAATATAATTTCAAATATCCTTCACCAACTTCTTACCGCTAAACCATATAAAATTGCCCAGCCTGTGAAATTTTTGAACAACCTTCAAATAACAAATGAAAACCAAATAACTTTTTAAAACAAAACAAAAGCTAACTACTGAAAAGTTGCTGCTTTGATTGAATCTAGCATCATTGACAATAATTTTTAAAAAAGTTTGCTCCTTAAGTTAGGAAAAAGAGTGAACGCCGGAAGGAAACCCAAAACAAAAATACAAAAAGTTTTCAATCATAACAAGATGACCATTGCGGTGTTTGTCACAGCTCTTGAAGCGCCACTCTGTGTAACTAACCCTTTCAAACAAAATTGAAGTGTGGTAAACTTTTTAGTAACCGTATAATGACTATACAAATAACTTTTAAATTTTCTGACCACAAGGCAAGTTTCGTTATTTAACGACGATTAATGGCAGAATGCACTAATATATTATAGCATATAGCGATCTTTATTGTGAGAAAAAAATGCAAAATAATATTG
Source organism: Campiglossa producta (assembly GCA_964058755.1). Taxonomy (NCBI): domain Eukaryota; kingdom Metazoa; phylum Arthropoda; class Insecta; order Diptera; family Tephritidae; genus Campiglossa; species Campiglossa producta. Next base: position 43,345,853 of record CAXKVI010000002.1, read on the forward strand.
ATAAAAAGAAAAGAAAAAAACATAAAACAATAAATGAAATAAAAGATATTCTATTAAAATAGATATAAAAAATAATATGTAACAATATAAAAAAACGAGTATGAAGATGAAAAAAAAAATATAAAATAAAATAAAAAAAAAATTATAATAAAATAAAAATTAAGTATGAATACAACAATTAAAAAATAAAATTTAAAAATATAAAGTGAAGAAAGTAAATTAAAAAAAAAACAAAAATTAATTAATTTTTGATACCCACTAGGAGGAAATTTTTCAAAGAAGCTTCTAGGCTTCACATCTGATGGCTTTTCGGCCACAGGACCACTGTGTCTGAATCGAAGCGGCTAAAGCATTGTATACCTTATATAGTAGCGTAACTCGCAAAAAAACACACTAATACACAGCTCATCATATTCCCCATAAGCACAGAAAAATATATTCTCAAACGTTTGGTAAATAATGAGGGTCAAATGTTAGAATAATGTACCACGATTTGGACAAAATTTATTTTAGAGATTGGTAGAGGGGGTCATGTCTCTAAAAACTGTGAAGGTAGAAACTTTCGGACATTTATATTATAATTTTTATATTTAATTATATCTCTAGTTAATACTCATGTAGCAAAAAAGTTGATCTGCTACTGGTAGTTTATCATTAAATCGAGAAGTAATTGATTAATTAATTGATATTAAGTTTTCAAAAAGTGAGAATTAACGTTGAAGGTTTCATCTCAAATGCGTCTCAGGTTGATGTCAAACAAAATGGCTTATTGGGCTTCACACTTTTCCTTCATTCCATTTCATTTGGAGTCACTCAGCCAGTGCCTTCCACTCAAATTCGTAAGAAGAAGAAAATAAGTTGCCAAACTATAGTAGGGATAAACAATGGGCTAAAGCAATTGCTTTTTACCAAATCAGCTACGATGCCCTGTAGTATTTCGATGTCAACTTCAGTACTTCTACATTTATACACGGAGGGAAATTTATGGATCAAACATCCATAGTTATTGCTACCACATTAAAAAAAATTGATAATCCTGTCCCATCAATGCATATTTGATAAATCACTATTGAAGTGGTATCCATATAAACTATTGATAAATTCAAAATAGTTCACGGTTAAAAATTTGAACCTAAATTTTAAACTTTTTTGGACTACATATATGACCAAACCAAATTTGGATTCAAATTCAATCTAAATGAAACGGGTTTCAATTATAAATAAGAAATGTTTTAACAATTTTTGAAACATAAAATAAATTTTTTGTCCGTTGGCGGGAATTCGAACTAAGACTCCCCGCATCATGCCTGTCTGCTCTACCACTGAGCTACATCGCACACATAAATGTTGTTGGCAAAATTAAATTTTCAATAAGCTTTCAAAAATAAATTTGAATTTTCAAACCCAAAAGTTTAAATTTTAGACCGAAAAGTTTTAATTTTAAAACCAAGAAGTTTTAATTTTACACCGAAAAATTTTAATTTTCAAACCAAAAAATTTTACTTTTAAACCGAAAAGTTTTAAGAATAAAATAAAACTAAAAAAATGTGCTAACTGTGGAAGCAAATAAGTAATATTCAATAACGTGCTCATTCTGAATGAATACTGCATCAAACTCGTCGCTATCAATAGTGATATTGTCACAACATGCAAGACATTTCTCTCAGTGTATGCACGCCTAAATCTATGCCCATATTCCGTGTAGCATATGAAAAATATGACGCAGACTTATGTTAAAGGTATCTACTTGGCAACAATCGCAGTCCGGAAGAAATATAGTCAGGTGTGAAACCGAATTTAAAGAATTTGCGCATATTTGGGTGCGTGGCAATGGTTCACATACCAAAGCAAAAACGAACAAAACGTGATGCAAAGACAAAATAGTGCATTTTTGTAGGGTATTGTGCTGCATCAAAGGCTTATCGGCTTTACCGAAAAAGCGACTTGAAGTTTATTATAAGTCGCTATGTTAGGTTAGGTTAGGTTCAAGTGGTTGGCGCAGAGGCACACCTAGGTCAGTATTAAAAGGCCCGTTGTGATACCACCAACACTAGGAAAGTCAGTTCCGGGACCCCGCCATATGGAAAATCCCTGTATTATCGGGGACTGACGCTCCTAAACCGACACCGTTACTCCTCCTCGAACCATTTAGATGACTTGATGATGGCCATCAAGGCCTTTATAATTAGCTCCGTGACCTGGAGTAGGCTAACCAGGAAGGGCGCTCCCAAAAAGCGCATTCACGCCCCACTTAAAGCCGGACAGTTGCAGATGAGGTGCTCGTTTCCTCCTCCTCGTCATCTTTGCAACTCCTACAGCATCTTCGGTAGGGCACACCTAGCCCTTCTTCGTGCCTACCAATAAGGCAATACCCAGTTAATACGCCTATTAATATGGAGATTTCTCTTCTCCTTAGAGCATACATTTGTCTTGATCCTTTATGATGCCATTTCGGCCAAGTTTCTTTGGATATACGGCAACCTGGAGATTGTAGCCATCTTTCGTTGGCTCGGCGGAGTATGTACTCTTTCACCATTAGCTGTATGAAGTTGACATCGACATACTACGGGGCATCATAACGGATAAGATAAAATAAATTCAAAATTATATAAAAATGAATTTAATATACTGAAATAAAATGAAAAAATATAAAAAATTAAATAAATTAAAATAAAGCAACAATAAAATATAAATTAAATAAAATCAATACCGGGGTGACCGAGCTTGCTCGGTGCTATCAATTTAGCGCTAACTTTACTTACCCAAAATGACCCCCAAAATGACCCAAAAATAATCCCAAAACAATCCTAAAATTATCCCAAAGGACCCTTAAATGTTCCCAAAATGATATGAAATTGAACCCAAAACGACCCAAAAATGATCCGAAAATGATTTCAAAATGACCCAAAATGATCCTAAATTGATCCCAAACTGATCCAAAAATGATTTCCCAATTACCCCATAAACAGCCTTAAATGTACCCTAAAATGATCCCAAAATTATCCAAAAATGTTCCCGAAATAATCCTAAAATAATCTCAAAACGACCCAAAAAAGACCCTCAAATGTTCCCAAATAACCCAAAATTTATCCCAAAATGATCCCAAAATGACTCCAAAATGATCCGAAAATGACCCCAAAATTCTCTCCAATTAATCCCAAAATTATTTCAAAGTGACCCCTAAATGATCTCAAAATGATCCTAAAATAATCCAAATATGATCCCAAAAATATACATACAATACGGTAAAATCGTAACCCTGGGCGGCTACGCTACTTGAAAATATTTTAGTTAGTAGGTATGTCGGCGAAAAAACCTTTCATTTGATACCCATATTGGCATATCTAACTCCATAATTTTAAAAAAATTGAGATAGGTTGCAACCCTGTACATCCCCCAAGTGGCAACTCCCAGGCGGATAGTCTTAGAATCAATCATACTATCTATATGGCAAATTTCATCCATCCTCTTAGAATCAACCATACTATCTATATTAAAAATTTCATCCAAATCGGTCTAGCGGTTCCCGAGATAATTTGGATATACAAATATACAAGTTTAGCTCGTTTAAACATTAAAGTTATAAGATAAAATACAATTAAACATTGTATGTTTGTTGAAGACAAAAAGAAGCCGAGAGAAGAGATAACTAACTATAATAATAAAAATATATAATAATAAAAAAAATATAATAATAAAAAAAAATAAATTTAAATCGTAAGCAGCCTCGAGTACTGGAATCCTTGTTCGCCGGGAGCTGTATTCAAGTATTTAACCAATGTTTGCTTTAAAAGTATTCAGTATTGTAATATAAGAGCTACCACCAGTATTCATTACATTAATGCAGATATGATTCAAAGCCAGATAAGTATTCGTATACCAAGTTAAAAGTTTTTATTCGAAAGGGTGAATTCTTTTAATTATGGAAAATAAAATTTCTAAAAGTGCTATACAATTGTTGTTTTACTACTTGTTGGCTCGTTTGCTATGATAATCTCACAAGTTTTACCACAAAGAATTCACAACAGTGCAAGTGACGGCTAAACAAGAAAGAACGAACAAAAAAAATGCAAATAAAATTCCGCTCTTTATTTTTCTTATATTCCGCTTTGATATTTTTTTAGTGCCGCCAGCACTTTACTATTGTTTGTAATGGATTTGCTGCACAGAATAAAAATTAATATTATAAGTTGGTAAGCAAAACGCCCATTTGAAGAGTGACCAAGAAAAATATCCATGAGCTAAAATATGTTGATAGAGAGAAGTGGTAAAGTAAGCGAAACGAATAACCAACAAACAAACTTTAACCGCCCAACGAGCAAACAAACTTAACTCAAGCCTTCTTAACGACGTGATGGCAGCACCAACAGTAGAATGATGACAATAATCAGCGGCAAATGGTATTAGCGAATATTTATAAGTATTTAAGCGAAAACCCTCTTAAAAGCTTTTCTGCACCGCGCACTCTAACGTCAACAGCACTCCTACATAGGCATAGAAGAAACAAAGAGGTGAGTCAAAAGAAGGAAAGGGCAACGAATGCGGCGGAAGCAATTTCTTTGTCACTACACCGCACTACTTTAGCTACGAGCAAACTCACAGTCTATGGGTAAGACACTGCGTATACGTACTGCAGTTTTGGCTACTCTCACTATTTGAAGCCAGAAGGCGAGCGCTTTGTGACAGCTTTGTTGGCAGTGCATTTACTTAACTTCTAATTTGGCGCTGCTTTTGATGCTAACGAATATTACTATTGCGTTGTCAGATACCGGCGAACTTGGCAAAGGTAAATGAAAAAGCGTTAAGTAATGGTTAAAGATTCCAATTTCCTCCTTTATCTTGTTGTGCAGTTTAGGGTGCGTGGAATAACAAAGCTAAGGTACACAATCGCGATGATTTTAGTATTGGTGTGTGTTGGTAACGCTAGGCAAGCAGTCCCAGTTGCGCCGGCAAACTGCCTATCTCGCGGTTCTTTTGAGCTATGCGGGTATAATCTTCTTCGATTTACAGTGTACAAGTAAATATTACCCAACGCCGAACCCGCGTTGTGGACTTGATGATATCGTTATCTGCTGCAAGCGGCCCCCTATCTGGTGGCAGCCACTGTTCATTGGTGGAATAAACCAAAACATCGACATACAAATTTGTTTCGAGAATTTGACAATACATTAGATACTCAACTCTGCCCTCAAGGGCATGGGTTCGTACCACCCCTGCAGAACCTAATTGCATTCTCAGGATGCTGCGGGTCATGAACCCATTTCTGTCAGTCTAGTCGAGGATTCTGTAGGGCCTAGAAGGCAAGTAGTCTTTGCTCTGAATAAGTAAGCTCTGGAGCCCCTTCAACAGAGCGGCGCGCCTATTACTGCACATGTGAGCTCGAGATCCACATATATACTGTAATCTAAAGATCAGTATTCGTATTCAGGTCTAATGATTCGGGAACCTGTATGTGTTTTACCCTTAGTTACATTTGCGCTTTATTTGCTTTTAAAGCAGGGACCGCAATCTTAACCAAAAAAAATCATTATGAACGGGTAGTGTTACTGCCATAAGTAGTACATAAAAACATTTATGATAACTATCGTTGTCGATTAGTAAAATGATTTTTCGTAAAAATTTAAAATTAATTTTATTTTTCAAATTTTTTTTTTTTCGATCGGATAAAAACTTCAAAATGATCCCAAAAGTACCCCATATTGAACCAAAAACTAACTAATAAATATGATACAAAATGATAATACCCCATATTGACCCCAAAACTAAACCAATGGGATACAAAATGATCGCAATATGACTCCAAAAGAGACCCAAAATTATCCCAAAATGACTCCGAAATGATTCCAATATGACCCAAATAGACCCCAATGATTCCAGTATGATCCCAAAATAACCCCAAACTAACCCAAAAAAGGATGCCAAAATGACCAAGAAATTATTACAAAATAACCCAAAAAAGATCCTAAAATGACCCCGAAATGATCGCAATAAAGTTCCAAAATGATCCCAAAGTTACCCTTAAATACCCAAATAGACCCCTAAATGATCCCAATATGATCCAAAAATACCTAATATGATCCAATAATACCACCAAAACTAAACCAATGGGATTTAAAATGATTCCAATATGACTCCAAAATAGTCCCAAAATTATCCCGAAAAGATACCAATATGACCCAAATAGACCCCAATGATTCCAATATGATCCCAAAATGACCCCAAACTAACAAAAAAAAAGGATCCCAAAATGACCCCAAACTAACCTAAAAAAAGGATCCCATAATGACCCCGAAATGATGCCAAAAAGATTCCAAAATGACACCAATATAATCCCAAAATTACCTGAAAATAGCCCCAAAATGATTAGAAAATTACCCAAAAATGATTCGAAAATGACTTCAAAATAACCCAAAATAGGATCCCAAAATGGCCCCGAAATTATCCCAAAACAATCCCAAAATAATCCCGAAACTGCTCCCAAAGTGATCCCAAAATGACCCAAAATGATCCTAAAATGATCCCGAAAGGATCCCAAAATGATCCCAAAATGACCCCAAAAGGAGCCCGAAATGATTCCTTATTTTTTGTAGTTCCTCGCTAGCAGTGCAGCACGTTGGTGCTCACACAAAGCAGCGTCCAAATGGTAGGGTGTTATAACTGTGGCACACGCATGTACCTATACGAAAGCTTCAATGTTATCTCTCTTTATGTGTTAGTGATTCTCTTTAAATGACTAAGCACACATTTGTACCAATTTTAATTGCTTTTTAATTTTTTATTTTGCAGTGGAAAAGAAAAAAATTTAAAAATAACTGTTATGTTGCGATCGAAATTTGAAAATTAAAAAATAGTTATTGACTAACTTGTATAAAAAGAGTAACTATTATTTGCGGTCCCTGCTTTAAACTGTTAATCGCACTTGTACCGTTCTGTACAGCGAATAACATCAAAAAGAAATTTAGTATTATGAATTATGATATGAAGCAAAACCAATTGCCAACTATGTTTTCCATAGTAATCCATTTAATCTACACTTTGCTCAAAAATGTAATTTGTTATCAGGGCCTCTAAGTAGCCGGTTCGTTCATTAGTAAAAAAATTAGGGGTTTTTCATTAAGATGTAAAAAATGACATTTGAATTTGACCCATTACGTACTGGTCCGTGCTAGAGATAAACAGTCTTTAGATCTCCTGCAAAATATATTTATATGGAAGTATTTACGTTGTTTTGCATTTTCCCGATTATATATCTATGTACTTTAGCTAGAATATTTATCTTGCCCTATTTGAGATAAAAATTACCTTAATAAATACTCGACATATGCAGCCTTTCACTTACGCAAACCAAATACATAAATTAAAACTGTGACTGCCAGAATACCCTCAAACAAAAACTTTATTTCAAACGCACACACACACGCACAAGTACGCACTTAAATGGGTATTAAATTCCATAAGGCAAGTCAGTGCCAATCCTAGATAAAACTCTGAAAATTTATATGGGCTAAGATCACAACTGTTTACCTACGAGTGCACATTCTTACTAAAACTAAAATTGACTTTGCATAAAAAAAAAAAAAATTCCGACATATAAATTCAAAGCACATGCAGATTTGCAACATTTTTGCAACAGCCTGTCGCGCCCACCCGCTGGTCTGCTGTTTGAAAATATGCATTTTTGACATGAACTCATACAGATAGATTTGGTTGGTTTGATAAACCATAGCCTCCAATTCGGAGCTTCCACATCACCAAAGTAACCGCAAAATTCAATTTAACACAGGAGGAGGGCACAGTGCGAGCTGGCGAATTTGCAACTTTGTTTAGTTAAGTGGACATAACGTAAGTACATATATATGAATTGTAGGTATGTATGTAGGTACTATGAACACTGCTGCTGCCAGGAAAAGTTGTAAGGGGATATACGCTAGATCATTGTCCCTAGAGACAGAGAGTATCATCTCTATGGTTTAAGACCTGGCAACGGAATACAACTTCTTCAGACCACGGCCCTAATAATTACCATTTGGATTGACAAGTTTCATGGTAAAAGTTTCATGGTAGGTAGGTTCCTCAACCCCTTAAACCCAAACCATTTAAAAAAACTCTTTGTCCACGAGCTTTGTGAAATACATAAACATACTTATTCGCTGCCTATTGCCCAATGTAGTAAAATTTGAAGCAAATTGAAAAAAGCTTCCAAAAATATTCACAGAAATACGTTTGACATAAATATGTAAGTATTGAACAGATACCCATCACAAAATTGTAGCTTCGTTTCTCATCTATGTTCAATAAACTTTCGCGACAGGCCCAAAAGCCCTCTTGTATGCCCTTAAATATCAACTCCCATTTTACTCTGGTACAGCCGTCATCTAAATGTGTACTACACCTTTTCAAGTTTATAATGAGAAAATGTAAGTTTATATTGAGAAAACCAAAGTTCATATTGAGACATATAAGTTGATATTGAGAAAAGACAAATCGAGGCAATTTCATAAGATGATGGTAGGGTGATGGAAGACTTCGTGAAAGACATTTGGAAACATTTTTTGCCTTTAAGGTGGAGATGTTTGCGAGACACCAATCAACGAGATTATTAAGGTCATGTTGTAGTAGCGCACAATCGGGCGGACCATTTATTCTATGATAAATTTTTAGATCGTCGGCATAAAGTAGAAATTTTGTAAATATAAAGTAGGAGTCAATATCATTAATGAATAGAATAAACAAAAGAGGGCCTAAAATGCTGCCCTGAGGGACTCCCGAGGTGGCAATAAACGTGTGGGAAATAGAGCCTTCAATTTCCAAATACATAGATCTATTCGACAAATACGAGTTCAGCCAACTTAAAAACACTGAGTGAAATCCAAGATGATCGAGTTTAGATAATAAGAATTGGTGAGACACTTTATCAAAAGCCTTCGAGAAATCGGTATAGATTGTGTCAACCTGGTAGCCATCATTAAAAGCAGAGATACAGAAATTAGAGAATTGTGCCAGATTGGGTAACGAAAGACAATTTTTCTTTTGATATCATTCCGAAAAGCTTTGAACACGAAGTAATTTTAGCAATAGTAATTAGCGACATCATTTCTGCTGCCAGAGTTAGAAATCGGCGTGATGGGAGACTTCTTCCACCTATTAATGAAAGTCCTAGAGGACAGGGATAAGTTAAAAATGTGACAAAGAGGAGGGGATAGGGGAAAACAGCAGTGCTTCAGGATAAAGCCGCAAAGGCCATCGCCGTTACACTTTAGCGAGGGTTTCAGTGAGAACATGAAAACATGTAGTTCACAGGCCATTTTGGACCATGAAAATTAAAAAGTCAAGTTTCTGAGAGAAGTACATAATCTTAGTTGCTTGGAGTTTTCTTCAGTGTTAGCCCTAGCGTTGGAAAACGATTCGTGAGCTACGCAGAAATGGTTCTAAAATTGAAAGGTCGTTTTCGTGTAAATTCACCAAGATAGTTTTTTCAGCATTAATAGATAATGTCATGTGGTCTTGGTGTCTACCGCATTCGTCCCTGATATGCTGATTATCTAGTCTAGGTATCCTTTCTGAACTGAGCTTTAACCCTTTCGCGTACACACGAAGTTTAGTAAATGTTATCAGAATGACACATGCATTTATTTGGCTTATAAAACCGATAATTGAATTCCGATTTCAGTTTTGGGTTTGTGGTTAAAAAAAAAAAAAAAAAAATCGAATTGGGACACTAACTTAAATCTGATTGCTTCTGCATGGGCGCACAATAAGCTACTACATATAAAACCAATGCAGTGGACGTCGCCTATGTCCGACGTGTTTATATACGATTTTTTTTCTATGTCGGCATATACCGACGTGTCCAATTTAAGCCATTCGTTGTGTCGGATTATGCCGACGTGTCCGCGAAAGGGTTAAAATTAATTAATGTCTACATACATACATACATACATACATATGTATTAGACTGGACCAAAAATAAAAAATTTCGTTTTATTCAAAATTTATATTGATTTTCTTTTTAAGAAAGGTGAAAAAAAAAATTACTATAATTTTTTTCAGATTTTTAAATTAAAGTCTAGAGGTCTATCATTGCTAGTTTAGATTTTACAGACTTAACATCAAATTTCGTATAAAAAACACCAAAACATTGTTGAAAAACACCATGTACCTGGACATATTTTTGTAGGAAATTGAATTCTCTACAAAAGCTGCCTAGACTGAAATTTTCTCATACTAAGTAGCCGTTTTCTAGTATTCTAGCCTCAAACATTGGCATGTTTTTTGGATTTCCCGATTTTGGTTTGAAAATTTGCGTAACATGAAAAAATCAACATCGAATAAAGCTAAATACATATTCTTAAGGGAAATTGGCTGCTGTGTCTGAATTCGGCCCTAACCTGGCAAAAGTCTAATATTATTTTGTGATGGTTGTGTTAGGTTGGAGAAAAACTGCGACTTTTTAGGCTAATTCTGATCACGGTACTAGAATGATTTGTGCCAAATTTCATCGTTACGACCAGTCGAATTTTCAAAAATGCCTCCCTTGAAAGTGGGCGGTACCACGCCCACTTTTTAAAATTTAACAGAAAATCACTATAGAATGATAAGAAAGCTACCGATATATGTCAGTTTATGTGATTTTCGAAATTTTCGATACCGAAAAAAGGGACGTGGTTATAATCCGAGTAATCTGTATTCCAAATTTCATGCAAATTCCTCAATTTTTACTCAAGTTATGTTAATTTGTATGATTTTCGAAATTTACGATCTCGAAAAAGGGGGCGTGGTTATCATCCGATTTCGCCCATTTTCAATAGCAACCTACCTGGGCAAAAAGAAACCTGTATAAAAAATTTCATGCAAATATCTTAATTTTTACTCAAGTTATCGTGTACAAAGACGGACGGACGGACGGACAGACGGACGGACATGCCTGAATAGACTCCTCTTTTCAACCTAAGAACTTTCATACATGGATCTTGATTATTTTGCGCCGGTATATAGTACAGTTATGTGGACAAAATTATAATACCCCTGTACTAGTACGCTTGGTATAAAAATGCCCCCCTTAAAAGTGGGCGGGGCCACGCCCACTTTAGAAAATTTATCAAAAAATCATTATATAATGACCATGGGGATTCACGTGTAAAATTATATAATTTTACCCATTTTCGTTAGCGAATTATGTCAATTTGTGTGATTTTCGAAATTTTCGATATCGAAAGTGGGCGTGGTTGAAAGGCGATTTTATCCACTTTCATCAGGTATACTCCCAACGATACTAGTATGCTTTGTGCCAAATTCCATCGTTCTATCGTAATCTGTTTAAGAGTTACGCCCAGTCAAATTTTCAAAAACGCCTCCCTTAAAAGTGGGCGGTGCCACGCCCACTATAAAAAATTTATTAAAAAATCATAATAGAATGACCAGGGGGATTCACCTATAAAATTATATCATTTTAGCCATTTCAGCTGCCGAGATATGTCATTTTGTGGGATTTTCGAAATTTTCGATATCGAAAGTGGGCGTGTTTGAAGGGCGATTTTATCCAGTTTCATCAGGTATACTCCAAACGATACTAGTATGCTTTTTGCCGAATTCCATCGTTCTATCGAAATCAGTTTAAAAGTTACGACCAGTCAAATTTTCAAAAATGCCTTCCTTAAAAGTGGGCGGTGCCACGCCCCCTATATAAAATTTATGGAAAAATCATAAGAGAATTACCAGGGGGATTCACCTATAAAATTATATCATTTTAGTCATTTCAGCTACCGAGATATGTCAATTTATGTAATTTTCGAAATTTTCGATATCGAAAGTTTGCGTGGTTGAAGGGCGATTTTATCCACTTTCATCAGGTATACTCCCAACGATACTAGTATGCTTTGTGCCAAATTCCATCGTTCTATCGTAATCTGTTTAAGAGTTACGACCAGTCAAATTTTCAAAAACGCCTCTCTTAAAAGTGGGCGGTGCCACGCCCACTATAAAAAACTTATGAAAAAATCATAAGAGAATGACCAGAGGCACTCACCTACAAAATTATATCATTTTAGCTATTTTAGCTGCCGAGATAAGTCAATTTGTGTGATTTTCGAAATTTTCGATATCGAAAAAGGGGGCGTGGTTATCATCCGATTTCGCCCATTTTCAATAGCAACCTACCTTGGCCAGAAAGTAACCTGTGTACAAAATTTGATGCAAATATCTCAATTTTTACTCAAGTTATCGTGTACACGGACGGACAGACGGACGGACATGGCTTAATCAACTCCTCTTTTAATCCTAAGAACTTTCATATATGAAACTCTATATCTATCTCGATTATTTTGTGCCGTTACAAACAGCCGTTATGTGAACAAAGTTAATATACCCTTGTACTAGTACTAGTACACTGGGTATAAAAAATTGGATTAAAAACAAAAAAAAAAATACGGAAATAGTAACTTCAAAAAAAAAAGTTGTTTAACCTTTTTTATAGCCCACTCAATTTGCTTTAAGAATCTGTATCTATCTTTGTTGTACATGGATATTTGCGCTTTTAATAATTTTTGAAAGAAAAAATTGAAAATCGAAAAAACAATCTAATTTTTGAGGCTGGAATACTAGAAAACAGCTAGTCTGAGAAAATTTTAGTCAAAGTAAATTTTGTAGGGAATTCGATTTTTTTATTTTTGGCTCAGTCTAATATGTAAATATGATGCATAGAAGCAACAAAACGTGACCGCAAGCATTGGTCTCATTGGTACGCTCGCTACGTGCATACCTACATACATACCTACATACATACATACATACAATGTATGTATGTTTACATGAATATGCATGAATCTCGTACCCTTACTTTGCTTGCATTTTACTTCAAATTAGCATATTTGTTTTGACTAACTCACAAAATTTTTACCAGGAATATGCTGGGTCAAATAATCATACAAACGCAAGTACACAACTTCGTATCAGAGCTATATGGATGCAGTAGGTCTTATGGACGGCTTTAGTTAGGTCAGCGACTTTAGATGTGAGAAATTTGATTGTTTGCTATGACTGTTGCAGTTTTGGACGATTTGCATTAGAATTGGCCTTAGCTATGAATTCGTTGGTATAACTGCACTGCCATGTGCATGGTGCTTCTCTTTGCCTGACATTGATGGCATGTGCTGTGGAAAATCCTTTCTATGGCGACCGCAAAGCTCTCAAACACATAGTCGATGTTTAAGCTTTGAAGCGGTAAATAAGTGGCATTCAGTGGACTTTTGGTCAAAGAATTTCGGTCAATGGCAGGAAATATTCCGAAAACCAGGCAATCCTTTGATGAAATGAATTAGAAGGTGGTTTTCATGCATACAAACTTTGAAACAGTTGAATTAAGTGATAAGAAATGAGCGATTAAGTTGGTTGCACGTATTTTTATGAAATTTTCTATTCTATGCGGAGGTTTTAAAGGCTTGCGATATTTAACCTTTGTTTAACAGGAACAAAAATCAGCTTGAATTTAGAATTCTAAATATAGATAGAGCTACAAAATCGATTCCATAAACCCAATGAGACTTTACAAGAATATGCATCGGACATCGAGAGGTTAGCACATCTAGCAAACGCGGATGCATCAGTAGAGTACTCGGAGAGGGTACAAAGTTTCATAAATGGCATACGTGATGTGGATACGAAGCGGGCAACCTATGCAAATCCAAAGAAATCATTTGCGGAGACGATATCACATGCTCTAACTCAAGAAACAGCATCTCTTTTGTGCAAGCCAGCGTACAAAGTTCGTCGTGTGGAAGTAGAACGACCAGATTGGGTGGACGCAATCCTAGAAGCATTGAACGGAAAGCAACAGAAAAATGAAGCTGCCATGAAATGTTTCAAGTGCGGAAAGTCTGGCCATATTGCGCGTTATTGCAACATCGGCTCCAGAGACTTCGGCAATGCAGGTGGACGTAAGGGTAACGCTGGAGGAGATGAGCAAGATGAATGCCCCATAGCTTCTGTCTCGCTGGTCGAAGGGAAAGCAAGTAATGGTACTGTTAGAGGTTTCTTGGACGGAAAAGAGCGGTTATTCAATGTGGATACTGGCGCATCTCATTCCATCATTAGAAGTGACTTGGTCCATAAGAGAATAAGACCATTGCAGAATGCAAAGTTGCGGACAGTGACTGGTGAAAGTAAGCTAGTCCAGGGAGAAATGCGGTGCAAAATTGTGATTGGGAATATGACTACATACCACAACTTCTTAGTAGCGGATATTGTGGACGAAGTCATCATTGGCATCGACTTCTTGGCTGAGAGAGACATTCACATAAACGTGAGAAATAGAGTTATGACATACAATGGCCAAGAAGTACCTCTGATCTTTGGACACAACATTGGGTATTGCACCAAAGGAGTTTCATTTTAGGTGAAGCACAGGGACACTCGGAAAACAAAGGTACCTCCTCGACCAATGGCTTCGATAGACAAATGCCTACTTGAGAATATTTGGAGAAGTCGACAGGAAGATTCAGATCTGGCATGTGTGATCCGAGGGCTTGAGCGAAACAAACGACCAGCAAGAAAAGAAATGTCAGCGGCGAGTTCAGTTGCCAAGTCATATTGGGCACAATGGAACAGTTTACGAATGGTTTCCGGTTGTTTGCATCGAATATGGGAGAATGAGGGTGGTCAATGCGCTCGGAAGCTTATAGTTGTTCCAAGGAAGCGGGTGTCTGTGGTCTCAGGGAACTGCATAACGATCCAAGTGGAGGTCATCTAGTAGTCAAGAAGACCTTGGAGAGGATTAAGCAGAAATTTTATTGGGTTGGTTACGGTCAGTCCGTAAAGGAATGGATTGCCAAATGCGATGAGTTCATCAGAGCAAAGGTGCTGAGGTCCACGAGTCATGGTCGAAGGAGGCAATGTAACTCAGATGCACCGGTTGAGAGGATTACCTTGGATGAAGTGGTCCATTCCCCAGAACTATAAGCAAAAACATGAAAACCTGGTACGACAAAGCAATGGAAACGGAAGGGTTCCTGGAAGGAGATTTAGTATTCCTATACGGGCCACAATGGAGGAAAGGTGTGTCTCCCAAAGTTCAGTGCAACTGGGAAGGACAGAGTTGTGAAACGGATCAACGACATTGTTTGCCACATACAGGCTTTTGGAATGCCACGGAACAAAATGAAGGTGGTTCCCCTGGAGCGGCTAGCAACGTTTGGATCGGGAAATGTGTCTGATCGGGACGATCAGACTTGGTGAAGGGCAGTGTGGCGAATGTTCTCAAGAATCGCTCATCTTCCAACACTAGCGTATTTCCACCACTAGCGTCACTACCACAACTACAGCTGTTTAGAAACATGACGTGAAAGCGAGAGAGGGAGAGGCAGCTCGCATGTTTGCGAATGTGACACAAAGAGGAGATGACGATAGATAAACGCTTCGAGAACACTGCTGCACGAATAACCCAGAAATGTGTAGACATTTCTAGGTGATGAAGCCGCAGTCTACTAGGGTATATAAAAGCGCAAAGACAACGAACTTGAATCAGTTTACTTTGAAGTGTTGTACAGTGAAGTACTGAACAGTGAATTAACCCGCGATGTTGTACTACGGTTTTTAGTAGTGAATAAAGCGTACTACTGATTAAGCAGAATCGGAGTGTTTTATTTAACGTACATTGATCGAACTCAGGGAAAATAATCGAGGAATCATCGAATTCGTCAAAATATGTACAAAAAAAAAAAATTAAATAAAATATAAAAAAATAAAATAAAAAAAAATAAAATAAATAAAATAAAATAAAATAAAAAAAGATAACCTAAAATAAATTAAAATAAAGAAAATCAAAATAAAATAAAATAAAGTAAAATAAAAAAAAATAAAAAAGATAAATTAAAATAAAATAAAAATTCAATGAAAATAAATGAATTTTTCCCGCTTTTGGGCTGGTAATCAGAGTGAACTCTAAACCCACATCTGGTCTTTTTAATTATGGAACTCATCTGAGCGAAAAAAATTGAAATTTTTGTGGGACACTTTGCAAAAACAAGAAGAAATACTTTTCAATCTGTCAAGTCTTTAAAAATAAAGGTACAAATTTCAGCACCACACAATTAACTTCATTTGAGTACATAGTGGTATTTACATATAAATGACTGCTCACAAAAATTGTATGTACTAATATTCAAATCCAACGTACACATATGTATTTATATTTACGTACTTTTGATCAAACTTAAGCTCTAGTAGATAAATGTGGATGGTTAAATCTTAAACATGTTCGCCATTAGCATATAAACCGCAAAATTTCAGTTAACTCCTAACTTTGTAGCATGAACAGAGTTGTACATTTGAATTTGCTTATACCTACGCACACACAAACGCACCAATGTATGTACATACACATATCTATGTGTGTTGGTGCTTCCACATATTTTCAAGTATGATTAAACACAGATTCACATAATGCATTGGTAGCTAGTGTAACATTAGCGGCTATGAACAACGGAGAGGTGAATGAGTGATGCGCTGTGGTTGGGTTGGTCGAACTTGATGTGAGGGCCATCCAGCTACTCAACCACACTACCACATTTACCAACTGTAATTTGCAAGTTCAGTTGCCCTACGGCGCTTGCCATCTTCTCTAAATGAGCAAAAGTCTTAGCGTATGACTGCTGCTATGGAAGTAGAAGTATGCTTAGTGGAGCGCTCCAGTGTGGCGGTTATAATGTGGTTTAGCCGTAACTCTCAACTTTCAACTTTGCTTTGGACAATTTCCTTTGTGGTGGAGACAAAGCTGGTAATGTACATACACATCTACACATATTATTTGTTGTGCTTCCGTTTACTGTAATTATGTATGGCTGTATATTGGTATTGTAATTACTATGGCGTATACGTAATTGTCATGGAAAGATACCCACGGGAAAGTTGTCAGTTTACCTGCTTGGTTTGAATTGTAGTTTTTTCATGTGTTGTTTGTAATAAAATAAAATACAAAAAAAAAATAAAACAAAATAAAGAATAATAAAACCGAAAGAAATAAAAAAATTTAAAAATTAAATAAATCAAATTAAAATAAAAAAAAAAATTAAATTAAATTATATACAACAAAATAAAATATAAAAAAATAAAATACTTCTTTCTTCAAACTGAAATCAAACAAAAATTTGTTAAAATAAAATAAAATATATTAAAAAATAAGTTAAAATAAAATAAAATAAAATAAAATAAAACAAAATCAAATAAAATAAAATAAACTAAAATAAAATAAAATAAAATAAAATAAAATAAAATAAAATAAAATAAAATAAAATAAAATAAAATAAAATAAAATAAAATAAAATAAAATAAAATAAAATAAAATAAAATAAAATAAAATAAAATAAAATAAAATAAAATAAAATAAAATAAAATAAAATAAAATAAAATAAAATAAAATAAAATAAAATAAAATAAAATAAAATAAAATAAAATAAAATAAAATAAAATAAAATAAAATAAAATAAAATAAAATAAAATAAAATAAAATAAAATAAAATAAAATAAAATAAAGTAAAATAAAACAAAATAATATGTATTAAAAGTAAAATAAAATAAAATAAAATTAAACTTAATTAAATTACATTAAATTAAATTACATTAAATTAAATTAAAATAAATTAAATTAAATTGATTTAAATTAAATTAAATTAAATTAGATTAAATTAAATTAAATGCAATACAATGAAATAAAAAAATTTAATAAAAAAATAAAATGAAATAAAATAAAATAAAAAATAAAATAAAAAAAAAACAAAATAACAAAAAAAATAATATAATTTAAAGTAAAGAAATAATAAAATAATTAAATAAAATTAAAAAATATAAAAAATTAATAAAATAAAATAAAAAATAATAAAATAATAAAATAAAATTATATAAAACAAAATAAAGTAAAAGCAAATAAAATAAAATAAAATAATATGTATTAAAAAAATAAAATAAAATACACTAAAATAAAATAAAAAACAAATAAAATAATATAAAATAACATAAAGTAAAATAAAAAAATAAATAAAATAACATGCTAATAAAATAAATTAAATGAAATAAATGAAAAAAAAAAAAAAATTAATTAAAAAGAAAATAACAAAATAATATAAAATAAAATAAAAATAAAATAAAATAAAAAAATAAAAACACAAAAACACAAAAAATTATATAAAAAAAAAAAAATAATAATCTCTACATATAATAAAAGTGTAACAGATCGATGTCTGTGCATGGCAGATATCAACAAAAAATTGATTGGAGGAAGCATTATTAAGCGAGTAGAATTCAAATCAGGAATTTTAAAAATTTTTGTTTGTCTGTCTGTCTGTCTGTCCGTATGTTTGTGGCCGTATCACTCTGATAGTAATGAATGGAATTGAATGAAACTTTTTTCGTTGGATTGCCCGACGCTCAAATTAAAATTTAAGATATTACTTTTTCGAAATCTCAACCGGTTTTGAAGTTATCGCCCAATATGTGGAGCATGTCTGTCTGTATGTTTGTGGTCGTAACACTCTAAAAGTACAGGATGGAATTGAATCGTTGGATTGCTAGACGCTCAACTTAAAGTTTAAGATATTATTTTTTGCGATATCCCAACGGGTTTTGGGGGTTATCGCCCAATATGTGGACCAGGGGTGACCAAAAGTGTCTTAGTACAATATGGGTGTCAAACGAAAGGTGTCAATGAGTGCTATAATATGCGATTTGATTCATTGAAATATCTGAAATGGTTCGAGGAAATGGTTTGGGAGATATCTTGAAATTTCGATACCTCGACCGCTTTCGGAGTATCAACGAATATTTCCACAAAAATGTGTTAGTACATTATGGTACCCTTAAGTGCTGAACTCCAGTCTTTTTGTTGGATTTTATTCTTTGTTAACCCAGCTGCAAAAAAAAAAAAAAAACAATAATTAATCGCATACGAAGTCGCTAGTACGAAAATAAAAATACAAATAATAAAAAAAAATTATATAAAATGAAATAAATAAAATAAAAAATTAATAATAAAATAAAATAAAATAAACTAAAACAAAGAAAAGAAAGAAAATAAAGTTTAATAAAAAATAAAATAAAAACCTGTTAATAGATCAGCAGTACAAGCTCTTTCTGGATACGGGTCACTGTCAACGTTGGCATCCTCCTCCTGTAACGGCGTTAACCGTTCAAAATTGTTGAGACTTCCAAAATAGTTCGCCAGCCTTTTTATCGCTCCACCAAATTGATACCTATTGCAAACACCACGATACCGACAAGCTTAACATGTCTCTAGTATCCTATAGCAACCACCTACTCAACTGTTTGGCAGAGCAAAGTCTTCTAATACCATTCTAAAACTGGTCGAAACCTGCTGAAACGACTCGTTTCATAGGAATCTCGTTAGGAAAGATTAATCACAACTAAAGTTAAGAAGTGTGTACGGTAGGGCAGAGCTTTATACCGCTAATACAAACAACAATAAGGACGGGAACGAAAATCGGTAAATTCCTGTGCCAATTATAGAAACTTCTGCTGGCGAGGAAAATATATTGCGGTGAGCTCTTTTCCTCCGAATGCTTTGATTTAGTCCGCGTAAAATCATATAGATATCGATTGATATTACTCGTCACGTTTTTCTTTGTAGTTCTAACGATACTGGTTGATTTTGATCACAGTAAAACAATACTTCTTACAAATGGTGAATCTGTTAGCGTTTCCTGAAGGGATATGATGTCGCTACATTGTAGAAGCTTGCGCTAGTCTAATCTCTATACCATGTTTATCTCCATACTTCGGAGTGTAGTTTTTGTGGTGAAATTGAAATTTTAGTGAATCTCATTTAGTATTTGTTTTTTGTCGCTTGCAGCGGTGACGACAAACCCAACCACAATGCTCGTTTGTATGAAAGTTACGTATGGTACAGTAGTTTTTGAGGTAGTCTAGACCAACTGGCCATCCCAACTCACACCTGTATATTTGAGCACGCCTTTCAACGCCTCTATGTAGAGAAACTCTGACCAGTCGTTGAGGTAGGTTCAATGTTTTTGGTGGCTGTACGGTCGAGGACCATAGAAACTTTTCACATAGTGTGTATGCAAATATCAGCTAAAGGAGATGAGTCTGCACATTAAGGGATAGGTGTGTAATTCAAAAATGTTTGTACGTTCTCGAAACTGCTTTTACCTTTATTATCGCCTCTTTCCTTGGTCATAATTAAAAGGCATCCCTTCGTGCTTGTTTAATCTTCTCCCATACTCTTCGTTAAATTCATTCCTGTGCTCTGCATGTTTCTGTGTTGCAAGAATGTTGCGGTTACTAATGTTTGTTTGTAGTTTTTCCGCTTAACTGCAAATAAGTACCCAAAAAGTTTTGCTCGCTCTCTCAATTGTGAATATGCACAGAAGTAAACTTTTTGAATTGTATCTATGTGTATACAAACATAAGTATTTACCTTAGTGTATTTGTGTGTATTTGTAGTAAAATTAGCTAAGTTAGCAACGAACGTGAGGTGATGACTTCCCTATTGCCTATGTATGTGTGTAAATATGCAACAGTGTAAGGTTTGCCCAAATGCTTTTTGATGTAAATATTTGTTGCATGCCTTTAAGTGCTTTTGTAAGGTCCTTAAGAGCAGCACCTTTAGTTGTTCTAGCAAGATAAATAGGCATCTCAAATACCATATAGTTACAGTTACATGTGTTTTTTTTTTTCAAGTGAAATATGAGGTGGTGCTTAAACATATTACATATACATACATATTTGAGGAAGGGAAGGGAAAATGGAAAGAAAAAAGGGAAGGAAATGAAAAAGGAAAAGGGGAAATAAAAAGAAAAAGGTAAGGAAAAGAAAAAGAAAAAGAAAAAGAAAAGGGAAAGGAAAGGGAGGAAAAGGGAAAGGAAAAGGGAAAGAAAAAGGGAAAGGAAAAGGGAAAGGAAAAGGGAAAGGAAAAGAGAAAAGGGAAAAGGAAAGGAAAAGGAAAGGAAAAAGAAAAGGGAAAGGGAAAGGAAAAGGGAAAGGGAAAGGGAAAGGGAAAGAGAAAGGGAAAGGGAAAGGGAAAGGGAAAGGGAAAGGGAAAGGGAAAGGGAAAGGGAAAGGGAAAGGGAAAGGGAAAGGGAAAGGGAAAGGGAAAGGGAAAGGGAAAGGGAAAGGAAAAGTGAAAAGGAAGGGAGAAAATGGAAAAGCAAATGAAAAAGAAAAGGAAAGGAAAAGGGAAAATGGAATTGGGGAAAGGAGAGGAGAGAAAAGGAAAGGAACGGAAGGAAAAGGGAGTAGCAATGGAAAGGCAAATGGAAAGGAAAGGAAAATGTAAAAGGAAAGGGAAAGGAGAAGGGAAATGGAAGCCAAAACAAAAAGGAAAATTTAAAATTAAAATCAGTGGAATATGAAAAGAAAAGGGAAAAGGACAAAGAACTTGAAAAGGTATGGGGAAATGGAAAGCTGAAGCCAAATGGAAAAAAACATTTGAGCGAAAGGAAGTGGAAGGAAGTAGGAATAGAAAGGGAAAGGAATTGACTTATATACAGATGTCGAAAGTGATAGAAATTGACCAAGGTAAAGGGATAGGGAAAGTATAACGGAAAAGTAAAGGTAAAGCTAAAAGAAATAAAGAAAGAAAAAGAAAGGAAAGGACTAGAGAAAGAGAGGTAAATGAAAGAGAAAAGGAACTGAAAGAGTGAAAAGTGAAAATAGTGAGGAGACCCGGTTTTTTCAACCGGCTTTAACCGCTTTTTATACCCAGCGTACAAGTACTAGTACAAGGGTATTATAATTTTGTCCACATAACGGTACTACGTAACGGCACAAAATAATCGAGATGCCCGTTCATGTACACAATAACTTGAGTAACAATTTAAATATTTGCATGAAATTTGGTATATGTGTTACTTTCATTCCAAGGTAGGTTTCTATTGAAAATGGGAAAAATTGGATTATAACCACGCCCCTTTTTCGATATCGAGAATTTCGAAAATCGCACAAATTGACATAACTTGAGTAACATGCTACTTTCTGGCTATGTTAGGTTACTATTGAAAATGGGCGATAATGAAAATTTCGAAAATCACTAAGGTGACTTATCTCGGTATCTTAAATGGATACAATGATATAATTTTACAGGTAAATCCTCCTGGTCTTTCCATTATGATTTTTCCATAAATTTGTAAAAGTAGGCGTGCCACCATTGCAATCGATAGTTTTTGAACTTAATAACTACCATATCTCCAAAACAACTAACTCTAATTTCATGGCAAATGGAACAAGGGAAGAGGCAGAAAGAGCTATTAAAAGCTGATGACTTTGTTTTTAATGACAGCGAATTTTTTACTGAATACCTACAACAATCGCGAATGGAATGTTAAGGTTTATGAACCTTAAAAAATACGTAGTGCATTAGGAGCTTTTGTGTGAAGCAATAATAGCAACAACATGCTGACGGCACTTGACTGCACCATTGCACTTTGCATTTCTGCACAATTTTCTTTTGCCTCATTTTCATTTAAATATTGTAATATTACAGGCATACCATTACACACAAACACACTCTCATACTTTGAACAATCAAGGAAAATTGTCATAAATGGCAGAATATTGTAAGCCTAACATGTATGTGTGTGTCTGTGCGTGGGAATGTGTGTGTGTCGACTATTAAGAGTAGGAATGCATCACTGCCAGTAGCATGGTCAGGGGGGATGGGGGGAATAGATTTCCGCCCTTCGCCACTCGAATAATTTGGCAAATTTAAATTTTACAGTAGTATTATCAAATTTCCTTCTAGTTAAGAAAAAAACCCTCGTGAAGGGTGGACACCTTGCAGCCTTACGAGGGCTTAAGTCGATAGCTACAGGACTACGCTACCCTTGTGATCATAGATCCGCATGACACTACATCGCGAGAGCAGCCTAGCCTCTCTGGCTCGACGACAAAGACCTCCCCCCTCCCATTCCAGGGTGTTATGCGATACCGTGACCATTGGACGTTTGCAGCCGGGAGGCAAATCGTGGCTATAGTCGAACGGAGCCTCTCTGATACCGGGCCGCCTCAGAGAGTATATATGGTCTTACTGCGGTATGGGGCTCTGTTGCGGCGGACGACACACTTTCCCCTCACTCTTTCCTTGATCCTAAGCTGGCCTTGTCCGGCCATGGGTCGTACTAACAAGATGAAAAACACAAAACAAAACATTAAACAATCAACAACTTCGTTCACTCCTCAGCAGAGGAGAGCTATGTTGTATCAAGTGAAAGCACAGCGTCGGGGGACAACCTCTACTTCAAAATCAACCGGGGGACCGACAGCGATGGCAACTACGGGTCGGTCAACCTATAAATCTCTATCAAGTAAAAGTGACTCGATGGGAGCGGCTGCCTACGCAGCTAAGCGGACAATGGCGCATGCTGACGACCGAGAAAAACACTACGAGTCCGGACTCCCAAGATACATCTCCCCGCCGCTCTGCGTACTTGGAAAAACGATTGGCCGCTAGGATCCTGAAGAAATATGAGGGAGTTCCGGAGGAAACGCTGTCGCCGAGTTCCAGGAAATGTGTGGAGTTAGCACAATCTCTGATACCGGATTTCCAAAGCATTTATGTGCCAAAGAGTGTAAATGGAAACCCTTCAAACGCCAGAAATCGGATGTGGAGTTAAAATCCCATCCCAAGCGGCATCAAAATACCCCCGGAGTGGGCAAACCAAGCTTTGCTGATGTAACCAAGAACAGAATCCTTAAAGGCATTCTTGACCGAGGCAACGACCGTTTGGCCATCCCCAAGGACCAGTGGCAGCACGTCCGGAACGCTCTCGGAAACGCTGTCATCGACATTTACTTGAAGTCTCCAGGTGGTTAGGCGGCGGTCACTGTTGCGGGTTGGCACCAGGGACATATTAAAATTGTCTCGTGCGACGACGCAAGAACAGTTACACTGTACAAGGCAGCGGCTGCAAGACTGGGTGAAGTGTCGTCGACTGGAAGGACATTCCCTGCTCGGCCAAGGGCAAGGGCATGGATTCCTGCCACCCTGCAGAGCCTGAGAGAATTCTCACGATGCTGCGGATAATGAATCCGTCCCTCCCGACGCAGGACTGGAGTGTTAGGCAAGTGGCCTTCACCATGAATAAGGAGGCACTCGAGCCCCTTAAAAGGTGTAATGGGCTAGTGCACTACAGTGTAGGCCAGAAGTACCGCAAGAGGAAACCGGGGAGTCCGACGCGGAAAGCATGTTATCTGCCAACTCGGAGATGGAAGAGAGCTTGTAGCAGCCGATCCTGAGCGTAATATCTCTAATGCTTCAGACAGCAGGGCTCCCGCTACGCCAAATCGCGCAGTTGCTCTGAACCATAGCTGGGGAACTTCGATTAGAATTAGAAATCATTACGATTAGAAAAATTAAGTAATCTAATCATTCGATTTTTTTTATTCTTTAAGCTAATCAAAAAACTAATGGCGATTCGCGACGATTAGCATATCTAATCGAAACTAATCAAAACTAATAAAAAAAATCAATTAGATTTATCGATTTGCTTTGATTAAATTTGATTAGATCAACGTTTTAAAATATTTTTTTTGTCATTTAATTCATAAATTAACAAACTTTAAATAACTTTTATTCAATATTTCATCGTAAACATAAACACTAAATACTAGTCTATCTATCTATATATATGTATGTATAAACTTCATATTATGTACCTATGTGTGGACACACTTGGCTCATAAACGAATAAGCCGAACGTAACCAAATTTTACACACGCTCTGGATATCTTCCAGGGATGGTCACAGGCTAAAAAATATTTTGATATATATAAGGGGCGTGGTACCTCCCATACGAATGAAATACTTCATAGTCCTTATCTCTGGAAGTACTTATCACTCAAACGTGGTAAGAGGTAAGATGACATCGATCACTTCATAGTCTATATCTCTGGAAGTATTTAGGGTAGACCATTGAAGCGAAGCCGCTGGGTTTTAATTCGCTGAACTATGTCGACGTCTGCGTAAAGCGCATACAGCTTATCGTTATATGTATCTTCTTCGGTACTCTCCGTCGCCAACTTTTAGGGGTCCAAAAATCTTTCGAAGAATGTTTCCCTCGAATACTCCGAAAGCCGCCTCGTCAGAAGCTGTCAGTGTCCATGCTTCTGCACCATATAACAGGACGGGTACGATGAGGGACTTATAGAGTGTTGTTTTTGTTCGTCGAGAGAGGACTTTACTTCTCAATTGCCTACTCAGCCCAAAGTAGCATTTGTTTGCAAGAGTTATCCTTCGATGGACTTCCAGGTATTAATGCTGATTCCCAGGTATACAAAGTCGAGCCCTACCACATCCAAAAAAACTGGGGATAACGAAAAAGGGGGCGTGGCACCTCCCATACTAAAAACATTTCAAAGTCCATATCCCTGCAAGTATTTATGTTAGACCACTGAAATTTGTTTAACTAAATTTCTATATAAAATCAATTTTTTTAAAATTAGTTGTTTGCACTTTTAAGACGAGTTCAGCTATGCAAATAAGAACTTTTCGAAAAAATATGCACACATATTTTAAATTACCACAGCATTATAGAAAAGGCTTTGCTTTGCTTTGAATTTGAATATCTGGCTGCTTGATATAAATGTCTACTTTGAATATTCAAAAAATTTCAAACGAAATTGAATTCATATTTTGACATTTTTTTTTTAAATTCATGAAAATATCCCAACAATCATTTCTGTGAAAGTTTGTAGAATTGAATGTTGGATTGTAAATTTTAACGCTACATGGGCATTTCATACATATATCTTCAAAATGGACTTAAGTCTGTACAAAAGGTGTTAATTTTTCTGTTAAAAAAACATATCGTCGGTGATTCTACAAAGCGACGTAACGGGCATTTTCAAAACGGTGTATGCGTTGGCGGCCGCCGTGGTGTAGCGGTTAAGTGTTCGGCTTTCTACACCAAGTCGTGGCGGTTCGATGCCCGGCAAAAGTAACATCAAAAATTATTTAGAAAAATAATTTTTCTAAACGGGGTCGCCTCTCGTCAGCAGTTTGGCAAACTAAACGGGGTCGCCTCTCGTCAGCAGTTTGGCAAACTATCCGGGAGTAAATCTCGTTAGAGGTTATGATAACCTGTTGGTATATCGCCGCTATTAGTAGTATGCGATGTTGTTATTGTTGTTGTTGTTAACAGCAAAACACTCCCCGAAGGTTTTGGAGAGTGATGCCGAAGTTGACAGTCCTTGGCCGGATATGACCCCGGTACGCTGCGGTACTCCCTTGCGGTACTGCCCGACTGTCGTCACTGCCCGACTAGGTCATGTCTTCCCTCCATCCATGAGGAAGAAGAATATGGGTAATGAGAGGTGAGAGGAATCATATCCGTAGATCAACCATCGAGTAGCACGTCGTTACCTATGTGCATATTAGTCGCCTCTTACGACCGGTATGGCTACCTCGGGCATATTCTAAACCCCTAACCCGCAGGGGCAGTAGTATGCGATATTTAAGTTTGGCGGTTTTGCAGCTACAAATTATAAAATTTTAAGACAACTCCGATCAAGATCGATTCTTTTAATGATTTTTCAACGCAAATGTAGTTTTCTTGAGAATAAAGGAACAAGTCTTAATTGCAAGGGCTATAAAAGTGTTTATCACAAACATCGTTTACGCGGTCTCTTAGATGCCCGATGAGTGGTTTTGCATAATCACCGACGATATCCATATTTGTATATTCCCATATTTGTATACATATTATAATAAATACTTTTACTAGGGTTTTTTCAAGAATTTTTCTGAAATATTTCAGGATTAAAAACCAAAAGCAGTGGTATTTATTGTAGCCAACTTAACCAAGAACTTTTAGCCAGATGTATTTCTAACCCTCACAAAACTCAAAACTCTACAATTACAAATAAAATACACCCATTTATGTTCTATAAAGCCAATTTTACTAATACTCTACACCTTTATAAAAAAAATATGTGAAATTGTAAGCTGTGTAGCCAATATATTTGTTTTGAATCAGAATGAATAAAATTATTTTCATTCATTCATTCATATTCTTTTTTTTTAATTTTGAAAACTTTAGGCAAAGTGAATATTCAAAATATAAAATATTCAAGGCTGAGTTTTTTGGTTCTTCAAATGGAAAATTCAAATTTACTGTATTCTGTTGTACTCAAAGTTTGAATCCAATCATGCAGGAGTCTAGTTTAAACTTGCACTTAAAACCCCGGCATATATGACGTGTATACTAAGGATTCTAATCCCGGGATCTCGTTGTTTTTCAAGTCCCGAAAATCCCGGGGTTACTAGACTAAATCCCGGGTTCACCGAAAATAAATTTTTTAATACTGTGACGAATTCGATGATTCCTTGATTATTTTCCCTGAGTTCGATCACTGTACGTTAAATAAAACACTCCGATTCTGTTTGATAAGTAGTACGCTTTATTCACTACTAAAAACCGTAGTACAATATTGCGGGTTAATTCACTGTTCAGTACTTCACTGTACAACACTTCAAAACAAACTGATTGACTTGCGTTGTCTTTGCGCGATTTATATACCCTAGCAGACAGCAGCTTCACAACCTAGAAATGTCTACACATTTCTGGTTTATTCGTGCAACAGTGTTCTCGAAGCGTTTATCTATCGTCATCTCCTCTTTGTGCCACATTCGCAAACACGCGAGCTGCCTCTCCCTCTCTCGCTCTCACGTCATGTATCTAAACAGCTGTAGTTGTGGTAGTGACGCTAGTGATGGAAATACGCTAGAGTTGGGAGATGAGCGATTCTTGAGAACATTCGCCACAATACATTTAAGTTATCTTGTATTTATATATGCAACAAATTCAGGTCCAGGTTAAGAGATGACACTATTAATGCAAAAATTTCTTTAAGATCACACTCCAAACTTCAGAAAAAGTAATTTTTCTCTAAGTCCAATGGCATTCCTTTTTATTTTTATATAGAATGAAATTTTTATTATTAGTATGCATACCTGAATTGTCGGAGACCAAATGGAAACAAATTAATTAAAAAAAAAGCATAACTATGTACGTAGTTTTCGCCACTATCGCTTAAGAATTTTTAGTCATTTATATACACAAGTCGTTATTAATATATCAAATATGCTATTCATACCTGTGGTACAAAAAAATTGTACCAAATTTCTTTAGGTACAAAACCGCACATCGCAATTCTAAAAAAAACTGTTAAACTTTTGTACGAGACACTATGTGGTGGGTCAAATTCAAATGTCGTTTTTTTGACATTCTTTTGCACAAACCCCTACTCCATTGTTACTAGTGAATGGATCCGGGTACCTAGAAGCCCTGGTAGGCAAATCTCATTTTTGACAGAAATGTCGAATGTGCGGTTTTGCAGAAGTGCGATGTGCAGTTTTGTGCTTTTTCCGACGATATGTAAGTCGTTGTTAACCATACACATTTGTACGTATATTTGGCTATGTTTACCAGTAGTACAAACAACTTATGTTTCAAGTGCCTGAATAGTAACTTTGAGTTACAAATTTAATGTTACTTTTCGTTCCTTATAAAAATGACTGCCTTAATAAATACATTCATACATACTTAAATGGATTACTATAATTTAGTCTACTTTATTTCATATATATGGGGTGCCATTTTTAGCAACAAAAAAGATTCGGGACAATCCCGGGATCCCGGGATTGAACTTTCAAATCCCGAAAATCCCGAGAGGCTAGATATTTGGTGACGGGTTGTACGAAAACCTTAAAATTTCCCTACAATATGGGTATCAAATGAAAGGTGAACCCCAGGTCTCGATATATTTCGATAAATTTATCGATAACTGAGTTATCGGTCAAAATATGATTGCCCAAAAACAGTAAAATTTCCCTACAATATGGGTATCAAACGAAAAGTGAAGGCCCCAGGTCTCATTTGGACATCGACATACTTCGATAAATTTATCGATAACTGAGTTATCGGTCAAAATGTGGTTGCCCGAAAACCTTAAAATTTCCCTACAATATGGGTATCAAACGAAAGGTGAAAGCCCCAGGTCTCATTTGGACTTCGATATATTTCGATAAATTGATCGATAACTGAGTTATCGGTCAAAATATGATTGCCCAAAAACCTAAAAAAATTCCCTACAATATGGGTATCAAACGAAAGATGAAGGCCCCAGGTTTCACTTGGACATCGACATATTTCGATAAATTTATTGATAACTGAGTTTTGACTAAAAAGTGAAAAATAAAAATAGTTTAAAAAAACTAAAACTCACGCTTTTAGAGAGTATTGAACTAAAAGCGTGGTCCGCTTTGTGCTATAATTTTCGTATATCGAGCGCTCGACGCTTTTCCCACATAATGCTAGTTTCTTTACTACGCTTTCATTAGCTTTACTGTTTGTATGTAACTCTACTTCAGTCTACCCGATAGTGGCATATGACTGTCACAAAAACCTTGAAATGTGCCTTCAATATGGGTGTCAAACGATAGGAGGTTGCATTTGGACTTCGATGTATTTATCGATAACTAAGTTATCGGTTATAATGCTTACAATCTGGGTATCAAACAAAAGGGAAGTTCTACAGGTTTATATTGGACTTTGGAATATTTCGATATATTTATCGATAATTGAGTTATCGGTCAAAATGAGGTCCAATAATATTCAAAATTGCCTACAATATGCGTATCAAACGAAAGTGGAGGCCCAGAGGGTTCGTTTGCACTGCGGTATATTTCGATATATTTATAGATTACTTCATAACACATTTAACTAAAAAGTAAAAAATAAAAATAGTTTAAAAAGCGAAAACAAGCGCTTTTAAAGAATATTGCACTTAAAAAGGTAAAAATAATTTAAATAAAAAACGAAGATTATGGGACAAAGCGGACCACGCTTTTTCCACAATACTACTGTGTAGGGTTTTTAAAATTATTTTCAACTTTTTAGTTCAATACTCTCTAAAAGCGTGAGTTTTAGTTTTTTTAAACTATATTTTTTTACTTTCTTTACAAACAATTAAATCCAATACGTTTGCCTTAGTTATAAAACAGTTTTGTTACAAAAATTCGCCAGCAAAAATTTCAACTGGTCTAATTTCTTAAGTCGACTTAGGCTGTTATTGCTTATGACCACAGATATAATGGTAAGTATGATTGGTTTACGAAGGCGTACAAATATATGATGAGCTTAGTTGTGTGTGCTTCAATTTAAATTTGACTTAATAAAATCGCATCCCACTTAGAAAAATCCTGCCCACGCCACTGATCACTGCAGGTGATAATAGTAACTGAAGAAGCGGAGATGAAGAGCTCGACATATTTGCTATTAAACACAGGAGAAGAAGACGAAGAAAAAGCGGATGCCGCACTACTTTGCAGTTACCATTTCCCTTTTCTGAGTCATTTAACATTTTTAATTGCAGCGAGTAATTAAAGGAGTATATGAGCGTTTTATAAATATGGCTTGGATTGCATAAACGCGCCCATGTGTGGGTGTGTGTGTAGGTGTGTTAAATTATGCAGCAATGCAGTTTTTAGTTCACCGCCTTCAGGTTTGTGGTTGCTAAAGGAATTCCGCATTTTAGTATGCTTTATGTTAGCCAAGCTTTTAGGGGCTGCAGCCAAATCCTCTACTAAATGCAGCACGATTGTTGGCAGTGTAATTATGCTGCTAATAGCTGACAGGGTTTTAGAGCAAGTTAAGCATAGAAAAACAAAAATTTTCCGAGACTTTCAGATAAACATAATAACAAAATTTATGCCAAAGTTATTAAGCCAACTTTGAAAAGTATGCTAAGAGAAGTTGTTTAAGAAACTGAAGGTCAAGTTGTATTCGCTATAGGGTTCTGTAATATTTGTCAGATATTTCTTTGGCACGAGGAGGTGGCTAAAGGAGCCTGGAAAGGCTGCTCAATTGTCACCATGCGTCTAAATAAATTTGATCTTTCCGCTGGAAAGTGATTCAGTAATATTGGGTAATATTCATAGTCGAGCTGTAGGACTTACTCAGCGCCAGTTTTTGAAGCAAAATTTATTGTCCAATTGGCTGGCATATACACTGAAAAAAGAGTTTTCTTATTTAACGGAAAATTTCCCTTATTTGGCTCCAAAGACATGGCTTCCTTAATAAGAAGTGGCAGAACAGTTCTGTTTTTAAGGAGCTTGTTCTGCGTATTTTTTTTCTAAGGAAAATAACAGAAATGTTCTTTTTTTGAGCAAATGTTCTGTTTTTGTTCTGCTTTTTTTGTGCCGGCAACCTTTTTTAACAAATGTGATGAGTAGCTCTGTAAAGTGAGTTTGCTCAATAATTTCAAAACGAGTACGTTAAAATGGCAAAAACGTACCAAATTTGAAAGTTCCGTACTCGGAAAAAAATTCGTACCAAAAATGGTACATTTCGCCCAAAACGGCAACCCTGGTTATGGTAGGTTTTAAATTAACAAGGAAATGTCTCACCATTAGGAAATACTATTCACAAAACCGAAAAATATACTTAAAAAATTACTTCCAATTGATGCACTTTGGTTGAAATTATTTGAGATTGCAATTTCAATGTGTCACAGACGTTTTTATTCCAAATATTGAGAGTGTAACCTCAAATAGTTTATAGCCGGGTAGCGAAATTTTCACGTGAAGGCAATACCAAGCCTTAAGTAAAAAGAGTTCTGTTTTTTCAAAAAAAATTTATGGTCACCGTACATATAGGACCCCGTTTCCTGGATATCGACCAAAATATGGACCAGGTGTGACTCTAAAAAGTGTTTGCACAATATTGGTACCAAATGAAAGGTGTTGATGAGGGTTTTAATAGAAAGTGGTTCAAAGTCCCACATGGGACCCCGTTTCCTAGATATCGACCAACATGTGGACCAGACGTGTCCCTAGAAAGTGTTTGGACAATGTGGGTACCAAATGAAAGGTGTTAATGAGGGTTTTAAGAGGAAGTGGTTCAAAGTCCCATATTTTAATTTAATCAATTTATATATCCGTTAT
This sequence comes from Campiglossa producta, assembly GCA_964058755.1. Classification (NCBI taxonomy): domain Eukaryota; kingdom Metazoa; phylum Arthropoda; class Insecta; order Diptera; family Tephritidae; genus Campiglossa; species Campiglossa producta. The sequence continues at coordinate 43,377,813 of CAXKVI010000002.1, forward strand.
TTTTTAAAGAAATACAATTAATTGAAAAAATTAGTGGTGTTTTTTATATTTTTGCTATTAACAGAGGCAATGATCTTAGGTATCAAATACCAAAAAAAAAAATACCTAAAGAAAAATGTGGATGGCAAAACAACGTTTGTCGGGTCAGCTAGTATATATATATATAATTCAAATTATGTACCTATGTATGGACACTTTTGGCTTATAAACGAATAAGCCGATCGTAACCATAATTTACACACTGGATATGAGGCGGTTAGAAGCAAAGGGGTGTAAGTACCTTTTTCACCAAAAACGAGTTAAGTGCACCATCACATTAATAAAACACCATTTTATTTGGTGGCAAAAGGATATATATAAGTTATATTCCAATAGCGACATCTACCCGCTATAAGCAATAGCGCTTACTAATTTCTTCAAAGTACTTGGAGGCAAAGGGGTGTATGTGCAGTACATTTTTAAATGGCTGTTATTAATTTAATAGTCTGGATAATCACACACGGTTTACCGTTTTGGAAACTTCAAAGCCTTCACTTTAAGAATATGTAAAAGTTTTTTTAAAAAAATTTCAAAAATTATGGAAAAAATCATTTTGAAAAAATCCCTATTTTTCCCATAGAAAAGGGCAACAAAAAAAATATGCACCCCTAAGGGTTAAGTTACAGAGCTAATTTTTGGCAAGGCTTATTTTCTCATCGATACCTTACTTTTCAGGGGGTAAGACCATGTCGACCTTTCTTTTGAATCACCCCAGTGTGCATCCTATGTAATTTTTGATATTTTTTAAGTTTTTGGGGTTCTGGTGGCACCTGATGACAAAGCGTTAGAAATATGAAATTTGTAGAGGTTAACTAGTATACCAAGGCACAACTTTTGCGCACCCGAACTAGTTATTCACAAATTAAGTGGTAAATCATAAAAAAGAAATTTCGTTTAGATGCAAAGGGGTGTAAGTACTAGCACCCCTTCACTTAAAGCTCTGTATTTTTTAAATTACAAACTTAAATGCATTAAAATTTATTAAAACAATCTTCTAAAATATATTAGAAATAATAAGTTTGAACATTTTTAAATGCTCCTGATTTTTTTCCAGAGCTTAAACTTTGAACCTGTTTTTCTCAAATTGACAAAAGTGGCACTTACATCCCTTTGCTTCTAACCGCCTCATATATTCCAGGGATGGTCACAGGCTAAAAAGTATTTTGATATATATAGGGGGCGTGGCACCTCCCATACAAATGGAATTTTTCATTTTCCGTATCTCTGGAATTATTTATGTTAGACCACTGAAATTGGGTGAGAGGCTACCCTACCAACTTCATAAAAATTGGGGGTAACAAAAAGGGGACGTGGCACCTCCCATACGAATGAAATACTTCGTAGTCCATATCTCGGGAAGTATTTGGGTTAGACCACTAAAATTTCATGAGGAGTTAAATAAGATTAAACCCTATCATCTCCAAAAAACGGAGATAAAGAAAGGGCGTGGCAGCTTCCATACGAAGGGAACATTTCATATTCCCTGCAAGTATTTATGTTAAACCACTGAAATTGGGTGAGGGTTTATATGTGATCGATCCCTAATACCTGCCAAAAAACTCGAGTTAACAAAAAAGGGAGCGTGGCACCTCCCATACGAATGAAATACTTCATAGTCAATATCTCTGGAAATATTTAGGTTAGACCACTGAAATTTTGTGCGGAGTTATATAAGATCAATCCCTGCGACCTCCAAAAAAACTGTGGATAACGAAAAAGGGAGCGTAGTTCCTCATATACGAAGGAGATAAGGATATGGATTAAAATAGATATATGGATCGGGTTAGAGAAACATGTAGGGAAATAAATTTGTGGCAGGACAACGTCTGCCGAGTCAGCTAGTTCTACATAAAAACTGATGCACGCTTTTCAACAGCACAATAGGGTTCTAGTTAACAACTCGCCGTTCGTCATTTCCCAGACCCTCATATGAAAAGCGTTTGTTACCCAATTTCTTAGCAATTAAAAGTATATTTTTCAAGGCGCCTGACTATTTGTATAAGTAGTCCGGTCAATATAGACAATTGAAACAACAATAATTCCCACAGCTTTGGTTTACCTTCAGAGAGAAAACCCAAAAGCCCTCATCGATCCCATGTGTGCTAAAAAAGTTATTCGGGGTCAAAGGTCAAAATTTTACGTTTTTGAACTTTTTTCGAAAACGGTAAGTCAAAATTACGTAAGACCAAGTTGTAGACCTGAAAATTCTCAACAAATCGTCGCTCCCAACGAAGACTAACACAGTTGAGTTTTCTGCGTCGAAGACTAACACACTTCGTTCTCTGCGTCAAAGACTAATACACTTCAGTTTTCTGCGTCGAAAACTAACACACTTCGTTCTCTGCGTCGAAGACTAATACACTTCAGTTTTCTGCGTCGAAAACTAACACACTTTGTTCTCTGCGTCGAATACTAATACACTTCAGTTTTCTGCGTGGAAGACTAACACACTTCAGTTTTCTGCGTCGAAGACTAACACACTTCGTTCTCTGCGTGGAAGACTAACACACTTCACGGTGGTAGCAGCCAATGCTGAGAGATTAACATCTAACGCTACAGACAGCAGGACTCTCGCAACGACATATCGGGCAGTTAATCGGAACAACTCGTCGTTGATAGGCAACCTCCGGGATGGGGCAAACCTCTAAGCACAGATCGTTGTGCGACCACTACAGTCGGGATAGCTGTTTCAAAATAAACATTCCCAGCAGAGAAGACTGGGAGAGGACGGATTGGTGTCCCGAAACAAATGGTGGCACTTGCATATACACCGACGGCTCGAAGTTGGACGGCAGAGTTGGAGGAGGGGTTTATTCAAGGGATTTGGATCTTGATCTCTCCTTCAGACGACCTTATCATTGTAGCATCTTCCAGGCGGAAGTCTCGGCAATCCTGGACGCCGCGGCCTGGATAAGCAAACGTGTTATAGGAGAAGATATCGTTATTTTCAGCTATAGCCAAGCGGCCATCAAATCCTTGGGCTCATACACGTTCAACTCTGAACTGACGCTCATCTGTCGTCGATCTCTTCAGGAGATGGCCCAACAGAACTGCGTAAACCTCATATGGGTCCCGGGATATAGGGACATTGAGGGAAACTGTAAGGCAGACGAGCTTGCCAGGCAGGGCACGCCCAAGCAGGTTCTTCAGGATAAAGAGCGCTTAGTTATGCCGTTTGTCACATGCAAACTAATGCTGAAGGAGCACACACTCCTTCAAGCCAACGAGAATCCCCAGGGTGCCGGATATCGAAACAAACCTGGCCAAAATGGGATCTTAAAAGGTCTAGACGCATTTATGCCCTAACTAGGAGGGAAATCTCCATATTGATAGGGGCATTAACCGGTCACTGCCTCATTGGTAGGCATGCAGAAAGGCTAGGTGTGCCCTACCGACGATGCTGCAGGAGTTGCAAAGATAATGGGGAGGAGGAAACAGTGGAGCACCTCATCTGTAACTGCCCGGCTTTAAGCGGCGCGAAAACGCGCTTTTTGGGAGTTCCCTTCCTGGATAGCCTAGCCAGATCGCGGAACTGGACATAAAGGACTTGATGGCCTTCATAAAGTCATCGAAGTGGTGCGAGGAGGAGTAACGGTTCTAGGAGGATTAACGGTTTAGGAGTGTCAGTCCCGGGATTCTGCTATGTGGAAAATCCCAACAACTCAGGGATTTTCCATACGGCTGGGTCCCGGGACTGAGTTTCCTTGTGTTGGTGGTATCACAACGGGCCTTTCAAAACTGGCCTAAGTGTGCCTCTGCGGCAGCCACTTGAACGTAACCTAACCTAGTCTTCGACGCAGAGAACGAAGTGTGTTAGTTTGCGACGCAGAAAGCTGAAGTGTGTTAGTCTTCGACGCAGAAAGCTGAAGTGTGTTAGTCTTCCACGAAGAGAACGAAGTGTGTTAGTTTTCGACGCAGAAAGCTGAAGTGTGTTAGTCTTCGACGCAGAAAGCTGAAGTGTGTTAGTCTTCGACGCAGAAAGCTGAAGTGTGTTAGTCTTCCACGCAGAGAACGAAGTGTGTTAGTTTTCGACGCAGAAAGCTGAAGTGTGTTAGTCTTCGACGCAGAAAGCTGAAGTGCGTTAGTCTTCGACGCAGAAAGCTGAAGTGTGTTAAACTTCCACGCTTAGAACGAAGTGTGTTAGTTTTCGACGCAGAAAACTGAAGTGTGTTAGTCTTCGACGCAGGAAGCTGGAGTGTGTTAGTCTTCGACGCAGAGAACGAAGTGTGTTAGTTTTCGACGCAGAAAACTGAAGTGTGTTAGTCTTCGACGCAGAAAGCTGAAGTGTGTTAGTCTTCCACGCAGAGAATGAAGTGTGTTAGTTTTCGACGCAGAAAGCTGAAGTGTGTTAAACTTCCACGCAGAGAACGAAGTGTGTTAGTTTTCGACGCAGAAAACTGAAGTGTGTTAGTCTTCGACGCAGGAAGCTGGAGTGTGTTAGTATTCGACGCAGAGAACGAAGTGTGTTAGTTTTCGACGCAGAAAACTGAAGTGTGTTAGTCTTCGACGCAGAAAGCTGAAGTGTGTTAGTCTTCCACGCAGAGAATGAAGTGTGTTAGTTTTCGACGCAGAAAACTGAAGTGTGTTAGTCTTCCACGCAGAGAACGAAGTGTGTTAGTCTTCGACGCAGAGAACGAACTGTGTTAGTCTTCCACGCTAACTGAACCGTATTAGTCTTCGTTGGGAGCGACGAAATATGGTCCTTGCATTTTTCCTATAAGGGTTACCACTTTTGAGATATCGCGATTGTAAAATTAGCTCTGCTTTAATATGCATGGACAATTTTTTTTTGCCGTTTATTTGTCGACAATGAAAATTGTTAGTTTTGTAAAGCCTATTATAGTTCTCGAGCTACAACCAGCTTTTCTCCATGCATAGTATCAAAAAATTCTAGTCCTGTAAATTTACCCCCGTATTTTGTTTTGCAGTGACTGACAATTGTCATAGCTCTGTTTTCACTTTCCTATTATAAATTATAGGAAAATTTGAATTAGAGCTATAGCAATTCTCAGTCATTGCGAGCCCGAATAGGGGGTTTAGTTTATGTTGTATAACAAAAATTCCGACAGGGAAACTTTTTTTGGAAGTTATTCGGGGTCAAAAGTGCACAGAGCAAAAAGTCACATAAAATGCCCTCTAAATCAGAAGGATTTCTCTATGATATTTTTCCAATAAGAAGCCCGTCTTGTTATAACTGGGTGTCTCTTTTTAATAAAACTGAGTAGATAATCACATAATATTAAGAAGATTTTCTTTTTAATATTTCAAATTAAAAAAGCAAAAAATGAACGCTCAACCCAGATGTCTAGTCAGTCTAGTCTAATGGTAGTGTACCATGCCATCGTATACTTAACTTGCCAACGTCTAATTACACCTTTGTTCTTTTTGCCTCACCACATGTCCACTTGCCTTATTGCCTTCACCGCGAATCGAACTAAGAATTATTAACTGCTGAACGGAGATCTCTACCATGATGCTATCGTGTGCTTGTGCTTGGTAGCGTCGAATTACACATTCGAAGAAGGCATACCTGAATTTGAATTAATAAGGGATCTTCTAAAAATATATAGTTTTCCCTTTCAATAAATTCAATATGAATCTAGTGAAAATAAGAGGATGTTCTCATTAATTTACTTTAAACAGGTTTTCTCATAAAAACAAGCAGATTTCTTCTAACTTTGGACAAAAGTACATAAAAAATTCATAAATAAGAAGCTAACTCCTTGTTTTTAGCCGATTTCCTTTTCAATAAATTTGAGAAGAAATTCAAGCTAAAATTTAGAAGATTTCCTAGCACAAATTTCTTCAAATTTGTCCCCACTCGCTCTCCCCGGCCAAAAAGCTTTTTTAGACGTCGATCTCTTTGATTATAGGTGAACTTTTTGGCTCTGTGTGGAGAAAAATCAAAACAAACCCTCTAATTTGGAGTTTTCTCGACTGAGTGCCCGAATAACTTTTTTGCCATAAATGGGATCGATGGGGGCTTTTGCAAATTTCTTCCTTGGGGCCAACCAAAGCTCTCCAAAAAAGGTGGCTCTAGCTCGAGAACTATAGGCTTTACAAAACTAACTATTTTCATTGTCATTGGGAAAATTTGTGACAAATAAACGGTAAAAGAAAATAGTTCTACGCATACTAAATTTTTCGAAATAAATCCTGAAAAGTCCATACGTGGCATATATTTTCATATAATTTCCAGAGCTAATTTTCAGTCGCGATATCTCAGAACTGATAACACTAAGAGAAAAAATGCTAGGACCATATTATTATTTGTCTGGCTACTGTAAAAGGCTCTTACACCGAGTTTGTAAGGGTTACCTCACAAGGGCTCTTTTTTTTCTGGCTCCAACTCAGATAGTTCACGTTTCCAGAGGACACGAATCAGGTAGCAGGAGCCGGGATTGAGTGTGGCTACACAGCTATATGTAGCTGATTGCCTAGCTACTTAGCTACCATTACATTCGAGGGGGAAAATTGTAGTATTTGTTCAAAACGTCTTTTAATGGAGCTTTTATTCTTTAATGTAGCTGTTATCTATTCTTTTAAGGAAAGTTTTACGGAGTTAGTACTTTCAACATTGTTGAGTGATTAAAAAGATAATTAGCGCAAATTTTTAGTCTGAGTAAGAAAAAGTATAACCCTTTATAGCATCCAACCCAAACTTAGGCCAGAGTGAGTGACATCTTCCTTGGATCTAAAAAAGTATTTTTGCCTTACTTTGGACTTAACATCTCTGTGGAGATCAACCGCGTATCAAGGCATTCGCACTTACAGATTTATGAATTCAAGTACATAAGTCACCTTAGGCGGCTTCTTAATTATTGATGCATTTTTCACTTAGTAATCCCCTTTATGTACTTAGTTCTTAAATTTCCAAAACAATTCTGTGAAGCGGTTAAAAGTTGATCCTTAGAACTTTAGAACTTGGAATGAGGGTGTCAAAAAGGCATATGACTTGATACAGATTGGGAGGAAGCTTGGAATACATATGTATGCGTCAATACAACATGAAAATTCATATAAACTTATGCTAGAATCTAATAGGTATTCTAAGTCATAAACATGTAAATGTATTACAATGTTTTTACCAGGGTTCGGAAACATTCACTCTCCTTCACTCGCATTCACAAAAAAGAACATTAAAAAAACATTGAATCCTCGTTCGTGAATAAGAACGCATTAAAAATTCACACAGCTCACGTTCAAGAATGCATTCGTGAATCATTCGCAAATGACTTCTCGAATCTATGTATGAACGTACTTCTTGTCGTTCATCTTACTGATTGCATATTTTGTGTGGCATATTCGTAGAAGGTTTCCGCACACACAAAAATTGAAACAAAACGAGAACGAAAATGCAAGCCTTGGTATACATAATGCAAGCATCGGCGCCCCATAGATCTTAAGATCAGTCAAACAAGTTGGATTCATCACACAGACACGCTTTGCTCTTTGTTTACCAAATGATTTAGTGGTCGCTGGGCAAGGGGCGAAACCACATCGCGTAGGGGTGTCGCTTGTTTGGTCAGCGAATGTTAAAAATATAGTTCGGACGATCACAGCGCGTGTATAAGCGTTCTCACTTATACACCTGCATTAACAAATCTGCCGACCCATGACATATTGTATGTATGTTAGACTGGCCGAAAAAAAAAATTTGTTTGGTTACCCTGCGGCGAAAGCAACTAGTTGAAAACTGCTTTACAACTATTTGGTGTACCGGGCCCAACTAGTCAGTGTTTTGTCTTTTTTCCATATAAGCAACTGGTATTTTTTACGTGTTGATGTCCTACGAAATGTCAATTGTCAGATTTCAACCAGTGAGTGGTATCATCTACTATGTAGTCATGATATACTAGAATAATACTAGTTGTAAAATACCAGTCCCATACTAGTCCAATCTCCATAAAATGAACTAGTCCCCATACTACCTCAAAACGGACTAGTATGCAGTATACTAGTCCCATACTAGGCCAAAAAGCATTGAACCTAGACTAGTATGACTTTAACCAGAATTTTTATGACTAGTTCTTATTGGCCACTTCATATCGAGTTCTGAACCAGAAATTTGTGTCACTAGTGCCTGAGTTCCCTGCAGGGTACCCTATCACGAAAAAACATCTGTGAATTATAAGAGAAAAAAAGCAAACGAAACTAATGAATTTTGTATTTTTTAACTGGTATGATTTCATCCAGAAAAATTTAATTGTATACTACTATGGAATGGATATTTCCTCACTAGTATGAGTTCTGCCAGAAAATTATAGTTGTATACTAATATTTTTCTAACTAGTTTCAGGTTTCGCTGCAAGATACGTTTAGGGACCGATATGCCGAAAGATAACAACGGGACTCGTGATAGACGGCGAATGCTAAATTAAAGAAGTAAACTTCCCCTGGGTGTGCACCGCATACACTTTCTTTTTTTTTTGTAATGTCCATGTTCCTGAATGCGAATACAAATGAACTTACTTGAATGTTCATAAATTAATAATTCCGAACCCTCGTTTTTACAAACACACAAGTTCGTCCTCGTCATTCTAAAATGCAAAAAGTGGGAATATTTTGGTTAAAAACGTGTAAGTGTGTTTGCTGCTGTTGTTGTGTTTATGTTGTCAGTATGCATATTTAAATATTAATGATGTGTTAAATACAAAAATTTTACAAAACCACACAAACACTTTCATTTGTCGCATTCACACACTCATCCGACGATACACCTGCGGGCAACAACAATTTAGGTAAGCATGATGCTCGTGCAACTGAGTATGTACCTACATAATAATGTGCCTCGCATGAATAATTCCTACCACAACATGGAGCAGCAGCAACAAAGGTTTAGATGAAATTGAGCGTTGAATTGCAAAAGAAGTAAGACACACCGTTGGAGGGTGTTTGACACAGGAACCAGGAAGTGAGAAAGCACAAATGAGAGTACTTCTTGAGTACTTTTGTATTTTTAAACAAAAGCTGGAAAACAATCGATGACACTATCGATAATATCGATAGTTTTTTTGTGGCGTACTCTCGATGTTTTTTTTTACGATAGCGATATACCGACCCTTTCAGGTTTTGTTGTTTTATGCAAGGAATAAATGCTTACTTAATCTTCCTTAACGTTCACCGCAACATAACCATATATGGTATGATATCTGATATATATATGTCAGCTGATCTAACACCTTATTGAAATCAATGGGGCCTAATCATAGTCGAAATAAAATAGGTATCTTAAGTTAGAGGCAGCTTTTTTGACAGAAACACCGTTGGAAATTGTGTCTAAAAGCCACCGCGAACTTTAAGTACCTACTTAATTTTGCCTTTGAACAAGTTTTGTGTTGTTTAAAATTTCTATTTAGAACTAAAATTTGGAAAATTATAAAATACTTCGACTTACTTAAGTTTTGTCGATATTATCGATACTATCGATAGTAAGTTTTGAAAATATCGAAAATATTGCAAGGGGGCAATATCGATAGTTTTCCAGCTCTATTTTAAACATTTTAATGCATGTACGTATGGACAGACGTACATAAAAACGTGCACCTTATAGAAAGCGTATTTTTATACTATACTAGTCTTATAATTTAACAATTTAAAGCTGTAACTTCCTGAGTTACATCAGATATCCGATAAGGGAGAAGGGGGTTTTCTTGCCGAATCTGTGGTCTGAGATGAGAACAAAATTGTGAGGTGTTTAAAAACGTTCAAATAATTGTTGTGCAGGACAAAGTTTGCTCTTTCTTTAGTGGTGTCCTATACGTAAATAGCTACACAGTTGTTTGAATTTTTACTCTGTGTTGTGGTACAATAGCAGAGTGGCTGCATCAGAGCTTAAATAATACAGTTTCTTCGAGAGCTCAATTCAAGAATGCATTTGAAAGACATTTATCAGTTCGGTATTTGGAAATATTCAATTTTAGACCGAAAAGTTTTAATTTTGAAACCAAAAAGTTTTAATTTTAAACCGAAAAAATTTAAATTTCAAACCAAAAAGTTTTAATTTTCAACCGAAAAGTTTTAAGAAGAAAATAAAACTAAAAAAATGGGTTAGCTGGCAGGATTCGAACGAAAACGCTCAGGAGTCACATCGACTGTTCTACCGCTGAGCTATGACGCACATAAAGTTTTTATGGGCAAAATCCAAATACATTCAAACAGACCAAAAATAAAAAATTTAGACTGCTTTTTCATTTAGATTTTAAATCGAAACCAAAAGAAATTGAAAATCTTTGTAGGTATTTGGACGGTTTGAAATATTGTACAAAAAAGTTTGAAAAATTAATTAAACTTTATACGTGTTTAAAATTTAGGTTCATTTTTTTAGCCGGGTATTGTACCATTTCTTCAGTATGCCACTTGGGGACAAGAGACAACACTATTTTGTTAAGCGGGCTACTCACCTGCCAAGAAATGTCAAACTCCATATAAAAAAACGCGCAAGAAATGGTCAAGAACTGTTTTCACACGTCAGATTTTCTTGAGCCAATACTCAGCTCATAAGAAAAACTACTACAATTTTCGATGGTTGGCAATGCAGGTTTACCTCAAGAAATAAATATGCTCGTATATATTTCTTGAGGTAAACGTGCAGATCCACGGCAAAGGTGAGTACATATTTCGCTAAACATATTTTGTACATTTTTATATTAGTAATCTGCAATAAAATGGAAAATGCCGTAAACGTCAAATTTTCTTGACCAGGCATAAGAAATATATGCTCGTTTTTTTCTTGAGGCATTTCTTGGCAGGTGGGTAGCCCGCTTTAACTGTTAACGTGAGTATGATCATTAGCACCGCACAAATTTGACAATGCCCGCTGGAATATTTGCTAAAGCGTTTGCTATTTAAAAAAGTTCTTACATTTAAGCCAATTCAGCAGAAAACCCAAGGCAACTGGCATTTCTATTTAACTTGCGTGCTTTTATTTCGTGGTCTATCAAGAAAAACCTCCTCTTAATTTTCACACACTAAAATAACATTTGCAATTGATGGTAGAAGAATTTATGTGAGCACATTAATACCATGGCTATTCTAAAATGACACATGCACACCCCCAACCTAACATTTAACTCAATGTCCACAAAACGAGATTTCAAAACAAAAAGCTATACAACATCGAAGTACACGCACATATAAACATACGAGTTGTGGGTGTAGTGCGAATGTGGCGTGTGATTGTCAGCAGTTGGCGTGCTAGACTTGTGCGTGCTGTCATCACCAACAAACCAAACCCAGTGAAAATGTAATCACCATCATTTCGTGTAATAACAATACAGTAACAACCTTTGCGGCTAAAGAAAGCCGATCTTTTCACTTTAGCGCCTTTTTGTATTATGAGCATTGTTAGCTGGTTGACTGGTTGGTTTTCATCGACATCATTGGCATCACCATGGCCATTTTCATTGCAATTTCCAAATGACACAAGTCCCGTTGCCCCATTGGCATGCGTGTCTATTGTTCGTCCTTGGCATGGAGTAAGTTGACGAGACGTTGTAGATACCCTGCAGCGAGACCTCAAACTAGTCAGAAAAATACTAGTATACAACTATAATTTTCTGGCAGAACTCATACTAGTCAGGAAATATCCATTTCATACCAGTATACAACTAGAATTTCATATCTGAATTCGTACTAGTCAGGGAATATCCATTTCATACTAGAATACAACTATAACTTTCAAGTGGAACTCATACTAGTCAGGAAATATCCATTTCATACCAGTATACAACTAGAATTCCATACTAGTATACAACTATATTTTTCTGGATGAAATTATACCAGTAAAAAATACAAGATTCATTCGTTTTCTCTTATAATTCATAGATGCTTTTTCGGGCGGCCGCCGTGGTGTAGCGGTTAAGTGTTCGGCCTTCTACACCAAGTCGTGGTAGTTCGATGCCCGGCAAAATTAACATCAAAAATTATTTCGAAAAAGAATTTTTCTAAAAACGGGGTCGCCCCTAGGCAGTAGTTTGGCATGGCAGAAATACACCCGGAGAGTTTGCCAAACTACTGCCGAGGGGCGACCCCGTTTAGAAAAATTATTTTTCTAAATATTTTTTGAGGTTACTTTTTCCGGGCATCGAACCGCCACGACTTGGTGTAGAAGGCCGAACACTTAACCGCTACACCGCGGCGGCCGCCACGTGGCATATATTTTCATATAATTTGCAAAGCTAGTTTTACAGTGGCGATATCTCAAAACTGGTTACTCTTAGAGAAAAATGCCAGGACCATATTTGCAGAGAATTTCCTGGTCTAAAACTTGGTCTCAGATAATTTTTCAAAAATTTACCGTTTTCCAGAAAAGTCCAAAAAACCTAAAATTTTGATAAAAACAAACTTCCCATCGAAATGTTTTCAAATTAGAGGAGGGATATTCCAACTATTTGACGATTTGATATGGAAAGATTTCCGAAAAAAAAATTCTATACGGTCTAATAAAGATAAATGTGTAAAAACAGAAATTGAAAAAAAGAAGTAATAATGGCTGACTGATGTCAGATGGTTTCGTGTTGGTCAAGGTTCGGTAACTAGAGCTGACAAGCAGACAGCCACAGAAATGTTAATTGCTGGAAAGCTTTAATTGCGTGAATGCGTGAACTTAGCATTCGAATTGGTATTACGAATCAATTATGTTATTTATGTGTCAAAATTTGTAAGACAATGGGGCTGTGTGGGTATAGCGGAAGTATCTATGTAGTGTCACACTTTATACTCACGTTGGCACATTTGAGTAGTACTGTCGTTGATTGCGTGCTACTAACTGAGAGATTTAGTAAATAAGTGAGCTTGCAAACTTTGCTAACAAAATGTATTTTTTGGATAAGTTTATTTGAGTTATTATTCGAGGGTGACTTTTGTCCTAAGGACAATATAAGTAGGCTTTAGCACACAATTTTATTAGTGTTAAAGAATTCAAATCTATTTCAAGGAATATGAACCCTTAGGTAAATTTCCTATTGAGAAAGATTTGCTCACCCCCTCGAAACATCTCTCTTCGAACTAAGCTATTAAATTGCAAAACCGACAATAACATCAATCAATTTTCAAGAAAAAAAAGAAGTTAAATACAAACTACTTACCAGTAAAAGTGTCCCGATTTTGCCTCAGCCTAACTTAAACCCATGCACTCTACTCCGCCCATCATAACATCTCAACTGAAAATTGACCTTTGACCTATGGGCAAACGCTTAAACTCTATCTTCATTAAGCTGCACACGCACGTAAAGCCAAATGGCGTATAATTTAATGATACAAAATAAACTATCCCCTACCAAGATTGTACGAATAGATTGCATTGCGATAGATTTACTATGAAGATAGGGTTTTAGGTTTTGCAATTACTTTAACCCCTGTAACATTAAATTAAAATAAAATATGACGGAAACCCATAGCAAAGATGCAAAACATGTCTTACGAAGAATTTTTGTAAAGCACTTAATCAAATTTATAGCTTTAATTTAAGTGAGCTTTCTCTTCTTTCCTTTTACTATTCTACGAAATTTAATGTGTCTTTTATGTGCAAATACGAAGTAGGTGTGTGCCAGAGCTGTAAAAAATGCATTAATTTCCTTGTTGAAACTTAAAATTATATTGAAATAAAATATAATAAAATAAAATAAAATAAATTAAAACAAAATTAAATAGGCGAAGATAGAAAAAAAAATAATAAAAAATAAAACAAAATAAAATTAAATAAACTAAAATAAAATAAAGTAAAATAAAATAAAATAAAATAAAATAAAATAAAATAAAATAAAATTAAATAAAATTAAAATAAAATAAAAAAAATTAAATAAAATAAAATAAAGTAAAATAAAATAAAATAAAATAAAATAAAATAAAATAAAATAAAATAAAGTAAAATAAAATAAAATAAAGTAAAATAAAATAAAATAAAATAAAATAAAATAAAATATAATAAAATAAAATAAAATAAAATAAAGTAAAATAAAATAAAACAAGAAAATATGAATTAAGTTTTAAAAAATTTAATTAAACAAAATAAAATAAAATGAAAAAAAAATACAAGAAAGAAATTTAAAAAAATTTAATAAAAAAAATAAAATAATAAAAAAATAAGATAAAATAAAATAAGATAAAATAAAATAAAATAAAATAAAATAAAATAAAATAAAATAAAATAAAATAAAATAAAATAAAATAAAATAAAATAAAATAAAATAAAATAAAATAAAATAAAATAAAATAAAATAAAATAAAATAAAATAAAATAAAATAAAATAAAATAAAATAAAATAAAATAAAATAAAACATAATAAAAGAAAATAAAACAAGAAATAATGAATTGAGTTTTAAAAAATTTAATTAAACAAAATAAAATAAAATGAAAAAAATACAAAAAATGAAATTTAAAAAAGTTTAATTAATAAAATAAAATAAAATGAAAAAAATACAAAAAAGCTTAATTAATAAAATAAAAAAATGTAACTAAAAAAATATAATAAGATAAAATTGGGAAAAACTTTTTTCTGCCCAAAAAAGATCTATTCGAAAAAATTTTATTTTGTATGGAAGGTGCCACGTCGCCTCTTCCCATAACTCGACCTTTTTTGTGAGAGTGGTATTGATATCGTATCTAAACCTTCATACAGATTCAAAGGTAGCTGCGATGAAAATGTTTAGAGATATTGAGCCTTAAAACGTAACTATCCTCTAGGCGAACCTACGTTATGTCGGACAGTCAGGCCGCTCTACGTGCCTTGCAGTCTTACACTATAACTACGAAGCTTGTTGATGAGTGCGTCGCAGTCCTTAATGATCTAGGAGCCAAAAACAAAGTTTTGTTAGGATGGGCATGAAGAGCATGATGGCAACGAAAAAGCACATCACCTGACTCACGAAGGCCCACGTAAAGGAGACCATAAGCAACTGGGAAAATAAACAGTTTAGGCAGCATTGGCTTAGCAGCCTAGGACAGAGGCAGGTCAAACTCTTTATAGAACTATCGCAAAGAGCATCGTTCAGGCTCATTAATCTAAGGAGGGTGGATCTAGAAAGCTCACTAGGTATTTTAAGGGACATTGCGGTATGCGTTATCCCCTAAGTAAGCTGAATCTGTCAGATACAACAATTTGTCGGTTTTGCGAACTGGACGTTGAAACGCCGGTTTACATATATACTCTGCGAATACATTGCGTTAGCAAGAAAGGGAGTTTGCTACCAAGGTGGGGTCACTGTCAATCCGTTCGTAATATGGAATAAAAAACCTGAGGAGGTGCTCAAATTTATAAGCTGAAAGGTCACACAATAGATCGTATAAATGGTCGCGGTGTAATAAGGCCGTATAATAATAATAATATTAAAACGTAAGTATGTATAGGAGCTGCCACGCCTTTTTCCCATAGCCCCCATATTTTTTGTTGTTATGGTCGTTCACATTCATACCAATTTTAATGGCCCCACCTTTACCCCCCATAGAGATATTAAGCTTAGAGAATTAAGTTTGTATTATTATTAATCTTTTATAAGAGCTGTTACGCCTCTTCTGCGATAACTTCAACCTAATGCTCTGAGAATTGTATTGATATCGTTTACATCCATACCAATTTTCAGGCTCCTTCCATGAACCCTTTTGGAGGAATTTAGCTTAAAAATTAGGTATGTATTCGACCTTCCATGTCTTTATTCACCATAACTCAAGTCGCAAAGTTCAGGGTCACATGTGTTCCACATCAGCACAATATTTAGGAACCCGGTTCGCAGCGAGCTAAGAACCACATCCTGTTAAAACCCTCATCATCATCTTTCATTTGGTACCCATATCGTCCCAACATTTTCTAGGGTCACACCTGATTCACATTTTAGTCGATATCTTGAAAACGGTTTTCCATATGGGACTAAAAGCCATCCTCTGTTAAATTCTTTGTTACCCATATCGTACAAACAATTCCTAGGGACACACATGGTCCACATTTTGGTCGATATTTGCCAAACGGGCCCGGACATGTAACTTAGAAGATCTTCTTGTTAAACCCGTCATCAACATCTTTCATTTAGGACCCATATTGTCCAGATACTTTCTTTGGGTTCCTACATGGGTCTTTTTCAAACACAATTCGCCTTAAAAATTTTATCAAGACCTTTCATGGGATACCCATATCCCTTCTATGGTGACACCTGGTCCACATTGGGTTTAAGACCCCAATCACCTAGGGATATGAAATATAGTTCCCATATCACCCTAATATACATACAAAATTTCATAAAAATCGATCAAGCCGTTTAGAAGATTTAAGCTTAGGAACACCGTGACACAAGATTTTTATATATTAAAAAATTATATAGAAAAAAAATCAAATTAAATAAATAAAAAAAAAGTATTTAAACAAAATACACGGCTAAAAAATGAACCTAAATTTTAAAGCCGTATAAAGTTTAATCAAGTTTTTAAACTAGTTTGTACAATATTTCAAACCGTCCAAATACCACCAAAGATTTTCAATTTTTTTTGGTTTCGATTTGAGATTTAATTTAATTTTGCCCACAAAAACTTCATGTGCGTCATAGCTCAGCGGTAGAGCAGTCGGTTGTGACTCCTGGGCGTTTTCGTTCAAATCCTGCCGAGTGCCTTTTTTTTTTTTTAATATTATTTTATTCTTAAAACTTTTCGGTTTGAAATTAAAACTTTTTGGTTTGAAAATTAAAATTTTTCGGTTTAAAATTATAACTTTTTGGTTTGAAAATTTAAACTTTTCGGTCTAAAATTAAAACTTTTTGGTTTGAAAATTCAAATTTATTTTTGAAAGCTTATTCAAGATTGAATTTTGCCAACAAAATTTATGTGTGAGATGTTGTTTTGGTCATATATGTAGTCCAAAAAAGTTTAAAGTTTAGGTTCAAATTTTTAACCGTGTAGAATAAAAAAAGTAAAAAGCAGAATAGAAATAAATTTAATTATTTTGGACGCTTTTATTTGTTGAAAAACAACTACTCACGAGCTTCATAAAATAATAGACTTTTCCCAGCTCTGGTATGTGGGTATCTTTATATGTATCTTAATAAGATAGTAAAACGTGTACATACTCAAAGTTACTCATACGACATGGCGGACTGTTGTACTAAATTCTTATATCGCAACAGCAGCAGCAAACTCAAGTTGCAAGTAGAAGTGCACGTATTCGAGTATGTGCTTACGTCTGCAAAGGAAACCGCGCCATCTTGAATGCGTTTATGTCATTTCCGTTTCTTCCGCATTTCACTTCCTTATATGGTGTTTTTTTTTTTTCATCAACGTCTGCATTATTTTGCAAATTTATTTAGTTTTTGTGTTGATTTTTGTTGGCATTTCAGTGAAAACTACATACAGACAAACATACTTAACTGACATGATATGACTGCTATATACAACCGCCAACTACCAAAAATATGTAAATATGTACATATGTATATTAGTTGGCTGCTTTTCAGTTGAGTGTTTTCATAGTACGTGCAATAGCAGCACTAGCGGCTTACAACAACTTACATTTGTGTGACTTGCGTTCGTTTTGAAGACTGCACAAAAGTGTTGGCATTTCACTTCTTTTTTTTATCACAGAAAATCTACAATGCAATTTGCTGTCTGCCATTTTCAGTTACCACATTTTTACAATTCCATTTTGAAATTATCGTAATAAGCCGCGTTACATCAATCAAATGCTAAAGTGATCAACGAGATTTGAGTACAAGTTGACAGGAGTGTTGATATAAGTTTTAGCATGCAAATGTACTAGCGAAATGTATCACTTCTTGTTGCATTAAAAGTACTTCGCCTTGCCTAATCTGTATGTGCAATTCCGAAACTGTCACAAATCTTTTCCTTAGGAAGTCTTTCCCTAGGAAGTTTAAATATGATTGGATCATACTAAAATTTATGTTGGAAGAATGCGTTCTAATGATTGGTATCGTATGGCAAAGGTCTGCATGCATTTGGTATGTCTGAGCTAGGTCTGGAAAAGTTAGATCTCAGTTCCTCTGTAGCTTAATGTGGTGCTCTTTTGTTTTTCAAAGGTCTAAAATGCATAAATATCAACACCTGATAGAGATAAAATAAGTAACATACTTAGTTTATCTTCACAAGTACAGGCATATATAGAATATATCGTATTTGTTTTCTGTATATTGCGTTGGCGTAGAAAACTGATTGATGATGATCCTACTCAACGTGAAGTTAGTTAGAAACTAATTCAGCGACACCGGAGACAGACTTTCGCATTTTTTAAATAGAGGAACACATTCATCATCAAGCGGGTCCAATATTTTTCTAAGATCTTGAATATTATTTAAGTAATACACACTTTAAATATCAGCCAAATAGGTGCATAAATATATATGGTTTTAGGTTTTCATTACCCCGATCTCAGAGCCAACTATCTGGATTTTTATACCCAGCATACTAGTACTAGTACAAGGATATTATAATTTTGTCCACATAAAGGTACTACGTAACGGCACAAAATAATCGAGAGAGATATAGAGTTCCATATATGAAAGTTCTTAGGTTGAAAAGAGAAGATGATTAAGACATGCCCGTCGGTCCGTGTACACGATAACTTTTGTAAAAATTGAGATATTTGTATAAAATTTTGTATACAGGTTACATTCTAGCCAGGGCAGTTTGCTATTGAAAATGGGCGAAATCGGATGATAACCACGCCCCTTTTTCGATATCAAAAATTTCGAAAATCACATAAATTGACATAGATATAATTTTATAGGTGAATTAATTTTTTAAAGTTGTGGTAGCAACGCCCACTTTTAAGGGAGGCATTTTTGAAAATTCGACTATTCATAACTTTTAAAGTGATTACGGTGGAACGATGAAATTTGGCGCAAAGCATACTAACAGCGTTGGGAATATAACTGATGAAATTAGATAAAATCGCTCTCCAAGCACGCCCACTTTGAATATCGAAAATTTCGAAAATCACGTAAATTGACATACCTAATTCGGTAAAATTCCGAAAATCACATGAAAACTACCGCTGGGTATTGAATGATCGGTTGGTTTAATGTTAGTAGTACATGCTCGGTATTTCACCCAAATCGGAATACAAATTCGGTTTTTGCAAAAAGAGCAACCCACACTACACCTAGCGGCATGTGCTTAAATGGTTTGAAATATAATGCGAAAATTCGCATGAAAGTGAAAATAATCAAAATATTTTAAATTCATTTTGTTTTAAGATTATATGATGACAACAGTGAATGCACAATTCCAATGAAATAGATCTATATATACATATTTTATTATGTTTGGACTTGCTACACAGTAAAAATAAAAGTCTAACTTTAATACCTTTTTGGTGTTTATATATAACAACGCCAAAAAAGTATTAAATTAATACCATGTTCGGTCTGATTTCTCGTGAGAGAGGAATTCAGTCGAAGATTCTCTCAGGCACAAAAAAAAAAAAATACAGTTTTATTATATTGCCTTCACCGAGAGTCGAACTCACAATTTATTGAATGCTCAACGGAGATGTATACTATCAAGCCATCGAGTACTTATGTTTGTCAGCGTCTAATTGCACTGTTGTTCTTAATGTAGTGTCGCAATAGCGACGAACCGCGTGCTCTGAGCAAACAAACCACCGGACTTAATTTAATGCTAAAAAGTAATTAATTTAATACTTTTCCGGCTTTGTTTTAAAACAAATAGTACCTAAACCATTATAATGAGAGAAAACGCTAGGGAGAGAGCGCTTTAGTATTATTTTGGTATTATTTTAAAACTATTTGGAATTAAAAAAAATGCAGAGTCTTAAATTAATACTATTTAGTATTAAAACTCAAATATAATTCCAAAAAGGCTTAATTTCAATACCGACTGGTATTAAAAGTAAACTTTCATTTTTTACTGTGTAAGACGTACATTAGACCGGGTCGGGCCCCATACAAAAAAAAGTTACAAAATTCTGCCCCTAAATTTGAAGTTTATGTTGAAAGGATTTCGAGATATTTTTTTTTTTATCCTTACAAAAACAGCCCAAATGGTTTTTTATTGTAACTTTTTTATTTTACATCCGATTTTTTAAAATTATAAGTCAAAATTTGTATTTTGACAGCCCACATAATTCTTAATATCCTTTTGGGCTCGGAAGTCGTTTTCACATAAGTACGGCAGCTAACTGCGTTTAAGGTCCTTAAAGTATCCTTTTTGTCTCACCTAAAGAAAGCGCTCTGATATGCCTGATAAAAAAGGACATTCAGAAGAATTATGCGGGCTGTCGAAATAAAAATGTTGACATATAATTTTTAAAAATCGGATGTAAAATAAAAACGTTACAATAAAAAACCATTTGGGCTGTTTTTGTAAGGATCAAAAAAAAATAATTTCCCGAAATCCTATCAACAAAACCTTCAAATATTAATATATGTAGTATATTTTGTTGAAAAAAGAATACCGTACCTTATCAGCACATATTTACATTTACACATCTTGAGTAAAACTCTTCACATCCCTCAGCTCATATAGGAGAGAATTTAAAAATAATGAGGTGTCCGCTTCCGATAGCAATAAGCGAAATGCTGATAACCCAAGGAGTAGATATGCAAAAAAAGTACAACAACAAAGGATGAAGACGCAAAAAGAGCACAACTTTACAAACAGATAAACGAGCGTTGGGAGTGTTTTCTTTCTGCCATTGAGCCAGTAAATATGTATGCAACTTACAACAAAGTAGTGTAAAACGTGGGACACATGTTAGTAGGTACATGCTAATATATTAAGTATACCCAGCGCGTTCATATCATCCAGCAATAATGCCGGAAAATATTAACTCGTTGAAAGGAAGAAAACGGCAAAATGGGATATCGCGAGAACCAGTGAAGCAAAATATTGCACTTTTATACCCAGTTTCAGATATACAAAATCCTTTTTTCATATCGGAGTCTTTGGGATAGCTGGATGATATGTGTCCTACTTGTTCTACCCGTTTTCAAAAGCTTGCATAATACGATACACACTACTCCGATTGTTTGCACAAATGCCGAGATAAAAACCATAACATATGTATCACGTACACTTCACCACCCCTTCCGAGGTTTTCATTGCAAAAATATGGCGAATACGAAATTTACGGAACAATCTGTGCACTTACAACCAATTGCAAATATTAAAACGTGCAGCCGTGAACAATGCGTGTGTGTGTGTTTGTATGTATGCCTGTAAGAATATAGCTAATGTATGCAACGTGAATATTTTCGTGTGTTTGGTATTTTGCGCGAAGCGGAAAGCAAGAAGATAACTTGCAGCGTGATAAAGAATTCGTAAATGAAAATAGCAAAATTTTTTACGCATTGCGCGCAATCACTGCAACGATGCAACGACAAAATGAGTAAAATGAGTTTAGGGGACAATATGTACGCGCTAGAACCCTTGCTGCGTAAAAGATGTGAGACAAGAAAGTCGATTTTAACTTTTGGAAGTTAATAAGTTGAAAATGAAATAAAATAAAGTCTTGAAATAATTAAAACAGAAAAATTATAAAAGAATAAAATGAAATAAATAAAAATGAATTAACATAAAAAATAAAAGTAATATAAAATAAAATAAAATAAAATAAAATAAAATAAAATAAAATAAAATAAAATAAAATAAAATAAAATAAAATAAAAATAAAATAAAATAAAATAAATTGAAAATTTGGCTGGCTCGAGGTCGATGTTTTTGCAAAAACTAATAAAAACACAAAGTTTTTCTTTTCGCCAATATATTTCAATTACCGTCGGTAATCTTCAACAGGGCAACTAACAACAACATAAAAACATTTATTTAATAAATAAAATAAAATAAAATAAAATAAAATAAAATAAAATAAAATAAAATAAAATAAAATAAAATAAAATAAAATAAAATAAAATAAAATAAAATAAAATAAAATAAAATAAAATAAAATAAAATAAAATAAAATAAAATAAAATAAAATAAAATAAAATAAAATAAAATAAAATAAAATCAAATAAAATAAAATAAAATAAAATAAAATAAAATAAAATAAAATAAAATAAAATAAAATAAAATAAAATAAAATAAAATAAAATAAAATAAAATAAAATAAAATAAAATAAAATAAAATAAAATAAAATAAAATAAAATAAAATAAAATAAAATAAAATAAAATAAAATAAGATAAAATAAAATAAAATAAAATAAAATAAAATAAAATAAAATAAATTAAAATAAAATAAAATAAAATAAAATAAAATAAAATAAAATAAAATAAAATAAAATAAAATAAAATAAAATAAAATAAAATAAAATAAAATAAAATAAAATAAAATAAAATAAAATAAAATAAAATAAAATAAAATAAAATAAAATAAAATAAAATAAAATAAAATAAAATAAAATAAAATAAAATAAAATAAAATAAAATAAAATAAAATAAAATAAAATAAAATAAAATAAAATAAAATAAAATAAAATAAAATAAAATAAAATAAAATAAAATAAAATAAAATAAAATAAAATAAAATAAAATAAAAGAAAATAAAATAAAATTCAATTCAATTTAATTAAATTAAAAAAATATAATAAATAAGGAAAAAAGTAATTAAAAAAATTTAACTTTGGAAAACTCTGTAACTCCATCATTTCTCAAATCTGTTGTGTGCTCATGTTTTTTGCCGATTAGGGCTTGCGAATGCAATTGTGTAACATACCAAATGCAATCATTTAGCAGTGGGAGTCACAATGCAGATGCAGAGGAATAGAAATGCCGTGATTTTTTGGCAAGTAAAATATGTCACTGTTTTTCAGCAAATGGTTGCGTTCACGCAAAGAATTTTATTATTGAGACTTTGTTGTAAAAGTGATCCTTCAGGCAGTGTATATGTATGTATGCAGGCAAACATACAAAATTCTAGAAGAGCACATTTTTAAATGAAAAAAGTACATTCAATATTTCCAGGCAAGCGGCTCGTTAAAGATGTAGCTGTGAGAAAAGGTCTTTAATAGAAGAGCATGAGAGTATGGACCTCACCACCAGTTTGAAATTATTTCAAGTTTAGGTCCAAATCGAACTCAATCGGAAGTTTCGCTATTTTTTTATCTGAATCGAAGTCTCGTCACTTCGTTTTAAATAAATAGTATATCAATAAGTTGGAAGAAGATTCTACGAACCCTTCAAAATATTTATCTTACATTTTGTGCATGCGTTACCTGCCATATGTGCTGATCTCCTATGTATGCTAATGTGGTTTCCTCACCTACCTTTAGGCAGCTTAGCTCTTATACCAAAAATTAACAAAACAATGTGAAACTCATGCACATACATATGTACATAGTAAAATATATACTTTCTCAGCACATACATACATATGTAGTTGCGTTTAACCTTTGTATGGAGACATAAGCAACCCCAAGAGAGAGAGCAGCTAAGCGAACTCAAACTTATGTGCGAGTGCAAACATAAGTCAAATGAAAGCATTTAATAGACGTACGTGAGAATGAGTCCTGAAAATGGATATTTGAAATAATTAAAGAAACAAAGCAAAGTCTAAGCGGTTGTCAAGACACAAGACAGATAAAACACAATGGAGTGCAGAATGAAAGGAAGTTTGCTTTTGACTCGAATTAAAACTGAGTCTAAGTCTATTTACATTTCAAAGACGTGCCTCGTTTTTGCTAATGTAAACATCTGCCAACTGTACGTCCATTTATACATACAGAAAAGGAATTTTAATCGTATGTTTGCTTAGCTAATAGTTTACAAAATTGCAACATTGTTATGGTATAAGGCATACCTACTTGCTGTTTAATTAACATTGAACATTTTTCAAAGAAACCCAAACATATAATTACACTGTACAACAAACAAAACGACAACAGGGAAACCATATTATTTTGAATGGTTAAATTTTACGAAACTAGTATTATTGATGTCAAAACATGAAGATTTACAGCTGTAGTGTTGGACATTAATCTTGCAAAGAGAATTAAGTTTGTACTAGCAAATTGACCTACACACACTGTGCATTAGACATGAGATATACACTGCGTATACGTAACATTTAATTAAGCAGGCCATATTTTACTTCGTTCTGCACAAAATAAATTTTTTATCGAGTTTAATTTGTTTGTATAGATTAAACCCCCGATTCTGTGTAACATGGGATCAGAAGAGTTTAGGTTTTATAGGGAATGCCATGCCTCTTTTCCTTTCTGGATAATAATATATCTCCATAGGGTCCCGTACTATATGTCGAAAAAAAAAAATGTCGAATTTCCAAGACCGAATTTAAAAAAATTTTAAAATACCGAAGAGATTTTTGACCGAAAAAAAAATGTCGAAAAAATGCAAATGACCGAAAAAGGTCGAAATTTGGATGATTAAGGTAAAACTTCGGAAATTTGAGTTTAACAACGTGTTTTATGACAGTATACAATTATTTATCACTTCCTTACCTCTTACCAAGAACTTTTCAACCATTTTCCAATACAAAGCCTATTCAAATTTTCCCCTTGTTAGAGGTAACAACAGAAATATTCTCAGACATTTTCGGGCTACAAACTGCACATGTAAAAATTAAGATTGAGAATGACTTATGATTTGTACTTATTAAAAGCATAACACTAATCATTTGGTAATGATCATTTCGAGAGAGTTACCGTTATCTTATTGAGCTAAACTATGCTGGAGTCACCAATGGCAAAAATAAATCGATGTGTCTTTGATGCGAAGTCTATGTACATTTGTTTCGCTATATATGTACGTCGATGCTTCGACTTGGTTAGAAGTTTTCTAAGATGTGTATATTTTTCTAATTACGTGCATATTTTTGAACAAGGAAAAGATGTTGGTCCAATTTACTTTTGTTTTTGTGAGAAACCGAAATAACGTTTAAACGTTCAAAACTTCACAATTTTTATAGAAACATCGATGTATCGATACTTCAAATATTTACGTGACTATAAAAGTCGCCAAAAATCAAAATTTTTCTGACATCTTTAAACCGGAGATTCGTTTCTGAGAGGTTGTTGTTAATTATATTGAGAAGAGCTTAAGAGTTTGTGCTTGTAACTTTACCGTCAGGTTTTATATTTGCTTGCAAGAGCTATTGCAAAACACTAGAAAAATAATACTCAACATTAATATATAAGATGTAGAAACAATGTAATGAATGATGTGTTAAATTCGCGCGAATTTTACACATCATTCATTACATTGTTTCTACATCCTATATATTTTTTTTCGACATTTTTTCATTCGACATTTTTTTTTTTGAGACATTTTTTTTTCGACATTTAGGTTTTCGGCAATTTTTTTTTCGACATTTTTTTTTCGACATTTTTAGTTTCGACTTCTTTTTTTTCGACATATCGTACCAGACCCATCTCCATACGGATTTTTAGGACCCTACCTAACTCCTTTTTAGAAAATCAAAAATGAAGTTTTCCGATAACTCGTTTTTTTCTGTGAATATGGTATAAATATCGTATATGATTTAGAGATATTCACCATTAAAAAATAAGTACGTATGGAAGGTGCCACGCCCCCTTTTCGCAAAAGTAAAGTTTATTCCTTGAACATGATATTTGTATCGCTTATCTCCACACCAATTTCCAGGTCTCTCCCTTATACGGCTGATACATGAAATTAATGAAAATTTTATATGTACCTCTATACTAATTGTCAGGTCCCTGCCATAAATCATTTAAGAGATATGCATCTTAAGTTTGTATGGGAGGTGCCACGCCTCCTTATCCGATAACCCGCATACAAGCGTGAGAATGGTTTTGATATCATGTAGCTCTATACCAATTTTCAAGTCCCTCTGTTGTTGTTGTTGTTGTTAAGACAAAAATACTCGTCGAAGGTTTTGGGGAGTCATGTCGAAATTGACAGTCCTTGGCCGGATATGAACCCGGTACTCCCTTGCGTGAATTGGTATGACTATTGGAACCTTTTAGGTCATGTCATCCCACCAGAAGATGGGTAATGAGAGGCATCATATCCGTAGATCAACCATCGAGTTAGTACGTCATTACCTATGTGCATATTAGTTGCCTCTTACGACCGGTATGCCCACCTCGGGCATATTCTTAACCCCTAACCCGCAGGGGTTCCTCTCATAAATCCCTTTATAGATATTCAGCTTTAAAAATGAAGTAAGTTTGTATGGGAGGTGCCACACCCCTCTAATATTTTTGTCTTATGGATTTCAAGTTTTAATTAGTTAGATTATTAGAGCTTAACTTGGAATGATACCTCTGCAAGAGTGAATTTTCATAATAGATGAATTTCAATATTCCCCAGAACAATTTTCATAAATCTGCTCCCCCAGGTAAAAATAGTAGAATGAGTAATTTTAACATTCCAGGCAGTGTACAGACCATCCAAAGCTGTCTAGCTCAGCAACTTTATTAACGGTGCAACTGCATAGTCATTATAATTTTGAGCTCAGCGTCGCCAGATTTAGCTGCCATATCTGCTCTCAAACATTTTCTACAATATTTATACTTTGACACTTTGCCAAGTGCAACTAAATAGCGCTATACATCTATTTCATACACCCCCTCGCCAGCCATGCTATAACTCTACAACAACAAGAGCAACTCGGTTCTGCATTGACAACGTCAATTTAAATGAATTGAAAACATCAACTTTCAATTGCGCGCAATGTCAGCTGCTAACCAGGTTACGTAGAAGAAGAAGGGCAACACAAAAAATGGTTAGCAATTCCATGGAGATTGTGTAATATTGCTAGTACAGGTGAGTGCTATGCATTTCATGACATACCTACTTAGGTTGGTGGATGGGATGCGTACGTGACATGGCACTTGGCAGTCGTTGCTGTAAGTGGGAATGTAAAACTACAGACAGCTACGAGTGGGTACAAGCCGGAAGGTTGACTGACTGATTGCATAGACTATGTATAGTATAGTTGCAGGCGTATCTACTTAGTAGATGATGAAGCATCTCGTATCATTTTAATACTATTTAAATTAATTGGCTGCCATTTATTTGGCGGTAGCGGCAGATTGAATTGAATTGAATTGAATTGAAAAAAACTTAACTGTTCAGTTTGGTGGAATGTACATATGTACATAAGTGAGCATGTGTACATACTTGAGACGCAATAATTGAGCAGACGTGCACCTTATGCAGATATAATTCAATAAAATTGTGCACAACAAAAAAATCCAACTGCGAGTGTATATATGCTGAGGTATATTCATACAAGGGGTTATCCACTAGAAGCAATCGGCAGAAAAGACAAAAGTCTATACTAGAGGTGGACGTCGTGCGTGGTTTTGACCGTGCACGAAACACGCACGCGTGTCTCCATGTGTTCGTGTTTGAAAATGCAATTTCGTGTCGTGCGTGATCGTGTTGAACCCGAAAACCAAAAAAAAAGAAAAACACGAACGAAACACAATCAACTTTTTTTCACATTTTGTACTAAACTGGCGTACTTTAATTTTTTATACCCAGCGTACTAGTACAAGGGTATCATAATTTTCTCCACATAATAATTTAGATAGATATAGAGTTCCATATATGAAAGTTCTTAGGTTGTAAAGAGGAGTTCATTAAGGCTTGTCCGTCTGTCTGTCCGTCTGTGTACACGATAACTTGAGTAAAAATTGAGATATTTGCATGAAATTTTGTATACACCTTACTTTCAGCCCAAGGGAGGTTGCAATTGAAAATGGGCGAAATCCGAAGATAACCATGCCCCCTTTTTCGATATCAAAAATTTCGAAAATCACAAAAATTTACAAAAGTCGGTAGCTGAAATGGTTAAAATGATATAATTTTATAGGTCATTCTCTTATGTTTTCTCCATAAATTGTTTATAGTGAGTGTGGCACCGCCCAGGTTTAAGGGAGTCATTTTTGAAAATTTAACTGGTCGTAACTTTTAAACTGACTACGATAGAATGACGGAAATTGGCACAAAGCATACAAGTATCGTTCGGAGTATACCTGATGAAATTGGATAAAATCGCTCTCCAAGCACGCCCACTTTCGATATCGAAAATTTCTAAAATCACCTAAATTGACATAATTCGGTAACGGAAATGCCTAAAATGACATAATTTTATAGGTGCATCCCCCTGGTCATTATATAATGATTTTTTGATAAATTTTTTAAAGTGGGCGGTGGCACGCCCATTTGCAAGTTCGACTGGTCGTAACTTATAACTGATTAGGGAAAAACGATGAAATGCGGCACAAAGCATACCAGTATCGTTGGAAGTATAACTGATAAAATTGGATAAGATCGCCCTCCAACCACGCCCACTTTCGATATCGAAAACTTCGAAAATCACCTAAATTGACGTAATTCGGTAACGGAAACAGCTAAATGATATAGTTCTTCCTTGCTTGTAATTTATATTTTTTTATAAGTATCTCAATTCCACTTCACTCCATCCCAAACTGCAGTTTAGCACTTGTTTAAATACAAAGAAACAGATTTTTTTTCTATTTTACCATTATAATAGTTTTGCCTAGTCGTGCTTTTTATTCATGTACATATGTATGTTTATAAATACTTAAAAAATATGTGTAAAAATATATCGACGACTGAGTGGAAGATCACTTTGTTTCAAAATATTTTTCAAAAACGTCCAATATGGGTTGTTTTTGAATCAAATTCTTAGATAGAGCGTTGCTGGAAAAAAGTATTAAAGAGAGTGTTATTTAAACAAATTTTGATATAGAAATATAAAACAAAAACCATAAAATACAGTTTTTTTTTTTTCGTGCGTGTTAGTGTATATTTTCGAACATCTGTTTCGTAAACGTGTCGTGCCGTGTTGCAAAAATCATGCACGCGCTCACCTCTAGCCTATATAAAGAAGGCATTGGCCTTTTGATGTCATCACAACAGGCAGGTAAATCCATAATCCAAGAATTTTTGTTTTGATTGCATGTTGGCATATCTTTTATATGCCAAATTCGATCCGAATCTGTCAGTAGCTTCCCGAGAGAGTGGTTGAAATACGGTGAAATAAAAAAAATGCGGTTGATGGCAACCCAACTTGAAAAAATCTTAGTTGATATATATATATGGGCGGAAAAGCTTTTGTTGTGATACCCATATTTGTATATCTGGCTTAATATATGTACAAAAAAAGAGATAGGTGGTTTACTGCAAACAGCCATAAGTGTCAACACAAAGGTAGAAAATCTTACAATCAAGCATACTATCCATAAAAAAATGTGAAAAAACAGGGTCAATAGGTTACCGATACAGTGGTCGATATATGTTCGGAGGAATAAATAAAATGCGGTTAGATGGCAATCCTCAGAGGAGTTTGAATGCGCATCCTACTCCTGCCTTTTCCAAATTATTTTGAAGCACCGGAAACTTCGGTTTAGTAAACTCTTCTAATATTCTGTTGTTTCTTCTTTGATTTCCCCTAGTTCGCAATTGGTCTATAAAATGAGCTTCATTATCCCATACGTACGTTAATATAAATTTATTAAACTATGTGTCTTTTATTCCCGAAGTTCCGCATGAAACTTAATTTCAGAAACTCGGAAGCAGTTAAAACTAGCCAACAAAAAACTTAAACAAAGCAACAGAAAGATAAACAGAACAAAAGGACAAGAATAATAAGTAGAACAATAAAATGAATAAAAGTGAGCAACAAACAACACCCAAGATTATTAAAATTGACCCAACAACAAAAAGGAGTAGGTAAGCCGGCAAAGGAATGACAGCAAGTCAATGACTCAAAAGACTAAAATTAAACCCAAGAAGGCCGAACTGTTGAAAAGTCAATAACAACAACAAAAAAACTTTTGCAATCAATTTAACAAAACAAACTCAAACAACAAGCAACAAAAGTGAGCAAAAAAGGGGACAAAGTGAAGAAAATACGCTGAACACAACACCCACACATACACCTGCATAGGCACGCTATGGGAATTGAAGTTCACATGAGATACAAAAAGCAGGATATTACTGTTGAGATGAGTGGACAGCATTGACAATAACAATAGCTAACAACAGTAAAAATGACAATAACAGTTAAAGCAATAAAAACAAAAAGGCGGCAAAATTAATGAACGAACAAAAGGAAGTGAAGAAACTCAAGTTTAAGCCATCAAAGTTAAACGTAGAGGTGAAAGGGTAAACAAAAAATATATAAAATTTAATTTGATATTTTATCTACAAAGTGATACAGGTAACTGACGCAATAACGAAGAAAATTATTTACGCTAATGTGGGACAGAAGAATGGTCGGACACACAAAGGACTGCCTAGATATGGCTATACTAGATTACATGCGAAAACATTGTGCCTAAAATTATACAATATCATATTTAAAGCAAGGTTTAGTGTAGCAACGCGATATGGGAGGGTGAGTTTGTTCTTGGGATCAAAAGCGCCATTATGACGTTGGAACTATTCTCGCTTTGGCCAAAAATTAAATCACCGACAGAAAATAGAAAAGTTACATGTTTTTAGGCGCAGCCTGTAGCAAGTCAATCCGATCTCTTATAATTAAACTTAGTCAGCGATAAGAGGAAGACGCTAACCTCCCGTGTCTATGTCGCGGCAGAATTGAAAGCAATACTTGACAAGTGTAAAAGCGAACTAATGGTACAATATTGCACTATCCCACCCCAATTAGGTATCATTTTAGGAGTAATGTAATAAATCTGTGGTCATAAGCAATAACAGACTAAGTCGACTTAAGAAATTAGACCAGTTGAAATTTTTGCTGGTGATTTTGAATAGCAACATCGAGACATTTTTTTACTTTCTTTACGAACAATTAAATCCAATACGTTTGCCTTAGTTATAAAACAGTTTTGTTAGAAAAATTCGCCAGCAAAAATTTCAACTGGTCTAATTTCTTAAGTGGACTTAGGCTGTTATTGCTTATGACCACAGAAATAAAATTTATTCTAAAGCTGGTGAAATATTGATGAGCTCTAGACTTTCCCAAAAATGTATGGACAAAATTAAGGTTCGAAATTAGATATGTATACCATCTATATCACTGCCTACATAACATATGTATGTGCAAAGTTTTTTTGTTCCAGGATAACGGCAACCCGTGCCGATTTTTAGTTAAATTTTTTGCCAGCAGCTTATACTAAGTTCGCAAAAAAGTCCATTTACGCTTCGAAAATTACATAATTTTAAGATTTCGCTCATATTTAAAAGACGGTGTGACAAATCTCCACCTTTGAATTTTTTAAAGGATAAAAGGATTTTTTTCAAGGATATTGAAAAAAAAAAACATATTCACGAGAAAAAGACATTGGAATTTCATAAGGATTTTAGCATTTTACGTAACTATATATTTTATATGTAGGTCCTACACGGCGTATGAGTAACATCTACCTATTCTTTTCATACTTGTATATGAAACGAACAGGTAAACTGTATTAATTTGTTTGGTCGATATCTCCGAAACGGATTATGACACCCAGCCTACAGTGTCGTATTCCCAAGTAAAAA
Organism: Campiglossa producta; assembly: GCA_964058755.1. Taxonomy (NCBI): domain Eukaryota; kingdom Metazoa; phylum Arthropoda; class Insecta; order Diptera; family Tephritidae; genus Campiglossa; species Campiglossa producta. The sequence goes on from CAXKVI010000002.1 coordinate 43,409,291, forward strand.
AATTGGTGTCATAATCCCAAGGGGAGTGCAATAATCCCATTTTTTTACTTGGGATTTTGCCGCTTGGGACTATGACATGTCACCAAAAAAATCATATTTACCCTATATTTCAATTTACCTTTAAATTATGAACATTTTGGTACAATTTTTCGGGAGGAGCTACAATCTTCGATCTTTTAAAATATATCCTGAGCATCTGGCAGAGAATAAAAAATACCGATTTACTACCCTGCAGGAAAAGTATCTAGCGTAAAAGTAACTTGAAGATGCTTACCAATCAACTAGTGCTGTATATTTACTGTAAATTTTCATATGCTCGGACTAACTATTTTTGTTCGACGATGGCCGGAATCTGGTCAGTTATGGTTACCTCTGCATGAGATGTCAACCAACTACTAACTAACTACTTTTCAACCAAAAAATAGCCAAAAGATAAATTAATTTTTTTTTTTTTATAATTTTTTTTTATTTACTTTAAATTTTTTTCCTTACATTCCTTTTTTATTACCACGCTTTTATTAGGTTCACTTGTATGTTTGTTTGTTTGCTTGCTTGTATGTATGTAACTCTCGTTCGGTTTAAGCCCCAGTGGCCCAAAAACCGTAAAATGTCCCTAAAATATGGGTATCAAACGAAAGGGGAACGCCCCAGGTTTCATTTGGACATCGACATATTTCGATAAACTTATCGATAACTGAGTTATCGGTCAAAATGTGGTTGCCCGAAAACCTTAAAATTTCCCTACAATATGGGTATCAAACGAAAGGTGAAGGCCCCAGGTCTCTTTTGGACATCGACATATTTCGATAAATTTATCGATAACTGAGTTATCGGTCAAAATGTGGTTGCCCGAAAACCTTAAAATTTTCCTACAATATGGGTATCAAACGAAAGAAGAAGGCCCCTGGTTTCATTTGGACTTCGATATATTTCGATAAATTTATCGAAAACTGAGTTATCGCTCAAAATGTGGTTGCCCGAAAACCTTAAAATTTCCCTACAATATGGGTATCAAACGAAAGGGAAAGGCCCCAAGTTTCATTTGGACTTCGATATAGTTCGATAAATTTATCGATAACTGAGTTATCGGTCAAAATATGATTGCCCAAAAACCCAAAAAATTCCCTACAATATGGGTATCAAACGAAAGGATAGGGCCCCAGGTTTCGTTTGGACTGCTGTATTTTTCAATATATTTATCGATAATTTCATAGGACATTTGACTAAAAAGTAAAAAATAAATATAGTTTAAAAAAACTAAAACCCACGCTTTTAGAGAGTATTCAACTAAAAAGTTGAAAATAATTTTAAAAACCCTACACAGTAGTATTGTGGAAAAAGCGTGGTCCGCTATGTGCCATAATTTTCGTATATCGAGCGCTCGACGCTTTTCCCACATAATGCTAGTTTCTTTACTGCGCTTTCATTAGCTTTACTTGTACACACATTCATATGTATGTTTGCTTGTTTGTATGTAACTCTACTTCAGTCTACCCGATAGTGGCATATGACTGTCACAAAAACCTTGAAATGTGCCTTCAATATGGGTGTCAAACGATAGGAGGTTGCATTTGGACTTCGATATATTTATCGATAACTAAGTTATCGGTCATAATGCCCACTGCCTGTATCAAACGAAAGGGAAGGTCCACAGGTTTCTATTGGACTTTGGAATATTTCGATATATTTATCGATAACTGAGTTATCGGTCAAAGTGAGGTTGTCCAATAATATTGAAAATTGCCTACAATATGGGTATCAAACGAAAGTGGAGGCCCAGAGGTTTCGTTTGCACTGCGGTATACTTCGATATATATATCGATTACTTCATGACACATTCAACTAAAAAGTAAAAATAAATATAGTTTAAAAAGCGAAAACACGCGCTTTTAAAGAATATTGCTTTAAAAAGGTAAAAATAATTTAAATAAAAAACGAAGATTATGGAACAAAGCAGACCACGTTTTTTCCACAATACTACTGTGTAGGGTTTTTAAAATTATCTTTAAATTTTTAGTTCAGTACTCTCTAAAAGCGTGAGTTTTAGTTTTTTTAAACTATATTTATTAAGTCCCCCATTTTACTCTATGTGTATCAAATTTATTCTTTAAAAACCAGCTACTATTTGTATTTACCCAATACCGAAAAAGCACCTGGAAATTACAAGCTAAAAGACGGAAGCAAACGAAAAATTTAACATATTTTCGGACTCTTCTGCATGACCTCTGCAAGACTTGTGGCGTGGTTAGACGTTAGTTATTCCTCAGTGTGCTTAAAATGCACCATTTCCTACAATTGCCACAAAATAGTTATTTATAAGCTAGATGTTTTTTTGCAATTGACATTTTTTTACTGCAGGGTAATTACGAAGTCCTTAAAGGGTAACGATAAGCAATATGAGAAAAAAAGAGTACATAAATCATTAAATTAGCAAAACGCAATGGAATGTAGTACGATTTTACTGATAACTTCAACTGCATAATGGTCAAAATGAGGGGGTATTCGTTTGAATAAAACAACTTTGAAGTTTTGGAACAGTCTAATGAGACCTTCCCATCACTTAACCAATTTTTAGGCGCTAGCATACCCAATTGTCTAAAGTGTTGGCTAGTAAAATATTTTGCTTTAAGTTTCAATAAAAAAATCTGCAAAAACACGCAATCAAAACCTGCATAAATTAAGTCATTTTGTGAAGTTTTTTTCAGCCGCAACAGAACAAAGTATGTACTCTTGTCAAGTTATAACCAGCCAACAAAACCAAAACACGTTCTAAAAATTTCTTTTACAGACTAGGTTTAATATGCACTTCGTTGATTTTTTGTTTTTTCTTATTTCTATATTTTTATTCTGTGAATTTTTTTAGTTTTAGCTAAGATTATTTTTATTTTTTGTGTTACTTAATTTAGTATTATTTAAAAAACTTTTTTTTGCTTATTTGTTCTTAAATTTTGTAATCAAATATATTTTTAATTTTTTACTTAATTTTGTTTTACTTTATTTAATTTTTTTTTGCTCAAATTTTTTATTTTATTTCATTTATAGTTTCATTTTATTTTATTTCGTTTTGTTTTATTTTATATAATTTTATTTATTTTATTGTTTGTATATTGTTTTATTATTTATTTATTTTTCTTTTTTTTTTAGTTATATAATTTTATTTAAATTTATTTTATTTCGAGTCGTTTTTTTTTCGATTATATCGTAACAACCAAAAGCAAATTTTGCAGGAGGCGGTTTTTTCTTGTTTTTTTCTTTAACCCTTTAATGTTTGGCTATATAAAATTTAAATACAGAACATAATATTTAATTGCTACTTTTATTAAGACTTAAATGTGGCAATAAAAAAAATTTGGCGCTTACGATACTTTTTGTATACGTTGCGATATATAGATATTTTCCAAGCTAAAGTTATGTAAATTAAACGGTGCAGTAATATAGGTTTGACACTGCTGGGCTTACAAGCTAAAACCCCTGGGTTCGAATCCCACTCACGTAGCACTAAAGCAAAAGCCCACATCACTGGTCATAATGTGGACCGGGGCTACACTTGAATTAATTTGCACGATATGGGTAGCAAATGAAAGGAGTTCATGACAGTTTTAACAAGGAGTCATTCTAAGTCCTATGTGAGAACAGTTTCCGAGATATTGACCAAAATGTAGGACAGGTGTGACCCTAGAGTATTTGAGCGATATGGGTATCAAATGAATGGTATTGATGAGAGTTTTAACAGGGAATCTTTATAAGTCCTATATGAGAACCCGTTTCCGGGATATTAATCCAAATATGGTTAATGTTGTGTTTGTTCGATATGAGTGTAAAATTAAAGGTGTTTATGACAGTTTTAACAGGGAGAAATATATGAGAACCGGTTTCCGTGATATTTACAAAATTGTGGACGAAATGAATGTTCATGAAGGGTTTTGACAGAGGGTCGTGTAGTTCTATATATTATTATCAGGCCTTATTACACTGCGCCCGTTTATACGATCTATTGTGTAGTCCTATATAAGCACCCGCTTTCGAGATATTGACCAAAATGTGAACCAGGAGTGGCCATAGAAAGTGTGTTGAAGAGGGTTAGGGGAAAGGGATAGGGATAGAAAAGGAGTAAGGATGGGGATAGGGATAGGAAGAGAGTTAGATAAAAATCATGCGAAAGCGTTGGAAAAGGGTGTGTCTTAAACGGATAGCCGAGCATAACCAAATTTGGAACACCATCTGTAAACCTTCTATGGATAGTAAAAATCATTTTAATTCTTTAATGGTGAAAAGGGGTGTGTGTGGTATATATGTATGTCTGGAAGTATTCATCCTACATGACTGAAATTCGGTACGAAGTTATACGCAAGAGGGACGATAAGGGAAAAGTTGCTGGAACCCACGAGTATAAGCTAGTTAATTTCCGCCAATGGGTGACCACTAATGTGGGGAAATAGAAGATGAAGTATTTACTGTCATGAAAGAAAGAATCGGCGCACCTGCGCCTTTCCAGTCAAGTCACCGTTGATAGTTACAAATTTGAAACTATGAGGGACTTCGTCTCTTTGGGAACCAGTATTAACACCGAAAATAATGTCAGTCTAGAAATCCAACGGAGAATCACTCTTGCCAACAAGTGTTAGACTAAGTAAATGTTTTCCAAAAACACTTCATATGATGTAAGGAACGGCCGCCTCTTTTTTTGCCTGTAAGGCGAGACGCTCTAATATATGTACCTTTATATTTATTTTATTTTTTACTTAATTTTTTTTTATTTAAATTGTTTTATATCATTTTACTTTTCTTATTTGATTCTATATTAAATATATATTTTTTTTAATTTTAAATGCAGCCCGCTTTGGAATAATTTTCATTCAGAATCTGCGCTTGCATCCATGTTATCTTGTTATTGTAAATTTTGGGAATCCCATCGTGTCGGTATCTTCGGTGTGATTAATGGCCAAAGTTACTGTTGCCAAACAGATTGTTTGCGTCCATGGAATTCGCATGGCGCGTTGCGCGCGTCATCATTGTTGTTAAAAAAAATATTTTACGTTTTTGTGCCTGTCTGCGATATATGTATACAAATATAGTAGTAAATATATGTGTAGGATAAATGCATTCGTGTCTAGTTAGCCTAGGGTATATGTATTATGGCTGCATAAAATGGGTGCCCATTGAATGTAGATAAAAACTTTAACTTTGCTTTGGTTTACAATTTCTTGCTATTTTAAAATTTTCACAGAAATGAGTTCACATTTGCTACACCCCTGCAGCGAAAGCAACTAGTTGAAAACTACTTTACAACCAGTTGGTGCACCGAGCCCAACTAGTCAGTGTTTTGTCTTTTTTTCATATAAGCAAGTGGTATTTTTTATTATAATTATACTAGTTGTAAAATACCAGTTCTATACTAGTTCAACCTGGACTAGTATGATTTCCATAAAATGAACTAGTTCTCATAACAGTCCAAAAAGGATTAGTATGAAATATACTAGTCACATACTAGTCCAAAAAGCATTGAACATGGACTAGTATGATTTCCACCCGAATTTTCATGAGTTACCTTTTATTTAATCATTTGCCTTTATTTTCATGGTTACCCTGCAGCGAAAGCAACAAGTTGAAAACTACTTTACAACTGTTGGTGCACCGGGCCCAACTAGTCAGTGTTGATGTCCTACGAAATGTCAATTGTCAGATTTCGACCAGAACGTAACAGTCATCTACTAGTCATGATATATTAGTATTATACTAGTTGTAAAATACCAGTTCCATACTAGTTTAACCTGGTCTGGTATGATTTCCATTAAATGAACTAGTACCCGTACTAGTCCAAAAAGGACTAGTATGAAATATACTAGTCCTGTACTAGCCCAAGAAGCATTGAACCTGGACTAGTATGATTTCAACCAGAATTTTCATGACTTAGCCTTTATTTTATCATTTGACTTTATTTTCATGTTTATTCTTAAGAAAGCGGCGACTATTTGTATTTACCCTATCACGAAAAAGCATCTATGAATTATAAGACAAAAAATAAGCAAACGAATGAATTTTGTATTTTTTAACTGGTATGATTTCATCCAGAAAAATTTAGTTGTATACTAGTATGGAAAAGATATTTCCTGACTAGTATGGGTTCAGGCAGAGTTGTATACTAGTATTTTTCTGACTAGTTTGAGGTTTCGCTGCAGGGATACTACTTGCACAACGTCGTCAGAAGAAAAACCTTCTAATTAAAGATTGCCTACGTCTTCTGCGCTTAAGGTCTCTATCTATTCACTCTATTAGTTCGATTCAAGGAGAGTGCACCTATTCTTAAAGCCCGACTGTTAGTCCCATAGCTACACATGTCTTTCTGTCTTTGAACTAAAGAAATTAACATGCCAATGAGTGATTTATTACCCACAATATAAAAAAAAAAAAAAATATAAAAAAAACTAATGGCGGCGATATTCCAACAGGTTATCATAACGTCTAACGAGATTTTTAGCCGAGCTTCTCTTTCCAACTTGTGGTGTGTTGCTTTTGAGTTTTTCCTACAAGTTGGCGTGACCTACAGTTTTTTGCCGACTCCGAACGGCACTTGCAAAGCAAATGAATTTTTTGCTGAGAAGCTTCTCATGGCAGAAATACACCCGGAGAGTTTGCCAAACTACTGCCGAGGGGCGACCCCGTTTAGAAAAATTATTTTTCTAAATAATTTTTGATGTTACTTTTGCCGGGCATCGAACCGCCACGACTTGGTGTAGAAGGCCGAACACTTACCCGCTACACCACGGCGGCCGCCTCACAATATAAGCATGCCATTAAAAACTGAAACTGTGCTCTGCACAATGCATAGCAAATCCTTGGCCGAAAACTGATATTTTGTAGACCAACTAGAAAATGCGTTATAATTGGAAAAGATAGAAAAATAGAAAAAAATTGTTTCCTGATGCATTGCATTTATTATTTTTTTAATTTGCATAAAAGCCTCTTAGCTAAGTGCTTATCTCGTCACATATAGAATCCATTTTATTCCATCCCTACGTTTGATGACTCCAACTCGAATCATCCACGCCGTCAAACATAAACAAAAAAACATATCGCCAAACGAACACTTTCAACAAATTGCTAATTTACTAAATTGTGACTGCGCGGCAAAGTGCAAATAAAGAAAAGCAAAAAACAAATACCGTATTCATTGTTGGTATTTGTGGTGGAAATGAATTTGAAAATACATAGATGAATTTACATTAGACTAGGCCAAATAGTAAAAATGTTTTTTTTTTAATGATATTTTCTTTTTTTCAGAATGGCCAAAAAATGCCGTAAAAGTTTCAAAACTTGCTTTTAGTTTGATTAATGGGTGAGGCCATCTCAAGTGAGCTCGCATTTACCAAGTGTTCGAATAACCAAAAAAAATGTTTGAAGTTAACTTCTTAGGCGGCGATATGAAGTTTTGATTGAGAGTAAAATTTGAGAAAATGGACGACGATGAAAGGGAAGTTATGGCACGGAAATAGAAATTGTAGCCGACTCTCAGGCGTATGTTGCAGACTTTCAGGCGTAGGCGTTTTTCTTATACTAGAGTTCGCCCAGTGGTTGAAATTCAACCACAAAAGCTTATTTTATATTTCTACCTTTTTGCTGTTTCTTAAATTTGCCATTCTTTTCATATTTTTTATATTTTGGGTTTCTATACATTCCTGTTCATTTTGCCTTTTCCTCCCTCTTTACACCATTTCCTTTCCTCTCCTTTCATCTCATTTTATTTCTTTTGCTTTTCTTTCCTTCCCTAACCTTTTTTTCCTTTCCTTTTCTCCCCTTTTCTCTTCTTTCATTTCTTTTTATTTCCCTTCTTTCTTTCTCCCTTTTCTGTTCTTTTCTTTTATTTTCCTTTATTTTCGTTTCTTTTATTCCTTTCGTTTCCTTTGCCTTAGTTTCGTTTCCCTTAGTTTCCTCTCATTTTATTCATTTTCTTTTTTTTCGTTTCATTTCTTTTCTTTTATATTTTTCTTACCTTTATTTTCTTTCACTTTTTTTCCTTACCTTCCCTTCCCTTATCTTTCCTTTTCCTACCTTTTCTTTCATACCGTTTCCTTACTTTATTTTTTTCCTTTCGGTAACTTCTTTAGTTTTTTTCTTTTCCATTCATTTCCTTTCTTTCCTTTATTTTTCATTCTTTTTATTTTCTACCTTTTCTTTCCTTTCTTTGTCTTTCTCTATTTGCCTCTCTTTTCCATTCCTTTACCTACATTACATTTCCTTCCCTTTTTATTTTCCATTCCTTTCCTTTCCCTACCTTTATTTGCCTTTGATTTTTCTCTCATATTTTCCGTTCCTTACCTTATCTTACCTTTATTTTCCTTTTATCCATTCCTTTCCTTTCCCATTCCTTCCTTTATTTTATACTTTCATTTATTTCATTTTTTTTTTTTTTTTTTTTTTTTTTATTCTTTCCTTTCCTTTCATTTCCAACAAATTTCTTTTTTTACTTTCAATCACTTTTTTATTATTTTACTTTTTAGGTAGGAACGTGAAATTTCGTAACTGTTGCTATTTTAGAATGTGGAATGTCGATGTTAAAAATCAATGAGATGGGACCAATATAACACATCGCCCCCATATAATCGATAGTTCCGATAATTTCGGTATGAGCTAAAGTTAAATTCACACAGGATGTACTGGGATCAAACAGTGAAAATCGTGACGCTTATTCATGAAAGATATTTAGCCTTCGGCACAGCCGAAGACAGCTTTCCTTTCTTGTTTATTATTACCGCAAACAGACTGACAATGTCCCTATTTCAGATATCTGCATTTTATGTAAAACTTTGCATTTTATTGGTGGTTTTATTAGCGATATCAATTTTGTTGTGACCTGATATTTGTTTCATGTTGCAGTGAATCAGCATGAGACCGCGCATTCATTCTAATTAAAACTTCTGAACATTTTAATGATGTCGCGTCAAAAGCAGATGCATTTCGAGGAACTCGGTGGTAGGAGAATAGATTACTTTATTTGTCAATTATTATTATTTAAAATAAATATAGTTTAAAAAAAATAAACTCACGCTTTTAGAGAGCATTGAACTAAAAAGTTGAAAATAATTTTAAAAACCCTACACAGTAGTATTGTGGAAAAAGCGTGGTCCGCTTTGTTCCATAATCTTCGTTTTTTATTTAAATTATTTTTACCTTTTTAGTGCAATATTCTTTAAAAGCGTGTGTTTTCGCTCTTTAAACTGTATTTATTTTTTACTTTTTAGTTAAATCTGTTATGAAGTAATCGATAAATATATCGCAGAATACCGCAGGGCAAATGAAACCTCTGGGCCTCGACTTTAGTTTGATACCCATATTGTAGGCAATTTTGTGACAGTCATATGCCACTATCGGGTAGACTGAAGTAGAGTTACATACAAACAAGCAAACATACATATGAATGTATGTACAAGTAAAGCCAATGAAAGCGTAGTAAAGAAACTAGCATTAAGGTGATGACCCAATGCAGGCTTGATTTGCTTGCCTTGCTTACTCAGGCTTACTTTGCTTTTTTTTGAAAGCTTCTATGGCCAAGTAGAAGCTTCAAAAGCTGTCAAAAATACAGGATGAGACAAACAACTCAACAACAAGACAAACAGTGAAGCGAGTAAATATAGAGATTTGGGCTATTCGACGCTTTGAAGTGCTTCAAGCAAGCAAAGTAAAGCTGCCACTGGGCCAACTTTCATACATTTCAGTAGAGTTCAAAAGAATTTTGACATTTCTCGAGGCAATGCCAGCAAAGCAAGCGGGCATTGGGCCATCAGCTTACTGTGGGAAAAGCGTCGAGCGCTCGATATACGAAAATTATGGCACAAAGCGGACCACGCTTTTTCCACAATACTACTGTGTAGGGTTTTTAAAATTATTTTCAACTTTTTAGTTCAATGCTCTCTAAAAGCGTGAGTTTTAGTTTTTTTAAACTATATTTATTTTTTACTTTTTAGTCAAATGTCCTATGAAATTATCGATATCTGGACTTCCACTTTCGTTTGATACCCATATTGTAGGGAAATTTTAAGGTATTTGGCCTCACATTTTGACAATAACTCAGTTATCGAAATATATTGAAGTCCAAATGAAACCTGCGGCGTTCCCCTTTCGTTTGATACCCATATTGTAGGAAAATTTTAAGGTTTTCTGGCAACCACATTTTGACCGACAACTCAGTTATCGATAAATTTATCGAAATATGTCGATGTCCAAATGAAACCTGGGGCCTTCACCTTTCGTTTGATACCCAAATTGTAGGGAAATTTTACGGTTTTCGGGCAACCACATTTTCACCGATAACTCAGTTATCGATAAATTTATCGAAATATGTCGATGTCCAAATGAAACCTGGGGCCTTCCCCTTTCGTTTGATAGCCATATTGTAGGGAATTTTTTAGGTTTTTAGGCAATCATATTTTGACCGATAACTCAGTTATCGATAAATTTATCGAAGTCCAAATGAAACCTGCGGCGTTCCCCTTTCGTTTGATACCCATATAGTATGGAAATTTTAAGGTTTTCGGGCAACCACATTTTGACCGATAACTCAGTTATCGATAAATTTATCCAAATATGTCGATGTCCAAGTGAAACCTGGCGCCTTCACCTTTCGTTTGATACCCATATTGTAGGGTATTTTTTAGGTTTTTGGGCAATCATATTTTGACCGATAACTCAGTTATCGATAAATTTATCAAAATATATCGAAGTCGAGTTGAGACCTGGGACATTCACCTTTCGTTTGGTACCCATATTGTAGGGAATTTTTTAGGTTTTTCGGCAATCATATTTTGACCGATAACTCAGTTATCGATAAATTTATCGAAATATATCGAAGTCCAAATGAGACCTGGGGCCTTCGCCTTTCGTTTGATACCCATATTGTAGTGAAATTTTAAGGTTTTCGGGCAACCACATTTTGACCGATAACTCAGTTATCGATAAATTTATCGAATTATGTCGATGTCCAAATGAGACCTGGGGCCTTCACCTTTCGTTTGATACCCATATTGTAGGGAAATTTTAAGGTTTTCGGGCAACCACATTTTGACCGATAACTCAGTTATCGATAAATTTATCGAAATATGTCGATGTCCAAATGAAACCTGGGGCCTTCACCTTTCGTTTGATACCCATATTGTAGGGAATTTTTTAGGTTTTTGGGCAATCGTATTTTGACCGAAAAGTCAGTTCGATAAATATATCGAAATATATCGAAGTCCGAATGAAACCTGGGGCCTTCCCCTTTCGTTTGATACCCATATTGTAGGGACATTTTACTGTTTTTGGGCCACTGAGGCTTAGACCGAACGAGAGTCACATACATACATACAAACAAGCAAACAAGCAAACATACAAGTGAACCTAATAAAAGCGTGGTAAAAATAAATATATTTCATGAAAACTAATACATAATTTAAAAGATACATATATACATGCATGGTAAGGCATAATTTTGAGTTAAAACAAATCTAATAAAATCCTAAAGCCGGGGAGCAACACACTCGCTCGCAGATGTAAAGAGAGTACTGAATCCAAAGTTAGTAAGAGTCCAAAGTCTGCCTTGTGCACTGTAGTAGACGTCACAAGTATTAACCAGGCGGGCAGCAATATAATCCCCAGTAAAGATTCGTACCATCCCTGAACTTCATCTCACATCTAATCCCATTGACATGGAGCTACGCAGATCTTGCCATACGTTTTAAGACAAATATTTACACCTAAAATCCAAACAAAGCAGGACCTCTTGGTGCACATACTTCGAGAAACTCCGCTTCAGTGAGCCCAAGGGAATTGTTTAAATTTCCAAGTTTGATTGGTGCGCATTTATTCAGTAAACAACTTTGGAGTCCGAAGCTAAAATATGTAGGCCCAAACCTTCATCACCTTCTCCATCCTCAAACTGTTTCATTATTTATCAACTTCCCACCAGCCATTATAATTGTGTTTGTTTGTGTAATAGCATCGACCTCATTCTACGCGTTTCCTCTGCCACTATGACAATATAAAAATACAAACTGACCAATATTTGATGTCTTATAACTTTAAACGAGCTAAACTTGTATATTTGTATATTTGTACATTTGTATATTTGTATATCCAGACTATCTCGGGAACCGCTTGACCGATTTGGATGAAATTTGAATATAGATAGTATGATTGATTCTAAGACTATCAACTTGGGGGTTGCCACCTGGGGCGGTTTACAGGGTTGCCACCTATCTCATTATTTTAGTTTTGTAGCAAAATATGCCAATATGGGTATCAAATGAAAGGTATTTTCAGCGACATGCCAACTTAAATATTTTCAAGTAGGGTTGCCACCTTACCGCAATATATTTGTATATCCGCACTATTTCGCGGTTGCCACTTGGGAGGTGTACAGGGTTGCCACCTATCTAAAAGAAATTAAACTATGGAGTTAGATATGCCATTATGGGTAACAAATGAAAGGTATTTTCGCAGACATACCAACTATAATATTTTCAAGTAGGGTAGCCGCCCAGGGTTATCATTTTGCAGTATTGTATTTGTGTTGTATATTTTTGGGATCGTATTTGGATTATTTTAGGATCATTTAGGGGCCACTTTGGAATAATTTTGGGGCTATTTTGAGATCATTTTGGATTCAATTTTGGATTAGTTTGGGACAATTTTGGGGTAATTTTTGGATCATATTTTAGGATCATTTTGGGATCATTTTTGTATAATTTTGTGGGTCATTTTGGGAACATTTGAGGGTCTTTTTGGGGTCGTTTGGGAATAATTTTGGGGTCATTTTTGGATCATTTTCGCATCATTTTCGGATCGTTTTGGTTTCAATTTCGTATCATTTTGGGAACATTTAAGGGTATTTTTGGGATAATATTTGGATTATTTTGGGATTATTCCTGGGTGATTTTGGGATCAAGCTCGGTCACCCAGGTACTTAAACAAATAAAATACCTTACAGTGAAACAGCAAAATAGGAACACAAAATTACACAGCGGGAAAAGGTAATGTTTGGTAATGTATAAAGTAATGTATATACCCTATAAACTTAAATGAATTCGTGCATTAATTTGTCTGCAGTCATAGAAAAGTAATGTACTTGAAAAATAAAACCTTACAACATAATTTACATCGATTGATTTTCCAAATATTTGTTCATGCATTACTTTGCTCATGCTTCTTTCATGGATGAAAAAGGTAAAACTTTTCCACTGGGTAGTATAATGTAACAGAAATCAAACTGGGTCAGAACCATTGTCAATATCTACAAGTCGCGAATGTTTGACAGAAAAACTATCTATTGTGAATATACCGATCATCTGTTAAAAACACTGTTCGAAGATTTTAATTCTTTGTCTCAATTTTCATTTTCAAACATTTTTTTAAGTCCGCATATATTGCATTATTTTCAAGTTATACGTGTTTAATTAAAAGAATGCGCATTTGATCATTATTTACTAGCTTTTATGAAGTTAATATAAGAGGTAGGCAGCTTTTTCAATGGCCTGATTAAATAAAATTTAATAAAGAAACACATTTGGGGCAATTCAGACAATGTAGCAGAGCTAAAAAACAAACCCTCTCCTACTATTCATTTTTATTCGTGGCATTCAGAGAGACACAGTTTTGTCCCAGTTTTTGACAGGCGGACAAGGCACAAGAGAATGCCGAGGATTTTTAACTTGTAGGAATTCACAATGGTTAGAACAAAGCATGCTTCTATCAAATAACTACACGGTTAAAATTTGAATTTAATTTTTAAACCTGTGTAAACATTTTCCGAAACTTTTGTGTACTATATTCCAAATCTTTCAATTACTACAAGAAATTTCAATTTCTTTCGGTTTAGATTTAAAACTTTTTGGTTTAAAACTGAAACCTTTCGGTCTAAAATTGTTTGTTTCGTTTGCATGAAAGCTTTTTCAAGCCACTGAGTTTTGCCCACAACATCTATGAAGCGGCATAACTCAGCGGTAGAGTAGTTGACTCCGATTCGAAGTACCTCAGTTCGACTCCCGCCAACTGAAAAAACATTTTTTTTTTCTTAAAAAAATGTTTCAGAAACACTTTCCCCATTTTTATGAACTTTTGAATAATAGTACATTTACACCGCACCAAATTTGGCAAAAATTGCAATTTTTGCGCTTTTTTTCATACAAATCTCATTTTCCAAACTTGGGATTCCAACACATTTGACCTCATTTGCCGAACAATACAAACCACAGTTCCTCAAAATAGCAACCCTGCGGGTGTTCCACATTAAGGATTCCCCAGCAAGAGCCTTAATGGGTAATTGACGTGTGATAACTTTTGCATAGTGCACAGCTGGAAATAACAATTTCAACTATTTTTTTTTTTTTAATGGGCGAATTCTACCAGGAAAAGACAGAAGCCTTCTTGACTTTTCTTTTATTATTACTCTACAGGTGTTTGAAACATCACGGTATTGCATTTTCTTTCGGTGGCTTTTTGTCGTGGTACCAGATCATTGCAGGGAAGGTGAAGCCAAATGCAAATTTGTCAGTGTTAACGGTGTCGAACTGGCTCATTTGAATTCGCCAAATTTGGTGCGGTGTAGAGGGTTGCCAATGTTGTTTTCGGATAGGATTTACTATCATATTGCTTAAGTGATTTTCGATATTCGATAACATTCGCCACAGTGTAATGGTCATATCGAAAGTTCCATCACATCGTTCGATCGCTATTCCCGCATGCCCAGTAATGTTTAAATAAAGATTATAGTGTTTGTATGTAATTTGTGTTGATTTAAGAATTTAGGTACATATATTCTGGTATACATATCTGTAAATGTTTGTAGGAACAAATGAAAGCATCATCGGTAGCCCTGCTTACTGCTTCAGCCGTTTCCAATAGAAGTGGATACGGAAATACAATAACAATAAAAAAAATGTTTTGAGGACAGCGTTGGCGTTGCATTGTTGACACGGTTGGTGCTGTACTTGTTTGTTAACGTGTCGCTATTGTTGGCTAACACATTACCTGTGGTGTGCTGTGCTCCCTGTCGTCATATTAGCCGGGTGTTTTTCTTTGTTTGCGTTTTCCGCTTTCAAATATTTGTTTATGGTCCTTTCTGTACAATAATACCATTTAGTTTGTGGCGCTGCATTGACATCTATGCACCTTACAAGCGCAAAGCGGGAGACTATTTTCAATATTTTTATTTTTTAAATGTTTAGCTTGCGATAAAAAATTAGGTTTTTTTTTTTTTTTTTTTTGAATCCATATATTGCCAGTGCAAATTTTAAAAACACTGTGAATTTTCACAATGATCGCGGAACAATTGGAGCAGCGGAGTGTCACCTTAATGAGATCAATTGTTTATTTGAAAAGGATCTGCCATAAAGCGATTGGCAAAATGATTGTTCTGTGCTATTCCTTTGTAGGTAATGTGATTGAGCATTAAGGGCCTTTTGCATAAAAGCCGATAACGACTCATCGGTGATTAACTTGACAGCTAACCATACAAAATACTTCAATTAAACTCCGATTAGTCGTTATCGGCTTTTATGCAAGCGGCCCTAAAAACCTTAAAAGTCAATTAAGAAATAAGTTGAATAGAACTTGTAATTTTTTTTGCGAATCGTACTCAGTAGAGCTCGAAAGAGCAATTAATGCAGCCATAACCACGTAGTGACTCTTTTGGTTCGCTGTGGTTCTACAACAACAACATGCGGCACTTTTGTGGCTCACAAACCCCAACCAGATTGGCAAGAAAAGTACGATGCATGAGTAGTTGTATTTTATTGTTTTTTTTTTTAACTGCGCTGCATACTGTTTTTTTTTATCCAGTTCAATAATAATTCTTTCGAGTATTTTTTTGTGATTCCAGAAACGATATGGTTGTTGAAAGTATGACGTTGTTGTTGTATGGCTCAGTAGGTTGAAATCCTTGGCTACCCCTGCAAATTCAGATTCATTTTGTATTTGAGCGCATTGCACCATAATAGCCTTTCAGCAATGGTAGTTTTCTTAAAGTTGACTTCGTACAGATCCCGTTTTGCCGAACAAACTTACTCACAGATGACGGAGTTTATTCAAAATTTAGACATCAGAAAATGTTTCCTTCAATAAATAAGTCCTCAAAGATTTCCTTAGCTGTCTCTCTTCCTCTACCAGTGCAAGTGCAACATCGAGGGCCCTTCAATACTATCACTTGTCCTTCAGTTTGCATTTCTTAGCTAGAAATAATGCCGGCAAATTGTGAGAAGCTTGAGCTAAAGAAGATGGAATCGGCCAAAGTCGCTTGGCTATTTCCCAAAAAACCTGCACCTACTTGAATTCAATGTTTTCCTTAATTAAAACGAAATTCATTGAATCGTAAGCCTAACTTTTCAGAGTAAATAACAACCAACAATGTGCTCGTATCGCCACTGAAATTTTTTTTATATTTTTATTTCACAGCACTGTCGATTCTACATAGACAAACAGCTTACTCCCACTCACTGGTTTTCTGTCTTACTCTCACTGAATGGCTTTCTTAAACAAACAGCCATCTTCCTCTCGCAATCCACACCACACCGAGCTTTGCATCTTCAAGTACCTTTGTAGGGATTGTTATTTGGTTTTTAAAGTAGTTGAATCGAGTTGCAAACTTAAAACTTGACCTACAGCACAACAACGCTTGTTGTGGCATCCACAACGTAATATTTGTTCGGTTGTGTCTCGTTTTAACCAAAATATACTTTAATTAACTGCTTCAACTGCAGGTGCCACCAAGTCGAAAGTTTTAGAATTTTGAGCATTGACTTCAAACACTTATAACTTCTTAAAGGTTGTCTAAAGAGAAACTTTGCTAGAAGTACTTTGGTATTTTGTTAATGGTAATGGCACTACAGTGTTGGTTGTTATTCCCTCCCTTTATAACATTTTTAGTACTCAAGATTCTTTTTAAATCCACAAAAAATGGACTTTTATGCCAGATAATTGATTTCAAGCAGAGGGAAATAAGGGCGGATACATTTTATTCTGTACCGCATGATGAGGAATCCAAACCTGATCAAGAATGAAAACTTGAACTGAAATCGAATACTCAAGAAACCAACTGTCTCAAGACCTGGTACCGTATCAAGAAACGAAACCGGGTCATGGGCCGAAAATTCTTTAGGAATTATTACCGGATTGAGAACAGAAACCGGATCAAGACCTAAAATCAATTCAAGGAACAAATCCAGGAATCGAAACTGGAAAAACGTGATCAACAACCGATAGGAACTGAATTCGGATCCAGAACTGAGTTCGAATGATCAAAAACTGAAACCGGATCAGGAACAAGGACAAGAGAGAAGTGACAGAAACTGGAACAAAGCCTCAAACCGCAAACCAAACCGGAACAAGTACCGAAACCGTGACACGAACTGAAACAGAAACTGGAACAAGAAACGCAACCGGCATAGGAACTGAAACCAAGACTCGATCGGAAAATTAAACAAAGACCGGACCCATTAAAGATACCGGAACAGCAACCGATACCGGCACAAGGGCCGAATTCCGAACCGAAACCGAAACAAGGACTGAAATCGCACCCGGAAGGGAACCGAACCTGAACAAGAAGAAGCCAAGAGCAAAAACCGAAATCGATAGATAAGGCGAAAATAGTTCATGGGCTAGTGGGTATTGCAGTGTCTAACGCTATTTGGAAACAACACAAAAGAATTTCAAGTAATCCTCCATCTGTTTACACCAACTCTCTTTCCTCCAAAAGTATAAAGTAATTCAATCAAAGATTTATAAGGCAATTGTTAAGCTACTTGATGTACTTTCAAATCATCACACTCTTTGAATTAAGCTCAAATCTGGTAATTCTTGTTTTAAAAAGTATACCCCGTGTGCTGAGGCGACTAGAGGCACGTTTTTAATTATTTCATAGAGAATGTTACGTAGTGGCACTTTTTTGTCGTGCAAAAACCTAAGCATGTGTAGATTTATTGGTAGAATTTGTATTTTTTCTCTTGTGTGTGTTTAATTTTCTTATTGCATTGTAGTAAGGCTTTGCTAAGCCATTTTTCAGCGTCAAACTTTTTTGTCATTCCTTAATAGCAGAGCTTACGGTGTCTTACAGTTTATGTGGCAAGTCATTATTCATTGGTGACAAAAACTAGCTGACATATTTACAGTACATGTGCGTGTAGAAAAACATATGAGTTTCAGATTAGAAAATTCTACAAAGAACATTTAGTTAGGCTAAACGTGCTTTCCTCCTCACGCGTGAAAAGTTGAAGTACGCCATACGTTTGACGCAGAATGCTTCAAATTAGTCATGGAAATTCTTCTGAATTTTCTTATCCTAGCAGATGCTATACAGCATTACTGTAAAAAAATGGGCATGGCTCTGAACCGATCTTTCTAATTTTCACAGCAAACAGTTATCTCCATAGAGTAATAGCATTAAACGTAGTATAAAAACATAGTATAACCTAAGAAGGAGGGCGATCTCACACCCATTTAAACGAATTTGGTGCTAGTGTTTACAGCATCACTGCTGGCATGAAATGTAAGTGAAATATCATTACATGCGTCTGAGATATAGACTATACTTATCCAGTAAGAAAAACAATCCTCATTGCGACATGATATTTTCCTAGAATCGAAAAATGCGCTTGGGTACCGCCAATTTTGTTATCTAAGAAAAAAATTTTTTTTTCCTAAACTATTGCGAGGGAGACGTCGAACCTAATACCCCAATCCCTGACGATTGAAGAGTCGTCCCACCACCTGACTTTGGTGAAGTGAGGATAGCTATATCACGGCTTTTTGTTCAAGTGACTGCCGCAGAGGCACACCTAGGCCAGTATTAAAAGGCCCATTGTGATATTATATCACGGCTTAAAAACAACAAATCGCCTGAGAAAGACGGACTACCCGCCGAGCTGTTCAAACACGGAGGCGAAAAGCTGGTAGAAAGCATGCATCACCTCTTATGGAGAATATGGTCAGACGAGTGCATGCCTCCAGATTGGAATTAAAGTGTGCTCTGCCCAATCCACAAGAAAGGAGATCCCGCGAACCGCACCAAGTACCGCGGAATTTAACTAAAAAAAACTAAGGTGTCGATATACCAACAGGTTATCATAACCTCTAACGAGCTTTTTGTCGATCTTCACTTTCTAACTTTTGGTGTGTTGCTTTTTTGTGTTTTCTCCTACAAGTTGGCGGGACATACAGTTTTTTGCCGACTCCGAACGGCACTTGCAAAGCAAATGAGTTTTTGCTGAGACGCTTCTCATGGCAGAAATACATCCGGAGAGTTTGCCAAACTCCTACCGAGGGGCGACCCCGTTTAGAAAAATTATTTTTCTAAATAATTTTTGATGTTACTTTTGCTGGGCATTAATCAGCCACGACTTAGTGTAGAAGGCCGAGCACTTAACCGCTACACCACGGCGGCCGCTGGAATCAGTCTTCCTAATATCGCATATAAGTTTCTTTCCGGCGTGTATTTTGTGAAAGAATGAAGCCCATCGTAGACAAGAACCTTATCAGTGTGGCTTTAGACCTGGTAAGTCTACAATCGACCAGATTTTCACGATACGGCAAATCCTGGAGAATGACCCATGATAAAAGAATCGACACACACCATCTCTTTGTCGATTTTAAAGCCGTTTTTGACAGCACGAAAAGGAGTTGCCTTCCCTGCAAACTCTTACGGCTTTGCCAAATGACGTTAAGCAATACTAACAGCTCCGTCAGAATTGGAAAGGACCTCGCTGAGCCATTTGAAACCAAACGAGGCGATTTCTTTAACTTCATGCTGGAGAAGATAATTCGAGCAGCAGAGCTAAACAGCAATGGTACAATCTTTTACAAGAGCGTATGCTGATGATATTGATATTATTGGCCGTAACAACCGCGTAGTAAGCGCTGCCTTCTCTGGTCTGGTTAAAGATGCGACAAAATTGGGTCTTGCGGTGAGCGAGGACAAGACGAAGTATCTGCTGTCATCAAAGAAAGAATCGGCGCACCTGCACAGCCAAGTCACCGTTGATAGCTACAAGTTTGAAACGGTGAGGGACTTCGTCTATTTGGGAACTAGCATTAACAGCGAAAATAATTTCAGTCTAGAAATCCAACGGAGAATCACTCTTGCCAACAAGTGTTACCTTGGACCAAGCATCGGCGCCCCATAGATCTTAAGATCAGTCAAACAAGTTGGATTCATCGCACAGACACGTTGTGCTCTTTGTTTACCAAATGATTTAGTCGTCGCTGGGCAAGGGGCGAAACCACATCGCGTGGGGGTGTCGCTTGTTTGGTCAGCGAATGTTAAAAATATAGTTCGAACGATCACAGCGCGTGTATAAGCGTTCTCACTTATACACCTGCATTTACAAATCTACCGACCCATGCTTTGGACTAATTAGGCAATAGAGAAGTAAACGAAGAGCACGCTCTATAAGTCTGTCATTATACCAGTCCTGATGTTCGGCTCGGACTCGGTGTCAAGAGAAGATGAGATGGCCCTTGGAGTATTTGAGATAAAAGTTCTCCGGAAGAGATATGGTCCTTCGCGTGATGCCAACGGCGAGTATCGAAGGAAATTTAACGACGAGCTCTACGAGCTTTACGCAGACCTGACAATAGTTCAGCGAATGAAAGCCCAAAGGCTCCGCTGGCTGGGACATGTTATGGGAATGGGAAAAGAACCTCCAGCACACAAGATTTTCCTAACGACACCCGACAGCAGTGGAAGGGGGAGGCCTCGACTGAGATGGAAACAACAAGTGGAGGATGACTTGAACTCCCTTGGGGTTCCCAATTGGCGTCAGTTATCGCTAAAAAGGAATGACTGGCGTGCTTTGATATGAAACGGCCAAAATCGCCCAGGCGGTTCAGCGTCAATAAAAGACGCAAGCCAAGATTAGATATATGTATCTTGCGAACGGATGGTCAGATGTACTGTCACGATTTAGTCGAATTGTTTTCTCGTGTTTATAATTTATTACCTTCCTCGCAGTGAAGAGTGGCGTCTTACTTTCCATCCCCAGCCGTATATTTCTTCCTACAAGAAGCTACGCCATTTTCACATTAAAATAAGAAACCTTCAATTTAAAATCAGATTTATCAGTTGAAAATTAGAAGATATCATTTTAAAATGAGATTTCATTTCAAAATCAGATTAGTCAATTTAAAATAAGAAAGCTTCAAATTAAAATAGGAAAACATCATTTGAAAATAAGAAACTTTCGTTTTAAAATGAGAATACTTACGAATTGAACAAACGGGGTGAACATTTGTCTAATTTCTGATTTTAATTTGATAGTTTCTTATTTTTAAATGCAATATTCTTATTTTAAAGTGACTATTCTGATTTTCTAATGAATGTTTCTCATTTTCAACTGAAGCTTTCTTAATTTAAATTGACTAATCTGATTTTGAAATGAAGTTTTCTCATTTTAGATTGACTAATCTGATTTTAAAATGAAAATTTCCCATTTACAATTGAAGGTTTCTCATTATAATGTGAAAATGGTCTACATAGCTTATTGCTTTTGAAAATATTTTAAAATTTCTGGGGTTATTAAAATTACTCTTCAAAAGGCATTTTCATGTAAAGAATCGCCCTCCCCACTCGACCCCGACCACCACCTTTCGTATGTGTGTATTAAATTAATAATCACCCCAGCTCGGCTAAGAGCTAGTTTCAATTTACTGCATGGAAGATGCCAATTTGTTTTAACAAGAAACTTGATTACGTTTTTGGATTAAAAGACATTTAGCCATCGTTGCCAAAATACTAAAAAAAATAGTATAATGATTTAATAAACCTTGGCTGCGAACAAAATATGTATATTAAAATCAAATTTCTTCCTAAACATTTTTTCAACATACATTAGGGGCACAATCAACCCTTGTGTAATGTCTACCTTTCCACTAATTTCCCTTTTTTGCTAATTTAATGTAATAAACAGATTGTAATTTGCAAATGTTGACATTTTACCCATAACGGCTTAGTGGGTAAGTAATTTGATGCGCCGACAAGCCGCAAGGAATTTTCTTAACCACAAAAATATACCGCAAATATGTAATTAAGAATGTTTGCAGGAAAGCCAGTAAGGGTTTTAAATTAGTTAAGATACGGTTGAAAATTCAAGAAAATCTTTAATGTAAATATGAACGTTTATATTCCATGTACAATGCTGTTGGCACAATCCTATTTTGATATTATCACCCCTGTCAATCTGATGCCAGAAGGTCTCCGCTAAATTTGCACAAAAATGAGAAATAATTCGCTCAGTTTTCCACATCTTAAATAAAAAATCCCACGTAATTCCCACAGAACTTAAATCACTTTTTATAGGGAGTATCGTTGTTCGTCTGCTGAATGGAAGTTCACCCCGTTTCAAAATAATTTTCAAAAACGCCTCATCTCGGAATTCAGATATTTTTTCAAAATTCGCTAAAAGAACGTCCTATCTCAGAATTAGTTTGCCAAACGCCCGCCCTGCAAAAATCGAGAGTAATGGTTTTGATATCTAAAGAGTACTCCAATTAAAATATCAGAGTATTCCAAATGTAATAATTTTCCGTATAAAAATTGTGCACCAATTAACATGGAGATGTCCTATGACTGGGCCACAATGTTTCTGGTACTCCAAAGAATACTCCAGAAATTTAAAAATTCATTTGCCAAATTCAAACTAAAATAGGAATAGTGGAATAGTCTTTCTGGTAAGCACACAGCACTGCAACAAATTATATTAATTGTTTTTTCTTTTTTAATTTAATAAACAAGTAAAGAAAATTTTGAAAAATATTTTGAAATAGGTAAACTTCCAGCCAGCAGTCGATTTATGATTTTACGTTTTACGTTCTCCAACCAAAATATCCCTTTTTTATATGAAAGACCTAAAAAAAACAAGTAAGGAAGTCTAAGTTCGGGTGAAACCGAACATTACATACCCAGCTGTGCACATAAAGTGGGCGTGATCGTTCACCGATTTTTCTTATTTTCTGTGGTAGTACTCTACATAAACATAACATGCCTGGTACCTAGTTTCGTAAATCTATCTCACACCGTTCTGAAGTTGTTAGCAGTCGAATTTAAAAATTGCTTGACTCATAAGTGGGCGGTGCCACACCCACTTTCCAAAATTTTGAAAAAATTATGTAAAGAATATGAAAGTTGATGTATGCACCAAATTATATTATTATAGCGAAATCAGTTAATTAGATATGGACTTTGCAATATTTCCACCTCCTTTCAATATAACTTTTATGAAAAAGTAGGCGTGGTCGCCAAGCGATTTCGTTTATTTTCTATAGCTGAATTTACCACAACAATAGTATGTCCTCTACGAAATTTCGTTATACTAGCATAAACTGTTCTGAAGTTATTAAGAGTCAAAATTTTAAAATTTCTTCAAATATACGTGGGCGGTACCACGCCCCCTTTTCAAAATTTTTTATAAAATCGGCCTTAGAACATCTAAATCAATACATATTGCAAATTTTATCATTGTAGCTGCTTCTAATATTGAATTAACCCATTTTATACGTTTTTCGAAATTTTCGATATCGGAAAAGGGGCGTGGTTATGGTCCGATTTTACCCATTTTCAATAGCAATCTATTCTGAACCCAAATAAGTACGCATGCCAAATTTGGTGAAGATATCTCATTATTTGCTCAAGTTATCGTGTTAACGGACAGACGGACGGACGGACGGACAGACGGACGGACATGGCTCAATCAAATTTTTGTTCGATCCTGATCATATTGATATATGGAAGTCTATATCTATCTCGATTCCTTTATACCTGTACAACCAACCGTTATCCTAACAAAGTTATAATACCCTGTGTACAAGTACAGCTGGGTATAAAAAAACGAATGGCGGCGAAATACCAACAGGTTATCATAACCTCTTGCTTTAGAGTTTTCGTATAAGTTGGCGGGACCTACAGTTTTTTGCCGAATCCGAACGGCACTTGCAAAGCAAATGCATTTTTTGCTGAGAAGCTTCTCATGGCAGAAATACACCCGGAGAGATGCCAAACTACTGCCGAGGGGCGACCCCGTTCAGAAAAATTCTTTTTCTAAATAATTTTTGATGTTACTATTGCCGGGCATCGCGTCGTCCAGCTCGGACGGTGGCTCGGCTCTCAGGAGACTCTACTCCGAGAGTCAGCTTCTGAGCGACGGCGACTCGGACGTGACGCTCACAGAGGAGAGCGCTAAAAAAAAGTGATGAGGGTCCTCCAGATTAATCTCCATCACTGCAAAGCTGCTTCGGCCGCACTACTACTGCAGCTCTCAAAAGGCGCAGTAGACATTGTCCTGGTTCAAGAACCATAAATCACTGGAGATAGGATCTGTGGTTTGAGGACCCCTACTTACAAGCTTTATAGCGCAACAGGTAAAGGTAAACTTCGAACGTGTATTTTAGTTAAATCAAATATTAACGCTCTTCTCTTACCCCAGTTTAGTGACGGAGATCTTACAGCGATAAGCGTCGAGGGGCTAGGTAGAAGTTGCAGGTTCGCATCATTCTATCTAGCTCACGATCACCAAGGACCACTACCATCAAACAACTTTAGAGAGTTCGTGAGTTCCACAAAACCACGGGACGATATCATCGTGCTAGGCGGCGACGCTAATGCCCATCACAACCAATGGGGCAGCACTGATACAAATGAGCGAGGTGAGTCACTCTATAACTACCTACTAGGCACTAAGCTAAGTATATGTAACACGGGGAATGAACCCACCTTCGTAACAAGAAACCGAGAGGAAGTCCTCGATATAACGTTGGTCACTGACTCTTACAGTGACCTCATAGAATCATGGAGGGTGTTAGGCGAGCACTCCTTCTCAGACCATAGATACATTAGCTTCTCCTTAGTAGATATACATACAAGTCCGAAATATATACAGAATATTAGGAAAACAAATTGGGGTTACTACCAAAAGCTTATTCGCAAATATTTGTCAAATCAGCTGGTAACACCTAGAAAGGAAGAGGAGCTAGACGACCTCGTCAGCTCCTTCAATCAACACTGCAAGATTGCTCTAGACAAGGCGTGTCCGCCTAAAAAGTTAGCTGAAACCCACAGACCACCCTGGTGGTCGTCCGATCTAGATAATCTCAGAAGGACATGTAGGTCGGCCTTTAACAAAGCCAAACAGGATGGTAGCGTAACATCCTGGGCACTTCACAAAACTAAATTAAGTAACTACAAGAAAGAAATTCGCAAGGCCAAACGGGCCTCCTGGGTGAATTTCTGCAACAATATCGAATCAACATCTGCAGCTTCGCGCCTGAGGAAGGTGCTCTCAAAATCGCCAGCGACACTGAGCCACATACAAATGCCGGATGGGAATTGGACCGATTCGAGCACTGACACAATGAATCTGCTTCTGGATGCTCACTTTCCGACATGCACAGTCACGGCTACTACTACGGTCGGCAATGAAATGCTTTCGGATCAGCTGATAAAGGAAATAACCGATGATAAAAAGCTGGACTGGGCCTTGGCCAGTCTCAAGCCCTACAAATCGCCAGGACCGGACGGAATATTCCCGGCCCAGTTACAACAAACATCCGAGCTTATTAAGCCCTGGCTGAAGACCATGTTTGTTAGTTGCCTCAGGCTCAACTATGTACCTGCATCATGGAGAGAGGTTAAGGTAGTATTTATCCCAAAATCCGGGAAACCATCCCATTCTAAACCTAATGATTTTAGGCCAATAAGCCTATCTTCATTTCTACTTAAAATTATGGAAAGACTTTTGGAGGACTATGTCAGAAGATCGATAGACTCAACTCATATGTCGCGGGCTCAACACGCCTATAGTAAAGGTAGATCGACTGACACTGCCTTGCATTCTCTGGTATCTGTTATAGAAAAGTCAATTGACACAAAGGAATATACACTGGTGGCTTTCCTTGATATAGCAGGTGCCTTCAACAACGTTCTACCGGAAGCCATTACCTCGGCGTTAACGGGTCTGCGGGTCGATGCCTGCCTTGTGGAGTTTATCCGCAAATTGCTTATTAGCAGACGGATTACAACGGAGCTACACAGTAAAAAATGAAAGTTTACTTTTAATACCAGTCGGTATTGAATTTAAGCCTTTTTGGAATTAAATTTTAGTTTTAATACTAAATAGTATTAATTTAAGACTCTGAATTTTTTTTAATTCCAAATAGTTTTAAAATAATACCAAAATAATACTAAAGCGCTCTCTCCCTAGCGCTTTCTCTCATTATAATGTTTTAGGTACTATTTGTTTTAAAACAAAGCCGGAAAAGTATTAAATTAATTACTTTTTAGCATTAGATTAAGTCCGGTGGTTTGTTTGCTCAGAGCACGCGGTTCGTCGCTATTGCCATACTACATTAAGAACAACAGTGGAATTAGACGCTGACAAACACAAGTACTCGATGGCTTGATAGTAGGCATCTCCGTTGAGCATTCAATAAATTGTGAGTTCGACTCTCGGTGAAGGCAATATAATAAAACTGTATTTTTTTTTTTTTTTGCCTGAGAGAATCTTCGACTGAATTCCTCTCTCACGAGAAATCAGACCGAAAATGGTAATAATTTAATACTTTTTCGGCGTTGTTATATATAAACACCAAAAAGGTATTAAAGTTAGACTTTTATTTTTACTGTGTAGGCGGTAATTCGATTCACAGACTCGTTAACAGAGGTACCCCGCAAGGAGGTGTTCTCTCTCCGCTCCTGTGGCTGGTTACTGTAAACCAACTTCTACGTCTCATGGAAGCTGAAGGCTACCAAGTGATCGCGTACGCCGATGACATCTGCGTTATCATTCGGGGAAAATTTCCTCAAACCCTCTGCAATTTAATGGAAAATGCTCTGACTAAAGTATGCGACTGGGCGAACGCTTCAGGTTTGGAGGTTAACCCCGAGAAAACCGAACTTGTCCTCTTCACTAGGAGGTACAAAATACCGAACTTAATACCACCAAAAATTGGGAATACAACTTTAGTACTCAGTGACAAAGTCAAATATCTAGGAGTTATTCTAGACAGGAAACTACTCTGGAGCGACAATATAGCGGAACGAGTTAAAAAGGCAACATGCGCGTTGTTTACTTGCAAGAGAGCAATTGGTATATCGTGGGGGTTCTCTCCCAAAGTGGTGCACTGGATATACACAGCTATTGTTCGTCCAATTTTACTCTACGGTGTGCTGGTCTGGTGGCCGGCACTAACCAAGAACACGTACCTCAAGCAGATACAAAATGTCCAAAGGAGTTCAGAACTCTGCATAACCGGGGCCCTCGGCTCCACTCCGACAGAAGCACTCAACACGATGCTGAATCTTCCACCACTCGATCTGGTGGCTAAAGAAATGGCTGTGATTACAGCTCTGCGATTAAGGGAGACCGACGTATGGAAGGGCGGTACATGTGGTCACGCCACAATTTTAGGCTCCCATGCACCTGTGAGCATACCATTACATACTGACTATTGCACGCCAAGCAACGTGTTCGTTAGGAACTACGAGGTGAAAATACCCACAAGACAAGAATGGGATTACCGACCGCATACTGTGCGGAATGCCATGAACATATTCACCGATGGCTCTAAGCTTGAAGGGAAGGTGGGTGGAGGTATCTTTTCACCGGACCTGGGACTAGAGATCTCCTTTCGTCTTCCCGACCACTGCAGCGTGTACCAAGCAGAAATGCTGGCAATACACGGTGCAGTGAAAAGCCTAGCGTCTGCGCCCCAAAACGGCAAACGGATATTTATCTTCTCAGATAGTCAGGCCGCGCTAAAGGCACTGAACTCATATGTCGACAACACAAAGTCGCTAACTGAATGCCGCAGATCTCTTAACGAGATGGCTCAGCACTTCAGTATCAGCCTTATTTGGGTACCTGGTCACAGGGATATTGAAGGCAACTGTATAGCGGATGAGCTGGCCAGAAGAGGTACCACCACTCATCTCCTTCCAGGAAATGATCTGGTAGGCATTCCCATGGCATCTTTCGAGCTAGCACAAATACCTTACAAAGGGCAAATGAGCTCTGGTCAGGTCTCTCGACGTGCGAGATATCAAGGCTAACTTGGCCTTCGTACAACAAAGGACGCACTAACTGTCTGCTGTCCCTTAATAAATCCGGTGTCTCATCACTGATAAGGGTGTTAACAGGGCACTGCTTAATAGGCACACATGGTGCTAGGATGGGCGTAATAACTCACGATTACTGTCGCAGTTGCAGATGTATTGAAGAGGAGGAGAGTGTTCAACATCTGCTGTGTCATTGTCCTGCACTCAGCAGAAGACGATTGGCTATTCTCGGCCAACCGTTCATCGACGACCTCACGGAGGTTTCAAAAATGGATATTAGGGCTCTATCGAAATTCATTGATTCCACGAGCTGGTTTGATCCTCTAATCCAAGTGTGAGAATGTGAGAGTGTTGATGTTTGTCTCTCGGATATGGGGTGGGTCTTAAGACCGCATAGGGTATCACAATGGGCCAACTTGACTGGCCTAAGTGCTGGGCAGGGTCCTGCACTCTGTCCTGCCCTCGCAACCTAACCTAACCTATTGCCGGGCATCGAACCGCCACGCCTTAGTGTAGAAGGCCGAACACTTAACCGCTACACCACGGCGGCCGCCAGAGAGACAGACCTAAAGTGTCCCTTTTTTCTTTTTTATAAAATTTTCTAGTGAAATGTCCATCAAAAAGGGTAATTTCCCTCGATCTGGCACCACTGATTTTGATAGATAGGTAATTAAGAAAAAAATATTTATATCAAGTGTCTTTGAAGTTTGCGTCAAAACAAATTTTTTTCTCTTAAAATTAACTTTCAATTATTTTGTTTTTTCCGCAGAGTTCAAAGCGTTCAGTAGACTTAAAGAACTGAAAAAAATGTATTTACTTATGATAGAGAGAATATGGATTTACATTCTAAACTTCATTACATTACGTTATAGTCTCTGGGTATTTCTTCATAAAACCTTTAACATAAACGTAAGACCGGCCGGTATCAGAAGTTAGAAATATTTTATTCAAAGAAAACAGCTTAGAATTTTTGATAATTTTAGCTACATCCCTGCAAGAATCGAGAGTACTCTATTACCTATCCAAAGAGTACTCCAATTGGAGCATCAGAGTACTCCAAATGTAATCCTTTTTCATATAAAAATTGTGCTCCAATTAACATTGCGATATCCTAGGACTGGACCACCTACTCCAACCTTCGCTTTGTTCCTGCTACTCCATGGAGTACCTACTGTCAGAATACTTTGCAATGTACTCCAATGCTGTTAGTTCCTGGAGTATATACTGTCAGTGCGATAGTGTCGTGATTTTCGTCGATAAGGCACGAGCAATGATCGGCTTTCAAAAAGCTGAAGGTGGTCCGATAATGTATACAAAGGACTACTATTGGAGTACTCCAATATCAAAAAATTGGAACACATAATCCGACGATTTTTGCAGGGATATATATTTTACATATAACTTTTAATAGCCTAACCTAATATAAACGCACACCGTTCGTTTTCTGTCAAATTTGTGTCATGCACATTGGATCCTATCACCAAAAAAAAGTCGGGCCTTGAGATGATAAAAAAATTTTAAAGACCACCTTTATATGAATGCTGTCAAAAAGCCTCAGCAAATTTGTCGTTAAACAAAGATATGGTTTCGGTGTTTTTGGTTTTGAAATTTTAGTCATACCAATTGTAATCAATTTTTGAGATTTGAAAATATAAAGGTGGAGTGTAATTAATAGGCTTTAAATGTTTTGTCGATAACCGAACATCTATTTAGGCCCTCAGAAATTGGTTGCCTTAGTTTGGAAACGTGCACTCCACCTTTATATTTTCAAATCTCAAAAATTTATTACAATTGGTATGACTAAAATTTCAAAACCAAAAACACCGAAACCATGTCTTTGTTTAACGACAAATTTGCTGAGGCTTTTTGACAGTATTCATATAAAGGTTGTCTTTAAAAATTGTTTATCATCTTTTTATTATTTTATTTTTAGTTTTGGTGATTCCTTTCGGAAATTTGATTTTTAAATATGGTACTGTCACGGTTCCATTAACTAAATGCTAAGTTTCAAGTTCCTAGATTACCAGAAAGTTAGTCAAAAGTCGATCGCAAAGTTCCCAACTTCAAAATAGTTTTGAAAATATCTTGATATGTGCGCCAACTACCGGAATTTTTTTGATGAGAGATTGCATTGTCATCGGGTTCTGACAAATGTGACAAGTTTCAAGTCTCTAGCTTACGGGGAAGTTACTCAAAAATCTATCGCAAGATTCCCCCAATGTTTTAGAGATTTTCAATATCGAAAAGAACGCCACCTTTTGGAATTCTGATTTCAACAAATTGTATTGTCACCGTTTCCACAACCAAATGCCAAGTTTCAAGTTCCTAGGTTACCTGGAAGTTGGTCAAAGGTCGATCGCAAAATTGCCAACTTCAAATTAGTTTTCGAAATATCTCGATCTGTGCGCCACCTACCGGAATTATTTTGATGAGGGATTGCATTGTCATTGGGTTGTGACAAATCTGTAAAGTTTCAAGTCTCTACCTAACCTGAAAGTAATTAAAATCGATCGCGAAATTCCAGGAGTCTCTTAATTTTTTTTTTTAAATATTTGCAATTATATAGACCAGCGTGCCATCTATCGGAATTTTGATTTTTACCATTTGTAGTGTCACTGTTCCCTCAATTTAATGCCAAGTTTCAAGTTCCTTGGTTACCTGGAAGTTGGTTAAAAGTCGATCACAAAGTCTCAACTTCAAATTAGTTTTCGAAATATCTCGATCCGTGCGCCACCTACCGGAATTGTTTTGATGAGGGATTGCATTGTCATGGGGTTGTGACAAATGTGTAAAGTTTCAAGTCTCTAGCTAATCTGGAAGTTACTAAAAATCGATCGCAAAATTCCAGGACTCTTTTAATATTTTTTGAATTTATCGCGACCAGTGTGACATCTAGCGAAATTTCTTGTACAACAGTTTGTATTGTCTTCAATTGTTCATATGTATGCAAATTTTCAATAATCTAGCTTACCGGGAAGTTCCTCAAATATGCGTCCCAAAATTTAAATTTTTAAGTGAATTTACCGTAGTTCTTGATCCGTGCGCCACCTAGCGGATACTTTTTTCGTTCACATTGCATTGTCACAGAGCCCCGAACTATGTTCCAAGTTTCAAGTGTCTAGCTCAACGGGAAGCTACCTAAAAAGAATCCGAAATTTCGTATGAAAAAGGTGGTGCAAACAAGAAAGCGACTTAATATAATTTTTTAAAAAGCAATTGGGCGACATCTAGGATTGCCAGAATAAAAATAATTTTTTTTTTTTAATGTTTTTCAAAAACACTTCATATGAGGGGAAATACGGCCGACTTTTTTTATTTTGTCTGTAAGGCGAGACGCTCTAATGCACATACAACTTGTACCTATGGGAACAATCGAAATTGAACGCACAGCGTAAAAACCTAACTCAATTTCCAATTTTTATCTTGCGTCACATTACGATTTGACGTAAACTCTCAGAGCGCTCGTCATTGACATGTATTTTTTTAATTTAATTGTACAACTGTAACAACCAGATTCTCACGCACGCACGTTTATTTCGGTTAGAAGCAAAAAAAAAATCGTTCATGTTCGTGTGGGAAACGTATGCCGTGCGATTATATTACTTTGAGCTGTAAGGGTGTGGTCTTAATTTCAAAATATAGCACTTGCTTGGCAATCGACCAATTTTTAAAATAAATGTAATCCAACAAACATACATAAATGCTACCTTTGTTACTTTGGATAGACACAAAATTTGAAATATTTCCTGTCGATTTATGAAAAAAATGTCTGGCCATATTTGCCCTTCTTTACGTGGGACGTGAAAGTTCAGACTAGCCCCTGCGATACGTCATATTGAAATTCGTATGTGATATCTCCGACCATAGCTCTATCGATTTCGAGATTTAGTTAAAAAGAAAAATCAATTTTATTTTTGAACGTCGAAACGACACGCCTTAAGCATTTCCAAACCATATTTTGCATGTGATATCTCCGACCATAGTGCTATCGATTTCAGGTATTAGATAAAAAAAAAATCACTTATTTTTTGAGTCTCCATAGAGCAACCTGAATTTTGACTACCCAGCGACACGCCTAAACCATCTCCAATCGGGATACAATTTTGCCTTTCAAAAAATGATGATAAAATTGTCTCCATACACACGGTGAGTTTAAACAACTTATTATGAAAATTCAAAACAACCAAGATATTAAAAGACATTCTGAGCAAAAACTGAAATCATCCATCGGGCACATTTTAAGATTTTAGTCTTCTTCTTTCTGTGGGTACCCCTGTTCCATGTTTAAACGGGTTTCTCCAAATTTTTCTGTTTTCAAGTGGCGGATTTTTGCAAATGTCTCGTAAAACACTACTCTTAAGTGGTATCATGCATTTTTAGACTTCGTCCCATGATAAAAACTTCAGCCAGAGCCTTCAAAACTGTTTAAGTTAGACAAATTCCAACTTTGGTCGTTTTTAATGGCGAATCTTTAAACATGTATCGTAGAACACTACCCCTAAGTGGTCCAGACATTTTAAGACTAATCTGAAAAACTTTAGCCAGACACCTTAAAGCTCGGGACTTTTCTTTTACTCTTACTTCGCTTTCACTTGTATAAGCGAGTTTGTACAACTGTGGCAGTTTTGAAATGTTGGATCTTTCCACATGCTTCGTAAAACACTACCTTTGGGTAGAATCAGTTGATTTAAGACTTCGTCCCATGACAAAAACTTCAGTCAGAGCCATCAAAACTGGGGGCATAACTCTTACTGCGCCTTTACATGTTTAAGCGGATTCGTCCAACTTTGGGTGTTTTTAAATGGAGGATAGTAAAACATGTATCGTAGAACACTATCCCTAAGTTGTATC
The DNA here is from genome assembly GCA_964058755.1 of Campiglossa producta. Classification (NCBI taxonomy): domain Eukaryota; kingdom Metazoa; phylum Arthropoda; class Insecta; order Diptera; family Tephritidae; genus Campiglossa; species Campiglossa producta. The sequence goes on from CAXKVI010000002.1 coordinate 43,442,205, forward strand.
AGACATTTGAAGACCTAGTCCCATGAAAAAAAACTATCTCCCATGAAAAAAAATTCAGCCAAACACCTCAAATCTCAACTTCGGCTGTTTTTAAATAACGGATCTTTCCACATGTATCGTAGAACACTACCCTTAAGTGGTTCCAGTTATTTTTCGACTTCGTCCCATGACAAAAAATTCAACAAGTGAAATCGCTGTAAGAATGAAGAAAAGTCCCCGCTTTGAGGTGTCTGGCTGAAGTTTTTGTCATGGGACGAAGTCTAAAAATGCACGATATCACTTAAGGGTAGTGTTCTGCAACATATGTGTAAAGATCCGCCATTTGAAAATAGAAAAAGTTGGAGAAAACCCGTTTGAACATGGAACAGGGGCACCCACGGAAAGAAGAATCCTACAAATCTCAAAATATGTCCGATTGATGATTTCAGTTTATGCTCAGAATATCCTCTAATATGTCCAAGAAATAATATCATAATAAGTTGTTTAAGCTCACCGTGGACCACCCTACCTACACATGGAGTAATTTTTCATGCAGCTTAGTTTTATTTCCTTTTTTACACTCTGCCCACTCATTCATAATTATAACAGCGACTTCGGCTAAAAGAACTAACAACCTGAAATTGATTTTTATTGCCATCGGTTAATTAACAAAGAATTGGCTTATAAATGAAGTATCCTACGATTATACTTTACCCTACCTCCGTTACTTCTTATCACGAATTGCTATATGTAGCAGTGTACAACTAAGGAAGGAACAAAGTTTGGTTGCCGTTGGCTGTTGGGCTGTCAACTGCAAAAGCGATAACAATTTTGTCCGTCCTGCATCCTGTTGCAAAACAACAAAATTCTCAGAAGTAAATTTAATTAGCCAATTTGCACTCAATTGGCAAAGTGCAATAGCGACAGTAATAATCATAACAATTCAAAGCAATATTCCATACAAAAATATTTTCATAGAATATGGAGTAGGTAGAATATTCTGTGTAGCAACATGTTTTTGAATTTGGTTATACGGAAAATGATGTTTTATGTTGAGGGATTCCTTGGTATACATACTTGTTGAAACTAGCATAAGTGCAGTTTATAACTAATTGGTCGAAAAAATAAGTTGCGCTAAAGGATATGTACATACATAAATAGGTCAATTGATTTTTGATTGAAATGAGTTGGCTTTGATTTTCATTTTCCATACTTTTGGTAGCAAATTATCAAACTGATTGATTTTGTTTATTTTTGTGAAAAAATTGGCGCGTATTCATAGTCGAAATAGAATATGTACTAAAGTTAGCGTCAGCTTTTGGACAACCTATCTGTCAAAAATGCTGAAACTATGTTTAGTGCCTACTTTATTTCGACTATGAATATGGCCCAATATGTTTACGCGGCATAAGCTCCGGCTTGAAGGGCCATGTCTAAGCGGGAGTTAATTGGTGGGCGGTGAGCAGTTTATTATTATTATTGTTGTTATTGTATTACTTGGTTGAGGGAGTTGGCCGGGGGTGCCGGTTCTATCCCACCTCAACCAAAGACTTTTTATTTGTATTTTATTATTATTTTAATTTTCTATTTACTTAAGGGTACTGTAAGATCCTTTCATTTATTTTTAGTTGTGTTACATGGAGAAAAATATTTTTCTCGAACCTAGAAAAATATTTTTTCATTTGTTGATGCGGCAAACATACATACGTGCCAAAAACGAACAGATTCGAATCATAAGTACGGATTTCGCGAATATGTAAGGCGACTCCAGCGCCATCTATCGGACATAGAATAAGTCGAGAGAAGTTACCAAAAGAATAAGCTGTCAAATTGTTAACACAAACTGGAGACCCTTCAATGATGGCCATAGACTGAAAATATTTTGAGTTGTAAAGTAAGCGTACCCTGCAGCGAAACCTCAAACTAGTCAGAAAAATACTAGTATACAACTATAAATTTCTGGCTGAATTCATACTAGTCAGGAAATATCCATTCCATACTAGTATACAACTAAATTTTTCTGGATGAAATCATACAAATTAAAAAATACAAAATTAATTCGTTTCGTTTGCTTCTATTTTCTCTTATAATTCACAGATGCTGTTTCGTGATCGGGTAAATACAAATAGTCGCTGCTTTCTTAAGAATAAACAAGAAAATAAAGGCAAATGGTAAAACAAAGGGGAAGTCATGAAAACTCTGGTTTAAATAATACTAGTCCATGTTCCATGGTTTTGGACTAGTATGGAACTAGTATGTTTCATACTAGTCCTTTATGGACTAGCATGGGGAATAGTTCATTTTATGGAAATCATACGAGTCCAGGTTGAACTAGTATGGGACTGGTATTTTACAACTAGTATAATTCTAGTATATCATGACTAGTAGATAACTGGTATTGTCTGGCCGAAATTTGACAATTGACATTTGGTAGGACATCAACACTTAAAAAATACCAGTTGCTTATGTGGAAAAAAAAGCACAACACTGACTAGGTGGGCCCGGTGCACCAACTAGTTGTAAAGTAGTATTCAACTAGGCAAGGAGGGCACAGCAGCTCATAGATATGCTAATCGGATTTTTCATAGTCTTTATCTTTGGAAGTATTCATGAAATATTGGCGGCAGCCTTGGTGTAGCGGTAGTGTGGTCGGCCTATTACGCCAAGTATTCGGTGATCCCAACCCGGTAAAATCGACATCTAAAAAATTTATAGATAAAAGTTTTTCTAAACTGGGACGCCCCTCGGCAGTGGGTTGGCACACTCTCCGAGTGTATTTCCGTCATGAAAAGCTTTTGGGCAAAAAACCGTAGGTCCCGCCAATTTTTAGAGAACATTTAAGAGCAGCAAACCACAAGTTGGAAGAGAATCTGCGCACCAAAATCTCTTTAGAGACATAAGTTTTGTTTTAATGCCTCTTACAACAGGCACACCTACCTCAGGCATGTTCTAAGCCCCTAACCCGCAGCATGAACCAAAGAGAGAAGATTGTGCCAAAAGCGATACCGTTAGAATGAATTTGCCCGTTTTGACGGAATCAACTGATTGCTACGTCATAAGTTGCCCCAGGATTGCCACCATACTCTACTTTTACCGCTGGTGTGATTTAAAAAAACTGTATTGTGGGGGCAACCATGAACAAATTCAAGATGACCGACTGAGCAGTGCAGTCATGACGTCATACGCTAACTGGAGAATGTAAACCACTGAAAGTCGGAACACCCACCCAGGAAGGCTTGGAATAAAGCATACTATCTTTATGCCAAATTGCTTCATCCGTTCCCAAGATATAAAATGGGATGAGGTGGCAACCCTGCCTGAAAATATCTGCGGCCGAAATACCTTTCAATGGACACCCATATTGGAATATCTTGCTAAATATTTTAGAATGAAATTAGACAGGTGGCAACCCTGTAAACCCCGCGAAGGGAAACACCCAATCAAATTATTCCGGAATGCAGCCATATATTCCATTCAAAATCGGTCAGTCGCTTCCCGAGGTAGTGATCGATATACGAACTAATAAAGAAAATGCAGCTAGATGGCAACACGACTGTAAAATATCTCAGTTGGTATGCCGTCGAATATATCTTTCATTTAATACCCATTTTTGCTATATCTTGCTCAATGTTAAAAAAAAACAAGTAAGGAAGTCTAAGTTCGGGTGAAACCGAACATTACATACCCAGCTGTGCACATAAAGTGGGCGTGATCGTTCACCGATTTTTCTTATTTTCTGTGGTAGTACTCTACATAAACATAACATGCCTGGTACCTAGTTTCGTAAATCTATCTCACACCGTTCTGAAGTTGTTAGCAGTCGAATTTAAAAATTGCTTGACTCATAAGTGGGCGGTGCCACGCCCACTTTCCAAAATTTTGAAAAAATTATGTAAAGAATATGAAAGTTGATGTATGTACCAAATTATATTATTATAGCGAAATCAGTTAATTAGATATGGACTTTTCAATATTTCCACCTCCTTTCAATATAACTTTTATGAAAAAGTAGGCGTGGTCGCGAAGCGATTTCGTTTATTTTCTATAGCTGAATTTACCACAACAATAGTATGGCCTCTACGAAATTTCGTTATACTAGCATAAACTGTTCTGAAGTTATTAAGAGTCAAAATTTTAAAATTTCTTCAAATATACGTGGGCGGTACCACGCCCCCTTTTAAATTTTTTTTATAAAATCGGCCTTAGAACAACTAAATCAATACATATTGCAAATTTTATCATTGTAGCTGCTTCTAATATTGAATTAACCCATTTTATACGTTTTTCGAAATTTTCGATATCGAAAAAGGGGCGTGGTTATGGTCCGATTTTACCCATTTTCAATAGCAATCTATTCTGAACCCAAATAAGTACGCATGCCAAATTTGGTGAAGATATCTCATTATTTGCTCAAGTTATCGTGTTAACGGACAGACGGACGGACGGACGGACGGACGGACGGACGGACGGACGGACATGGCTCAATCAAATTTTTTTTCGATCCTGATCATATTGATATATGGAAGTCTATATCTATCTCGATTCCTTTATACCTGTACAACCAACCGTTATCCTAACAAAGTTATAATACCCTGTGTACAAGTACAGCTGGGTATAAAAATTACGGTTGCCATATTCCTGTTACCCTCGTTAACTACCAAACTCCTTTTATAGTTGATCACGATTTCTACAGGCAATCCGCATCTTCAGCGTCATCGTCGTCTAACTACGTAACAAGTTTTATAACGTAACTTACTTAGTGGAGCATTTTCAATTTGCGCATTATAGTCTCAGAAAGATGGCCGTCTGAAATACGGCAAGATACCAATTTGCTCGAAGATTAATAGAATGGGTTTGGATCCAGCTAATCCATCTATTTTCCTGTACTCACAACCAGCTAATTAACAAAGGGAAAACATCATTCACAATTTTGATTTCAAAATTTTCCTATCTCATCTTCTCGAAGCACTTAGTATTATGTGAATTAGTCATTCATCTTCGAGACATGAGAGATGTTTGCCTGCCTAACTGTCAACCATTGTTATGGGCAGTTTAGTCTTCATGAATTTTGAACTTTTATTCATCCTATAATGTAGTCAGTCAAGCAACTTTTGCTATCCAAAAGAAACTTACATGCTCATCCCAATGGGCGAAGCACATTTGTGTCGAAAAACAGCTACGAAACCACTAACTCTTATGTGCTTTCCCCGCACTACGTAAAGCAAACTCTTCGTCAACTTGCAGAATTTATTGTTTCAACAAATCAAAAGTGCAACATCACTAAACAGCCGCCCCTGCGTGATTCATGGCCCATTCACAGCACAGCAGCAACCACATTTCCGGTCTAGAGCGGAAGTTTGCTTGAAAGTTCTATGTAAAAGCTACATACACCCTTGCACACATTTTCATACCCGAATACACACATGCCGAGTAAGTGAGGAAAGAAAATAGAAAATGTATTCGTATTTTTGTTTTGTTGCTATTTTTGCTGAATTTGTAGTAGCAAACTATTTTGATGTGAATGATGCATCTGCATGTACCTACAAGTACAACAACAAACAACACCCATGATCAGGAACAAAGAAATGGTTTTGCAGCTTGCGGGTTTGATGTATGTTTATGCGATTGTTTAAATGTTTTGCTGTGCCTGCAGGAAAACTTAACTTTACCTTACCAGATACCCAGGATCTCCTTTAAAGTACCTATCGAAAGTTATAACTCAGTACCTGGGTGACCGAGCTTGCTCGGTGCTATAACTTGTCTTACTCAAAATGATCCCAAAATGACCCTAAAATAATTCCAAAATAATCCGAAAAAGACCCTTAAATGTTCCCAAAATTATCCGAAATTGAACCCAAAACGTCCTAAAAATGATCCCAAAATTACCCTAAAGTGATCCAAAAATTATTCCCAAAAACACCCTTAAATGTACCCAAAATGATCCGAAAATGACCCGAAAATTATCCAAAAATGGTCCCAAAATAATCCTAAAATAATATCAAGACGACCCCAAAAAGACCCTCAAATGTTCCCAAAATTACCCAAAAATGATCCCAAAATGATCCCAAAATGACCTCAAAATTGTTCCAAATTAATCCAAAATTGAACCTAAAATGATCTCAAAATAGCCCCAAAATTATCTCAAAGTGACCCCTAAATGATCTCAAATGATCCTAAAATAATCGAAATATGATCCCAAAAATATACAGTACAAATACAATACGGTAAAATGGTAACCCTGGGCGACAACCCTACTTGAAAGAATTTTAGTTGGTATGTCGCCGAAAATACCTTTCATTTGATACCCATATTTGCATGTCTAGCTCCATAATTAAACAAATTTAGATATGTGGCAACCCTGTACACTCCCCAAGTGGAAAACCCCAAGTGGATAGTCTTAGAATCAATCATACTATCTATATGTCAAATTTCATCCAAATCGGTCAAACGGTTCCCGATATAGTTCGGATATACAAATATACTGCGGTAAGGTGGCAACCCTACCTGAAAATATTTTAGTTGGCATGTCGCTGAAAATACCTTTAATTTGATCTATAAAAAGTGCAAAATGTCAAGATATACACAATTATTTTTGCTAGAGAACATAGTGTTACGTAATATAATAAAATACTTTTGAAATAACAATGTCTTTGTAAATGATCCTGCAGTCCTTATAAAAGTCAAGGGTGGAGATTTGTAACACAGTCCTTTGTACATACATATTGGGCAAAACATTAAAATTATGTAATTTTCGAAGTCTTAATGTAGTGTTTTGTGAACTTACTGTAAGCTGCTAGCTACACTGCTACTTTTAACTAAAAATCGACACGGGTTGCCGTTATCTTAACTCCCATGTGTGCTGAAAAATTTATTCGGGGTCAAACGTCAAAATTTTAAATTAGGTTAGGTTAGACGAACGTAAATAGCAGAGAATACAATTTCTAGATTAAATAGTCAAGACCCGAATCACTCGCAACACACTACAAAATGTCCCTACCGGGCTTACGCTTACCAAATATGTACAATGTGAATAAGATTGAAGGTAAAAGGAATTTTTCTTTCATGTTATTTTTGTTGTAGTATTTATTGCCAAATTTGTGAATGTGCCTCTCATTCGTGCACGTACTCGCTCACAAACAATTTGTTCTTCACATTGAATTTGTTTTCTTTACTGCGTACATGCTATGTGAGTTTTAGTGAAAATCGAGGAAGTGTTTTTCAAATTGTAAACTTGTGTTCTTTTAAAGTCTACCTCCATTGAAGCCAAGAAGCTATGTGTATACTAGACTGGGCCAAAAATAGAAAATTTTTTTATTTTTCAAAAATTGTATTGATTTTCTTTTTAAGAAAGGTAAAAAATTTTTGAAATTTTTTCAGATTTTTAAATTAAAGTCTAGAGGTCTATCATCGCTAATTTAGATTTTACAGACTTCACCTCCAATTTGGTATAAAAACGACAAACTATTGCAATGATTTTTTGTAAAACACCATTTACCTAAACATATTTTTGTAGGAAATTGAATTCCCTACAAAAGCTGCCTAGACTGAAATTTTCTCACACTAACCGTTTTCTAGTATTCTAGCGTCAAACATTGGCATGTTTTTGGATCCCCCGATTTTTGTATGAAAATATGCCAAACATGAAAAAATCAACATCGAATAAAGCTAAATACATATTCTTAAGGGAAATTGGCTGCTGAATCCGAATTCGGTATCAGAATTCAACAACGGACCCGAAGTTCGGTCCTAACCTTGCAAAAAAGACCAATATTATCTTGTGATGGTTTTGTGAGGTTAGAGAAGAACAGGGATCTGTTAGGCTAATTCCGATCACGGATTTGGATTTAGCTCGCCAAAATACATGAAAATTAATGTATTGAGTTCACAGATCCGTCAACTTTTTGTTTTTTTGAAACATTATTTTTTTTTTAATTCAATACTAACTAAGTTTTCAAAGAGTATCTTTACAAAAAAAAGTAGTTTAAACTTTTATGTAGCCCACTCAATTTTTGAAAGAAAAAATGGGAAATGGAAATAATATGCTAATTTAAAAATCTGAAAAAGTTGCAGTCATTTTCTTTCACCCTTCTTAAAAAGAAAACCAATACAATTTTTGAAAAAAAAAAAAATATTTTTTTTGGCCCAGTCTAGTGTATACCGTGGTACATACTCAGAGTGGTTTCCACACACAATGTTATACTGCGTGGCGGATCCTTTTTGTGTTTCGCCTTCCTTCTTGCTCATGGATTGTACTTCGTTGATCCCCTGAAAAATGTATCCTTATTCGAGTTAAGCTTTGTCTGCAATCAATTTCGTTTTAAAGTAATGTCGATCCCCATTTGTCAACTACCAAGGTATGCCCTCTTAAAGCGGGCTACTCACCTGCCAAGAAATGCCTCAAGAAAAAAACGAGCATATATTTCTTATGCCCGGTCAAGAAATTTTGACGTTTACGGCATTTTCCATTTTATTGAAGATTACTATTATAAAAATGTATAAAACATGTGTAGCGAAGTATATACTTATCTTTGCCGTGAATCTGAACGTTTACCTCAAGAAATATATACGAGCATATTTATTTCTTGAGGTAAACCGGCGTTGCCAACCATAGAAAATTGTAGTATTTTTTCTTATGAGCTGAGTATTGGCTCAAGAAAACTTGACGTGTGAAAACAGTTCTTGACCATTTCTTGAGCGTTTTTTCATATGGAGTTTGACATTTCTTGGCAGGTGAGTAGCCCGCTTAAGTAGTGATTTAGGAGTAGGAAATTCGAAGTAAATCAGTTGATGGGATTAGTGCAGGGATCCCCGGACCCCGAGACTACCGAAATACTTACCAACAACGAATCCAGCGCTTGTTTTGGAGTGCGTAAGAAGTCTAAATTAACTAGGAGCCAGGAACACAGTTGTGTTAGATTGGGTTACAGGCCATTAGAAGGGGATATGAGCAGGCAGACGTTGTTTCAAACAGCGGTTCTCCTTTGAGTGGTGCCAAGCCAAGTTAGTTAGTTTGCAGCTATATTCGGATTAATTCTCAAAAGTTAGATATCTTCATATAAATTTCGTAAAAACCCGGTTATTCGGGCGTAAAATCCGGCTAATCCGCTATTGGAAAAATTACGACTACAAAAATTGAAAAGTTTAGAAAAACCTGGTTTAAACCATTTTGAAAAACCGGGCGAACTAGTTCAATCATCGGCGCCCCATACATCTTAAGATCAGGCAAACAAGTTGGGCTCATCGCACAGACACGTTGCGCTCTTTGTTATCCAAATGAGTCGTCGCTGAGCAACATTGTATACCTTATATAGTAGCGTAACTCGCAAAAAACACACTAATACACACGCACAGCATATTCCCCATAAGCACAGACAAATATTTTCTCAAACGTTTGGTAAATAATGAGGGTCAATAATGTACGACGATTTGGACAAAATTTATTTTAGGGCATGGTAAAGGGCGTCGTATGTATAAAAACTGTGAAGGTAGAAATTGTCGGACATTTATAGTATAATTTTTATATTTAATTATACCTCAAGTTAATACTCATTTAGCAAAAAAGTTGATCTGCTACTGGTAGTTTATCACTAAATCGAAAATTATTTGATTGATTAATTGATATTAAGTTTTCAAAAAGTGAGAATTGACGTTGGAGGATTCATCTCAAATGCGTCTCAGATTGATATCAAACAAAATGGCTTATTGGGCTTCATACTATTCCTTCATTCCATTTCATTTGGAGTCACTCAGTCAGTGCCTTCCACTCAAATTCGTAAGAAGAAGAAATGAAGTTGCCGAACTATAGTAGGGATAAACAATGCTGAGCAAGTGGCGAAACCACATCGCGTACGGGTGTCGCTTGTTTGCTCATCGAATGTTAAAAATATGGTTCGCACGATCAAGCGCTCTCACTTCAGGCCCATGACTTCCCCAGCTAGCGTATGACGTCACGACGGCGCTGCTCAGTCTGACATCTTGAATTCGTCCATGGTTGTCCCCAAAACACAGTTTTTTTAAATCACAATAACGGTAAAAGTAGAGTATGGTGGCAATTCTGCCGCAACTTAAGACGTAACAACAGCTGATTCTGTCAAAACAGGCACATTCATTCTAACGGTATCGCTTTTGGCACAATCTTCTCTCTTTGGTTCATGCTCTCACTTATACGAGTACATCTACCTACAGATGTTCTAGTTTATCAATTGGTCCAAGTAGCTTCGTGAAGTCGTTTGAGGTTTTTTTTTTAAATGTGTGATTGCCATCCGCAAATCGAACTTTATTTAAAAGCTGTCCCAAAAATGTATGAAAAAAATGAAATTTCGAAATTTGATATACATATCCTCTATATTACATGTGTGCGAAGTTTTATTGTTCTTGGATAACGGCAACCTGTGCCTATTTTTGCTTAAAGTTTTTGCTAGCAGCTTATACTAATTTCGCAAAAGTGTCCATTAAAGCTTCGAAAATTATATAATTTTAATATTTGGCTAATATTTAAAAGACTGTGTAACAAGTTTCAACGTTTGTTTTTTTTAAGAGGACAACGTGATTCTTTGCAAGGATATTGGAAAAAAATACAATAGGGTGATTCCAAACAAATTTCGACTTGGTCTAACCCCTTAAAAAGTTAGGTATTGATGAGAAATTGCATTTTTTTTCAAAGTGAATTTTCTTTGAATTTTTGCAACCTTTTCGCAAATATTTTTACACACTCTTAAAGTTGAAACTTTGAAGCTTCCAAAATGGTAAGCCGTGTGCAATTATCTTAACTAATAAAATAATTACAGCCTTTTAAAAATGACTGAGTTTTGTACTATTGCACACACATAAACAATAACACGTATAAAATCTAGTAAATTTAAATGGCTGTAGTTATTCGAATAGTTAAGATAATCGCACATGGCATACCATTTTGGAAGCTTCAAAGCTTCAACTTTAGGAGCATGTAAATATATTTTGAAAAAAGTTTCAAAATTAAAAGAAAATTCACTTTGAAAAACTTGCAATTTTTCCCCACACAAAATGTATGGGAAAGGGCGAAAAAAATAGCCACCCCTAAGGGTTAAGTTAGAGCGCTAATTTTTTGCAAGGCTTATTATCTCATCAATACCTAAAGTTTCAGGGGGTAAGACCGAAAAAAAAACAAATTTTTTTTATGTGAATCACCTTAATATACAAGTATGAAAAGAACAGGCAATCAGGCCCACATGAACACCTTTCATTTGATAACCATATTGTAAAATCAATTTCTGGGGTATGCCCTGTCCATCTCCTGTGCATCTTTAATTATTTGTATACACATTTTCAGAACTTTTACAATTTTTTAAAACACATAGAGTTACTTCCGTGTCCTTAAAGGATAATTAAAAAAAGTTATATTCAGCCTATATTTCAATTGAAGGGCTCTGAACCAAAATGATCTAAGTGACTTTTTTTTAAATTGAATTATACCCATATTTGTATAGTTAAATATAGTGTATATTAGTTGACAATGGATCCAAGCCATTTTGGACAATTTAGCGCCATATTTTTGTCAGGCCAAAAATTTTATTGCATTAATGATTGGAGCCAAAGGGATCTAAGTGCGCTCCTCCAAGCATTAAAATTCAATTGTTCTACAGGTTCTTTTGGCCGAGCAATCAACGTTCGAAATTTTATTGCAATAATTTTTGGAAATTTTTGCAATAATTTTTGAAAATTTACAGTTATTTTCCATCTTCAGTAAGCATCCTTTGAATTATTTGAATAACCTCCATTCATTTAGACAGGAATCATTTCAAACGCATTTACCCAGAATTTACAAGAAGTAATTTACTTTAACCTTAATTATCTCAATTCAACGTCGATGTTACTTAGATCCTTTTGGTTCTAAGCCCTTCAATTATCCTTTAAATTAGTAACCACATATCCACACTTTGTTAAAATTTTTCGGGAAGCGGATAAAGGATATCCTGAACATCTGTTACAGGCAAAAATACCGATTTACTAATTACGATGTCATTAAAGCGTAACGATGCAGCAATATGAAATAAATTAGCAGTGGAAGGTAGCACGATTTTACAGATAACTGCATGTCGGCAGAAGTTACTGTGGTCCGAATTGCATAAAACTTTGTCTGGATAATTTTTGATGCATACTAGTTAAAATTAAGGGGTATGCGTTTAAATAAAACAACTTTAAAATTTTGGGACAGTCTAATGTAGATATACATATATAAATTTGTTTTCATTCACTTTTCGCTTTACCATAACATATCCATTTTAATTGGACCACATACGCTACACTACAGTCGTATGCACTCTACACCCTGCCACACTTCGTTCCATACGCCACCTGTGTTGTTTTTTATTTAGGACGTAAAATGTACAAAGTACCTTTGGGGCGTTAAATATTGGACTTCGTTGCTAGTTTTGCTGTTAAAACTGCTCATCGGGTATGCATGTAGTGCGTTTTCAACAACAACAACAAAAAAGGACAACAACCATTTTACACGAATGCAATAAATTCCAATGCAATTGACCTAAAAGGATTTGTTGCTGCTCCACAGGCTTCCGGTGTTACTAAAAATTCTTACAAACTACAACATGGATACTGTTGTTGTTTTCATTTTTGTTTATTGTTCAATTCTTTTTGTTTTACCTACGATTTTTATTTGGTTATCTTTTATTGGCAATAAAATGCTTGTGGCAAGCAATCGCAATCGACCTAAGCCGGAGTATGATGCGATTACGCATCAAACGATTGATGCTTTTGGCATGGAAAGAACTGAATTGAGTTATGCATGATCTTTGTCCATTTGAAATGAATCCAATTTTCTAATGAATATGTGGTATGATAACTTGTAGAAATGTTAAATTCGTAACTTTTTTTCTCATTAATATTTGATATATAGCCTTTTATTCAAGAAAATTAACTGTTATTGCGCCTTTGGCCATTATGAGGTATGTATATTGGCTGGGTATTGAGAAGTGGGTACTAACTGGATAGTAACATAGTCGTGTTATCTACGCACGCTGAAGTGTAATAGGGTATGGTTGTGTAGGTGGGCAATCAGTCTCTACAGGGTTGAACCAGAGGGAAATGTGTGTTAGGAGAGTGGGCTCCGCAGAGCAGTCGAGTAGATGGTTGGTGTTATGAAGAGGCGAGCACTGCTACAATATCCAGAACGTAATTGAGCCAGAGTGACCCTTGTCTGTCGAGGAAGACGACTTTCCTCGTCCACAACGCGAGGTGTTGAGGTATGCATAACAGCGTTCGCCCGACAGAGCTCAAGATGGGATACAACAGACGTATCATGGATGTGCTTCAGGGCCTGCATATGAACCTCTGGCGATATTGCGAGGTGCCGGATCTCATCAAAATGTTTACGTAGATGTGTCCTTACGGTCCTAGGAGGCGGCACTAGCTCCAGCATCTACTTGGTAGGATGCTGCGGTTTGCAACAATTTAACAGGGACTGCCTGTACAGCTTTTCATTATGATCTCTAACTGAGAGCATTTCCGTCTCATGGTGGCAAGCCTGAAGCTGACTCCAATGATCCCACCCGGCTAGATGTTTAGAATATGCCCGAGGTAAATGCACTTCGATCCAGACTACAGGGTCAACGTAATAGTTCCCAAGGCGGTTGGGCTAGTACCACAACGTACTATTCACCGGGACGTGCCGGATTCATATCCGGCAAAGGACTGTCAACATTAGTACGCTCCTGTCTGGTCCGTCACTTCACTTTTCATAAGTGGATCTTCCGAGTAGGCAGGGCGAAGTATGGCTACAATAACAACAACGTTAGCAAGTGAAGAATACAGACTCGCCTACGCGATTTTTGCCCTTTAGTATCAAAGCACGCCAGTCATTCTTTTTAGCGATAACTGACGCGAATTGGAAACCCCAAGGGAGTTCAAGTCATCCTCCACTTGTTGTTTCCATCTCAGTCGAAGCCTCCCCCTTCCTCTGCTGCCGAATTCGGGTGTCGATAGGAAAACCTTCTGTACTGGAGCTTTTTTGTCCATTCGCATAACATGTCCTAACCAGCGGAGCCTTTGGGCTTTAATCCGCTGGTTAAATTTCCTTCGATACTCGCCGTTGGCATCACGGGAAGGACCCATGATTCAATTATAAGAAGGTTTGCTCTTCCCTTGACGTTTATTATTGACACTCCCAATATGAAAATGTGCACGGGTTTCGTATGCGATAAAAAAAAGTAGGGATGTTTGTTTCTTTCGTCAAGGAAATAGTAGTAGAAAAATTGAAAAAGGAGGATATAAATTGTAATGAAAGTAAAAAATAGCAAAGTAAACTAACACATTCGACTGGGCCAAAAAAAAATTCGTTTTTTTTTCAAAACATTAATTGATTTTATTTTTCAGAAAGGTGAAAAAATATTACTGTAAAAATTACAGATCTTATTTAATATTAAATTCTAGAGGTCTATCATCGCTAGTTTAGGTTTCACAGACTTTACCTCATATTAAGAGTAAGAACTCGGATTCCCTACAAAAGCTGCATAGCCTAAAATTTTCTCCAACAAGACGTTTTCTATTATTCTAGCCTCAAAATAAGTGTCGATTTTCTGGTCGATTTTTTTATCGATCCACCGTATTAATAGTAATAATTCGACCGATGGACAACTTGCATTTTAAGGTTGATTACAATCGAATAGGACATCGACTCATGTAAATCAGTCTTAACCTAAATTTTTACTAAAAGTTCCTTGGAAGCTTTTCAGTTCATAAAGACTATCGGAAAAAGTCTGCCAAAGGGATAGTATTACCACTTTACTAACCAAATTTAACCAGTTCCAATAAATCTATTATCTCCAGTTATTAATGATAAACTCATAAATTTTCCAAAAGCCAACCTCTACTATTTTTCTAACTACTACTATTTTAAACTACTTTTCTAACTACTTTTTTACATGATTTTGCTAAAAGGCTACCCAGAATGTGAATGACAATTTTTAGGGGAGCAAGATGGCCGCAATTGACAAAATATGTCAGGGAAGAGCTAACCTGGTAATAATTGAATGATGGGAAGGACCATAAATCTTCAGGAGAACTTTTCTCTCAAATACTCCAAGGGTCCTCTCATCTTCTCTTGACACTGTATATGATTCAGAGCCGTACATCAGGACTGGTATGATGAGGGGCTTTTGTATAGAGCGAGATCTCTGTTTGTTGAGAGAGGACTTTACTTCTCAATTGCCTACTTAGTCCAAAGTAACACTTGTTGGACTGAATGATGCTCGGTTGGATTTCTAGGCTGATATTGTTTTCGATGTTAATTCTGGTTCCCAAATAGACGAAGTCCCTCACCGTTTCAAACTTGTAGCTATCAACGGTGACTTGGCTGGCAAGGCGCAGGTGCACCGATTCTTTCTTTGATGACAGCAGATACTTCGTCTTGTCCTCATTCACCGCAAGACCCACTTTTTTCGCTTCCTTATCCAGTCCAGAGAAGGCAGCGCTTACGGCGCTGTTGTTAAGGCCAATGATATTAATATCATGAGCATACGCCAGCAACTGCACGTTCTTGTAAGGTTAGGTTAGGTTCAAGTGGCTGCCGCAGAAGCACACCTAGGCCAGTATTAAAAGGCCCGTTGTGATACCATCAACATTAGGATAGTCAGTTCCGGGACTCTGTCATATGGGAAATCCCGGTATTATCGGAATTCTCCACATAGCAGAATCCCGGCACTGACGTTTCTTGTAAAATATTGTACCATAGCGGTTTAGCTCTGCTGCTCGAATTATCTTCTCCAGATCAGGTTGAAGAAATCGCACGAAAGAGAGTCGCCCTGTCTGAAGCCTCGTTTGGTTTCAAATGGCTCAGAGAGGTCCTTCCCGATTCTGATGGAGCTGTTGGTATTGGTCAACGTCATTTGGCAAAGCCGTATAAGCTTTGCAGGGAAGTCAAATTCAGATATGGCGGCAGACAGGCTGTCATAAGCGGCTTTAAAATCAACAAAGAGATGGTGTGTGTCGATTCTTTTATCATGGGTCTTCTCCAGGATTTGGCGTATCGTGAAAATCTGGTCTATGATAGACTTTCCAGGTCCACAGTGATAAGGTCCAATCAGTTTGCCTACGATGGGCTTCATTTAGTCTTTCACACAATACGCTAGAAAGAACCATATATGCGATATTAAGAAGACTGATTCCGCGGTAGTTGGTGCGGTTAGCAGGATCGCCTTTCTTGTGGATTGGGCAGCGCACACTTAAATTCCAATCCGGTAGCAGGCATTCGTTTGACCATATTCTGCATAAGAGCTGATGCATGCTTTTTACCAGCTCTTCGCCTCCGTGTTTGAACAGCTCCGTCTTTTCCAGGCGCTTTGTTGTTTTTGATCCGGGATATAGCTATCCTCAGTGCTCCCTCCATTATTTAACTATACTCTGTACGTCGGATACCAGGTCGACATTATTATCTTAAAACCTTCGTTCATCCGCCGATTCTTTTCATAGAATTTTCGGGCATCATTCCTTTCAGCCAGCATCTCAAGCTCCTCACACTCATGCCTTTCTGCCTCACGTTTCTTTTTTCTGAAAAGGCGTCTTCCTTCTTCGCCTCACGATATCGTTGCCATACACTGCGGTTGCGCCATTTCGCAACGTCTCCCTGTAGGCAGCGTCCTTTTTATCCGAGCCAGTGCTACATTCCTCATCATACCCATTGTTCTTTGGCTCGCTGCAACCCTATAGTGTGAGTGAGAGATGTGCTCCCATCGCCCGGTTACATCGTTAGGTCGAAGATTGCTCTCCGATAGCAAGTGTGAGAGTCGAGTGTTCGACGTCAAACAGTCCTTCCGCTACTGTGCGTACTTTTTTCTCTGCACAGAGGCTTGTGCGTATCTTGGATGCAACAAGATAATGGTCCGAGTCGATATTGGGACTACGTAGGGTACGCACGACCAGAACGGTGGAGCTGTGTCTGCCGCCGATCATGACATGATCAATCTGGTTTCTTGTTCTTTGATCAGGGTACAGCCAGGTGGCTTGGTGTAATCGCTTATGCTGGAACCTGGTACTACTGATGACCATATTGCGAGCAGAGGCGAAGTCGATCAACCTAGTGCCGTTGGGGGATGTTATATCGTGTAGGCTAAATTTTTCAACTGTAGGACCAAAGACCCCTTCCTTGCCCACCTTGGCATTAAAGTAGCCCAGCAGGATTTGGATATCATGTTGGGGGCAGCGATTATATGTCAGTCGGCGCAAAGGCGCAGATAAATGTTATGTTGAAATACCTCACCTTGATGCGGATCGCAGCGAGACGCTCGTACACAGGGGGAAACGCTAGTACATGGCGGCGAAGTGTCTTTTCTACCACGAATCCTACACCACCCGATTTGCTTAGTGTTTGGCCACTGTAGTATACGTCACAAGGTCCGATGGTCGTCTTTCCTTGTCCCGTCCTGCAGGGCGGTGATGATGAGGACATCAACCAGCCGGGCAGCGGCACCTTCCCTGGAACTCCTCGGTCCGAGAAAAAGTATATATGAGGAAAGTCCGTCACTTGCTACTGATTTAAATGGTATAGCTTTTTGTGCAAATGAAAGATAAAGTAGTTAAGGGCCAGTTCCCCTCCCAATCCAGGGTGTTATGCGAAACCGTGCCCATTGGACGTTTGCAGCCGGGAGGCAAATCGTGGCTGTATTTGAACGGAGCCTCTCTGACACCGGGTCGCCTCAGAGAGTAAGCATGGCCTTACCGCGGTACGGGGCTCTGCCGCGGCGGACGACACATTTTCCCCTACTCTTCCCTTGACCCTAAGCTGGCCTTGTCCGGCGATGGGTCGTACGAACAAGATGAACTCGAATAACCTGAATAAAAACGAAAAATCTAAAAAACAAACAACGCCAAATTTCACTCCTCAGCAAAGGAGAGCTATGGAGGAGCAGGCGAGGAAGCAACAACAACGCCGGAGGACAACCTCCGTTCCACAATCAAGGGGGGGATCGACAGCGATGGCAACTACGAGTCGGTCAACCAACCCTCTATCGAATAAGATTGACTTGATGGGAGCTAGCACCAGTGCGGTTGCCAACGCAGCTAAGCGGACAACGGCGGATGCTAAACTCCCATCAACCGCTGATATGAAAACCAGTATCTTTACGTCTGTGGCAGCGGTCTCACGACCTGGCCTCGGAGTTTCGAAGGAGAAGGAAGCTGCAACTGAGATGTCGGCAAGGAGAGCGACCGCGATGGCAACTACGGGTCCGCACTCCAGGGAGACATCTCCCCGCCGCTTCACATACCACGAGAAAAGATTGGCTGCAAGGATCCTGAAGAGGTATGAAGGGGTACCGCAGGAATCACTGTCGCCGAATTCCAGTAAATCTGTAGAGCTAGCGAAAGCTGTGATACCGGATTTCCAAAATTCGTACATGCCAAAGAGGTTAAAAGTTAACCCTTTCAAGCGCCAGAGATCGGATCTGGAGTTTATTCCCCCTCCCAAGCGGCATCAGAATACCTCTGGAGCGGGCAAACTAAGCTTTGCTGAGGTAACCAAGGACAGGATCCTTATAGGCGTCCTTGACCGAGGCAATGACCGTCTGGCCATCCCCAAGGACCGGTGGCGTTACGTGCGAAATGAACTCGGCAACATTCTTCTCAACGTTGCTCCGGAGTTTCCGGGTAGTTCGGCACGAGTAACGGATGCGGGTTGGCACCAGGGTCAAATTAAATTACTCGCATGCGAGGATGCAAAAACCGTAGCACTGTACAAGGCAGCAGCTGCTAAACTGGGTGAAGTCTACCAGGGCGCAAAGATAGAGGTCGTCGACTGGAAGGACATTCCAGCTCGTCCAAGGGCAAGGGCGTGGATTCCGGCCATCCCTGACGAACCCGAGAGAATACTCGGGATGCTACGGCTAATGAATCCGTCCCTCCCAACGCATGACTGGAGTGTCAATCTGGTCGGGGATGCGGTAGGGCCCGACAGACAGGTGGTGTTCACCATGAATAAAGAGTCAATCGAGCCCCTCAAAAGGTGCAATGGCCTAGTACACTACAGCGTAGGCCAGATCGTTATCCACGTATATCGTGGTGATGCTCAGCGCGCTGCCTTCTCGGCTGCTCCGGGGGAACCGGAAAACTTATTACCAGAAGAGGAAGCGGAGGATTCCGATGCGGAAAGCATGTTATCCGCCACGTCTCTTGGCGATAGTGCTGTGAACAACTCGGAGATGGAGGACAGCCTACAGGACGAGGAAGTCCTCGACGTCACGGTGGTAGCAGCCAACGCTGAGCGACTAACATCTAACGCTACAGGCAGCAGGACTCCTGCAACGCCACATCGGGCAGTTAATCGGAACAACTCGTCGTTGATAGGCAACCTCCGGGATGGAGCAAACCTCGACGATATGGGGACGGCAGGGAAGTCTGTGCGCTCTCATGTTGGTGGTGCTTCAGATTAATTTGCACAAATCTAAAGTGGCTTCGGCTGCTTTAAGTAGTCGTCTTTCTAAAGGCGACGTGGATGTGGTCCTCATCCAAGAACCCTGGGTCAATAGCTCGAGAATCTGCGGATTGGGGACTAAGGGCTTCAAGCTCATTCGAGCCAGCGAGGAGAGCAAAGTCAGAACGTGTATTTTGGTCAAGTCTGAGTTGAACTCCTTTCTCCTACCTAACTACACCAATGGTGATATTACCGCTATCAGTCTAACGGTCGACAGCACCCGCCTGACGGTGGCGTCGGTCTATATGCCCTACGACGCCGAAGAACCCCCACCACAAACGGAGGTGAAAGACCTGGTGTCAAATTTCTGCACGGGTAATCTTATTATTGGAGCGGACGCTAATGCTCACCATGTCCAATGGGGGAGCTCCGACATTAATGCCAGGGGCGAGTCTCTGTTTGATTACCTCTTAACAACCAACCTGGTGATTTGCAACGTGGGTAATGAGCCTACTTTTATCACTAAGACCCGCAGGGAGGTCATAGACCTCACTATCTGTAGTGAAGGCGCTTATGAGTGGGTCAGAAAATGGCGGGTTCTGGAAGAACATTCTTTCTCCGACCACCGTTACATAGAAATGGTTTTAGACTTTATTGTAGAACAACCAATCATGAAGCGCAATCCACGTAACACTGATTGGCAGTTACACAATGAAATATTAGACAGAGACCTACCAGTACTGCCCTCACAAGCCCCCTCATCAGTAGAGGAGCTGGAGGATCTTGTTACTACATTTACATCGGCGCTCTCAAATGCTCTAGGACAGGCTTGTCCAGTGCCAAAACCACGCGGTAAACACAGGCCACATTGGTGGTCCTACGATTTGGACTCGCTCCGAATATCATGCCGGAAACAATTTAACAAGGCCAAGAGTTTCGGCTCTGAGCCTCATTGGCATGAATATAAAGCTAAACTAAGGGCCTACAAAAAAGCTCTGAGACAGGCGAAGAGAACCTCGTGGAGAAATTTCTGCACTGGCGTCGAAAAGGTCGACGACACAGCGAGACTTAGACGAGTCCTCTCGAAAAGTCAAACAACCATCAGCTATTTGCGAAAGCCTAACGGATCCTGGACCAGCACGGAAGAGGAAACCCTTGAGCTGCTCTTGAATACACATTTTCCGGGGAATCTGCATGATGCACCACTAGCACCTGCAACAAACCTGGCAGTAAATATACCCATCACTGAGGAAAGAGTAAGGTGGGCAGTTAAGAGCTTTGAACCGTATAAGGCTGCCGGGCCGGACGGGATTATCCCCGCGCAACTTATAAACACGTTGGAGACATCAACTAAATGGCTGGTATTTCTCTTCACAGCCTGCCTGGCTCTCAACCACATTCCGGGCTCCTGGAGAAGCGCCACGGTAGTGTTTATCCCTAAGGCTGGGAAGGCATCCCACTACGAGCCAAAAGATTACAGACCGATCAGTCTCTCGTCCTTTGTACTCAAAACCTTTGAGAGGATACTAAGCGACTACCTTTCAACGACTATTGATAGCAACCTTATCTCTAGCTATCAGCATGCATACACCAAGAGTAAATCAACAGAAACTGCTCTGCACAGCCTAGTATCTGTCATTGAGAAATCGCTGTGTGAAAAGGACTACTGTCTCGTGGCCTTCTTAGATATTGAGGGGGCTTTCAACAATATAAGCCCGGAGGCGATCAACTCCGCTCTAACTAATCTGGGCGTAGATAGACCTCTAACTGGTTTAATTGACCAACTTCTAAGAGGAAGGAAAATAGCTTCTTCACTTGGTACGGTCGAGTTATCACGCTATGTCACAAGGGGAACGCCCCAGGGTGGTGTTCTTTCCCCGCTTTTATGGAACCTCACAGTCAACTCGTTGCTACGTGACACAAGCTGGGGGGGCGGGAAGATAGTGGCATACGCAGACGATTTAGCTATTGCATTCAGAGGCAAGTTCCCACAAACTCTGTGTGACCTGATGCAAGTAGCACTGCGAGAGGTTTCGAGGTGGTCCTCTCGCTGCGGACTTAGTATCAACCCGGGGAAAGTGGAACTTGTCCTCTTCACCAACCGGTACAAAATACCGCCACTAAGCCTACCAGAACTAGATGGCACGCGCCTGGGCTTGTCGGATAAGGCCAAGTTTCTAGGCATAGTTCTGGACAGGAAACTGAATTGGAAGGAGAATGTTCTTCAGCGCCAGAAGAAAGCTTGCATCGCTCTTTACACATGCAAAAGAGCCATTGGCAAAAAATGGGGGCTCAGCCCTAGAGTATGCAGTTGGATCTACACGGCCATCATTCGCCCAATCATGCTGTATGGAGTCGTCGTATGGTGGCCGGCACTGAGCAAGACAACATACCTGAATCTGTTGCGGAAAGTCCATAGATCCAATATGATCTGTATAAGCGGTGCGCTAAGGACAACGCCCAACGAAGCCCTCCAGGCCATTCTGGGCATTTTGCCACTTGATCTGGAAGGGTTTCGGTCAGCGGCGGCATCAGCTCTGCGCCTAAGAGAAACCTCCAGTTGGGGTGCGGGTACTATTGGACACTCCAGTATTCTGGAATCTTACAGCTTTCTCCCTCTAAGCACAGATCGTTGTGCGACCACTACAGTCGGGGATAGCTGCTTCAAAATAAACATTCCCAGCAGAGAAGACTGGGAGAGGACGGATTGGTGTCCCGAAACAAATGGTGGCACTTCCATATACACCGACGGCTCGAAGTTGGACGGCAGAGTTGGAGGAGGGGTTTATTCAAGGGATTTGGACCTTGAACTCTCCTTCAGACTACCTGATCATTGTAGCGTCTTCCAGGCGGAAGTCTCGGCAATCCGGGACGCCGCGGCCTGGTTAAGCAAACGTGTTATCGGAGGAGATATCACTATTTTCAGCGATAGCCAGGCGGCAATCAAATCCCTTGGCTCATACACGTTCAACTCTGAACTGACGCTCAGCTGTCGTCGATCTCTTCAGGAGATGGCCCAACAGAACCGCGTAAACCTCATATGGGTCCCGGGACATAGGGACATTGAGGGAAACTGTAAGGCAGACGAGCTTGCCAGGCAGGGCACGACCAAGCAGGTTCTTCGGGATAAAGAGCGCTTAGGTATGCCGTTTGCCACATGCAAACTAATGCTGAAGGAGCACACACTCCGTCAAGCCAACGAAAGATGGCTGCAATCCCCAGGGTGTCGGATATCGAAACAAACCTGGCCAAAATGGGATCTTAAAAGGTCTAGACGCATTTATACCCTAACTAGGAGGGAAATCTGCATATTGATAGGGGCATTAACCGGTCACTGCCTCATTGGTAGGCATGCAGAAAGGCTAAGTGTGCCCTACCGACGATGCTGCAGGAGTTGCAAAGATGATGAGGAGGAGGAAACGGTGGAGCACCTCATCTGCAACTGTCCGGCTTTAAGCGGCGTGAGAACGCGCTTTTTGGGAGTTCCGTTCCTAGATAGTCTAAGCCAGATCGCGGAACTGGACATAAAGGACTTGATGGGCTTCATAAAGTCATCTAAGTGGTTCGAGGAGGAGTAACGGTGTCGGCTTAGGAGTGTCAGTCCCGGGATTCTGCTATGTGGAAAATCCCAACAACTCAGGGATTTTCCATATGGCTGGGTCCCGGGGCTGACTTTCCTTGTGTTGGTGGTATCACAACGGGCCTTCAAAACTGGCCTAAGTGTGCCTCTGCGGCAGCCACTTGAACCTACCTACCTAAGGGCCAGTTACATAAAGCTTTTTTTTACTTTACCTCGAACTTTGACTTTGACAGAAAAGTTCAGTATACGTATTTAAACGAAGCATGGCAAATAGAAGACCTCAAAGTTGAAGCAAGGTTAAAATTTGGCAAACTCTCAAATTTTGCTTGCCTTGACAATCAAATGTTGATGACTTTGCTTTAATTAAAGAATAAAAAGTTGGAGGAAATAATAATTAATTAATTTTTTCTCTTTTAAATTAATAAATTAACCAAAACACTCTGAATGCAAAGAAATAAATTACGAAAACAAATGTATAAAAGAGAAGCGCCAAAGCGTTCATTGTAGCATACCTGTGAAGTTGGACGCAAAGTTTTGAGGTAGCAACTGTCAGGCGAGGTTAACAAAGCTTTATGTATTTGACCCTTTAGAGGGGGACGCTAACTTTAGGGCCACTTGCATAAAAGCCGATAACGCCTAATCGGTGATTAACTTGACAGCTAACCATACAAAATACGTCAATTAAACTCCGGTTAGTCGTTATCGGCTTTTATGCAAGCGGCCCTTAGTACGCACCCAAATTATTGCCACTATCTATACCCTTAAGGGTCAATTACATAAAGCTTTGTTAACCTCGCCTGACATTTGCAACCTCAAAACTTTGCGCTCAACGTCAGAGGTATGCTATAATGAATGCTTTGACGCTTCCCTTTTATACATTTGTTTTCGTTATTTATTTCTTTACATTCAGAATGTTTTGGTAAATTTATTAATTTAATAGAGAAAAAATAATTATTATTATTTCCTCCAAATTTTAGTTCTTAAATTAAAGCAAAATCATCAACATCTGTTTGTCAAAGCAATTATTAGCGTTATGGGTACGGCGTTGGCGGTAAGGGTAACTAATTCTGCCCTAAAGCTTTGTTAACCTCGCCTGACATTTGCAACATAAAAACTTTCCTCTCAACTTCAGAGGTATGCTACAATGACCATTTGACGCTTCTCTTTTATACATTTGTTTTCGTTATTTATGTCTTTGTATTAAGAGTGTTTTGGTAAATTTATTAATTTAATAGAGAAAAAATTAATTAATTATCATTTCCTCCAAATATTAATTCTTAAATTTAAGCAAAGTCATCAAGTAAAATATGAAGCTCCAATTACGTAAAACTTTGCAGGCTCCACTTTCATACAAAGTTTGTGGAACGTAAAGCTAAGCGAGATTTTGGCAAATGCTCAAAGCCGACGCGCGCACCTGTCAAAGTTTCACAAAGTTTTATGTAATTGGGGCTTGAGAGTTTGCCAAATTTCAACCTTGCTTCAACTTTTAGGTTACCCATTTGGCATGTTTCGTTGAAACACGTATATTGAACTTATCTGTCAAAGCCAAAGCCCGAGGTAAAGTTCAAACAAAGTGTTATGTAGTTGAGGCCTTATGTTTTTTTTATCATTTGACACACAGCTATACAACTCTGTAGTACGCATTCTATTACAATTTCTCTGCTATAACTATAAGTCAGCTGTTCACGTTCAGCCGGTCCTCATTGCACTGTTTACGTAAATTGGCAGGTTTTCTTCTGCATGTATTTAATAATATTAAAGTTTTTACAGAATTCTCTAAAAGAAATACAGTTTTGAAATGAATCAAGCTGATGTGAGTAAATTAATGTCTCAGCTGCGTATTGCAGTCAAGCCACACCGGAATCTTAAAAATCCAGACGGGCCACAGGGACGTTTACATAAATTGCGTAAAACGGTGACGGCGTTGTTCAAACATGAACGCATTGAATTATACTATAATCGAGCTGACGAAGCGCGTGGATATGCTGAATTGGTAAGTAAATAAATGGAATATCAACCGTTAAATATTCTATGTGTGTGTTACCATGCCTCTATTATAGCTAATATCCAATGCAATAAGATACGGTGATCGCCACGCCGCCACAATGGAGCTAGCGGACTACTGGCTGCTGGAAAAACAATTGGTGCATAAACTGTTCAAGGTACTAGTGCCACGATTCGAAAGTAGCAAAATTGCCTACACCCGCATGTACAAAGCACCACGCGATTATCCTGGCATGTATTATAGAAAATCAGTGCTTGAATTGCGAGGAAATCCGTACCCACCATTAGTACCGGATTATTCTAACAACCGCAATTTGATACACAATGTGTTGTTAGATGAGGCGCGAAAGGATTATCGACGTGAACGCCTTGCAGAGCTGGCAGATAAATTAGCAAAAGAATCGGCTGAAAACACCAAAGATGAGGTCAGTGCGGCCGAAGTTAAACCTGTTGAAACAGTGTAGGTAACAGAAAAACGAATTAGTTAGTTTTCATGTAGCATTGAGCTTGAGCAGATTGTTAGTTATTAATTTTAAGCTACGAAAATTAAATTTAACGAAATTACAATAAAAAATCTTTCAAATATTTCTATGGCAGCTTTAAGCGGACGCATTATCATCATTTAATAGCAATTGTGGCGATTTTAGCCTTTGCCTATCAAAGCACTCCTGGCATTCCTTATTAGCGCAACAACAGTTTCTGGCAGGAAAAATAGACCATACGACATTGCGTACTTCCATTGAACGGAGACGCCAGAGTTGCAGCAAAATCTTACATTTTGCCGGGTATATGCAGATTCTTAAACTAAGTTAACTGTATACCGCCGCTTACCTTTACATCATGATCACCTACCAATAGCACCCTCAATCGCTCATAACATCGTAATGCCGCTCTTTCATCTACTTTAGTAAAACTCTTTGGGACAACTTCACGCCATTTACGGAATACTTCTTCGCTGCTAGCATTCCTGCGCTTGATAAGGCCCATCCAAATAAAAAAAACAGAAACGACGAAGAACCGGTTGGCGTTACTGGATCCGTCAAGGATGCCATTATGAGGTCCAAGACCTTCATCGAACTGTTGTTGTTTTCCACGACAAAAACACTCGCGGAAGGTTTTGGGGAGCATCTTCCCTAACGCAGTCCTTTTCCGGATATAGACCAGTTAGTACTAGCACATTGGCGAACTTGCCCGATAGTCGAGGGAGCGATTCTATATGGCCAGTGGGACTTCCTACATCGTCTTGGAAATCAGAGGCCCGCTGCCTGGCTCAGGAGGTGGCGAAAATCCACGAACCGAAGTTACAAACAAATGCTTTCCGAGGCTAGTAACGGAGACATTCAAATCAACGTTGAAGCAAAGTTGAAATTTGGCAAACTCAAATTTGGGTTATTTCACGAAGTGCGCTGGAGGTCGCTTCTTGTAAGTTATACATTAGTTTCGTACCTTGGCATGGCGTAGCCCAGGGTTATTTATTATAGGCGCGGCCGAAGGCTGCCAACTCAGAAGAGTGCTGTCAAGCGACCAAGCTTGACAGTTCTACCATTTTGGCGATCCCGTACTCCTTGGTATTGCTCTCGCACTGAGCGCGGATTTTCTGGTTTTGACAGTTCTACTAGATTTAGTCAGAAAAGTAAGGGATCAGAGCTAGTGCGTCAAAGGGTTAATAATGTATACATTGAATGAAAGGTATTTTGAAGAGAAAATTTAGGAACGAAACACTTAAAAATTTGGAGTACTCTTTGGCTAGGATATAAAGTAATCTCGATTTTTGCAGGGTATTTCCATGACCATAGACAATGGGCGCGTTTCGAAGCGCAACTGTTTCGATAAGTAATCAGTGATTACTTTGGAAACGCACAGTTGAGTAGTTCTGATCCATCAAACAGTTTGAATTTTACGTCAAAATGCTAATCATAAAATTTTTTCGCTACCTTCACTCAACGTATTTGTAAATAAAATCTTCGGCGCTTTTTTTGCAAATTTCCATTTATTTATTATTAATGAATAAAAACAGTGATGGAGACGCTTTCACAAAATTATTGTTTATTTTTTTGTTGATGCTATCTGACATTAGACTCAACGTATGCGCTACGTATCGTTTCGAAAGCACAATTTCGATCACCAAACCGATTACTAATCAACCGATTCAACAGTTTACAACTATTGTGCATTCGAAACGCGCCCATTGTGTATCAGTTATGTTATATATGTTATACACAATGACCATAGAAACTTTATTTTATTCGAAATTCCGAGATATGAATTTTTGAAGTACGAAAAAAGTTAAGTTAAGTGACCGAACACTAGTACTTTTACCCTAGTTTTAAAAATATTGCACAATATTTGCTCAGCTGACATTGTACTAGATTAATGGAGTTCATAAACTGTCAACAATCAGTCAACAATCTTCAAAAAACTGAATTCCTTAAAAATTTTGCAATTTTTTGTTTAAAAATGAGCGAATCAACTAGCGGAGAAGAGGATAATGCATTTTACTTTGAAAGTGACCATTTAGCATTGCGGGGTAATCAAGATTATCAAAATCTGTTGCGTACCATAGCTAAATTGCAAGTTCAAAGAATGCGTGTCATCAAACAGGTAAGCGGGCATGCAGTATGTAATTAATTTACTAAATAATTATTAACATGTTTATAGTTAGAGGAGCTGGAGATAGCTGAGCAGAAGTACCTCAAAGATCCTGAAATGTTGTTACAAAAGTTGCGAAATGGCGAGGAAATTATCGCGCCAAACTATATGACTTTAGAAGAAGTAAGTGAAGTTTGAATTGAAACACTGCGGACTCACTTTTTGTATTAATTAGTCTCAAAATGTCCCCATAGATACCAGAGATCAAGACAAACTTGGACCTTTTGCCGCAACCGGATATAACAGTAAAAATTGAGCCTGATTCGGATAGTAAACCATCAACGGTACGTGGACGCATTGTAGATGAATCGAAGCCGGAAACATTTAATCGGGTAATCAATTTAAACGAGCGCCTCTATCAAAGAAGTAAATTAACATTTTATAATTTAGCTCTGGTCCAATGAAGAACAGCGCCGCCTTGAAGAGTTACTAATCGAATATCCAGCTGAAGCGATAGAAAGTCGTCGTTATGTGAAAATTGCAAATGCCCTGGGCAATCGCACACCACAACAAGTTTGTAGTCGTGTACAGAAATATTTCCAAAAATTGCATGATGCTGGCCTACCTATACCTGGGCGACGTCCGAAAAACAGACGTGGTGGTCAACCTAAAACGAAACATTTCTTTCGACCCACAACATTCTTCCCTGCATTAAATGTGCCAGTCAATATGCCAGAAGATGATTTTATGATGGGTGATATACATGCGGAATCAACATCATCGTCTGCTGTCATAGATAAGCGCACAACATCAACAGACACCACATCTGATTCAACGAGCAATGCAATTGCCTCAACAAGTTCTGATGATCGGGAACGTATGTTGAAATTGTTGAAAATGATTAAAGAAGAAAAAGAGCAAACATCAGAAGGTTATAATCCTGATCCAATGGCTCCGTTGTGTGATACATGCCAGGCTACTGCAATATCTTATATGCGTTGGCGTTGCAACACTTGTTACATATACCTTAATCAATGTTCCGATTGTATTGTGAGTCAACTTTTATCTCAAAATTTTGAACACTTGACACACGATGTTGTTATGGAAGGTGATATGTGACATCAGGATAACGCACTGAAAAGAGGAACTTTTTTGACCCATAATTTACTTGATTTGAATTGTAACAGCAAAAAATAGTATGCTTATTGGAACGTGAAAGAAATAAATAAATAATAATCTCGAAAGTTTATAATAATAATCATTTGTACTAAACTGAATGATGTACGTGATGGACTGAAGAGGGTAGTACTAATGTTGAGTCTACGCTTTAACTGCAGCCGACCCTGATCTACCCATATTGATGACAATTTAGGTTAAGGAAAAGTACACCTTTAGGCGGGTAGCCCTGTCGTTACAACAACAACATCTACCGAACCCCCTGCGGGTTAGGGGTTTAGAATATGCGAGGTAGGCATACCGGTCGTAAGAGGCGACTAATATGCACATAGATAATTGACGTGCTACTCGATGGTTGATCTACGGATATGATGCCTCTCACCTCTCATTACCCATCTTCTCCTTCCTCATGGATGGAGGGATGCCATAACCTAGAAGGTTCCACTGGTCATACCAAATCGCTACTACGACAGTCGGGTAGTACCGCAAGGGAGTACCGCAGCGTACCGGGGTCATATCCGGCCAAGGACTGTCAACTTCGGCATCACTCCCAAAAACCTTCGGGGAGTGTTTTGTTGTTAACAACAACAACAACAACCCTTTTATAGGCTGATCAATCGTTGGCAGTGGGTGCATTTCTCGAGGGTCCTTCGCCGGATACTCGCTTGCGGTACTTCCCGACTGTTTCGGTAGCGATTTGATTCGTTAAGCCTAATCGGACGCTACCAACTGTCAGCCACCCAAAGTTATTAGGGGTGACACTGGATAATACTTTCTCATCTGCTGGTCATGTGTCTGCAATGGCAGGCAATTCCTTCTGAACTGCCACAAGCCAGCACATCCAAACCGTCATCTTTTGGACACAGATCCGCCCCCGAGAGACATAAGTAAACATCTCCGTAAGCATTATGATGAGATCCGGCATCATATTACCTTGCCGTTTGATCTGCAGAATCATAAGTGGACTCCACTTAGAAGAGCTTGATGAAGATCTTCGGAATGATCATACACTCTAGACAGGGCAATGCATTGTTAACAACAACACCAACAACAACAACAACAACAACAACAACAACAACAACAACAACAACAACAACAAAAACGACAACAACAACATGGTCTTACTTTAAGGATCATCAATGCTTCGGAGATTCCCCGGAGGCCCCGTGCGCGCGTTTGGTTGCCAAACATGCCGAGCATGAAACTGGATGAAAAGAATATCATCCAGTGTCTTAAGATGCAGAACTCGGGCGTCCCGATGGACGACTGGGAGTTCTAAAGATAGAGGATAAGCAGAAGAATAGCCACCCGGTGCCATTGCTCATAAATAACGAGTGCCTAGGGGAACTCGAAAATAGGAGAAGCAAATTAGTCTATAGCGTTATGCACGCCAGAGTTAAAGTTTTAGGGTGGCGGTTCTCCAAAGGGAGGAAAACATTGACGTCTGCTTGGTGCACGAGCCTTGGGGATGGCGCTCCTAGGTCAGGGGCCTAAGTACCAGAGGCTACAACATATTTTATACACTAGGCGAAGGTAAACCGAGGGCATGAGTCCTGTTGTTGTTGTTGTAGCAAGGTGTAGCCCTCCCTAAATGTCAGACAGGGTCACCCCGAGTGTATTGCACTTGGCCGGGTCGATATAAGAAAACGGCCCGGGTCGTTTCGGCACGATGGGTACAGCACAAGTACTGGTACCGTTCTCGTAGAACCGGCAATACAAGAAACTAGCCGTGTAGGCATTCGTCCTCGTTGTGGTCAGGATTGAGTCAAACAGCAAAACGAGAGGATCCTGATGGGCTGCGACGCCAACGCAAGGCATGCGTCTTTTTAAATTTTTATTAGCAAACAAATTATGTATATGTAACAGGGGCAGTTCTCCCACCTTTGTTTTTCCGGGGTCAGTAAACTTCGCCGGGTGGGAAGAAGTCCTTGATATTACAATAGCATCTGACTCCCAGGAACCTTCGATAAGGAACTGGGAGGTTTCGCAAAAGACCTCCACGTCGGATCATCGAATGATCCTTTTTGATATAGACTGGGAGGGAGAGATAAAACAACCGCACAGAAATCCTAAACGAACCTCGTGGGGTCTATTTGAAAAGATAAACAGTGACAGGCTCAGTAGGAAGAAGACACCGATACAATCGACAGAAACTCTAGACGGCCGAGTTCGGTCTCTGGAAAAAAGTTTCCAGGTTGCCTATAAGGCTTCCTGCCCAATATCTAGAAGCAAGAAGACCTTCCCCCCGTGGTGGGAAAAAAATCTTAGCGAACTAAGATCAAAGATGAGGAAGGTCTTTAATGATGCTATGCCAAGAAAGACTTCCAGGAGTACAGGAACGCCCGGAGGGATTTAAAAAAAGCCGTACGTGTCGCAACGGCGAAGTCCTGGCAGGAGCATTGCGAATCTATCGAGTCCACGAAGGACTCAGCAAGGCTCGGGAAAATACTCGCCAGGGAACACTCCAACAATGTGCTGATGGCACATTGGCGGGATCATCAGCGGAAACCTTAGATATCCTGATTGAGGCTCACTTCCCGGACGACCCTGGACGGACGGAGCAAGGGGGAGAAAAGGCGCAAACTCTTAGTAGAAGACAAAATTGCCTGGGCAATAAATAGCTTTTCACCATTTAAGTCACCGGGAGTAGATGGCATACTCCCTATCATGCTGCAGAAGACTCAGATACCTCTGGTTAAGCAGTTAAAGGAGATCTTTACGGCATGCATTTCCTTTGATCACATTACGGACACATGGAGGAAAAGAAGGGTGATTTTCATTCCAAAGTCAGGAAGAAGAGGGCACGAGGTGGCCAAAGATTTTCGGCCAATAAGTCTCACTTCCTTCGTGCTAAAAACGTTTGAGAGGCTGCTGGACATACACATACGGGAACTTCTGGAGGGGTCCCCTCTGTCCGGTGCGCAGCATAATTACTTAAGGGGGAAATCCATAGAGACTGCGCTGCATGAAGTAGTGCGAATAGTGGAGAAGTCCCTTCTATACAAAGAATTCACTCTAGCAGCGTTTGTTGATGTGAAAGGTACATTAAACAACGTGAAAGCTTCAGCAATATCAACAGCGCTTGTTGGGGTAGGGGTGGAAGAAACAATACGGAACTGGATCTCATCCCTACTTCTCAATCGTGAAATATCAGCAGAGATAGAAGGAGCAAAAGCTAGCAAACAGATTTTTAGAGGAACACCACAGGGGGGGGGGGGGGTGGCTTCCTTTCGCCTCTGTTATGGCTCCTTACTATGAACGATATACTATTAAAACTCAGTACTAATGGAGTAAAGGTTGTGGCGTACGCCGACGACGTGGCGATCCTTGTTTCAGGCCCCTTCCCTTCCGTGATGAGCGAGATCATGGAAAGAACGTTGGCAAAGCTAAGTAAGTGGGCACAAAAGTGTGGCCTAGGGCTAAATCCGGACAAAACGGAGCTTCTTCTCTTCACGAGGAAGTACAAGCCACCTACGTTCGAACTGCCGATGCTGAATGACCAGCAGCTAACTCTATCTACCAGAACCAAATACTTGGGGCTGAGAATTGATTGCAAATTAAATTGGAAGGAGTGCATCGAGGAGCGGGTGCGGAGGGCATGTATCGCCTTCTACGCTTGCAAATCGATGTTTGGTAAGAAATGGGGTCTAAAGCCGAAGATGGTGCTGTGGCTGTACGAGGCGGTGGTCTGGCTTGTGCTGACCTACGGCTCGGTGGTGTGGTGGGAGGCTCTTCGTAAGAACTATCATCTCGCCAACCTGCAGAGGGTACAGCGCACCGCGTGCGTTGGCACCACCGGGGCCTTGCGAACCTGCCCCACTGCGGCCTTGGATCCTGTTTTGAACCTACTTCCAATTGACTTATACGAGTATATACTTTGTACATCGGCACAAACCGCACTAAGACTCAGGGAGTCTGGGTGCTGGAAGGATACTCAGCATGGGCACAGTAGTATCCTTAACACTTTCCCAGAGGGAATAGTTAATAGCGCAATAGACTACTATCCTCACGAACTGAAGTTTGAGAGAAATGCCACCACGGTCCTTCCAAGTAGGAATGAGTGGAAAAGGGGAAGGGTCACAACAAACAGCAACATTGAAGTGTATAGAGACGGCTCCAAGATGGATTCAGGGGTGGGAGCCGGCGTACTCTCGGCAGGTCTGGATATTTCAGAAGCATTCAGACTCCCGTCGTATAGCAGTGTGTTTCAAGCAGAGGTTCTTGCGATTGTTCAGGCGTGCAAATCGCTTGAACAAAGGAACATTACTGGGAAAGTGGCTATCTTCACCGACAGCCAGGCAGCGATAAAGGCAATCACATCGCCATACACAAGCTCTAATGCAGTGCATGCATGTAAACAAATTTTGGCTACGTTAGCTGAAGTTTTAGAAATATCCATTATCTGGGTCCCGGGTCATAAAGGGATCTAAGGTAATGAGAGGGCTGATGAGCTAACACGGACAGGCTCATCAGCAGAGAACGAAGAGGTATCTAGACTCGAAATCGGGGTACCCCTGCAAGTGGTCAAGGGGAACCTCCAAAAAATTTACTTTAATGAAGCACAACGGAAGTGGAAAGGTACCTGTGCAATATCGAGAGCCACCTGGCCGAACTACAGCGAGAGGAGGACAAGGGGTCTCCTAAGCAGGTCCAGAGTAGACACCTATAAGCTTGTAGCAGTCTGCACGGGTCACTGGACGATAAGTGGGTATTCCGCATAATGACCACTGCAGAAGCTGTAAAGACATTACTGCAAAAGAGACCGTTGACCACTTCCTGTGTAAGTGCCCCGCTATAGCCAGAACACGACTGAAAGTGTTTGGGACCCCTTTTTTGGAAAATCTAGGGAGAGTATCCGAATTAGGGATTCCAAGCATCCTGGAGTTTATAAACAGCTCTGGGTGGTTGTAGAATATACTCACAGCAGTAGGTTTCTACGAGCAACAAATCTAAAAATGTCCTCTATATTCACCCTGAGAGATCGTGTCTTACAACTCAATTTGGTCCGATACGTAACGTAAATTATATGCTCTGACCAAGCTGGGCTACTACAGCAATTTTATCTCATCAATACATTTCTGGGAAATAAGATCTTTGACAAGTTCCAGGGGAACAAGGAGCTCCTTCAACTCATACATCAAGAGCCAATTTATGCCAAGGCGATCTCGTTTCCTTGTATGTTACAATGCTCCGGAACTAATATTATACTTGTCGGGCTTATGGTATTCTCTCTACACTGACCAACATGGGTCAGTGTTATCGTGGCTGACCCGAGAGCCTACATTGCTCACATTGAATTACTCGGTAAGTGTGGGAGACGCATAGATTAGGACATGGGCATGTGTTCTGCAAAGATACCCGATCCGACGTCACAAATTTATTTTCTTGAAGGGAAAATAATCTAAAAGTTCGTATGTTCGTGTGTCTAAGATAAATGCAGTCTGTTCTAGTCTGTTAAGAGTCCCCACTCCCGAAGCCTATATGCATGCTGGGACGCTGTTTGCTTGATAAAAATATCGATCGGTAGCATGATGCATATAACGTTCAGAGCCTTTATTGAAATTGTCTAATCGCCTTGGGTGTCAAAAGGACGGTATTTTATCTTCTCAGAAAGATGCAGTTCTTGACTATGTTAAGCGGTGCTACTTCGAACAATTGTTTATAGCATGATGCGGTTTGCAGCATAATTTCTGTCGTCCCTTTTATAAGCAATTGGAAACACCAAGGCTGTTCAAATTAGCCACCTGTTTTTTTTTAATCTCAGTTGATAGGAAACCCGACACAGCGAGTTGGGTTTTAACTTCCAAAGGCAGGTGATCTATTCGACGTGAGATGAATTTACATGTAGTTGTTGTTGTTGTTAACAATGCATTGCCCTGCCCAGAGTGTATGATAATTCCGAAGATCTTCATCAAGCTCTTCTAACGGGAAACGCGCAGTTTCAACAGGGTTGGGCGGGAGAGACAGAGGGATTAGAAGAGTAGGTTCAATTGGACAATTGAAGAGATGTAGGGTATCATGGGGGGTCCTACCACATGCAGGGCATGTGTTTGAAATTGTAACATTCAGTCTGGATAAGTAAGAGTTTAACCTAACACTGTATCCAGAGCTAAGCTGTGCCATGGTGACTCTTGTCTCCCTTGGTAAGGTGCGTTATTCGGGCGGAAGACTGTTTAGTACGGGGTTCACAGGTAGAGATCTGAAAAAAGTGTCAACCGACTCGGTGTGGATGTCGGTTAGAGCACGCTTATGGTTCCGCAGACTTTATGACTTTATCTCAAAAGGGCTATATGTGCTTCAAAATCCGATTCCGCGAGTTGAAAATCCCGGCTCTGCGGCTCCCCCGAGTTAGTTTTTGTTCTTAAACGTCAGATTAATGTGCAAAGAAACCTGCTGCCATTATTCTTCTTGTAGCATGGGACACCACTGCGTATGACTCATTTCAATTGCTTACAATTCAAATCGACTAAATATTACGTACACGCCATGGTGCGTAGACGGAGAAATTCATGAAAATGGACGAATATAATTATAGTTAATTGTAATATTTGCTGACGGTTTTGCTGAGTGTTTGAGTTTCACGCCGTTCTTGTCATATTCGACTTAACCACATTGAATTGAAAACTAATTTCATTACTAATTTACATGACTCTATATGATGTGTGAAATTCACTTATAAGTTGTAATTGTTGTAACACAATGGCAATACATTAGCCAGAGAAAAGCTCTACGAAGAGCAAATTGAAACAAAAACAAAACAAGTATAAATTGTGGTATTAGCTCTCCAGTTTTACTCTGCATACATATATGTATGAGTGTATGTCATTATGGAGCAAGATATGGAGATGTAGCAATATGGGTATTTTCGCCGGCATACCAACTAAAATATTTTCAAGTACGGTTGACGCCCAGGGTTACCATTTTATCGTATTGTATTGGTATTGTATATTTTTGGGATCATATTTGGATTATTTAAGGATCATTTAGGCGCCAATTACGGATAATTTTGAGATCATTTTGGGTTCAATTTTGGTTTAATTTGGGACAATTTTGGGGTCATTTTCGGATAATTTTGTAGCAAGGTATGAAACCGATTAAAATAACGTTCTGGTTACGGTTTCGGTTTTGTAACGTGATTCGGTTTCGGTTCCGGTTTCGTTCTTCAACATTTATTTCGGTTCATCGTGAAAAAACATTAATATGGGTGATTGTTAATATGGTGATTTGTGAGACAAGCCTGGAAATTTGTTTTTCGGATCTCGTAAATTTTTTTCGTGGGCTCTCCTCAACTATATTTCAGAATTTTTTTATTGAGGTCAAAACGTTTCTTTTGTAACCTTGCTCTACGATCTTCCATGAAAATTTTTCATGGTACCTGTTTGTAAAAAAATACCAATGTTCCCACTAAAACCGTTTGGAACCGGTTCCGGCTTTTGAAACGGTTTCGGTTTCATTCTTTTTCAGATCAAAATAACGGTTACGGTTCCGGCTTCGGTTTTGAGAAATGAATTGGTTTTAATCGGCTACGGTTACGGTTTCAGTCCTTGTTTTGTAGTCATTTTGGGATAATTTTTGCGACACTTTTTGTTCAATTTTGGATCATTTTGGGAACATTGGGTCTTTTGGGGTTGTTTTGGGATTTTTTGTGATTATTTTAGCTTCATTTTGGGATCATTTTTGGATAATTTTGGGGTAATTTTCGGATCATTTTGGCTACATTTAATGGTCTTTTTGGGGTCATTTTGGTATCATTTTGGGGTCACATCGGAATCATTTTTGAATCATTTTGGGATCAGTTTAGTGTAATTTTGGGGTGATTTTGGGATTATTTTAGCGTAATTTTGGGATCATTTTGGGGTAATTTTCGGATCATTTTCGCTACATTTAATGGTCTTTTTGGGGTCATTTTGGAATCATTTTGGGGCCACATCGGAATTATTTTTGAATCATTTTGGGATCAGTTTAGTGTAATTTTGGGGTGATTTTGGGATTATTTTTGGGCCCTTTTGGGAAAATTTAAGTGTCTTTTTGGGGCCGTTGGGATCATTTTAGAACGATAATAGTATGCTTTTTGCCAAATTCCATCGTTCTATCGCAATCAGTTTAAAAGTTAGGACCAGTCAAATTTTCAAAAATGCCTTCCTTAAAAGTGGGCGGTGCCACGCCCCCTATAAAAAATTTATGGAAAAATCATAAGAGAATTACCAGGGGGATTCACCTATAAAATTATATAATTTTAGCCATTTCAGCTGCCGAGATAAGTCAATTTGTGTGATTTTCGAAATTTTCGATATCGAAAGTGGGCGTGGTTGAAGGGCGATTTTATCCACTTTCATCAGGTATACTCCCAACGATACTAGTATGCTTTGTGCCAAATTCGAAAAAGGGGGCGTGGTTATCATCCGATTTCGCCCATTTTCAATAGCAACAAAATTTAGTATACAAAATTTCATGCAAATATCTCAATTTTGACTCAAGTTATCGTGTACACGGACGGATAGACGGACAGACGGACGGACATGCCTTAATCAACTCCTCTTTTAATCCTAAGAACTTTTATATATGGAACTCTATATCTATCTCGATTATTTTGTGCCGTTGCATACAACCGTTATGTGAACAAAATTAATATACGCTTGTACTAGTATCTACTAGTACGCTGGGTATAAAAAGTGGGGAAAGTTTCTGACCGCCATTCAACTGGGAATGGCCAGAGCAATTCTTCTATGTGCGGTCCAAGCAGCTCACTACGTCCGGGAAAGCGTATCCTCTGGATAGCCAGTGAACGCCCGTTCGGTGGTGATCTAATGTGAGAAGGCGACAACCTGACAAGGCCACTCCGGCATAATTGGTTTAAGGGCTTACCAGGGGATTCCAACAGCAGCGTGTGTCATCATGAGATGCGGGTGCAAGCGGGCGTCTGTCTTGGATCAAGCGGCTCGCTATATAAATGTGTAACTTAAGTCCAACTCCCCGAGAAACGGGTTGTGCGTAGGGTTTGGAACTCACCAGATAAGACAAAAATTCCAATGAGATCTAACAACCGAGCCTCGGATATGAAAACTCTTTCTTCAGATAACGACCACAGCAAACGAACTAGGACTAAGATTAATGAAATTACGGCTCTTGGAAAGTCCGAACCCTTAATAGGGAAGGTGACGATGTCCACCTAGTTGAGGTCCTCAACAAGGCAAAATCTGACGTTACCGGTATACAAGGAATGCGATGGACGGGGCAAGGTTATAAGACCATCCGAACCTGCAATGTCTACTGGAGCGGCCATACTAATGAGCGCAGATTCGGCTTCGGTTTTGTGGTAGGAAAGAGTCTTGTAAAACATGTAGTGTCCTTCACAGCCGTGAATGAGCGTCTCTCCACAATCCGAATTAAACTACGATTTTTCACCATATCGTTTA
This sequence comes from Campiglossa producta, assembly GCA_964058755.1. NCBI lineage: Eukaryota > Metazoa > Arthropoda > Insecta > Diptera > Tephritidae > Campiglossa > Campiglossa producta. Next base: position 43,480,345 of record CAXKVI010000002.1, read on the forward strand.
TCTACGTGCACGCACCGACCGAGGACAAGGACGACGTGGAAAAGCGAAATTAGAAGAAACTTATGAGCGCTGCCCCCGTCATGTTATCAAAGTCATGTTTGGCGACTTTAACGCCAGGGTGGGCAAAGAGGGTGTATTTTAATTCCATTGTTTTAAAGTTCAGCCGGCGACGTTAAAAGCGAATGCAACGAGGAGCGTGTGTGAACACTACCGTGAGATGACCCGACGAATGACGGAAGGTTTTAAACCTGGGCCAAACTCCTGTAAAAATGTCAACGGCGACCTGGTGGTAGATGTTCAGAGAGTATTAGGGTTATGGAGGGATAACATCTCTGCCCTTCTAAACGGAGGAACAGAGCAACAATCCAGATAATCGAAGACGATGGAATCGAAGTTCCACAACCCGACTATAACGAGGTGCGAATAGCTATACCACGGCTAAAAAACAATAAAGCGGCGGGTGCTGATGGCCTGCCCGCTGAGCTATTCAAATGGGGCGGCGAGGAGCTGGTAAGGTGCATGCACCAGCTCTTGTGCAGAATATGGTCGGATGAATGCATGCCTGAAGATTGGGATCTAAGTGTTCTCTGCCCAATCCATAAGAAGGGGGATCCCGCAAACTGCGCCAACTATCGTGGAATCAGCCTTTTGAATATCGCATATAAGGTCCTATCAAGCGTATTGTGCGAAAGACTGAAGCCTGACGTAAACCGACTGATTGGACCTTATCAGTGTGGCTTCAGACCTGGTAAATCTACCATCGACCAGATTTTTACAATACGCGTAATCTTGGAAAAAAATCCGTGAGAAAAGGATCGACACACACCATCTCTTTGTTGATTTTAAAGCCGCCTTCGACAGCACGAAAAGGAGTTGGCTATATGCCGCTATGTCCCAGAAAAACTTATACAGCTGTGCAAAATGACGCTGAGCAGCACTACCAGCTTAGTCAGAATTGGGAAGGACCTCTCTGAGCCGTTCGAAACTAAGCGTGGTTTCAGGCAGGGTGACCCCCTATCGTGCAATTTCTTTAATTTGATGTTGGAGAAAATAATTCAAGCTGCGGAACTTAATCGCGCTGGAACAATATATTACAAAAGCGTACAACTGTTGGCGTATGCCGACGAGGTTAGGTTAGGTTCAAGTGGCTGCCGCAGAGGCACACCTAGGCCAGTATTAAAAGGCCCGTTGTGATACCACCAACACTAGGAAAGTCAGTTCCGGGACCCTGCCATATGGAAAATCCCGGTACTAACGGAATTCTCCACATAGCAGAATCCCGGGACTGACCTTCCTATACCGACACCGTTACTCCTCCTCGACCCATTTAGATGACTTGATGAAGGCCATCAGGTCCTTTATGCCCAGCTCCGTGACCTGGCGTAGGCTGACCAGGAAGGGAACTCCCAAAAAGCGCATTCTCGCGCCACTTAAAGCCGGGCAGTTGCAGATGAGGTGCTCCACCGTTTCCTCCTCCTCATCATCCTTACAACTCCTACAGCATCGTCGGTAGGGCACACCAAGTCTTTCTGCGTGCCTACCAATGAGGCAGTGCCCAGTTAATACGCCTATTAATATGGAGATTTCTCTTCTCCTTAGGGCATAAATTTGTCTTGATCTTTTATGATCCCATTTCGGCCAGGTTTCTTTGGATATCCGGCATCCTAGAGATTGCAGCCATCTTTCGTTGGCTTGGCGGAGTGTGTACTCCTTCAGCATAAGCTTGCATGTGGCAAACGGCATACCTAAGCGCTCTTTATCGCGAAGAACCTGCTTGGTCGTGCCCTGCCTCGCAAGTTCGTCTGCCCTACAATTTCCCTCAATGTCCCTATGCCCCGGGACCCATGTGTGGTTAACGCGATTCTGTTGGGCCATCTCTTGTAGAGATCGACGACAGCTGAGCGTCAGTTCAGAGTTGAACGAGTAAGAGCCAAGGGATTTGATGGCCGCCTGGCTGTCGCTGAATATAAAAATAACCAGTCTGATAGTGTGTTGGCCTATCCAAGCCGCGGCGTCCATGATTGCTGAAACTTCAGCCTGGAAGACACTGCATCACTGCAGGTAGTCTGAAGGAGAGCTCAAGGTTCAGATCCTTTGAATAAACCCCTCCTCCAACTCTGCCGTCTAACTTCAAGCCATCAGTATAAATGGAAGTGCCGCCATGAGTCGCGGGATTCCGATCCGTGCTCTCCCATTCTTCCCTGCTGGGAATGTTGATTTTAAAACCGCTATCTCAGACTGTTGTGGTCGCACAGCGATCTGTGCTCAGCGGAAGAAAGCTATAGGATCCCAAAATACAGGCGTGACCAGTAGTGCTTGCGCCCCAGCCGGACGTTTCCCTTAGACGTAGAGCCGATGCTGCTGCTACCCGGTGCCCTTCCAGATCGAGTGGCAACATGCCAAGAATGGCCTGGAGTGCTTCATTGGGCGTTGTTCTTAACGCATCGCTTATACAGATCATGCAATATCTGTGTACTTTACCTAGCAGATTAAGGTTTGTTGCCTTGCTCAGCGCAGGCCACCATACCACAACTCCATAGAGCATGATTGGTCGACTGATTGCAGTGTAGATCCTTTTGCATATTTTGGCGCTGAGCCCCCATTTCTTTCCAATGGCTCTTTTGCACGTGTAGAGTGCAATACACGCTTTCTTCTGGCGCTGAAGAACATTCTCCTTCCAGGTTAGTTTCCTATCCAGAACTGTGCCCAAGAACTTGGCTTTGTCAGACAAGTTCAGGTGCACGTTATTCAGTTTTGGTAGTATTAGCGATGGTATCTTATAGCGGTTGGTGAAAAGGGCCAGTTCTACTTTTCCCGGGTTGATGCTCAGTCCGCAGCGCGAGCACCATGAGGAAACCTCTCTCAGTGCTACTTGCATCAAGTCGCACAGGGTTTGTGGGAATTTGCCCCTATATACTATAGCTAAGTCGTCTGCATATGCCACTACCTTCCCGCCCCCCAGCTTGTGTCTCGCAGCATCGAGTTGACAGTGAGAAGCGGAGAGAGAACACCACCCTGAGGCGTTCCCCTTGTGACAAAGCGTGATAAGTCAACCGAGCCCAGTGATGAAACTATTCGTCTGCCCCTTAGCAGTTTATCAATAAGTCCAATAAGAGACATGCATATGCCCAGACTTGTTAAAGCGGTGTTTATAGCATCAGGGCTTATGTTGTTGAAGGCTCCTTCAATATTTAAAAAGGCCACAAGACAGTACTCCTTTTCATACAGCGATTTTTCAATAACAGAAACTAGGCTGTGAAGCGCAGTTTCTGTAGATTTCCCTTTGGTGTATGCATGCTGATAGCTACAGATCAGGTTGCTATCAATAGTAGAGGAGAGGTAGCCATTTATTATCCTCTCGAAGGTTTTGAGCACAAAGGATGAGAGACTGATCGGCCTATAGTCCTTGGGCTCGTAATGAGACGCCTTCCCCGCCTTAGGAATAACCACTACCGTGGCACTTCTCCAGGAGCACGGAATTTAGCTAAGAGCCAGGCAGGCCGTATAGAGAAATACCAGCCATTTGGCTGATGTCTCCAGCGTGTTTATGAGTTGTGCGGGAATAATCCCGTCTGGCCCGGCAGCCTTGAAGGGTTTGAGGCTTTTAACCGCCCACCTAACCTATTCCTCCGTGATGGGTATGTGTACTGCCAGGTTTGTTATAGGTGCTAGGGGTTCCTCATGCAAGTTCCCTGGGAAGTGCGTATTCAAGAGCAGCTCTAGGGTTTCCCTCTCCGTGCTGGTCCAGGATCCGTCAGGTTTGCGCAAATAGCTTGCGGCTGTATGAGTTTTTGAGAGCACTCGTCTAAGTCTCGCTGTATCGTCGACATTTTCGACCCCAGTGCAGAAATTTCTCCACGATACTCTCTTCGCCTGCCTCAGAGCTTTTTTGCCCTGAGTTTAACTTTATATTCGAGCCATTGAGTCGCCGTGCCAAGGCTCTTGGCCTTATTAAATTGTGTCCTACATGATTTACGGTGCGAGTCCAGGTCGTAGGACCACCAATGCGGCCTATGTTTACCGCGTGGTCTTGGCACTGGGCAAGCCTGCTCTAGGGCATTCGAGAGCGCCGTTGTAAAGGTCTTTGCCAGATCCTCCAACTCCCCTACTGATGAGGGGACTTGTGGGGGCAGTGCTGGCAAGTCCCTAGATGGTATTTCATTGTGTAGCTGCCAATTAGTGTTACGTGGGTTGCGTTTCATAACCGGCTGCTCAACAGAAAAGTCTAGAACTAATTCTACGTACCGGTGGTCGGAGAGTGAGTGTTCATCGATAACGCGCCATTTTCTGACCCACTCATAAGCGCCTTCGCTGCAAATAGTGAGATCTATGACCTCCCTACGGGTTTTAGTAATAAACGTAGGTTCGTTATCCACGTTGCAAACTACCAGGTTAGTTGTTAACAAATAATAAAACAACGACTCTCCTCTAGCATTGATATCGGAGCTTCCCCACTGGACGTGATGAGCATTGGCGTCAGTTCCGATAATAAGATGCCCCATGGAAAAATTTGCCACCAGGTCTTTTACCTCCCTCGCTGGCTCGGATAAGCTTAAAACCCTTAGTCCCCAAACCGCAAATCCTTGAGCTGTTGACCCAGGGTTCTTGGATGAGGACCACATCTATGTCGCCTTTAGAGAGACGACTGATTAAAGCAGCCGAGGCTGCTTTATATTTGTGCAGGTTTATCTGAATCACCACCAACATGAGAGCGCTCAGACTTCCCTGCCACCGCCGTATCGTCGAGTTCCACCTCGTCTGGAGGCTTATCTTTCAACGACGATTTGTTCAGACCACGATTTGGGAGATCCTACTAACTGTGGCAGTATCGACATTGGTGCGCTCAGGACTAGCTGCTATCACTGTGACGTTGAGGTCTTCCCCGTCCAGCAGGCTGTCTCCCATCTCTGAGCTGTTCACTGCTCCTTCGCCTTTTGACGTGGCAGATACCATACATTCCGAGTCGGACATCTCCGACTCCTCTACCGGCACTGCGATGTCCGAGTCCTCCGGTGTAGCCGAAATAGCAGCGCGCTGTGCATCGCCGCGGTATACGTGGATCACGATCTGACCCTTTGCCGTAGTGCACTCAGGGCAGGCCCTACCGCATCCTCGACCTGATTGACACCCCAGTCCTGCGTCGGGACAGACGGGTTCATGATCTTCAGCATCCTGATAATTCTCTCAGGTTCAGCAGGGATAGCAGGAATCCACGCTCTAGCCCTTGGCCGAGCCGGGATGTCCTCCCAGTCGACAATCTCGATTTTTACCCCTTGGTAGATCTGTTGTTGTTGTTGTTGTTGTTGTTGTTAACAATGCATTGCCCTGTCTAGAGTGTATGATCATTCCGAAGATCTTCATCAAGCTCTTCTAAGGAAACGTGCAGTTTCAACAGGGTTTGTCCAGAGGGACAGAGGGGTTAGAAGAGTAGGTTCAGATGAACAATTGAAGAGATGTAGAGTATCATGGGGGGTCCTACCACATGCAGGGTATGTGTTTGAGATTTGTATCATTAAGTCTGGATAAGTAGGAGTTTAACCTTACACTATATCCAGACCTAAGCTGTGCCAAGGTGACTCTTGTCTCCCTTGGTAAGGTGCGTTCTTCTTCAGCAATATCCGGTGGAGGACTGTTCAGAACGGGATTCACAGGTAGAGATCCGACAAAAGTGTCTACCGACTCGGTGTGGATGTCGGTTAGAGCCCGCTTATGATTCTGCAGATCAAACGGCAAGGTAATATGATGCCGGATCTCATCATAATGCTTACGGAGATGTTTCCTTATGTCTCTCGAGGGCGGATCTATGTCCAAAAGATGACGGTTTGGATGTGCTGGCTTGTGGCAGTTCAGAAGGAATTGCCTGCTAAGCATTTCCGCGCACTGAGAGAAATGCATTGAATGTTGTGACAATGTCACTATTAATAGCGACGAGTTTGGTGCAATATTCATTCAGAATGAGCGAGTTATCAAATATTATTTGCCCCCAATAAAAAGTAAAATGACATGTCAACCATTTCGATATGATGTACTGTTTTTTATATTTATGGATAGAATACTAATATATTTGAACGGCATGTCAATATCTATGGTCGTGATATGAATTTCTATTGTCGATATATCCATATCCATATTTACTGCATAGTAATAATGGTAGAGACAGCGTATTAATATATATGGACGAAATGTAAATTTTTCTTGGACGCATAATCATAATAGTTCAACAATTTTTACTATGGATTTCCTAACAATATTACAACTTGTTGGAGAGTTTTTTTAAATTAAAATTTTTTTGAATTTCTTATGTTGAACATTTTTCTAAAAATTTTATAATATGCCGTAGCCGAATGATAGAAGATTGGGCTGACGTGCCAGAGGAGCAGGGTTCGAATCCTACTGAAACCAGATGCCAAATTATAAAAAATTTTGTTTTTTAAACTATTTAGAATTTATCAATAGTTTATATGGATACCATTTCAATAGTGATTTATCAAAAAAGCATTGATGAAACATCCATATTCATTGATGGGACAGGATTATCAATTTTTATTTAATGTGATATCAATAATTATGGATGTTCGATCCATAGATTTCCCTCCGTGCGTGCTCTCTTACATTGAGCAGTCTTGCCTCTTGATGAAGGTGGGACTCAGGAGACATGAGAAGTCATCCCGTAGCAGTTCTGGTAGCGGCATTTTGACGGACTTGTAACTTCGTCCAGAGGTGTTATGCACGTTAGGCGACCATATGGGTGCAGCATAGTCAAAGGCTGGTCGGCCAATGGCCTTATATGTAGTCAGCAACGTTTCTTTGTCTTTTCCCCAAGTACTGCCGGCAAGTGACTTGAGGATCTTGTTGCGACCACGTACCTTTGAGACCATTGCAGACACATGACCAGCAGATGAGAAAGTATTATCCAGTGTCACCCCTAATAACTTTGGGTGGCTGACAGTTGGTAGCTTAGTGCCATCAACGAAAATGTCTAATTCATTTCTCACCTGGTGCGTCCATGTCGTGAAAAGCGTCGCCGTTGATTTAGTCGGAGATATCGTCAGATCTCGCTCAGTGAAAAACCTGGAAAGGTCGCAGAGGTAACCGTTGATTCTCGTACAGAGTTCATCAGTATAGGGGCCCTTCCCCGTCGCCATTATTGTACAGTCGTCGGCATATGAAACGACGGAGACGCCCTCTGGTGGTGGGGGCATCTTCGATAGATAGAAATTAAACAGTGTCGGGGATAGGACACCACTCTGTGGCACCCCCTGTCTAATACGTCTAGGTTTTGATGTTGCGTTTCTAAAGTTAACCGACGCCTGCCGTCCATTCAAATAATTAGCGGTCCATCTTTTTAAACCATCAGGTATCTGTGTCTCAAACAGATCTTGTATGAGAGTGGCATGGTTGACTGTGTCAAAAGCTTTCGACAGGTCAAGTGCCACTAACACAGTCCTGTGATTTGGTTGGTTTTGATTTAGGCCGCTATTTATTTGCGTTGTAATGGCATTGAGTGCGTTGGTGGTGCTGTGCAGCTTACGGAAGCCATGTTGATGACTAGCCAGGTGCAGATTTGCAGTATAATACGGGAGCAAAATGGACTCTAGCGTCTTCACTACCGGTGACAAAAGTGATATAGGGCGATATGAATCGCCTATGTTTGCCGGTTTTCTAGGTTTTAGTAATGGAACCACTCTCGCGTTTTTCCATATTTCAGGAATGACGAAAGTGTTCAGTGAAAGACTGAATAGAGCCGCTAAGTATTTGTATCCCTCCTGGCCTAGATGTTTCAGCATCTTCATGGAAATGCCGTCGGGGCCGATGGATTTTGAGGGCTTAGCCTGTCTGATGGCTTCCTTGACCTCTGAGGCAGTGATGACAATGGGCGTATTTTGGTTTTTATATTTACGCGCCTGTCGCATGGTTCTACGTTTAGCTCAATCGGGCGGGGAATGTAGTACAAATTGTCTACAGAAGGAGTTCGCACATCCCCTAGGGCCCTTCTTCACCCTGTCACCGAAAGTAATATCTACCTTATCCTTGTGTTGCGTTGGATTAGATAGAGCTTTGACCGTAGTCCATAATTTGCCAACACCATCAGAGAGGTTGCATTGCTCTAGGGGTTGTTTCCATTTGGCCAGTTTATGTTTATCGACCAACCTACGAATTTCCGCGTTGAGATCCCTTATACGGGGGTCTGCGGGATTGAGACTTCGCACTTCATCTCTTTCTCTAGCCATGGCCGCTGCCTCCGCGGGGAAATTTGGTCTTATTTGAGATATTCGACCCGCAGGAATGAAGCGTTTAGAGGCCAAGTCAATGATGTTGCGGAAGTCTCGTTCGCCTTTGCGTACGTTCGTAGGAATGGATAGAGCAGCCAAGGATTCGTCCGTATATGTCTGAAAACTGTCCCAGTCCGCCTTGGTAAAGTTAATATATGTACCATGCTCAGGTGTAATAAAGTCCGTCGGTCGTTCGATGTTAATGACTATTGGGAGATGGTCAGACGCCAACGTGAGTATGGGTCGCCAATTGGTGTTGTTCAATAGTCCTGCACTTACGATGGAAATATCTGGCGACGAAATTCTAATATGACCTTGGTAGATCTCACCCAGTCTTGCAGCTGCTGCCTGTACAGTGCGCAAGCGAATACCTTGATTCGGGGTAAATTTCGACCCGTAGTTGCCATCGCGGTCGTTCCCTTATTTGGATCTCTGGGGCCATGTCGTGAGACCACTGCCACAGACGTTAAAGACTTGGTTTCGGTACCGGCACTTACTAGGGCTTTAGCATCAGCCGTTGTTGGCTTCACTATGTTTGTACCGGTAATTACTTTGGGGATTGCCCCCTTGTTATCCAGAGCTAATCGACCCGTAGTTGCCATCGCTGTCGATCTCTCGGCTGATAAAGAAATGGAATTTGTCCTCCGACGTTGCGTTCTCGCTTGCTCCAGCATTTTCCTCCTCTGCTGTGCAGTATACATTGTTGTATCTTTAGTTTTAGGGTTTTTGTTACTATTTATCATCTTGTTCGTACGACCCCTCGCCGGGCAAGGCCAGTTTAGGGTCAAGGGAAGAGTAAGGGGAATGTGTCGTCCGCCGCGGCAGAGCCCCATACCGCGGTAAGGCCATAGTTACTCTCCGAGGCGGCCCGGTATCAGAGAGGCTCCGTTCGATTACAGCCACGATTTGCCTCCCGGCTACAAACGTCCAATGGGCAAGTGGTCGCATAACACTCTGGATTGGGAGGGGGGAAATCTTAGTCGTCGCGCCAGAGAGGCTTTGCTTCTCTCGTGATGTAGTACCGGCGGCGCTATGATCACAAGGGCAGCGTAGCCCTGTGGCTATCGACTTAAGCCCTCGTACCGCGGCAAGGTGTCCACCCTTCACGAGGGAACAACGACATCGAGAGAAAAATTCTTCGAAAGATTTATGGACCCCTAAAAGTTGGCGACGGCGAGTACCAAAGAAGATATAATGATGAGCTGTATGAACTTTACGCAGACGTCGACATAGTTCAGAGAATTAAAACCCAGCGGCTTCGCTGGCTAGGTCACGTGGTGCGAATGAACGAAGAAGCTCCGGCCCAGAAGGTATTCTTATCGGCACCCGCCGGTGGAAGTAGAGGAAGAGGGAGGCTACCTCTCCAATGGTAGGACCAAGTGGAGGCAGATCTGAGAACACGCGGTGTCTCCAATTGGCCGACCAAGAGCAGACTGGCGAAACATGTTAGACGGCCAAAAACGCCAAGGCGGTTAAAGGATATTTTAAGTGCGTAAGTAATTTGTTCGAGCATATCGTGTGAAGAGCTTAATTGTACTCATTCTATACCAGCATGGGTTTAAATGTATAGTACTTGCAAGGCACCTGAGTGAGATTCTCGGTGAAGAAAAGAATTGAATTATTTTTTTTATTTTTTTTAAGGAAAAAATAAAAAAAGTTCTTACAATGCCATCACCCATAATCGAACTCAGGTGTTTTACTAGCGTTTAATTACAGCTTTGTTCTAAACGAAACAATTGGGTATTTTTTCTGGGTTTCAGCGAGCCCGCAAGAACAACTGGTATGGTGAGGTATGCAGCACTGCCTCGGACAAAAAGGACCCTGCATAAAGGGAGATGTTGCGAACGGACGCAAGCCGCAGCTTATGGCAACCCTATCGTGAAGCAAAGAAGGAAGATAGACACCTATTCAGCAAAAAGAAACGTGAGTCCGAAAGACGTGAGTGTGAGGAGCTTGAGATGCTGGCTGACAGGAATGATGCCCGAAAATTCTCTGAAAAAATCCGGGTGTTGACGGAAGGTTTTAAGACCGGAGCAAGTTCCTGTAAGGACAATAATGGTGACCTGGTAACCGACGTACAGAGTGTACTTATATTATGGAGGAAGCACTTCACTACTAAATTGCGAGGGAGACGTTGGACCTGGTACTCCAATCGCTGACGATGGAAAAGTCGTCCCACCACCTGACTATGATGAAGTGAGGATAGCTCAAAAACAACAAAGCGTCTGGAAAAGACGGACTATCCGCCAAGCTGTTCAAACACGGAGGCGAAGAGCTGGTAAAAAGCATGCGTCATCACTTATGCGGAATATGGTCAGACGAGTGTATGCCTTCGGATTGGAATTTAAGTGTGTTCTGCCCAAACCATAAGAAAGACGATCCCGATAACAGCGACAAGTACCTGATTCCGCGGTACTTCTACTGAATATCGCATATAAGGTTCATTCTAGCGTATTGAGTGAAAGACTGAAGCCCATCGTAGACAAACTGATTGAACCTTATCAGTGTGGCTTTAGACCTAGTAAGCCTATCATAGACCAGATTTTCACGATATGCCAAATCCTCGAGAAGATCCATGATAAAAGAATCGACATCACCATCTCTTTGTCGATTTCAAACCCGCTTTTGATAGCGCAAAAATTAGTTGCCTGTATGCCGCCAAATGACGTTGATCAATACCAACAGCTCCGTCAGAATCGGGAAGGACCTCTCTGAGCCATTTGAAACCAAACGAGGCTTCAAAAATGGCGACTCCCTTTCGTGCGATTTCTTCAACCTGATGCTGGAAAAGATAATTCGAGCAGCAGAGCCAAATCGCAATGGTAGAATATTTCACAAGAGCGTACAATTGCTAGCGTATGCCGATGATATTGATATCATTGGCCTTAACAGCCGCGCAGTAAGCGCTGCCTTCTCTGGACTGGACAAGGAAGCAAAAAAAGTGGGTCTTGCGGTCAACGAGGACAAGACGAAGTATTTGCTGTCATCAAAGAAAGAATCGGCGCACCTGCGCCTTGGCAGCCAAGTAAGTGTTGATAGCTACAAATTTGAAACGGTGAGGGACTTCGTCTCTTTGGGAACCAGCATTAATACCGAAAATAATATCAGTCTAGAAATCCAACGGAGAATCCCTCTTGCCAACAAGTGTTACTTTGGGCTAAGTAGGTAATTGAGAAGTAAATTCCTCTTTCGACAAACAAAGATTACGCTCTATAAGTCTCTCATCATACCAGTGCTGATGTACGGCTCAGAATCATGGACAGCGTCAAGAAAATATGAGATTGCCCTTGGAGTATTTGAGAGGAAAGTTGTCCGTGATGCCAACGGTGAGCAACGAAGGAAATTTAACGATGAGCGGTACGAGCTTTACGCAGACCTGGCCATAGTTCAGCGAATTAAAGCCCAAAGGCTCCGCTGGATGGGTCATGTCATGCGAATGGACAAAGAAGCTCCAGCCCAGAAGGTTGTCCTATCGTCACCCGAATGCGGCAGCAGAGGAAGGAAACAACAAGTGGAGGATGACTTGAACTCCCTTGGGGTTTCCAATTGGCGTCCGTTATTGCTAAAACGGAATGGCTGGCATGCTTTGATGCTGTTAAGCGTCAGTAATGATGCAAGCCAAGATTAGAGAAGAGATGACGCCAAAGGTAGTGCAGTGCAACTTAATGGCTGATCCATGTGTATGGAATGCATGGGGTGAAAAGGATCAGGCAAAGTACCTATTTATTTATTATACACATTCAATTTGTTTATGACCGTATAGTTTGTTGTGAACAGAACTTACACTATAGGTCTCGTAAAACTACATTACCTTCAATTAATTATACCCTGGGTTCATTCAACTAATTCAAGACATCCTTAAGCTCATTTATACTATTTTAAATCCTATGTCATGTCCAAAAATGCATTTGTTCCCATTGCATCTTGAGAATGACGCGCTTACCAAAATTTGAACATTTCAAAAGACAAAAATAAGAGCGCCAGTCGGCTTGTGTGTAAGTTAAATAGTTCGAGAGCACAGAGAGAGCAAAATCATAATCATAATAATGCTCCTTTTGATGACTCTCGACCTGTTTCCGCGTTTTAGAACACACCCAACCGTTAACCGACTTTTGACAGTTCTATGTGAAATAGTAGAGGGAAAATAACAAAAGCGAAAACAAAAGCAATGTGTTATTGCACAACAACAAAAACATTGACACAAACGGATGCTGTAAAGGAGTCTCACAACCTCCCCAAGCACTTTGCCACATGTGAATTCCGCTGAGTGTTGAAGGCGGCGACGGCACCCAAACAAACTAACAAGTATGGCATGAATGACGACGGAAACAGACCACTATGAATTGATAAACAAGAAAAGAAGGAGAAGCAGAAATGGCAAAAAATGCACATACATTTGATTGCGAATGAGTAGTAAAATGAAATTGATAAATATCTTGAAAAAAAGGAAATACGAAAATTTGTTGGCTGCTGTAGGAGAAAAGCTTTGCAGGATGAATCAGTTGGATTGGAAGCAGCGCGAGCAGCGTTTGTTTATCGCGTGAGAAAAGCTAGACAATTAACGGGGTTTTTAAATTAAAAAACAAATAATAATTAAAATTTATTAGGAAACCGCAGCTAAAAACACATAACTAAACGGCAGTCTAGGTATCTCTGTGTGTGTGAAAATTTGAAATTGGTATTAGTGAGTGATTTTTGGGCACGCCAAATAAAATTGTAAAAGTGCTTTTCAGTAAGCTCCAACGCTAACCTAAATACTATCCCATAAATGAAAAGTGCAAACGTATTGGTGCTGGAAAATGTGAGTGATTGCAGTGAAAAGAAAAATGATGATGCGTTATCTAAGAAAATAATAAAAAAGACGCCCCAAAAAGTATGTGTCCAAGGCAGTGAGTGAAATAAAAAATTTTCCATGAACTTTCTGTGAATTTTCTACGAAAAGCACATGGGCAAGATAACGCAATTACAGCATAGATTTGTATACATAAATGGAGAGCATATACTAGGTGTGTACATTAGAGTGTACGGTAATTCTTAAGTTCGTACTTTGATTGTAGTTTTAGATTATTAAGTATCCAAATGATAAATCTTAGTTTATGCAATTCTACATCTGAGAGGACGTCAACAATTTGTAGAACTGCAAAGAAGAGTTTTCTGCCTCCATTAGAGGTCCCGATTGCTGGGAGAGACTAAATAGCTTGTAAGTTCAAAAACTGAAGGATCACTGTAAATTTATCATATACAAGAGTTTGCTCAGTGGTTGAAATTCAACCACGAAATCTTATTTTATTTTCCTACCTTTTTGCTAATTCTTAAATTTTCCTTTCTTTTCCATATTTTTTATATTTTTCGTTTCCATACATTCCTATTATTTTTGCCTTTTCCTCCCTCTTTACACCATTCAGTAACATAGTTTCAATGTTGATAATAATTTATTCTACTTAGGTCGTCTTCATACGTATTTCTTTCCTTTGTTGTTGGTGTTGTAGCGAGGTGTAGCTCTGCCTAAATGTCAGACAGGGTCCCCCCGAGTGTATTGTTCTTGGCCGGGTCGATATAAGAAAACGGCCGGGTCGTTTCGGCACGATGGGTACAGCACAAGTACTGGTACCGTTCTCGTAGAACCGGCAATACAAGAAACTAGCCGTGTAGGCCATGTAGGTCATTTAGCGTTACCCAGGGTGCACCAACGGGGAGGCGACCTACTCTTACACCCCTATTGTTATTATTATTTCCTTTCCTTTCATTTGCTTTTATGTTAGCGTTACGGAAATCAGCATTCCTTTTACGCTTAAGTAGTATTAAAATCCCTCACGGTACTTACAAACTATCCCCTGACCAGAATTTCCAGGTCATCAGCATAGTCTACAACTTGATGGTCCCCGCTATCGAGGTCGTGGAGCAAGTCGGTAACGAATATGACAAAGACAAAGAAAACCTCTTCAAGTGAGATACTCCAAATCATCAAATATAAATGATGGAAAAGATAAAAATTCCACCGAAGTGAAAAGCAAAATGTTAATATATGCAGTCAGGACGCATCCAGGCCTTAGATCAGTGGTGTCCAAACAAACACGGTCATATTTTGTAGTAATATGCAAATAACATTGTACGCCTTACTCTCTCTCTTTCTCTCTCCACGATAACCGGTTTATAGCGTGCGTCTGTTATAAGATCGACTAGGTCTAGGAAGCTAGAAGGAGAGTTGCGAGCACAACGAATGATTTTCCGCTTGAAAAGATCAATCCTGCAATATTCCACTCGACATGGGCTATATTTTTCCCCGCTAGATCGCACTGGAGTTGCTTTATTTGCAAAATCCGTATTTAGTTTAGTTACAAAGTAGCTATATTTATGATCCGTTGTTATAAGCTTCGCAGATACAGTCCCATCCTCTTTTCGTTGTGAGATATGGCTCTTAGGTACCTGATACGAGCCTAATTCACTATTTAGAAATAGTTTGGACCATTATGTAACTTGGAAAATATCTTTGGATAAAACCCCTAATCTTAAGGGAGATTTCACCTTATATGGGTCCCAGCTCATAGGCCCTCATAGGTCGACCTTGACCCCAGTAGATAATTACTTGACTCCGACTTTTTTAGTTAAGAGAAAAAAGAGATAAAATAGTTCAAAATTCAGTCATTTTCAAATATCTGTAATTATATTACAATGTACATTTGGGTGATTCAAAAAAAATGTCAACTTGGTCTTACCCCCTAAAAAGTTAGGTATTGATGAGAAAAACAATCCTTGCAAAAAATTTGCGTTCTAACTTAACCCTTAGGGGTGGCTATTTTTTTCGCCCTTTCCCAAACATTTTGTATGGGGAAAAATGGCATTTTTTTTTCAAAGTGAATTTTATTTTAATTTTTGAACAATCTTAAAGTTGAAGTTTTGAAGCTTCCAAAATGATGTGCCATGTGCGATTATCTTAACTATTAAAATAATTACAGCCATTTAAAAATGTCTGAGTTTTGTACTGTTGTAAACACATATACAGTTACACGTATAAAAACTAGTAAAGTAAGAGTATGAAAAACTTTCAAAAATTTAAAGAAAATTCATTTTGAAAAAAATGTCACTTTTTCCCATACAATTTGTAGGGCGAAAAAATAGCCACCCTAAAGGGTGAAATACATAAAGCTTTGTAAACCTCGCCTGACATTTGCTACCTCAAAACTTTGCGTCCAACTTTAGAGGTATGCTACAATGAACGCCTTGACGCTTCTCTTTTATACATCTGTTTTCGTTATTTATTTCCTTGCATTCAGAGTGTTTTGGTTAATTTATTAATTTAATAGAGAAAAAATGAATTAATTATTATTTTCTGCAACTTTTTATTCTTTAATTAAAGCAAAGTCATCAACATCTGATTGTCAAAGCAAGCAAAATTTGAGAGTTTGGCAAATTTCAACCTCGCTTCAACTTTGAGGTCTCCAATTTGCCATGCTTGGTTTAAATACGTATACTGAACTTTTCTGTCAAAGTCAAAGTTTGAGGTAAAGCCAAAATAAAGTTTTATGTAACTGACCCTTAAGGGTTAAGTTAGAGCGCTAATTTTTTGCAAGGCTTATTTTCTCATCAATACCTAAAGTTTCAGGGGGTAAGACCGAGAAAAAACCTATTTTTTTATTTGAATCACCCTAATGTATATAAAGTTACTTACATAAATAAGTATGCACCTTTTTTTGGCAATTCTCACCAATTTCGGATTCAGAAAATTTATTTTAACTAATTTTTTCTGAAAAAGTTGATCACGATCTAATAAATAAACTATAAACTGCGTTTCCAAAATGTGTAAAAAAAATTTGGAAAAATTCGACGAATTTTCATGGAAATTTTCAAATTTTTCCTAAGAATTTTTAGAATTTTTTTGAGTATGCAGTTTTGTAGCCCATTCAATTTTAGTATAGTAAGTCTCAAGTCCGTAAAAAATTTTCCTGAAGGCCTTCATTGGTTTTTTCCATATAAAAAAAATTACGCCCATCAAATTATATGGAGGAAAATCAAAGTCCTCAGGAAAATAATCAGCGAAATTTCTTACATACTTTTGACTTACACCTTATTGCACTAAAATTGAATGAGCTACAAAACTGCATACTCAAAAAAATTCTAAAAATTCTTGGAAAGAATTTGAAAATTTCCATGAAAATTCGTCGAATTTTTCCAAATTTTTTACACATTTTGATAATATAAGTTATAGTTTATTTATTCGATCGTGACAAGCATTCTGAGAGTAAATTAGTTAAAATAAATTTTCTTAAGAAGAAAACGGTGAGAATTGCCAAAAAGAGGTGCATACTTATTTATGTGAGTAACCGTATATAAATCCAGACAAAATTTATATAGGTATGTAGCATTTAAGCTGTGCAAATGATGTATATATGCAGCAGTATTTTCTGCTAATTTGCCAAATGCGACTTTTGTCCACAAATACTCCAACGCATACAAGTAAATAAAATAGTGGTCATACATACATAAGTATATAAGTATGTCATACGAAAAAAACTAAAATGTACACGAATGCAAAATCTTGCGTTGAGCATGTGCCAGCCTATGTGTGAAAGTTTGTTGCCGTGTTTCTGCGTTGGCAGTTGTGGCATGCTTTAAATGAGTGTTGTGGCATACAGCAGCACTGACAAGCCCACCAACACAAACAATTGCTCCACCACTATCATCACCAACATCACCATCATTAGCAGCAGCATCAGTAACGACGGCATAGTGCGATGCCCGCAACATTACTCGTATGCCGTAGTAAGTAAAATCGGTAAGTAGAAAATTTCATACATTTACACATAAGTACACGCATTTGTGTGCAGATAATGTAGCGTAAATGCTTAGCGTAAAATTTTGAGTGGCTCAAAGTCATTGCTAATAAGGTTAGACAAATTTGTAAATGTTATTTCAAAAGAAACTAATTTAAAAAGTCTTTCCAATGCATGTCGCATGAATTAAGCAGTTCAAGGAATTCTGCGAGCGCAAAAATTATGAAGTGTGTAGAAGCTTAATTATGTATTTATGTATGTTTTATAAACCTATTTAGGTGCCAAGAGTCATATGTGAATAATGTAATGTACTTTTAGGCGCCTAGTCAATTTCTATTAAAAATTTAAGCTGTAAATATAATTTGAAGGTACACATCGTTACCTTAATTCACAAAGACGGATTGCGTCATTTATTGACGTTTAACCACCTAGGCGATTTTGACCGTTTCGTATCAAAGCAAGCCAGTCATTCTATTTTAGCGATAACTGGCGCCAATTGGAAACCTCAAGGGAGTTCAAGTCATCCTCCACTTGTTGTTTCCATCTCAGTTGAGGCCTCCCCCTTCCTCTGCTGCCGAATTCGGGTAACGATAGGAAAACCTTCTGGGATGGAGCTTCTTTGTTCATTGGCATAACATGGCCTAACCAGCGGAGGCTTTGGGCTTTAATCCGCTGGACTATGGTCAGGTCTGCGTAAAGCTCGCACAGCTCATCGTTAAATTTCCTTCGATACTCTCCGTTGGCATCACGGGAAGGATCAGAAATCTTCCGGAGAACTCTTCTCTCGAATACTCCAAGGGCCATCTCATCTTCCCTTGACATTGTTCATGATTCTGAGCTCTACATCAGGACTGGTATGATGAGAGACTTATAGAGCGCGAACTTTGTTTGTCGAGAGAGGACTTTACTTCTCAATTGCCTACTTAGTCCAAAGCAACACTTGTTGTCAAGACTGATTCTCCGTTGGATTTCTAGACTGATATTATTTTCGGTGTTAATGCTGGTTCCCAAATAGGCGAAGTCTCTCACCGTTTCAAACTTGTAGCCATCAACGGTGACTTGGCTGCCAGGGCGCAGGTGCGCCGATTCTTTCTTTGATGACAGCAGATACTTCGTCTTGTCCTCGTTGACCGCAAGACCCACTTTTTTCGCTTCCTTATCCAGTCCAGAGAAGGTAGTACCATCTGCATACGCCAGCAATTGCACGCTCTGGTAAAAGATTGTACCATTGCGGTTTAGCTCTGCTGATCGAATTATCTTCTCCAGCATCAGGTTGAAGAAATAGCACCAAAGGGAGTCGCCCTATCTGAAGCCTCGTTTGGTTTCAAATGGCTCAGAGAAGTCCATCCCGATTCAGACGAAGCTGTTGGTATTGTTCAACGTCATTTGGCAAAGCCGTATAAGCTTTGCAGGGAAGTCAAATTCAGACATGGCGGCAGATAGGCTGTCATAAGCGGCTTTAAAATCAACAAAGAGATGGTGTGTGTCGATTCTTTTATCATGGGTCTTCTCCAGGATTTGGCGTATCGTGAAAATCTGGTCGATGGTAGACTTACCAGGTCTTAAGCCACACTGATAAGGTTCAATCAGTTTGTCTACAATGGGCTTCAGTCTTTCACACAATACGCAAGAAAGAACTTTATATGTTAAGAAGGCTGATTCCGCGGTAGTTGGTGCGGTTAGCGAGATCGCGTTTCTTGTGGATTGGGCAGAGCATACTTAAATTCCAATCCTGAGTCATGCACTCGTCTGACCATATACTGCATAAGAGCTGATGCATGCTTTTTACCACCTCTTCGCCTCCGTGTTTGAACAGCTCGGCGAGTAGTCCGTCTTTTCCAGGCGCTTTGTTGTTTTCGAGCCGGGGTATAGCCATCCTCACTTCATCATAGTCAGGTGGTGGGACGATTTTTCATCCTCAGGGATTGTGGTATCGGGTTCGACGTTTCCGCAATATAGCAGTGAGGAGAAGTGCTCCCTCCATAATTTAAGTACACTCTGATCGTCGGTTACCAGTAGGTCGATTCCCTAACTATTTTATCGCCAAGTGTTAGCGTTAATTCTGTTTGACGCCATTTTTATCGCTTTTCCCTATTCTCTAAGTGTTAACTACACTAAAAGTCGATAAACTTGATCAGCTGTTTTCGCTAACACTTTTATTGTAGCTAGTTATCGCGAATTAATTTGATGGTGTTTAAAAGTGTTTAATAGAAAATAATAAATTAGAATTGAAATAAAAATGTCTTTTAAGTTTTTGGCGCTTTATTTGGTGCGAAATATTGAAAATATGGAAGTGCGTTAAAGGCAAGTTAGAGAATCGCAGTTTCGTTAAGAACAAACGCCAAACCCTGGCGAAAACCTAAACGCTTGGCGAGTGGTTAAAAGTTAGGGAATCGGGCTACAGGTCGCCATTATTGTCCTTACAGGAACTTACGTGTTTTTCATGCATTTATATTGCGTATTATTCGCATTATATTGTAATTTAGTGTTAAATAACGCGAGTGAACATAAATTTATGTGAAAAAATATGAATGTTAACAGCACATGCATCCTGTGCTCACATCATTGGTTGTCAAAATTTGGCCTAGCCCTCGGGGCAGTTAGGTGGCAACCCTAGGTGCGAACTCACTTTAAAGACATCATGGTTGATATCCGGCTGAAAGTATCTTTTATTTGATACCCTTATGTTGTTGTTGTTGTAGCGAGGTGCAGCCCTGCCTAAATGTCAGACAGGGTCACCTCGAGTGTATTGCTCTTGGCCGGGTCGATATAAGAAAACGGCCCGGGTCGTTTCGGCACGATGGGTACAGCACAAGTACTGGTACCGTTCTCGTAGAACCGGCAATACAAGAAACTAGCCGTGTAGGCTATGTAGGTCAATTAGCGTTACCCAGGGTGCACCAACTGGGAGGCGACCTACTTTTACACCCCTTGATACCCTTATTGGCATATCTTGCTCAATATTTAAAAAAATGAGATAGGTGGCAACCCTGTAAACCGATCCAAGTGGAAGAACCAAAATAAAAAGTCTTAGAATCAAGCATACTATATGTATATTTGCCAAATTTTAGCGAAATCGGTCAAGCGGCCCAAAATGATCCCAAATTGATCCCAAAATTAACCCAAAATGACCCCTAATTCATCCCAGAATGATCCCAAAATGAATCCAAATTATACAAATACAATAGGGTAAAATGGCAACCGTGGCCGGCAGCCCTACTTGAAAATATTTTAATTGGTATGTCGCCGAAATACTTTATTAATATTCCCATTTCTTTATGCCGTTACAAACCCCCGTTACGTGAACAGACTACTTTGAGTACAAGTAAACTTGAATATAAACAATTTAATTTACTTTCCCATATCGTAACCGGAACATTATCTTAAATCGGGCTGCTTTTTCTTAATACGTCTAAAATGTTACGCATACGCCATGGCACACCGCACCAAACCACCAAACCAAATGTGTAGTCGGATATCAGATTCTATAGGAATTCAAAAGTCTTTCGACTGTACTTTAAAACATAACTGTTAAATAATGATTACGATTAGTAATCGGTTAGATTATTTTCTAAAAAGAATTGTAATGATTATTTATAATGCGTTTGAAATATTGGGATTACGTAATGATTACGATTATAAAGAATCAATAAATAATCATTATTACTCTAGATTACTGAAAAGAATCCAAAATAATCAAAATAAATAATTGATTCTATTCAGCGATTCTTTTTGATTATTTTTGATTCTTTTCAATCCAAAAGTTGTTTGGTATTTTGGATTGAAAGTAATAACAAAGAATCGCTGAAAAGAAACAATTATTTATTTTGATTAGTTTTGATTATTTTTGATTCTTTTAAGTAATCATGATTATTTTTTGATTCTGTATAATCGTAATCATTATGTAATCTAGTTGGGACCAAGATAATAGTAATGTAATCAATTATTTCACTATGAAATACAAAGTAATCAGATTACTAATCATTACGATTAGTAATCAAAACTTAACAGGTATGCTTTTAAAAAGGTAATCATTTCATTAAAAAAAGTTTAAAAAAGTTGTATTTACCAGATAAAAAAAGTTATGAAATGAAAGCTCTTGAATATTGCCCAAAGAATTTCATTGTACTCTGTAGCTGAGTGGATAGCACTAGAGTACAAGTATGTAGGTTAGACTGCGCCAAAAGTGTATGGAAAAACTGAAGAATCGAAATTTGATATGCATACCTTCTATATCCAGAAAGTAACCTGTATAAAAATTGCATGCAAATATCTCCATTTTTACTCAAGTTATGGTATACACGGATAGACGGACATGCCTTAATCAACTCCTCTTTTCAACCTAAGAACTTTAATTTATGGAATTCTATATCTATCTCGATTATTTTGTGCTGTTACGTAGCACCATTGTATGGACAAAACTATAATACCCTTGTACTAGTACTAGTACGCTGGATATAAAAAGTACACCAATCAAGTTAGAGGAGAAAAGGGCTTCACCCACATTTTATCTTTTTACATTTTTTAAACATAACAATTAGAAAACCAAATTTTGAAGAGCCAAACATCGGTAAGCGGGATTTTTTTTACTTATGTCCTACTCTCTTCAAAAATGTTGGTATGGCCCCATACCCAGAAAAAAAGGACGTGTGGCACTCGGGGACTGCCACGGCAAAGCTATGGCATATCACTTTTTATCAACTTATGCAATTATAAACAATCTATTATATATAAATGCGCAAACATAACAGGTTTCTCTGCAACATAACAGGTTTTGCAATAACCACAATTCTAAGGTATATAAAATTTGGTATGTATAGATATGTCTCGCCGAGCAGGGTGTGCGACAACAAACCAAAAATTAAAAAAAATTAATTATATTATGAAATGCTAAACACGCATTCACCTTATAGAGCCGCTGTTATGTGTGAATGTACGTAGGTATGACCACTTGCATTGTTGTGTTTGCATTCATTGCAATTGTGTGTGTAGTCATGAAAACTTGCATTGATTGCTGTTGCTGAAAACGAGAGTTGTTTTGTTTCAACTTCTTGGCGCTTACACAAAGTGTTTACAAAAACAAAATCTGTGGGTAGGTAGTCAGAGAAGCAAAAAAAAAAAAAAAAAAATAGAATAAAATAAAATAAAATAAAATAAAATAAAATAAAATAAAATAAAATAAAATAAAAAAATTTAAATAAAATAAAATAAATAAAATAAAATAAAATAAAATAAAATAAAATAAAATAAAATAAAATAAAATAAAATAAAATAAAATTAAATAAAATTAAATAAAATAAATTAAAATAAAATAAAATAAAATAAAATAAAATAAAATAAAATAAAATAAAATAAAAACTAAAATTAAATAAAATAAAATAAAATAAAATAAAATAAAATTAAACAAAAAAATAAAAAAAATAAAATAAATCAAAATAAAATAAAATAAAATAAAATAAAATAAAATAAAATAAAATAAAATAAAATAAAATAAAATAGAATAAAATAAAATAAAATAAAATAAAATAAAATAAAATAAAATAAAATAAAATAAAATAAAATAAAATAAAATAAACTAAAATAAAATAAAATAAAATAAAATAAAATAAAATAAAATAAAATAAAATAAAATAAAAGAAAATAAAATAAAATAAAATAAAATAAAATAAAATAAAATAAAATAAAATAAAATAAAATAAAATAAAATAAAATAAAATAAAATAAAATAAAATAAAATAAAATAAAATAAAATAAAATAAAATAAAATAAAATAAAATAAAATAAAATAAAATAAAATAAAATAAAATAAAATAAAATAAAATAAAATAAAATAAAATAAAATAAAATAAAATAAAATAAAATAAAATAAAATAAAATAAATAAAATAAAAAAAATAAATCAAAATAAAATAAAATAAAATAAAATAAAATAAAATAAAATTTAAAAAAAAATAAAAAATAAAAAAAATAAAATAAAAAAAAAAAATAAAAAAAAATAAAATAAATAAAATCTATCTATCTGTTATATATAAATGCGCAAACATAACAGTTTTCTCCCTTTTTCGCAATAACCACAATTCTAAGGTATATAAAATTTGGTATGTATCGATATGTCTCGCCGAGCAGGGTGTGCGACAACAAACCAAAAATTTAAAAAAAATTAATTATAATATGATTTGAAAATCACACCACTACAAGTGCTATACACGCATTCGCTTTATAGAGCCGCTGTTATGTGTGCATGTAGGTATGACCACTTGCATTGTTGTGCTTGCATTCATTGCAGTTGGGGAGAGTCCGAGTGTGAGTTGTTTTGTTGGCAGCAATAATAAACATGAGCCAGCCCGTCAACTTTATTGAGCGTGGTACAAACAGTGTTTACAAAAACAAAATCTGTGCGTGGTTATTCAGAGAAGCAAATGCTTGCTCAGACATGATGTTTTGAAAAACAAAAGCAAAAAGCCCTTCGTGGCTAGACTTAGTGAAATAAAATAAAAAGGAAAATTGATAAAACTAAAAAAAGTAAAATAAGAAATAGAAAAGTGATTGAAAGTAAAAAAAGAAATTTGTTGGAAATGAAAGGAAAGGAAAGAATATAAAATAAATAAAAATAAAGCAAAATGAAATAAGAGTATAAAATAAAGGAAAGAATGCGAAAGGAAAGGAATAGATAAAAGGAAAATAAAGGTAAGATAAGGTAAGGAACGGAAAATATGAGAGAAAAATCAAAGCCAAATAAAGGTAGGGAAAGGAAAGGAAAGGAATGGAAAAGAAAAAAGGAAGGGAAGAAAGGAAATGTAATGTAGGTAAAGGAGTGGAAAAGATAGCAAATAGAGAAAGACAAAGAAAGGAAAGAAGAGAAAAAGAAAGAAAAGAAAAGGTAGCGAGGAGGAAGGTACGGAAAATAAATTAAAATAAAAAGAATGAAAAATAAAGGAAAGAAAGGTAATGGAAAGCAAAAAAAATAAGTAAAGGAAATGAATGGAAAAGAAAGAAAACTAAAGTAGTTACGGAAAAGAAAAAAATAAAGTAAAGAAACGGTAGGAAAGGAAAGGTAGGAAAAGGAAAGGTAAGGGAAGGAAAGGTAAGGAAAAAAAGTGAAAGAAAATAAAGGTAAGAAAAAAATAAAATAATAATTCGTCTATGTGTATGTATGGGACTGAACTATGTACTTCGAAAGGCACGGGCAGAATTTTAGATTGAATGGTTTGATTCACATTTGGAACTTTATACTGTATAGGACTATATACTCTTTAAAGTAGTCAAGCAATATGTAATTTATCACAGAAGGAGTCCTTTAGCCCGTTTCTATAACCTTTCGTTACAATAACGATCGATTTGCTATCGCAAGGCTCGTATCGCTTTCGATATGAAAAATGTAACACACTCAATTCACCTTGCGATAAAATAGTGGTGAGTTTTTATCATATCGATGGAATAAACGAAATGGAACATAGCAATTATCATTAATAGCAAAAAAGTATAATAACAAAGAAAGTGCAGTGAATTGTTAATAATTAAGGTGATTGTTTACTTTACCTGTCAACTGCTAAGGGGGAAGGGGCTCAAAAGATGGGGTTTGGCCTAAGGATCACGAATCCGGAAGTGCTTTTTTAATATTTTGCTTCTCTGAAGAGAGAAGTTGCAAGTTTTCATGTGGTTGTTGTAGTAATTTTATTAGGCTGTACCACGGTTCAGGCAACCACCCGGACTTGGGATGACGTAGCCCAGGGTTAGTTTTTATAAGCGCGGCCGAAGGCCTCCAGCTCAGAAAGGTGTTTCGCACATAAATACCATCGGACCCGGGACATTTTTTGGTTTTTTGACCATAAATTTTCACAATAACAAAATATTAAAAAAGCGCTTCCGGATTCGTGATCCTGAGGCCAAATCCAAATACCTTTTTAGCTTTCATTAGCTCCAAAAGTTGTACTTTTTGGTTTTTTTGTAATGTTTCCCCTCCTGTTTTTTTTTCTATAAAATAAAAAATTAATTAGAAAACAAAAAATCTAAATTAGTTACCAACGAACTTCAGTCATTTTCGTTTTAACGTATAATATCACGACCTTCGGAGCTAGTGATATGTATAACGCAAGAAATATCGAAAATACATACTCACCACTCATACAGAAACACTACCTTGCGATAACTATGAATCAGGGTTGCATTTTACGATGTAATTCGTAAAGCAAGGATACAGAAACGGGCTACTTATCCGTTTTCTTCTAATATGTTAAAAAACCTCTCTTTAATAAACATCGTTGAAAGACCCTCATCTGCTGGCGGCACACTTTCTTCTAAATAAAAATCCAATACCGTGGCCCAGTTTTTATTCTTACCCCCATATTCATAAAAAATAAAATTGGTTTATAAAGCTTTTTAAAATGACATTTTAATACAAATTTTGAATCATAAGAGCTTAATAAACCTTTAGTTAGTTTTTAAATGAGTTAGAGTCGTCAACAGAATAGAGAGTTCTCATTCGAAGCTTCGCAACTGATTTGTTCATTGTGACATTCCGTAAATAGAGACTTCCTTCCACAATAACATTAACAGTTTATCCAATTTGAAAGCTTACTCCGAAAACCATACAAAACCACTGACTGTCAGATTAGAGGAAGCAGACATCTGCAATTTTCACACAATCGTTTCCTTACACATACTTGGCAAATAGTCTGTTCGATGCCGGCAAAAATTCGTAAATTTTTTTTATTTAACCAAACAAAATTGATTTATCTTTGAATTGACCAAATTGCTATTTTTGCAGTTTTTCAATGTTTTCAATTCGATGCCATTCTGAATTTTTTGCTGTGTGAGCTATTTATTGTGAATGTGTCTGTGCGTGTTTATACCGTTATTCAAACACATGCTCGAAAGCACCTAATTATATTTTATTTATACTTTGCAGTGTTTAAACTTCACTTGCAGCCACTCTGTCGTAATATTTTCACATACTTAATAGCAAAAAAGTTAAATTGAATGAAACAAAAAAATTGCACGACTTTGCACAAAACACGTAGACATTGAAGATAATAAAGTAGAGTGAAAATAAAAAATATACCCAGAAATAAAAGCCACCAAAAGTTGAGTGGAAGCCAACGTTTTCTACGTGAAAAAGTAGCAAACAAAAAGTGCAAAAAAAGGGCAATGCCAAAGCAAAGTGATAAAGCCAACCACATTGGTGAAAACTGAACAAACCGAGAAATGTAAAATGGCTAGAATTTCGCTTTATGGCGGTATATGGACATGTGCATACGAATTTATGTGCAAAAAAACCCAACTCACTTATGCTTTGCATAATACCACGAAGGCATCGAAAAGGTTCAAAGGCAGGATTGCATATGAATATTTGAATACAAAAACAAACAAAAAATTAAAAACTAGTAAAAAAATAACTAAAAAAAATAAATAAAAAGAGAAAAAAAAATTAAAAAAAACGGGTGTAGCCAGTAATCATGAAAGAAGTTCACTTATTAAATTCAGAAACAAGGAAATATGAATAAGGTGTATTCGAGAATGGTTTAGATTCACAATTTCTTACTTCCGGGAAGTGGACCAGTGGTTGTAAATTGCGGTTAGATGGCAACCCTGTGGCTACCCTGCGTGATATTGTCATATTTAGAATACGGCCGAAAACACCTTTCATTTGATACCCATATTGGCATATCTAGCTCTATATTTAACAAAATTGGGGCTCTGCTTGGCGTAACTATTTGATTTGCACAGCTAAATATCGTGGTGAAAATCGCCTGAAAGTCTGCAACATACGCCTGATCCCACTTTCTATTTCCGTTGCATAATTTCCGTTGCGTCATCAGCCATATTCTCAAATTTTACTCTCAAACAAAACTTCATATCGCCTCCTAAGACGTCAACTTCGAAAGTAGAATAAAGTAAATTAAACTAAGTTACATTAAATTAAGTGTGCAAATATTCCGGGCTCTCTAGTCCCGTTAAAAGCCACATCAAAAATTCTTTGAAAGAAGTCTTTATAAACGGCAGTGGCTTGGTAAACTCTCTGAGTGTATTTCTGCCATGGAAGGATTCTCAGCAAAACTGTATCTGCTTTGCAGGTGCCGCACGTAGTGGGCAAACAATTTTAGGACCTGCGGCACACCACAAATTGGAAAAGAAACTCGACTCTTTATAGATTCCAATGATAGCATGTAGGCAGTGGCGGATACAGGATTTTTGAAAGGGTTCAATTTGTTTTCCGAAAACATTTTTGATTCTCAAAACCCGCCTTTTAGGACTGTTTTTCAAAAAAATATATATACCTCATTTGTTGGTACGGGCAATTTCAAATTCAAGGTATCACGTAACTTTTACTATATTTTTATGTAATTTTTACTATTTATTTTTGTGTAATTTTATTACTTAATATTTTGTGTTAATTTTTTACTATATTTTTTGTATAAATTTTACTATATTTTTTGTGTACTTTTGTGAACCTTTTTGTGCAATTTTTACTATATTTTTTACTATATTTTTTTGTATAAATTTTAACTATATATGCATATTGCGAAATTAATGTTTTTTAATTTTTTTTTGTGTAAATTTATATATATACTATATTTTTTGATTAATTTTTACTATATTTTTATGTAAATTTTTTATTATATTTTTGTGTCGTTTTTACTAAATTATTACTAAATTATATGTCCTTCCTTCCCTTACCTTTCTTTTTCTTACATTTCCTTTCCTACCATTTCCTTATTTTCTTTTTTTCCTTCCGTAACTCCTTTAGTTTTCTTTCTTTTCCATTCATTTCCTTCACTTATTTTTTATAGCTTTTCATTACCTTTCTTTCCTTTATTTTTCTTTCTTTTCATTTTCATTTATTTTCCATTTCTTCTTCCTCGCTACATTTTCTTTCCTTTATCTCTTCTTTCATTTCATTGTCTTTCTCTATTTGCTTCTCTTTTCCACTCCTTTACCTACATTACATTTCCTTTCTTCCCTTACTATTTTCTTTTCCCTTCCTTTCCTTTCACTACTTTTATTTGCCTTTAATTTTTCTCTCATATTTTCCGTTCCTTACCTTAACTTACCTTTATTTTCCTTTTATCCATCCCTTTCCTTTCCCATTCTTTCCTTTAGTTTATACTTTTATTTATTTCATTTTGTTTTATTTTTATTTATTTTATATTTTTTTTCCTTTCATTTCCAACAAATTTCTTTTTTTACTTTCAATCACTTTTCTATTTCTTATTTTACTTTTTTTTTAATTTAATCAATTTTGCATTTTATTTTATTTCACTAAGTCGACGGCCAAAATCGCCTAGGCGGTTAATGGCTATTTTAAGGAAGAAAGAAGTCTAGCCACGAAGGGCCTTGTGCATGATCTACATAGCTTATTTGTGCTTTTTTTTACCACGCTTTTATTAGGTTCACTTGTATGTTTGCTTGTTTGTTTGTTTGTTTGCTTGCTTGTATGTATGTGACTCTCGTTCGGTCTAAGCCCCAGTGGCCCAAAAACCGTAAAATGTCCCTACAATATGGGTATCAAACGAAAGGCCCCACGTCTTATTTGGACATCGACATATTTCGATAAATTTATCGATAACTGAGTTATCGGCCAAATGTGGTTGCCCCAAAACCCTAAAATTTCCCTACAATATGGGTATCAAACGAAAGGGGAAGGCCACAGGTTTCATTTAGACTTCGATATATTTCGATAAATTTATTGATAACTGAGTTATCGGTAAAATGAGGTTGCCCGAAAACCTTAAAATTTCCCTACAATATGGGTATCAAACGAAATGTGAAGGCCCACGTCTCATTTGGACATCGACATATTTCGATAAATTTATCGATAACTGAGTTATCTGTCAAAATGTGGTTGCCCAAAACCCTAAAACTTCCCTACAATATGGGTATCAAACGAAAGGTGAAGGCCCCACGTCTCATTTGGACATCGACATATTTCGATAAATTTGTCGATAACCGAGTTATCGGTCAAAATGTGGTTGCCCGAAAACCTTAAAATTTCCCTACAATATGGGTATCAAACGAAAGGTGAAGGCCCCACGTCTCCTTTGGACATCGACATATTTCGATAAATTTATCGATAACTGAGTTATCGGTCAAAATGTGGTTGGCCGAAAACCTTAAAATTTCCCTACAATATGGGTATCAAACGAAAGTAGAAGGCCCCAGGTCCTATTTGGACTTCGACATATTTCGATAAATTTATCGATAACTGAGTTATCGGTCAAAATGTGATTGCCCGAAAAACCTTAAAATTTCCCTACAATATGGGTATCAAACGAAAGGGGAAGGCCCCAGGTTTCATTTGGACTTCGATATATTTCGATCAAAATGTGGTTGCCCGAAAACCTTAAAATTCCCCTACAATATGGGTATCAAACAAAAGGTGAAGGCCCCAGGTTTCATTTGGACTTCGATATATTTCGATAAATTTATCGATAACTGAGTTATCGTTTTATCGATAACTGAGTTATCGGTCAAAATTTGGTTGCCCGAAAACCTTAAAATTTCCCTACAATATGGGTATCAAACGAAAGGGGAAGGCCCCAGGTTTCATTTGGACTTCGATATATTTCGATAAATTTATCGATAACTGAGTTATCGTTTTATCGATAACTGAGTTATCGGTAAAAATGTGGTTGCCCGAAAACCTTAAAATTTCCCTACAATATGGGTATCAAACGAAAGGTGAAGGCCGCAGGTCTCATTTGGACTTCGATATATTTCGATAAATTTATCGATAACTGAGTTATCGGTCAAAATATGATTGCCCAAAAACCTAAAAAATTCCCTACAATATGGGTATCAAACGAAAGTGGAGGCCCAGAGGTTTCGTTTGCACTGCGGTATATTTCGATATATTTATCGATTACTTCATAACACATTTAACTAAAAAGTAAAAAATAAATATAGTTTAAAAAGCGAAAACACGCGCTTTTAAAGAATATTGCACTAAAAAGGTAAAAATTATTTAAATAAAAAACGAAGATTATGGAACAAAGCGGACCACGCTTTTTCCACAATACTTCTGTGTAGGGTTTTTAAAATTATTTTCATCCTTTTAGTTCAATACTCTCTAAAAGCGTGAGTTTTAGTTTTTTTAAACTATATTTATTTTTACAGTATTTTTTGCTGTATTTCTGTAAAAATTATGACTTTTTGGATCCCGAAGGGGAGGGTTTGAACCAGAAAAACATCCCCGTGGATCCGCCCCTTTGTTGTCGCACCATATGTTTAAAAAAAATTGTGGCACGTCGCCGCCTGACTTAAACTTTGAAAAACGTTTTAAAAATATACTCAACATTTTGTGTATGCGTATTTGCACACGACAGGGTTGCATAAAAAAGTAGTTCGCTAAAGCTTAGAAATTTGATTTTTTTAATATCATAAATAACAGCGAATTATATACAACAGTAGTCTGTTAAGATATGTATTTGATAGTAAATCTATCCAAAAACATCGTACATACATGTTTCCAAATATAAGGACGAGGATCACGAATCCGGTTGCGCTTTTTTAATTTTTTGTGTCTGTGGAAAGTTATGGCCAAAAACCGAAAATTGACCCGGGTCCGGTACCAAAATTGGGGCGGATTCTCTTCAGAGAAGCAAAATATTAAAAAAGCGCTTCCGGATTCGTGATCCTGAGGCCAAACCCCGTACTTTGAGCTATCTTCCATGGTAGGTAGGTAGCTAGGTAGAATGGCTGCGACAAAGTCGCCCAAGTAGCTTTAAAAGCCGTTTTGATACCATAAAACTCGTAGAAACCTACTGCTGTGAGCTGTTTATAAACTCCAGGATGCTTGGAATCCCTAATTCGGATACTCTCCCTAGATTTTCCAAAAAAGGGGTCCCAAACACTTTCAGTCGTGTTCTGGCTATAGCGGGGCACTTACACAGGAAGTGCTCAACGGTCTCTTTTGCATTAATGTCTTTACAGCTTCTGCAGTAGTCATTATGCGGAATACCCAGCTTTTCCGCATGCGTACCTATCGTCCAGTGACCCGTGCAGACTGCTACAAGCTTGTAGGTGTCTACTCTGGACCTGCTTAGGAGACTCCTTGTCCTCCTCTCGCTGTAGTTCGGCCAGGTGGCTCTCGATATTGCACAGGTAGTAGTACCTTTCCACTTCCGTTGTGCTTCATTAAAGTAATATTTTTGGAGGTTCCCTTTGCCACCGCCAGGGGTACCCCGATATTTCTAAAACTTCAGCTAACGTAGCCAAAATTTGTTAACATGCATGCACTTGCATTAAGGTGATGGCCCAATGCACGCTTGCTTTGCCTCGAGAACTGTCAATATTATTTTGAACTCTACTGAAATGTATGAAAGTTGGCCCATTAGCAGCCTTACTTTGCTTGCTTGAAACGCTTCAAAGCGTCGAATAGCCCAAATCTCTATTTCACAGCGCTTTACACGCGTCGCTGTTTGTCTTGTTGTTGTCTTGTTTGTGTCATCCTGTAATTTTGGCAACTTTTGTAGCTTCTATTGGGCCATAGAAGCTTTAAAAGGAAAGCAAGGCAAGCAAAGCAAGCGTACATTAGGTCATCAGCTTTAGAGCTTGTGTATGGCGATGCGATTGCCTTTATCGCTGCCTGGCTGTCGGTGAAGATAGCCACTTTCCCAGTAATGTTCCTTTGCTCAAGCGATTTGCACGCCTGACCAATCGCAAGAACCTCTGCTTGGAACACACTGCTATACGACGGAAGTCTGAATGCTTCTGAAATATCCAGACCTGCGGAGAATACGCCGGCTCCCACCCCTGAATCCATCTTGGAGCCGTCTGTATACACTTCAATGTTGCTATTTGTTGTGACCCCGCCCCTTTTCCACTCATTCCTACTTGGAAGGACCGTGGTGGCATTTCTCTCAAACTTCAGTTTGTGAGGATAGTAGTCTATTGCGCTATTAACTATTCCCTCTGGGATCCTTATACTGTGCCCATGCTGAGTATCCTTCCAGCACCCAGACTCCCTGAGTCTTATAAGTCAATTGGAAGTAGGTTCAAAATGGGATCCAAGGCCGCAGTGGGGCAGGCGCGCAAGGTCCCGGTGGTGCCAACGCACGCGGTGCGCTGTACCCTCTGTAGGTTGGCGAGATTGTTGTTCTTACGAAGAGCCACCTACTTAGCTTTGCCAACGTTCTTTCCATGATATCGCTCATCACGGAAGGGAAGGGACCCGAAACAAGGATCCCCACGTCTCCGGCGTACGCCACAATCTTTACTCCATTAGTACTGAGTTTTAATAGTATATCGTTCATAGTAAGTAGCCATAACCGAGGCGAAAGGAAGGCTGATAATTCACGATTGAGAAGTAGGGATGAGATCCAGTTCCGTGTTGGTTCTTCCACCCCTACCCCAACAAGTGCTGTTGATATTGCTGAAGCTTTCACGTTGTTAAATGCACCTTCCACATCAACAAACGCTGCTAGCGTGAATTCTTTGTATAGAAGGGACTTCTCCACTGTTCGCTCTACTTCATGCAGCGCAGTCTCTGTGGATTTCCCCCTCAGGTAAGCATGCTGCTCACCGGACAGAGGGGACCCCTCCAGGAGTTACCGTATGTGTATGTCCAGCAGCCTCTCAAACGTTTTTAGCATGAAGGAAGTGAGGCTTATTGGCCGAAAATCTTTGGCCACCTCGTGCCCTCTTCTTCCTGACTTTGGAATGAAACCCACCCTTGTTTTCCTCCATGTGTCCGGAATGTGATTAAAGGAAATGCAGGCCGCAAAGATCTCCTTTAACTGCTTAACCAGAGGTATCTGAGTCTTCTGCAGCATGATGGGGAGTATACCATCTACTCCCGGTGACTTAAATGGTGAGAAGCTATTTATTGCCCAGGCAATACGGCGGCCGCCGTGGTGTAGCGGTTAAGTGTTCGGCCTTCTACACCAAGTCGTGGCGGTTCGATTCCCGGCAAAAGTAGCATCAAAAATTATTTAGAAAAAAATAAAAAAAAATTTTCTAAACGGGGTCGCCCCTCGGCAGTAGTTTGGCAAACTCTCCGGGTGTATTTCTGCCATGAGAAGCTTCTCAGCAAAAAATTCATTTGCTTTGCAAGTGCCGTTCGGAGTCGGCAAAAAACTGTAGGTCCCGCCAACTTGTGGGAAAAAATTCAAAAAGCAACACACCACAAGTTGGAAAGAGAAGCTCGGCTAAAAATCTCGTTAGAGGTTATGATAACCTGTTGGTATATCGCCACCATTATTATATAATTTTGTCTTCTGCTAAGAGTTTGCTTATCAGCTCACTAGGTGCCTCCCGTTGCGCAATTTCTCCTCCTTGCTCCGTCCCTCCAGGGTCGTCCGGGAAGTGAGCCTCAATCAGGATATCTAGGGTTTCCGCTGATGATCCCGCCCATGTGCCATCAGCACGCTTTACAAAGGTTTTGTTGGAGTGTTCCCTGTCGAGTATTTTCCCAAGCCTTGCTGAGTCCTTCGTGGACTTGATAGATTCGCTTCTAGAAGTTTACTGACTCCGGAAAAACAAAGGTGGGAGAGCTGCCCCTGTTATATATACATTGTATATTATACATAATTTGTTTGCTAATAAAAATGCAAAAAGAGACTCACTCCGTTCGTTTATTTCGCTGCTCCCCCTAACGAGGATGCATGCCCCCGGTTTACCTTCTCCTAGTGTATAAAATATGTTGTAGCCTCTGGTACTTAGGCCCCAGACCTTGGAGCGCCATACCCAAGGCTCCTGCACCAAGCAGACGTCGATGTTTTCCTCCCTTAGGAGAACCAGCAGGTTATCCGAGGCGCATCTGGCATGCTGCAGGTTAATCTGCGCCACCCTAATCATCGGACCGGGGGGACGCACCTGCTTGACTGTCGGGGTTCGACGATGCATCAGCCCCGGCTGATGCTGCCAGCCTAAGCTCCTCTAGGAGCTTATTGGCATCGTCGACCTTCTCCAGATTATTATCCGGTGCTACTGTCGCTGGGAAAACTTTTACTCTGGCATGCCTGACGCCATAAACTAATTTGCTTCCCCTCTTTTCGAGTTCCCCTAGGCTATCTTCCATAATTCTAGCTAATTTATTAGGAGTTGACCCCTAAAGGAAACAAATACCAAATTTTGGGGTTTGAAGCCTTCTTTGTGCAGGTGTGCTGTTATATAGTTATAGCCTCGTTGCATTCATTTAAGTCAAACTGTTAAGATATGTATTTGATAGTAAATCTATCCAAAAACATCGTACATACATGTTTCCAAATATAAAAAGGTAACAAGATTTTTCCAGTGTGACTTCCACAATTTCCGTATAAGTGTTAAGGTCCAACTTAAAACTGTTGGAATCTCTCACTAACTCTAGCCGCCAGTTCAATGTACAGAAAGCGTTTGTTATCTATAATAAAAAGTGTTGGTTAGTGCTAACGGGATATTGAAAAAAAGTTTGTTTTCATTTTCTGTCTAATTTCTCATTTCGAAGATACTTACCTCAAAATTTTTATGTAAAATAAATAAAATTTACCAGTTTTAGTTTTTAGTTTTTTTTATTTTGTGTTTTTTCTTTGAAAGATTCGCTTAAAAGTTGCCCTAGAAACTGGAGTGAAAAAGTTGTGCAACACAGCAACACTTTTGTGCAAACAAGAACCCTGTCTCATTGATATTCGGTGCTGCACAAAACCCGAGCGCAACGAAAACAACAATAGCAACCCATATTTTTGACATGGATGTGTGTTTTGACAATTGTGATTTCACGTGGAAGTGTGTTTTGACATTTCTGTCAAAGCTAGAGTTCACACTTTATGTTGTACACAATGGCTCGCTTTAAACACATAGAAAAACGTAGTTTTGCAGCATGTTCGATTCAAAAAGAAAATGATTAAATCAGCTCAGCTAACCTAATCAACGCATAAAATAAATTCGTAGCTACCCACTCTTATAGCTATGTACATATTTATGTAGACCAAGCTAGTAAAGAAAAACTTGAGACATTGTCCATACAAAATCACTGTGAAAGCGAGAGAAATTGATTGATTGATGTCGTTGCCTAGAGCACAGATCTCACCACACCCTTGAGATATGTCCATAGGTGCCACTTTGTTTCATTTACATAAAAAACTGAACCTTTTTGGGAATGTTTATCTAATTTTCTAATTTTTTATGTGCTCAGGATCATGATTAGTTGAGGAACTATGTTTCTGCGTAATTGTTTCTAGCTTATGTCAATTTGAGTACTGATTAAAACTACAGGTCCTGGGTGACCGAGCTTGCTCGATGCTATCAATTTTCCGCTAACTTTACTTACCCAAAATGATCCCAAATGATCCGAAATTGGTCCCAAAACGACCCAAAAATGATCCCAAAATTACCCCAAAATTACCTTAAAATGATCCAAAAATGATTCCCAAATGTCCCCAAAACACCCTTAAATGTAACCAAAACGATCCGACAATGACCCCAAAATTGTCCAAAAATGATCCCAAAATAATCCTAAAATAATCTCAAAACGACCCCAAAAATACCCTCAAATGTTCCCAAAATGAACCAAAAATTATCCCAAAATGATCCGAAAATTACCACACACGTTGGACACGAATTTAAAACAAATTTGGGAAATGTTCTGACTTACATAAAGAAAATTAGTCTTGAGCTCAAAAGGAGGGAAGAACGGAGCTTAATATCTGTAGCCGCAAGTTGTACCTGATAGACTGCATGAGCTTTACTCGAATTTGTAAATTCTTGCTTTTTGTCCTTTTTCATGACGAATTTTGGACGGAAATCAAATTGGGTGTGGCAACCTAGGATATTTTAACGGCACATGTGCGCCAAGAGCATTTTCAAATGCCTATACATGTGACGTTTGATATGAGTACATACCTTGCCATAGTTCGCCTCTTTGATGAATTGGTGATGAAAGGTCTTATTAGGCGTGATTTAATAAGAAATAAGGAATTTGAACTTATATAGTTCAATTTCATTACAAATTATACATATTTTTTATACCGACAGCAAAATTCCAACTAACTTTTTGTCAAATCCACAGTTTCATAGTTTAGTTACAACAAAACAGCTTACAACAAAATATACACCCTAATCGTATACCACAAACATATAAAATATCTGTGGAATTTCGACAAAATAACTTGTTTCAGAATTGACAATTTTTCAGGAGAGCGAAAAATCCGTTTCACTTATGATTGATTTTGTACATAAGTATGTTGATTTTTCCGGTACCATAACTTTTGAATTAAAGGTCATAGAAACACGCTAGTAGGACACAATTATGCATAGCAAAGAAGAAAATATTAAGCAATCAATATCTAAAAAATGTCCTATCTCGAGATAAGTTGTTTTGTCAAATCTCCACATATATACATCCTACTCGTATACCACAAACAGATAGAACTACGCAATAAACGGCACTCGATAACAGTCAATGACCTGCTTGAAAGCATGCAAAGCATTAGATAAGTTTTGTGTTCAATTCCCAAAGGTGCACTCTTGAAAAACCTTAAATGATTTAAGCGAATTAAATATTTAATACGAAAAGTTTGCAATAAGCCTTCTTGAATGTTTGAATTCTTTAAGTACGATTGGAAGTAAGTCATAGCTGCGCATATGGCTTTAAACGTTTAGTGATTCGAGCAGTTAAATGTAATGAATGCTGTAAAATTTCAGTTAAAATCTAAAATATGAGATAATTTGCTGGAATTTATCCCGGTCAAAATAGAAATAAAAATAGGCGTTCAGAAAGAAAACTTCAAAAGTCGCCATCTATCCTATCTGTGCTTATAAAAGTAATTCGGGGTCAAAGTTCAAAATGATAGGTTTTTTGGACTTTTCTCGAAATCGAAGTTTTTTCGAAAAATTCTCTACTCGCATTTTTTTTTTTTTCAAAGAGTAACCAGTTCTGAGATATCGAGATTGAAAAAGTGGCTCTGGAAAATATATGAAATTATATGCCACGTATAGACCTTTCGGGATTTTTCTTGAAAACTTTATTATCTATGCGTAGAAAAATTTTCTTTTACCGTCTATTTTTCACCATCAACCATGAGCCAAAGGGATAAGTTTTTAGCAAAAGCGTACCGTTAGAATGAATTTTCCTGTTTAGACAGAATCAGCTGATTGCTAAGTCATGACTTGTCACAGAATTGCTACCTTACTCTACTTTTATGAGTGATTTAAAAAAACTGTGTTGTAGGGCAACTATGGACGAATCCAAGATGGCCGACTGAGAAGCGCAGTCGTGACGTCATACGACAATGAAAATAGTTATTTTTGTAAAGCCTAAAGTAAAGCCCTTTTCTCCAAGCATAATATCAAAAAATACTAGTCCGGTCAATTTAGTATATCTTGTATAACAGAAATTCCTAAGGAGCCACGATTTTTTGTTAGGAGCTTAGGTTCACCCAAAAGAAGAAAACTGAAAAAGTTCCCATCGATCCTGTTGGTGCTAAAAAGGTTTTCCTGAGAAGAAAGTCGAGAAAAATCCAAGTTTGAGGGGTTTTTTACGACGAACCTAAGCTCTCTGGCTCTGTGGGAATTATTGTTATTTCAAATATTTATTTTGACCGGACTAATTTGAAATAACAAAAAAAATCCTGGAAAAATAAAAAAATGAAATAAAGTAAAATATGATAAAAAATAAGGAAAAATTAAAAAGAAAACAAGAGTTGGGAAATAAAAATAAAAAAAAAATATAAAAATTTAATGAAATAATAAAATAAATAAAAATATACATAAAAAAAAAAAAAAAATGAAATGAAATTTAATAAAAAATAAGAACAAAGTAAGTTAGCAAAAGAGCAAAAAAAAAATAAAATAAATAATCAGTTAAAACAAACTTAAATAAATAAAAACAAAAACGGACGAACAGTGCGGAAGAGAAATAGAAAAAAGCAAAAAAAAAAAAAAAAAAATATACGTTCAGAATAAACTACAACAAATAAGAAGAACAGACTCTCACATATGTTGTAGTGATAGGTCATAGTGCCCAACTATGAAGTAAGCTTACTATATCGCACACTAAATCAAAAAGAGTCACAACTCAAAATCAGAGTAACTTTCAGTTAATTGCTTCTAGATCGCACAAAAGTCATTCGATTTTTAAAAACTTGGCATCACTCTGCTCTTTAAAGAGTAACGGTAATAGTCAAAAAGAAAAAAAATTAATGTACTGGCTGTACTACTTTTTACTAGGCAATCTATGCCAAGAAAGCGACCTAAACTAATTTTGAGTTGTGACGGTTTTTGATTTAGGGTGCGATATGTTAAGTTTTGATGTAGGGCAGAGACACATACATTCGTTGGTATCTAAATATAAATGTATATATTTCTGTCTGTATTTACTTATGCATTAGTAAAATATTTTATACGCTTGTCTGCATATACATATAAAATTTCTGCTTTATATCTATTCAAAATGCATAAGAAGAAAATGCATTGTTGCAGATACTTTATTGTGAATTAAGTATAAAGTCTGCCGTGGAAAGTTTCCGCAAACATTTCTAGACAATGCAGGCAAGCTTTAGTTGAATAGGAATGGGAGCTCTTTGGCAATTTGAAGACGTTATGGAACGAGCAATGTCATTGAAACTGACTCAACAGTTGTTAACAATGGCGTCTATGTACATTATACAACTATTTCGACTACTGCAGAGCACACCTTCACAGCTAAAGAAAGAGATGAATGTTTAAGCTCAAGCAGTTGGTTATAGTGGGTTTAATGTTGTACCTACCAAATTTGTATGATCCTCAAATTTTGTTAAGATATTTCTTATTACTTTTTGTGGTGGCCGCCGTGGTGTAGCGGTTAATTGTTCGGGCTTCTACACCAAGTTGTGGCGATTCGATGCCCGGCAAGTGCCGTTCAGAGTCGGCAAAAAACTGTAGGTCCCGCCAACTTGTAGGAAAACTCAAAAGCAACACACTACAAGTTGGAAAGAGAAGCTCGGCTAAAAATCTCGTTAGAGGTTATGATAACCTGTTGGTATATCGCCGCCATTAGTTTTTTTTTTTTTTTTAATACGAATGGGATATAGTGGAAGAGGGGCATGGTAGAAGGAAAGAGGGCAATGAAGAGCAAAAGGGAGGGAGATAGGAAAGAGAGTTTTGCGAAGAAAGATAGGAAGACTAGGTGGCAAGCCTGCTTGAAATTTAAATATTTGGAACACGGTCGCAAATACCTTTCACTTGATACCAATATAGGCATATCTTGCTCAATACTAAAAAAAAAAAAAAAAAATGGCAACCGCCATGTATATAGTCTTAGAATGAATCATACTACTAATAATCCCAAATTTAATAAAAAACGGCAAAGCGGTTCCCGAGATATAAAGAAAAATAAATAAAATACGGTTTGGGGGCAACCCTAGTTCGCAACCCTGCTAGAAATTGTCATATTTGAAATGCGACCGAAAATGCCTTTCATTTGATACCCATATTGGCATATTATGCTCAATATTTAAAAAAAAAAATTAAGATAGGTGGCAACCCTGTGAACAGCCTGAAATGGAAATACCCACGCATATAATCTTAGAATGAATCATACTATCTATAATGCGAAACTTTATCCAAATCGGTGGAGCGGTTCTTGGGATATAGAGAAATATAAATAAAATGCGGTTAGGTGGCAACCCTTCTTGAGATTTACATATTTGGAATACGGTCGAAAATACGTTTCATTTGATACCCTAATTGGCATATTCTGCTCAATATTTAAAAAAATTGAGATAGGTGGCAACCCTATGAACCGCCGCCCACGCGTATAATCTTAGACTAAATCTATAATGTCATCTTATTATAGGAGCGGACGCTAATGCTCATTACGTCCAATGGGGAAGCTCCGATATAAATGCCAGGAGCGAGTCTCTGTTTGACTACCTATTAACAACCAGCCGTGGGTAGCGAGCCTACTTTCATCACTAAAACCCGTAGGGAGGACATAGATCTCACTATTTCTAGTGAAGGCGCTTATGAGTGGGTCAGAAAATGGCGTGTTCTTGAAGAACACTTATTCTCCGACCGCCGATATATAGAAATAGTGTTGGACTTTCGTGTAGAGCAACCTATTATGAAATGCAATCCACGCAATACCAACTGGCAGTACTACCATCACAAGCCCCCTCATCGGTTGAGGAGCTGGAGGACCTGGTAACGACATACACCGCAGCGCTCTCAAATGCCCTAGAACAAGCTTGTCCAGTGCCAAACCCACGCGGTAAACAAAAGCCACATTGGTGGCCCTACGACCTGGACTCGCTCCGTAAAACCTGCAGGAAGCAATTTAATTAGTCTAAACACCTCGAAACGGAGCCTCAATGGCTCGAATACAATTTTAAACTAAGGGCCTACAAAAAAGCCCTGAGATAGGCAAAGAGAACTTTGTGGAGGAATTTGTGCACTGGGGTCGAAAAGGTCGACGACACAGCGAGACTTAGACGAGTTCTCTCGAAAACTCAAACAGCCATTAGCTATTTGCAGAAACCTGACGGATCCTGGACCAGCAAGGAAGAGAAAACTCTTGAGCTGCTCTTGAACATTCACTTACCAGTTAACTTGCATAATGGACCGTCAGCACCTGCAACAAACCTGGCACTAAATATACCCATCAAGAAGGAAATGGTAAGGCGGGCAGTCAAGAGCTTTGAACCGTTTAAGGCTGCCGGACCGGACGGGATTATCACCGCGCAACTCATTAACACGCTGGAGACAACAGCCAAACGGCTA
Organism: Campiglossa producta; assembly: GCA_964058755.1. NCBI lineage: Eukaryota > Metazoa > Arthropoda > Insecta > Diptera > Tephritidae > Campiglossa > Campiglossa producta. The sequence goes on from CAXKVI010000002.1 coordinate 43,521,058, forward strand.
GCATTTCTCTATACAGCCTGCCTGGCTCTTAACTACATTCCGTGCTCCTGGAGACACGCCACGATAGTGTTTATTCCTAAGGCTGGGAAGGCCTCCCACTACGGGCCAAAGGACTACAGACCCATCAGCCTCTCGCCCTTTGCACTCAAAACTTTGGAGAGGATAATCAGCGACTACCTCTCCACTACTATTGATAGCAACCTTATCTCCAGCTATCAGCAAGCTTACACCAAGGGTAAATCAACAGAAACTGCGCTTCACAGCCTAGTCTCTATCATTGAAAAATCGGTGGGTGAAAAGGATTACTGTCTCGTGACCTTCCTAGACTTTGAAGAGGCTTTCAACAAAATAAGCCCGAAGGCTACTAACACCGCTCTAACTAATCTGGGCGTAAGCAGGTCTCTAATTGGACTGATCGATCAACTACTAAAGGGAAGCAAAATAGCTTCATACTTGGTACGGTTGATTTATAACCATATGTCACAAGGGTAACGCCTCAGAGGGTGGTGTTCTCTGCCCGCTTTTATGGAACCTCACAGTGGAACAAGCTGGGAGGCGGGAAGAATATGTCGAAGATATAGCAACCCGGAAAAGTGGAATTTATCCTTTATACCAACCGGTACAAAATACCACCGTTAAACCTACCAGAACTAAATGGCACTCACAGAATAATTTTTGTCAACATGATTTGGCTCATATCTAAAACGTAATATGGCTCATACACACTGAACCAAAAAAGTTCATGCATCCAAAGAAAAAGTACATGGATTTTAAGAATTGCTCATTAAAACCTTTCCAAGGAAAATTTTCATAGAAATTTAAGAATATTTCTTAGAATATACGTATTTGTTCTTAAAATATATAAACAAATCCTCAGAAATCATGAATTCATTCATAAATTGTAAAATAGTTTTCTTAAAAACTATGCATTCTTTTATTCTAAGAAATATCAAGTTGAACTTCTATGAAACTTTTTTCTTAACAAAACATGTACGTTTTTGGTTCAGTGCAGGAAAACAAATTTTTCCACGAAAAATCTTGCCACTAGATGGCTTTGGGGTCGAGATATTTACATCTGATATGTGGATTTTAACAAAAAATACTTAATTTGCAGGTTAAGTTTTGTTGAAATGAGCCAATATGAGCTCAAGTTGTTTTCGAACGGTCAAAAGTCCACTAAAATTTTCCAATAATTACACATCCAATAAGTCCACTAAAATTTCCATATAATAAAATTCATTCACATAAGTCTATACATACAAAACAAACCACAGTTGCTTGTATTTGCGGATACTATAATTATTGTACAGCTTGTCAAACTTATACAAAGATGCTGTGCTACATTTCTTAAAGTCGAAGTAAGTGCGGTATGTTGAACATGGCGCTAAATGTATTTGAAACTAGCCTTAAGCAAATATTGGTTCTTCTTTGAAATATTTGCAAACTTTCACAGTTGGTCATACGCATGCGTTCTCATTCTATCTCTCGCTGCATTCTTTTCTCTAACAATTTTGATGTAAGCTTTAGGGAAGCTTTTGCCGTTATAGTTGCACACTTTAAGGTAGTAAAGATATGACTGCGAGCTCTCGTGTTAAATTTCGTTGCCATTACTTCCGCTCTCTCACGCGCTCACATGCTACTATTGTAGTGTAATAAAAACATTTAGACGTATACTCAATGACACATTAATTTCAAATGTATTTATGTAAACAGTTGTTGTGGTTTCCGCACTTTACCACCTGCTTTTCTTGCCTTTCTTTGTATCCTTGCACTTGCTTGCCAACACTTTCCTTACTAACTTCCTTCTCATTGCTTAGATGAAGTAGATATTTTATTTTCAGTTAGATTTCTTTTGTTTTTAGTCTCTTGTTGATTAAATCACTGTAAATTTTTCATAGCAGGTGAGCCCATTTTGGTATGTTATGTTTCACTTGATGTTTTTGTTCGGACGGCCATTAACTTATTTATTGGTTGTATTTATTTTACTGAAAGATTATCAAGTGACAGCGCGGGTCATCTTGATAACGTTAAGCACCGTGTTGTGGTAATTTGATTCGAATTAAGTAATTATTGGGTAAGTAAAATGAGATCTTTGTCTTTTTATTTATTTTCATTCAATTACTTACTCATTCATATACGAAAGTTACCAAACAGATCTCTTGATACGATTAGGCACTTGGAAACCAAACGCGGTTTTGTATACGAACTTCCGCTGTCCACTTACAGTATATTTACTTCTGGATATATGGGCCTCGACACAAGCTGTCGGTGATAATGCTAGGGCTCTCTCTATGGCGATAGGAGTGTGGCAAAGCCTGGTGGGAAACAATGCAGTTCAGTTGAATATATAAAACAGGGGTGTCCAGGCCTTTCAACTTACCGGGCCATACAACAACAATCTCACAGTTTTTACAACAACATCGTTCCTGGAATCACAAAAAATGATTCTAAAGTATTGTTAGAACTAAGCCAAAAACATTGTATACCTTGAATAGTAGCGCAACTCATAGCTGATCGCAAAAAATACACACGCACAGTATATTCCCCATAAGCACAGAAAAATATATTCGCAAACGTTTGGTAAAAAATTAGGGTCAAACATTATTCTAGTACCACGATTAGGACCAAATTTATTTTAGGGAATGGTTGAGGGGTCGTATGTATCAAAACTGTAAAGTTAGAAACTGTCGGAGATTTATATTCTAATTTTTATATTTAAATGTACCTCATGTTAATACTCATTTGGCAAAAAAGTTGATCTGCTACTGGTAGTTTATCATTAAATAGAAAAACTATTGATATTAAGTTTTCAAAAAGTGGGAATTGACGTTGAAGGTTTCAGCTTAAATGCGTCTCAAGTTGATATCAAACAAAATGGTATATTGGGTAACGCACAACTCCTTCATTTCATTTCATTTGGAGTCACTTAGCTAGTGTCTTCCACTCAAATACTCAAAAAGAAGAAAATAAGTAGCCCCTCCTAGGGTTAACAATGGCCAAAACACCAACCCAATAAAACTCCAGACTACAAAAAAAAAACACAACTGATTATATGCATAATATACATGTATGTATGTACCCTGCAGCGAAAGCAACTAGTTGAAAACTACTTTACAACTAGTTGATGCACCGGGCCCAACTAGTCAGTGTTCTGTCTTTTTTCCATATAAGCAACTGGCATTTTTTACGTGTTGATGTCGGCCGGTCGTAACAGACGACTAATATGCACAATGTAATGACGTGCTACTCGATGGTTGATCTACGGATATGATTCCTCTCACCTCTAATTACCCATCTTCTTCTTCCTCACGGATGGAGGGATGACATGACCTAGAAGGGTCCACTGGTAATACCAAATCGCTACCACGACAGTCGGGCAGTACCGCAGCGTACCGAGGTCATATCCGGCCAAGGACTGTCAACTTCGGCATCACTCCCCAAAACCTTCGGGGAGTGTTTTGCTGTTAACAACAACAACAACAACAACAACAACAACAACAACAACGTGTTGATGTCCTACGAGATGTCAATTGTCAGATTTCGACCAGAATATCCCAGTTATCTACTAGTCAGGAAATACCAGTTTCATACTAGTTCAACCTGGACTAGTATAATTTCCATAAAATAAACTAGTCATGATTTCAACCAGAATTTTCCTGGCTTACCCTTTATTTTATCCCTCGACTTTATTTTCATGTTTATTCTGAAGAAAGCAGCGCCTATTTGTATTTACCCTATCACGAAAAGCATCTATGAATTATAAGAGAAAACGAAACGAATGAATTTTGTATTTATACCCAGCTGTACTTGTACACAGGGTATTATAACTTTGTTAGGATAACGGTTGGTTGTACAGGTATAAAGGAATCGAGATAGATATAGACTTCCATATATCAATATGATCAGGATCGAAAAAAAATTTGATTGAGCCATGTCCGTCCGTCTGTCCGCGTCCGTCTGTCCGTTAACACGATAACTTGAGCAAATAATGAGATATCTTCACCAAATTTGGCATGCGTACTTATTTCGGTTCAGAATAGATTGCTATTGAAAATGGGTAAAATCGGACCATAACCACGCACCTTTTTCGATATCGAAAATTTCGAAAAACGTATAAAATGGGTTAATTCAATATTAGAAGCAGCTACAATGATAAAATTTGCAATATGTATTGATTTAGATGTTCTAAGGCCGATTTTATAAAATTTTTTTAAAAGGGGGCGTGGTACCGCCCACGTATATTTGAAGAAATTTTAAAATTTTGACTCTTAATAACTTCAGAACAGTTTATGCTAGTATAACGAAATTTCGTAGAGGACATACTATTGTTGTGGTAAATTCAGCTATAAAAAATAAACGAAATCGCTTCGCGACCACGCCTACTTTTTCATAAAAGTTATATTGAAAGGAGGTGGAAATATTGAAAAGTCCATATCCAATTAACTGATTTCGCTATAATAATATAATTTGGTACATACATCAACTTTCATATTCTTTACATAATTTTATCAAAATTTTGGAAAGTGGGCGTGGCACCGCCCACTTATGAGTCAAGCAATTTTTAAATTCGACTGCTAACAACTTCAGAACGGTGTGAGATAGATTTACGAAACTAGGTATACAAAACAAAGAATAACAGCATTTTATGTGCACAGCTGGGTATGTAATATTCGGTTTCACCCGAACTTAGACTTCCTTACTTGTTTTCAACTGGTATAATTTCATCCAGAAAAATCGAGTTGTTTACTAGTATGGAATGTATATTTCCTGACTAGTATGGGTTCAGCCAGAAAATTCTAGTTGTATACTGGTATGAAATGGATATTTCCTGACTAGTATGAGTTCTGACAGAAAGTTATAGTTGTATACTAGTATGAAATGGATATTTCCTGGCTAGTATGTATTCAGCCAGAAAATTCTAGTTGTATACTGGTATGAAATGGATACTTCCTGGCTAGTATGAATTCAGACAGAAAATTCTAGTTGTATACTGGTATGAAATGGATATTTCCTGACTAGTATGAGTTCTGCCAGAAAGTTATGGTTGTATACTAGTATGAAATGGATATTTCCTGGCTAGTATGTATAGAGCCAGAAAATTCTAGTTGTATACTGGTATGAAATGGATATTTCCTGACTAGTATGAGTTCTGACAGAAAGTTATAGTTGTATACTAGTATGAAATGGATATTTCCTGGCTAGTATGTATTCAGCCAGAAAATTCTAGTTGTATACTGGTATGAAATGGATACTTCCTGGCTAGTATGAATTCAGACAGAAAATTCTAGTTGTATACTGGTATGAAATGGATACTTCCTGGCTAGTATGAATTCAGCCAGAAAATTCTAGTTGTATACTGGTATGAAATGGATACTTCCTGGCTAGTATGAATTCAGACAGAAAATTCTAGTTGTATACTGGTATGAAATGGATATTTCCTGACTAGTATGAGTTCTGCCAGAAAGTTATGGTTGTATACTAGTATGAAATGGATATTTCCTGGCTAGTATGTATTCAGACAGAAAATTCTAGTTGTATACTGGAATGAAATGGATATTTCCTGGCTAGTATGTATAGAGCCAGAAAATTCTAGTTGTATACTGGTATGAAATGGATATTTCCTGACTAGTATGAGTTCTGACAGAAAGTTATAGTTGTATACTAGTATGAAATGGATATTTCCTGGCTAGTATGTATTCAGCCAGAAAATTCTAGTTGTATACTGGTATGAAATGGATATTTCCTGGCTAGTATGTATTCAGCCAGAAAATTCTAGTTGTATACTGGTATGAAATGGATACTTCCTGGCTAGTATGAATTCAGCCAGAAAATTCTAGTTGTATACTGGTATGAAATGGATACTTCCTGGCTAGTATGAATTCAGACAGAAAATTCTAGTTGTATACTGGTATGAAATGGATATTTCCTGACTAGTATGAGTTCTGCCAGAAAGTTATGGTTGTATACTAGTATGAAATGGATATTTCCTGGCTAGTATGTATTCAGACAGAAAATTCTAGTTGTATACTGGAATGAAATGGATATTTCCTGACTAGTATGAGTTCTGCCAGAAAGTTATAGTTGTATACTGGTATGAAATGGATATTTCCTGACTAGTATGAGTTCTGCTAGAAAGTTATTGTTGTATACTAGTATGAAATGGATATTTCCTGGCTAGTATGTATTCAGACAGAAAATTCTAGTTGTATACTGGAATGAAATGGATATTTCCTGACTAGTATGAGTTCTGCCAGAAAGTTATGGTTGTATACTAGTATGAAATGGATATTTCCTGGCTAGTATGTATTCAGACAGAAAATTCTAGTTGTATACTGGAATGAAATGGATATTTCCTGACTAGTATGAGTTCTGCCAGAAAGTTATAGTTGTATACTGGTATGAAATGGATATTTCCTGGCTAGTATGAATCCACAGAAAATTCTAGTTGTATACTGGTATGAAATGGATATTTTCTGACTAGTATGAGTTCTGCCAGAAAGTTATAGTTGTATACTGGTATGAAATGGATATTTCCTGGCTAGTATGTATTCAGCCAGAAAATTCTAGTTGTATACTGGTATGAAATGGATACTTCCTGGCTAGTATGAATTCAGACAGAAAATTCTAGTTGTATACTGGTATGAAATGGATATTTCCTGACTAGTATGAGTTTTGCCAGAAAGTTATAGTTTTATACTAGTATGAAATGGATATTTCCTGGCTAGTATGTATTCAGACAGAAAATTCTAGTTGTAACTGGTAGGAAATGGATATTTCCTGGCTAGTATGAATTCAGACAGAAAATTCTAGTTGTATACTGGTATGAAATGGATATTTGCTGACTAGTATGAGTTCTGCCAGAAAGTTATGTTTGTATACTGGTATGAAATGGATATTTCCTGACTAGTATGAGTTCTGCCAGAAAGTTATAGTTGTATACTAGTATGAAATGGATATTTCCTGGCTAGTATGTACTCAGACAGAAAATTCTAGTTGTAACTGGTATGAATTCAGACAGAAAATTCTAGTTGTATACTGGTATGAAATGGATATTTCCTGACTAGTATGAGTTCTGCCAGAAAGTTATGTTTGTATACTGGTATGAAATGGATATTTCCTGACTAGTATGAGTTCTGCCAGAAAGTTATAGTTGTATACTAGTATGAAATGGATATTTCCTGGCTAGTATGTATTCAGACAGAAAATTCTAGTTGTATACTGGTATGAAATGGATATTTTCTCCAAGCACGCTCCCTTTTTCGATATCGAAAATTTCGAAAATCACATAAATTGACATATCTCGGTAGCTGTAACGGCTAAAATGATATAGTTTGGTAAGATGGACCCCCTATTCATTCTATTATAATTTTTTGATAAATTTTTAAAAGTGGGCATGGCACCACCCACTTTTAAGGGAGGAATTTTTGAAAATTCGACTGGGTAGACGTAGGCAGAACGATGAAATTGGAACAAGGTATATTAGCATAATAGGGAGTATACCTGATGTAATTGGACGAAATAGCTTCCCAACCACTCCCATTTCCGAAATGGAATATTTCGTGAATCATATGAAAACTACCGCTGGGTATTTAATGTTCGGATTACCCGAACTTAGACTTCCTTACTTGTTATATATTAGATAGTGCACACTGAGCTGATCCAAATAGAAGCGGTTTAAAACCCTTTTTATCTTTCTGTTTTTTATGCAAATGTTGCACGCAGATATTCTATTTCTATTTAAGATAATTTTTCCAACTTTTTTTTCCTTTTACTGCAGTTTAACTAACTACCAAATTTTCTCTTTGTATGAAAACAAAAAGAGACAACTTTTTCTAACACCAAACAACACTTCTCATTTTCATAAATATAATAGAGATTCAAATTTCCTCGTTTCTCTCGTTAAGCTGGATTTAAAGTTTTTTCTTTTAAACGAAGTGAGAACATAAAAGAACAATTTTTTCATCGATACTATGTATATTAGGGGTGGTCTTATTTCCACGTACCAATGTGTGCCGAATACTTTTATACTCAGTTGAGCATAACGGGTGTGATGGAGATATACAGAGGATCGGATATAAACCGTGCTAAACTAACAACAAAGATCCTGTTAAATTTTGCATGATTTAATGAGGCAGATAGTGTTGTTTTAACAGGAAGATATGATGTTTTAAAACAAATTCATGTAAAATTACATGAGCGATAGCGTTGAAATATAATAACCCGATAAAGTGTTAAAAAAGTGTTGATTTTACATGAAAACTTTTCTGTGTGTACCAGTCCTTCTACATTTTGTCTCACACTTTTAAAGATATCTTTGGAACCAGCACAAGTCTTGAAATTCATAACATCGATTATTGTAGCACTCATTTGTATCTTTCGCTTGATAGCAATACGGTACCAACACACTTTAGGTCATTATCTAAGCTGGAGTTAAATGGTGGGCGGAGAGCAGTTTATTATTATTGTTGTTGCTATATTATATGGTTGAGGGAGTTGGCCGGGGTTGCCGGTTCGAGTCCCACCTCAACCAAAGTCTTTTTAATTTTATTTATTTTATTATTTTTATATTCCATCAAGTCTCATGGACTGTGTTTGGTTCTTTTTAATTATTGGTATGTACCATCAAGTCTAGTGGACTGTGTTTTGGTATTGACACTCTGTATGTATTAATTGGGGCGAGCACTTTGGCTCTGAGAATGCATCGTTGGCTATTCTCACTTCCTTAGAAAACCCCTCAAAATTGTTGGTGGTGAGCACTTGGGCTCTGAGGCATTGGCGACATTGGCTTACCTCATTTTACTTATGAAAAACCACTTGTGTTTTGTTACACCTTATATTTATTATTTGGTGGTGAGCACTTGGGCTCTGAGGCATTGGCGGCTATTGGCTTACCCCATTTTGCTTGTGAAAAACCACTTGTGTTTTGTTACACCTTATATTTATTATTTGGTGGTGAGCACTTGGGCTCTGAGGCATTGGCGGCTATTGGCTTACCCCATTTTGCTTGTGAAAAACCACTTGTGACTGCGACTATAAGCTATGTATTCCGAATATTCCATAAATTATCTGCGAATTACAATAATATGTAATGCAGATGAAATAAACGAAACCATGTTATGTCGCTTAAACATACTCCCCGCCCTAGACGGCTTAGTCGTCTAGTAAAGAGCCATAGGTTGCTGGTTTTATCCGGCTCGAAGGACCATATCTAAGCTGGAGTTAAACGGTGGGCGGCGAGCAGTTTATTATTATTGTTGTTGTGATATTATATGGTTGAGGGAGTTGGCCGGGGTTGCCGGTTCGAATCCCACCTCAACCAAAGCCTTTTTAATTTTATTTATTTTATTATTTTTATATTCCATCAAGTCTCATGGACTGTGTTTGGTTCTTTTTAATTATTGGTATGTACCATCAAGTCTAGCGGACTGTGTTTTGGTATTGACACTCTGTATGTATTAATTGGGGCGAGCACTTTGGCTCTGAGAATGCATTGTTGGCTATTCTCACTTCCTTAGAAGACCCCTCAAAATTGTTGGTGGTGAGCACTTGGGCTCTGAGGCATTGGCGGCTATTGGCTTACCCCATTTTGCTTGTGAAAAACCACCTGTGACTGCGACTATAAGCTATGTATTCCGAATATTCCATAAATTATCTGCGAATTACAATAATATGTAATGCAGATGAAATAAACGAAACCATGTTATGTCGCTTAAACAGTCATCTCTGGATAACATGTTCCTCGATAACTCCTGATCGGTAGAGGTATCAAAACTCTTAAGCTAGCAGTGTGTGCTTACAAAACAGCTACACTTATAATATTACCATGATGAGTAGCATTGTACAAATTGGCTAACAAAATGCTAGCACAAACTTTCTTTACCAACTTTTAATCGCTATATCATGCCCACATTCGATTAAAAAACTTTCTCTCCGAAATTTATTTCTACCGACACCGCGTTGTAGTTAAATAGAAGTTGTTGGTTTTTTGTGCTTATTGTTGTCTGTTTGGCAGTCAGTTTGGATTTCCTTTTCATTGCTCATCTTTACTTTTCCAATTTCCTAAAGATTTTCTTGGCTTTGCTATCGAATATAAAAGAGTTCACTTTAAATATATTAAATCACAAGTGATTGTGACATTGGCGATGATATTGATGTTGTCTTGCAGATAGCGAAAAAAAATTTATAACTAAATTTTACTTGACATTATTGTGGTAAATGTTAAGATAAGGGAATTTGAATAAAATATAAGTTGAGTGTAATTCCACCCATACTCGCTAATGGAATTTTTTTTTAGTCCTGCAGGTTTGGAATCTAGAATATGCCCGATATAGGCATACCGGTCCTAAGAGCGACCAATTTGCACATAGGTAATGACGTGCTAACTAGATGGTTGATCTACAGATATAATGCCTTTCACCTCACATTACCCATCTCCTCTCCCTTACGGATGGAGGGTTGTCATGCCCTAGAAGGTTCCACCGGTCATAATAAATCGCTCACGAGACTGTCGGACAGTACGCAACGGTGCAAAATAATCGACATAGATATAGAGTTCCATGCATGCAAGTTCTGAGGTTGAAAAGAGGAGTTGATCAACTTATGTCCGTCCGTCTGTTCGTCCTTGCACGCGATAACTATAGTAAAAATGGAGATATTACCACGAAATTTGATATACACGCCATTTTCTGGCCAAGGTAGGTTGCTATTGAAAACGGGCGAAATCCGATTATAACCACGCCACCTTTTTTAATATTGAAAATTTCGAAAATCACATAAATTGCCTGATGTGGCTAAAATGATATAATTTTAAAGGTGAATCCCCCTGGCCATTATTTTAAAAAAATATTTTTAAGTGGGCGTAGCACCCACTTTCGATATGGAAAATTTCGAAAATCACATAAATTGACATAATTCGGTGAGGTAAATAGCTAAAGTAGTGTAATTTGGTAGGTAAATCCTCCTGGTCATTCTGTTGTGATTTTTTTAAGCTTTAAAAGTGGGCGTGGCACCGTGAATCTTTAAGTAGGCATTTTTGAAAATTCGACTGGTCATAACTTTCATGGTGGTATAGGAAATATTCCTGATAAAACTGGTAGAAATCGCTGGGTATTTAATGTTCGGTTTACCCGAACTCAGACTTCCTTACATGTTTAAATTTGATTTTATTAAATTTATTATTTTAATTTTATTTTACTTTTTTCAATTTAATTTAATTGATATTTATTTAATTTAATTTTAATTTATATTATTATTTTTATATTAGTTTATATTATTTTATTTTATTTTATTTTATTTTATTTTATTTTATTTTATTTTATTTTATTTTATTTTATTTTATTTTATTTTTTTAATTTTATTCTAATTATTATTTTTATTATTTTCTCTCCCTTACCTTCATTTCCGTACTTATCTTTCGTGTTCCGTTCCTATGCTCTCCTTTCATTTATGTATATGTGCGATACTTTAAAACTCAGCAATAAAAAAAATTATTTCAAAAAATCGCACCCATTTAATTTTTGAATGTCACCGCACATTTCGATTTCAATTTGAAATCACAAAAACAGATAATAAAAAACAACAACACTCTTTAATTTAAACCAGCAGGATATCTCACGTGCACATACAAAATAACAAATAACAAAAAAGGGTGTATCTTAGCCTTCGGCTGGTTACCCAATAATCTTGCTTGCTGTTTGTGGAAATATTCCTTTTGTTAGCCAGATTAGATATTCCTATTAACAAAACGCATACATAGATGCGAATGGATTTTGAAGGATAACGCGCATGAAGCAAAATTGTAAAATTTTATAACGTACATTAGACTGGTTAGAGTGATTAGATCCTTCGATCTCGATCTCGAAATCCAAATTCTAACTTGACTTTAAGAACGGCTTTTCTTATTAGAAGTAGTTTTTTAATTTTGATTTGATCCGGTTTCGCATTTCTATATCGAAACCTGAAAGCTACTGCATAATTTTATTAGCTTCGATTTCGACTTCAAAAAATTAATAGGTTTTTAACGGTTACAGTTTTAATTTTGGAACGAAGGTTGTAAACGGGCTCCGAAATGTTAAACAAGTAACGGTTTCGATTTAAGTTTCGTCAAATGAAACGGTTTTATACTATACATATGTATATTGGAACGAGTTTTCGTCATCTTTGTCAATTTTGGTTTCGGCGATCCGCCATCTTCCGTGTTTGATTTCGTTCTGATTTGTTTTTATCCGTTGTCATGTATTTATAGTCAGGTAACATTTAGTATGCGTCTATATGGTCGTGTGTTACGAATGTTTCCGAATGAGTACCTGTGTTTTCACGTTCATTAATTAGTTTGTCGGTGTTAGGTCAGGTGTGTTTAAAGGTTGTTTATACGTTTGCGGATTGAGCAAACTTTTTTTTTGTTTTTGAATCAGTCTAGTTTACGCTTTTTCAGTCTAGTATATTAAGCCACAAATACAAAAGTAGACGTACTTATATTTGTATCCCCATACGAAATGGACACAATGCAATATCCTGAAGACGCACACATAAACATATACATATTTATGTTAGTAAAACATATACGAGTATATCTATATGATAAGATTTCTTTACAAATCCCTATCTAGCATTTATATTCTTAGGGGATTTTTATTGTGCAAAGCGAAAGGAAATGTGTTCACATGCTTATAACATACATATTGATACATCCAAATAACAACTAGCTTTTTATGTGAAACTTGTATTTTCAAACGATTTGGTAATTTTACTCCATATTTTAGTGTTTCAAGGTACATACAATCATAAAATGCTGTAAGAGTCTTTGCCCATAGTATGTTAGATGATTACAGTAATTTCAAATTTCGATCACGTTTCACTTTGTAAAGTAGATAATTGTAGTTCGACAATGAAATTGGTAAAACTATTAGTTAGGAACTTTAGATTGCTTTAAGTTAAAACTAATGATACTAGTATCGCTTGTGATCGAAAATTCGACCAATAAAATCTGGTGGTGGTGAATGGAGGGAGGCCCCTGAAAATATACCGCCTATACCTTAGTTTTTTCAATTTCCTTTAGATCGGAGCAAATTTCATTCAAATCGTTCAAACGGTTCGCGCACAGGAGGTTCCTAAAGTTTTTCATGGGGCATAATTATTTATAGATAAGATTATGTTCGCAATTTGTAAGCGGAGTGAAGTATTCAATAACATGTAAAACGAATCTTTTGAAGAGTTTGTATAATAGAAGCTCAATGAGTGGGAGGAGCGGATATTAAAAATCATCATAAGCCAATACAGCTCAGCCTCACAAATATATGTAAGGGATGTTACATCATATTTAAATAGCTAAAATATGTAGTATTTGCATGCAGTGTTGCCAAAAAAAGAAAAACTTTCACCACGAATCAATGAAAAAACCACCTAAATCAGACATAAGTTATATTCAAAATTATACAAACCAAAGTTTTTCAAAACTTGGTATAATTTGTCATACTTATACATAACTTACCCAAGCTTTCATGCTTCAAATTTTGATCCAGATATATGTTTTCAATGAGATATTTTGGTTTTGTGAATTGTATAACACAAAAAATATCCTACTCAACTGAGAAAATCACTAAGTTGGCAACACTGCTGGGTGAAACTATGTAGTTAGATACATCCGGCGTGAGCTCATGCCCAACAAAGGTTCGAAGGTATTATATTTACTATAAAAATATACCCCAGCGGGTTAGGGGCTTAGAATATGACCGAGTTAGGTATGCCGGTCGTAGGGCGCAACTAAAATCCATTTCGACCCCGACTATGGGGTCAACGAAGTCGGGCTAGTACTACAAGGTGCTATCCACCGGACCATACCATATGCATAACCGGCAAAGGACTGTCATGCCTACAACCCTGTTTTGTCCGTCACGCAACTTTTTATAAGTGGATCTTCCGACTGAGTAAATATCTCAATTTTTACTCCAGTAAACAAATGAAGACATGCATGGATGAAGGGGGTATGTCGCATTCTCACTCAATTTCTGTTCTTGGCATTGGTGAATATCGTGAAAATTGTAGACGATAATTCATGGATGAAGGGGGTATGTACACAACTTTTCAATATGAATTGTGGAAGAAGGGGGTATATTCCGATTTTTTCATATAAAACACTAAATATAAAGTTATGCTTTTTATTGCATATTATGCAACGTCTTTTATGGCTTTGCATAAATGCGACAAACCCCCTTCATCCATGCATGTCTTCAAATAGGATCTTAGTTAGTGTATATCCGGACGATAATACTCCGCTAATTTTAACACGAAACAGGTCTTTCTAACAAATATTTCAGGACAAGTATTGCCGCCTGCTCACTTTAAATGTACAATATTCACATTTGACTAACATAAATTTTTCGAGAGCCGAGAGGAAGTAGATGTTTATATTCGGAAATTGCTAAAAAGAGTATGCGCATACAAAATAGACAACTCTCGAGACAAGTGTTTTTAAGAAGATAAGTCAGAAGAAGGACAGATAAGAGAATAAATAAAATTTAAGAAAAATTAAAACCACAAAAAGCAGAAGTAAAATATTTTGTATACTAAGTGAAAAAAAAAACGCTTCGTTTTGGCCATGAGTACTACTAAGTAGGCGGCAACCTACAGACGGACAGGCAGACAAGCAAACTAGAGATTTAGACTATCAGATAAACTTTTGTGTACAAATGGGCACATTTAAGTTACGACAGTAGCATGTGTAGTCATTATCGCTGTTAAATGAACTGGATTGAGAGCTGCTACAAAAACAAAAAATTGTTGAATGGTACTGTTGCTGGTATGACTTTATTGTTTCTCCTTTATTATTTTTAGCATTCGAATAATGATAATAGCTTTGCTTTTTACTTGTTTACTTATTGATCTCATTTATCAAACTGTTCCAATTTCATGTATAATTAGTACAAGACATTTTATGTCGTAAGCATCTGTTTTAGCTTTAGCAATTGTTTGTAAGTTATTGAACAAGAGTTGGAGCTGAAGTCGTCCTTACTTTGGATGTTGTGGGCAAATTTTATTAAAAAACTAGCTGGTGCCCGCGACTTCGTATGCGTATAATTTCTGTTTTTTTGCAGCTGGGTTAGCAAAGAATAAAATCCAAGAAAAAGGCTGGAGTTCAGCACGTAAGGGTCGTGTTGTCACGTAAGCTTTAAAGTTTGTCTGCTCGATAAACCCGAAATTCGGTCACAAAAAATGTTTTCATCGGTCTAAAAAAGCTTAAAGTTTAATAAAAAACGACCCTTTTCTTATAAGGTAAGAAATGAGTACATTTCCCTTAATAGCCATATTAAGCGTTTTGCTATTAAGAAGGTTCACATTTTATGAGATATCTCCGGGGTAGCTTACTTATTGAAATTAATCAAATGGTTTATGACAGCTTTCATAAACACCTTTTGTTTGATACCCATAATGTACTAATACATTTTTGTGAAAAAATTCGTCGATACCTCCAAACCGGTCGAGCTATCGAAATTTCAAGATATCTCCCAAACCAATTCAGATATTTCAATGAATCACATTGCATATTATAGCAATCATTGACATATTTCGTTTGACACCCATATTGTACTAAGACATTTTTGGTCAGCCCTGGTCCACATATTGGGCGATAACCCCAAAACCCGTTGAGATATCGCAAAAAATAATATCTTAAACTTTAAGTTGAGCGTCTAGCAATCCAACAATTCAATTCCATTCAGTACTTTTAAAGTGTTACGACCACAAACATACAGACAGACATGGTCCACATATTGGGCGATAACTCCAAAACCGGTTGAGATATCGACAAAAAGGAATATCTTAAATTTTAAGTTGAGCGTCGATCAATCCAACGAAAAAAGTTTTATTCAATTCCATTCATTACTTTCAGAGTGATACGGCCACAAACATACGGACAGACAGACACACAAAAATTTGTAAAATTGTTGATTTGAACTCTACTCGCTTAATAATGCTTCCCCAATCAATTTTTTGTTGATATCTGCCATGTACAGACATCGACCTGTTACAATTTTATTGTATGTGGAGATATATATGGGTGAAATCGTCAGATATTTGGAATGGAACCCTACCGATTTGAATGAGTTTTTATGGGGAGTTTTCTTTTATCATAACACGAGTAATACCTCAAGTTCACTATAAAATGTATCTAAAGATATCACAGAGCCAAATTTTGGTAGAGAGCTTGGATTCGCCGTCAGAAAGAAAACTTCAAAAGTGCTCATCGATCCCATGTGTGCGCATTGAAAGCATAGAAAATTATTTCTTTGGTTTCACACCAAGTTCTAAAATTCGCATATCTTGCATATAAGTTAGCATTGAAATTAAAGAAATTGTTCTATATAGAAGTATAAATATATACATGTGGCAGCACTTCAACTTCCAACGAGTTTAGTGCAACCTTGCAAAATGTTCCAGTCGAGATCAAAAAATTATGATCTGGCATCATCACCAATTTTCATCTGCCCTTTTTCTCGCTGACATCCGATCGAGCTGGACGTGTTTGCATTTTCATAAATTTAATTTTTTAACTTGTAAAATAAATGCGATCTCAATAGTAAAGTAAAGTTTGTTAAATAAAGTTAGTTAAACCTTTATTAGTTTTCTATTTGCCTTTAAACGAGTTTTGAGAGGTAAACTCACGGAAACCTCCAAACTGGTGACCCCGACGTGATCGGCAAACACGTGCAGCGCTAGAAGACATCTCTTCCTAACCTTTACGTAAGTAAATCAACATGCCGGAAGGAAACGGATTACAAAAGATGGATACTCCACCGCCAGAGCAAAATGTGCAACAAACACCACCTTCGCATAACTCCGTTTCTGTGGTATACGCTCGCTTGCCAATACCGGCAATGTCAAGTACAAACATAGAGGCTTGGTTTACATCAATGGAGTTTTGGTTCACTGCTTCGGGTATTGTAGCTGACAAGCAGAAAACTGCAACAGTATTAGCTGCACTCGATCCAAACGTTTTAAGTCAGCTGGGCGACGTTATCTGTGCCCTACCACAAAACGACAGGTTCGAATACATTAAACAAAAAATCATCGAGCATTTCGCTGACAGCGAGCAGCGTAGGCTTAACCGGGTCCTGTCTGAGCTACCGCTTGGCGATAAAAAACCATCCGAGCTTTTTTTTGAGATGAGGCGCGTGGCAGGCACCACTCTTGGCGATGCTGCGCTCAAAAGTCTGTGGATCAAACGGCTACCGGAGTTTGCGCAACCAGTAATCGCAGCTTCTTCTGGTTCAGCCACTGAATTCACCAAAATTGCTGACACTATCGTAGACGCAATTGCTCCACATCAGCTTAACCGCGTTAAGTCTGCAGCAGCCAACGAAGTTGATGAACTGAAAGCGGTCGTCATGGAGCTTGGCAAGAAAATCGACAAATTCACAATGCGTTCTCGCTCACGTAGCCGCGGACGCTCATGCTCTCGCCAAGCCTCAAGGGCCCGCAATGGTAACGGGTCGACTTCACAACAACCATCGTCACAACAAGAGTGCTGGTACCACCAAAAATACGGCCGCAACGCTAAGAAATGCCGCAGTCCCTGTAGCCGTAGCAAGCACAAACGTGCAGTAGATTCAGAATCTTCATGACTATCAAAGCGCGTGGCGGGTTGCAACGAAGGTCCCGTTAACGATCGCAACGTACTTCGTCTACAGGTTCACGAGCGACGCACCGGCAAAAAATTTCTCGTTGACACCGGTGCCGATGTATTGGTGCTGCCCATAACATCTAAATCATACGATATTCGACCAACCGCAATTAGACTGTACGCTGCCAATGGTTCTGCCATTAAAGTTGTTGGAGAAAAGCGAATCCAACTAAATCTTGGGCTGCGTCGAGACTTCGCTTGGTCTTTCATTGTCGCTGACGTAACAACACCCATAATCGGCGCAGACTTTATCCGATTCTACGACTTGCTGATCGACATGCGCCGCAACCGACTCATCGACAACGTCACAAAATTAAAATCATCTCTAACCGCGCCAACTCTGTGCAAGCCCGCAGAAATTAAAACATTCGACTCGACAGATCCATTCGCGGACCTGCTAGCGGAGTTTTCTGGTATCACCAAGCTGGCACCTCAAGGCTCGTTGACCAAATCTACAATCGTACATCGCATTTTAACTACCGGTCAGCCAGTATTTGCTAAACCACGACGCCTGGCTCCCGAAAAGCTCGCAGCGGCACGTAACGAATTCAACTTCCTGCTTAAAGCAGGCATTTGTCAACCATCTAGTAGTAACTGGTCGAGCCCGTTACATATGGTGCGAAAGAGCAATGGCACTTGGAGACCTTGCGGTGATTACCGCGCACTCAACGCTCAAACGTTACCCGATAGGTATCCCTTGCCGTTTCTCACAGATTTTACGTGCTATCTACAGGGCAAAACAATTTTTTCAAAGATCGACTTACAGCGTGCATTCCATCAAGTCTCAATTCACGAGGATGATGTACCAAAGACAGCGATCACTACGCCATTCGGCATGTTCGAATTTAAGTTTATGACTTTCGGACTCTGCAACGCTGCGCAGACGTTCCAAAGGTTGATAAACGAGGTCCTGCGAGGTTTAGACTACGTATTTCCATACATCGATGACATCTGTATCGCTTCGTCCTCCATCGAACAGCACAAACAAGATTTACGTGAAGTTTTCAAGCGTCTTCGGGACAACAATTTGGCGATTAACGCATCAAAGTGTGAGTTTGGCAAAAAGCAGCTCAAATTCTTGGGACATCTCGTCGACGCGAAAGGCATCCGCCCACTACCGGAGCGTGTAATAGCAATTATTGGTTACCCAAAGCCTACATTAGCAAAAGAGCTGAAGAGTTTCATCGCCATGATGAACTTTTACAGAAAGTTTTTGCCCAACGCCATCGAATATCAGATGCACCTACAGAAATTGATTGTTGGCAATAAGAAGAACGACCGTTCGACCGTCAAATGGAATATTGAAGCCGAAGCTGCTTTCAATCGTTGCAAATCTGAGTTGGCAAATGCGACACTATTAGTTCACCCGTCAACAAGCGCGGAATTGGCGCTCCACGTCGACGCATCGGACACAGCTGTTGGCGCCGCACTGCACCAAATCAAAGACGGCGTACTGCAACCCCTTGGCTTTTATTCAAAGAAGCTGACGGACGCACAGCGCAGATATAGTACCTACGACCGCGAACTAACAGCAGCATATCAAGGCGTGTGTCATTTCCGACACATGATTGAGGGTCGCAAATGCCATATCATGACGGACCATCGCCCGCTAGTGTACGCTTTTCGTCAAAAGCTGGAAAAAGCTTCACCACGGCGAGCAAGGCAATTGGACTTCATCGGCCAATTCACAACCGACATTCGGCACATACCTGGTTGTGAAAACTCGACAGCGGATCTACTTTCCCGCATGCAATCAATAGACGAAGCAATTGACTACAACAAAGTGGCAGCAGCGCAGCAAGCCGATTCTCATTTACAAACACTTCTTAGCGGATCAGGTATGAATAGTAATTCACTTATACTTAAGCATTTCGACATTCCCAACAGCAAAGCAAAACTTCTATGCGACACGTCAACACCGAACATTCGGCCTTACATACCACTCGAATTTCGAAAGCAGTTACTAGCGAAGATTCACGGCTTATCGCACCCAGGTATCCGCGCAACTATCAAACTAATGACAGAAAGATTCGTCTGGCCCGGTATAAAGAGAGACACAACAATATTCGTGCGGAACTGCCAACCTTGCCAACGATCGAAAGTACACCGACACACGAAGTCTGCACCAGCGAGTTACGTACCGCCACAAGAGCGTTTTGCACATATTAACATCGACATTGTTGGTCCATTCCCGCTATGCGAAGGCCAACGCTATTGCTTAACAATGATTGACCGCTTCACTCGCTGGCCAGAAGCAGCACCTATTCCCGATATGTCTGCAGAATCTGTAGCAAAGTCTATCATTGCATATTGGATTTCGAGATTTGGCGTTCCAGCACGAATCACTTCAGATCGAGGTCGGCAGTTCGAATCTGCCGTGTTTACCGAGTTGACAAACATGATTGGCACCGTTCACATTCGCACAACTCCATACCATCCACAGTCAAACGGCATTATTGAAAGATGGCACCGACGTTTTAAAGCCGCAATATTATGCCACGATACGAATAAATGGGTATATCACTTGCCAGCGATTCTACTTGGGCTTCGTGCAGCTTACAAGCCCGACATACACGCAAGCCCAGCAATGCTTGTTTATGGCTCCTCGCTTCGACTCCCGGGTGAGTTTTTTCAAGCAACAAGTACGAAAGCAGTAACAGAAGATGTAGTATCTCAATTCCGGTCGTCTATGCAAAGCATTCGCCCAACAACAACAACGCATCATTCGCCGCCTACAGTATTTGTGTCGCCCGCCCTACACAAAGCTTCTCACGTTTTCGTTCGAAACGACTTAATCCGCCCATCGCTAACTCATCCATACGACGGACCATTCAAGGTCATCAAGAGATCACCGAAGTTTTATAAACTCCTCATAAGAGAACGACATAGCAACGTAAGCATTGATCGATTAAAGCCCGCCTTTTTTAGCGAGCGACGACTACGAGAGTTCAAGTCATACCAACAAGGATGAAAACACTACTCATAAAACTACGAGAGACGGCAGTTTGGAGACGAAACCAGCAAACAGATCCGTGCCTATTCCTACGACGGGCCACACTCCTCAAGAAGACCGATCTGCAAACACACCGCATCCTGTACCGCCGAAATCTACCCGCTCTGGAAGACATGTAAATTTTCCATCACGATACCGGTAGTTTCGTCTAGGCGGGAAGTATTGTGGCAGCACTTCAACTTCCAACGAGTTTAGTGCAACCTTGCAAAATGTTCCAGTCGAGATCAAAAAATTATGATCTGGCATCATCACCAATTTTCATCTGCCCTTTTTCTCGCTGACATCCGATCGAGCTGGACGTGTTTGCATTTTCATAAATTTAATTTTTTAACTTGTAAAATAAATGCGATCTCAATAGTAAAGTAAAGTTTGTTAAATAAAGTTAGTTAAACCTTTATTAGTTTTCTATTTGCCTTTAAACGAGTTTTGAGAGGTAAACTCACGGAAACCTCCAAATACATAAATGGACACTGAGAAGGGTTTACCTTCAAGTTGGGTAGTGGCCTAAGGTGTTAGACCTTCTAGCATACAAGTAACTACAGTGTTTTGAGTTCGAATCTCACAATGCCGGGAAGAAAATTTCATGAAGAGATGTAATTCCAGTATCATCGAAACATATGTCAGCTTGTCTGGTTCTTGCAGCGCGTGGGTACCGTTTTCGACAAAAGTAAAGAAAAAAACGCAAGATTTTGACCTTTGTCCCCGAATAACTTTTTTAGCACTTTTGAAGTTTTCTTTCTGACGGCGAACTGAATCTCTCTACCAAAATTTGGCTCTCTGGGAATTATTGTTGTTTAACCACTAGATATATTATGTCTATTTTGACCGGGCTATATAACGTCGGCTAAGAATGTAAAGTGTAAATCCCGTTCTCAGCCTAATCGACTTTTTGATGCTGTTCGAAGCAGTAGCCGATTCTGCAGTTAGCAAACGAAAGAAAAGCTTCAAAATAAATATACATAAAAATCAAGCATCATCCCGAATAACCTTCTAAGTATATTTTTTTTTTTCAAAACCGGTTTTATTGCATATAACATTTTGTATTGCTCCCTTGCATTGTCCAGATAACACATTTTCTAAAATTCGACTCACCAAAACTGTGAAAATGCGTTTAAAAATAGTTGGCTAATTTAAAGTGACATACCTTATTTTGCATATAAGCGTCCAAAGTGATTCGTAACGGCATTGGAGACAGATGAGAGAAATAAATTTAAAAAATATGACTTTAGCATTTTTTTTGCTCTCCTGACAAATTCTGATTTTGTAACTTAGAACGTTATTTGCGATGATGCTTCAAATATCAAAAAAATTTTGCTGAGAAGAGCTGCTAAATTCAACATATGAAGATTGTGTCTCCCGTCAGTCAAGGTAATAGCCAGCGAATATGATTTAGTTTTTGATATATCAAGGCAACTATGGCTCTCAAACAATAACCTGAAAGTTCTAGTTAAATTTGGTTTTTTGCCACTACTGAAAAATATTTTTTTGTTCGTTGGCAGGTTTACACTCTTAGCTGCCGATAAACTTTTGAGTTTTTTGAAGCTGTTTTTTCAGTGTTTTTATATCTAGCGTACTAGTACTAGTACAAGGGTATTATAACTTTGTCCACATAACGGTACTACAACAGCACAAAATAATCGATAAATAATAGGTTGAAAAGAGGAGTTCATTAAGGCATGTCCGTTCGTCTTTCCGTCCGTCCGTCCGTCCGTTCGTCTGTCCGTCGGTCCATCTGTCCGTGTACACGATAACTTGAGTAAAAATTTTGATATTTGCAGGCAATTTTGTATACAGGTTACTTTCTGGTCAAGGTAGGTTGCTATTGAAAATTGGCGAAATCGGATGATAACCACGCCCCCTTCTTACATATCGAAAATTTCGAAAATCATATAAATTGACATACGAGTATCTCTGTAGCTGAAAGGCTAAAATGATATCATTTTATAGGTAAATCCTTATGATTATTCCATAAATTTTTCAAAGTTGGCGTGGCACTTTCAAGGGGGCCATTTTTGAAAATTCGATTGGTCGTAACTGATAACGATAGAATGATGAAATTTGGCACAAAGTATACTAGTAACGTTGGGAGTTTAACTGATGAAATTGGATAAAATCGCCCTCAAACCATGCCCACTTTCGATATCGAAAATTTTGAAAAGCACCTAAATTGACATAATTCGGTAACGGAAATGTCTAAAATGGTATAGTGATATATAGGCGTAGCACTGCCCACATTTCGGGGGGCATATTGGAAAATTTCACGGGTCATAACTTTTAAACCGATTACGGTAGAACGATGAAATTGGTACAAGGTATACTAGTATAATAAGGAGTATACCTGATGTAATTGGACGAAATCGCTTCCCAACAACGCCCACTTCCGAAATGGAATATTTCGAAAATCATATGAAAACTATCGCTGGGTATTAAATGTTCGGATTACCCGAATTTAGACTTCCTCACTTGTTAACTTTCTAATCAATTTCAAATTTGGTTCAGATGGCGTGGTTTTAAATCACAACTTACTGCTTTTATTTAAGAACCACTAAATTTAAAACTCAAATTAAATAGTATTTTCTTCGAAGTGGTTACGCACATAATTTTTGCTAAGTATAAATAAAAAAGTTTTAAAGAATTGCATAGAAACATTTCTACTTGAAAAGTGATATGTTTTATTTATCTAATAAATTGCTTCTGGCATTCAAATTAAACATTTAACTAGAAACAAGTATATTCTGTGAATCAACTCTTATCTTGATGCTAAGTTGCTAAAGAAATATTTCAAATTATGAAAACTACTTAATTACTGCCAAGATGTGGGACTGTTATCTCTATACAAAGTTATAAGTATTTCGGTTAGATTAAATAATAATATTGGTATAGAATTAAAGTATTTATCATTAGTTCCATAATTGCAAAAGTTATATATTTTTACGCACAATGCTTTATCAATATTTATTTAGTTGATAATCATATACCCAGACATTATAGCGTATCGCGGTGTAATGAGGAAAAAAAAGTTGAAAATGGGGAATATTTGAACAAATTGTTTCCTGTAAACTAAGAAAAAAAAAAAATAATATTTACCTGCATATAATGAGGAAATAAATGCAATGCATTTATGCTAAATCTTTCCTTGACTCAAATTTGCTGTAACGTTCTCAGCTACTTACTTTTGCGAATATATGTATAACCTAGGCGTTCCTAGTTGGCAACTTCTGTACCAGAATCACTTACTACGTGAATAAATCGCTCAAATGCTCTCTTGCTGGACAGCCAATATGCCCCTTTTTGGCAGGAATTGTACCAGTAAGAAGCTGTTTTCATTAAAAGGACTTAATGAGTCCAAGTAATCGTTTTCGAAAATATCAGCTTTGAATAGAATAATGAAGAGTGGGCGGCCCTACGCCTACCTGATCATAATCCACAAAATGTTTTATCTTTGGCGTGGCTCACTGTAAACTTTAAAAGGTGATTAAAATACCTTATAAGAGGAGCTTCAGGCCAAAGCGTAATTCACTGTACACTTATTGCGCTTCGGCTTAGGATTCCTAACAGTTGGATACTTTTATGAAAATTTGAAATGACTTTTCGTCATTACGTCAAGTTTTCGTAAAGAGGGGCAAAACTTTTAATTCATTATGGTTAAAAGGCGTAGCCACGTGCTATAGCGGACTGGAGTCCATGAGAAATTCGTATTTTTATCTCTTGAGAAACATGTCCGTTACAAATTTCGAAATAATAATTTATCTGTAAGGAGTGAGTTTGTTTGGCCGATGGATGGGTTAGTTTCTTCTAGGATATGTACCCTTAATTTCTGAAAAAACTGAGTGGCTACATAAAACAGTGAAGACGCCAGAGCCAGCTAAAATTGATAAAAAATGATAAAAATTACGTATTTTCAGTGCCAGATTTTTATTACCAAATACTTGCTATATAATTTATTATTTACTTTTAAACAAACTACCTCCTTTTACCTTAAAAACGCATGTAAGGATATCTCTAATAGAAACATTTTTACAACTATAATAGACCAGTCCGAAACCAGTGGGTATAGAAATTAAATGTGTGTAAATTTCATCCTTTAGGACCCTAAAGAAGTGTCCCTCAAAGTTTGAGCGAAATACATCATGTCTCATTCATAAAAATTAATTATTCGCCGTCTGAATCACTGTGAAACGCGCGATATCGGAATAACAAAATAAAATATTACGTATACGCCATGGCGCTCCAGTATGTAGGTTTTTAGTATAGAAAAAAATAAAAATGCACTAGCCCGAATCGCTAAAAAAGTTCCTTGAAACACGAAACCACCCTGTGTTGGTTTTGATTTTCTCCTAAATTAACCAAAGTACTTCTTTGGCAAAAATTTATAATACATACATATGTATGTATGTATACCGAGCTGGCCTAATAGTTGATTATGTTCGATTTGTAAGGCCGGTGTGTGGACGCCTTGTAGCAAGACCATATTAAAAAACAGACCTGGTTTGGGCGTGCTAGTAAAAATTGGACCCAAGGATAGCGTGCCCACATCCTCTTTTATTCTTTCCGTGCTGTCCCAAAAAAAAAAAATACATTAGACCACATATTTGTCATCGTTGGCTTTTCATAATAAACAATAACTAATAGATAATATCTATAAACTTCTTAAAACCTGGTTATTCGAGCGTAAAAAACGATTTAATTGGGTGTCAACACGGAGAAATATATTTTTCTTAAATCTGGAAAAATATTTTCCCATTATCAAATTAGTAAATAATTTGAGAAATTTTAAAAATTTACATGATTTTCACTGAAATGAATCAAAAAAGTTTACTTTCAACAAGCAAGTTGTATTCTTATTAAAAACAAGAGCAAAATATATATATACAAAAAGAAAAAATGTTCCAAAAATATTTAAAAAACCAAGAAAATATTTTCAAAAATATACTTAATTAAAAAAAAAGTATCTTTACTTATATCAAGAAAAAAATAAGGAAACTTTTTTTTAACAAACAATAACAAAAACTACGATTGAAAATTTTAAAGAAAACGTGTTCTTCAACATCCCAGAATTTTTTGAAAATTTTAAACAAAGATTATTCAAATTTCATACTCCTGATGGGAACATGTTCTTATTTATTTAACCGCTCGATTCTGTGTTCTTGATAAATTTGTCAATCTTGATAAATTATATAGAAAAAAATATTTTTGTCAAGCGTTTTTGAATTTTACGTCAGAAACAAATTTTTTACTTATTCAAATTAGTTTTAAATAATTTTGTTTGACGCAGAATTCAAACCACTTGATAAAAATATAGTTTTCATTATTATGTATCAATATTGACAAATTTATCAAGAGCACAGAATCAGGCGGTAAGTGTGTGTTAAGGCAGAATAAGGAAAATTTTTTGTATTTATTTTAGTGATTATCAAGGCTGAAATGGGAAAACATTTTCGTATTTATTTAAAAAATTCGAAATCCTGATTTTTTTTTTATATTAAGAAACAACTTTCCAAGTTCAAAATCATTCCTCGATTTTCTTGTTTGCGCCTTGTTTTTAGTAAAAAATTAACCCTAGGTAATAGCCAGTTGCCAACTGGCAGTTGGAGTTAGTTTTCTATAATATAAAATATATTCGCATCCCTTGGGCTATCTGAAGATATCTTTCATTAAGACAATTTTTTGGTGGTGATTTTTATTATCGTTTTATTTGAATGGCTTGGCAGTTTAAAGAAAAATTAAAACCTGCTTTGAAAAATGTAAACTAGAAATGATAGACTTCCTTATATTTAGGTCTAAAACTTCACGGCATTTTTTTTTTGCCATTCTAGGGGGATTCAACAAACCTTATAAGTTTACGATATGCGTAAATTTATACCCTTATCTGCTCAGTTAGATGAATGTTCTAAATAAATTTATTTGTACTTGATGTCAAACAAAAAAAAAGTAATTTGCGACGCATTTTCAGCATATTTTTCCATTTTTGTCCAGTGCGCATTGAATGCATTAGAAAAAATTAATGTCGAACTGCGTCATTGAATTAGATAAATTTACGAACTTTTTTACACACCAAAATCGATGCGAAAGTTTATCAAATTTGTGTAAACTTCCTTCCAGACGAATTTTGACAGTTCATTTACAAACTTGATGAATTTATACGTTTACACGCTTTATAAGGTGTTTATTAGGTGAATCCTCCTTCTAATAATAATAACACAGTGCTACAGCTATTTTACACTTTTGAAGCGACCTAGTAGAGATTGTTCGAGTAATACACAAAACGTCCTTTAAAAGATATTTTATCGAAGGAAGCATACCTCTAAAACCAATTCTGATGTCCCCACTTTATACTTTTGACCTTGAGCGCCAAAAATTGAAAAATCATAAATTAACATTTAGAGTGCCCAAATTGTGCCCAAATGTATGACCGACCAGCACTAACTTTGAAGGGCTAACTCACCCATGCCAGTGGCACACCCCCTAAAACTCCACCTGGGGGTTTCCCCATACAAACATTTAAAAAATAACCAGTTTTGGCACTTTTTATAAAAAAAAATCAGTGAAATGGCTATGTTTTTTAAAGTTCTTAAGAAAAAATTGAACTCAAAAAAGAAAAATGATGGTCATTTAGCTGATTTTTTCACGTAAAGTGACAAAAATGGTGAGTTTCTGAAATTTTTGTATGGCGACTACCCACAGGCGGGTACTTAGGGTGGGTCGGCCACGATCTAAATGGGTCAACTTAGAATTTTTCAAACTTTGGCGCTCAAGGTCAAAAGTAAAAAGACGGGAGTCAGATTTGGTTTTAGAGGTATGCTTCCTTCGACGAAGTATCTTATTTTGATCCCTAAAATACGATTTGCTTTGTCAATTGGGTTATTTTTAAATTGACCCGCCTTCATACACATACATAGTACCGCTGTAGGGAGCTTGAGACCGAAAACTTTGGTTTTGGATTATGCTGCACATCTTGAAAACTTGAAGTCCTTGCCAAAAAAATAAAATTTGTGTAATTAAGTAGTGAATGCCTCTCGATGACGCATGCCCTATAATCTTCATTCATTGTCAATTAATAGCAAAAAAAAGACGTCGAACCCGGAAAAACCGAAAAAGTTTTCATAAAATTCAACTTCTCGCGTGAAAAACTTGTATATATGTATATCACTGTATATTAGAGCGTATATAAAAAAAATTTTAATTTTTTTGACACTCTGTAAAAACAGCGAAATTAGTTGTTCTTGTATAATTTATATATTTTACGTTCGATTTCCAAAAGTGATACATTTCTAGAAAGGTATTCACCAAGGCAATATTTCATCCATACAAACTTTTAGCCCATCATGCCAAGTTCAGATTTTATTCTATCTTTACTAAAACCAACACCCTAAGGCTATATGTATTTACTTAATTCAAATTTTTTTTTTGGTTTTAAATAAATTTGAATAAAAGCTAAGGTTGGCGTCGCAGTTTATATGGGCGAAATATGACACGGGTTAAAACCTTTACACTAATATATTGCTCGTTGAAATCAAAGACCAAAAAAGAAAAGTTATAAGCAAAAAAGGAATTTCGCTTGTTTTACAGGGTGCCAAAAAATTATTTTTTTCCAATTTTGAAATCACCAGCAAGTAAACATTCGAACCAGGGGCGAACATTTTAAACTTTTTTTTGGCGATACGCTCTACTGTATATATTTTGAAAGTGGCAACAATTTTCTACCCAAAACCGTTGAGAATTTCAATATCGGTTGAAAATTTGATTTTTAATGATTTTTTTTTTCAAATCTTTTGAAGGGTGTATAACTCGACCAGATGAACAATCTCTACTAGGTTAAAAAAAACTTAAATTTCGCTACTTCCAACGTGTTTTGTGGCGATGCCTCTTTTAAGTTTTTTTTTTGTTTGTAGGCATGTTATGTCAACACCTTAGCTCCTCAATTGCCATAATTTATGTGTACTTGATCATTTTTATATATTAAAATCATTTTTATATATTAATGAGGTAGGCAATAGACACGGCATCAGGTATTAAAATTCCCTTCATCCCCTGTAGAACTTCATTATCCTATATGCTTAATAAGTATGTACGTACATACATATAACAGCCAATTAGCTGTTGTACACGCTTGCCGTCACTAATAAGACTAATGAAGTGAACTGGAGTGAAATGAATGATGCTTTTTCGTTTTTGTTGGCTGCTCTTTTATTTCCGTTCGTAGTTTAGTGATGAAAAGGTGCCGATAAATTAAAAATGATACAATGAAGGCGAATATCCAGTGTTTTTTTTTGTGTAGAAAGCGCTAGGATGGAAAAGTAAGATTGGATACTCTTTTGTTTTGCAAATTCATTACAGGTAAGTTTTTCTTTGTACGTAATTTGCATGCTCTATATACGCTGTTTACGTAATTGTGGGTCCCGTACGATATGTCGAAAAAAATGTCGAATTTCAAAGACCGAATTTCAAAAAATTTTACTATACCGAAGATATTTTTGACCGAAAAAAAAAATGTCGAGAAAATTCAAATGATCGAAAAAGGTCGAAATTTGAGTTTAAAAACGTGTTTTATGACAGTATACAATTATTTATCACTTCCTTACCTCTTACCAAGAACTTTTCAACCATTTTCCAATACAAAGCCTATTCAACTTTTCCCCTTGTTAGAGGTAACAACAGAAATATTCTCAGACATTTTCGGGCTACAAACTGCACATGTAAAAATTAAGATTGAGAATGACTTATGATTTGTACTTATTAAAAGCATAACACTAATCATTTGGTAATGATCATTTCGAGAAAGTTACCGTTACCTCATTGAGCTAAACTATGCTGGAGACACCAATGACAAAAATAAATCGATGCGTCTTTGATGCGAAGTCTATGTACATTTGTTTGTATATATGTACATCGATGCTTCGACTTGGTTAGTTTTCTAATATGTGTATATTTTTCTAATTACGTACATATTTTTGAACAAGGAAAAGATGTTGTTCCAATTTACTTTTGTTTTTGGACAAGTGAGAAACCGAAATAACGTTTAAACATTCAAAATTTCACAATTTTTATAGAAACATCGATGTATCGATACATCAAATATTTACGTGACTATAAAAGTCGCCAAAAATCAAAATTTTTCTGACATCTTTAAACCGGAGTTTCGTTTCTGAGAGGTTGTTGTTAATTATATTGAGAAGAACTTCAGAGTTTGTGTTTTTAACTTTACCGTCAGGTTTTATATTTGTTTGCAAGATGCAATAACTTTACAGTCAGGTTTTATATTATATTATTGCAAAACACTAGAAAAATAATACTCAACATTAATATATAAGATGTAGAAACAATGTAATGAATGATGTGTTAAATTCGCGCGAAATTTTTTCATTCGACATTTTTTTTCGAGACATTTTTTTCGACCTTTTGTGTTTTCGGCTAATTTTTTTCGACATTTTTAGTTTCGACTTCTGTTTTTTCGACATATCGTACCAGACCCCATAATTGTTTGTGTGCCTTTTTAATTTTGTTTACTTCGCTCTTTTTCAATTATTTACGATACACTTTGCGTATGTCACTGTCAACTTTTAATGCTATGAAGACTGACAACTGACGATTTAACCTCTGCTTTGTTGTTGTCTCATTCTAAGGGCAAACCTTAAGTTGACCTTGTTGGTCTTTTGCTGTAAAAATTACAAATGACTGTTGTTTACAGGTAATGTCGCTTCTGCCGCTTCCGTCTCACTTTGATGTTGACCGCCAACCTAATGCCATTAACATTTCGACATTGTGGTTTATTTACTTGACTGACTTTGACTCGTTTGAAACTTAAGTAAGCGTACTGAGGATAAATGGTAATACCTAAAATGTGGTTAAGCCTACTACATTTTGTTGTCGTGGGCGATGACGTCTTTTGTTGACTGTGCTAAGCCTTTGGAAACACTAAAGTCTCATTCTAAAATTTAGCATAAAAGTCGCATTGCTGAGAAGATCATTATTTTCACTTAATTTTAAATCGTCGATAAGGTATTTACTTTATGGAAAATGTCTGCAGTGTGAAATGGGGCAAGTTCGGTAAAGTACCTAAGTTGCTTCAACTTCGCCTGAACTGAAACTAATTAGAAATACGTTGATGGCACTAAGCTACCAACTGTCAGCCACCCAAAGTTATTGAGGGTGACATTGTATAATACTTTCTCATTTGCTGAGCATATGTCTGCAATGATCTCAAAGTACGAGGTCGCAAGAAGATCCTCAAGTCACTTGCCGGCAGTACTTGGGGAAAAGCTAAAGAAACGTTGCTGACTACATATAAGGTCATTGGCCGACCAATCTTTGACTACTACTGCTACGGGATGTCTTCTCATGTCTCCTGAGTCCCACCTTCATCAAGAGGCAAGACTGCTCAATGTAAGAGAGCACGCGGAAATGCTTAGCAGGCAATTCCTTCTGATATGCCACAAGCCAGGACATCCAAACCGTCATCTTTTTAACACAGATCCGCCCCCGAGAGACATAAGGAAACATCTCCGTAAGCATTATGACGAGATCCGGCATCATATTACCTTGCCGTTTGATCTGCGAAATCATAAGCGGTCTCTAACCGACATCCACACCGAGTCGGTTGATACTTTTGTAGGATCTCGACCTGTGAACCCCGTTCTAAACAGTCTTCCACCCGATAATGCTGAAGAAGAACGCACCTTACCAAGGGCCCCAGAGTCACCATGGCACTGCTTCGATCTGGATACAGTGTGAGTTTAAACTCTTATTTATTGAGACTGAATGATACAATTTCAAACACATGCTCAGCATGTGGTAGGACCTCCATGACACTCGACATCTTTTTAACTGTTCTATTGTACCTACTCTTCTAACTCCTTTTTCTCTATGGTCCAACCTTCCTTGGACTCCCGTTAGAAGAGCTTGATGAAGATCTTCGGAAAGATCATATACTTTAGGCAACAACAACAACAACAGAAATACGTTGATGGCACTAAGCTACCAACTTTAAGCCACCCAAAGTTATTAAGAGGCAAAACTGCTCAATGTAAGAGAGCAAGGGAAATGTTTAGCAGGCAATTCCTTCTGAACTGCCACAAGCCAGTACATCCAAACCGCCATCTTTTGTTAAGTGGACGTGGCACCGACCAATTTTATGGGGGGCATTTTTGAAAATTCGACTGGTCATAACTTTTAAACTGATTACGGTAGAATCATGAAATTTGGCACAAGGTATACTAGCATTATATGGAGTACGAAATCGTTTCCTGACCACTTTCGATATAGAAAATTTGGAAAATCACATAAATTGACTTAATTCGGTAAGGTAAACAGCTAAAATAGTATAATTTGGTAGGTAAATCCTCCTGGTCATTCTATTGTGATTTTTTGTTGAACTTAAAAAGCGGGCATGGCACCGTGGATTTTTAAGAGGGCGTTTTTGAAAATTCGACTGGTCATAACTTTGAAACTGATTATAGTTGAATGATGAAACTTAGCAGGTTTCATATTGGTATAGGAAATATTCCTGACGAAACTAATAGAAATCGCTGGGTGTTTAATGTTCGGCTTACCCGAACTTAGACTTCGTTACTTGTTTATATCCAAATCAAAAAAAAAATAACAAGCCTTATATATGGTGCTAGTTTTTTGTTGGGTGACGCTGCCAACTAAGTTACATTTACATACTTGCAGTTTGATTAATTTTCCTGGAAGCAATGACAACATTCATATGTACACGACTCAGTGGGGGATGTGTTGTTGACACTATATTAACATACATACATGCACACATACCAAAGTCCTTGGTATTTTATTTTAATTTATATGCAAATAATTCAATCCTGATAAAAGTTTCATAATATTAAAATTAAGTGTGAAAGCCAAGTGCAATAAGACTAACCCGGAAATTGGGCCAATGTTTAAAGCAGTGTTCGGCACGGAGAGAGCGTTCGCTATGTTAAAAAAAAAAAAAACCTAATGGCGGCGATATACCAACAGGTTATCATAACCTCTAACGAGATTTTTTAGCCGAGCTTCTCTTTCCAACTTGTGGTGTGTTGCTTTTGAGTTTTTCCTACAAGTTGGCGGGACCTACAGTTTTTTGCCGACTCCGAACGGCACTTGCAAAGCAAATGAATTTTTTGCTGAGAAGCTTCTCATGGCAGAAATACACCCGGAGAGTTTGCTAAACTACTGCCGAGGGGCGACCCCGTTTAGAAAAATTCTTTTTTCTAAATAATTTTTGATGTTACTTTTGCCGGGCATCGAACCGCCACGACTTGGTGTAGAAGGCCGAACACTTAACCGCTACACCACGGCGGCCGCCACCTATGTTAAAGCATTAGTATTTTCCGCCCAGGAAAGTATTTGCCGGCCTATGGTTTAAAGTAATAGAAAAAGGTACAATGAAAATGAAAGTTAGTGATTTATTTATCCTAACTCCTCAAACTTTTAGAAGTCTTGGAATTCGAACGCAATTTTAGCGTTACCCTGGGTGATATATAATCCCTTCTTTTCCTATTTGAGGAGCACTGCTTTGACATCTTTGTTTAAATTGCAGAGTTTTTTGATGACCCCGAAAAACTATCTTCTAAAGAACTTTTGATGTAATTTTTTTGAAATGAGAACCCGGAATCTTTATAAAAATAGAGGTAAAAAATTCTCGAATACTTGGTGTGGGAGGCCGAAAACACTACCGCTACACCACGGCATCTACCGGGAAAAAAGTATTTAGGAACCCTGCTGTATCAACCACCCTGCATCACCCACTAGGCGCGTCACTTCTACCAAAAACGCCACAGGGTCGATATTCCCTTTTCTGATATCTTACACAGCTTTTCTGCACTGACATGACGGGCGGGCTTGTATTTAAGCCGTGTATGCCCCTAACTCATATCATATATATATTAGAGTGGTCCAAAAAATGTATATCTATACCATATATGTATATTAGGGTGCTTCAAAAAAATGTCGCCTTGGTCTTACCCTCTAAAAAGTTAGGTATTGAAGAGAAAATAAGCCTTGCAAAAAATTAGCGCTCTAACTTAACCCTTAGGGGTGGCTATTTTTTTCGACCTTTCCCATACATTTTGTATAGGGGAAAATGGGTCCCGTACGATATGTCGAAAAAAAAAATGTCGAATTTCCAAGACCGAATTTCAAAAAATTTTACTATACCGAAGAGATTTTTGACCGAAAAAAAAAATGTCGAAAAAATGCAAATGACCGAAAAAGGTCGAAATTTGGATGCTTAATGTAAAACTTCGGCAATTTGGGTTTAACAACGTGTTTTATGACAGTATACAATTATTTATCACTGCCTTACCTCTTATCAAGAACTTTTCAACCATTTTCCAATACAAAGCCTATTCAACTTTTCCCCTTGTTAGAGGTAACAACAGAAATATTCTTAGACATTTTCGGGCTACAAACTGCACAAGTAAAAATTACGATTGAGAATGACTTATGATTTGTACTTATTAAAAGCATAACACTAATCATTTGGTAATGATCATTTCGAGAAAGTTACCGTTATCTTATTGAGCTAAACTATGATGGAGTCACCAATGGCAAAAATAAATCGATGTGTCTATGATGCGAAGTCTATGTACATTTGTTTCGCTATATATGTACATCGATGCTTCGACTTGGTTAGTTTTCTAACATGTGTATATTTTTCTAATTTCGTGCATATTTTTGAGCAAGGAAAAGATGTTGGTCCAATTTACTTTTGTTTTTGGACACGTGAGAAACCGAAATAACGTTTAAACGTTCAAAACTTCACAATTTTTATAGAAACATCGATGTATCGATACGAATATTTACGTGACTATAAAAGTCGCCAAAAATCGAAATTTTTCTGACACCTTTAAACCGTAGATTCGTTTCTGAGAGGTTGTTGTTAATTATATTGAGAAGAGCTTAAGAGTTTGTGTTTGTAACTTTATCGTCAGGTTTTATATTTGCTTGCAAGAGCTATTGCAAAACACTAGAAAAATAACACTCAACATTAATATATAAGATGTAGAAACAATGTAATGAATGATGTGTTAAATTCGCGCGAATCATTCATTACATTGTTTCTACATCTTATATATTTTTTTCGACATTTTTTTTTCGACCTTTTGTGTTTTCGGCAAATTTTTTTCGACATTTTTTTTCGACATTTTTAGTTTCGACTTCTTTTTTTTCGACATATCGTACCAGACCCGGGGAAAATGGAATTCTTTTCAAAATGAATTTTCTTTTAATTTTTGAGACTTTTTCCAAAATATTTTTACATACTCTTAAAGTTGAAGCTTCCAAAATGGTAAGCCATGTGCGATTATCTTAACTATTAAAATAATTACAGCCAACCACATATTTCGGTCGCATGTTCTCTACCTTTGTGCCCAGCAAGCCCAGCTTCGCATATAAGTTCTCTGTAAGGTTAGAGTTGGGGTTGGGGTTGGGGTACCCCTACTAGGGTTAGGGTTACAGATAGAGTTAGAGTTTGAGTTATAGTTAGAGTTAGAGTTAGGATTAGTCTTAGGGATAGGGAAATGCAGTCAGATAAATTGTTGGTAGGACAACGTCTATCGGTTTATTTTTCTATCGTCTATCGGTTTATTTTTCTATATATATATTGATTTATTTTTCAAAATGGTAACATTGTTGTATTTTAAGATTGATCTTATTATACCCAGCGTACTAGTACTAGTACAAGGGTGTTATAGTTTTTCCACATAACCGCACAAAATAATTGAGATAGATATAGAGTTCCATATATGAAAGTTCTTAGGTTGAAAAGAGGAGTTCATTAAGGCATGTCCGTCCGTCTGTATATCTGTCCGTGTACACGATAACTTGAGTAAAAATTGAGATATTTGCATGAAATTTTGTATATAGGTTACTTTTTTGCCAAGGTAGGCTATTGAAAATGGGCGAAATCGGAAGATAACCATGCCTCTTTTTTCGATATCGAAAATTTCGAAAATCCCATAAATTGACATAGTTCGGTAACGGAAATGGCTAAAATGATATAGTTTGGTAGGATGAGCCCCCTACTCCTTCTATTATGATTTTTTGATACATTTTTTAAAGTAGGGGTGGCACCACTCACTTTTAAGGGAGGCATTTTGGAAAATTCGACTGGTCGTAACTTTTAAACCAATTACGATAGAAGGATGAGATTGGTACAAGGTATACAAGGCATACATAATAAGGAGTATACCTGATATAATTGGACGAAATCGCTTCCCAACAGAATAGAATAGAATATTTCGTAAGTCATATGAAAACTACCGCTGGGTATTTAAGGTAAAGTTTGCCCGAACTCAGACTTCCTTACTTGTTTTTACTTTAAAATTATCAAAGCAAATGAAGTTAAAAGATGTAAGTCCGGTAACGGTACTTACCTCAAACAACGAAATAAAACATTTTAGTTTTTTTTGCGTTATAGCATAACCACGACCGCTAGTAAGTTCTGATAGCGTGTTTCTTAAAATTAAGAATATATTTAGACACTTTTTTTGGTCCGGTCTAATATATGCACACACACGCACACAGAACTTGTCAATCTTGCGACAAAAATACATCATTGATGCTTTAACACGTACAGCGCTCTTAAATCTTGTATTTTGGCGCGCTTGTGGGTCGCTGACGTAGATGTTGTGGGTGTCATTTTTGTTTCATTATTGCTACATTGTTGTTTTCATGTCTGCCTTGCTGTTATCTTGTAATTTTACTTATGCTGACAGCATGCTAACCCAGTTTCCACACCAACAACAATTTATCGCTGCCAAGCCATTTTCACATTTGTTACTTTTTTTGTTTTAAATAACGGCAGGAAAGTGAGAGCCGGCAGTGTTGTGTTCAAAAAAACAAAGAAAAAATAATGAATGAGAACAAGCCCCGTGAATTGCATGCGAAATTGTTTGACGATCTATTAAATGCTGACTCTGCTATTTCGGTGTAGGCAACACGAATACAAGAACACTACAACAATTTGTCTCTAAGCGGCACTTAAGTATGGCCTCAAGTGACGAAAAAATTGTAGGTAAACGTAGTAATGGCTGTGGAGTGTCAGTAAAAGACATGCAAAACTCCGAAACATTCTCGGATCTCCTTTAAATGATGAGTCGTTAAATTTCTACTTTGTGTGGCCCAACGCATGTGTTTTTTTGTATACTCACAAAGTAACTGTAGATTATGTCTTTGGGAATTTAAAAGCTAATGACGTAATCGGAATTTCGTTAGGCGGTTCGTTGCCCTATGACTGTCGACGGCAGATGGAAAGAAGAGAACAAAAAGGTGAATTTACTAAATTAAAAGTTTAATACAGATTTTAATGATGATTTTGTAGGTAGATAGGGTACCACATTCTTAAGCGGGCATAGGAACGTAGTGACTCTTTTGGCTAGCTGTATCTCGACAACAACAACATGTGGCTCTTTTGTGCTCACAAAAACAAAGAAGTAAGTACAAAAAATCATTGCAATATTATTCTTGTAGTACACTTAGAGTCTCCACCGCGGCGCTCACTCAATTCATTTCCAATGTGAATGCTTGTGATTCCAGGAAGGATGTTGTTGTAGAAAGTATGATGTTATTGTTGCATGGCTCAGTCTTTGAGGGTCCCTGGCTACCCCTGTTCTAAAGCTTTTTTATTACGGTGTTGCCACTGTTTTTGATATTGCATATCCGCGATTGCTTCGGAACTTGTATCTCAATTCACGTATAACTTTTAGAATTTAGGTAGTAAAAGTGCCACTTACGATTTTTACAGAGTTGCCAACATGAATAGCAAACAAAGGGGTTTTGAAGTTTACTTCTATAGCGGCATGCATTTGAGAAAAAGTGCAACGAAATTGGAAGACAACAACCACATGAATGTTGTTGTTAAAGCCACAGCGGTTTACAGAAGCTACCCTGCGGCGAAACCTCAAACTAGTCAGAAAAATACCAGTATACAACTATAATTTTCAGTCACAAACCACCATCCCAAACTAGTTACAACTAGATTTTTATGGATGAAATCAGACCAGTTAAAAAATACAAAATTCATTCGTTTCGTTAGGGTAAATACAAATAGTCGTTGCTTTCTTAAGAATAAACATGAAAATAAAGGCAAATGATAAAATAAAGGGTAAGTCATGAAAATTCTGGTTGAAATCATAACAGGCCACCATCATTCATCATTTATTGGCGCTTAACCGCCTAAGCGATTTTGGCCGTCGCATATCAAAGCACGCCAGTCATTCCTTTTTAGCGATAACTGACGCCAATTGGAAACCCCAAGGGAGTTCAAGTCATCCTCCACCTGTTGTTTCCATCTCAGTCGAGGCCTCCCCCTTCCTCTGCTGCCGAATTCGGGTGACGATTGGAAAACCTTCTGGGCTGGAGCTTCTTTGTCCATTCGCATGACGTGACCCAGCCAGCGGAGCCTTTGGGCTTTAATTCGCTGGACTATGGTCAGATCTGCGTAAAGCTCGTACAGCTCATCGTTAAATCTCCTTCGATACTCGCCGTCGGCATCACGGGAAGGACCATAAATCTTCCGGAGAACTTTTCTCTCAAATACTCCAAGGGCCATCTCATCTTCTCTTGACATTGTCCATGAATCTGAGCCATACATCAGGACAGGTATGATGAGAGACTTATAGAGCGCGATCTTTGTTCTTCGAGAGAGGACTTTACTTCTCAATTGCCTACTCAGTCCAAAGTAGCACTTGTTCGCAAGAGTGATTCTCCGTTGGATTTCTAGACTGATATTATTTTCGGTGTTAATGCTGGTTCCCAAATAGACGAAGTCCCTCACAGTTTCAAATTTGTAACTATCAACAGTGACGTGGCTGCCAAGGCGCAGGTGCGCCGATTCTTTCTTTGATGACAGCAAATACTTCGTCTTGTCCTCGTTGACCGCAAGACCCACTTTTTTCGCTTCTTTATCCAGTCCAGAGAAGGCAGCGCTTACGGCGCGGTTGTTAAGGCCAATGATATCAATATCATCGGCATACGCCAGC
Organism: Campiglossa producta; assembly: GCA_964058755.1. NCBI lineage: Eukaryota > Metazoa > Arthropoda > Insecta > Diptera > Tephritidae > Campiglossa > Campiglossa producta. Next base: position 43,559,729 of record CAXKVI010000002.1, read on the forward strand.
AATTGCACGCTCTTGTAAAAGATTGTACCATTGCGGTTTAGCTCTGCTGCTCGAATTATCTTCTCCAGCATCAGGTTGAAGAAATCGCACGAAAGGGAGTCGCCCTGTCTGAAGCCTCGTTTGGTTTCAAATGGCTCAGAGAGGTCCTTCCCGACTCTGACGGAGCTGTTAGTATTGCTCAACGTCATTTGGCAAAGCCGTATAAGCTTTGCAGGAAAGTCAAATTCAGACATGGCGGCATACAGGCAACTCCTTTTTGCGCTGTCAAAAGCGGCTTTGAAATCGACAAAGAGATGGTGTGTGTCGATTCTTTTATCATGGGTCTTCTCCAGGATTTGGCGTATCGTGAAAATCTGGTCGATGGTAGACTTACCAGGTCTAAAGCCACACTGATAAGGTCCAATCAGCTTGTCTACGATGGGCTTCAGTCTTTCACACAATACGCTAGAAAGAACCTTATACGCGATATTAAGAAGGCTGATTCCGCGGTAGTTGGTGCGGTTAGCGGGATCGCCTTTCTTGTGGATTGGGCAGAGCACACTTAAATTCCATAACAGGCCACGTTCATTGATTTTTGGACTAGTATGGGACTAGTATATTTCATACTAGTTATTTTTGGACTAATTTGCGGACTAGTTCATTTTATGGAAATCATACAAGTCCAGGTTGAACTGGTATGGGACTGGTATTTTTCAACTAGTATAATTCTAGTATATCATGCCTAGTAGATGACTGGTATGTTCTGGTCAAAATCTGACAATTGACATTTCGTAGGAATTCTACGAACCCAACAAACATCGAGCACCAAAAACTCACACGTTTGAGAAAACATCTATTCTCAATTTTTTCTCAAATGTTGTTTATATAACAGGATTATTTGTTGAACTATATTAATTAAAAAAGTATTAAGTAAAATTTAACTGCATAAATGGAAACTCGCTTTTTATTAAAATGGGTATTTGTTTTGCATGATTGGCATCTCTGAATAAATATGTCAATGAGAGCATGTGGATTCCATTTCGATCCACTCCGCTCAGTTTGAGAAACGTTTGAAAATTCTTCCGTTCTCAATTTGAAAATCAGGGAAAATCCCATATTAAACATGAGCCTTTTAGGTTGAGAACGCTATCAACGGTTATTTCGCCTCAAATTGAAAACGAACGTTTGAGATTTGAGAAGATGATTGTTTCTCAAATGCATCTCAAATTGAGATTAGCTAAAAATGTGTGTTGGGAACTAGCCACACCACACCACACTCATATAGCAAAAGCACCATAGACAACCTTTAAGTACGGCATTTGACATGAAAACGAAAACGGCTATGTGGCACAGGTAGTAAGCGTGCAAGTGAGCATGCAAAGGACGCGGGTTCGAGAGAATTTCACAATTTTCTTTCAAGTAGTCAAATCAATATCTAATAACGATAAATTCTAAAGGTATGTATGCGACATCAACTATTATATTGTTACAAAATATGTATAGGTATTCACAATATTTAGAAGAAGATGCTTATATAAGCCTATTTTGTGTGATTTGAAACTCAATGTATGTACATATGTGCTTACATAGAGATCATAGAGGTCGTAGAAGAAGTTTTTGGAAAATCATTAGATTACTTTTATTCAATTATTTAATGCGAAATGTCAAATCATTATTGCGTTTCATTTGTCTTTATAATGAAACATATTACCTACATTTTGATATTTTGAGAGCTGGTTTAAAACAAACATGACTTAATTACCGATATCATTCAAGAAACGGATACGACTTTTTTTTATCTAAAAGGCCTAAAAGCCCAACCTAATTAATCGCACACTCGTGCGTTCACACACGATGTTTTGTGCTGTAACGGAAATAAGCTTGCATCTCGGTAATATACAGGACGCCAAAAAGAAATGTCACGCAGAACAAAAATTGGAAATCGAATTTTATGTTTTTACGCATGCAATTCAATTTAGGCTGCTCGCATACAAGATGTATGGACATGAGACATTTTTGACAGAAATTACTGTCGTACGTGAATATCAAGTTGCGCTGTGCATTATCATTACCCCTGCGGGTTAGGGGTTTAGAATATGCCCGAGGTAGGCATACCGGTCGTAAGAGGCGACTAATATGCACATAGGTAATTGACGTGCTACTCGATGGTTGATCTACGGATATGATGCCTCTCACCTCTCATTACCCATCTTCTCCTTCCTCACGGATGGAGGGATGACATGACCTAGAAGGTTCCACTGGTCATACCAAATCGCTACCACGACAGTCGGGCAGTGCCGCAAGGGAGTACCGCAGCGTACCGGGGTCATATCCGGCCAAGGACTGTCAACTTCGGCATCACTTCCCAAAACCTCCGGGGAGTGTTTTGTTGTTAACAACAACAACAACAACAACAACAACATTATCAGAAAAATATATTTACCATTTATCGCAGAAAATAAAGTGACTGCACCGACCTCAGCAGCATTTGCTTTAGCTTTTGTATGTAAAACTGGGTTTTACGAAAGAAAAGCAATAATGCAGTTTTTGACTACAAAAAACACATAATCCAATGATTTTTTTAGAGTAGACATTCGTCTGCTTAACTAGAAGTCGCCGGTTCAAGTCGCTACAGGTTGAAAGTTTTTTTTTTTTAAATTTTTTTCATATCATTTTTTTTAATCTTAATATAGTATGTCAAAAAGGAGGAAACTATGTAAACCTCTTCAAGTGGAAAACCCAAATATAAGCATATTTCGATACTTGAAGCGATTTTACGATCTTTCTAATCCATATCGAGAACTATTATAGGGCCGATGTATTCGGTGCTTGCTTAAGAGTGGTCAACATTGAGCAGAGTACGGTCGTACCCATAGTCAAGCTTAACAGACCCTCTGACGCCATTTTGACCATTCTTATATTATTTGCAAGAAGAAAATCCAACTTCGTTAGTGAAGTGTGTAAAATTCTGAAAACATCAAAGAGGTGGTGACGTGCAGCAAATGCTTGATTACTCTTTATATGCCCCATATACTCATCTATAAGTATGCACATATGTATGTATGCATGTTTCCTTATAACAGTAGGAGCAAAATTTTATGTATGCACCCACTTTAAGTGCCCTCTAGCTTACGATTTGTTATTTTTTCCTTTGTTTTCTTAAGCGCTCCTATTTGTTTTTGCAGCATCCGCTATTTCCGACGACCATTACCACCGTCTGCTACTGCAGCTAGCATTCGCATTCATTTCGTAGTCACCAGTAGGAATTCCAGCATTCTCCATTCTGCATCCTTTGGTCTTACGCGTGTCTTCTACACAATTTTACTATATAAATTGTTCTTGTACGCCACCTTTCCTTTCGTTTGTTGCCCTTTCAGCACGCTCATATTTATCAAGTTTTTTTTTTTTTTCTTTTGTTGTTTGCTCTCACCACTTCCTGGCCGAAAAAGTGGGTCAGTAAATGTTGACTCATTCATATGCTCAACCATGTTTCAACATTTAAATGCTTCCTTCAACATCCGCCAACAACACGTTCACTTTTCTACACTTTCTCTCTGGTGTGCTTGGCTTTTCAATGCTTTTCTATACTTTTTTGCAGTTTCTCCTTCCTTTTTTTAGTACAAGGCTTTGCTTTTATTGGTCGTGTCTTATTAAGGCAATTTGTAGCTGACTTTTATTACGCTGAGACGAGGGAGTTTTGTGCTTAGCAAAATGACTGCAACACGAAAAAATCGCTTGGCGCACAGCTGCCATCATATTGAACGCGTCAACGTTAGACTGGAGATTCTGCTCGGCTTAGGGGACAATTTAGCGGTATGGCTAAGGTTAATGGCCGCAATGTTGTTAATTAATTGTTGTGGCGTTTGCGCATTTGTTAGTACTAGAGTTTGTCCAGTGGTTGAAATTCAAACACAAAACTTTATTTTCTTTCAATACTTTTTGAAGTTTAGTTTCTTTAACTAAATTTTTTTTTTTTTTTTTTTGGTATTGCTTTACTTTTCGTTATTTTTCTATATTTACCGTAAATAAATGCCTACTTTACTTTCCCTCCCCTTCTTCTCTTTTTCTTTTTTTTCCTTAACTTTAATATTCTTTTCTTCATTTTGCTTACTGCTCCATTACTCTCCTTTCCTTTCCGTTCCTTTACTTTCCCTTATTTTCCTTCCTTTCCTTTCCTTTTTTTCTTTCCTTCCCTTTTCTTTCCTTGACATTCCTTTTATTTTTTCCTTTTTTTTCATTTCTTTCCTTTCCTTACCTTCGCTTTACTTTATTTTCCTCCTTTTTATTTTAATTTCCTTTCCATTTCTCCTTTATTATACCCAGCGTACTAGTACTAGTACAAGGGTGTTATAATTTAGTCCACATAACGGTACTATGTAACGGCACAAAATAATCGAAATAGATATTGAGTTCCATATATGAATGTTCTTAGATTGAAAAGAGGAGTTCATTAAGGCATGTCCGTCTGTCTGTCTACATGATTACTTGAGTAAAAATTGAGATATTTGCATGGAATTTTGTATACAGGTTACTTTCTCGCCAAGGTAGGTTGCTATTGAAAATGGGCGAAATCGATGATACCACGCCCCATTTTTCGATATCGAAAATAACATAAATTGACATATCTCGGTAGCTGAAATGGCTAAAATGATATAATTTTATAGGTGAATCCCCAGGTCATTCTCTTATGATTTTTCCATACATTTTTCAAAGTAGGAGGTGCCACGTAGGGAAGCATTCTTGATTAGGGTAAACGATGAAATTTGGCGCAGAGCATGCTAGTTTCGTTGGGAGTATACCTGATGAAATAGGATAAAATCGCTCTACAACCACGCCCACTTTCGATATCGAAAGCTTCGAAAATCACCTAAATTGACATAATTCGGTAACGGAAACTAGTCATTCTATTATGATATTTTTTTTTAATTTTTAGAGAAGCATATTTGAAATTTCACAGGTCATAACTTTTAAACTGTACGGTAGAACGATTAAATTGGTACAAGGTATACAAGGCATACATAATAGGGAGTATACCTGATGTAATGCGACGAAATCGCTTCCCCTTCCGAAATCGAAATTGAGGTGTTTGAACTTAGACTTCCTTACTTGTTAAATATGCATGTATTTCAATGGTTGGATTATTTCTTTATATCGACGTGCCATACGAAAACTAACACTTTTAAAATTTTTTACGAAAACTAACACTTTTCAAATTCTGTAAGAAGACTAACACTTTTATTTTGTGTCTGACGAAAAATAACACTTTTGATTTGTGTCTGACGAAAACTAACACTTTTATTTTCTGTCTGACGAAAACTAACACTTTTGGCTAGTACATTTTCTTCAGAGAAAACCTGAAAGTGTTACTTTTCGTCAGACACAAAATAAAAGTGTTAGTTTTCGTCAGACACAAATTGAAAGTGTTAGTTTTCGTCAGACACAAAATAAAAGTGTTAGTTTTCTTCAGACACAAAATTTTTGGTGTTAGTTTTCGTATGGCACGGCGATATATTTTGAACAAATGAGTAACCAATTAAAATTGAGAACAATGGCACATAATAAAGTTAACAAATAATTAATTATGGTTATTATGTTTCGGAAATGGAATACAATTGAAATAAAATTAATTTAACTAACAAGTGACTAAGTGGTCCATGCAGTCATGGGGCGAAAGTATTTGCTCATTAAATTAATTAATGCCATTAAAAAGTGTACACAAAAAATGGTATAAAGGGTGTTTCAATTAAAATATAATAGAGTCAATCCATATGAAAACGTCTAATATTAGCAAAAATCGTTGCTGACTAGTCTCGGATTTCGCTCAAATTTTGAGGTACACTTCGTTAGGGTCCTAAAGTATCATATTGGCACACATTTATTTTTTATAACCACTGGTTTCGGACTGGTCAAGTTTCAAAGTTTGAAAAACGTCATTTTTAGGCCTACCCTATTTTAGCTGTAAAAATGTTTCCATATAAGTTTAGTATGAAAATAACAAAACGAAATGTTAAGTTATTTGAAGCTAAAGGTCAGGACTGAAGTCCATGAGAAATTCGTATTTTTATCTCTTGATAAACATGTCCGTTTTGAGCCTGAAAACCATGACTTTTGAAAATTTACAAATTTCGAGATAATAATTTATCTATAAGGAGTGAGGTTTTTTGGCCGATGGATGGGTTAATTTCTTCTAGGATATGTACCCTTAGCTTCTGACAAATATTGAGTGGCTGCTTAAAACAGTAAAGACGCCAGAGCCGGCTAAAATTGACGAAAATCGATAAAAAAACGTATTTTCAGTACCGGGTTTTTAATACCAGGTACTCGCTATATGATTTAATATTTATGTTTAAACAAACTACCGTCTTTTCTCTTTAAAACGCTATATCGAACGTAAAGATATCTCTAATGGAAACATTTTTACAGCTAAAATAGGGTAGGCCTAAAAATTACGTTTTTCAAACTTTGAAACTTGACCTGTCCGAAACCAGTGGTTATAATAAATAAATGTGTGTCAATATGTTCCTTTAGGACCCTAAAGAAGTGTCCCTGAAAGATTGAACGAAATCCGAGACTAGCCAGCTTTTTGAATTAGACGTTTTCATGTGGATTGTCCCAATATCTTTTATAGCTTTTTCTCATTTATATAACTTTTCTACAAGCCAGGAGTAGCATATTACTTTTGACAAATTTCGTAAGTTCAATGAAGACTAAAACCTAATCAAATTTATTATTTTGCTGGCGTGTAATAATTTATTTTTGGTTGTGCAACCCCTCATAGGAAGAGTTTTTGTAAAAAATTGCAAACAAAATAAAAAAGAGAACTTTCATAAGTTCTAAATTCTGGCTCTTCCTTTAAAAAGGCTGGCGACCCCTGCTCTATATAAATATGCATTTATATGCACCGCAGCTGGCTCAAATAAATATTCTCTGTTTTGTATATAAAAGGGGATTAAAATGGTGAAAATTAATAAACTTTGTATGTGTTTGTAAAACAGCATTGATACGGTATGCTAGGACGGATTTAGTGCTCATGTTCATTTTGTTAGTTTGAATTTTGTTTCTGGTTTCCGATATTTTGTATAAAGAGGAAGGAAGCATGGATATGGTCTGATATTCTAGGTGCAGAATAAGCCCTCTGTACAATTTTTTCAAGTTACATACATTTTTGCGGAAGCTATTGTAGCCTGGTCAAAATAGACATAAAAATAGGGGTTAAATAACAATAACTCCCACAGAGCCAAATTTTTGTATACAGCTTAGGGTCGCCGTCAGAAAGAAAATTTCAAAAGTCCCGATGGATCAAATGAATGGCACTTGCAAAGCAAATGAGTTTTTGCTAAGAAGCTTCTCATGGCAGAAATACAACCGGAGAGTTTGCCAAAATACTGCCGATGGGTGAACCTGTTTATTTTTTTTTCTAGTATATCGTCAGACAAAAAATTTCTGGTATTAGTTTTCGTATGGCATTTCGATATCTATTTTTCAGTTCCCATGTCTATTTGAGATCAATAGATCGGTTTCTCATTCGATTTCGTTTACGTTTACGTTTTTAGCTATGGTTTCGGTGTTGTCAGGTTTCACGCCAATATGCGATCGCTTATCATTATTTGTTTTCGGTTCTTAGTTCATTTAGGGTATTTGTTTTGTTTTCATTCCTGTACTTGTCGCCGATTGAATTTCTGTAAAGTGTTCTTGCAGTTCCGGCTTTCTTTTGACCATGGTGTGTTTGGCGCTTGTCGCTTTCGGGTTCGGTAATGGTTTCTTCTTCGGTTAAGTTATAAATTTAATTTCACACCGTTTTCGCCGTAAGCTCTGAATACTTTATCCGTTTTGAATCCTCTCACAGTTTTAGTTGCTGTTTTGTTTTTGGTTTCGTTAGAAAATCTAAAAGAATACCGTTTATAAATCGGATCCTTATATAAGATTTGCATAATGCTCAGCGAAAAATTCCCATCTCATCGCTTTTCCCCATACAAATCTCATTTTCCAAATGACGATTTTTATTTAATTTGAATACGTTTGGCAAACAAATTCACTTTGCGGATGGTCGTCGCATTTGGTGCAGCGTAATTTAATTGGATATATTTGATGTGTTAAAGTTGCACAAAATTTACAAATATAGCAAGTCAAATAGCAGAAAATTTAAAAACAAAATTCCAAATACCGGAAGCGGCTCCGATGTCCTTTTAAATTTGATTATTTAAGCATTCAAGCCTATTTACAATTCATTCATACAGAAATAAATTTTCTGCTTCTTATGCATCTACTCGCATACAAAATTTATGGAATTTCAATAAAACGAAAGAGTGCTGACAATCAAGTCTACGAACTACTCGTAGTAGCAAGAAATTATTGACATGTCAATAATGCGCTTAGTTTGTTTATACTTTTGCGTGATCGCAATTTTATCGTCTATAGAGTATGAGCACAGTACATAATAGAGAGCTGGATTTTTTTTCTAATTTTCCATGATTATATGAGCTAGTGGTATAAGCATTGATTGCTTGAGAACTTAAACATCTCAAGATGTCTGTAGTGGTAAAGGTAAGGACCAAAATCTTTTCACTAAAAACGCGGGTACCAAATTAATATACATATACTATGTTTTAAACAATTGGTTTTGGAAATTAACTAAACGGAAATTAACTAACTTATACCGGTGAGTTCCAGCTACTTTTCCCTTATCGTCCCTCTTGCGTATAACTTCGTATCGAATTTCAGTCATGTAGGATGAATACTTCCAGAGATATATACCATGAAAAATTCCATTTTCTTGAGAGGTGGCACGCCCCTTTTCACCATTAAAAAATTAAAATGATTTTTATCATCCCTAGAAGGTTTACAGATTGTGTTCCAAATTTGGTTATGATCGGCCATCTAACTCTCTTCCTATGCCCCCATTCTTACTCCTTTTCTATCCCTCTCCCTATCCCCTAACCCTCTTCAACACACTTTCTAAGGCCAGTCCTGGTTCAGATTTTGATCTATATCTCGAAAGCGAGTCCTTATTTAGGACTACAGGGGGTCATTAAAACCCTCATGAACACATTTCAATTGGTCCACATTTTTGTAAATATCATGGAAACCGGTTCTCATATAGGAGACGGAGTTGTGACATGATACAGCGTTGCCAGTAGTAATACTTCAGTTGAGCAAGACATTTGGTTTTTAACAAAAAAACGACAAAAATGCATTTCATTGCAGTTTGAAAGTGAAAAGGGGTCACGAATTTAAAAAAAGGGTCAAAAATGGTACTTTTTGGAAAAAGTAGGGTTCGGGGTCCTGGCTCTAAAAAAGGGTCAAGTTGACCCTTTAGGGCCCCCGACGGCAACACTGCTCTGGGCTGGATAAGGAAGCGAAGAAAGTGGGTCTTGCGGTCAACGAGGACAAGACGAAGTATCTGCTGTCATCAAAGAAAGAATCGGTGCACCTGCGCCTTGGCAGTCAAGTCACCGTTGATAGCTACAAATTTGAGGGACTTCGTCTATTTGGGAACCAGTATTAACACCGAAAACAATATCAGTCTAGAAATGCAACGGGGAATCACTCTTGCCAACAAGTGTTACTTTGGGATAAGTAGGCAATTAAGAAGTAAAGTCCACTCTCGACAAACAAAGATCACGCTCTTTAAGTCTCTCTTCATACCAGTCCTGATATACGGCTCGGAATCATGAACAGAGTCGAAAGAAGATGAGATGACTCTTTGAGTATTTCAGAGAAAAGTTCTCCGGAAGATTTATGATCCTTCCCGTGATGCCAAAGGCGAGTATCGAAGGAAATTTAACGATGAGCTATACGAGCTTTACGCAGACCTGACAAAAGTTCAGCGAACAAAAGGTATCAAGTAAAATAATAGTAACAAGGTTATGCTGCGAATCAAGTGTATGTTGATTAGACAGGCCAAGAACTATTACAATATTTAAGGTTTGATTACTTGAAAGAGGTAAAGAAATTAAACTTTCTACAAAAGTATATATACCTAGTTTTAGTGCAATATTTAAAACATTCCTAAAATATCTGAACTACCAATTTTGGACCTCTTCAAATTAATATAAAAAAAAAAAAATAATATCATTATATAAACAAAAATTGTTTTGAAACGGCCCGATGTCGATAGACATCAGACTGAAATGACCAGCTATGTACTAGGCAGGCAGAAAAAGTGAGAGCACAGTGAAAACGATCTACTTCGTTATTTTTCAAATGCACACTATACACGTTAGTAAGTAAATCAAGTGTACGAAATGAAGGCTGATTGAAATTTAATTGAAAACAAGAAGAGAACGATAAAATTTTCTCCGTATACAAAACAAAGCTTGCATTTTACAAAAGAAGACATTTACAAGCTTTGCTATACTTACGAACTATTTCGTTCTCTTTCTTCTTACAGATTATGCCGGAAGGGAAAGAATTTTGCCATAATATCAAACAAGTTCTCGTTCATGTTAACATTAAGATAAGTGTTTGAATAAAAAAAGACAATGACTACGGAAACATATTTGGATTTGACCTTTGATCGTAGTGGAAAGAGTGGAAAGCGTCCTATAAGACCAAAATTGTTAAAACTTACTGACGCCACAATGCCACATCGCAGTCGTAAAAAGACTAAAGTCAAGGTAAGTTTATAATTTTAAGCTAGGAGTCGGCGAATTGAAAAGTGAGGGTTTATTAGTTAAAGGGAGAGTAATTGCGCTACAGTGTTGAAAAGAAAATTCCTATCAGTACTGGTACTGGTTCTATGAAGTGGTGAAATGAAAAGAATTTCCATACAAAATTTATGAAAAAAACTTAAAATTCATACAAATTTTTTCACGTTATCATTTCATAGAACAAGAATTAACCCGACAATAATTTTTTTAGAAACTTTATAAATAGTCTGCCAGCGCCTTCTGTCTAAGCTGAAGTTAAATGGTGGGCGGCGAGCAGTTTATTATTATAGTTGTTGTTATATTATATGGTTGATGGAGTTGGCCAAAATCTTTTTAATTTTATTTATTTTATTATTTTAATTTTCTATTTAGTTTAGTGGACTATAAAATCATTTTATTAAACTTTATTGTTGTTATTTAATGAGGGTGAGCGCTAGGCCTAACGAGACAGTTAGCAGCAAAAGCTGAATGATACTCAGCACTAGGCCCTGAGGCAGTTAGCAGCCTTAGCTGATTGACACTCACGTTACCCACATTATATTATTTTATACGTAGTATATATTTAGGGACGTAGATCCCTTACAAATTATATGCATCGTTGTCATTAGGGGCGTAGATCCCCTTCGAAGCGTATGCATAGGAGGCTAGCGTGAGTGCTAAAACCACGATTTGTTGAAGCAGCTATAAGCTATGTATTCACAAAATTCTATAAACTATCTGCGAATTACATTGGTATGTAATGCAGAAGAAATGAAATAAACGAAATAATCATAGCTTATGCCGCGTAAACATCTTCCTTTGATTAACCCTTTCGCAAAATTGATGCCTTTTGGCCTCATTATTTTATTTTTAATTTTTTAGCCTTGTACAATTTTTCAAACATTACACTGAACCAAAAACGTACATGTTTATTACGCTCCAATTTAGGTTTCGGTCTTATATGGGGTATATGGCTATAGTATGTGGATCTTACAATTTTTTTAGGCTTCAAGTCCAAATATACTAATCTTTGAAACTTTCATGTACGTCTGTGGGAGAGGACACCCCACTTTGCCAAATTTTGTGTGTTATATCGATTACCATGGATTGAGGTCGTCAGTGTATACTATGGCAAAAATTGTATTTGATTTCATATAACGATTTAAGTAGGCTGCAAGCCCAAGTATATGGATCTTTGAAATTTTTACGTTTATGGGAGGTGTCACGCGCCCTTGTGCAACTTTTTTTTTATATATGTAGCCCACCATGGATTGAGGTAGTCAGTGCATGTCATGGCAGAATTGCGTTCGATTCCATTCAGCGGTTTGGCCCGCAAGTGCATTTGAAATTTTTACGTCCATGAGAGGTGTCACGCCCCCTTGATCAAATTTTTTTCTATATAGCCTACCATGGATTGAGGTAGTCAGGGTCATTATTTTGTTTGATTCCATCCAACGGTTAACAAAAAAACCTCCCGAAACAAAAATTTACTGTGGAACTTTTTTCTCCACTTAAGGAAATTGTTGTCATATGGGCAAATCCCAAATAGTGTTACATTTTTGCCAAAAAAAAAAAAAAAATTGAAACATCGAAGCACAAGAATAACCTTTTTTCTGGTATATTGGTAGATAAAGAGGAGCTTAAGTTTATCAGCGTAACTCGTCTTACATAATGCCTAAAAAAGATATAGTCAATAGATCGAAGATTATACATATATATAAATTCAAGTCGCAGTGTTTAATATACAGTTATTTAAACACTACTGCACCGATTTGGTTGAAATTTTATCAACGTGTAGAGATATGTGAAGGTTATATTAAGGCAAACAATTTTTGATAACCGCCACCCGGTTTCGGACAGAAAATAATTTGGAAAAAACTTGTCGATATCCGATAACCGGTTTTGGATATATCGATAAAAGTAAAACCCGAAAAATCGTTAAATATTATTGCTAACTTGGGCACTTCTCTACCAATTATGTTAGAAGTTTAGCAGCATGTAGATATTTATATAAAGCAATCTTCGGTAAACTTTTTTTGATACCCGAAACCTGGTTTTTGAGATATCGTCGAAAATGTTAAATTTTTCCAAAAAAAATTTTTTTGAACACTTCTGCTATTGAACCAGTGAGAGATATGCACAAACGCTCAAAGGCAATTTTGAAGGGCTTAAATTTTTCTAAATTTTAATAAAAAATTTCAAGTTCTAAATAGTGAAATATTAACAATATATCTTGACACTGAGATTGCATTGAATTTAAAATATCAAAAAACCAACAAAAAGTATGAAAGCCACTAAAACTTCGGTAAAGTTATCATTCAATATTTTGGGAGAATTAGTGGTTTCTTTAATTAATTTTTTTTATATGTTTGTACTGTTGAAATAACTGTACTAAATTTGTGTTGTAGGTAACTAACGCTTACATAAAAGTTAGTTTAGAAGTAGTTAAATACATGTTTTACAATTTTTTTTTACGATTTCTGATATCTCTCGAAAATTGCCCATATTTGCCCCTTGTACAAATTTCAATAACTCTCGTTATGTCAATCTTTCAAAATGAGGCATTCGGTTTTATACTACTGTAGTGTAGGACAACAAATTACAAAAGTGTAACACGTTATAAAAGTAACACTGTACCTGTTACGCACCAAAGTAGCTCGACATTTATGCCTCTACCTTGAAAAATGATGAAGCACATCAAATTCAAAACCACTGAAAGTTTTGCTGTATATTAGGCTATCATTGCGTACAACCCAAATTTTAATACTCCATTGCCTCAAAAAGTTATAAGCACAAAATCACAAATATTGAAAATGGCCAAAAACAGAGTATCGCTACTTTCATTGATGACAACATTTAATATTGGAAGAGCACATTAACCTCGCTTACATTTTTAGAACCTCCGACTCAAAAACTACACCCTGGTAAAATTTCAGAGCGATGCATTGATGCCTCAAAATTTTATAGAACAAATACCAAAAAGAAAATTAAGAGTATCATTCGAAAAAGCGATAAATTCGACGTTTTTCGGCTTTGTAAAAACTTATTGTCTACATTTTTTCATCCAAATCTTCAGAGAAGATAGTCAATACGTAAAACTAAATATCCATATGCTTTTTCCCCGCTTTAATTCATTAACCGATGTAGTATCCAAAAATGTAACACTATTTGGGATATGCCCATATGGCATCATACTCAAAATCCTATTTCCAAAACAAAAAAAAAACAATTGAACTTGAGATTGCTCGTGACTAATGTGGTCAACTGTGGCGCTCATTTGACCAGATTTGATTTTTAGAGCTACAAACAAAAAAAGATGAAGTGAAAGGGTTAAGTAAATTTTTCAAAATTGCATTTATCAATAATCAATTTGATACATACATAGATTACCTTCAATACTGTACATTTTGTTCCCCTGCTTTCTAACTAAGTCAATTTATCTTTTCACTCTTCCTGTTACTCTTACACTCCATCGACCTGTAAATATTAACTCTTTTTACTAATTGCTTTTCTTTTTTTTCATTCCCGTTTTAGTCCTTAGTAACACAGATTTCCGTTAAACTTGATAACAGACCTTTTCCGCCATTTATTTGATTTTAATTATCCGATAAAAATTGCGGCTCCTTAGCAAGTTAAAGCGATAATTAAACCATCAGCTTTGTTTCGCAAAAGCATACTAATGATATAAAGTAAATATTAAAAGTAGAGGGAGATAAAATGTTCAGTCTTAAAAAGTTTCATATAACAAGCTTGAACAAATTACGCTTTACACACATCCATTACATAGCTACATATACGGCCAGCATCAGCTGCTGGGTATTCTTTTTACAGCTTCTCCTTGCGTAGTTAACTCTTGATTTGTGAGAAATTGCAGCCTTAAAGTTCGCGTTCGCTGATATTCGGCGTGGCAAGGCTCCTTTGACTAGCTGCTCCTTGATTTTACAAGTTTTATAATTATTTGCGTACATTCCTGTATTTTTTTTTTTTGCACGAAAAATCCTAAGTGAGTGGACGGAGCGCAGACTTGAGTGAATATGCAGTAATGATGATGGCCAACAGCAACATCCAATTATTTTATAACACTCAACAAATTTTGATCAACTTCAGTCTCCAAGAATAAAATAGACCTTACCAAAAGTAAAATTTTCTCCTGACTCCGAATAATTCTTCCATTTTCCTGTGACGGATCTAATTTCCGAGATTTCGGTAAAAATGTGAAAATTCCCAATTTGCAAAATACTACCCCATATAGATACATACGTAAAAAGTTTTTATTTTTTTTCGATTTGAGCTGTTGTATCTTTAAACGAGTTAATCTTGTTATACATTATATTGTTTATGGGAACATTTTTTGCCTTCATCTCTATAAGTATCTTCAGTAGTTTAGCCTAATCTTGGTTTGCGTCATTCGTATGAAAGCACGCCAGTCATTCCTTTTTTAGCGATAACTGACGCCAACTGGAAACCCCTAGGTTCAAGTCATCCTCCACTTGTTGTTTTCATCTCAGTCGAGCCTCTCCCTTCCTCTGCTGCCAAATTCGGGTGTCGATAGGAAAACCTTCTGTGCTGGAGCTTGTTTGTCCATTCGCATAATATGACCCAACCAGCGGAGCCTTTGAGCTTTAATCCGCTGAACTATGGTCAGGTATACGGAATGCTCGTGCAGCTCATCGTTAAACTTCCTTCGATACTCGCCGTTGGCATCACGGGTAGGACCATAAATCTTCCGGAGAACTTTTCTCTCAAATACTCCAAGGGCCATCTCATCTTCTCTTGACACTGTCCATGATTCCGAGCCGTACATCAGGACTGGTGTAAAAGTAGGTCGCCTCCCAGTTGGTGCACCCTGGGTAACGCTAAATGACCTACATGGCCTACACGGCTAGTTTCTGTTTTGCCGGTTCTACGAGAACGGTACCAGTACTTGTGCTGTACCCATCGTGCCGAAACGACCCGGGCCGTTTTCTTATATCGACCCGGCCAAGAGCAATATACTCGGGGTGACCCTGTCTGACATTTAGGCAGGGCTACACCTCGCTACAACAACAACAACTGGTATGATGAGAGACTTATAGAACGTGATTTTTGTTTGTCGAGAGAGGACTTTTCGGTGTTAATGCTGGTTCCCAAGTAGACGAAGTCCCTCACAGTTTCAAATTTGTAGCTATCAAGGGTGACTTGGCTGCCAAGGCGCAGGTACGCCGATTCTTTCTTTGATGACAGCAGATACTTCGTCTTTCTGCAGCATCAGGTTGAAGAAATCGCACGAAAGTAAGTCCGCCTTGTCTGAAGCCTCGTTTGGTTTCAAATGGCTCAGAGAGGTTCTTCCCTATTCTGACGAAGCTGTTGTATTTCTCAACGTCATTTGGCAAAGCCGTATCAACTTTGCAGGGAAGTCAAATTCAGACATGGCGGCATACAGGCAACTCCTTTTTACGCTGTCAAAAGCGGCTTTAAAATCGACAAAGAGATGGTGTGTGTCGATTCTTTTATCATGGGTCTTTTCCAGGATTTGGCGTATCATGAAAATCTGGTAGATGGTATACTTACCAGGTCTAAATCCACACTGATAAGGTCTAATCAGTTTGTTTACGATGGGCTTCAGTCTTTCACACAATACGCTAGAAAGAACCTTATACGCGAAAATCGTTCCATAATAATCCCTTAGCACTTGCTCGTTCAACTCTGAACTGATGCTGTCGTCGATCTCTACAAGAGATGGCCCAACAGAACCGTGTGAACCTCACATGGGTCCCGGGACATAGGGTCATTGAGGGCAGAAGAACTTGCTAGGCAGGACCCGACCAAACAGGTTATTCGGGATAAAGAGCGCTTAGGTATGCGGTTTGCCACATGCCAGCTAATGCTGAAAGGGTACACACTACGCCAAGCCAACGAAAGATGGCTGCAGTCTCCAGGATGCCGGATATCCAAAGAAACTACATTTATGCCCTAAGAACATTTATGCCCATCTCCATATTAATGGCTGTATTAACTGGGCATTGCCTTATTGGTAGGCACGCAGAAAGACTAGGTGTGCCCTGCCGACGATGCTGTAGGAGTTGCAAAGATGACGAGGAGGAGAAAACAGTGGGGCACCTCATCTGCAACTGCCCGGCTTTAAGAGGTGCGAGAAAGCGCTTTTTGGGAGTGCCCTTCCTGGTTAGCCCACGCCATGTCACGGAGCTGGACATAAAGGACTTGATGGCCTTCATCAAGTCATCTAAATGTTTCGAGGAAGAGTAACGGTGTCGGTTTAGGAGCGTCAGTCCCGGGATTCTGCGATGTGGAGAATCCCGATAATACAGGGATTTTCCATATGGCAGGGTCCCGGAACTGACTTTCCTAGTGTTGGTGGTATCACAACAGGCCTTTTAATACTGGCCTAGGTGTGCCTCTGTGGCAGCCGGCTGAACCTAACCTAACCTAAAGGTGTGTCTATGAATAGCAATTTAAAAAAGATTTGCTTTATAACATTATAAGCTGAGCCGAAAGATGCTAAATTTGGTCTTAGTTCAGAGCTAGGCACCTAGTGTTATAATTGTTCGAATTAGTTGGTTAGTTAGTTTTTTTTTTAAATTAGAGTTCTAAGCCCTTTTTTTTTTTTGATTTTTCATTGGAAGATTTTTCAATTTCTGTCTACAATTATTTAATTCATTATACACCTATTTCATTGCTTGAACATCTTATGCTAATACCTTTAATACTTCACCTTACTTGTTACATTATTTCTGTTTCATACCCAAGGCTCCTGCACCAAGCAGATGTCAATACTTTCCGCCCGTAGGAGAACCAGCAGGTTATCCGAGGCACATCTGGCATGCTGCAGGGTAATCTGCGCCACTCTAATCATCGGACCGGGGGGACGCACCTGCTTGACTGTCGGGGTTCGACGATGCATCAGCCCCGGCTGATGCTGCCAGCCTAAACTCTCTAGGAGCTTATTGGCATCGTCGACCTCCTCCAGATTGTTATCCGGTGCTACCGCTGCTGGGAAAACTTTAACTCTGGCGTGCCTGACGCCATAGACTAACTTGCTTCCCCCCTTTTCGAGTTCCCCTAGGCACTCGTTGTTTATGAGCAATAGCTCCGGGTGGCTACTTTTCTGCTTCTCCTCTATCCTTAGCAGCTCCCAGTCGTCCATCGGGACGCCCGAGTTCTGCATTTTAAGACACTGGATGATGTTCTTCTCATCCAGTTTCATACTCGGCATGTTTGGCAACCAAACGCGCGCACGGGGCCTCCGGGGAATCTCCGAAGCATTGATGATCTTCAGAGCAAGACCATCATAGGCATTGCTAATCTTAGCAATGCCTCTCTCAAGAAAGTCCCTGGAGAACCCGTCCGCGCACTTTATTACCCTGCAGCCCCGGCATACCTCCTCACAGTTGAAGGCGGGGACTGGGGTTCGGTTCTCCATAAGGTGTTGGACGACCATCTCAGTGAACGATTGCGCTTTGAGCGCGACTTTGTTTGTTGCTCCTGTGGCTGTGCAACGGGTTTGTTTGCAAGGGCGGTCTCGTACTCCTTGACCACTGCCTCGCACCAAACCTTGTCCACGGCGTCCCTCTCATGCGCCTTGCCACTCTCTTCGTTCTTTTTTATTTTTGCTAGAATATACTGAGCCCTAAGGTATATAGCCTTCTCTAGGCACCCTGAGGACTTCTTTGATTTCTTCTTGGGGGCCACTTTGGCTGGTGCGCCCCTATTTGATTTATTCGGAGCGACAAGGGTACTATGGCTGGTACCCTCGTCGTCCTTTGCTTGGGCTCTCCTCTGGCTGCTGGCCAGAAGCTCGTCCTCAGAGAGCGATCCCAGATCGCTCTCTTCCCCACTCTTCCTTTTTTTATTTGTATCGTTTAATTTCTCCATACGATTCCCACGAGTAAACTGGAAGGGGTTGGTCCACCCCGGCATAGCCAGTGTACCGGGGTAAGTCACTTATACAACCGACCTTGCCCGGTCATCGGAGGGGACCGTAAGCGATCAGCTATTCGATATACACCCGCTGACTATTCAGCCATCGGCACGGCCTGCACACCTTGGCTTAGGGTGGCGTTGACACGGATCTCCCCACATCTCATACATCAGCCGGCGTTGTGCACTTATTTGCACTCTGACCGAGGTTGCATGAAATGTATGGTATTCCTCTTTGTTCATTCCGCATTGGGGCCCGTCCCTCCAGGAGTGATCCCAATACAAGAATTTAAGCCCCTTCGCCACGGCAAGGCGGCCAACAATGAAGGGGCAATGCGCCATAATCAGTGTCGATTTTCGTTCTGGTGTAATTGGTTGTGTTGTACGCTTTTATAGTCGATTTTGTTCTGTTATTTTAGGTATGGTGTGTTAAGGTAGATGGTTCGTTTGTCGATACGGAGTTCGGTCGTACCTTAACCGCACGAACCGAAAACACGAAACCTTTATCGAACCCTACCTGAAAGAACAGAACAAAACCGACTATAAAAGCCAACGAACAGAAAATACACCGTTTTGAATAATATTTTCAGGACATGGAAGTTAATGTCCTTTAAAATTATTATCCTTCAACTGTTTCAAAAATTAAAAAAACAAGTCTAAGTTCGGGTGAACCGAACATTATATACCCAGCGGTAATTTTCGGAACGGGATAACAAAGATATAGGCCCTAGGAGGATTTACCTAAATTTTTACTATCTTAGCTATTTACCTTACCGAATTATGTCAATTTATGTGATTTTCCTAATTTTCCATATCGAAAGTGGGTGTGGTCGGGAAGAGATCTCGTCCAATTTCATCACCTATATTGCTAGTATATGTTGTGCCAAATTTCATGAGTCTGAAGTAATAAGTTTAAAAGTTTTGACCAGTCCAAATGCCTCCCTTAAAGGTGGGGGTTGCCACATCTAAACATTTATCAAAAATCATAATAGATTGATTGAGGGGTTTATCCTACCAACCTATATCATTTTAGTCATTTTCGTTACCGAATTATGTCAATTTATTAGATTTTCGATGCTCCCTATTATGCTAGTATACCTTGTACCAATTTCAACGTGCTACCGTAATCAGTTTAAAAGTTATGACCCGTGAAATTTTCAAATATGCCTCCCTGAAAAGTGGGCGATGCCACGCCTACTTTTAAAAATTTATCAAAAAATCATATTAAAATGCCTAGGAGGTTCATCCTACTAAACTATATCATTTTAGCCATTTCCGTTACCGAAGTATGTCAATTTACGTGATTTTCGAGGTTCCCTATGTACAGTCACTTCTCAGAGCAGAAACCCCAGGACATCGCCATGGATCTCTGCGCAGTGGAACCACCCGGGGTTTTACCTCGGCCAAGGACTGTCACTTTCAATGCAACCCTGTTTAGTATGTTTTGTCCCATTCCGAAACTATCGTCCTCCCCCCTTGCAGCAGGGCTGCAAGATATTCTATTGTTATGGGCGGGCGTTGAGCCGAACTCCGGACCAAAAGAATGGATATGCAGTGTCTGTTGCAAAAAGATGTATATTAAACGGTCGCATTCTGTGCAATGCTTCTCGTGCAAGAGATGGCTCCATAAATTTGGATGTTCAGGGCTTAACCTTAACATCCACAGACCCCGTACTTTCTTTAGTACTTTCGTGGCCCCTTGTTGTTTGCGCCCTCGGGCGACCCGCAGTAAGCGCCGTTCAAGCGCACCCCTACCGCCACTTTCTAGTAGCAATACTAATAATAATAATAATAATGTCTTAACGACTAGCAGCACTTCTGCTATACCCGCCACACAAACTCCAGACTGTTGCCCGTGCCTTATGGCGTCAACATCACGCGCAGCAGCTCAACACTCTCGCTCCCACCGGAGCAGTTTAGACATGAGCAACTCCGAGCACCAGTCTCTCTCTGTTTATACATCACCATTACCTATGGCGGATATAACATCCACCGGAAAGACCGTCATAGAGTAACAGGAGACCTGGGGGGTGGTCTAGCGTTCATAACGCACAACTCTGTACACTATCATCTATTTGATACCGACATCGAAGGAACGGATGATATCTTAGAAAGCCAAGGTATTACCATCCGTACAGGAGATGTCGATCTGCAAATCATTAACATCTACATACCCCCTGTCTCATTAGCTTGCTACTACGAGGAGATAACCGCGTGCTCCTGGGCGACTTCAATGCGCACCACGACATGTGGCACTCAAACTTGCCAGCAGACAATAGGGGGCATGTACTTGCAGAACAAATAGATGATACGGCTTTCTGTACATTGAACGGAGACGCCCCAACGAGAGTATCGGGTAACTGCTATAGTTCGCCAGATATTTCTATCGTAAGTGCAGGACTATTGAACAACACCAATTAGCGACCCATACTCACGTTGACGTCTGCCCATCTCCCAATAGTCATTACCATCGAACGACCGACGGACTTTATTACACCTGAGCATGGTACATATATTAACTTTACCAAGGCGGACTGGGACAGTTTTCAGACATATACGGACGAATCCTTGGCTGCTCTATCCATTCCTACGGACGTACGCAAAGGCGAACGAGACTTCCGCAACATCATTGACTTGGCCTCTAAACGCTTCATTCCTGCGGGTCGAATATCCCAAATAAGAACAAATTTCCCCGCGGAGGCAGCGGCCATAGCTAGAGAAAGAGATGAAGTGCGAAGTCTCAATCCCGCAGACCCCCGTATAAGGGATCTCAACGCGGAAATTCGTAGGTTGGTCGATAAACATAAACTGGCCAAATGGAAACAATACCTAGAGCAATGCAACCTCTCTGATGGTGTTGGCAAATTATGGACTACGGTCAAAGCTCTATCTAATCCAACGCAACACAAGGATAAAGTAGATATTACTTTCGGTGACAGGGTGAAGAAGAACCCTAGGGGATGTGCGAACTTCTTCTGTAGACAATTTGTACTACATTCCCCGCCCGATAGAGCTAAACGTAGAACCATGCGACAGACGCGTAAATACAAAAAACAAAACACGCCCATTGTCATCACTGCCTCAGAGGTCAAGGAAGCCATCAGACAGGCTAAGCCCTCAAAATCCATCGGCCCCGATGGCATTGCCATGAAGATGCTGAAACATCTAGGCCAGGAGGGACACAAATACTTAGCGGCTCTATTCAGTCTTTCACTGAACACTTTCGTCATTCCTGAAATATGGAAAAAGGCGAGAGTGGTTCAACTACTAAAACTTAGAAAGCCGGCAAACTTTTGTCGCCGGTAGTGAAGACGCTAGAGACCATTTTGCTCACGTATTATACTGCAAATCTGCACCTGGCCAGTCATCAACATGGCTTCCGTAAGCTGCACAGCACCACCACCGCACTCAATGCCATTACAACACAAATAAATAGCGGCCTAAATCAAAGCCAACCAAATCACAGGACTGTGTTAGTGGCACTTGGCCTGTCGAAAGCTTTTGACACAGCCAACCATGCCACTCTCATACAAGATCTGTTAGAGACACAGATACCTGATGGTTTAAAGAGATGGACCGCTAATTATTTGAATGGACGGCAGGCGTCGGTTAACTTTAAAAACGCACCATCAAAACCTAGAC
Organism: Campiglossa producta; assembly: GCA_964058755.1. NCBI lineage: Eukaryota > Metazoa > Arthropoda > Insecta > Diptera > Tephritidae > Campiglossa > Campiglossa producta. Next base: position 43,581,895 of record CAXKVI010000002.1, read on the forward strand.
GTATTAGACAGGGGGTGCCACAGGGTGGTGTCCTATCCCCGACACTGTTTAACTTCTATCTGTCGGTGATGCCCCCACCACCAGAGGGCGTCACCGTCGTTTCATATGCCGACGACTGTACAATAATGGCGACGGGGAAGGGCCCCTATACTGATGAACTCTGTGCGAAAATCAACGGTTGCCTCTGCGACCTTTCCAGGTTTTTCACTGAGCGAGATCTGACGATATCTCCGACTAAATCAACGGCGACGCTTTTCACGACATGGACGCACCAGGTGAGAAATGAATTAGACATTTTCGTTGATGGCACTAAGCTACCAACTGTCAGCCACCCAAAGTTATTGGGGGTGACACTGGATAATACTTTCTCATCTGCTGGTCATGTGTCTGCAATGGTCTCAAAGGTACGTGGTCGCAACAAGATCCTCAAGTCACTTGCCGGCAGTACTTGGGGAAAAGACAAAGAAACGTTGCTGACTACATATAAGGCCATTGGCCGACCAGTCTTTGACTATGCTGCACCCATATGGTCGCCTAACGTGCATAACACCTCTGGACGAAGTTACAAGTCCGTCAAAATGCCGCTACCAGAACTGCTACGGGATGTCTTCTCATGTCTCCTGAGTCCCACCTTCATCAAGAGGCAAGACTGCTCAATATAAGAGAGCACGCGGAAATGCTTAGCAGGCAATTCCTTCTGAACTTCCACAAGCCAGCACATCCAAACCGTCATCTTTTGGACATAGATCCGCCCCCGAGAGACATAAGGAAACATCTTCGTAAGCATTATGATGAGATCCGGCATCATATTACCTTGCCGTTTGATCTGCAGAATCATAAGCGGGCTCTAACCGACATCCACACCGAGTCGGTAGACACTTTTGTCGGATCTCTACCTGTGAATCCCGTTCTGAAAAGTCCTTCACCGGATATTGCTGAAGAAGAACGCACCTTACCAAGGGAGACAAGAGTCACCTTGGCACAGCTTAGGTCTGGATATAGTGTAAGGTTAAACTCCTACTTATCCAGACTTAATGATACAATCTCAAACACATGCCCTGTGGTAGGACCCCCCATGATACTCTACATCTCTTCAATTGTTCATCTGAACCTACTCTTCTAACCCCTCTGTCCCTCTGGACAAACCCTGTTGAAACTGCACGTTTCCTTGGACTCCCCTTAGAAGAGCTTGATGAAGATCTTCGGAATGATCATACACTTTAGACAGGGTAATGCATTGTTAACAACAACAACAACACGTGATTTTCGAAATTTTCGATATCGAAAGTGGTCGTGGTTGGAGAGCGGTTTTTTCCAATTTCATCAGGTATACTCCCAATGATACTAGTATGCTTTGTGCCAAATTCCATCGCTCTATCGTAATCAGTTTAAAAGTTACGCCCAGTCGAATTTTCAAAAATGCCCCCTTAAAAGTGGGCGGTGCCACGCCCACTATAAAATTTTTTTGGAAAATTCATAAAAGAATGACCAGGGGGGTTCATCTATAAAATTATATAATTTTAGCCATTTCAGCTGCCGAGATATGCCAATTTGTGTAATTTTCAAAATTTTCGATATCGAAAAAGGGGGCGTGGTTATCATCCGATTTCGCCCATTTTCAATAGCAACCTACCTTGGCCAGAAAGTAACCTGTATACAAAATTTCATGCAAATATCTCAATTTTTACTCAAGTTATCGTGTACACGGGCGGATAGACGGACGGACATGCCTTAATCAACTCATCTTTTAATCCTAAGAACTTTCATATATGGAACTCTATATCTATCTCGATTATTTTGTGCCGTTACAAACAACCGTTATGTGAACAAAATTAATATACCCTTGTACTAGTACTAGTACGCTTGGTATAAAAAAAAATAAGAACAAGTAAGGAACTCTAAGTTCGGGTGAACCGAACATTACATACCCAGCGGCAATTTTCAGAACGGGATAACAATGATATAGGCCCTAGGAGGATTTACGTAAAGTTTTTACTATCTTAGCATTTACCTTACCGAATTATGTCAGTTTATGTGATTTTCGAAATTTTCCATATCGAAAGTGGGTGTGGTCGTGAAGCGATTTCGTCCAATTACATCAGGTATGCTTGAACCAATTTCATCGTTCTACCGTAATCAGTTTAACTGTTATGACGTGAAATTTTCAATTATGCCTTCCTGAAAAGTGGGCGATGCCACGCCTACTTTTAAAAATTTGTCAAAAAATCATAATATAATGACTAGGGGGTTCATCCTACCAAACTATATCATTTTAGCCATTTCTGTTACCGAATTATGTCAATTTATGTGATTTTCGAAATTTTCGATATCGAAAGTGGGCGTGGTTGGAGAGCGATTTTTTTTTCAGTTTCATCAGGTATACTCCGAACGATACTGGTATACTTTGTGCCAAATTTCATCGTTCTACCCTAATCAGTTTAAAAGTTACGACCAGTCGGTGCCACGCCCACTCCAAAAAATTTATGGAAGAATCATAAGAGAATGAGTAGGGGGATTTACCTATAAAATTATATAATTTTAGCCTTTTCAGCTGCCGAGATATGTCAATTTGTGTGATTTTCGAAATTTTCGATATCGAAAAAGGGGGCGTGGTTATCATCCGATTTCTCCCATTTTCAATAGCAACCTACCTTGGCCAAAAAGTAAACTGTATACAAAATTTCATGCAAATATCTCAATTTTTACACAAGTTATCGTGTACACAGACGGACGGACGGACGGGCGGAAGGACATGGCTTATTGAACTCCTCTTTTCAGCCTAAGAACTTTAACTCTATATCTTTCTCGATTATTTTGTGCCGTTACAAACTACCGTTATGTGAACAAAACTAATATACCCTTGTACTATTACTAGTACGCTGGGTATAAAAAATGTGATCTAATAAAAGTATCAAAACTGTATATAAAAATATTAAAGGATATTCCAAAATGTGCACAGGATATACCCTAGAAATCTCTTTTACATTATGGACATTAAAGTTGTTCATGCGGCCCTGAAAGTAGTGTAAGTTTTTTTCGATATCTCAATCCCTTTCGGAGATATCAACCAAACATGAATACAATGTACCTGATCTTTTCATACCTATAAAAGTGCACTATAATTGCAAAGTTTCAAAATGTACTCACTTAATTTTGCTAAAAATCATATTGCTACGCGATCTACTAAACCACTTTTGAAATTCCAATGTTATTTTATAGTGAGTACGATATTTCAATATCCTTGTAAAGGATTCTGTTCTCCTTATAAAAATTCAAAGGTAGAGCTTCGTTACACAGTCCTTTATATATGCATGGGCAAAATATTTATATCATTCCGTTTTGCTAACAATCACATTTGAGTATATGCGATTCGGTTTCATCTGAATTCAAATTTCGTGAGTTGTTTTTTGTTATCCCACGTCACAAATATATTTAAAATTTTTCTTTTCTCTCGAGCCTATTCAAAATTAATCATTATAATAATTAAGTAGGTTTAATTGTTGTTGCTAAGGCGTTTGTGGTTCCAGGCATAAAATGTTAAAGTGTTCTTAAGTGTAAATATTATGACGATTATAAAATTATAGCTGTTGATTTTGCCACATTCTTATGTGTGGTAATAAAGGATGTTAGCGGTTGTCTTAAGCACCAGCGTATAATAAGGCTGGTTTTAGTTGTTTACAAGACTCGAATTAAGAGCGCTGAAGGTCTGCAATTCCATACAAACCGATAAAAAACGCCCGATCAGTGAGTTTTGTTAAACAATCAGATTTTTTTCAATAACGCCCGATGCCAACGTATCTGAATAGTATAAGTTTATTTTTAAATCGCCTTCTATTATCCTGTTAGCTGCATACAATTTAACGCTACAATTTATTGAGTTTAAACCAATTCGTTTAGCTTGTGATTGTTTCGAAACTGCTCTGTTATAAAATCCGTTTTCATAACCTGTTCCCACACACTCACGTTTTAGGCAAAAGTAGGTTACTCATACGCCAGGGCATACATGTGCTACATTAAGCGAATCAAAGTAATAGCAAAAAACATTTTAAATGAATCTCTGCAAGTAAGAAAGACGATACTTTAAGTGCCAGTATTCGCATACCAGTGAGTGTCGTATGTAATAAATATGTATGTAGACATAACAATTGGTATGTATGTATGTGTTTATTGGTGTGTGGGTGCCCTGAATGACTATAGAATTTTCGAAGAAACAAAAGCGCGACACGTGACAGATGGCATATATTGTATATTAACGCAAGGGGTCATTCCATATGAAATTTAGCACTAAAATTTAAAACTGCCCACTATATTTTTTTCTGCTGAGAATGGAAAATAAGTCGACACCTATTTTTTTATTTCACCCATAGTGGTCAATTTTTTCAGTTATGAATTTTTGAATTTTAGGCATTTTGAAAATTGAATTTTTTCATTACTTTCTAGTTCGTGAACCAAATGACGGAATTGGATCAAATTTTAGGACTGGCCTAATGAATGATAGATCTATCTAAAAAAAAAACCTAAAATTAAATTTTTTTTTTTTTTAATTTTTTACAAAATTTTTATAAACAATTTGTAATTAAGGAAAAAGAGTATACATAATTGAATTTCGTGTTTTTTGTTATTTAATCATAAATTGGTCTTTTAATAATTTTCAGTAAAAATTTCAGAGTGGTCATTTAAACGGTTGTTGAGTTATACGAAGTTATGTACATTTTGGCCTACCCTGCGACCAATATATAAAACCATGGGTACTAATTTAAAAAATACTTTAGAAAACAATTCGCTACCTCAAAATACGAGTGTCGTAAGTGATTTTCGGGAATATTTCAGATTGTTAGATTACATTTTATCGTTTGTGATACAAATGTAGTTTTACGATAGTTAATCTTAAAAATTAAATAAAAAGCGTCACCTATGAAATCCATACACTCGTATTCTAAGATAGCGAATTGTCAAAGCAGAGTCGAGCCGCAGCATTTATCAGTAACCTTGAGTTTTTTCTGCCTTTAAAAGCTTCTCATCTACTCGATCGAAGTTCCCAAGTCACATCCGCTCATTCGACGCAGGAAATTAAAAGTAGGCCACCACACATTGGCAACAGGCTTAACGCAAAAGGCTAAACTGTCGCGGAATCAGTTTCCGTAATATTAGGTTCTAAGCCAGAGGATCTACCTATCGTATTGTGAGAATTCGACGTTATCGGGGCGGATAATTCTAATATCGACGAAAACTTACCGATACACCGTAGCCTGCTACCGAAATCGATACGCATCATCTCTTGCCAATTTCAAAGCCGTTTTTGACAAACGCGAAAAAGCGAATGTAACTAAATGATAAATTTACATTTTTGCAAAGCTTATATAGCTAAGGCCCAGTTTCTCAGTGCAAGTTTAAACCACAGTGTAAGTTTAACTACAAAATGGGCGTTTAAAATAAGTTTAAACTCGCGCTGAAGTTTAAACTTGCACTGAAAAACCGGGCCTAAGTATGCTAGTAAATCGGCCAAAACTGGAAAGGACCAATCTAAGCTATTTGAATATAAAAACGGCGGAGAAGCCCTATCCCTATTCCTATCCCTATCCCTATCCCTATCCCTATCCCTATCCCTATCCCTATCCCTATCCCTATCCCTATCCCTATCCCTATCCCTATCCCTATCCCTATCCCTATCCCTATCCCTATCCCTATCCCTATCCCTATCCCTATCCCTATCCCTATCCCTATCCCTATCCCTATCCCTATCCCTATCCCTATCCCTATCCCTATCCCTATCCCTATCCCTATCCCTATCCCTATCCCTATCCCTATCCCTATCCCTATCCCTATCCCTATCCCTATCCCTATCCCTATCCCTATCCCTATCCCTATCCCTATCCCTATCCCTATCCCTATCCCTATCCCTATCCCTATCCCTATCCCTATCCCTATCCCTATCCCTATCCCTATCCCTATCCCTATCCCTATCCCTATCCCTATCCCTATCCCTATCCCTATCCCTATCCCTATCCCTATCCCTATCCCTATCCCTATCCCTATCCCTATCCCTATCCCTATCCCTATCCCTATCCCTATCCCTATCCCTATCCCTATCCCTATCCCTATCCCTATCCCTATCCCTATCCCTATCCCTATCCCTATCCCTATCCCTATCCCTATCCCTATCCCTATCCCTATCCCTATCCCTATCCCTATCCCTATCCCTATCCCTATCCCTATCCCTATCCCTATCCCTATCCCTATCCCTATCCCTATCCCTATCCCTATCCCTATCCCTATCCCTATCCCTATCCCTATCCCTATCCCTATCCCTATCCCTATCCCTATCCCTATCCCTATCCCTATCCCTATCCCTATCCCTATCCCTATCCCTATCCCTATCCCTATCCCTATCCCTATCCCTATCCCTATCCCTATCCCTATCCCTATCCCTATCCCTATCCCTATCCCTATCCCTATCCCTATCCCTATCCCTATCCCTATCCCTATCCCTATCCCTATCCCTATCCCTATCCCTATCCCTATCCCTATCCCTATCCCTATCCCTATCCCTATCCCTATCCCTATCCCTATCCCTATCCCTATCCCTATCCCTATCCCTATCCCTATCCCTATCCCTATCCCTATCCCTATCCCTATCCCTATCCCTATCCCTATCCCTATCCCTATCCCTATCCCTATCCCTATCCCTATCCCTATCCCTATCCCTATCCCTATCCCTATCCCTATCCCTATCCCTATCCCTATCCCTATCCCTATCCCTATCCCTATCCCTATCCCTATCCCTATCCCTATCCCTATCCCTATCCCTATCCCTATCCCTATCCCTATCCCTATCCCTATCCCTATCCCTATCCCTATCCCTATCCCTATCCCTATCCCTATCCCTATCCCTATCCCTATCCCTATCCCTATCCCTATCCCTATCCCTATCCCTATCCCTATCCCTATCCCTATCCCTATCCCTATCCCTATCCCTATCCCTATCCCTATCCCTATCCCTATCCCTATCCCTATCCCTATCCCTATCCCTATCCCTATCCCTATCCCTATCCCTATCCCTATCCCTATCCCTATCCCTATCCCTATCCCTATCCCTATCCCTATCCCTATCCCTATCCCTATCCCTATCCCTATCCCTATCCCTATCCCTATCCCTATCCCTATCCCTATCCCTATCCCTATCCCTATCCCTATCCCTATCCCTATCCCTATCCCTATCCCTATCCCTATCCCTATCCCTATCCCTATCCCTATCCCTATCCCTATCCCTATCCCTATCCCTATCCCTATCCCTATCCCTATCCCTATCCCTATCCCTATCCCTATCCCTATCCCTATCCCTATCCCTATCCCTATCCCTATCCCTATCCCTATCCCTATCCCTATCCCTATCCCTATCCCTATCCCTATCCCTATCCCTATCCCTATCCCTATCCCTATCCCTATCCCTATCCCTATCCCTATCCCTATCCCTATCCCTATCCCTATCCCTATCCCTATCCCTATCCCTATCCCTATCCCTATCCCTATCCCTATCCCTATCCCTATCCCTATCCCTATCCCTATCCCTATCCCTATCCCTATCCCTATCCCTATCCCTATCCCTATCCCTATCCCTATCCCTATCCCTATCCCTATCCCTATCCCTATCCCTATCCCTATCCCTATCCCTATCCCTATCCCTATCCCTATCCCTATCCCTATCCCTATCCCTATCCCTATCCCTATCCCTATCCCTATCCCTATCCCTATCCATATCCCTATCCCTATCCATATCCCTATCCCTATCCCTATCCCTATCCCTATCCCTATCCCTATCCCTATCCCTATCCCTATCCCTATCCCTATCCCTATCCCTATCCCTATCCCTATCCCTATCCCTATCCCTATCCCTATCCCTATCCCTATCCCTATCCCTATCCCTATCCCTATCCCTATCCCTATCCCTATCCCTATCCCTATCCCTATCCCTATCCCTATCCCTATCCCTATCCCTATCCCTATCCCTATCCCTATCCCTATCCCTATCCCTATCCCTATCCCTATCCCTATCCCTATCCCTATCCCTATCCCTATCCCTATCCCTATCCCTATCCCTATCCCTATCCCTATCCCTATCCCTATCCCTATCCCTATCCCTATCCCTATCCCTATCCCTATCCCTATCCCTATCCCTATCCCTATCCCTATCCCTATCCCTATCCCTATCCCTATCCCTATCCCTATCCCTATCCCTATCCCTATCCCTATCCCTATCCCTATCCCTATCCCTATCCCTATCCCTATCCCTATCCCTATCCCTATCCCTATCCCTATCCCTATCCCTATCCCTATCCCTATCCCTATCCCTATCCCTATCCCTATCCCTATCCCTATCCCTATCCCTATCCCTATCCCTATCCCTATCCCTATCCCTATCCCTATCCCTATCCCTATCCCTATCCCTATCCCTATCCCTATCCCTATCCCTATCCCTATCCCTATCCCTATCCCTATCCCTATCCCTATCCCTATCCCTATCCCTATCCCTATCCCTATCCCTATCCCTATCCCTATCCCTATCCCTATCCCTATCCCTATCCCTATCCCTATCCCTATCCCTATCCCTATCCCTATCCCTATCCCTATCCCTATCCCTATCCCTATCCCTATCCCTATCCCTATCCCTATCCCTATCCCTATCCCTATCCCTATCCCTATCCCTATCCCTATCCCTATCCCTATCCCTATCCCTATCCCTATCCCTATCCCTATCCCTATCCCTATCCCTATCCCTATCCCTATCCCTATCCCTATCCCTATCCCTATCCCTATCCCTATCCCTATCCCTATCCCTATCCCTATCCCTATCCCTATCCCTATCCCTATCCCTATCCCTATCCCTATCCCTATCCCTATCCCTATCCCTATCCCTATCCCTATCCCTATCCCTATCCCTATCCCTATCCCTATCCCTATCCCTATCCCTATCCCTATCCCTATCCCTATCCCTATCCCTATCCCTATCCCTATCCCTATCCCTATCCCTATCCCTATCCCTATCCCTATCCCTATCCCTATCCCTATCCCTATCCCTATCCCTATCCCTATCCCTATCCCTATCCCTATCCCTATCCCTATCCCTATCCCTATCCCTATCCCTATCCCTATCCCTATCCCTATCCCTATCCCTATCCCTATCCCTATCCCTATCCCTATCCCTATCCCTATCCCTATCCCTATCCCTATCCCTATCCCTATCCCTATCCCTATCCCTATCCCTATCCCTATCCCTATCCCTATCCCTATCCCTATCCCTATCCCTATCCCTATCCCTATCCCTATCCCTATCCCTATCCCTATCCCTATCCCTATCCCTATCCCTATCCCTATCCCTATCCCTATCCCTATCCCTATCCCTATCCCTATCCCTATCCCTATCCCTATCCCTATCCCTATCCCTATCCCTATCCCTATCCCTATCCCTATCCCTATCCCTATCCCTATCCCTATCCCTATCCCTATCCACCTGGTACAGGACTGTCCCCGGTATGCCAGACTAAGACACTGCCACACGACACTGTGCGAAAGATCCCAGGTATCACCTTTTAACGTAATGGCAATTAGCGCCGAAAAAGCGCTATCAGAATCATACAAAAACTTTGTTTACCATATAATCAATACTCTTAAGGATTTTAATGAAATGTAAAGTTATAAACCCAAACTAAGGTTACAATTCTTATTTATTATTTTATTTTATTTTATTTTATTTTTTTTTTTATAAATATTTTATATTATATGTATGTTTGCTTTAAAGCCTGTATCCATTCGCAGGCCTTATTATCTCAGCCTAATATTATATAATTACATATACTACTCATTAATTGAACAACATTGAAATATTTTATATACCAAGTGTATCCATATATTGTTAAGAAACGAAAAGAGATAATAAACTTCCCCAAAACGTGGATAGCGTTGAGGGACCAAAGGAAAAATCCCTATCCCTATCCCTATCCCTATCCCTATCCCTATCCCTATCCCTATCCCTATCCCTATCCCTATCCCTATCCCTATCCCTATCCCTATCCCTATCCCTATCCCTATCCCTATCCCTATCCCTATCCCTATCCCTATCCCTATCCCTATCCCTATCCCTATCCCTATCCCTATCCCTATCCCTATCCCTATCCCTATCCCTATCCCTATCCCTATCCCTATCCCTATCCCTATCCCTATCCCTATCCCTATCCCTATCCCTATCCCTATCCCTATCCCTATCCCTATCCCTATCCCTATCCCTATCCCTATCCCTATCCCTATCCCTATCCCTATCCCTATATCTAGTAGCAAAATCCCAAACTCCCCCTGCAGTTTCATAATCCCAATTTTTTTACTTGGTAATATGACACTGCAGAGAGAGTGTCATACTCCCAATTAGGTTTTTGACATCTTTGAGCTGAAAAGTGAAATTACAAGATTTATTTTTAAGAAAAACATTGGCTTAATGCAGAAAACAGACTCCTCGCCCAGAGAAAAACTAAATATGAGATATGGTTCGTATTTTGCTCCTGATAATAACGGTATACTTCTTTGCTAGTGCAAATGAAAATTTTAGAAGTTAGAGAGGGGGGAGTTGTAAAATCATGCATTTAAAATCGCATACATATATATCCAAAACTACTGAATCGATTTTTACATAATTATAAATTCGTTTGATAAGCATTTTAACATATGGAACAGTAAATCAAAAAGAGTCACAACTCAAAATCAGAGTAACTTTCAGTTAATTGGTTCTGGATCGCACAAAAGTTTTTTTGATTTTTAAAAACTTGGCATCAATGTGCTCTTTAAAGAGTAACGATACTAGTCAAAAAGAGAAAAATTTTATGTACTGGCTGTACTACTTTTTATTAGCCAATCTATGCCAAGAAACCGACCTATAAAAATTTTGAGTTGTGACGGTTTTTGATTTAGGGTACGATATATTTAGTCGAAATCAACGAGTAAAATTACAAAAATCCAATAAGTGAGGTGGATATACCACGCACCCGGACTTGGCATGGCGTAGCCCATTCCCAAGTTTTCCTTTTTTCGGGGTGAGGAGGCTGGATTCTGCACTGGCCCCCTTTCTTAAATATTTTTGAAATAATATTCTAAAATAATAATATAAAATAAAAATTTGTAATTAAAAAATATCTTATTTCTCTCTTGGAAACAGGTACCCAGCCTACAGTGTCATAGTTCCAAGTAATATTATTGGGATTATGACACTGTAAGAGGAGTGCCATAATCCCAATTTTTACTTGGGATTTTGCCACTTGGACTATGACATGTCACCCATGCGTGCAATCACCGCAACTAGCGCTGCATCTGAGGGTGCTGTTGAATATGAGTTAGTGCAGGTATTCAAATTTCTGATTTTCCATTTACGCAACGAATGCGGTTTTACTGTGTGCAACAACGGGAAACTTTTCAATCAGATTTCCGTTTCCAACAACATTTCCGATGCGCCAGCAAATGCAAAGAGCACTAGCAAGATGCATTGGATATGCCAAATGCTATTAAATGAATAGGAAAATATTATTTCGATAGAGAATGGAATGTGGGTGAAAAATAATATTTCAGTAGAGTTTATGGAGCGCGCAGCTCATTTTGCCTTCGGTGAAGTAGTGGGGAGGATTTTTAATAATAGAATTTATATTATTTTTTGTCATATAAACAAATTGTGCTCCCACACTTTATTGAACTTTATCTGATTTAGGTACTTTTATTTGCTCGTTATTATTGCAGGCCAAAGAGCGTTCGGTGTCATCGGTGCGTGACCGTATTTTTGATGATCCAGCCTATACCGATGATATCAGCCATCTAGCAAATCCGTTGAGACGCAACAGCTGTTCCGGTAAGGCCGATGGCAGTAAAACAAAACATTTCATTGGCGAAGAACTAACTAGCAATATAGGCGCCAGTGGCAGCAGTTCACTGGGCAAGCGCAGCAAGGTATCCAAAGAGTTTCTGCAACAAAATAAAATGCGCGATGCAAGCGCGCACTATGATCGTGATCTTTCCAGCAGCTCCGATGAGCCGCAACGTTCAGAGAGTCATTCGAAAAGCGTTTCAGCAACAGGTAGCATGGGAAGACGTGGGCGCAGTTTAGAACGCAGCGCTGCCACAGCTGGTGATAGTAAAAGCGGAGAAAGGAAACGTGAAAAACGTGAACGCAGCAACAAACATAAAGGCGACGCGCATGTAGTTAACACTTTACATCCCGACATACAGTTGCAACAAGACATATGTGTGGAATCAGTATGTGCTGCTGCCGGCAGCAGTAAACGGCGCACAAAGTCCGCGCAACCACCAATAATAATCAAACAATATAGCGATGGCGCGGCAGCAGATTTAGAATGGATGGCGGATCGCGCACGCGAAGAAGTTGCTTCATTGCGCAGTAGCGCATCAACTGCAAAAAGCGCTGCTGCAAGCGCGAAAATATCTGCAGCTCCTTCGCCAAGCGGTAGCAGCACAAAAATGCAAATTGGACGGCGCTTCTTGCGCGGTGAAATCGGCATAAAGAGTTTTAATTATTATCTACTCAAAGAGGGTATAAAAACTTCAAAGCGCTTTGTGGAGAAGCAACGCAACTCGTTGGCAAGCGGTTTAGGGACGGGAGCAGCAGTCGCTAGCAAGAAAACGCATTCACGCAGTGAAGAGAATATTTATGAGGAGATTTTCTTTAAAGATACGTCAGTGCAAGCGCAACAAAGTGAGATGGGCAAGACGCTTCATACGCAGTTGCCAGTGCAATTGCAGTCTCAATTGAAGCAATTGCAGCCAAATCAGCAGCACAAAAGCGCTTTACTGCCACAAGCGCCTACACACATGCAACAACAAACACACGCACAGCGTCGTCAGTCTTTCACACAGCTGGGTGGTAGCGCAGACACGCCCATTTCACAATGCAGTTGTAGCGAGGAAGGCGTTTGCGCCGACTGTGAATTTTGTGAACAGTGCGACAAGGAAAACTGTGAATACTGTTATGTTCAACAAGTGAAGCACCCTACAGATGAACAGGGCGCGAGCAGAGCAGTTCAGCGTGATTTGGTAAATCCCTATGCAGTTGTGCCAGTACACACACACCCACAACAGCTTCCACAAAAACTTAATATGCCAGAACCGCAACACGAATGCGTTACACGCCCACTAATCACGCAAGTTTCAAGTGGTACTATGACAAGTAGCGCGCTGGAAAGCGCAATCGTCCCTGATAATGGTTTAGTTGGTAGCGAACAGCTAACCGCCACGCAGTCATTTGATTTGCAATCGAGTGCATTCAAAATAGACACAACATCAATAACCATTAGTGGCGATTTTAGTGCAGCGATGCACATGCAACAATCCTCTTCCTCAGCTGGCACTGCAACAACAACCACAACACCTAGTGGTGAGCTACAACCGCAACAACATTTGCAAACAGGTCATGCACATCATGCACACTTCGCACAACACGCGCAACAGCAACCGCATATAATGCAACAAATTAGCTATCAATCTTCTCAACTGCATCAACAACAACAACTCAAACATTCAACACAGAGTTATTTACAACAAACCGGAGGTGGCAGCGCGCCACATCACCACTACCATTCCACCCCCTCGGGCATATTGGCCACTTCAACTGGCGTACAGACACCACATCAACGTGCGCGCGGTAGCAATCAACGCCGCATCAATGAACCACAGCAATCTCATTACATGCTCGCTTACAACGCACCCACAATAATGTCAGGAGCGCAGCCAATTAATGGCGGCGTGCGACGCATACAAACTAAATCTTCATCCTCTAGTGATTCGTTGCAACAACATCATTTGCACAAGTACAGCACTGTATCGCGCTTGGACGCGCAGAATGGTGTTATGATGAGTGATCCTTTCTATGGCGGCGCCCATATGGGCATTGGAGCTGCACACCCACTCATGTTTGCGGCAAGTCGTCCTATTGGCGGTTCACAAATACTCGTTGATTCCTATGAACTGCCGCCGATATATAAGAGTGACTCGCGCGCTTCTATATTGAGCGAATACTCGTTGCGCAGCAGCGATAATTCACATCGCTACACTCGATTTCGTTACGCTGTTGGTGGTGGAGGTGGCAGTTTCAGCGGCGCACCAGGTGGTGGACAGGTAAGCGATTCTAGTCTAGGTGATTCGCTATTCTCTTGCACATCAGCACAGCGCCGCTACTTTGGCAGTTCAGAAAGTTGCCGTTTTGGATTTGAGTGTCGGCGCTGCAGTTTGGATGGCGGCGAAAAGTGTAGCTACTCTGATACTTGCCGTTATGAGTGCCGAAATTGTGATTGTTCATCGAGCTACTTCTCCTCTGACTTTGATGAGATGTATGGCACCGTGGCAGGCGGTGGAGGTAGAACCGCAACAGCGTTGGCCGCACAACGCTCTAGTGGTATACCGCGCAAAACCGCGGCCGGTACCCTACCTGCAAGCGGCAGTAATAGTGAATATGAACGCCAGCAAGAACAACTCGATTTGAAGCAGAATAAATATGCGCAAGATTTTTTCAAGCATGTAAACGATGTGAAACGTAGTATTTATCAATCAGAGATGCAGCATAATGTAAGCACGCAAGATGAATGCGGACATACAACTGAGGGTCATACTAAATTTGATAGCAATTATGTGCGCGCAGAGCAAAGTAATGACGGCGCGCCCAGAGCACAGCGCAGTCCAAGGCGTCAGGCCAGCACGAAAGCAGAGCCACAAATAACTACGCTGCCTCTTACAAAAGAGCCTTCACGCACACCACGCGCGGTGTCTGTCGCACCCACACAAACCGATGGTTCATCCATACCCACGCCAGCGCCTAGAACCAGCTTGCAGCCAGCACAAAAAGGCGCGCAAACACCGCAACCTACACAGCGCGCACGTCATAGCCATGCACACGCTACAGCGTTTGAACACCAAAGCGAATATCCATCATTGGATCGTTTAGTGGCAAGCGCTACAGGCGCTATACCAAAAACAACAGCAACGGTCACGCATAGCCCTATCGGCAAGGCACACAAAAATAATGCAACCAACACAATGGAGCAACCGCCTGTAGCTGGAAGTGAAGATGTTAACAGCAAAGCTGAACGACGTGCAGAGCGTCACAGCCCACGAAGCAGTCCAAAATGTTTAAAAATTACTGATCGCCCCTTAGGATTGCCTGAACCCACATTAACTCACAGCGCTGAATCAGATGCGGTCAAGGTTAATGCATGTGAGACACGTGTAGCCGCCGAATCGTTTGTTAACAAAAATGGCAACCTTGCTGTAACGAGCATAGCCATTAAAAGTCAAAATAATTCCCCAGAAAAGCCAAGCGGCATTAGCGCGCCTCTCACCTCATCGAAGCGTGAACCGCGCTTTCTAACTGTTGAGCATACCGGACGCGCTCATGGGAGCAAGCGTCACCATCGTAGTGCATCCGCTGCTAAGCAAGCATCATCGTCCATAACACGTCGCAGCAAGGATATACCGGCACCACCACCGCCATCACCTGCCGCTTACTCGGACCTACAAGAGTTGAAAGTAAATTTGGAGCACGCGCAACAACAGCAGCAGCTGAGTACTGGCAATGAAATTGATGCCAAAAAATCTTCGGCCGAGCGAAAGAAGAAGAAACACGTCAAAGTTGATAGAGAGCAGCAAGCAAAAGTCGAGGACGAAGAAGATAAACTAAGTGCGGAAATAGATGGAAGTAAGCAACTGGCATTGAAATCAACAAAGGAAGGAAGAAAGTCAGCCGAACAAAGTCCAGCACGTAGTGGTGGCGAAGGCGATGGCGTCGCCGGTGTAAAAGTTGCATTGAAGTCATTAAAGTCGAAAGCCGAGGATAGCGTAAACACGCCAGAAATTTCGAAAACAGCTACAAAAATTGCGCCAGACACTTGTGTTATGACAGCAGGTGCTAATTGCATGCCAGATGCCATTGCAGCTATGCAGCAAGCAGGGCAACAACAACTAGAACATGAGCTCTTACATGCCAAGCCAAATAATGCAAATTCAAGTAGCAAAAATTCTTTGGAAACAGCAGTAGCCAAACAGCAGGATGCAAACAATAGCGCACACGCCACAGACGATGATGATGTCTTCTATGATGCGCGCAGTGAGGATTCGGGCGGTACAGCAGTGAGCGCGGTGTCAAGCAGTCTGCTGCGTCAACAAGCCGCCAACACGACTGCCAAGAGTAGAAATGAGCAACGTGTGCAACATCATGGCAAGGTGAGTAACTGTGTGGGTGGATATATGTGTGTAGAATTTGTTTATGCCTTGTGGGAAACAAATAAAACAAAAAAAAAATAAGAAAAAAACAAAATAAAATTGGATAAGAAAAGAAATTAAAAAATTGAGAAAGTAAAACAAAATAAAATAAGGTATTGGATACCTTAACGAGTCAACTGCTAATAAATTAGGATCATAATCCATGGTATTTATGTGCGAAACACCTTTCTGAGTTGGCGGCCTTCGGCCGCACTTATAAAAACCCTGGGCTACGCCATTGCAAGTCCGGGTGGTTGCCTGAACCGTGGCGGGCACTACGGCACGCATTTTTTCGCACGTTTTTGGGTAAAGCCTAATAAAATTACAACAACCACATGAAAACTTGCAACTTTGATTGCAAATATCTCTTCAGAGAAGCAAAATATTAAAAAAAAAAAATAATTAAATAAAATAAAATAAAATAAAATAAAATAAAATAAAATAAAATAAAATAAAATAAAATAAAATAAAATAAAATAAAATAAAATAAAATAAAATAAAATAAAATAAAATAAAATAAAATAAAATAAAATAAAATAAAATAAAATAAAATAAAATAAAATAAAATAAAATAAAATAAAATAAAATAAAATAAAATAAAATAAAATAAAATAAAATAAAATAAAATAAAATAAAATAAAATAAAATAAAATAAAATAAAATAAAATAAAATAAAATAAAATAAAATAAAATAAAATAAAATAAAATAAAATAAAATAAAATAAAATAAAATAAAATAAAATAAAATAAAATAAAATAAAATAAAATAAAATAAAATAAAATAAAATAAAATAAAATAAAATAAAATAAAATAAAATAAAATAAAATAAAATAAAATAAAATAAAATAAAATAAAATAAAATAAAATAAAATAAAATAAAATAAAATAAAATAAAATAAAATAAAATAAAATAAAATAAAATAAAATAAAATAAAATAAAATAATATATAATAAAATAAAATAAAATGAATGAACTGGGTGTAAATTTAAGGGTGGGTTGATAAAAAAAAAATAAATAATTACTCTAAAGATTTTCCGTTGGAGCTAAGTATGTTTTATTATTTCAAAATTTCCCAAATCAAAAATGTTGTCTAAAATTTTTTTTTTTATTATATCTATTAGAATTTTGTATTTAAAAACCAAGGTGCGAAACCGATTAAAATAACGTTCCGGTTTCGGTTTCGGTTTTGTAACACGATTCGGTTTCGGTTCCGGTTTCGTTCTTCAAAATTTATTTCGGTTTCGGTTACGGTTTCGTTCCGGTTTCGGTTTCCAAAAAAAACACGGACGCCAAAAAATTTTACAAAACTTAAGTATGTATGTATTGTTTTGTGAAAAAAATTGAAAAATTAAATTAAATGTGGGCGTGGTCTTCTTACTCCTCTTACTTGACTTTCTTTTTTTTGAAAGTGTATCTTTTTTAATTTCTTAAACAAAACAATTAGAAAACCAAATTTTGTAAGGGTTCAACATCGAACTTCGAAAGCCCGTAACTTTGTTTTGGAGGCTAACTTCGAAAAACTTAAAAAAGTTGATTTGGTCCAATACCCAGCCGACTGCTGGGCATTGTAATAAATATTATTAACGCTATGTATTTATTAAATTTCTGCAATATAACTTAAAAAAAAATACTACTTTTTCTAATAGAAAAATATTAGGATGGAAACTACACAGAGCCAACAATGCCTAATAAAATAGAACAAAAGTCATAAGATATCTCTATAGATTTTCTTCAAGAAGATGTGCTTCTTATTATTGTAGAGACAGTCTTTTTAAAGTTATTAAGAAGATTTTCTTTTTAATATTTTAAATGAAAAATAAAATGATATCGCCCTCACCGAGAATGGAACTTACAATTTTCGGAATGATAAACCCAGCTGTTAACCATCAGGCCATCGCTCACTTTTGATTGCTAGCGTCTAATTACTGATATGTGTAGAGTTGTTAATGTTTCAAAGAAAAATCTCATAAATATAATTGAGAAGATTTCTTTTTAACATTTCTAATTAGGAAAAAAAGAGAGAGAATCGAACTTACAATTTTTCGATTGCTAAACCCAGCTGCTAACCATCCGGCTATCGTATACTAATAATTTCCAGCGTCTAACTACACCTTTGTACTAAATGTATAGTTTTTTTAATAAGAATTTCTTCTTAAAACCAAAAAGATTTCCCTACAGTTTTTTCTTCGTTTGCACCGTTGCGACTACCCCTTTGCCCAAAAACTGATCATGAAGACAATCTTATTAATTTTATTAGGCATTTTTGGCTCTGTGTAAATGAAATAAATCGTCAAAATATATGATTCAGCTATACATATGTAGTTTAATTTCCTCTTTAGCAATTTGATACTGAGGTCAAAACGTGTCTTTTGTAACATTGCAACAATCTTCCATGAAAGCTTTCCAGAGTACCCTTTGGTAAAAGAAAATATGTTCCCATAAAAAGAAAAAAGGCATACAAAAAAATTTAAAACCGTTTGGAACCGGTTCCGGCTTTTGAAACGGTTTCGGTTTCGTTCTTTTTCAGATCAAAATAACGGTTACGGTTTCGGTTTCGGTTTTGAAAAATGAAACGGTTTTAATCGGTTACGGTTACGGTTTCGGTTTCAGTCCTTGTTAAAAACAAAAAAAGCCCAAATACTCAGTTAGCTCAATATCGTTTTCGCGGAACATCACAATGCCGCGAAAATTACGCGTTTCTTTTCATGAATAATTTCCAAGTAAACCTATTAACAATAATTATTATTATGCAAACAAAAATATACGAAAAAATCGTTTAGTTACCTTTGTCAAAGTTTCTTATAAAAGTAATACATATTTATGTACATATTTCCTTTAGGGTCTTCACGACATGCTCTTTCCGAAGAATGCATAGAAATATTAGATGAATGTGAAGCAAGTTTTTTAGTAACATACCTAAAGGCGCCAGCGCACATGTTTGCGCGCACATCTTCAACGTGATTTTACTTGCCCGAATTCTCCTAGTTGTCTAACTTTTTGCTATAACAATTTTTTTTTACGTTACATTGCAAGTTGGTAGTGCCTTTTATTGTGCAACAAAAGTTGTGGCACTTTATAAGTTTTCTTATTTTTTCCCTCTAAAATCAACTTTTACCATACAGCACTCGCCCCCATCTTTGCCAGCGCGCTCTCTCCAAATGTATAGTTTTGCATGTTGTTCTTTCTAATTTGTAGCAAATCCCGTTGTCTAGATTTATTTCATTCAGGTTGCACTTCATGTCATTCATCTAGTTTTGTTGTTGCCACGAAAAACTTTGTCTATGCACATTTTTTGCCATGTGTGCTAGGTGAGAGTTACCCGTAAATGTCTTGACACGCATCCAGTTGATGCATAATAATTTTGAGTTACTGCAAGTTTATATAATTTTGTGCATTATGCAGTTGATATGCACATATTTTATTAATGAAACAATTTATATTACATGAGTTAAGACTTCAGGCGTTAAGTCAGCCTAGTGATAGAATGAAAAATAGACGCTGACATTAAAAATGTCCAACTTTTTTTATTGCACTCTCTTCCTTGAAGCTACATGATTAACCCTAGAACACACACCCGGGTACAAATGTATCCACTTTCAACTTTGAAGTATTGTAACTTTTGAATCGCTATACCTCTATACCGCTAACTTCGGATCTAGGAAGATTATTTATTTTTGAGTTCAAATTCAAAATTTGAAACAGATCGGACCATTGGTTCAGGATCTACAGCCTTCCAAACACATTATATACGTAAACACACACCCGGGATACGTTTGTACCCCAATAGTAAAAATCCTCATAATAATAAAAAAAAAAACATTTTTTATATTATTTTTTTATTTGAAAAATTAAAAATATTCATTTCACACATTAGATTATTGACTTTTATTATGAAAATTATAAAAATGCATCTTATATCTAAGGAAAATCATGGCAAATAGAGCAATTTGTTGATGTGATCGAATGTTCAAGACACATTGGCTTCTTACATTTGGCGCACAGCTTTCTGGTTTTTCTACGGCGTTTTTTCTCTTGTGCGTAACATAAATAGCAAGATCCGCACACAGGTTTTGGCGTGCGCGCTGCGGCAGATGTTGATGCTGCTGTTGACACCATTGATTCCACCGGTCGGTTGAAATATGCTTCAATAGCAATTTTAGTCGAAAAATTTCGCGTCACTTGACGATTTATGGCTCTGGATTCAATAATGGGCATACACAATGCTTCAGCCAAGCTGCGCAGGATCAGCTTACACTTGTTTGATCTCCAAGGCAACATAGGGTTATTCAAATCGTAGACAATGTAGGCTGCAAGAGCTGTAATGTCCAACATGTTGAAGAACATCGCTAGTGGCCATCGTTCTGTTTGTCTTTGTGTTGGATATTCCGCAAACATTTGGTCCATTCGATCAACACCACCTTTGGTACGATTATAATATTCAATTATTTCAGGTTTCCCACTTTCAGCTATTTCAGCATCATTATGCATGGTCGAAAGCAAAATTACTGCTTTATTTTTTTGGGAACATGAGAGCACATTGTCACATTATTTTTGAAGCCAAATGTCGTTGAACCAATTGTCCTGTTTTTGTTCGGCTTCATTTCTTGAGGAATATATGATTTGTTTTGCGCAAAGTTCCAACGATCGTGAGTTTCCAGGTGAGAAGCAGTTCTGCAACTGGCAAGGTCGTAAACAAATTGTCCATTGTAATGTTTCGGCCACTTCCTTGGTATTTGGCAGACAAATACTTCACCACTCGTTCGCCTTGGTTCGCTTTCCTACCAGTTTCTGCTTGGCCAGTATATATTTGTCCATGCAGTGGATATGCATTTGTGGCATCGCAAATCCACCAAACCTTGATACCATATTTAGCAGGTTTTGACGGTATGTACTGCGTAAACCGTGTGCGTCCACGGTAAGGAAATAATTGTTCATCAATCTTCAAGCATGAGCTAGGCTTGTAATGTGCAGCAAGATTATTGTTCATCATCGTCCACAACTCACTGATCGGTGCTGCTTTATCAGTTAGTAAGCGTGTTGCACGAGTGTTTTTATCGTCAAATCTTAAGAACCGCAATATCGAACAGAAACGGTTGACTCCCATTGTGGCGCGATATAAAGGATAGTTTTTGACGCTCCATAAATCTCGAACATGTTCTCCATTGCTATAGTTCGCACCAGTCATAATAAGTATGCCAAAAAATGCATACAGTTCTGTTATTGACACAGGCGTCCATGACTTAGGAGTTGTGTTTGGATGCGCATTGTTGTAAGCATCATAAGTTTCTTTTGCTAACTTATTTGTGTGGCGCATAATTATATCAGCCATCTGAACGTTCATGAAACATTTAATGTTTGCTCTATTGACAACATTTCAGTGCATCTAGCTGGTCCAGAACGTTCTCTTATAATATTTTGTCTGAGTACCTGACGACTTACATTTGGTTCTTTCATCCACTCAGTACCATCACGTGCAACAAATTTTTCGTCACTAGTAGGTAATTCATTATTTTCTTCTACTTTTTCTTCTTCATCATCCTCATAGTCCGAATAATCAGGTAATACTTCTGCGGCACTTTGCGAAACTTCAGCATCGTCATCATCAATTTCAATGTCATTGATTTGAATTTCTTCTTCATCTTCTGAGTCAAAATCATAGGGAGCGTCATCGTCACAAATTTCATCAAATAAAGATTGTATATATGATTCTCGCTGTTCCTCAGTTAGCCTGCATAATAAAAAAAATTAGTATATGTTTACATTGTTGCTTATTTTACATTTTTTACCACCTATATGCTGCACTTGATAAATATTCGTTTCTTCTTGAAGCCATTTCATATCCAGTTATTTATAGCTTCAGTTATATTTATTTTCACTTATATTTTCACTTCTTACACTTTTGAGCACCAAAACAATAATGAAAATATCAACAAGTCTCATTTATAACAACACCTCGTGTGAAAACAACCCTTGCAGCTGCATATAAAATACAAAACCCAGTTATACCAGTGTATTTACTACCTACGTACCCATACCTTGCGCGACCTTTTTGCACATATCTTTTGAATAGGTAGAATATTTCAATGAAATAAAAACCAAAATGTGTATTCGTTGTTACTCTACAAGTATATTATTATAAATTATATTATTTTGTTTTGCATTTATCAGGACAACAACAAAAACAAAAAAAAAACAAAAATCCACTGTTGCATGTCCTGACTTTATTTGCCCATATCGCTGGAACCAGTAGGAATATTCGAATGAAAAAAAGACAAAATACTTTTTATATATTAAAATATACATTAAAAAAAAATCATAGAAATCGGTTGAATAAGCATTAAAAAACCGCAAAACAAGGTCCCGGGTACAAACGTATCCCGGGTGTGTCTTTTCGTGGTATTTTCTGGGTGTGTGTTCTAGGGTTAAATAATATTTACTTTAATAATATTTTTTGATTTTTAATCCCTTTGCCTTTCTTTTCATTTCCTTTTAATTTATTTGCCTTTCCTTTTCTTTCCTTTCCTTTTCCTTACTTTCCTTTTTCTTTAATATGGGCCCAACATTTATTCCTACAGGAAAGTGATCGGACTTTAATCGGTAAGTCTATAAGAAGTTTATAGATGAGCCATAAATGACGCATAGACATAAAAAACTCATAGAGGAGTCATAAATGAATCACAGACGGGTCATGAATGGCTCTTAGACAGTATAGTACAAAGCCAAAATATTTTTGTTTCGGAAACCTTCCCACAAATGGTCTACTATCTGATTTACGCATAAGATCCCTTTTCATCATGATATCAACATTCTAGAATTTTTTGAAAAACAATTGCTGGCAGAAAGCTCTGCCGCATCGCCGCTTTTACGCTGTCGTATATATTTGTTGTTGTTGCTTTTGTAACAATAGACGAAAGTCTTGCCTTATCGGTACGGCCAGGGTACCTATATAGAGCTTCCTGACTACGATTTATGATTTTTCCTTACATTGTCGAACATTCTATTTTATACTCTTACCATCAAGCTAGCGCAACTGCGCCAGTTGTTCCTCCACATTTTAGTTACTATGAGGAATTGAAATGTCTACACAGTAAAAAACAATTCTAACGTTAATAACATTTTGGTGTTTATATATAACAACGCCGAAAAGTATTAAATTAATACCATTTTCGGTATAATTAAGAGAGAGAGGAATTCAGTCGAAAATTCTGTCAGGCAAAAAAATTAAAAAATATCAAACAGTTTTATTATATTGCCTTCACCGAGAGTCGAAGTCACAACTTATTGAATGCTGAACGGAAATGCCTACCATGAAGCCATCGAGTACTTATGCTTGCCAGTGTCTAATTGCAGCTTTGTTCTAAATGATAGCGACGAACCGCGTCCTCTGAAGAATAAACCACCGTACTTAATTTAATGCTAAAAAGTAATTAATTTAATACTTTTCCGGTTTTGTTTTTAAACCAACCTTAAAACACTATAAGGAGAAAGAGCGCTAAAGGTAGAGCGCTTTAATATTATTTTAATAACATTTTGGATTAAAAAATTTTCAGAGTCTTAAAATAACATTATTTAATATTAAAACTGAAATTTAATTTCAAAAAGGTTTCATTTCAATAGCGCCTGGCATTAAAAGTAAACTTTCATACTTTACTGTGTAATTTTAAGTAGCTATCTCTTTCTTCAAGCAAATTCAGGTATTGATATTTAAAGTTTTTCTAGTAATTTCAGAAATAACTATAGCTAATAAATAAAATACCAACATACATGTACACTAGGGTGATTCAAATAAAAAAAATTCGGTTCCCCTGAAACTTTAGGTTTTGACGAGAAAATAAGCCTTGCAAAAAATTAGCGCTCGAACTTAACTCTTAGTGGTAGCTATTTTTTTCGCCCTTTCCCATACATTTTGTATGGTGAAAAATAGTATTTTTTTCAAAGTGAATTTTCTTTTAATTTTTGAAACTTTTTTGAAAATATTTTTACATACGCTTAAAGTTGAAGCTTTGAAGCTTCCAAAATGGTAAGCCATGTGCGAATATCTTAACTATTAAAATAATTACAGCCATTTAAAATTTACTAAATTAAAAGAAAATTCACTTTGAAAAAAATGCCATTTTCCCCCATACAAAATGTATGGGAAAGGGCGAAAAAAAATAGCCACCCCTAAGGGTTAAGTTAGAGCGCTAATTTTTTGCACGGCTTATTTTCTCATCAATACCTAACTTTTTAGGGGGTAAGACCAAGTCGACATTTTTTTTGAATCACCCTAATGTACACGTATATGAACCAAAGTAATAGACAATAAAGCAACTCAAAAGAGGAATTTATTTCATAATCTCTACACAGAATAATGTAGCAAAATGTATAAACTATGTATATAGCAGCAGTGAAACAATGACAAGTATTTAGAAACAATGTGTACCTAAAATAAAGCACACAAAGTTAGATATCTAACACACAGGGAAGTGGAAGTCGGATGCTGCCTAACATCAAACATAGTGTGGCAATTAATTCGAGAGGAAAGAGCATTATCAACCAGCTCATTTATCGCGGCTTTGGATAGGTACAGTGGTGCGAAAAATCATAAATATAAGTATAATACTTAACAACAAATCAAATAAAACAAGATGAAAGAAAACACAAGTAAGGAAGTCTAACTTCGGGTAAATCGACCATTAAAAGCTCAGCGGCAGTTTTCACATGATTTTCGAAATTTTCCATTTCGGAAGTGGGCGTGGTAGGGAGGCGATTTCGTCCACTTACATCGGGTATACTCCTTATTATGTTAGTATACCTAGTACCAAATATCATCTTTCTACCGTTATCAGTTTAAAAGTTATGACCCGTGAAATTTTCAAATATGCCTCCCTGAAAATTGAGCGGTGCCACGCCTACTTTTAAAAATTTTACAAAAAATCAGAATATAATGAAAAAATTATCATAAAATCATTATGTAATGACCAAGGGAATTCACCTATAAAATTATATCATTTAGGCATTTCAGCTACCGAGATATGTCGATTTAGGTGATTTTAGAAATTTTCTATATCGAAAGTGGGCATGATTGGAGGGCGATTTTATCGAATTTCTTCAGGTATACTCCAAATGATACTAGTATGCTTTGTGGCAAATTCCGTCGTTCTATCTTAATAAGTTTAAAAGTAACGACTAGTCAAATTTTCAAAAGTGCCTCCCTTGAAAGTGAAAAAAATTTATGAAAAATCATAAGAGAATGACCAGGGGGATTCATCTATAAAATTATATCATTTTTAGCTCGTGTGATTTTCGAAATTTTCGATATCGAAAAAGGGAGCGTGGTTGTCATCCGATTTCGCCCATTTTCAATAGCAACCTACCTTGGCCAGAAAGTAACCTGTATACAAAATTTCATTCAAATATCTCAATTTTTACTCAAGTTGTCGTATACACGGTCAGACGGACAGACGGACAGAAAGACGGGCATGCCTTAATGATCTCCTCTTTTCAACCTAAGAACTTTCATATATGGAACTCTATATCTATCTCGATTATTTTTTGCCGTTACGTAGTACCGTTATGTGAACAAAATTATAATACCCTTGTACTAGTACTAGTACGCTGGATATAATAAATAAAATAAAATAAAAAAATAAAAGAAAAAAAAAAACAAAAGAAAAAAAAATAAAAAAATAAGAGATGATAAAAAAAATTGTAATTAAAAAAATTATGTACGCAAAATAAAGTAAAATAAAAAAAATAGAATTAAAATATTATTAAAAGGTAATTTAACAAAATTATATATATTTGAAAAAGTAAAACAAAACAAAATAAAGTTAAATAAATAATAAAATCAAATAAAATAACACAATGAAAAATAAAAAAAAATAATAGTACATAATATAAAATACCTATACATAAAAAACAATGAAAAATGTAAAAAAAAAATAAAATAAAGCAAAATAAAATATTTATAAGGAAAAAAAATTAATAAGAATTAAATTAAATTAGTTAAGCCACAATACGCTGAGAAGGTGCTTTGAGTATTCGGCAGAAAAGTTCAAAACAATATTAGGCAAGTGCAGTCGTTATAAAAGAATTCATTGAGTTCATAATAGTTCGCGGCACTTTACATAGACTATAGTATAGACATCAGAAAGTTCGATGTGCTGCAGGAAAACGGAACAAGAATGCTGACGACGGACAACAGGTGAATTTTACATTTTTCATTTCTTTGGCTGACGGCGGCATCGCCCAGACGTTTGCTTTGTCACAAAAAACAATAAGCCAGCGCTAAAACTTTTTCAATTAATTGAACAAATTTGTTTAATGTCATATTTCGCGTACAAACAATAAAACAAACAGATTAGACCATAGATGAATGATGGTAACAATGCGTGTCGTAGAACAGAATAGCTGTAAATAAAATTGAAAGGACTGAAGGGCAATGATGAGGATCTTATGCCGGTTTGTTTCTTTAAATAAGTAACAAAACGACCCAAAAATGATCTCAAAATGCACCCAAAATGATGCAAAAATGATTTCAAAATGGCCCCAAAAAATCCTTAAATGCACCCAAAATTATCCGAAAACGACCCTAATATTATACAAAAATGATCCCAAAATGACCATAAAATAATCTCAAAATAATCCTAAAATAATCCCAAAACGACCCAAAAAAGACCCTCAAATGTTCTCAAAATTAACCGAAATTGAACTCAAAATGACCCAAAAGTCATCCCAAAATGATCCCAATATGGTCCCAAAATGACTCCAAAATGATCCGAAAAGGACCCCAAAATTGTCCCAAATTATCCAAAAACAAGTAAGGAAAGCTGTCTTCGGCTGTGCCGAAGGTTATATACCTTTCATGAGTAAGCGTCACGTTTTTCACTGTTCGATCCCCAGTACAGCCTGTGTGAATTTAACTTTAGCTCATACCGAAATTATCGGAACTATCGATTATATAGCTCTTTAATTACAGAAAATATAGCCCGAAATCCGTTTATCGGAACAATTGATTATATGGCAGCTATGAGTAGTTTTGGTCCGATTGCTGGCATCGATAAATGATTATTCTTACATAAAAAAATGCCTTCATACCAAATTTCATCGAGATATCTCTAAAATTGAGGGACTAGTTTGCGTACAAACAGACCGAAAGACGGACGGGCGGACAGACTAAATGGAATCAGCTCATCGTCCTGATCATTACGGTATACTTACTAGTGGGTCTATATCTTTTTCTTCTCATACTTACAAACATCGGACCAAAGTTATAATACCATTTCATGTTCGTGAAAGGTATAATGAACCCAAAACGATCTCAATAGCCCCAAAATTATCCCAAGGTGACCACTAAATGATACAAATATAATCGCAAAAATATACAATACAAATACATGCCTGGGCGGCAAACCTACTTGAAAATATTTTAGTTGGTATGTCGGCGAAAATGCCTTTCATTGGATACCCATATTGGCATATCTCGCTCCATAATTTAGAAAAATTGAGATAGATGGCAACCCTGTACACCCTCCAATGCAACACCAAGTGGATCCAAATCGCACCAGCTGTTCTCGAGATAGTAGCGGATATACAAATATACTTCGATAAGGTGGCAGCCCAACTCGAAAATATTTTAGTTGGTATGTCGCCGAAAATACCTTTAATTTAATTCTCATATTGGCATATCTTGCCCTACAATTTATAAAAATTGTGAAAGGTGGTAACCCTGTAAACCCCCAAGTGGCTACCCCCAGGTGAATAATCTTAGAATCAATAATACTATCTCTATTCCAAATTTCATCCCAATCGGTCGAGCGGTTCTCGAGATAGTACCGGATATACAAATATACTGCGGTAAGGTGGCTACCCTAGGCAGCAAACCTACTTGAAAATATTTTAGTTGGCATGTCGCTTAAAATATCTTTCATTTGATACCCATATTGGCACATCTTGCTACAAAATTAAGAAAAATTAAGATAGGTGGCATCCCTGTAAATCGCCCCAAGTGACAACCCCAAGTGGATAGTCTTAGAATCTATCATACTATCTACATTCAAAATTTTATCCAAATCGGTAAAGCGGTTACCGAGATAGTCCGGTTATACAAATATACAAGTTTAGCTTGTTTAGGCCCGGTTTTTTAGTGCAAGTTTAAACTTTAGTGCGAGTTTAAACTTAGTTTAAGTGGCCAATTTGTATGAGATAAAGTCAACTTTGTCTGTGGTTTAAACCTGTACTGAAAATCCGGGCCTTAAAGTTATAAGATATAACAAATAAGGAAGTCTAGGTTCGGGTAAACGGAACATTAAATACCCAGCGATTTCTACCATTTTCTTCAGGAATATTTCCCTAACTAACATGAAACCTGCCAAATTTCATCATTCTGTTATACTTAGTTTTAAAGTTACGACCAGTCGAATTTTCAAAATTTATCAAAAAATCATAATAGAATGCCAATGGGGGTTCATCTACGAAATTATATCATTGTAGCCTTTTCCGTTACCGAGTTATGTCAATTTAGGCGCTTTTCGAAATTTTCGACATCGAAAGTGGACCACGCCCAGAGGCCGATTTTATTAAATTTTTTCAGGTATACTCCCAACGATACTAGTATGCTTTGTGCCAAATTTCATAGTTCTACAGTAATCAGTTTAAACGTTACGACCAGTCAAATTTTCAAAAATCCTCCCTTAAAAGTGGGCGGTGCTACGCCCACTTTAAAAAATAGATCAAAAGATCATAATAGAATGACCAGGGATAATCGCATACTGAGAATGTCAATTTATGTGGTTTACGAAATTTTCGATATTGAAAAAGGGGCGTGGTTATCATCTGATTTCCCAATCTTAAAATGGTTTTATTAGGTCGCTTTCGTCGTTTTATGCGCGGATTTTTGCATTCGCTTTTAAGGGCCACTTGCATAAAAGCCGATAACGACTAAACGGTGATTAACTTGACAGCTAACCATACAAAATACGTCAATTAAACTCCGATTAGTCGTTATCGGCTTTTATACAAGCGACATTTTCACCATAGTTCAGGTCGTGATGACAATGCAATAATATGGAGAAGAAATCCGATAGGTGGCGCGACGGTCGCTATATTTTCAAAAACCGCATTTATGGTCCGATTTGGCTGAAATTCGGAACATGTAGATATTACCACCATGAAAATATTTTCCTAAAAAAAATTCCGCTAGGTGGAGCTAAGATCGGGCTGATTAAAACTGAAAATCCCAATTATGGACCGATTTCGTATGTGTATTACTAAATTAATTGTCAAATGCTTATCAAATGTTTAGGCTTCGTTAAAAATGTAAAATATTGCTTTATATTAACTTTAGTCCTTATTGCTATCGGAATATGTATCAATAGCACAGTTTTACTCTTTCGCAAATAGCACAGTTTCACTTTCGCGCCATCTGTATGTCAATGCCAGTTAATTTTCGAATATTCGGGTTTTATATTTTTTTGCATTTCAAACTTCCAAGTACTATTTAATGCCTATAAGAATTCACGGCTCCCTGAAATAACTCACACGAAATAAGTCCCACTTTTAAAAACGAAATAAGTCCCACCAAAAATTGCTATTTTGAAAGTGGGAGTTATTTCGTTTTTAAAAGTGGGACTTATTTCTTCAATTGGTGGGACTTATTTCGTTTTTATTTTAAGTGGGACTTATTTCGTTTTGAATGGGAATAAATTCGTTTTGTAAAGTGGGAGCTATTTCATACCCCTAAATTTATATTTTGGGTGGGATTTATTTCGTTTTAAGTAGGACTTATTTCATTTTCATAATTTTGCATTTTAAGTGAATGCTTAATAATTTTTGCCGTTATTTGTTGCTCTTCACGTTGTTTCTCATTGAATTTCATAATGTTCTTTTTGTTGCTTTTTAAAAAAAATTTATTGTATTGTAGAATATGCTTTACAAAAAGTTCCGTTAGTTCTTGCTCTTTACGAAATGAATGGTATTCCCTTTTACAGAATATTTACAAAAAGATGTTATGATTTCATTATTACAGATCGGTCCACATAACTTTTCAGTTTTTGATTCTGAAATCCGCACTACGCACTGATCAAACCAGTAAAATAGTATGGAGGAGTGCGATAGAGCCATGAATAATAAGGCCATTATGGCTTTATTTCTCTTTTTTTTTTTCTTATGCAAAAAGTTATATATTGGACTTTTCGTAAAAGGGACAACCATAATTTTTTGTCCTTATCTCTCATGGCTCTCCTTTTTTTGTTATAAACTACTTAATAGAGCCAAGTACTTCTTATTTGAAATCGCATTAAACAGTGAAAAAGTGGGACTTATTTCGTTTATGAAAGTGGGACTTATTTCGTTTATGAAAGTGGGACTTATTTCATTTAAGAAATATATTATTCAAGGGGGAGTTATTTCATTTTGAGTGGGAGTTATTTCATTTCAAGTAAATTTTTAAATCATTTCATTTTGGTGGGACTTATTTCGTTTTCAAAAGTGGGACTTATTTCGTGGGAGTTATTTCATTTTTTTAAGCAATTTTTGGTGGGACTTATTTCGTTTTTAAAAGTGGGACTTATTTCGTGGGATTTATTTCAGGGAGCCGAATTCACACTCACAAATGTTCAGGATAAGCTCTACGTGGTGAAAAGTCTATGTAGGCAGAGGAGAAATTATTTTGCAGTTCATTAGGCTAGGAGGAGTCGCAACGGAGCATGTGACTAAGGGGCTTGTGGACTCCATAGCCAACTGAAGCCGAAGCGACTTAGTCCAAGACAACTCTGTTTACAGATAGGTGATACGACTTTCCGTGTGACATAAACATACAAGTATTGCCGAAAAATCTTGAACGACTCGATTCCAACGTATTACATTTATACACAAAGCAACAAACTCGAGTTGATGGCGGGAAGTTTTTCGATTGAAAAGAGTTTGTCTTTTTAGAATTTAACATATTTTTATGATTAAAGAAATGAGTTTTTATAATGAGCTAGATTATTGAAATGTATATGAACAATTAAAGACAATACAACTTGTTGTACAAGAAATTCCGTTAGACGGAGCACTGATCGAGATAATTCAAAATTCTTGAAAAGCAGGGGGAATCTTGCGATCGATTTTTTAAGAACTTCCCGGTAAGCTATAGACTTGAAACTTGACACATTTGTTAGAACCAGGTGACAATGCAATCCCTCATCAAAAAAAATCAAATTGAAATAAAAATTGAAATAACAAAAATTACATTTGAAGTTCTTAGATCCAAAAGGATCTAAGTAAAATCGAGCGTTGCAGTGCTTAATGATCTGGGAGCCAAAAACAAAGTTTTGTTAGGTTGGGTCCCAGGGCATGAAGGGCTTGACGGCAACGAAAAAGCAGATCACCTGGCAAAATATGGTACTCACGAAGGCCCACGTAAAGGAGACCATAAGCAACTGGGAAAATAAACAGTTCAGGCAGCATTGGCTTAGCAGCCTAGGGCAGAGGCAGGCCAAACTCTTTATATAACCCTCACAAAGAGAATCAGCCAGGTTCAATAATTTAAGGAGGGTGTTTCTAAGAATCCTCACTGGGTATTTTATGGGACATTGTGGCCTGCGTTATCACCTGAGTAAGCTGAATCTGTCTGATACAAAAATTTATCGGTTTTGCGAACTGGAAGATGAAACGCCGGTTCATATACTCTGCGAATGCAATGCGTTAGCAAGAAAGAGAGTCTGCTACCTAGGTGGGGTCACTCTCAATCCGTTCGAAATATGGAATAAAAAACCTGAAGAGGTGATCAAATTTATAAAGAGCCTCCGCATACAGCAACAAGGTAATAGATCACACAATAGATCGTACTAATGGTCGCTGTGAAATAAGGCCTTATAATAATAATAATAACATCGACGTTGAATTGAGATAATTAAAGTTAAATTAAAACTAAAACCGTTTGAAATAATTCCTGTCGAAATGAATGCAGGTTAGTCAACTAATTTAAAGTGTGCTTACTGCAGATGGAAAATAACTGTAAATTTCCAAAAATTATTGCAAAAATTTCGAACGTTGTTTGCTCGGCCAAAAGAACATATAGCATTTTTCCGAGTATGCAGTTTTGTAGCCCGTTTAATTTAAGTCTAACAAAGTGCTAAACTTAAGTTCGTAGGAAGTCTCGCTGATTTTTGGTTGATTATTTTTTCTGTGGATCCAAGTGCACTTTTTATAGGTCCTACACGGCGTATGAGTATCATATAAAAATAGAGCTTGGATCCAAAAAAAAAATTGCCAAAAATCAGCAAGACTTCCTACGAACTAAAAGTAAACGGGTTACAAAACTGCATACTTGAAAAAATTCTGCATGTTCTTTAGGCCGAGCAATTGAATTTTATTGTTTGGAGAAGCGCACTTAGATCCTTTTGGGTCCAATCATTAATGCAATAAAATTTAGTACGTTTTTGGACTGGCAAATATATGGCACTAAAATGTCCAAAATAGCTTGGATCGCATTGTCAACAAATATACACTATATACATATATGGGTATAGCTCAATTAAAAAAAAAAAAAAATCACTTAGATCCTTTTGGTTCTGCGCCCTTCATTTCAAAAAGCAAATTGAAAAACAAAATAGCACACTTAGGCCCAATTTCACAGTACCAGGTTAACTTACGTTCCACAGATTTCTAATTTTCATTTTGAGTTAACCAAAGGTTAACTGCCTAACGTTGGTGGTTTAACCTCTGGTCAGATATCAGAAGGCTGTCTACCAACAATTTATATAGAAAAAATTCAATTAACGAATTTAAATAAAATTGCGAATCTTTAGTTAACTGTGGAACTTAAGTTAACCTGGCACTGTGAAATTGGGCCTTAATATACATAGGCTGAAACTGTAGGTCCCACAAACTAGTATGGAAAAAAATCAAAAGCACCATACCACAAGTTGGAAGAGAAACTCGGCGAAAGTCTCGTTAAATTATTTTTTTTTTTTCATTGCAGAAATAGGAGTTGATTATAATCGTTGAACCGCGTTGAAATGTAATCGTGTCTTTGTGGGAGTAGAAGGATTGCAGTTTTTAGTCCTATAGGGCTGATACATTAGCGCGAATTCTGAATTAACTCCGCATTACAATTTGGCCGCTACTGTCACCGATAAATAAACAAAAATAGCAAAGAAATACTACCAAAATTACGATTTTTTTTGTGTGTGTCAGGGTTAAATTTGCATCTGATTAAAGAATATTTATTGGGGATAATCTCCGTGTGTGTATCCATAGCACTAGTCCTAAGGTTGATAAAAGCAGAAATTTTATATTCTCTTTTTCTAGTTTTTCACACAAGAAAGTATTTGCAGTTTCCTGGATGCTGATGTTGAAAAAGTTGAAACTGTTATGATAATGCATTTTGGGAGAAAAGAGACACAACACACATATGTATGTAGGCATACAACTTGTTTTCCCTCAAGACCCTGATAACTTACTTGTCTATATCTCTATAAGGCGAGCCTCTCTTTTCTGTTTAAGTTTGTTCTATCAGTTTTAAAGAATACATACAAATCAGAGCTGTTAATTTTGATAAGTAATTAGAATAATTTTGATAATTAGTAATTGATTGATTAGAAGGTTTTTTAATAAGTAATGATTATTTTAATAACTTTCAAGCTTTTTTGATTATTTTTGATTTTTTTGATTTTTTCTTGATTTTTTTTTTTTGATTTTTTTTATTTATTTATTTTTTTATTTTTTTTGATTGTTTTTTGATTATTTTAAAGTTTTATTGTTAAAAGTATAAACATCTGTGTATCTTTGTATGCAAATATATACACCTACTGACACTTTGGGGCTCATGGATTTCTAGAATCAACCTTGATCGCTAAGTATATGTACATATGAGAAAAAATGCCAGGTTTGATGGTTATATTGGTTGGAGTGATGATAACACTAGTTTACAAAAAATTAATTTGAAAAAATACCAAGATATTCATGTATATGGATGAAATGGCACTGATATGCCAAGCACAAAACATATTTTTTAAATTTTTTTGTATGGGTAGGTTTTCGAGATAGCAGTAATTTTGTTTTTTCAGGTATCACTTTATTCAAAAATTTGTTTTGCCAATGTTGCAAAAGCGATGGAGCTAAGCGATCCCTCGTTCGAAAGGAAATTAAAATACGCTTCTAACGACGTATAAAATGTAAGGGTGGGTCAAACCATATCTGAGCAATAGATGGCCAAAGTCGAAATTTTGTCAAATTTTTACGATTTTTGAAGAAAAATTGATTTTAAAAATGTTTTTTTCATGCGAAGTTTATTTTTTCGAAAATTGGTATGTATAATTGCAAACACTTTAAGCGTAATATTACCAAGATCTAGGAAAAACTGTATTTTTGGCGATTTTTTTGTAACTTTCAACATCTCTACTTTTAATAGAATTGTAAAAGGTCGATGTCTGAGTATTGTATATATTCAAAAAAATATACATAGTATTAGTCATTACTAAGCCAATAAAGTCCAAATCGACCGTTTTTGGAGTTTTTGTCGGTCTGTCTGTAAACTAGTGTAATTTGTCCTTTTATATGTAAACGGCTAGTGTCGGACATTTCTCGTTTGATACCCTACGGGTACGGTCGGATAGTTCTATTTGAACACTTATAAGGCTAGGCTCACACTGCAACCGACTCCGGCAACAATCACACATCCACACACATGTGTTTTAAATGAGCTCTCTATTTCATCCGATTTCACCCGAATGTAACTTTGGCCGCCCGATAAAATAGAACGCGTTCGAATTTCTCTGATGAGACCGGATGAACAAGTCGGTTGCAGTGTGAGCGTAGCCTAAGTATGCTACACAAATTAAAACATAGGCATACCACCTATGTCCAAAATAGACTTGTAATGATCAATTGATCAAAAATTAAGCGGTTATTATCCATAGAGAGATGTCCGGGATTAATAAATTTCATCCACAATGGGCGACGTAGTCATTTATGGGCATTTGACATTTGATTTACTATCGTACAGTACTATTACCAAGTTGAATATTACACCGTTATATTCCATATTTATCATATTAATATTTTATCATCATTATCATTCCATATTACATATACCTTTTTAAAAATAATAGACTGAATGTGCAAAAGCGCCAGTCTTCTGTTTAGGTTGTAGTTCAACCACTTGATGAGAACTAGTACGAAAGATCTCGAGATTTTTCCTCCAGGGATATTTATGTGTATGAATACATGCATTTATATAAAAGAACTTCTTGCTTCACCTATACATTTGTATGTTTGTGCAAGTGAATATTTATGTACATATGTACATATATTTCTACAACAGTACTGGAAAAAAATAAAAAAAAAAATAAAAAAATCAAAAGTAATCAAAAGTAATCATTACTTTTGATTATTTTTGAATTTTTTATTTTTTTTTTTGATTTTTTTTATTTTTTTAATTTTTTTTTATTTTTATTTTAATCAATTGAAAAATAATCTTTAAAAAGTGAAAGTAATTGGTAATCAATCATTAGGTGGCTTCTCAAAAAATAATCAATGAAATGCTAATCATTACCGATTAGTAATCATTATTAACAGGTCTGATACAAATAGACATACGCATGAATTTATACTATAAATATAACATTCGTGTAGTAAAAATTTACCTAAATATGAACTTGTATCTATTTCAGTTTGCAACGAGCCCCGAATCCGAATCCAAACAGAAACAACACTACAAAGACAATCGACAAACTCAACACAACACAGCCATCGGCAACAAAACTGAATTGAACGTAGGCAGCGAGGATGTAATGCAGCTCTTCCCTACAATTGACGACGACAAGGACAATGCGACCACAGTGCAAACAAAATCCAAGGACACGCTTGCGGCTAACAGCGAGAGCGTAAAAGCTGAACGAGCTAAAAGCGCAACGGACCAATGCCGACACGAAGCAGCTAAAAATGCTGCTAAGAGTGCAATACCAGCTGAAGATGATGTGATAAATGTTGGAGCAACAGGGTACTCGCTGATGGCATTGAACCTGGTCGAGGCAGAAGCTGTGCCAGCCAAAGCAAGTACAGCGCACAAAAATGAGGAACAAGATAAAACGGTTGGCGGAGGTGTAGTTGGTGGAAAGGGCATTGAAGGATGTGTTGGTGGAGCAGCTAGCCTCGAAATTAGCAGCAACACACATTCACGGCGAGAGAAAAAGCGACGCAGCAGCAGTCGTGAAGAATCGTCCAGCAGACGACAAAAGCAAGCTGCAACGCCGGCGCCGACTATTAGTTGCGATACATGTTGCCAAATAGAATCAGAGCCAAATCAAGAGCAGCTGCAGCAACTACGGCATCAACAACAAAAATCGCACAACAGCCGCCGTCATGAGACGCGTGCTGAGCACAAGCAAAACAAAACAAGCAAAGAACGAGCGAACAAAATAAAAGATGAAAAATGTAAAGAGCTTAATGAAGCAATAACTACAACATTGGTTGTAAGTGAGTGTGCAACTACGTTGGAGAGCAGTGAGCAGATAACAACAAAGCTTACGCTGACAAAAACGAAAGATTTAGAAAAGCTAACAGAGCCAAAGACATGCGCACAAGATGCGGTTTTAGCAGAAATGAGCGCAGCTAAAGCCGACGAAAGCGGAGAGACAGCAACACCAGCCAACATTACTACGAGCCCCACTACAGTAAGCGCTGCTGCAAAAGTAAAAGAAATTG
Source organism: Campiglossa producta (assembly GCA_964058755.1). NCBI lineage: Eukaryota > Metazoa > Arthropoda > Insecta > Diptera > Tephritidae > Campiglossa > Campiglossa producta. The sequence goes on from CAXKVI010000002.1 coordinate 43,618,866, forward strand.
GCGCGCAAAATAAATTGAGCCCACAACATGTTGCCGCAACCAATGAAAACGCTGAGCTGAGCACAAATGAGTTGTGTGAAGCTGTAGACAGCGCCAAAGCTGCTGAATGTGTGTTACCGAAGTCAGCACAAATAGCAACTGCAAAAATTATTATAACACCAGCTGAGCCAACAATAACAACAACATCAACTACAGACATAGATACAGCGCACACAATCCCGTTTGAAAATCCATTGGCCGTCGAACTGTTAACAGAAGTAGCAACATCAAACTGCGCGCCAACGTCAACGTCAACGTCGACGTCAACAGCAGCAACAAGCGATGCAACAGCCACTGAGCTGACTACGCTAGAAACCAGTGTGGCCAACTCTACAATCAGTTGTATTTCGGATATCGCAGGTGTCACTACGCCTTCGTACAGGTATGTCGCACGTGCGCGCTTTTCATAGTACTGGTATCATTAAAAAAAAAAAAAAACAACAAATTTGAGCTGCTAATAGCTTAATAGTTGCATATTTTCGCACATTTCTCATACTGCAAAAAATGTGTATTAAATGTTTCTAGAGGAGGCAAAAAGGTTTGTGGGTTGTGAAAAAGTATACAAGTGCAGAAATGAAAATGCAAGCGAAAATAAAAAGAAAAAAAAAAATATTTGAAAGAAAAATTGTCGCTAATGAAATTGTATTGTGCTGGGATTTGAGCGAATTCTGTTGCAGCAATACACAATAGTTGTTGTTGTTGTAAGTGATTTTTTTGTTCCTACGCTTGAAATATCTTGCAACAGCAATTTAATTGTGGCTACTTGTTACTTTTTATCGCTTCCCTAAAAGCAAGTGTGTGTGTGTGAGTGTTTGCAAATACTTATTAATTACATACGAACAACCTGTATTTTTTGTTGCACTGTGCTTATGTGTACAAAAAGTTGCATCTCGGTACGTCTGTTGTATCACAGCATTTTAATTGTGGCCGGTTTTTGTGCTCTCATCATCTCTACATCTAGTCCAATTTCCTTGTTTTACTTGCATATGAGTGCTCGTACAATAAACACACCTGTTCGCGGATTTAACGGTAAATGCGATCGATCTAAGTCGACTTAACAGTTTACGCACAATTCAAATTTGTTTAACACCAATACATACATACATACATGTATGCAGGTATGAGTAGCAAGCACGCGCGTTTTATTGTTGTTACTGCTATTTAATACAGTAAAAACAGTTAAGTAAGGGACCTTGGGCACATATATCCTGAGAAAGAGGGTTACACGTGTCGTATGAATTTGCTCATATGTGAAGCACTACAAAAGTGAAACGAAAAAATTTTCATAGTGAAAAGCTCATTGTACGAAATTAATGGAAATTCCAAAATACCAAATAGAGAAACGAATAAAAAATAACAAAAATAAACAAAATTACGTCAATTGTAATAATTCAATTAACTGGTGCATTGAAGTTATATCAAATTAATTAAAATTATATAAAAAAACCAATTATGTAAAATATTATACTTATTAAATTACAGTATATTTTTCTGGTAGATGGGTACAGTATTGGCTAAGTGGGCAGTTTTGGAAAGAGGGCAGTGCCACACCCTAGTGAAATATAAAGTTTAGTTTTTTATAATTTCGAATCTAATACGTGCAGCGAAAGCAACTAGTTGAAAACTACTTTACAACTAGTTGGTGCACCGCGCCCCACTAGTCAGTGTTTTGGTATATTTTACGTGTTGCTGTCCTACGTATTTGTGGCCGTATTCCAAATATGTAAATTTTAAGTACGGCTGCCATCCAGGGTTGCTACCTAACCGCTATTTGCTTGTTTTTTTCATATATCAACCACTATTTCGGTTGCCTATTGGCCGATTTGGATGCAATTTTGGTACAGGACTTGTATGCTTCACCTCGGTTTCGTGGTGAAAATCGGTACAATAGTTTTTGAGCCAATTCGTTACTAAAACCCCTATAATTTTTCATATGAGCCCCTTAAAGCACTGTGGTGAATAAGTCTACCTTTTCTGGAACTGAGATATTCATGGTTTTGTGTTGTCAAGAAATATGGTCCCCCTTGATTTCACAAGTTAGCTCTGCTATGTATTCGGTTTCTATGAGAGCTAGGAGTGACCCCGTTAGGGTATTATATAGAACACATTTTTCCCTACTTGGCGACATGCCTAACTAAAAAAAAGGAAAACTGATTATACTACTTGTGCTTTAAACGGCTCATATGTAGATACAAATCATATACCTAATAACGCAAACCCTGACACCCATTTTGTCGAAGCAATGCTTAAAATATATTAGAAGCTCACGAAGCCAGCGATAACATATCGTCAGCTTAGGTCCGGTTTTTCAGTGCAGGTTTAAACCACAGACAAAGATGACTGGAGTTTATCCCAAACAAATTGGCCGCTTAAACTAAATTTAAACTCGCACTGCAGTTTAAATTTGCACTGAAACCCCGGGCCTAAGAGTGTTAACCTGCCAACAGCGACAAAAATATTTCTCATTTGCCTCTACTGACCAAAAACCAAATTTAACTTGAACTTCCAGGCTACGGTTTGAGGGCCATGATTTCCCTCAAATATCAAGAAATTAAAGCTTATTCGCTAGCTATAACCTCGACTTAAACCCAAAAATTAGAACTCTAGGATAGAACAGTGATCGAGCGACAGAAGCTCTAGTTATAGTTAGATTTATCAGTTTTTCTCATAAAACCATATTTGACATTTATATATTTATCTTGACGGGTTTCTTATGTTTGCCACACAGTTAAAAATGTGAACCTAAATTTTAAACTTTTTTGGACTACATATATGACCAAACCAAATTTGCCCGCATCATGCCCGTCTACTCTACCACTGAACTACATCGCACATATAAATGTTGTTGGCAAAATTCAATCTTGAATAAGCTTTCAAAAATAAATTTGAATTTTCAAACCCAAAAGTTTAAATTTTAGACCAAACAACAGCAACTAAATCCGACAATAAATGCTGAAGATATGAAGAAAAATGCAATTGGGCGACATCTAGGGTTGCCAGAAAAAAAATTAAATGTTTTCAAAAACACATCATATGAGGGGAGGTACGCTAGTCTTTTTTTTGCCTGTAAGGCGAGATGCTCTAGTGTAGAGATATATGAAGGTTATATTTAGGCAACAAATTTTTGATACCCGAGTGGTTTCGGAGATATCGTTAACAATTTAAACCCGAAAAATCGTAAAATATTTTTTAAAGCGATGTTGGTTATTCAATAACATTAACACTTTCCCTCCGATCATTTTTGAAATTTTAGCAGCATACTGATATATAAACAGAAATGATTTGGAAAAAAATTTTCGATATCCGATAACCGGTTTTGGATATATCAAATAAAGTAAAACCCGAAAAATCGTTAAATATTTTTGCTAACTTGGGCACTTCTCTACCATTTATGTTAAAAGTTTAGCAGCATGTAGATATTTATGTGGAAATAAAAACACTCGCGGTTACTTTTAAACAATCAATTCACAGTTTTTATTACATTTTAAAGTATTTTTAAAGTATTTTAAAGTTACAAATATTTAAATTAGATTTTTGGAGTTTTTATTGTAACGCGCCCGCTTTTTTCGAGTGTGAATTTTCATTCCTCTACTTCAACTGCACTCTTCGTTTTTTCGAACGCCCGACGCTTCGTTCAATTTTTTGGGTTGTTAACGATTAACCCTTAGTTAAACCATTGTACGGGTTGCCAGATATACTTCTAGCTTGCAGGCCATACTGGTACTTATCTTAACCTAAATCCTATCCTACATTTATATAAAGCAATCTTCGGTAAACTTAAACCCGAAACCAAGTTTTTGAAATATCGTCGAAAATTTTAAATAAAAAAAAAAAAAAAAAATTTGACCCTTCTACTGGTGAACCAGTGAGAGATAAGCACGAACGCTCAAAGGCAATTTTGAAGGTCGTAAAATTCCCTAGAAGGCCCCTTAAACCGATTTAGTATATTGCAAAAGGCATCCCAATAATAGAAATTTGAATAAATTCTGACCGAAAAAAATTCTAATTTTTCTAAATTTTAATAAAAAATTTAAAGTTCTCAATAGTAAAATTGCATTGAATTTAAAATATCAAAAAACCAACAAAAAGTATGAAAGCCACTAAAACTTCGGTAAAGTTATCATTCAATATTTTGGGAGAATTAGTGGTTTCTTTAATTAATTTTTTTATATGTTTGTATTGTTGGGATAACTGTACTAAATGTGTGTTTTAGTTCACTGACGCTTAAATAAAAGTTAGTTTAGAAGTAGTTAAATGCATGTTTTAAAATTTTTTTTACGGTTTCTGATATCTCTCGAAAATTGCCCATATTTGCCCTTGTATAAATTTCAATAACTTTCGTTATGTTAATCTTTCAAAATGAGGCATTTGGTTTTATACTACTGTAGTGTAGGACAACAAATTACAAAAGTGTAACACGTAATAAAAGTAACACAGTAGCTGTGCCTACAAATAAACATGCTACCGTAAAAAAGTTACGCACCAAAGTAGCTCGACATTTATGCCTCTACCTTGAAAAATAAAGGGAGCACATCAAATTCAAAACCACCGAAAATGTTTCTGTATATTAGGCTATCATTGCGTACAACCCAAATTTTAATACTCCATTGCCTCAAAAAGTTATAAGCACAAAATCACAAATATTGAAAATGGCCAAAAACAGAGTATCGCTACTTTCATTGATGACAACATTTAATATTGGAGGAGCACATTAACCTCGCTTACATTTTTAGAACCTCCGTCTCAAAAACTGCACCATGGTAAAATTTCAGAGAATTTTCAGATACATTGATGCCTCAAAATTTTATAGAACAAATACCAAAAAGAAAATTAAGAGTAAAAAGCTAGTGAAAAGCGGTAAATTCGACGTTTTTCGCCTTTCAAAGTTCTGTAAAAACTTATTGTCTACATTTTTTTCATCCAAATCTTCAGACAAGGTTGTCGTAAAACTAAATATCCATATGATTTTTCCTCGCTTTAATTCATTAACCGCTACACATCGGAGTATCCAAAAATGTAACACTATTTGGGATATGCCCATATATCGCTACCCTAATATAGAAAGGCCCTAACTCATATTTTCTTAGGTCGAAAAATTACTCGAAAAAAACTAAATTTAAAGTAAACCATAGCAACGATAGCTTGTTCGAAAACACAAATATCAATGCCTGCAATATTTAGCTACGATATAGTATAGAACTAAGAATTTAGTGAAGCTTCGTTCAGAAGTTATTAATAAATATCCATCAGAAACTTGACTGAAAATAAAAAATGAGTTAGGGCCTTTCTATATTAGTGTAACGATATGTACATATGTAGATAGATTTACCTATTAAACCCAAAATATTGAAATTAGTTGAGTTAACTTGAACTTGAATTAAGCGGAATTTTGATTCTATTTTAATTGAACTAAACTGAATTTTTGTAGAATGAACTGAGTTGATGAAGTGAATTTAATTGATTTCAAAAAATAAAATAAATTCAAATGCCATTATTCACAATCTACATACATAAGTGACCCTTCTCCCTTTTTTTAATTAATTGTTTGTAAAGCACAACAACAAAAAATTAATTAAAAAAATCGTTTGTGTACAAGTAAAGTAAGTGTCAATCCTATACGCCTACTATGCACGAGCAGCACACCGTTAAACCGCGATCGACGCCTACTTATTTGCTTGTTTTTAATTTTCGCACCTATCAATCAAACAAAAAAAATTTTGACAAATCCATTTATTCCTTATTTTTAATACAAAAAATTGATAAAAAAAAAGTGAAAAGAGAGTGCGTAAAGAAAAACGGTGGGTATGTGCATTAGGGTGTGCCCAAAGTCAAGTCGGAAGCTGAATGGTTATACCCTGCATTCCTAACAATTACTAGTAAAGCGTGAGAATCTAAGTAGGAATAAAAGTAAAAAATGGTTATGAATAGCAATAGGATTTTATGATAAATTGTACATCTCAAAACTCACAGTTAGAGAATCCAGGGTCAGTCGAATTTTCAAAAAAAAAAATCCTCTTTAAAAGTTTATCATAAAAACCTTATAATAAGACCAGGAGGACTCAAATATAAAATTATATTATTCTAGCCATTCAGCTACCGAGATATCCCAATTTATGTGATTTTCGAAATTTTCGATATCGAAAAAGGGGGTGTGGTTATCATCCGATTTCGCCTATTTGTATGAATGTAACCTGTATAGCAAATTTTAAGCAAATATGGCAAGTTTTACTCAAGTTATCGTGAGCATGGACGGACAGACATGCCTTAATCAACTCCTCTTTTCAACCTAAGAACTTTTATATGAGCCCCTCAAAGCACAAGTGGTATAAGTCCACCTTTTCTCCAACTGAGATATTGAAGGTTTTATGTTGTTAACAAATAGGGGGTACCCTTGATTTCACAAGCTTCATTTATTTATTTGGTCTCTATGGGAGCTAGGAGTTACCCCGTTAGCGTTTTGTATAGAACACATTACCCGTTATGTTGACAAAATTATAATGCCCTTACACTAGTAGTAGTACGCTGGGCAAAAAAAGTGATGTGAATAGAAATCGAATATTGGAATACCAAGTGTCATATGAGTAGGGAAATACGCGGTGTACAAATTTTTTTTTTACTAGTTTAATACGTTTTTTGCTATATTAAAGGTATGATGTGGGACAAAAAATGTTTGGTATAAACGGACACCCTAATGTGCTACTTATATGTTGTGTAAGTGCATGACAAAATGTTTTAGCCCAATCACAAAGAAACACTTATCCTAGGAATATGAAGAGAAAAACAAGGGAGAAATCTAATCAAAAAATTGACTATAAATAATACACAAAATTTGCAGTAAAATTAATAAAAAATTTACGAAAAACGACCTCATTAACAAAAGTGAGTTAAATTATCGAAATCAATTGAATATAAAAAAAAATATAATAGGGAAGTGTGAGAAATCCCTACGTCGATATAGATATAAATTAAATCTTAAAAAAATTGCATGTCAACAAGAAAAAGTTAGTTGCCGCAGCTGCAGCAACAGCAGTGTCATCATCTTCTAGTGGAGTTCAATTTAAGGTGAATGATTTTTTAAGGAAGTCAGATTTACGCTTCCAACACATACGTAACTCTTAACAATATATTTACATACATTCCTATATTCTTTTAAACCCTATATATAGGACCTTTTATATTCCACGGAAATGTCCTTAATGAATTCAACTTAACTCAACACAAAAATCTTCTGGATGAGAGTGTTAATGTGTTTGTTCGAGTTTATACGGCGTTAATGTTATTGTTCAAGATTTTATATTTACCTATGTAAATGCACACATACGCAGAAATTCATTCAAACATGCGATTGTGTGCTGTATATTTTTCCTGCTTTTGGAAAACTGTGTCACATGCGGTAATTATTAAGTACCGTTACGCTGCATATTTCAATATCCTGCCGTGTTTGCTTACTGGCTGCTTTCTGCTTACATTAGCTACAGTGTGAGTGCATTTTAATAAATGCTTATGTTTGCTGGTGAACCGAGGTCCTCAAAGGGCAACAACAAGAACAAGAAGGGATTTTCTGTGTGTTGTCACCACACATACTTGCTTTCATATAAATGCATTTACATATATTAATAACTTTCTCTAAGTGTAGCTAATACTTAAGAAATTGCAGAGTGGTAACTATAATTTACACTTTCCTGCATACTCTTAGAATTACATATAGCGTTGTAGCTACCCTGCAGGGAAAGTGAAAAGTAGTGACCAAAATTTCTGGTGGTGTACCTCAAATGCAACCTGTTATAACGAGTTCAAAAAGAGACTATTTAGGAGCACTCTAAACAGAATAAGTACAGTACTGGTTACAGGGTTTATGAGCTTATATGTATGAGCAAAATTAAGATCCGTCGTTGAATTTTATGTTAAGTGCCAAAGAGTAAAGTTGAAACTGAGCTCAAATATACTGTAGTTTAAATCCTCACTGAAAAACTGGTATGAAAGAAATTGGAACAACGAAATCGCAGACGTAACTGTAATCGCTGCATTGAGCTCAGCCTTCAAAAGCAAGCCTAGCCGAAACAGTCAAAAAATAATAATAGTAGAGGTTACGGCTACGGTTATATTTATGTTTGATGTTATTGCTCTTTTTACAGCTAGGGTTGCCTTCATGGCTCCAAGTACTCTTACGGCCGTGGTTTGGTTGTTTTGAGTTTTCGGTTTAAGTTGCGTTTATGGTTAAGTTACTGATACGGTTACGGCGCTGGTAACGGTCACGGTTACTGGCACGGTTTCATGTAAAGTTTACACTAACGATTACTGTTAATTGCGTTACGGTCTTGGTATCAATACCTGTTACCGCTGCGATTACAGTGACCGTTATTATTACGGGTACACTTTCGGATAAACTATTCACATACACAAATTTCTACTCATTAGATTTTTTTCCTGAGCTAGGATGTAAAAAACAAAAACGAGACCTGACGTGTTAGATAAATGACTAGGTATAGACTGTGGTGGGACACTGCATGGAAGAAAAAACATTTCACCATCTAGTGGGATAATTTTTTGTAACAGAGGTTTTCCCTGCATAGTATAGCAAAAATGCTATAGGAGAAGATAAGCATGTCAAAAAGCCTTAACAGTATATCTAGAACACACAATTTTTATCTTATAGCAATCTGCATTGTTTAATAGGCCTTAGGTATCCAAGCGATACATAGCTATTCGTTCGAACTAGCTGGATAGCGTCCAAAATAGTTCGAAATCCCATTTTGCCAGGGCCTAGGAAGTTTATATTACAAGGGGCTTCAAAGGAGAGATTTGTAGCGTCAAATTCACAGACGATTTTGATTGATATGACCAAAATCACTGTCAATACTTATCCATTACCAGCCAAATATTCTCTGTATTTAGGTATAAATACTCTCACTGGTTTAGAACTTGAGATTGTTCCTAAAGGAATGTCCATTCCAGTACACAGTAAAGCTCACACCAGTAGCTGGTTATTGACCTACTAAATGTCAACCATGTTAACCAAGAAAATTCAATCCCCATACAGGTCTACAGTTATATCTAGAAGAAAACAATTTATTAAACTCGCAGCATATTCTAATTCTAATCTTGGCTTGCGCCGTTTATTGAAGCTTAAGCGCCTAGGCGATTTTGGCCGTTTCGTATCAAAGTACGCTACTCATTCCTTTTTAGCGATAACTGCCGCCAATTTGAAACCCCAAGGAAAATCAAGTCATCCTCCAATTGTTGTTTCCATCTCAGACGAGGCCTCCCCTTCCTCTGCTGCCGAATTCGGTAGTCGACAGGAAAACCTTGTGTGCGGGAGCTTCTTTGTCCATTCGCATAACATGACGCAGCCAGCGGAGCCTTGGGCTTTAATTCTCTGAACTATGGTCAGGTCTACGTAAAGCTCGTACAGCTCATCCTTAAATTTTCTTCGATAATCGCCGTTGGCATCACGGGAAAGACCATAAATCTTCCGGACAACTTTTCTCTCAAATACTCCAAGGGCCATGTCATATTCTCTTAACACTGTTCATGATTCCGAAACGTACATCAGGACTGGTATGATGAGAGACTTATAGAGCGTGATCTTTGTTTATCGAGAGAGGACTTTACTTCTCAATTGCCTACTTAGTCCAAAGTAACACTTCTTGGCAAGAGTGATTCTCCCTTGGATTTCTAGACTGATATTGTTTTCGGTGTTAATGCTGGTTCCCAAATAGACGAAGTCCCTCACCGTTTCAAATTTGTAGCTATCAACGGTGACTTGGCTGCCAAGGCGCAAGTGGGTCGATTATTTCTTTGATGACAGCGGATACTTTGTGTTATCCTCGTTGACCTCAAGACCCACTTTTTTCGCTTCCTTATCCAGCCCAGAGAAGGCAGCGCTTACGGCGCGGTTGTTAAGGCCAATGATATCAATATCAGCGACATACGCCAGCAATTGCACGCTCTTGTAAAAGATGGTACCTTTGCGGTTTAGCTCTGCTGCTCGAATTATCTTCTCCAGCATCAGATTGAAGAAATCGCACGAAAGGGAATCGCCCTGTCTGAAGCCTCGTTTGGTTTCAAATGGCTCAGAGAGGTCCTTCCCGATTCTGACGGAGCTGTCGGTATTGCTCAACGTCATTTGGCAAAGCCGTTTAACGTTGCAGGCAAATTCACTAACTAATTTAACATTATAAAATTTTAGTGAATTTTGCAGTACTCTTTCCCTCGACTGCCACCGGCTAATATCCGTAGGAATACTGTATCAGAGCTTTTCTATCGATTTGCGTAAGATGACTTGACCTGTGCAGTCATCGGACTATTATTCTCTGTTTTAGTCCGATTAAATAAAATTGTGTTGAGTGTAATGGAGTGTGGTTGCTAAGTGACCTTGCTCAATCCCGACTCTTGCGTCCTCGTTCGTGCACTCTGGGCAACGGGAGCTACCTAGGCTCGCGGCAGAAAGAGAGGGAGCCCCGGTGGGGCCACTCTGACATACTTGGTTTAAGGGCTCACCGAGGTTTTTGCGCAGCGTCTGTTCACCATGAGGTGCGGCTGCAAGCGGGCGTCTGTCTTGAAGCAAGCGGCTCGCTATATAAATGTGTAAATATTTTCCAAAAACCCCGAAACGGGTTGTGCGCTGGGTTTGGGACCCGCCACGTAAAAAATTTAGTCCAATGAAAAATAAATTAAAGCCTCGGATGAGAACCCCCTTTAATGTTGACGACCCGGCAAAACGAATAAGGCATAATGATTTGGATATTAGGGCATGTACCGGGAATGTCCGGACCCTTTCAAGGGACGGTACCGCTGCCCGACTGGTTGATGTCCTCGTTAACGCAAAGGCTGACATCACCGCCCTGCAGGAAATGCGATGGACGGGACAAGGAAAGACGACCATCGGACCTTGTGACGTATACTACAGTGGCCAGACACGCGGCAAAGCGCGTGGTGTAGGATTCGTGGTGGGAAAGAGACTTCGCCGCCAAGTACTAGCGTTCACCCCCGTGGACGAGCGTCTCGCTGCGATCCGCATCAAAGCGAAATTTTTCAACATAACATTTATCTGCGCCTATGCGCCGACTGAGGAGACGGACGACGCAGAGAAGGACTCCTTCTACGATAAACTTGAACAGACTTATGATCGCTGCCCCCAACATGATATCAAAATCGTGCTCGGCGACTTTAATGCGAAGGTGGGCAAGGAAGGAGTCTTTGGTCCAACAGTTGGAAAATTTAGTCTCCATGATATAACATCCCCCAACGGCACTAGGTTGATTGATTTCGCTGCTTCTCGCAATATGGTCATCAGTAGTACCAGGTTCCAGCATAAACGAATACACCAAGCCACATGGCTGTCTCCTGATCAAAGAACAAGAAACCAGATTGATCATGTCATGATCGACGGCAGACATAGCTCCACCGTTCTGGACGTGCGTACCCTTCGTGGTCCCAATATCGACTCGGACCATTATCTTGTTGCAGCCAAGATACGCACACGCCTCTGTGTAGCAAAGAAAGTGCGCACAGTAACGGAAGGAAAGTTTGACGTCGAGAAGCTGCGCACGACACAGACAGCTGACAATTTCTCCACTCGACTCTCACACCTGCTATCGGAGAGCAATCCTCGACCTAACGATGCAACCGAGCAATGGAAGCATATCTCTCACTCATTACGTACCGCCGCTGAGGCCACTATAGGGTTCCAGCGAGCCCGCAAAAACAACTGGTACGATGAGGAATGCAGCACTGCCTCGGACAAAAAGGACGCTGCCTACAGGGAGACGTTGCGAACGGGCGCAACCCGCAGTGTATGGCAACGCTATCGTGAGGCAAAGAAGGAAGAGAGACGCCTTTTCAGAAAAAAGAAACGTGAGGCCGAAAGGCGTGAGTGTGAGGAGCTTGAGATGCTGGCTGACAGGAATGATGCCCGAAAATTCTATGAAAAGATCCGGCGGATGACGGAAGGTTTTAAGACCGGGGCAAGTTCCTGTAAGGACAATAATGGCGACCTGGTAACCGACGTACAGAGTGTACTTAAATTATGGAGGGAGCACTTCTCCTCACTGCTAAATTGCGAGGGAGACGTCGAACCCGATACCCCAATCCCTGACGATGGAAAAGTCGTCCCACCACCTGACTATGATGAAGTGAGGATAGCTATATCCCGGCTGAAAAACAACAAAGCGCCTGGAAAAGACGGACTGCCCGCCGAGCTGTTCAAACACGGAGGCGAAGAGCTGCTAAAAAGCATGCATCAGCTCTTATGCAGAATATAGTCAGACGAGTGCATGCCTCCAGATTGGAATTTAAGTGTGCTCTGCCCAATCCACAAGAAAGGCGATCCCGCTAACCGCACCAACTACCGCGGAATCAGCCTTCTTAATATCGCGTATAAGGTTCTTTCTAGCGTATTGTGTGAAAGACTGAAGCCCATCGTAGACAAGCTGATTGGACCTTATCAGTGTGGCTTTAGACCTGGTAAGTCTACCATCGACCAGATTTTCACGATACGCCAAATCCTGGAGAAGACCCATGATAAAAGAATCGACACACACCATCTCTTTGTCGATTTCAAAGCCGCTTTTGACAGCGCAAAAAGGAGTTGCCTGTATGCCGCCATGTCTGAATTTGACTTCCCTGCAAAGCTTATACGGCTTTGCCAAATGACGTTGAGCAATACTAACAGCTCCGTCAGAGTCGGGAAGGACCTCTCTGAGCCATTTGAAACCAAACGAGGCTTCAGACAGGGCGACTCCCTTTCGTGCGATTTCTTCAACCTGATGCTGGAGAAGATAATTCGAGCAGCAGAGCTAAACCGCAATGGTACAATCTTTTACAAGAGCGTGCAATTGCTGGCGTATGCCGATGATATTGATATCATTGGCCTTAACAACCGCGCCGTAAGCGCTGCCTTCTCTGGACTGGATAAAGAAGCGAAAAAAGTGGGTCTTGCGGTCAACGAGGACAAGACGAAGTATTTGCTGTCATCAAAGAAAGAATCGGCGCACCTGCGCCTTGGCAGCCACGTCACTGTTGATAGTTACAAATTTGAAACTGTGAGGGACTTCGTTTATTTGGGAACCAGCATTAACACCGAAAATAATATCAGTCTAGAAATCCAACGGAGAATCACTCTTGCGAACAAGTGCTACTTTGGACTGAGTAGGCAATTGAGAAGTAAAGTCCTCTCTCGAAGAACAAAGATCGCGCTCTATAAGTCTCTCATCATACCTGTCCTGATTTATGGCTCAGATTCATGGACAATGTCAAGAGAAGATGAGATGGCCCTTGGAGTATTTGAGAGAAAAGTTCTCCGGAAGATTTATGGTCCTTCCCGTGATGCCGACGGCGAGTATCGAAGGAGATTTAACGATGAGCTGTACGAGCTTTACGCAGATCTGACCATAGTCCAGCGAATTAAAGCCCAAAGGCTCCGCTGGCTGGGTCACGTCATGCGAATGGACAAAGAAGCTCCAGCCCAGAAGGTTTTCCAATCGTCACCCGAATTCGGCAGCAGAGGAAGGGGGAGGCCTCGACTGAGATGGAAACAACAGGTGGAGGATGACTTGAACTCCCTTGGGGTTTCCAATTGGCGTCAGTTATCGCTAAAAAGGAATGACTGGCGTGCTTTGATAGGCGACGGCCAAAATCGCTTAGGCGGTTAAGCGCCAATAAATGATGATGATGAAATAAAATTGTCATCTCGTCACACGAAACTTCTTTAACTCAAGGCAAACGTCACGTTTGATCTGAACCTTAAGCTCTACTTCAGACTACCTGATCACTGCCGTGTCTTCCAGGCTGAAGTTTTAGCAATCACGGACCCCGCGGCTTGGATAGGCCAACACACTATCGGATAGGATATTTTTATTCTCAGCGAAAGCCAAGCGGCCATCAAATCCCTTGGCTCTTACACGTTCAACTCTGAACTGACGCTCAGCTGTCGTCGATCTTTACACGAGATGACCCAACGGAACCGCGTGAACATCATATGGGTCCCGGGACATAGGGACATTGAGGGAAATTGTAGGGCAGACGAACGTGCAAGACAGGGCACAACCAAGCGGGTTCTTCGGGATAAAGAACGCTTAGGTATGCCTTTTGGCATATGCAAAATAATGCTGAAAGAATACACACTCCGCCAAGCCAACGAAAAATGGCTGCAATATCTAGGATGCCGGATATCCAAAGAAACCAGGCCGAAATGGGATCATAACAGATCAAGACACGTTTACATATGCCCTAAGGAGAAGAGGAATCTCCATAAGGATTAATAGGTGTATTAACTGGGCACTGCCTTATTGTAGGCACGCAGAAAGACTAGGTGTGCCCTACCGACGATGCTGTACGAGTTGAAAAGATACGAGGAGGAGGAAACGGCAGAGCACCCCATTTGCAACTGCCCGGTTTTAAGTGGCGCGAGAATGCGCTTTTTGGGAGGGCCCTTCCTGGTTAGCCTACGCCAGGACACGGAGCTTGACATAAAGGACTTGATGACCTTCATAAAGTCATCTAAATGGTTCGAGGAGGAGTAACGGTGTCGGTTTAGGAGCGTCAGTCCCGGGATTATGCTATGTGGCAGGGTCCCGGAACTGACTTTCCTAGTGTTGGTGGTATCACAATAGGGCTTTTAATACTGCCTTAGTGTGCCTCTGCGGCAGCCGCTTGAACTTAACCTAACCTTACTCACCGCAAATGTCAATGTACGTTTATAGTAGAACCTGAAAATGCTTTTATCTTGTAGCAGAAACCCGATATTCGAACATTTGTTAGGTATAGCGCTAGTGAAAATTTTTAGATTCTGCACTCATTTCAGTTTGTCCCACAACACATTTGTCAATTTGGCGTGGTTTTAGTCGACAAAAAGCCTACGAACCTTTCATATTCAATAGACAAATGAACCAAACCAAAAGCTCGTTAATGGCAGTCGCCCACAAGATAAACAAACAAATAGGCATTGAAAGAGCTCGCTGATGTCCATACTGGTATAACAGCATACCTGCGTCCGTTTACGTATGAACACATCACTAAATTCCAAATTAGTTAGACAAAAGTGAATATTAGTACGGAATACAGAACTCAGAGTGATGACCTCGCCAAGAAATTAAGTTATATGGTTAAGATAATGAAATTAGTGCAGAGTTGTAGGCAGTTGCTTTAGTTTATCTACATTCGGCTTGCCTAACTGTGATAATTCTTTTTTTATTTTGTTCATGATATTTCAATAGTAGAATAGAAAAAAGGGGAATATTTCTGTATATCCCTAAAAGTGTTTGGAACAAAATATCGAAAATTAACGGACGACATAAGAAATCAATGCAAAACTTATTACGACGATGGCCAGTTGTTAAAGTGGGGGCGTGACGCCTCCCATACAAACAAAATTTTTCAAGCTTTGTAGCTTTGAAACTATTTTCCGAAACTTGGTGATAGAATATACTAAAATAAGGTAAAACTTATGACGAGACATGGGAGTTATTGGAATATGACGCGTGACACTTACTATCAAAAGAAAAATTGTATGACGAAAATATGTTATTACCATGGGAGGATTTCCACTGATGGGTGACCTAGGGTGACCTAGACTTTTGTTTTAAAAACTCCCTCTCCAAGAATTTGTTTTGATAACGTCCTATTTCTACATTTTATTCACTTGTGCCTTAATCTGGACTCAAGAAGAATTTAATATAGAAGCAAGGCGTAGGAAGGGATTAGTTTCCAGGCCTTGCCTTGACTCAGTGAAAACCAATGTTATTCACTGAGGGATGGAACTCTTCGTTGTGTACTTTCCAGAAGCGGCATGGACAGAAATGAAAATGAAAGGGAAAAACTTAAGTAAAAAAAGGTAAAAAAAATGAAAGAAAGAAAAGGGAAGGAAATGAAAAGGACGTCGAAAATGTTTGGAAAGGAAAAAAGGATAAGAGTCATCTACTACTTTTATAGTAGTTCAGAATAGTTAAAACAATTTTGGATTCCTGCTAAAGCTAAGTGAGAATTCGACCAGAAAAAGTCTGAGACATGGTGGAAATAGTAGTCTCGACATTTTTTGTACTATTATTTACTGATAAACTAACAGAGGTTATCATTTAAGCACATTCTGACCATCACCATAAATATCTATTTACTATAAATAAGAATATTTTCCAATGTCAATTCTTGAGGGAATCAAAAATTTACATAATTTGCGTCATCTTACAGAACTTGAGCCAGTACAGATGTATCTGAACCTAATTTGGGTTGGGAAAGAGAGAAAAGAAATAAGAGCAAAATCCAAAGTAATTTAAAATCAAACAAGTAGGAAGATCGAATAGAGTAGGGCATTATATACCTAGTTGTGGTAATAGATTATGCGATAAGATAGTTCAATTAGAAACACCAAGGGGTGCAAATGGGTGCTATTGAGTTTAAAAAGAAATATTTTCCAATAATTTCGTCGTATTTATATTAATGTTTATATTTATCTCTCAAAACAACTGCTAATCGAATAAGCGCAACTACCTATAACAATCCAGCAAAAGGCAGCAGCAGCTAATAGGTTGTATATTTAAGGCAGCAACAGGATTAACAACATATCTTACTTAACCAACAACAATATCGTATGTCGTTGTCACTTCGATTCACTCATTGAAGTGCGTATACGCATGGGATATAAACATGCAAATATGTTTCGGATCTAAAAGTTTGTTGCTTGCTTAAAAGCTATTTTGGGCGCCCACACCCCAATTGGACCGAATAAAAACAAAAACTAGAAATGGTTCAAAATCATTGAACTTGTTTGCTGGCTTGCTGGTTTTCAAGTTTTTCGTAGATTGGTCTTTCAACTAAACCAAATCACCGATGAACAATACCACAAGTATGCATTAGAGTGTCTTAATTTGTTACTAAATAATTCTTGAAGTTAACTTCTTAGGCGGGGATCCAATATTTTTATGGAGAGTGAAATAGTATAAACTAAAATAAGTGTTATTTTAATACCAAATATGAGTCAAACGAACAAAAAGAAACTATTTTACAGAGTTCTTATATTGCCTTACACCTTAGAGTT
Source organism: Campiglossa producta (assembly GCA_964058755.1). Lineage (NCBI taxonomy): Eukaryota > Metazoa > Arthropoda > Insecta > Diptera > Tephritidae > Campiglossa > Campiglossa producta. The sequence goes on from CAXKVI010000002.1 coordinate 43,635,937, forward strand.
AAATTTATTCCAAAAAGTGTTGATTTTGCACTTCGCGTTTTTGCTTGAAATTAAAAAGCGCAGCGGAAATAACTACTTTTTTTGTAATGGGATCATAAAAGATCTAGAAACATTCACGCCCTAATAACTGACTTATTGGTAGGCACGCAGAAAGGCTAGGGGTACCCTGCCGACGATGTTGTAGGAGTTCCAAAGATGATGAGGAGAAGGAAACGCGAAACGCTGGAGCACCTCATCTGCAACTGACCTCCATTAACTTTGGAGGCCCGACCCACCGATGCCAGTGGCCCCACCTGTGGGGCTCCCCATACAAAATTTTCAAAAAATCCCCATTTTTGGTACTTTAAGTGAAAAAAATCATTTAAAGTGCTCCAATCGAGTCCAAATGTGTGACTGACCTCCACTAACTTTGTAGGGCCACGTACAAAATTTTCAAAAAATCACCATTTTTGACACTTTAAGTGAAAAAATCTTTTTTCTTTTTGGAGTTGAATTTTCTCTTAAGAACTTCAAAAAACTGTCGTTTCACTAATTTTTTAATAAAAAGTGTCAAAAATGGTTATTTTTTTAAAAGTTTGTATGAGGAACTCCCAACTGGGGTTTTAGGGGGTGTGCCACTGGCGTCGCTGGGTCGGGCCTCCAAATTTAGTGAGGGTCGGTCATACATTTTGGCACGATTTGGGCACTCAATGGGTCAACTCAGGATTTTTCAAAATTTGCCCCTACAAAAAAGTTCAACCCAAATTGGGGGACATCAGAATTCGTTTTAAAGGTATGGTTCCTTCGGCAAAGTTTCTTATTTTGATCCCTAGAATACGATTTTCACAGAGAAATGAGCGATTTTTAAATCGACCCGCCCTAATACATACATAGGTATCCAATACTCATATTCGAGGTCGTAAAAAACGATTAATTAAAAAAAAATCAGACACTCTAGTATACAAATTTGTTACATCCTAATACAGCTTGTGGTTTTGTAAAGTATTTCAAACTTTAAGTGGTCATCTATTCCAAATTTGGGCTTTTCGTCTACAACAACCCACCTAATATGCTTGGGAATGGGAATTAAAAGTTCGAAAAACTTTTTAGTTAATGACCATTTCTGTAAATTTCGGTACATCGACGTATGTACGTATTCAGTAACTCGATATGCATACATGCACACATATTTACATATGTAAAAAATATTTGAAAGGCATGGACTGCAGATGACATTGAGCAAATAACAAAATTAAGAACAAAAGTTTTTATTATTATTTAAGCTATATAAAAGAGCAAGTTTTAAATTTTTTACAGTTTTCTATTAGTTATAAGCTAAAACATATACACACATACATATGTACTACTAGGTACTACTACTAATAATAAGTTTAAATTTAGTTAGAAAACATTATTTTGATGGATGGCGTGGTGTTGTTAATAGTTTCATTGACTCACACGTGCCACTTGTTTTGGGTTCGATTTAAACGACAGCTTAGTTTAAACTGTTACAACCCACTTATTTGCATAGTTCAGCCATTCTTTGCCTTTTCCCCTTATCGAACATAATAAGTAGTAGCCAATTGTGAGTACTATCTTTTCAACGATGATATTGATGGGCACTAGAGATGTCAATTTTTTTGAATTAGTCCGGCAAGTTGGAAATTTGTTATTGTCCAACAATTAAGGTTAAACATTTTTTTAAGGTAAGCTAAATTTCAAACTTCAAATTTTTTCTCGTATTTTGCAAAGTTTATTTTTTCAATACGTATTTTTGAAACTATAGTAATTATAGAAAAGCAAGGAAGTCTAAGTTTGGGTAAACCGAACATTAAATACCCAGCGGTAGTTTTCATTTGATTTCGAAATATTCCATTTCGGAAGTGGGCGTGGTTGGGAAGCGATTTCATCCAATTACATGAGGTATACTCCCTATTATGTTAGTATACCTTGTACCAATTTCATCGTTCTACCGTAATCAGTTTAAAAGTTATTTCCCGTGAAATTTTCAAATATGGCTCCCTGAAAAGTGCGCGGTGCCACGCCTACTGTTAAAAAATTCCTTACCAAACTATATCACCCATTTCCGTTACCGAATTATATCAATTTAAGTGATTTTCGTAGCTTTCGATATCGAAAGTGGGCGTGGTTGGAGAGCGATTTTATCCAATTTTATCAGATATACTCCCAACGATACTAGTATGCTTTGTGCCAAATTCCATCGTTCTATCGTGATCAGTTTAAAAGTTGGTGGGTTTGTCGAAGGTTGAGATATGTTCAGTCTGCCCGAGGGTCAGTAGAGGTCCCACATATAGGCACGGACGGACTAGTTGAGAGCGGTGATTCGTCGGTCGTAGTGACCGGAGAGCAGCAACAGATGGCAAGCAGCTGAGCTGTGATAAAGAGCGGCGTAGCAACAAATCTCGCAGCGGAACGCCACAGATGACAAGAAGCGGTTGGACAGCGGTGGGGGGCGTACCAGTAGCAGAGCAGTAGCCACTGACGGAAGACTATTGAGGCGGATATAAGAGAGGGTCAATAGACGGGTGATTACCTGGTGCCATGCTGCTGGGTGGTACTCCTCTATGGGCGGCGTTGGAAAGACGGGCTCAGGGCTAAATGGAAATCGGTACGCCGCCGAAGCGGTAAGTCAACAACTCCACCGACTCACCCAACAAAAAAACCCCCAGGGTGCTGGGCATGATGCATTTTTCCTGAGAAGGTTTTTATAAGAGGAAAACATTTGGAAAGTTTGCCAAACCATAGCCGAGGGCGACCGCGTTTAAAATAATTATTTTTCTAAGTAATTTTTGATATTGCTTTCGTCGGGTATTGATACCCGGCTACTTGGTATAGTATCGATAATTTAAAATTTTCATGTAAAAAAATGTACAATTAAATTTTAGATGTAATTTGCTCGAAAACTATTGCAATTAAAAAAAAAAACTAACCTAATAATTGTTTCCCTCGAAGCAAATGCATATATCGTCAGTGATTCTGCAAAACGACGCATGCGACATTTTGAAAACGGCGTATGTGATATTTTATTTTGGAGGTTTTACAGCTACAAATTATTGGCCCGTAGTCATAGTCGAAATAAAATATGATTTTAAGTTAGTTAAAGCTGGTACCACGAAATAAATCCCAAATGTAATAAGTCCCAAAAAAAAATGAAATAAATCCCAAATATTTTCCATACAAATTGGGACTTATTTCATAATGAAATAACTCCCAATGCGTTGGGACCTATTTCATAAAATTTTGTTGGGAATTATTTCATAATGAAATAACTCCCAAATGAAATAATTCTCAACGGGATTTCGTTGGGAGTTTTTTTCATTTTCCAGCATTGGGAGTTATTTCATATTTGTTTGGACTTATTTCATTTCTCTTAAAACTACAATTTATTATTTTTTACCATTGGGATTTATTTCATTTTCATTGGGACTTATTTCATTTCTCTTAAAATTGCAATTTAACAAGCTTTCACGTTTTTGTAACTGTTGTAAGGTAAGATTTTAGCAAAACAACCAACAGTCTTATTACATCGAAACTGATATTGTTGTGTCAATATGTTCCAAAAAAGATTTTGATCGATGACAATAAAAAGATTTTAATCGATGACACATTTTCAATTTTACCGCTGAGGTGTTTTAACAGGTAGAAAAAAGACTGGTCCAAATATTGGCTGATAACTTAGAGATACATACAAACCGACAGACAGACAGAAATTTACAATTTTATTATAAGTAGATTATGAAAAGGCCCGCAGGAAAAAAAGTGGGAGGGGGAAGTGAGCGCGGCGCGGCGCGGGCTGCATGCCTGAGTTTTGTACTATTGCACACACATACACAGTAACACGTATACAATCTAGTAAATTTTAAATGACTGTAATTATTTTAATAGTTAAGATAATCACACATGGCATACCATTTTGGAGGCTTCAAAGCTTCAACTTTCAGAGTATGCAAAAATATTTTCAAAAAAGTTTCAAAAATTCAAAGAAAATTCACTTTGGAAAAAATGCCATTTTCCCCATAAAAAAAATAGCAACCCCTAAGGGTTAAGTTAGAGCGCTAATTTTTTGCAAGGCTTATTTTCTCATCAATACCTATAGTTTCAGGGGGTAAGACCGAAAAAAGAACCAAATTTTTTTTATTTGAATCACCCTAATGTACATACTAATATACATAATAATGTATTACATATATGTGCAATGACGAGGTTTTGAATTAATTTAATTTTACTTTTTCTTACACATATTCAGGTGTATAATTAATAATGTATTACTTATGCATAAATATACATATGTATATTAGAGCGTACCAAAAATGTATGGAAAAAAATGAATGTTCGAAATTTGATATGCACACCCTCTATATCGGTGCGTTTTAGCCTTAAGAACATGTGTGCGAAGTTTTATTGTTCTAGGATAACGGCAACCCGTGCCGACTTTAAGTTAAAGTTTTTGCTAGGAGCTTATACTAAGTTCGTAAAAAAGTGCATTAAGCCTTCGAAAATTACATAATTTTAATATTTGGCTCATATATAAAAGACTGTGTAACAAATATCCACCTTTGAACTTTTAAACGGATTTGAGGATTCTTTGCAAGGATATTGAAAAAAAGTATTCACAAGAAAAGGACATTGGAATTTCGAAATTGTGTTAGTAGATTGCGTAACAATATGTTTTCTAGCTAAAATATTTTAATACATCTTGAAACTTTGCAATTACAGAGCACTTTTAATAGGTCATACACGGCGTATGAGTAACATTTGTATAATTCAAGTAAATAAATATTTTGCGAAAAAAGTATAATAATATCAGATCTTTAACAGGGATATCTTTTCTGTAATGTTTTGATATTGTAATCGGGATATATGTTCCTATGATCCTGTATGCATCGCAACAGGTATTGTTTTTGTTCCTCTTCCGCCGTCAGTAATCCAAGATAATCTTGCGTTAATTTTACAGCTCTTTCAGATGTATCATTTACAACTTTCAACATAGAGACCATTGTTTTTGCAATCAGAAATTAATTGTTACTAGCCCATAAAGAAGGATGAACGTTAAGGAAGCTATCGGTAATGCGGTAATGATTTCGTTGGTATTCGTGCCTTTTCCGAAAATATGACACACTCCTTTACAGCTAAGTTGGCACTTTGATTTACAGACAGCTTCACTTCCCGAATATTGTAAAATAATACCGCGAGTATTTTTCTATTCGACGGGAGTTTCGCACCAGTAATTTGATGCTGCATAGTGCCTATCAAATAAATGTCTTTAATAGAAGCATCAAGTTCAACCGACATGGTTGCAGCGATAAAAACAAACAATTTAAATCCTTAGGGAATAATTCAAACGAAACAACTAAAATATTTTGACACACACCAACTGACGTTTATGATGGTTAGGGCAGATCCAAAGGGATGTTTTACGGGTTCAAACCCCCTCCCTTCGGGATCCAAAAAGTCATATTTTTTTACAGTAACTTACAGCAAAAAATTAGACAAAGTTTGTAGTAAAAACTACATTTGTGATTATTGTTTATTACACTGAACCAAAAACGTACATGTTTTTTACGAACAAAGTTTCATAGAAGTTCACGCTGGTTTTTCTTAAAATATATAAGAAAAAAATCATGGAATATAAGAAAATTTTCTTACAATTTATGAATGAATTCATGCTTTCTGTAGATTTGTTTACATATTTTACGAAAAAGTACTTATATTCTAGGAAATATTCTTAAATTTCTACGAAAAAGTTCTTTGGAGAGGTTTTAACGAACAATTCTTAAAATCTATGTACTTTTTCATTGGATACATGAACTTTTTTGGTTCAGTGTAAATACGAGATAAGACGGTATTGGATATACGTAATACATGCCTACTTTATACGAACATAAAACGAGTTGAATGGAATCGTTTTATATATACGTATAACTAGGTAACACATTCGGTAATGAAATACGTGATATTGAATTTGACATTGCGCATACCAACAAATGTAGGTATATTTTTTTTTTTTAAACAAGTATGAAAGGTCAGTTTTGAGAAACTGTGAATGAAGAATATCCTCGAAATTAAATAAAAAAAAATTGAACCCCCCTTCCCAAAATTGTGGATCCACCACTGACTGACGTTTAACGATAAGAGGTTGATGAAAGTAACAAATCAGTATGCTAACAGGCAACGTTGTTGGGTTACTCCTGGTCCATGTTTTGTTTGATATCTTCAAAACGGATTGAGATATCGAAATAAGAACTACACAACGTTCAGGCCGTCAGGTATACATTTCAGTTGAAGGAATACCCATATTGCAAAATCAATTTCTATGATACCTCCTGTCACATTTTGCATCCTTAAATATTTTGATATACGTTTTCAGGACTTTTATTACAATACAATTTTTTAAGACACATAAAGTTTTGAAAAAGTTGAAAGATAAAAATTTTAACGGACATTACTTCGATGTCCTTGAAGGATAATTAAAAAAATATATATATTTAGCCTATATTTTAATTATACTTTAAACTAGTAACCACAAATCCACATTTTGTTAAAATTATTCTGGAGGTTCTACAATCTTTGACCCTTCAAAGGATATCCTGAGCATCTGGTACAGAAAAAAAATTTAGATTTACTAATTAAGAAGTCCTTAAGGGGTAAGGATACAGTTATAAGAGAAAAACGAGAACATAAGTCATTTAATTAGCAAAACGCAGTGGAATGTAGTAGATTTTACTGATAACTTCAACCGCAAGTCGGCTCGGGTTGCCGTGGTCCGAATTGCATAAAACTTTGTCAGGATAGTGTTTGATGCATAATGGTCAAAATAAGGGGGTGTGCGTTTAAATAAAACCACTTTGAAATTTTGGGACACTAATGTATATCTACTGAATAAATAAGCACTTGAATTAATAACACTGGTTTACAGTCAAAATGCACCAGAGACGCCATAGTGAAATTCCTATGTAAAATCACCTCCTAATTTCGAAAATCAAGGTTATTTTTACTTGAATGGTACCGTCTTTGAGATATTTATGATTTACCGTTATTTCAAAAAACAAAAAAGATGGCTCCACTTAATCGTGTATATCTGAAGAACAAACTGAGCTCTTCCAAAACGGTTTGAAAAATTTGAAAGCTAATAAAATTTACTATAATCAGTACATACAACACTTTTTGCTAGGTCCTGCAGATTCAAACATATTGAACAATCATTACGGATTTTTTAAATTTTTTTTGTAAATATATAAAAAAATTTGTACTTTGCGAGGAAGCATCTCGAAAACTTTTTGTTTTTAGCAGATATTTCCCCCCCACCCCCCCCCCCCCATCTAAGCTCTGTTTTATTACAAAAAAACAAGATCAGTGAACAAAATCGATGAACTAATACAAAAGTTATAAGCATTCAAGTAAATATATCCATTTAATGCTTAACACATATGTGTTAGTATTCGTATATCAGTTAGTTAGCAGGTAGATTTTCGAAAAGTTATTAGATACAAAAAGCTGTTAGTGTCGTTTTCTCAAACCTAGGTACATTTTAAACAAGAGCATATTTTTGAGGCAGGTAGTGTTTTCTTTGTAGAACTAGGGAACCTTTTTGTTTAGGTAGGCTTGAATTTTTACTGGATCTAAGTATAAATAAGAGTACATGCGCCTTGTTCCTTCATAATATCTGCAAGGCTCGCCGGATACTGTTCAGTTTATAATTGCAGTTTATAACCCGTCATTTACTTAAAAATAAAAAATTAATAAAAGGGCGCGAGAGTTTGAGTGTACAAATGATCCAGATATGTTCTGTTTCATCTGCGGTCAATTTATTGTTAAAAGTATGAGACGTGTGTTTTCAAATCCTTTGAAAGTTACATACTATAAGTGTTTTGGAATTGAGCCGAAAAACCATGGACACCGAACACTGTGTGCACCACATGCCGAGTCGAATTGATTTCTTCGGATACCGGAACAAAAAGGTACGTTGTAAAAATTAGGAATTTGTTCCCTTTTAATGCATAGCTGACTAATTTCTGAAACTATCTATTTAGGCGACGTGTGAAATTTATTACACCAATGAAGTGGAGGGAACCAACTTGCCATTCAACGGACTGCTATATTTGTACTACAAAAGTACTTGGGGTTGGAAAGTCCAGAAAAGTAACCTATGCGAGCGTATCTACAGTGTCATTACCAGAACTAATTTCAACAGAAGCGACATTGCCAGAATCAAATTTAACTTTAGTTCCGGCTCCAGTTTCATTGTCAACAGTAGTATCTGATTACGCGGCATCATGTTGTACTGAATTTCAAACGGAAAACGAAAGAAATTCTTTGTCACAAGCACAACTCAATGATTGAATAAGGGATTTGGAATTGTCAAAGGAAAAGGCCGAACTACACGCCTCTCGAATGCAACAATTTAAATTTGTTTCATCCGATGTTAAGGTAACATATTATAGAACTCGTCACGAAGAATTTTCCAAGTACTATACGAAGGAGGACAGTGTTTGTTACTGCAAAGACATTGCTGGTCTATTCAAACAATTTGGTGAACCATATGATTCAAAAGAGTGGCGATTGTTCATAGACGGCAATAAATTAAGTTTAAACGCCGTATTATTGCATATTGGCAACCAAAAGCCATCTATCCCGATCGCGCATGCAGTAAATACGAAGGAAACATATGAGATAATGCAAAAATTGCTCAAGTTAATCAAATACGAAGAACATGATTGGAAAATATGTGCCGATCTTAAAGTCGTTGGAATGCTATGTGGTCTACAAAGTGGATACACAAAATACTGTTGCTTTCTATGCAAATGGGATAGCCGAGCTCGTCAAGACCACTACATCATAAAGGATTGGCCAGAACGAATCGAGTTTCAAGTTGGGGTAGATAACATAAAATACTCTCCACTTATAAAGAAGGAAAAAATAATTCTACCTCCGCTCCACATCAAGCTCGGCCTTATCAAAAACTTTGTGAAGGCTTTGGACAAAGAAGGCGAAGCTTTTCATCATTTGAAGACAATCTTCCCAGAGATTTCAGAAGCAAAAATAAAGGAAGGGATTTTTGTGGGACCGCAAATAAGGAAAATGATGGCCAATAACCATTTCAAAGAACTATTGTCACCAGTGGAGGCAGCAGCGTGGGATTCTTTTGAAAAGGTCGTTACTTCTTTTTTAGGCAAACACAAAAGTCCTAACTACGAGATGATATGAAATATCTGCTAAAAAACAAAAAGTTTTCGAGATGCTTCCTCGCAAAGTACAAATTTTTTTATATTTTTACAAAAAAAATTTAAAAAATCCGTAATGATTGTTCACTTTGTTTGAATCTGCAGGACCTTGCAAAAAGTGTTGTATGTACTGATTATAGTAAATTTTATAAGCTTTCCGTTTTCGAATAGCTCAATTTGTTCTTGAGATATACACGATTAAGTGGAGCCATCTTTTTTGTTTTTTGAAATAACGGTAAATCGTAAATATCTCAAAAACGGTATCATTCAAGTAAAAATAACTTTGATTTTCGGAATTAGGAGGTGATTTTACATAGGAATTTCACTATGGCGTCTCTGGTGCAGAAAAAAGTTGGAATTTGTGATCCAGTGTAATTAATTAGTTATTTAATTAATTAGTTATTTAATTTTTCGTGGGACTTATTTCATTTGGGAGTTATTTCATTTTTTTTGGAAGTTGGGGCCTCATTATGAAAAAACTACCAAATATTGGGACTTTTTTTATTTCCTTCTTTGGGAGTTGTTTCATTTCTTAAAGTTGGGACTTATTTCATTTTTTGGTGGGATTTAATTCATTGGGACTTATTTCATGGGACTTATTTCATTTGGGATTTCTTTCGTGGTACCGTTACAATTGCTATCTGTCAAAAATGCTTTAACTAACTTAAACTCATGTTTAACATTGACTATGACTACGGGCCATTGAATTTCAAGAAAACTCCGATCAAGATCGATTCTTCTAATTACATTCCACCGCAAAAGCAGTTTTCTTGAGAATAAAAGAATAAGTGTTAATGCCATGGGCTATAAAATTGTTTGTCACAAATATCACTTACGCTGTCTCTCAGATGTCGCTTACGTTGTTTTGCATAATCACCGACGATATAAATTTTTGTGGCTCAACTTAAGCCAAAATCACATTACCACATTATTTGATAAAGCTGCTTTTTGAATATTCAAGCATTGCATAAATTAGGAATGAAGTGTTGTAGTTGATTTACTTATTTCTGCTGCTATTGTTGTATTTATAAATTTTGATTGATTGCCTGATTGATTGATTAAAACATCAGAAGCTAAAAGCAATACAAAACTTCGTTTGAAACCTATACATTTTAAATGCAAGCACGCGCTGCTGCCGAAATTCGAAGTAAAAGTCCTTTTTGCATATGGGCGTTGCCCAGAAAAAGTCAACCAAAATTTCAATTTTGTATGGTAAAAATTGGGTTTTTTCTAGTATAATAACTTCCGCAACAGATATATGTAAGGATTACTTACAAACAGATTTTCTTTTCTTATTCTTGTGTTGGTTTTTAAGAACTCATTTCATTTATCTTTAATGTAACCAAAGGTTTGTTATCTTAATACTTCGAATTTGGCAGAAAATTGATAATTTACCTAGTTGCCTAAACACCACTTTCGTTTTGAGTAACGTCCACAACGCAGTTTAGGAGGCTATAACAGCGACATCATACTATGTTAGCGTCTGCAACATACTTTTACCGACAGAAGATCCTTAAATACACCCATATATAATATATCAGTTCCAGTTTTCACAATACTTCTTACTCAAAATTAAAAAAAAAAAACTCGTTCAAACGTATCGTCCGCAATGCTAGGAAATGCCCATATATCTGCTAGCTAACTGCACAGCATGGATAAATTTATATTTATTTACGCAATTTTGTTATATGTGTATGTGTGATTTGGAGTAAACATCTTACCATTTAAATCAGTCTAGATTAAAATTTTGCTCTCAAATTCCATTCGAGATAGATAAGAGCTTAAGTTCCCCGTAAGGTTAAGAAGAGCATCTAGAAGGCAGATGCCCTGACTAAAAAATGTGCAGAAATGCTAATTTGTACTAATTTTAACATACTTTGTTTATTGATTTTCTCTTATGCCTCGATAGAAAAGAAAAATTATTCACCGAAACTCATATCAGGATCGATTTGACATGGAATGCTTCACATGTACAGATACATGTCTTCTGCAACACTCTAATCAACAACCTCATTAGCTTTTCCCTTATTTTCTTTTAAATACCACCAATGCAGAAACTCAGAGCTAATATTGAAGCGCTAAGTTGTGGTTATTAGGTTTAGTTGCATCGTTGGATGATTAGTAGATCAACACTTGATGAATTAATACACAAAATGTTTGCTCTTGATTAATAGAGAGTTTGGTTTGATGATAACCAGGGTTGCCAAAATTGAGCATTTCGGACCAAATCTGGTCCGATAAATTAATTTTGAGCAGTTAGGCGCCTAACTAGAATTTTGCACCGTTTTGTAAGCGGAGATAATTTATTTATGTGGTAGCTACAAATTTCCTACATCTGTGTAGTGTAAAGTTTTTTTTTTTAATATTAATGAAACACATCATCATCATCATTTTCCTTAACTCCTATTGGAACTTAGGTTCGCCGTCAGAAAGAAAACTTCAAAATTCCTCATCAATCCCATGTGTGCTAAACAAGTTATTCGGGATCAAAGGTCAAATGTTCAGACCTGGAAATTCTCTACACTCAAAGAAAAAATCGTTCTAAAACGAACGAAACAAGTCAAAAAATGAGAATATTCGTGCACGAAAGTCTATCAGCAACGTTTTGACTTAACTCGTGAACGATGGTCTTATTTTGAGAACGGAACAGTTTGATATATGAACATTTTTAACTTATTCTGAGAACATATTGGGCTCATTTTAGGAACATTTTGGGTCAAAGTAAAAAAAATCTAAAAAAAATGATTTTTCATAGTCTAAGGGCGGATTTCTCGACTGTCTGTTAACGTCAAAGTTCACTGTCAATTCACTGTCAGTTTAACAGCCAGTTCATTTGCCCTGCTTCTACTGCTGAATGGAGGTATTTACCATCAGGCCACCGCGCTTATGTTTGGCGGCGTCTAATTGTAGCTTTGTTTTATGACAGCAATGTCAATATCTTCGCTGATGGATTTGTTCTGTTAAAGTTGTTAACAGACTAAATTCCTAAAAGTATGCAAAGATGTTGTAACGTTCTCGTTATTTGTTCTGATGATAGCACCGGCCATTATATTTTCGACAACATCGTTCTGATGACAACACCGACCGTTGTATTTTCGATAACTTCGTTAGCATTTCAAGAACCTGGTTATTATTTTTAGACAGGGTGGTATATTTTCAAGAAAGTGTTCTTTTATTAAGACCAAAAAATCAAGAACACGAAAATCAAAAATTGAGACCTGTGGTAGTGCACTTTATAACGGTGTTTTTCCCTGAGTGTACAAATATGGTCCTAGCATTTTTGTTCTAGTTAAGAACAACTACTTCTAAAATATCGCGATTGTAAAAATTAGCTTTGGAAATTATATGAAAATATATGTCACGTATGGTTTTTTTAGGATTTTTGTCGAAAACTTTAGTATGCGTAGAAAAATTTTCTTTTACCGTTTATTTGTCACGAAGTGGCATCGGCAATGAAAATTGTTATTTTTTTAAAGCCTTACTTACTTATTTAAAATAGCCTTTAACCGCTTAGGCGATCTAGGCCGTCCAAACAGACCGACATATGTATCTCAAAAACCTCCTTTAATTGTTAAAAATTTTTTCTTGAAGGCATCAGACATTTTTTGGAATGAAGCATACTACCTACATACATATATGCCAAATTTGATCGAAATCACTTCAGCCGTTCCTGAGATATTGACCGATACACGAAGGAATAAATGAAATGCCGTTAGGTGGAAACCCTATATGGCAACTCTGCCTGAAAATATCTTCAAAAAGTCTTAGAATGACATGACGCATACTATCTATATGCCTTTTTTTCAAATTGTTTAAACTGTTACCGAGATAGTAGTGAATATATGTACAAAAAAATCTATTTCCAAATGGCTGGAGCGACATCTGCTGGAAGCTAGACACAGTTTTCATTTCCTAAGAAATGAACTTCGAAAAAATGCTCTATAAATGGCTGCAGAAAGTATGCTCTGTACATTTTTCTATTATTTTTCACGCCCACTTCCGTGATAAATCCTTGTCGCCTGAACTTTATATGTACATGGCAAATGGTTTGAAAAGGTTGAGCTATAGAATTGAAAACTTAAATGTCCTCTTTCAGGCTTTAATTCTAAGGTCAAAACTCGATTTTTGTAATCTCTCTTCGTAACTTTCGATGAAGTATCCCACAACTAGGCGTATGACTTAAATTTTTGCCTTCAAAATAAGTTGAATAGTTATCTTAAAAAAAATGCTTAGACCAACCAGATTAAAACAACACAGTGCTACAAAATAAAAAAAAAAATTAATACACTTTTAAAGCGACCTAGTAGAGATTTTTCATCTGGTCGAGTTATACACGAAACACCCTTCAAAAGATTCGTAACACCGCCAAAATCTGTTTTTTTAGAGGTTTCGTTGAAATAAATCATAAAAAATCAAATTTTTTACCGATTTTGAAACTCGCCACGGTCTTTGGTAGAGAATTGTTGACACTTTCGAAATATATGCAGTGTTTTGTTCACTTGAAAAGGGTATGAAATGTTTTTCACGCGAGACCTTGAATGCTTTGAAATTTTTTTCGGTTTTTCTGGTGTCGACGTACTACTTGACAATGAATAAACCCGATTGGGCATGCGGCATCGAACCAGTTTTTTTTTTTTGGAAAGACTTCAAGTTTTCAATATATGCAGCATAATCCAAAATCAAATTTTTTGGTCTCAAGCGTCCTAAGGCGGTACTATGTATGTATAAGAAAGTGGGTCGATTTGATAATTACCCAAGTGACAAGGAAAACCGTGTTTTAGGGATCAAAATAAGATACTTTGCCGAAGGAAGCATACCTCTAAAACCAATTCTGATGTCTCGACATTATACTTTTGAGTTTGAGCGCCAAAGTTTGAAAAATCCTAAATAAACCCATTTAGGGTGCCCCAATCGTGTTTAAATGTATGACCGACCCACACTAACTTTGTGGAGCCGACCCACCCATGCCACTGTCACACCCCCTTAGACCCCACCTGTGGGGGTATCCATACAAAAATTTCAAAAAATCACCATTTTTGGCACTTTGCGTGAAAAAATCAGCTAAATGACTATCTTTTTTTCTCTTTGGAGTTCATTTTTCTCTTAAGAACTTTAAAAACATAGCCATTTCACTGATTTTTTCATAAAAAGTGCTAAAAATGGCTCCCAGGTGGGGTTAGCCCTTCAAAGTTAGTGGGGGTCGGTCATACATTTGGGCACTCTAAGTGGGTCAATTACGGATTTTTCAAACTTTGGCGCTCATGGTCAAAAGTAAAAAGTCGGGACATCAGAATAAGTTTTAGAGGCATGCCTCCTTCGGCAAAGTATCTTATTTTCATCCCTAAAATATGAATTTACTTGTCACTTGGGCGATTTTGAAATCGACCCGGCTAATTGAACACAGTAGGTACTCCTGTAGGGCGTCTGAGACCAAAATATTAGATTTTGGTTTATGCTGCATATCTTGAAAACTTGAAGCCCTTTCCAAAAAAATAAAATTGGCATAATTAAGTTGTAATTGCCCCTCGATGATATATAACCAAAAATATCATTAATAGTCAATTAGTGCCAAAAAATGACGTCAAAACCGGAAAACCGATGAAATTTCCAAAAATTTAAATTTCTGCCTTAAAAAACATATCATACTTTTTTAAAATGTATAAAACAGTTTCGAAAGTGTCAACACTTCTCTACAGAAAGTCGTTGAGTATTTTGAAATCGGTTGAAAATTGTTTTTTTAATGATTTTTTTTACCAAGAAACTGAAAAAAAACGGTTTTTGCCTTAAAACCAGATTTTGGGGGTGTTACAAATCTTTTAAATGGCGTTTCGTGTATAACTCGACCAGGTGAACAATCTCTACTAGGTCGCTTCAAAAGTGTAAAATGGCTGTGGCACTTTGTAATCAATAGTTTCATACATATCTCAGAACGAAACCTTTTTATTAATTTCGTATTTTTCGCTGTCAATTGTCAGTTTATTTGCTATTTACCAGGATAAAACGAACAGCGAAGTAAACACAAACTGCCTGTGCTTGAATTGTTGAAGTGTGACAAGGAAGAAAAAAGTAGTCAACGTCCTCATATAAAATTAACCAAGATATTAACTGTAAGAAATGTGACAGCAGATTTTAAATCAGATCATAAAATAGCAGACAGAAGAAAATCGTGTCTAATGGTATAAGAACGTATGTGTGCTAGTCTGGGTGTAAATTTGTATTTGTGTATAAGAAATGGTGTACAGCAGACGTTAAAAATGTGATAAAATAAGGAAGTAATTGCAGATAATGATGCTGTTGAACGGACAGCAAAGAACTAATAGTGTAAAGACTAAGTAGTACTACTAGATCTTTGTGTGTATGTGTACTAGACACACATACATCTCTCTGTTGCCAGCCGAAGTGAATGAACCATTGAGGAAGGAAGTGAATCATCAAGTAATGTTCAAAACATAAGAAGCTTTTAACTCTACAACAACCACAGCAAGTATTCTTGGGCTGGAAAGAAATATAAAGGACGGGCGTTATTGACTATGGAATTTCGTACATTTGCCTCAATAAATTCCAAAGAAAACCGTGTAACGATACACAACCGCAATTCGCAAGGTGGTCCAATGAAATGGACCATTGGGATCCCTTTGGTGGGATTTGTTACAAGGCGCTGACAAATGGGCTGACAAGAGGACATTAAACAAATAGAAGAAAAAATGGAAAAAGTGCGACGTTCGCGGAAACCAAAAATTAGGGTTATACCCAACTCTGGATTTCACAATAAACTCACGGTCATTTCCTAATTTCAAATGGTCTGAAGATTCAACCGGATTGATGTATGTTGTAACGTTTTTTATCATCATTTTCATTTCAAATTTCTTTTCATTGAAGAGACCCGTCTACTTAGCCATGGGTTTTTATGTATGATTTGAAGACTTGGTTCCACTATAAACCTTTATTTTGTGAAAAACTGAAATTAAGTTGGTTTCTGGTCGGTTCTTATGAGTGATTAGGTAGAAGTCAGTAACTTCATTCTTTTGGTTTATTTTGTATATGTAAGTGACTTGTAAGTGTGCTTTTTTCTTCGAATATATGTATAAATTTCTATGTTTTCAAGTAGGTTGATGAGTCAAGCGAAGAACTCTGAAAGTTTTTATATGGTTGCTTTAGAACTGTTATTTAATAGTAGGTTCTCGGGTATTTTTGTTATAGTCTATAACGTGCCCTCGGAAGCTCTACACCACAAAAAAAAAAAAAAACATTAAATACTTAGGGAAAATTAACCAGATCAACAACTAAAACAGTACCAGAAGTTGAAATCGTTATAATGGAGTTTTGAAAAAATGTTTAATCTAAGAAGAATACTTTGAACTTCGTTTGTTCTATACCTCTTGAAAATCTCGAGCCGACTACAAGAACGAAATCAAACAACAGAGCTAAAATGGACAATGTGAACGTAAAAAAGGGTAACCACAAGAACAACTATACAAACAAGAACTGGAACTATACCAGCTCCGATACCAACCAGAAAAAGAGCAACATATTTAAGTAAAATAAAAAGCGTAGACATGAACAAAGAATAGAAAACTAAAAACAAAAAGATAAAAACAAGATCAAATGGAAAAATGAGGGAAAAATAACCTAAAGAACCCCAAAAAATAAAAATATAAAGTTAAACAAGAACATCAAGAACAAGAAAAAATAGTGTAAAAAGTATATGTATGTATATGACAGTTCAAGAATAAATAGGGCCCTGAGCGAAAGCCCAAGTGTTAATTCTCTCTAAGTTCGCATCTCCTGCAGACAATTTTTCGCTTTTATTTTGGAGACAGATATAAACACCTCGAAATATTTTTGTGACTATTTTGAAAATGTTTCAAGACCACTGAGAGATATGGATTCGGTATTTGATTGAATCATTGTTAAATTATATAAGGTTAAGCAGATTTTGACATTTGCCAAGGCATAGCTTCCTTATTAGAGTTGCATTTACGAAGGATGCAAAAAAGGGTAAAAAAATCCCCCTTTAGGAAAATTGTAGTAGAAAAGGAAGGAACGCCGTTTGCAAAATTTCAGGATTTTTTTTCCGGAAATCTGGGTTTTCAACATTAATTTTTTAAAATTATTAGGAAAATTAATTTTAAATTTAACTATAAAAAGCATGCCCTTTTTGTGGGTAGCAGTAAACATGTACGAAGTAAGCTTATAAAACGCCAATGCTTATAATTGGAGCCTTTTTTAGTAACTTTCATCAATCGCCGGTATGAAAACCAATCTCTCAACGTCTGTGGCAGCGGTCTCACGAACTGGCCTCGGAGATCCAAAGGAGAAAAAAGCTGCACCTGAGCTTTCATCAAAAGGAGCGACCGCGATGGCAACTACGGGTCCGGACTCCCAGGAGACATCTCCCCTCCGCTCTGCGTACTTGGAAAAACGATTGGCCGCAAGGATTCTGAATAAATATGAGGGAGTCTCGCAGGAAACGCTGTCGCCGAGTTCCAGGAAGTCGGTGGAATTGGTGCAATCTCTGATACCGGATTTCCAAACCACTTACATATGTGCCAAAGAGGGCAAACGGAAACCCTTTAAAACGCAAGAGATCGGACGTGGAGTTAAAACCTCACCCCGGAGTGGGCAAACCAAGCTTTGCCGAAGTAACTTAGGACAGGATCCTTATAGGCATTCTTTCCCGAGGCAACGACCGTTTGACCATCCCCAAAGACCAGTGACGACACGTCCGGAAAGAACTCGATAACACTCTTATTGACATTTATTTGAAGACTCCGTGTGGTACAGCGGCAGTCACGGATGCGGGTTGGCACCAGGGACAGATTAAAATAGTCGCGTGTGACGACGCATGAACTGTTGCACTGTACAAGGCAGCAGCTGCAAGACGAAGTCTACAAAGGTGCAAAAATCGAGGTCGTCGACTGGAAGAACATTCCGGCCAAGGGCAAGGACATGGATTCCTACCATCCCTGCAGAGCCTGAGAGAATTCTCACTATGCTGCGGATAATGAATCCCGTCCTCCCGACACAGGACTGTAGTGTCACTCTGGTCGGGGATGCGGTAGGGCCAGATAGACAAGTGGTTTTCACCATGAGGCACTCGAGCCCCTTAAAAGTGCAATGGACTAGTGCATTACAATGTATGCCAGATCGTTATCCACGTAAACCATGGCGATGCAGGGCGCGCTCCCATCTCTGCTGCTCCGGGGACTCGGATATCAAAGTACCGCAAGAGGAAACGGAGGAGTCCGACGCGAAAACCATGTTGTCCGCCACAGCACTTTCGCAAAGTGACGTGAACAGCTCGGAGATGGAAGACAGCTTGCTGGACGGGGAAGGCCTCGACGATATGGGTACGGCAGGGAAGTCTGAGCGCGCTCATGTTGCCATTATGAATCACTTTTCAAATCTAAAGTATCTTAGGCTGCTTCAAGTAGTCGTCTTTCTAAATGCGGCATGGATGTGGTCCTCATTCAAGAACCCTGGGTCAACAGCTCGAGGATCTGCGGATTGGGGACTATGGGCTTCAAGCTCATTCGAGCCAGCGAGGAGGGCAAGGGCAGAACCTGCATTTTGCTTAAATATGAGCTGAACTCTTTTCTTGTAAGAATGCCCACAAGCTTTTTCTTTCCTAAATTCAGCTTCAAACGATGTATCAGGAAAAATTGCTATTATTTAGTTAAAATAATAAATTTTCATAAAAATCTTACCAAATAGACAATTAGTGTTTCAGAATAAAAACAAAACAAACTTCAAAAGCTTTCGGTGTTGCTGCAATTTTGTTCGTATCAAGAAAATTTTGAAAAGAAGTAGCACTGTCAATCAGATAAGGAAGCATGAAGCCGACAAGTGTCAAAAACGTCTCGGACTGCTTAACCTTATATTATTAAACAATGGATTGAATAATGCTGCGGTTATATTTTGAAATATATTTGAGACAAAATCGTTACTATTTTCATATTACTTCGATTCTACGAGAGGTATTCGACAAGTCCATGAGAGTTTAGTTTTTCGAGATATTATTTTGAATCCAACATTGTTCACACCAACTACCGTATCCTAAAATACTTCTTCAAAGCTTTGAGTTGGTTATACCGGGATGAGAACCCGAAATATTGGCAGCCAGGAATCATTCTCTCAATGAAACCGAGTCATATATTTGGATGCGTTTGATGAGAAACTTCTTGGGCATCATCCGCGTTCTACGAGATAGGGTCTTATTCGATTGGTTGATAACATTACAATCTACTGGTTGTAAACCAATTTAACGCAGTTAGCAAATTCAGCAAATTATTACTTACCCGGATTATAATAAAATGTTATTCAATTATATCACAAATATACATACATAATTCCAAAATAACTCAAAACAATACAACAAAAGTTATTTGCATCCATTCGGGGTACAAACCAGAAGGATAAAGAGATAAAGGAAATAGTTAAACACAATAATAATATAATACGATTTGAGACTGTAAATTTAGTGAATAAGCGCGTTGCGGCTGCTAACGAATAATTTTAAGTGAGTGTACCTTTGTATGTGTATAAACATAAATTTAAATAGCGTGTTTAAGGAGGTTTGAGGCAGCTATTTGTACTACAGCCCCAGACTAAAGGTGGGCTGACAGTCTGATGGGCAGATGGCACAGTTGCTAGGAGAGATGGCAGATTTTCAGCTATTCTCGAAGGCTCAGGCATAACAAAATGATTTTGCTATTTAAGGTGTCAACGAACTTTCAGATAAAAGCAGGAGGCATTTACCGCACCATGACAGTTTAAAAAAATGGTAACTTTAGGAATGACACTTTTATGCTCTAATACAATCAATGTGGTTTTATGAACTGGAGTATTCACGGGTACATACTTTTATTTAAAAGTCAAACGCTTATACATATATGATATCGATTGCCAATGAAGATTATATTCGTAACAAGTTAGGAAAAGGCTGTCTTCGGCTATGCCGAAAGCTTTATACCTTTCATGAGTATGAGTGACGTTATTTGAAACATGGAGAAACTTTAAAGGAATGACGCTATATAAAGTATATATAGCGCAAAACCCGTTTATCGATACAATCGATTGTATAGGGGGCTATGTGAAAAATTAGTTCCACCCTACTGTTTTTCGACATCGACATTGCACATGTAAAAAGAACAAAAGTTATCAAATTTCACGTTCCTACGTGTTTAAGTGTAGGAGTTATAGCCCAAAATCCGTTTATCGGAACTATCGATTGTATGGGAGCTACATATATGTGATAGTGTTCCGATCGTATTGGTTTCGACAAATGATTAATCGTCTGTCTTCGAGGCAACTGGAGCTTGTTAGTCTTCGACGCAGAGAACGAAGTGTGCTAGTTTTCCACGCAGACAACGAACCGTGCTAGTCTTCCACGCTAACTGAGCCGTGTTATTCTTCGTTGGGAGCGACGATAGATGGTTTAACTGCGAGGCTTCAACCCAATTGCAATTCTACTAAGCTTAAAAATTCTATAAAAATACTTGTTTATACCTTTCAAGGACATGAAATAATAGTGTATGAATTTTAGTGTTATGTTTGTACATATATATCGGCCCAATGAAGGTTGTGTCGAAATGCCCACAACATCAAGCTGAGACTGTTTATCGACGTCGGCTGTCTGTATGTTTAAACGAAGGGAGAGAGCTGTGAATTTGTATAATTATTTCTGATGAATTTTGCTTTCTTACTTGACAGTATTCATAAAAGGTATTAAGTCTTCGGAACATTCAAAGACAGGCTGTGCTTGATTGTTTTTTTTTTATAATGCAAATTTTATCTAGACAAAATTTTTATTTTAGTAACTTAAGTGATGGCGGTTGGCAGGTTCGGGTCAACGTGAATACATCCATTCTCATTTTTACTGCCGCTACACTGTCTATTCTGTTTTGTCCACATCCGCTGCAGGTAAAAAGAAAAAAGATGTCCCAAAAGAGTTAAAAGAGACAACATCTATTTTAGATAATGTCGTCAACAAGCAGCAGAAAATTTTGAAGAACAAAAACTGAATATTATTTTTAACCATACCAAATGTAATCAGTTTATGAGTTTGCAATCTCTTTATTACCCTTTTGAATTCCGTTTTCCTCCTCCCCAAACAAACATCTATCAACTCTTTCTCAAACCTTTGAAAAACTGTATAGTTCTCAAGTTAATATCCATCATAATTCTTCAATTTTTCTCCAACCTTAGAGATATTTTGATAACTTTACAGTTCTCAAGTTGATAGCTACTGAACAGCATTATCCCAGCATTATCTAACTTTTGAGATATTTTGATAAATTTGTAGTTCTCGAGTTAGTATCCAACATTATTTTCAATTATTTTTCAAACTTCGAGATTTTTGATAACCCGATAGTTGTTTTCAAGTTAATATCCAACATTATTTCCCAATGGTATGGTAATCATTTGGTTACAATAGTAAGTTGTAATTTTGTAATTTACATGTCACACTCAAAACTGTTTTAGGAAAAAATTTTAGCCCGGTCTGGTAACAAATATTCCACGTTTCAAATAAATTCTAGATTCCTTAACTTATAAACATATTTTTTTGAATTAACTACCCTGCAGGCAAAAGAACTGGTATGTGACATATCGCATAACGGTCACAAACACAATTGCCCTTTCACACACCAGGTTCATTACTATGAAAACGACCCAGAACTTTAACATGGGGTTGTCATAGGAGGGGACCAATGCCACCGACTTTTGGAGCGAAAATGTGATGGTTGGGTTCTAAAGTGCAGCACAAGAACTGTGTTGCAATTTTAGATTTTCGTGTTCTTGGTTTTTGGTCTTAAAAAAGAAAACACGTGTTCCTGAAAAAATATCACCCCGTCTCAAAATAACAACCAGGTTCTTGAAATGTGAACGAAGTTTTCATCAGAACGATGTTGTCGAAAATAGAAAGGCCGGTGTTATCATCAGAATACATGATCTATTAACAAGAACGATGTTTTAAACAACTGTAAAGAACTGTCATAGAACAAAGCTGCAAATAGACGCCGCAAGCATAAGTACACGATAGCATCGTGGTAGAGACGCCCGTTAAATAGTCAAAGCAACCTGAGCTCGATTCCCAGTGGAGGCAACAACAAAGCAACCTGAATTTTGAACAATATTTTTTTTAGATTAGTGTTAAAATAACACTTATTTTATTTATATGTATAAATAAAAAAAAAATTATATTGACTTCACCGAGAGTCGAACTCACAACCCCTTAAACAACAAATGGTCTTAAAATTACCCCAAAATGTTCTTGGAATGTGCGGAAATGGTTCTCAACTCAACCACGAAATGTTCGTACAATGAAGCCCAAAAGTTCCTAAATCAAGTCCAAACTGTTCATGGAACACAAAACGTGTTCTTGAAAAATCCGTTCTCAAATAAGACCATCGTTCACGAGTTAAATCAAAACGTTACTGACAGACTTTTGTGCACGAATGTTCTCAATTTTGGACTTGTTTAGTTCGTTTTAGAACGATTTTTTCTCTGGGTGTACTGGAATGACTTTGAGTAATGCAGGTGGTGGAAATTCACACCCTCTGCATCACAATAGGTCGTTCTAACAGCGGGTCCGTTAACACTAGTTCAACCGCCCCTTTGGAGGCAATTGTCACCATTTGCCTGAAGGGTAATATTAATAAATAGCTTTCTGGTAAGGAATGATAACAACTCTTTCCAAAATAAATTAGGAAATTAATAAATAATGCTTTTATCATTCATGCATCCATGATTCAGTGCAAAGTAAACACTTTAATACGTGCAAATCTTGAATTGGTAAACAAACCAAAAATGTGAAAATGAAATATATGAATTGCAAATTATGTAAGAAAATTCATTCAGCGCCAAATCGCTTAAATTCAGCATCATAATGCTTTTATTTGTACTTTTCGGTTAAACTGTACATTTTGAAACAGCCAAGTCACGTTCAAGGTCTTAGCAAACTTTTAGAGATGCATTGAAAGCAACTAACGGTATATTTGGAATAGTAATTTTATGACAGTCGTTTTTGGATTAAAAAAAAATTGTGCTTAAAGTATTGCTAATTTACTAGTAATTTTTTCAAGGAGTAGCTCCTGAAGATTTGCAAATATTTCTGTTAAAAAGTAAGTTTATTCAATACACAAAAAATTTAAAAAATATGTTAATATTAAGTCCCCCATAGGGAGAGTTTTTATCTTACTTACTTAAAATAACCATCAGACAGACAATTTTTGCCGTTCAAAACTTTCTTATCAGCAATGGTAAATAGTGCAGCTAGGAATGATCTATGGTATAGCATTCCTAGCATTCCTGCAATGTTGATCACAATATCGCGTAGCCATCGCATTATCAATCATTTTTATTCGCTCCATAGATTTTTTTAAATATTTTCGACTTTTCTTTGACATAAAAAACAAAAATTAAAGAAAATGCAATTTTTGAAGCAGACGAATCGTTCGTCTGAGCTATCATTCGTCATACATAATGAAACCTTTAATGGTGCAAACTTATTACATTTGATGTAAATGTCGCGAAATGGTAAAGTCACTGAGCTGTCAATTTTTGTATGAAATATGGTTTGCGACATAATGGCAAAACCAGCTTTACGTAAAAATCGATAGCAAAAATTCGGAAATTTTTGGGTTCATTTCGGTATTTTTAGCGATAATTTCTGAATTTTTTTGTGATCATTTCTGTATGGTTTTCGGGATCATTTCTGGACTTAGTTGGGATCATTTCGGGACTATTTTGGGACCATTTCTAGACTTTTTTGGTATAATTTCAGTACTTTTTCCGGATATGTTTGGGATCATTTCGGAATGGTTTTCGGGACTATTTTGAGACCATTTCGGAACTATTTTAGGATCATTTCTGGACTTTTTTGGGATCATTTTGCGACTTTTTTGGGATAATTTCCGTACTTTTTCGGGATAAGTTTGGGATCATTTCGAGATTTTTTTGGGATCATTTTATCAAGATTTTGGGAATTTTTCGGGACCGTTTGGAGAAAGTAACACGGAAATGGTTCCTAAAAATTCCATAAAAGATCTAAAAAAAGTTAGGGAATGATCCCGAAAAAGCCCGCACCATATCCCAAAAAGGTAGTGAAATTATGCCAAAAAAGTCCCGAAATGGACCCGAAATAGTTCCGAAAACCATCCGGAAATGATCCCAAAAAAGTATAGAAATGCTCGCGAAACAGTCCCGAAAACCATTCCGAAATGGTGCCGAAAAAACTCCAAAAAAATCCCAGAAATGTCCAGAATGGTCCCGAAACATATCCCGAAATGGTACTGAAAAAGTCCAAAAATTATCAAAAAAAAAAAATTGAGAAATTATCCCGAAAAGTTCCGAAATGATCTCAAAAAAGTCCTCAAATGAAACGAAAAATGCCAAGCCATGCTTTTGAGAAATGACAAGCTGGCCGAGTATGCTTTGTCAATAAGCCAGGAATACTATTAGTAATTTTTCAATTACCAAAAAGAGGAAGAATTTTTATCCAGCCTAATGTACATAGTAAAGTTTTCTATTCTTCTCCACTCAAGCTGTTCAATCTTCACGTGCTTGTCACCCTTGAAGATGGCTATAAAAAACTGCAGCAGCATTATTGCATCTAAGCAATCTCATTTTTACTGCTGCTTTGACAGCGAAATTTTTTATAGGTTGCACATAGAAAATAGAAAAAATAACCAAAATACATCGTGGCCAAGTATTATGGCTTATTTACAAACAAAACAAAAAAACGATGTACATCAAAGTCTTATAAAACCAACGCACTCTTGATAAGGCGATCGAGTGTATGGCATTTTATTACCGATTTTCTATTTTAAAGTGAAAATGAATAAAGTAGCAACAGCTGCAGCAACGTTTCAGATGACCCTATAAACTGGCAAAAACATTTTGATTGACATAGAACAGCACGCATGTCGTTACTGTATTGACAATTGTAATAAAGTTTTGGGATGCTATTTCTTGAAGAAGTTTAGATTTCTTGAAACAAGCTTAAAAAGCGAAACTAAACAATGAATCCCTAAA
This sequence comes from Campiglossa producta, assembly GCA_964058755.1. Classification (NCBI taxonomy): domain Eukaryota; kingdom Metazoa; phylum Arthropoda; class Insecta; order Diptera; family Tephritidae; genus Campiglossa; species Campiglossa producta. The sequence continues at coordinate 43,661,193 of CAXKVI010000002.1, forward strand.
ACGCCAGGACTTTTCAAATGTGTTATTTTTCATTAGATCCTATTTATCATTTATTATTCGTTACTCATCATTCATTATTCCTCCATACATACATTAGGTATTATTCATTATTTCTCATTTGTTCGTTATTAATTTATTTATTATTCTTTATTCATTATACTTTACTCCTCAATTCCTGATTCATAAATTTTCAATAATTTGTATTATTTGTTATTCGTTTCTCTTTATTCGATATTCGTCGTTCATTATTTCTTATTTATTATTAATTCTTCATTATTCCTCACTCTTCACTTTTCACTCTTCGCTCATTATTTTTTCTCCATTATTCATAAGTAAATATTTCTTATTCGTTATCCGTCATTCATTATTAAGTATTTTTGAATAATGAAAAATGTATAATTATTTAGTCATTTGTTATTCATTATTTAATATTATTCATCACGTTTTATTTAATATTTTCATTATTTATTATATATTTTGCCTAAATCATTATTTATTATTTCGTACTTATTATCCTTTATACATTGTTCGAAGCTAGATATTTATTATTCGTTATAAATTATAAATTTTTCGTTACTTATTATTCGTTATTTGTTATTAAGTATTCGTTATTCATTATATTTCATTTTATTTAATTCGTAACTGATTATCGATTATACGTCATTCAGTATTCATTATTCTTCAATCTTGACTGTAAATTCCTAAATCTACACAATTTTATCTCAATTCATAATCCATTAAACAACCAAAGATTAATTTCTCTACAAACCTCAATTAAAATGCCTGCAAAGCACAATTTTCCTCAAACATTTTAACTTGAGTACTTTCGCTCTTGAGTGTGCCAGCTCGCAGTTGACAGCAGTTGAAAGCTCAAGGTAGCCATTTAAAGATTTACTGAATAGAGTACTTCTTAAAGTGGCTGTTAATCCAATACATATACAAATATTTTTCATACGTGTGTATGTGTGTGTGGCCGCCATTGTATGGAAAATATTATGTTAATATGTAATCGAGTTAAATGCCGTTTTGGCTAGTAGTAGGTTCTGTTAGCTATAACGATTGCCTGCCCGTCAAGTTCTATGCTTTGAAGGTTGGTCGTGCTATTTTAAAGTAAAATACATGTATACATAATCTAACAAATACTAGGACGGTAAATACAGGCCATAGCACGATTCTTGTGCTTAATTGCACTCATAACCTAGACATAATGAGGACGTTCAAGTAAAATCCTAAATATAGTAAATTTGTTGCAATCATGTGTTCTCATACATACAGATTAGACTCTTCTTTTTTAAGTATATCGCTGTTATTTATTACAGCTAATACCAGTGGGTTCACCCCATATTTCTATAAAAAATAAGCATTTTAAAATTTTTAAGTGAGTTTAGGTATTATTTAAAACAAGTGGATATACGATATTTTTTGTCATTTTACTTAGAATCATTTTTTGTTATCTCCAGTTCTTTGGAGATGGTAGCGATTACTTTCATATAGCCCCTCACCAAATTTCAGTGGTCTATCCTAAATACTTTCAGAGATATGGAATATGAAAAATTCCATTTGTATGCATTAGCACCGAAAATAATATCAGTCTAGAAATCCAATGGAGAATCACTCTTGCCAACAAGTGTTACTTTGGACTAAGTAAGCAATTGAGAAGTGAAGTCCTCTCTCGACAAACAATGATGATGCTTTATAAGTCTCTCATCATACCAGTCCTGATATACGGTTCAGAATCATGGACAGTGTAAGGAGAAGATCAGATGGCTCTTGGAGTATTTGAGAGAAAAGTTGTCCGGAAGATTTATGGTCCTTCGTGTGATGCCAACGGCGAGTGCCGAAGGAAATTTAACGATGAGCTGTACGAGCTTTATGCAGACCTGACCTGAATGACTGGCGTGCTTTGATACGAAACGAAAACATGAATACAGTTTACCTGAACTTGTCTCACTTGTATAACTAAATCTAGCTCATATGCCGTGTATGACCTATTAAAGTGCATTATTATTGCAAAGTTTCAAGATATACACAATTTTTTTTGCTACAAAAACCTATTGTTACGCAATCTACTAAAACATTTTTGAAAATCCAAGTTCTTTTTGTAGTGAGCACGATATTTCAATATCCTTGTAGGTAAAGGTGTTGTCCTTACATCTTTATATAAGGGCAGCGCAAAATACTAAAATCATTTAATTTTTGAAACCTTAATGTAGTTTTTTGTTAGTCAGTTTAAGCTACTAGGTAAAACTTTAACTAAAAATCGGCACGCGTTACCCTTACCCTAGAATATTAAAAGTCGAAAATGCATCAATATAGAGGATATGCATATCAAAATTAGAATTTTTTGTTCTTACATTTTTGGTACGCTCTAATATCCATGGTATATTTACCTAGATTCATATATGAATATGTTACACGTTTTTGCTTTTAAACACTCACTTAATACGTACATAGCTTACATATAAATATACCTGCTTACGTAAATTTACTGACAGAACGCCTACAGATGCATAACAAAAGTACGACAGTTCAACACTTTAGAAAACCTTACCAGTGCACTAAGGACCAGTAAAGGGTGAGAAATGTTCATTAATCAAAATTTTATCAAAACCGCCTTCAAATTGATAACCGGGAGTTTTAGACTTCAGCTATTTATTGTTTTTTGAAAATTTTTAATAATATTTTTATTTTATGTTTATTTATTTAAAAACAATATTTAGTGTGGAATACATTTTATGTTGAGTTAATTTCTTAAAATTCAGTGTGGTTTAAAAAAAAATTAAAGCTGTAGTTTGTTACTAACATTTTAAGGTAAGCTACGAAACACGACGTATTTTCATTTTAATAATTTTAAATCTGTCAAATATTTTTATAAAGTTTTGCTTATATTGAACTCTATAACAGCCTCGAGTATTATATGCCATTACAAAGCTCTGATACCTGAACGAAATTCTGATACTTTGTTTACTTTTACCTCTGTATATAAAATGTGAACAATAAAATGTTGAAGTAAAAAATATAAATATTTACCGCAAGGCTTATATGAACAGTCATTATATAAATCCCAGTTGAACCTCTTACGAGTTCGTTCATTTGTGTGCGTGTGTGTTTCGTCTATAAATAAAGCTTCAGTTTCCTTACGTTGAAAGTTTTTATCAATTTCCTGGAATTGTGACAGCTTTTTTGTTTACAAGCCACAAGCGGAACAATATCCCTGTTCTCCTTTTTCATACCCAGCGTACTAGTACTAGAACTAGTACAAGGTTATTTTAATTTTGTCCACATAACGATACTACGTAATCGAGATAGATTTAGAGTTTCATATACATATGAAAGTTCTTAGAATGGAAAAAAGTTCTTTAAGGCATGTCCGTCCGTCCGACCGTCTGACCGTCTGTCCGTTCAAAGGGTTGCCACCTATCTATGTGAACGATAACTTGAGTAAAAACTTAGATATTGCATGAAATTTTGTATACAGGTTACTTTCTGGCCTAGGTAGGTGGCTATTGAAAATGGGCGAAATAGGATGATAATCTCGCCCCCTTTTTCGATATCGAAAATTTCGAAAATCAACTTCAACTTTTAAGGGAGGCATTTTTGAAAATTCGACTGGTCGTAACTTTTAAACTGACTACGATAGAACGATGAAATTTGGCGCAATGGATACTAGTATCGTTGGGAGTATACCTGATGAAATTGGATAAAACGCCATCCAACCATGCCCACTTTCGAATTCGAAAATTTCGAAAATCACCTAAATTGACTTAATTCGGTAACGGAAATGGCTAAAATGATATAATTTTATAAGTGAATCCCCCTGGTCTTTATATAATGATTTTTTGATAAATTTTTTAAAGTAGGCGTGGACGAAATCTCTTCCCAACCACGCCCACTTCCCAAATGGGAAATTTCGGAAATCATATGAAAACTACCGAACTTAGACTTCTTTACTTGTTTTGTTTAAAAGTATTCTTCAAGCTATACAGGGTGTTTCGCAATTGCGTACAAATATTTAGCAGTTAGGTATGATTCTTGAAACGAATGAAAGAGCTGTTTTCCTGATGTTTGTTACTGAATGTTGAGGAAAACTTGTTGTGATATATCGTATTTATTACTCAGGCTAAAAAGTTACTTCTGTTACTACTATACCACTTTTAAAAACAAAAATAAAATAAATTAATTCCTTTTGGTAAACAATACATTCTTTCATTTTTTTCAGGTAAGTTACAACAAAACATTCCACAAAAAGCGAAGCAACATAAGTGTTAGGTAAGCGTGATATATTCTTTTGAACCTTAAGAAAAATATTCCCACGACAGCTGGTTGTATATACCGTAATACCTAACTCGATTTTTACCCAAAAAAAGTTTCTAATTTTAGAAGCACTTTGTTTAATTCCTCACGTCTCTCCCTCCCCCCAAAACAAACAAAATCGATAAATTTGTGGCATCGGTGCGCTACTAAATGAACCGAATGTTCTATGATTAAAATTTAAATTTAAGTGAACTTTGAATCGATTCAAAATTAGTTAATATATGCATGAGGCTTTGCTTATAGTTCAGTTTCATTTATTCAGCTTAATACTAATCGTATGATACTGGCCAATTTTTGACTGCGTGCAGTTCCAACATACTGATGGATAGTTTCAAAATTGATTTAAAATTCATAGAGAAAGCAAACGCTATAAGCAATTAAAAATTGTATGTGAATTGGCAATTCCGGGGTTGCCTGCTTTAATCCCGGAATACACCTGAAAATAAAATAAAACAGCATGAAATAAAAAAAAAATTAATAAAATAAAATAACATGAAAAAACTTAACTATATAAAAAAAAATAAAAAAATCAAATTAAAAAAGTGAAATAAAATTCAAAAAAATAAAATTAAAATAAAACTAAAATATAAAAATTAAATTGTATATAAGAAGAAAAAAATGAAAAAAACAAAAAAAAATAAAAACAAAAATAAAATAAAATTAAATAAAATAAAATAAATAAAGTAAAATAAAAACGTTTACCCTCACGTAGCTTAGCAAGGGACGAATTATATGTGCATACATAAGTATTTGTAGGCAATTAACCTAAGTATGTATGTATATACCAAAATGCTTATATTTCTTTCTATGTTTGTTTAAATATTACACTGCATAGTCAAAATTGCTTTCCAAAATTGCGATAGTAGCAAATATGTGTTAATTAACTTTTCAGCTATATTAATTTTAAATGCTTTTAGTTTGAATGTTATAGTTTTATCGATGGAAATTTATTTGGAATTATGGCCGATAAGGGTATTTGTGTTTCTCTTTATTATTACCACCACCTTTATATCAGACCGATTTGCCTTTGCCAGTACAATGTTGGGGTATATACATAAGTAAGTTCGCGATCAACCACGAATTTGAAACTTGAAACATATTTCAAAGAACGGTGGCAATGTATTGATCTATTTATATAGATTTTGATGTTCGATTCTTGAAATTTAAATTAAACACTATCTGTGTGAAATATCTTCAATATAGATTAGCTCAAAGACTTTGAGTCAAAGGAGAGCTTCTTACATCACGACGGAGAAGTTTTTCTTGCTCAACGTCATTTGGAAAAGTCGTATATGCTTTACAGGAAATGAAATTCAGTTAAAGCAGCATACAGGGAGATTCTTTACCCACTACTGTAGAACCAACCTTTTAGGTTTCCCTTTGTGGGTCGGTTAAATCGACTCGTTCTAACTTAACCCTTATGGGTGGCTATTTTTTTTCGCCCTTTCTCATACATTTTGTATGGGGGAAATGGCATTTTTTTTTTTTTTTTCAAAATGAATTTTCTTTTAATTTTTGAAACTTTTTTCAAAATATTTTTACATAATCTAAACGGTGAAGCTTTGGAGCTTCCGAAATGCTAAGCCGTCTTAACGTCTTGGGAACGATTTCGTGGATTTTAGTCGCCTTTTACGACCGGCAAACATACCTCGGGCATATTCTAACCCCCTAACCAGCAGGGTTTAAATAATTGTGTTCATTAGACTCTATTGAAAACAAAAGAAAGTTATCCACTAACTTTGTACTCAATCAGGATTTTGTTCTCTTTTGTGTCTTCTATTCGCGTTTACATTTGCCAATTATTCTTAAACAAAAAAAAAAAACAAATTTGAAACGAAAGGAGTAAAAGAGATAGCAGGAAAAAATAGTTTTGAGGTAGTTGTACTCTCATCCTCTTTCGCCTATGTCACGCAGACTTAAGTTCAACAATTTGCAAATATAAAAAAAAATTCTCGAATAAACAAAATTTGTATAGTCATCTAGGCCTGAGCCTGAAAAAAATTTTGTATCGAAAATGTCCTCCATTGTTGCGGTAATATTTCCTTAGATGTTGTATTAACTTTAAGTTGAGTTAAGGATTTGAAACTGGAAACATAAAATTAACATTTGGTTACAAAACTGCGACTTGATTCAAGTTTTCAGAGTTTATCGCAATTTTTTTATGAATGGTCCAAACTTTTTGATTGAAAAACTTATATAGCGGGTTTATAGAGTTACAGAAGATTTTTAATCCGATGAATACCGGGGTTCGATCGAATTAGCAAATCTGGAGATTTTTCGTTGTTTTTCACTTTTTTAAAAACGATAACTTTGCGAAATCTCAAAACCTATAGCGAATTTTTGATTTTTCTCTTCAGAATCGGAATCTGCACGTTTTTTCACGTAATAAATGGGTATCCGCTTAATATATGTACATACATACATATTTATTTAAAAAGTAACTCAATCGCTTATACAAAAATCATTGCATACAAGTATTGGGTGACGTCACGGCACGTGCCTGTCATGTCATTTTATCTATTTAAATAGACATTAACGTACCTACATACATATTTACTTTGTATACAGGTTAACCATAAAATGATAAAAGTACGTCAACTTTGGTCTAAATTTAGCTCTTTGTGCTCAAGTACTACTACGCCCACTTACAGGTTAATGAGTTTATAATTGAACATGTTTATTAAACAAAAACTGCTACTTACGCTAATACAACTTTATAAATGAATTTCTGATTTATTAATTACAGTCAGGCCTACTCTTAATGACTTTGTTTAGTCTTTATATCTTTAAAGATGATAAAGACGTACTTAACTGTAATTAAAGATAGAAAATAATTATGTACAAAGCATTAAATTAAAGGAGAGTACACGATTAAAAACAAGAAAAGTCGGTGAACCTTTTTTACTTAAATATATTGTGACGAATTTCCAATCGTCCTACTCGCTTCGACCGCTGATTGTTAAATAAAACTAGATACTAAATAAGTTTATTAAAGAAACCAAACTCTGTTACAATTCAACTAGAACTAACTTAAAGCTAGGCATGAATACGTATTTACACAACTTGTTCGTATTCTAGAATATTTTCACAATATAATAGTAGGCCAATCATGTTTGTACAGACTCAATTTGAAATACTCATTTCGAAATACAAAATTCTATTTTCTACTCAAATATAAAAAAATACACCACTTTCCATAGAAATGATTCTAATACATTTAATTTTCGTCACAATATATTTACTTGCAAACAAAATTTAGCTCAGTCCAATATACATTGTTATCTTCTGCGGGTTTGTATCGAAAATCAATAGATCTTATCCAACATAACCAAACCTTCAAATGTAACAAAAGGATATCTAATATTCCGTATTGTTACTGTTACGTTCCATGTTTGGAGTTAATAAGTCTTCAAACTGCTCATCTATCTTTTCTTCATTTTCTCAAGGTATAAGGGTTACAGTTTATTAAATTTATGTGAGTGCCATTACATATGGGCAAATCCAGCGTCACTTACGTTTCACCGTTCGGTCTAAAAATGCATTTTTTAGTGGTAATTTTCAACAGTTCTTAAAATAGAGTTATACAGTTTCAAGTGTATTAGGGCCATATTTACGAATCAGTTTAAACATGCCTTAAAATGATTACATAGTTCCGGAAATTTTGTACTTTAGGTGGTGTCACTTACGTTTCCGCACAGATTTCATTTTTTGAGTTCTTCAAGTTTAGATGTCAAACTCTGCGAATTGCGGAGCAACAGTTGGACAAAATTAGATTTTTTCAAGAGACTCTTTTATTTAGTAAGTACAATGAACCAAAAAAATTATATTGTCAAGCCTACTATCGTTTTTTTTATAATGTATTGGAGGTGATCAGTGTCACTTACGTTTCATGGAGGCGTCACTTACGTTTCAAATCTCGTAAATTCGTTACAGAAATGAGGTTTTATTAGACCTACAATGAGCCACATGGTGTTTCAGTTAAAATTTCTAACAAATATTCCTTATTAAATCACCTATATTAAAAAATGCAGCACCCAACGTACGCAATAATATATTTTTTTTATACTGCATCGAAAGGTGTATATTTTTATCTATCCATCTTTTTAAGCACACATATAATACGTATGTCACTTTCGAAATCTCTTAACCCCAATAGCGCTTATTTTTTCTACTGCTTCTGTATCATATTGGATATTTTCTGTTTTTTGACTTTTGGATCTTCTCACGTTCACTATCCAGCATTATACTATCCCTCCATGTTTTCATTATAGCAGCATAAATACTTTTTTCTACAATTGGCTGCTCGATCGTCAAAAAAAATGCACCTTATTTTTCTTGGCGTCACTTACGTTTCACTTTTTAAATGGCAATAATTATAAAAATGGCTTAAGTTTTAAATTCTAAATGATGCAGATTTGTTTAGAAAGTAAATTTAAAAGAAACTTTAATATATGAGCTTATTTCAAAGGTCGGTTTTGAAATTAAGATAACTTTTATATGTTTTTGCGTCACTTACGTTTCATTTTGCTATTTACATTTTTAGCAAGAAATTATATGTATTACAGCTAAGCACCACATAAAACTTAGCTTCAGTTCATTTATTTAACCCTTCTTACAGCACTCACGGGTATTAATTCTGGTATCTTACTATAAAATTATGGAAGCCATAGAGAAAGAAAAGGGTGCTGTTTTTAACAATTTTTTCGATTTTTTATACCTTAACTCTTTGAAATCAATTTGAACAGGGTTACTAACATTTTTCATATAAAAAGTATATGTTTCTGAGAAGCTCGGTCTATCCTCTTGACAATAGCGGTATTTTGGAAACTCTACAACAAAGCCAATTTTCCTCAATTTCAACTCACTTTTCTAGGATTTGCCCATATGTATAAGCAGCTTTAAAATCGTAAGAAGCACTTTCTTATTTGCTTTTTTTAGCCCGTTAGACGCTTACTATGTATGCACAACTAAAATAATATTTCTTTGACCTCGTGCAACTTTCTGTGAGTATTTTAGTACATAAATATGAGACGGTTCACAAGAAAAGATAAATTGGGATCCGTGATAAAGTAAAAAAAAATAATAAAGTCAAATAAATAAAATAAACAATAAAAAAAAAAAAAATAAAATAAAATAAAATAAAATAAAATAAAATAAAATAAAATAAAATAAGATAAAATAAAAAATTAAAAAAAAAAAAAACTTAAATAAAATAAAGTAAAATAAAATAAAATGAAACGAAATAAATAAAAGTGGGCGGTGCCTCATTTAAAAATATATCCGAAAATCATAATAGAATGACCAGGGGGTTTATCCTACCAAACTATATCATTTTAGCCATTTCCGTTACCGAATTATATCAATTTAGGTGACTTTCGAAGCTTTGATATCGAAAGTGGGCATGGTTGGAAAGCGATTTTTTCCAATTTCATTAGGTATACTCCCAACGATACTAGCATGCATTGTGCCAAATTTCATCGTTCTATCGTAGTCAGTTTAAAAGTTACGACCAGTCGAATTTTCAAAAATGCCTCCCTTAAAAGTGGGCGGGCCACGCCTACTTTATAAAATTTATCAAAAAATCATTATATAATGACCAGGTGGATTCACCTATAAAATTATATCATTTTAGCCATTTCAGCTACCGAGATATGTCAATTTATGTGATTTTCGAAATTTGCGATATCGAAAAAGGGGGCGTGGTTATCATCAGATTTCGCCCATTTATATAAAATTTGATGCAAATATCTCAATTTTTACTCAAGTTATCGTGTACACAGACGGACGGACGGACGGACAGACGGACGGACATGTCTTAATGAACTCCCCTTTTCAACCTAAGAACTTTCATATATGGAACTCTATATCTGTCTCGATTATTTTGTGCCGTTACGTAGGTACTACCGTTATGTGAACAAAATTATAATACCCTTGTACTAGTACTAGTACGCTGGGTATAATAAAATAAAATAAAATGAATTAAAATAAAATATAATAAAATACTACCTTTCTTAGATGGATGAACCTGGCTGATAGTCTTTGTGAGGGTTCTATAAAGAGTTTGGCCTGTCCCTATCCTAGGCTGTTAAGCCAATATTGGCTGAACTATTTGTTTTCCCAATTGCTTGTGGTCTGCCGTACGTGCGCCTTGGTGAGCTCACAGAAGGTCCCCGGACCATAAAATGCTGTTAGAGCACCTTGTTTTGCAAAGAGGTCCGCTATTTCGTTGCCGTCATGATCCAACCTAGCAAAACTTTGTTTTTGGCTCCCAGATAATTAAGGACTGCGACGCACTGCATGGTCACTTTAATCAAAATCCATTAAGGATAATAACTTTGCCCCCAAATTTTCCTAGGATTGTTTGAGCTTATAAGTGAGACCTGATTTAAAGTCTCACACATATAAATTTCATTTGGGCGGTCTATTAAACGTTTGGATGAACACAAACATACGTAAAGCTTTCATCACATGTTGCACTAATGGCGTGCGTCCTTTTTTCTACATCCATATTGTGTGCTCCATTTAGTTTAGGTTATAAAAAGATATGCTTTTAAACACATTGACGCAATATACATGCGCACACGAAGATAAACGTACATTTACTTAAACAAAAAAATATCGAAATGATAGCATTGAATGTTATAAAAATATACGTATACAAAGTATTAGTTGCATGATAAAGATGTGACGTAGTAAAAGTGTGCGATTACCGTTAAACAAGTTTAAGGCATACAACTAGCAAAACATAAAACTTGCAAAATGACAGAAGCAAAACAAATAGCTTCATTCAAAAGGCATGTAGTGCTAATCGCAGGTCATTTCATTATCCAGTCAACACATTGGCCCTGTCCTGCTGGAGCGGTTAATTGAATTATAGTAGCACAACTTTGTTCCAATGTTGTTTTCCTTAGTAGGGGCCGTAGTACGTCCTTTTTTAGTTGCTACTTCTTGAGCGTGATTGACGGGGAAAATTTGTTGTTTGTTAGTCAAGCTTACTAGCTAAAGATAGAATCACATAAGTATGTCGCCAAGGTTAGAAACAATGAACATAAAGAAATACAAAAATAACATCTGTAGTTTAGTAATGGGAGGAGACAAAATATAATCGCCTTTTATCTGTATCGCAATTTAAGCGACTACCAAATTTGGAAGACAAAATGCAATTCTTCCAAGGAGAGGAATAGGCTAAAAATAAATTCGAATTATTAAGGAATAACAAAGGGTCGTGGCACCTCCCATGCAAACCCGATTTACCATAGTTCAATGGTTTATGCTATACGGCTAAAGATAGGAAGATATGAATAACACACCAGAAAAAATGTTCACTTCTCGGCTAAAAAAAATGAATGCTAAATTTTAAACCCATCTAAAGAACTTTACGGTTTAAAATTTTTGTGTCGTTTATTTGTTCATTTATTTTTGAAAACTTTTTCAAGTTATCCTCCCCACAACAATTATGTGTGCGATGTAGCTCAGTGGTAGAGCAGACGGCTATGATGCAGAGAGTCTTAGTTCAAATCCCTGCCAACTAGACAAAAAAAAATAAAAATAAAAACAAGTAAGGAAAGCTGTCTTCGGCTGTGCCGAAGGCTAAATACCTTTCATGAATAAGCGTCACGATTTTCACTGTTTGATCCCCAGTACAGCCTGTGTGAATTTAACTTTAGCTCATACCGAAATTATCGGAGCTATCGATTATATGGGGACGATGTGTTATATTGGTCCAATCTCATTGATTTTTAGCACCGACATTCCACATTCTAAAATAGCAACATTTACGAAATTTCACGTTCCTACCGATATAATTACAGGAGTTATCTACCAAAATCCGTTTATCGGAACAATCGATTGTATGGGGGCTATGTGAAATATTTATCCCATTTCAATGATTTTCAACATCGATATTTTACATATAAAAATAGCGATGCTTCCAAAATTTCGCGTTCCTATGTGTTTAATTACAGGACTTATAGCCCAAAATCCGCTTATCGGAATAATCGATTGTATGGGAGCTATGTGAAATATTTATGCCATCTCAATGATTTTCAACATCGATATTTCGCATATCAAAATAGCGATACTTCCAAAATTTCACGTTCCTACCTATATAATTACAGGAGTTATCTACCAAAATCCGTTTATCGGAACAATCGATTGTATGTGGGCTATGTGAAATATTTATCCAATTTCGATGATTTTCAACATCGATATTTCACATATAAAAATAGCAATACGTCCAAAATTTCACGTTCCTACGTGTTTAATTACAGGAGTTATAGCCCAAAATCCGTTTATCGGAATAATCGATTGTATGGGAGCTATGTGAAATATTTATCCCATCTCTATGAGTTTCAACATCGATATTTCACTTATAAAAATAGCGATGCTTCCAAAATTTCACGTTTCTACGTGTTTAATTACAGGATTTATAGGCCAAAATCCGTTTATCGGAACAATCGATTGTATGGGAGCTATGTGAAATATATATCCCATCTCAATGATTTTCAGCATCGATATTTCACATATAAAAATAGCAACACTTATAAAATTTCACGTTCCTTCGTGTTTAATTACAGGAGTTATAGCCCAAAATCCGTTTATCGGAATAATCGGTTATATGGGAGCTATATGTTATATTGGTCCGATCTTGCTGGTTCCGACAAATGATTCCTATATTGGAAAATGGTGGCCGCATACCAAATTTCAGCCAAATATCTCAAAAACTGAGGGACTAGTTTGCGTTCAAACAGACAGACAGACAGACAGACAGACGGACAGACGGACAGACGGACATGGCTAAATCAACTCATCTCGTCATCCTGATCATTTCGGTATACTTATTGATGGGTCTATCTCTTCTTCTTCTCATATTTACAAACATCGGACCAAAGTTATAATACCATTTCATGGTCATGAAAGGTATAAAAAAAACAGAAAAAGGCAAAAGTGTGAAATTTTGAATGAGCATAACTTTAGAAATAAAAAAATGTATACAGAACTTTAACTAAAATTATTTTGAATCGAAAGGAGTCGATTCTATTTCAACTTTGTTCAAATTCATTAAAATGGTAAATAATATTGAAACGCTTATAAGAAATTTGACTTAGAAATACTACAGGGCATCGTAGCTGATTTGTTAAAAGCAATTGCTTCAACCGTTTCGGTGCAGACACAGTAGTTCTGTGTCCGAAAAGCCATCTGATATGGAGCCTGGTATCCATCGCTGTGTAAATCTTTGTCAATTTTCTCTAAGTATCAAAATTCATAAAATTTCGTAACATCAAAAATTAGTAAAAAAAAGTACAGCAGGTAGAAACAATTTTCGAGCTAAGTCCAATAAGAAACATTCAAAACCCAGACTAAACTACAAAACATCTTCTTTCTGGGTTATCCACCGTAGCGGTCATAAGACAAAGTCTCACATTTTAAAGTTTCAGTAAGAGAAAGCTATACAAAAATTTAACATAAATGAACTACAACACCACGCACTTCAATCACGTCTTCATTTTCATCGCCCACCTATTCAATCTCACATACTTGACAAAAGAGACGAGCTCGTGAAGTTCGCGTGACTTGTAATTAGATTACTTGATGAACACATTAACAGTGATTAAGTGTGTTCACGAGGACAGCCCTCGTACCGCCAATGCAATAATCCAAATAACAGTATGCGATTGCGTGTAATAATAGGGGGATTCATCAAACCTTATAAACACTGCTCTGGATGCTCCGAAGGGGGGCAAAATTTTGAGGTTTGGTTTATTACCACTCGGAAAGAAGTCAAATTTTGTCTTATTGCTGAAATATAGTATTTCATTTCAGACAGGATCGCAAGGGGCTCATATCAAACCTCCTTAAGTCTTTGGGACCAAGCCGCGCACGATCCGCTGCGACCGGTCGCCGCGATCCGGCACATGCCCCGCGCTCCAATCTATATTTAATATAAATTTGATTTAACAAAAATTTTGAAAAAATTTATAAACACAACAATAATTCACGAAATAAGCATAGTTATGTAAAGTTTAGTAAAATATGGAGAAGGCATCATTAACAACTGCTCGGCAAATCGGACAAATTATTTCTGTATTTCCTTCCTCAGCATTCTTTTTCATTTGCTGAAAACAGTCATTGCAAACTTTAAAATGTTTGCATGGAACAAACAAAAGTTGCCGTTCTTGTTCGCAGCATATAATACAAAGGATATAATTTTGTTGAGGTTCGTCTACAGGTACAGTTTCGGATATTTCTTCATCATCACCCGAATCATCACTATCAGAGGTGTGGATTTCATTTAAAAAATCTTTTGAAACCATAGCCGAGTTCGTATTTGAGAATTGAAGCAGAATTTCCTTTATGCAAATTTTTTTTATTTCTTAATTGTTGTAGACGGTCTTTAATAAATTTGTCACGATTTATAAATGCGCTTTTCCTTCTTCTTATTATCAAAGTTAATCCAGTAATGGATTTGTTGTACTCAACACACTTCACTTCATCTAAGCCACAAAGCATGTCCAAAAATTTGTAAAAGTTTCCATGTTTCGCAACTGAGATATTTAATCAGCTATGAAAACTTTCGGCCATATGACTGGACTTATGCTGCAGCGGTAAATCTACATTTTTATACGACAAATGTGCGGTGCGAACACAAAAAAAGTCAGTGATGCGTTGATGCCTTATTGCTCAAACGTGGGAAAAAAATTTGACTTATTTCTCAAAGTGATGCAATAACACAAATTTGTGTTATTTCACATTCATTTGAGCAATAACACAAATTTGGTTTATTGCCGTTTGGGGTATTTCACCCCCCTTGGGTCGAAAATTACTATTTTAATGAGAATTTCGAAATAAAAAGTCTTTGTTTGACAGCAAGTACACAAAAATTTATGAGTAAACTATTTGAGGAATTCCCCTAATAATATTTTGTTAAGCCTAAACAAGAACGTTATCATTAAAGCACCCGTAAACATGCGTTTTAGGAGCTAGCGTAGGCAGTGCTAAAGGTTGTACTGACACGCATAAGAAGAAAGTTATTTCAGTAAACAATGTTAACTGAAGAAATTTAATATTTTTCTCTGCACAGAATTTAAGTCAAGGGTACATTCGAAACCTTGATAAATGTCAAGGTAGATGTTGCCTTTATTGTGTTTTGCTATTTTACTCTCACGTACTGACTCTTATTAATTGAGATGTTACGTATACGCCCTGTTGTTCGCATAGGATATAATAGACAGTTGACGCATAAATGTCAAGAGCATTTTGAAACGGATGTCAAAATATAAAAATAAACCTTCATCAAGCTGATGTCAGTCACTTAAAGTTTGACATTTGAATGTTAGCGTTCACACGATGCTGATTGGATTGGAAATTTTTGTAAGGGCATATCTAGTAGCTTGTAGGGATGTGGTGAATGCGGATTCGCATTGTTGGTTGGTTTGCACTCCGGCGGCAAAAAGGTACTAGTACAGCTAAAATAATATTGACCATCTGTATAACTTTAGTTAAACTAGTGGTAATTTTTAAGTTTTTAGTTGTCTATCAATATTAGTTAAGATTTTTGTTGACTTACATATATCAGCTTTGCTTTAGGGCTGCGAAACTTTGACATAAAAAAAATTTAGCTGCAAGGTCTTTGCATCCTAAATTGTCTAATAAGTAGTTGTAGTCGACCCTATACGATTTAAAAAAAACTTAGGTGGGGAGATTTCTTTTATCATAAAACAAATTTGCAAAACAAAAATAAAAAGATGGGTTTTTCAAAATTTACGCAAATATACATTTTTTCCTCTTTTGAAAACTTTATTTTTTCAGTATTCTGAAGCTTTGGCACATTTGAAAAGAAAAAGTATTAAAAAACTAGTTTCTAATATTAGAAATATTTCAACTTTTAGAAATCGTAAAAATGTATATAAAGATTTTGTTCTGAAGTTTGTGTTTTTTTTTCTCAAAAATATAAATTTTAAAGTTTTTTTGAAGAATTTTAAGTTCGAGATTCAAGGGCGATATTAAATTTTTACGCTTTTAAAATAATGCAATTTTTTTCAAAACTAAGTGGTATTTTCTCAAGTAAACTTTAAAATTTATCTGCAGATAAAAAAATTTAATAAAAACTGTTTTTAAGCTATTGCATAGATTTTATCGCGTGCTTGGCACCTAAATAAAAAAGGTTCGAAAAGGTTCGGTGTTACATAAAATTGGATCTCTATCATAAAGTTAAAGTTAAGGTTAAGGTTAAGGTTAAGGTTAAGGTTAAGGTTAAGGTTAAGGTTAAGGTTAAGGTTAAGGTTAAGGTTAAGGTTAAGGTTAAGGTTAAGGTTAAGGTTAAGGTTAAGGTTAAGGTTAAGGTTAAGGTTAAGGTTAAGGTTAAGGTTAAGGTTAAGGTTAAGGTTAAGGTTAAGGTTAAGGTTAAGGTTAAGGTTAAGGTTAAGGTTAAGGTTAAGGTTAAGGTTAAGGTTAAGGTTAAGGTTAAGGTTAAGGTTAAGGTTAAGGTTAAGGTTAAGGTTAAGGTTAAGGTTAAGGTTAAGGTTAAGGTTAAGGTTAAGGTTAAGGTTAAGGTTAATGTTAAGGCTAAGGTTAAGGTTAAGGTTAAGGTTAAGGTTAAGGTTAAGGTTAAGGTTAAGGTTAAGGTTAAGGTTAAGGTTAAGGTTAAGGTTAAGGTTAAGGTTAAGGTTAAGGTTAAGGTTAAGGTTAAGGTTAAGGTTAAGGTTAAGGTTAAGGTTAAGGTTAAGGTTAAGGTTATGGTTAAGGTTAAGGTTAAGGTTAAGGTTAAGGTTATGGTTAAGGTTAAGGTTAAGGTTAAGGTTAAGGTTATGGTTAAGGTTAAGGTTAAGGTTAAGGTTAAGGTTATGGTTAAGGTTAAGGTTAAGGTTAAGGTTAGGGTTATGGTTAAGGTTAAGGTTAAGGTTAAACAACAATAATTCCCACAGAGCCAAATTTTGGTAGAGAACTTACATAGGTTCGCCGTCAGAAAGAAAACTTCAAAGTGCTCATCATTTCGTGGTCAAAGGTCAACATTTTAAGTTTTTTGGCCTTTTCTCAAAAAACGTTAAGTTTTTTTCGCAAAATTACCTGAGACCAAGTTTTAGACCTGGAAATTCCGCGTCACAATCTTCAAATATTTCAAAAAAAATAGCTGTCACTGCCACAAAAGTGATTTAAGAGCTTTCAAAAAAGCTTTATTTGAAAGCTCATTTCATGCAGTCAACGCTCAAGCGCATAAAATGCCAATTACATTATATTCGATTTTTATTTTGATTTGAGTGATGACCGTCTGTAGACGGTGTTAGTAGCTTAAGGTTTAACTACTGCGTATTTCTATTTCAGTGGCTTAAGGGATAATATCAAAAAATACTAGTCCGGTAAATTTAGTTTATCTTGAATAACAAAAAATTCCGAAAGGGAAAATTTATTTTCTAGAGCTTCACACCAAGGAAGCAAACTGCAAAAGTCCCCATCGATCCCATTTGTGGCAATTAAGTTATGTAGGGACAAAAGACGAGAAAAATCGAAATTTGTTTTTTTTTTTCTCAACGGTTTAATGCTCTGCCTACTATTTCTGCCATGAGAAGCTTTTCAGCAAAAACTCATTTGCTTTGCACGTGCCGTTCGGAGTCGGCAAAAATCTGTAGTTCCCGCCAATTTGTAGGAAAAAAATCAAAAATCGAATGTGTAGTGTTAATCCTGAAAACCGTCGTCGACTTTCATTTTGTCTCCGTCTTTTTTATACCTTTCATGAACATGAAATGGTATTATAACTTTGGCCGATGTTTGTAAATATGAGAAGAAGAAGAGATAGACCCATCAATAAGTATACCGAAATGATCAGGATGACGAGATGAGTTGATTTAGCCATGTCCGTCTGTCCGTCTGTCCGTCTGTCTGTCTGTCTGTTTGAACGCAAACTAGTCCCTCAGTTTTTGAGATATTTGGCTGAAATTTGGTATGCGGCCACCATTTTCCAATATAGGAATCATTTGTCGGAACCAGCAAGATCGGACCAATATAACATATAGCTCCCATACAACCGATTATTCCGATAAACGGATTTTGGGCTATAACTCCTGTAATTAAACACGAAGGAACGTGAAATTTTATAAGTGTTGCTATTTTTATATGTGAAATATCGATGCTGAAACTCATAGAGATGGGATAAATATTTCACATAGCTCCCATACAATCGATTATTCCGATAAACGGATTTTGGGCTATAACTCCTGTAATTAAACACGTAGGAACGTGAAATTTTTATAGTATTGCTATTTTTATATGTGAAATATCGATGTTGAAACTCATAGAGATGGGATAAATATTTCACATAGCTCCCATACAATCGATTATTCCGATAAACGGATTTTGGGCTAAAACTCCTGTAATTAAACACGTAGGAACGTGAAATTTTGGACGTATTGCTATTTTTATATGTGAAATATCGATGTTGAAAATCATCGAGATTGGATAAATATTTCACATAGCCCCCATACAATCGATTGTTCCGATAAACGGATTTTGGTAGATAACTCCTGTAATTATATAGGTAGGAACGTGAAATTTTATAAGTGTTGCTATTTTTATATGCGAAATATCGATGTTGAAAATCATTGAGATGGCATAAATATTTCACATAGCTCCCTGGTTACGAACAATAAAGCGCACTACTTAGCCCTTTTGCTAAGTCATACAAACCGCGATTACTTTCCGTTTAAATAAGAACACTTAGCGTTTATGCTGACTTGTACATTTATTTTACCGACTGCAAATCCTCGACGGTATTTTAAGATGAGCGATATTAAAATGACTAACTTGACTTTCATTTGTAATGTCCAAAAAAGGTGACTATTTACATATTAATTTAAGTACATTGAAAAAATATGTGCAAAGAGAACAATAGAAAATAATAAGCAATGGACTGTTGGTATGATTGACAGCCTAGCGGTATCATCGTTCGATGCTGCTGCCCTTGAACTCAACTCCGTAGGAATGACCATATAAACATGTATGTTTGCTAGTGTATGCTTTGTTAGGTTCTTGCTTGCTGCTGAGATCAACAGCTTAGTAGGCCATGCACTTATTATGTGCATATGTATCACGTTATAATTTGGGAGTGCAGTGGTTCCCAACATATGGCTACATGTCAGTGGTTCCCTATCGTTTTGAAGATGTTGTAATGGGGCCAGCGATTCCCAAACATACCGCCCCCCCTGAACGACTCGTTCAGAAAGGCAATGGCGCCACCTTTGCTATTGGGCGCTTGTACTCTCCTTTGCTGGTTTTGACTGTGACCACACGGACTTTATCATCATCTCCTTTGTGCACTTCGACGATGCGCCCTAAGACCCATTTTGATGGCGGAAGATTAGGTTCTTTTACCACGACCAGTTTGCCGATTTCAAAATTTTCAGTGGACTGTTGCCATTTAGGTCGATGTTGTAAAGAGGTCAAGTATTCGGTGTGCCAGCGTTTCCAGAAGCCCTGAACCATGGCTTGTAAATGACGCCAATGTTGTTTTAGGTTGATATTGGCATTTAAGGCAGATGGTTCTGGGATGCAAGTATACGGCTCGCCAATTAAAAAATGAGCCGGGGTAAGAGGATCGAGCTCAGTATCGGAAATGCTGCCCAGAGGTCGTGAGTTTAAAATAGCTTCGACCTGGCATAGAACCGTGCTGTATTCTTCAAATGTAAGGAGGCTGTCTCCGATTACCCTTCTCAAATGCAGTTTTATAGATCGAACTCCAGATTCCCATAGCCCTCCAAAATGTGGTGCTGAGGGTGGGATAAAATGCCAATTTACGCCGTCGTTTGCCAATGATTGTGCCACCTCTGCCCGATCTTCATGAAATATGGCCAATCGCTGAAGTTCGTTTAGAGCTCGTTTCGCGCCATGAAAAGTTGTACCATTATCGGAATAAAGGTCACTCGGCTTTCCTCTGCGGGTAATAAATCTGCGAAAAGAAGCTAAGAAAGCATCGCTTGTTAAGTCACTCACCAATTCTATGTGTAAGGCTTTGGTTGACAGGCAAACGAATATGGCAAACCACGCTTTGCCAATTTTAGGGTTTCGGGTTTTTGAGTATTTAATGCGTACAGGGCCAGCGTAATCAAGCCCGCAATGTAGGAAACACCGGCTAGGCTGGACTCTTACTGACGGCAGATTACCCATAAGTTGAGTGCTTGTTGCTCTTCTTTGCATAAAACATATTTTGCAACCAAATACGACCTTTCTTGCGAGGTTTCTGCAGCCCAAGATCCAAAATTGTTGGCGAACTAGCGCGAACGTAGCTTCGACCCCTGCGTGCATGTTGATTTCGTGCGTATGTCTTACGAGGAGAAGCGAAATATTAGCATCTTTAGGTAGCAGAATCGGATATTTGACGTTGTAATTAATATCTGCATGTTTTATGCGACCACCAACCCGAAGTACCCCTGACTGGTCTATGAAAGGCGTATAACGAATAAGTATGGATTTTGAATGTAGTTGTTGTGACTTTTGTAATTGACTGATGTCTTTAGAAAATGCGTGCCTCTGCACCATCTTCAAAATGTAGATTTTAGCTTGGTTCAGCTCGTATGTAGTTAGAAATGGCTCACTACAGCGCTCTCGAAGACGGCGTGCATTGTTAACAAATCTGAACAAGCGAGCGACTGTACGAACTAATTTGCACCAAGACGAAAGTTTTGAGCATAGCAACAACAGCGGATTAACAGTTTCGGTGGTACATAATACTATCGCTTTAGGATTTGCTTCTGATAGTACTAATTGATCCAAATAAGTCGTATTAAATTTGTTGTTAGAAGGCCACGATTGTTCAGGGAGGGCCAACCAACTGGGCCCTGACCACCAAAGCGTGTGTTCAATAAGTTCTGTAGGTAAAAGCCCACGAGATGCACAATCAGCTGGGTTATCTTCGGACCGAACATGCCTCCATTGATTTGCAGGAATCACGTCTAATATTTCTGCTGTTCGATTGCTAACAAATGTAGCCCATTTCCTCGGCGGAGCGGAAAGCCAATGCAGGACGATTTCCGAATCCGTCCAACAAAAAATATTGGAAATTTTCAAAGTTAATGACTCTTTGACAAGAGTTATCAAACGCGTGAGTAACAATGCGGCGTTCAGTTCAAGCCTTGGAACTGAAATTGGCTTCAATGGAGCCACACGCGTTTTCGACGCAACCAATCTTGTGACGTAGGTGCCCTCAATATACACGCGACAATAAACGACAGCCGCACAAGCAAGTGTTGACGCGTCTGAAAAGCCAATCAGTTCCACAGGCGACGACGGATATGATATGTATCTCGGTATTTTGAGTTGTTTCAAATGATGGAGCTCCCCCATGTAGTTGCACCACCGTTTGCATAAAGTCTCTGGTAGTGGCTCATCCCAACCAAGGCCATAACACCAGGATTCCTGAAATAAAACTTTATATAGTACAACAATGGGTGCTACCATACCTAATGGATCATAAATCTTCGAGGTTTCGGACAACACCATCCGCTTTGTAGGTTTTGGCTCAATTACAGGGTTACCAATGTTCAAAAGTAGCTGATCACTAGCGGGATTCCAATGAAGACCGAGAATTTTTACGGATGTTTCAGATGTTTGAGATTCAATAGCAATCGGATTATATTCGCAGATTGCTTGTGGTAGTGTTTCTAGCAGAGGCCAACAATTTGAACTCCATTTTCTAAGATTGAAATTTGCTTTTGATAAGAGCTCTATAAGTTCATCTTTTAGAGCAATAAGATCTTCGACGGTGTCGCAACCAGAAGGTATGTCATCTACGTAAGCGTCGTTTTCCAGAACTCGTGAAGCAATCGGATATTCAGACCTATAGTCCTCAGCGATTTGCTTTAAAACGCGAACAGCAAGAAAAGGAGATGGCGCAAGCCCATAAGTAACAGTTAGCAATCGATAATGCTCAAGTTTCGACGTTTTTTCGCTTTTGAGTAGAATGCGTTGGTAATCGGTGTGGTCAGGATGCACCCTAATGCCTCGAAACATTTTCTCAATGTCGGTTGCAAACACATATCGATGCTGACGAAAACGTAGAAATACACCGAATAAATCGCGTTGAATCGGTGGACCAATATGTAACCGATCATTTAATGAGTACCCTGATGCATCTTTGAGCGAACCATCAAAAACTACCCGGCATTTTGTTGTTGAACTATCAGCCTTAATGACAGGATGATGTGCTAAATAAAAACTTTTCGACGTAGGTACATCAATTTGCTGATCTGGAATCAGCTCCATATGCCCCAGGGCTAGATATTCATCTAGAAATGCTGTATATTGCTGTTTTAGCGCAGGCTGTCGTTGTAATTTCGAATTCATACTATTTAAACGTGAAATAGCTTGCGGTAAAGTGTCCTCGATGGGTTTCATATCGGCTTTAAATGGATATTTAACCACATATGTCCCATCCTCGCTTCTTTGAACTGTTGAAGAAAAATATTTTTCTACCGGATCATGATCGGTAATTTTACTTTTCGTGGACTGTAAGTTATCCATTTCTAAAAGTGATCGGACAAGGTAATCTACATCTTCCAACGCATGACTTACTGAAACCTGTATTGGATACTCAGCGTCCGATAAGCACGAACCAGTTATTACCCAACCGAAAGCACTATTTAGAGCCGTTAAAGTTTGATTTTTTAGTTGAATCTTTTCACCCGTTAAAATCTTCCAAAGTTGATCAGAACCAAGAATCATGTCAACTGGACCAGGGTTTCCAAAGGTAGGATCTGCTAACGATAATTGATTGATTTGCTTACGTGTCTGTTCACATAATTTTATTGGATATGATGGTAGTGTCGAAGTCAGCTTTTGAAGAATTAAAGCTTCAACATCAAGATAATTTTCGTTGTTTGTGGACTGTAGTGTAAGAACTACCCGACCGCGAGTATTGCCAACGGCTTTTGATGAGAGCCCCACAATTGGAACACGGGCATGCTTGCGCTTTGTGCCAATCAACTGCACAAAAGCTTCCGTAACAAAAGAAGCTGTCGACCCAGTGTCAATCAGCATTCGACAGTTTACCACTTCACCCCATTTATCCCTTACCCTAGCAAGGACAGTGGGTAAAATTGTTTGCGTTGAGATTTTCATTTCTTCAATAGAATGATTACTCACAATAGGCTGAATTCCAATATTTTTACTTGTTGTTGCATTACCATCATGTTGTCTTTCGACGTTTGGCTTGGCATTGGGTTCAAAATGTAAGAATGTATGATGAGCCGAGTTACAAACACGACATTTGACTGTGCTGAAACACTTATTGAATTGGTGGGAGCTACCTAGGCAATTAAAGCACAACTTCTTATTTTTTACTATGGCTCGTCTTGCATTAACATCAAGCGCTTTGAATTTAGGACAATACGAAAGCGTATGAGCTTCTGTGCATTGCATTGCACAGCGAGTATTATTCTTCCCGTTTGAAGAATTAGAAAAATGTACCACGGCCGACCGCCGACCTGTCGTATGTGTATTAGATTGACATGATTCTAGAGAATCACATCGACGCACTAAAAATTGTAGCAACTCATCAAATGTACGTTCGGTGATGGCATCACTGGATTCTGCCCAATCCTTCTTTGTTTCGTCGTCCACCTTACTCAAAAGTAGATGAATTAACCATGGATCACGTTCATTGGAGTTAAGAGCATTAAGTCCTCGAATGACTTCATCTGCTCCGTCGGTTATTTTACGCAAAGTTTGTGCATTTGCCGCATGACACGTAGGCAGGGACAAAAATGATTGAATAAACGATCGTACAATGAGCGGTTTACGATCATATCGCTGTGTTAAACGATCCCAAGCCTCCAAATAATTTGCATCTGTTAGCGACAAATGCTTCACTAACTGCAAAGCTTCACCAGCTAGGTACGATTTTAGATAATGAAATTTTTGCGTAGAAGTTAAATTATTCTTTATATCTATGGCACCAGTGAATAAATCCCTAAACGAGGGCCAATCCTGGTAACTGCCAGAAAACGTTGGAAGCTGGATTTTAGGCAAGTGAATATTTGATATATTTTGCTTTTCATTCAAACGCTCAAGAAACGCAGCTTGTTGACCAGCCAACTTGTTGATCGAGTCTTCATTTAACGAACTTGGTACTTGTTGAGTTTTGGCTTTCAGCGCAGTAGAAAGTAATGCATGAGCAGTAAAATATTTTTCCTCATAGTCAAGGATATCGTCTACAGGATCTACGAACCCTTCTTGCTCCTCATATTCGTACAACTGCTTACTTAATTCAGTCAGTTCAGCGAAACTTTGTTCTAATTTTTGAATACGATTTGTTAAAAGCTCCACACTTACCGACTCTTCAATATTCTGAGAAACATCAAATGCACGGGATATGCTTGCTTTCGCATAGCCACGCTTTCTATTAATCACATTCATTTTTTTTTTTTTTGAATTTAGAATGTTACGAAAGGAAATTATTCAAATGAAAACGACGTTCGATATGCAAAATTTGAATTCAATCGAAATACTTTCAAATACTATTTTTTGTTAATAGCACCATTCAAAAGATAACTTTTGTAGCACAGTATACTTTTTTGCAACACTTTTATTGCTTTCGCAAATAAATATTTTGTTTTATTTTGCTATTTAATATTTTCACAATTCAAAGAATTTAGCCTTTTCAAATGAAATAATTTTTCTTTTGCGATTTTGAACACTTCTTTTGCAATCAAAGTGTGTATTAGTTTTATTTTGCCTGAATGCAATATGTATTAAGCTTTTTGTTCACAAATTGAAATATTTAGTTTTTATTTCACAAGTTGAATTTTCACAATTCACAATTTAAAGCCTTGAGCTTTTATTTTTGATGTAAAAGATGCAAAGGACTTTTTCCTTTCGCGATATTGTTTAGATTAGTTAGCTATGTTCAAACTTTTCTGACTCCCGCGCGAATCAGATTTTAAGCTATTGCATTTATTGTTCGCACTTTGATTCCCACGTGAATCAATTTTTCAGTTTAAAGAGCCCGGAACCCGCGTGATCCGGCTCGAAGGACCAATAAATTCTGATGGTTACGAACAATAAAGCGCACTACTTAGCCCTTTTGCTAAGTCATACAAACCGCGATTACTTTCCGTTTAAATAAGAACACTTAGCGTTTATGCTGACTTGTACATTTATTTTACCGACGGCAAATCCTCGACGGTATTTTAAGATGAGCGATATTAAAATGACTAACTTGACTTTCATTTGTAATGTCCAAAAAAGGTGACTATTTACATATTAATTTAAGTACATTGAAAAAATATGTGCAAAGAGAACAATAGAAAATAATAAGCAATGGACTGTTGGTATGATTGACAGCCTAGCGGTATCATCGTTCGATGCTGCTGCCCTTGAACTCAACTCCGTAGGAATGACCATATAAACATGTATGTTTGCTAGTGTATGCTTTGTTAGGTTCTTGCTTGCTGCTGAGATCAACAGCTTAGTAGGCCATGCACTTATTATGTGCATATGTATCACGTTATAATTTGGGAGTGCAGTGGTTCCCAACATATGGCTACATGTCAGTGGTTCCCTATCGTTTTGAAGATGTTGTAATGGGGCCAGCGATTCCCAAACACTCCCATACAATCGATTATTCCGATAAGCGGATTTTGGGCTATAAGTCCTGTAATTAAACACATAGGAACGCGAAATTTTGGAAGCATCGCTATTTTTATATGTAAAATATCGATGTTGAAAATCATTGAAATGGGATAAATATTTCACATAGCCCCCATACAATCGATTGTTCCGATAAACGGATTTTTCTAGATAACTCATGTAATTATATCGGTAGGAACGTGAAATTTCGTAAATGTTGCTATTTTAGAATGTGGAATATCGATGTTAAAAATCAATGAGATTGGACCAATATAACACATCGTCCCCATATAATCGATAGCTCCGATAATTTCGGTATGAGCTAAAGTTAAATTCACACAGGCTGTACTGGGGATCAAACAGTGAAAATCGTGACGCTTATTCATGAAAGGTATTTAGCCTTCGGCACAGCCGAAGACAGCTTTCCTTACTTGTTTCATATTTACAACCGGCTCACTCGCTTAGTCTACTCGTCGTGTTTTTTGGTTTTGTTATCGTAGCTGTATTCGAATTCAGCATAATTCCACCCCCCCCCCCCCTCCCTTTCTCCACCGTCCCTTGCCTACTCCTGTCCCGCACTCCCTCCCTTTTAAATAATTGTACCATATTATTTCATTCATTTTATTCTTGCTCTCCATCCTGCTTCTACTCCTCTTCATAAAAGATCTCTAAATCAAATAGAAGATAGCTGGTACGAAAATGCCGATATAAACACTCAGTTGAACTATAAAAGGTCACAAATGTCCCCACACTCTTTACCAACATACAACTGTTTTTTTTTTTAAGCACACTCCACTCTCAGCACTTCCTTCTTTTGATTCAACTACACTCGTCTGTATGTCCTCTTTCGTTTCCGATAGTGCTCTACGAAGCGCGAATTGTTACAGCTGCTGTAATGACTGAGCAAACACTTTGATCTCCTGAGAAAGAAAAACACAGTGCGCACTTATTTAGATGTACATATATTCACTTATGTTCAATTGTTTGTTTCAGTTACCTCATGTGCACCACAACTCGTTTAAGTTTTATTTTCTCAAATGCAAATGTTAATGTGCAAAAGAATTTCTTGTTTTTATGGTCTAGAGATTTAAATGAATCGGTTATTATACCAACTTAAAGTAAGAGATTGAAGGCGAAATGCGTGGAAATAAAAATTGCAAAAAATATGTGGAAACGAAAGGTTATAAGGTTAAAGTTTCCCTTAAGATCATAAATTTTGACTACTTTATGTGCTGTTCATGCTGAGCCTGCATTTTAGCATCTAGCCCAAAATGCAGCATTTTTTCCACACAATTTTTAAGCTAAACGCAACTAAATACTACTTTATTTCTGCATTAGCTTTAGCATCTTCGAAGATACAGTACGAACAAAAATTTCCTTGTATGAAAAAAAAGTGAAAAATGTTGCATACTTTTGGGCGAACCGCTGTTTATATTAGGATATCTTCTCACTAAGCCAGTCAACGTATTTATGCAATAATTATTTCTGTTAAAAGTTGCAATTTTCGAGGTGAAGAGTTTTCAAGTTTGTTTAGAAAGTCGGTTTCTTTACCCACGAACTTACTTTTATAAAAGAAAGGAGCTTATCTGAAAAGGCAAGCATACTTCCACTTGCGATGTAGGAACGCACCTTAAGCATTGCGGCAGCATCAACGCTTCTTCGAAATGTACGACCCAAAATGGAAAATGCTGCTAGGCTAAGAAGAAAAAGTCTAAGGTTATTCAATTAAGTGTGGAAAATAATTTTAGTTTTAAGGGAAAATAATTTTAGTTTACTGTTCATAATCCTTTACAACCTTCATTTTTCAACCGATTTTGATAATTTTTTAACTTTCTCTGATACCATGTACAATGCACTTGCGTGCTAGTTGAAAATCCCACTTTTATTCATACTAATAAATTAAACAAAAATTATTAAAAACTAAAAAATTAATAAAAAATTAGTTAGCTTCGTAAATTTGCACTTTATCATACTAAAATTTAATGGTCTTTAATACTGCGCGCTAATATTATTAAAAAAAAAAAAAATAAAAATATTTTTTGTGAATAACTTTTTCAGTGTATTCAAATTTTTAAATGATATTTTTTTTTTGCTTGGTATTACTCTAACCTTCATTTTGAAAAAGTTTTTAAAAAAAAAAAACTTCGCTAACTGAAATAGCATAATATCGTTTTTGCAAAATTTGCCGTTTTCCCGCACTTTGCACTGAAGAAAAAAAATGTAAATAAACTGAAATTCAAAAATTGGGCTCAGCTTTGCTCTTGCAAATCTCAAAATCTTTCATTTAAAAAAAGAAATTATTAAAATCGGATTAAAAATGAAGGCTGTAGAGGATTATAAACAGTAAACTTCAGTTATTTCCCACTGTGCGTCGTCACTCAGGTTACAGATTACAGTTATGACCGCCCCATAAGCTCGTAGTATGACTTATTGGAAATGATACATAATGTATTTTTTGGGATTTATCCCAAAAAAATATACTAAACTCAATATTTAAAGAAAGGCTTTTTTATGTCACAAAAACTCTTTAGGGAATACGGAAATACAAAATTCTCTTCTTTGAAGTTCGAAATGGAAGCCCACATAAGCCAAATAAAAGCAACAAAGTAGATGATAAGAAACGAGAAAGGAAACATGGAAAGGGTGGTTTTAATTTAACTAGTATCATTTGTGATTTCCATCCGCCCAATAGGGGGTCGTGGGGTCGCTAGCCCCGCCCCCCGTTAATTATCACATTGCTGGTATTATCACCATTAAAAATACGACTGAGAAGAGGCAAGAAAAACATATACGCATAGCCATAACGATTAACGAAATCGTTACCCCTTCCGTACCCATTAGAGTATCCGTAGCCACAATATTTACGTAACGGAACTCACAAACATATACTTAAGCATAGTCAAAATAATTTCCACTGACTTATCTGAAGTTGTACCAACGGTGCCATACACCTAAAGCGAATTATTCATAGCAGTATCCGTAGCTGTAAGTGTAGTCGTGATTGTAACTGTATAGGGACAGAGACGCGCGGTAACGGTTACGGCCGCGGCTACGGTTCTGATATATATTGAATATTTTTAAATAACAAATACTTGTATGTTTTATATGTTACTAGGGTGGGTAAAAAAAAAACTATTTTCTTTTTTTTTTTATTGGCATATAGAAAATAGAATTCCTGGTCAAAAATGAAATATAATGACCAAATATGTTATAAGCTTCTATGAAAACCAATATATGTATATCACACTACCTAAAGAAAAGAAAACTAACTTCTTCCCCGGTATTTGCAAGAAATTGAGCGCTCTATAAAAAGGGCTGACATATGTACTTTTTTTAATGTAAACCTTACGAAGTTATTCAAAGTTGAAAAGAAAATATTATATTTTTTATTCTTTTTTCCGGCAATATATCGTCGGTACAATGCCAAAGACACGAATGTGCAATTTTGCCCATTTCCAGTTATGTGCACCTGTATGTTCAATTTTGTTCAGAGTATTCAATGCCAAAAGCGCGAACAGGCATGCTTATCCCCTCCCTCCCTCCCAGGCCGAACGCATTCCCCGAAAGTGTCGGTTGTAAAATTGCCGCAATACCGAAAGCACGAATGGGCTTTTGCCGTTGCAAATTATTTTACCATGATCAAAACAGCTAAACATCTGGTTGAATGAAACCATATTCTAAGCTGTCCAGCTGTAGAATCGCATTACTGTCGGAGATCCAGCAAGAAGAGGTACCTTGACTCATCACTGAACATATCAATAATGTACAGGATGTACAAAGAGTTGTGCAGCACTAAAAATGTCCAAATTGTTTCATTTGAAAAGTATCGCCAGATATTCTCAGAATACAACTTAGGCTTCTTTAAGCCAAAGAAAGACCAATGTAAGAAATGTTTGGAATACGAAAATATGTCCGAAGAAGAGAAAAAGGCAGGAGAGGAAGCGTATCAAAAACATCTTCATAGGAAAAATGAAGCTAGAGAAGCCCGCGATGAGGACAAGTTGATATCAAAAGAGAATCCTAAGGTTTTGGCTTTCAATTTCGATTTGCAGGCAGTCTTAACAACGCCCAAAGGATCTGCGGGACAAATATTTTATTTAAGGAAACTAGCTGTGTATAATTTCACCATTTATAATTTAGCAAACCAAAATGTCATGTGCTATCTTTGGGACGAAACAAATGGAAAAAGAGGGGCTAATGAAATCGCGCCCTGTGTATATGATTTTATTATGAGCCATTCTGAGATCGAGGCGGTCCGTATGATGTCTGACGGCTGTGGAGGACAGCAGAAAAATTCAATATTTGCAACTATGTGTCTCCAACTTCTTAAGGATCATCCATTATTGAATTCAATTGATCATCAGTTTTTCGAGACAGGGCACACCGAAATGGAGTGCGACTCCATCCACTCGAAAATAGAGAAAAAATCGAAATATGTACCCGTTTATACCCCAGAGGGGTGGTCGCAACTTATAAGAGATGCACGTATTAGACCACGCCCTTTTGCTGTAAAGTCTTTGACGTTTGATGATTTCTTAGATTTTAAAGGATTTTCAAATAATAATTCTTTCAATATGAACAATATTCCCTGGAGAAAACTCTGCTGTCTTCGGTATATTAAAGAAAATAATTCCGTGAAAGTTCTGTACAAATTAGATTTTGCTGATGTGTTTATTGAAGTAGACAGCATCGCGAGGTCGCCCAAAACAAGCCGATTTAAAGAATGCCTATCAAAATGCCCTGCCCATCAGTGAGGCAAAATGGAAAGACCTTGATAAAATGTGTAAGGATCTTACAATACCAAAAGCGTACCATGATTTTTACCGTTCCCAAAAAACAAATCACATGGTGAGGGACGCTTTACCGGAACCAGACATTGGTGAAGAGTCAGACGAAGACTAAGCGTAAATGCCTTACCCATTTTTTTTTCTAGAGAAATGTGTTTTTTTTTTTAGTTTCGTTCAGTCTGCAACTGAAAAAGACTAAACCATGCTATTCTATATAAGTTTTGTATCTGTAGAGGAGTTAAATGTTTATTCTGTTCAGTTTTTCAAAACGTTGTGTTATGTTTCAATAAAAATGTAAATAACTTTCTTAATATTGTGAGTTTATTTGTTTTAACGAAATATTATATATGCCAAATTTTGCAAAGCCAAAATAACGAATGTGC
Source organism: Campiglossa producta (assembly GCA_964058755.1). Taxonomy (NCBI): domain Eukaryota; kingdom Metazoa; phylum Arthropoda; class Insecta; order Diptera; family Tephritidae; genus Campiglossa; species Campiglossa producta. The sequence continues at coordinate 43,692,289 of CAXKVI010000002.1, forward strand.
ATTTTTTTGCAAAAAAATAAAAAAATTTGCATTTTTCAATTAACATTGCTTAGTGGTTTACAAAAGTAAAGCTTCCAATACTGGTTGAAACATACAAAATTAAATCTCTATTTTTAACAATGTCTTCAAGGTTTGAAACGCGTTTTTCTCAAAACATAAAAAAAGCACATTCGTGGCTTTGGCACTGGACCGACGATATAATTGAGTACTTTTTGAGATCTCTCCAGGGGAAGGTAGAGAGAAAAATAGTGAAAATTTGTAAGGTTAAACCAGTTTAAAAATATTGTGGTTGATATGTAAGTATTTCGAGTACTGGTGAGCATCCCTGTTTTAGATTTGAACGAATCCGATATTACCCCATATCTCTAGTTTCCTGGCCCTGCTTGCTTCCATCGCTCCGAGTCTCCATTTTCAATGTTTGTCTGTTTCCGTTCTCAAATCGTAAATATAAATTCAACAATCTGCAAATATTTGGCTACAAAATACAATTTACAAAAATAAGAAAAAAGTTACAATACATTAGACTGTTCCAAAAATGTATGGACAAAAATAAAGGATCGAAAGTTGATATGCATACCCTCTATATCGGTGCGTTTTAGCCTAAATAACATGCGTACGATGTTTTATTCTGCTATAGGATAACGGCAACCCGTGTCCTGTGCATCCTTAAATATTTGTATACACATTTTCAGAACTTTTATTACAATAAAATTTTTAAAACACAGAGTTTTGAAACATTTTAAGGATAATAGTTTTTAGGGACATTACTTCCATGTTCTTGAAGGATAATTGAAAAAAAAAGTTATATTTAACCTATATATGTATCAATTATCCTTTAAAGTAGTAACCACATATACACATTTTGTTGAAATTTTTCGGGAGGCGCTACAATCTTTAATCCTTTAAAGGATATTCTGAGCTATGGTACAGAAAACAATACCGATTTACTAATTCCGAAGTCCCTAATTAAATTATAAAGACGCAGTGGAATGTAGTACTATTTTATTGATAAAACTTTGCCAGGATAGTTTCTGATGCATAATGGTCAAAAATAGGGGGTATGAGTTTAAATAAAATAACTTTGTAATTTGGGACAGTCCAGTATACATGCACATATGCACAGAAAATCATATTTCATTTGATTACAATGCTGCATAGCAAACTGTAGTGAATCTCTGCCAAACCAATATTTTCTGGATTAATATTTTTTTGCTACAGTCAACCTTCAAATATGGCCGTGAGTTGTGGAATTTTTTTTTGTGCATGTCGATTGTTTCAAAGCTTGATTTCAAGCATCAGAGAAATATTCCCTGCTGGTGGTGCTTGGCTTTGGATTTGTGAGCATTCGATAATGGTAGTAGACTTTTGTATATGTATTTACGAAACCCCCTGCTGAGTATTTTCATTGTTTTGTTTGAAGGAAAACCAAAAAATTGATATTCAAACTTATCAGACCTTGAGTGATATGGAGACCACAGTTAATTGCAATGAAAATCTCATTTAATTGCATATAATATTTTTATTATTATTTTTATATTAAATATTCGTATTAATAATATTGGCCCGTAATAATAGTCGTTGCTTAATACGCGTATTAGTTAATATCTTGACTAAACTTAAAAAGACATTTCAAATTTTGGTCAATCATATGATACATTTACACTGCACCAAATGCGTCGCTTTTGGCGAAGTTATTTCGAGAATGTTTGTCCGCAGAATGAATTTAGAAGAATATATAATTTAATTTTACCTGATTTGGTGATTAAATTCAATCTGCGGATGAACGGTCTCGAAAAAACTTGGCCAAAAGTGACGCATTTGGTGCCGTGTAAATGTAGCTATAGTCATGCTAAACAAGTATGTTAGCTAAAAGAAAATGTAACAGGGACACCTTATGAAAAAAAGAATTGTAACAGGGAAAAGAAATTAAGTTGGTTGGTGGTATGAATATATATATTTTTTTTTTACTTTTCGCAAGATCGCCCTGTGCCAACTAACATAGCATATCTGTGTCACAAGCCATAGCACATCTGTGCTAATAACCGACAGAGGGCAAACTCATGTACTGTCACCCACACAACCATAGACACACACCGCTATATTAAAATGTTAAAAAGACATTTTCTTTATTTTAACATTAAGGGCGTATTTCTCAACTAGCCGTCAACTTAACGCTCACTTTAAATTTTATCGGTCAGTTCATCCTCATGTTAAATAAAGGGCAAATTACCTGGCTGTTAAACTGACAGTGAATTGACAGTGAACTTTGACGTTAACGGGCAGTCGAGTAATCTGCATATTAGACATAACAGACATAGAACGATGTTTATGTTAAAATAATGTTAAAGTAGATTAAACTCTATTTTAATTCGACTATGACATAGTCTGTAAATTTGTTGACTCTTAAAAAAAGTATATTATTATACAACATTATCTCCTCTTCTATATCTATACTATATATCGCCGTGCCATAGGAAAACATACACTAAAGATTTGTGTTTGACGAAAACTAACAATTTCATTTTTTCTTCGAAGAAAATTTACTAGCCAAAATGTTAGTTTTCGTTAGACACACATTGCTAATGTTTTTTTTTCGTCAGACACAAAACAGTGCAAGTTTAAACTTCAGTGCGAGTTTAGACTTAGCTTAAACGGCCAATTAAAAAAAAAAAAAATAATAATGGCGGCGATATACCAACAGGTTATCATATCCTCCAACGAGATTTTTAGCCGAGCTTCTCTTTCCAACTTGTGGTGTGTTGCTTTTTAGTTTTCCTATAAGTTGGCGGGACCTACAGTTTTTTGCCGACTCCGAACGGCACTTGCAAAGCAAATTAATTCTTTGCTGAGAAGCTTCTCATGGCAGAAATACACCCGGAGAGTTTGCCAAACTACCGAACTATCGAACCGCCACGACTTGATGTAGAAGGCCGAACACTTAACCGGTACACCACGGCGGTCGCCAACGGCCAATTTATTTGAGATAAAATCTAGTCAACTTTGTCTGTGGTTTAAACTTGCACTGAAAAACCGGGACTTAGTCATCTTACGGAATTTGAAAAGTGATAGTTTTCGTAAAAAAATTGAAAAGTGTTAGTTTTTGTATCGCACGTAGAAATTTTGTAAAAGGTAAACAGCCGATCCACTGACCCGATTTTTTTCATTCAAATTTTTAAATATCATAATCCGGCCACAATAGGAAACAAGACACTTTTTTTAAGTAAAACCCTGCCAGACATAAATTACCGCACCCATCAGTTTTTTCATGTTACCTTTCAGAACGTGATGGTAGGGACAGGGATAGGGATGGGGGTAGATTTAGGGATCGATGTAGAGAAACATGCGGGGAAGTAAATTCGCGACAGGACAAAGTCTGCCGGGTTAGCTAGTAGGTAAATAAATTTAGTCCAAAGTTTAACAATTTTGATTTAAAAAGACTCTGTACTGTACGCATATACATTTCCTTTTCTTTAGGTCGAACATAGATTAAAAAATAAATTTAAAAATAATGCGAATTTGTTCACAAGTTTGCTTTCTGGTGAACAAATCGCCAATATCGTTCAATCTCGCAGTCAAACCAACACACACACCTAAGTATATATTGACTGCATTGTTATGTATCTTCTTTTACAAAGCAAATTTAAAACGAACCGGTTTTCCTCTTTAAACATGAAAGGGTAAATCATATTCCCTACAGACACACGAATAACCTTGGCATGCCATGATGAAGGTTAATGCCAAGAGCAACGTTAAAAATTTGAAAAAAAAGAATGCAAACAATGGTAATACCCTAAGGCATTTAGAGGGTTAAACATTTGAAGCACTAAAAGTGCCGCAATTTCCTACCGATTAATGTATAAACAAAAGAGGAAAAAGCATACATTTTGCTGAAGTAGCACATTGCTTTGGCTAAGGCTGTGCGCTTAAACAAGCGCATTTTTTCGTTTGTTTGTTTAAATATCACTCATACGCAACGTCGTACAGTGACCGCCTGTGAATAAAGTGGTTGCTGGTGTTGTGCCCCTGCGATAGCGCGAATTTTTTGTTAAGTGCACTGTTTGTGTGCTTGGAAATTTTGGTGCTTCCATCAAAGTTTTGTGACAAAGTTTTATGGATTTTTTGATACTTCTTGTTTTTTTTCTGCAGATATAAGTTTTATGAGCTATTTGAGGGCATTTCCATGCAAATATAGATTAAAAGAAGCCCAAAGTGTATTTGTAAGGAAGATGAGTCAAAATTGTTTTAAGAAATAAGAAGATATAATTTTTAATAAAAGAATTTCGCTTAGTCGCTTAAAACAAGTAAATAAAATACTAAAAGAGAATAAAATAAAATTAAATTAAACTAAAAAAATAAAATAAAATAAAACAAAATAGAATAAAATAAAATAAATTAATATAAAATAAAAGTCCTTGAAGAGATGTAACTCCAGTATCATCGAAACATATGTCGGCTTGTCTGGTTCCTGCAGCGCGTAGGTAAATTTTTCTCAAAAACACATTTTCATAAAATAAAATAAAATAAAATAAAATAAAATAAAATAAAATAAAATAAAATAAATAAAAATAAAATAAAATAAAATAAAATAAAATAAAATAAAATAAAATAAAATAAAATAAAATAAAATAAAATAAAATAAAATAAAATAAAATAAAATAAAATAAAATAAAATAAAATAAAATAAAATAAAATAAAATAAAATAAAATAAAATAAAATAAAATCAAATAAATAAAAATAAAATAAAATAAAATAAAGTAAAATAAAATAAAATAAAATTAAATTAAATTAAATAAAAATAAATAAAATAAATAGATTCAGCTAACAAACTTTTCAACGGCAACTCTGCTTCTCAAATCCATTGCGCGTGGAGTCCATACATTTGTTTTTAGTAACTTTATATCTATTGCGAATGCAGCATATATGACACTAGCGAAAACTTGTACGCACAATCTTTTAAGCAACCATGCCATTGGACCTTTTAAACAGCTGGCATTGCCACACATCAAACAGTGGTATTTCCGGCACTGCACTATTGTGGTCTGGCTTATAGAACTCGCTTGGTTGCAGCATATCTATCTCTCTCTTGTGTGGCTTAAACCGTTTGCTCCAAAACGATATATCCTGCGCCGTTTATTATATTCATACTTCGTGCTTTATATGCTTAGGTAATTCGGTGGTTGGATATTTGTATGGTATGCGGTTTCAGCTGGATTATTGTGCGCTGGCTGTTGAAGCCAGTCAGTCAATATGTTGCATTTTTATTGCTTTTGTCCTTTGTATCTATTTGAAGTGGAGCCAGCAGTAGGGGCAAAGTCAGGGCCATAAGGAAGCGGTATTTTCATTTTAGTTATTACGAAAGTACTGGGCATGTGGTTAACTGGATTTGCACGATTCTTTCATAGCAGTTAACACACACACATTCACACTACAATATATGACAGTAACACACACTGAAGAATTAAAATTTAAATTATTTAAAGCATAAGCTGTTCCTGTGAAAAATATTCGCTTCGAAGCATTTCCATTGCAGCCATCTTTATTTCCACTGCTAAACGTTTTGCCTTTTCCGTACTATGAATTATTAGTTTGGTTGAATCAGCAGCACCGACTCGTTTGCCTTCTGCGCATATGTCCCCTTAACTAACGGATGAGAACAATTATCCACAATTTTTGTTGTTGGACTTTTTTTTAATTTTGTTTTTGTTGCAAAAGCTGATAACAAAATAAAACAGCACAAACACATAAAAGTAATAACACAAATAAATTGGTCTGTGGAAGTGTGCTGTTGTGTGTGTGTGCTTGGTTGCGTCTGTGTGGCGTGCGGCCATGGCTTTCGAGTAATCCATTTATGTGCTGCTGACTTTGTGTGCCCTACTCAGCAAGTGAGTGTTGATGTTCTGTAAATATTGTTTCGCAAATTTATGAATAATTAATTCGTACTTCTTCTCAAATAGCATTTCTCGTTTGTATTTAAGCAGGAAAGGTGAGTCGCATATAAAAGTTGCTGTTATAACTTTAGGTATATTCTTTAGGACAAGCTTAGTTTAATTGAAATAAAACAATTATATTGCAGGATATCAAATTAAAGTTTGGCTTACACAAAACTCTGCTTACTAATTGAACGAAGAAAAGACAAAAGAAGATAATAAGAGGGATGGAATGCAAAAAGGCCCCAACCAAAAACTTGCTTTAAATCAGACTTGAACGTATTGAATAACGAGTAAAAGTTGAGAAAATGGCTGACGATATTACGGAAATTATGCAACGGAAATAGAAATTGTAGCCGTCTTTCAGGCGTATGTTGGAGACTTTTCGGCGTAGTCGATTTTCACCACGTTGTTTAGCTGTGCAAATCAAATAGGAAGTGAAATTCTAGGGTCTAGCTAACGTTGCACAAATTATAATAGTTAGACCGAGCGAAATTCATGGCGGCTTACAGGGCTGCCACCTATCCCAACTTTTTATGGATATCAAATGAAAGGTATTTTCGACCGTATTCCAAATAAGATAATTTTAGAAGCGTTGCCACTTAGGATTGCCACCTAACCGCACTTTATTTATTTTTTCGGATATCTCGGGAAATGTTGGACCGATTTGGATAAAATTTGGCATTTAGACAATTTGATTCATTCTTAAATTATATACGTGGGTGTTGCCAGGGTTGTCACCTATCCCCATTTTTTTTTTTTAAATAGAGCTAGATACGCCAATATGGGTATAAAATGAAAGGTATTTTCGGCCGTATTTCAAATATGATAATTTCACGCAGGGTTTCCACTTAGGATTGCCACCTAACAGCAATTTACAACCCCTTTTGCAACTCTCCATCCTATCTTTCTTCGCCTTAACTTTATCTCCCCCTCCCCCCCCGCCTTTTCTCCTCATACCCAATCGTATCGACCCCTGCTAATTTAGGCACAATTCTATCAACGTACAGAATTTGAAGAAAAAGGCACCAATTATAAGATATTTTCGAATTGATAGGTTTCCTGGTCCACTTCCCGGAAGTAAAAAATTGTGAATCTGAACCATTCTCGAATACACCTTATTCATATTTCGTTATTTCTGAACTTAAAAAGTTAACTTCTTTCACACGAGCTGGCTTTACGCGGTGTTCTTCCATCTCAGTCGACCTGCCTGCCTTCCCGTGCTTCCGAATTCGATTGACCAGATGCTGCTTTATTCATTCGTATGGTACGAACCATCCTTTGGTACCTTCAAGCTTTAATTCGCTGTACTAAACTTATATCTGCGAAAAGCTCGTACCTCTCGTAGTTAAATTTCCTTCGATACTTGTCACTATCGTCAGGAGAACTTTTCCCAGAGTACTTAACCCTGCTTTCATAATGTTATTTTTTACCTCTTAACATATATACATAACACGTTATAACGACACGTCTGGTAGGCTTATAATTTAAGGGACATAGTAGTATTAAAATGAAAATCAACAACAGCGTTGTCTGCGATGAGAATACTTTTTTATTCTGATTCATTAAAATATTTTACATGAATTATATACAAAATCTAAATCTATGTTCTTATGCTAATAATACATATGTTTGTGTGAAGGGACTTCTTATCTTCAGTTGGTCCCATTTGCTTTCTATTTTGGAGATAGATATATTTACAATCTGTGTCAATAAATGTAGCAAACTATTGATTTAAAATTATTTTACATATGTATCTGAGTTGTATGACGTGTTGTATGACATGTTCTTATCAAAAATGTTTAAGTGCATTTATTGAAACATATATTTGTGGAATAGTTTTAGTGTGCTGATTTGAACTGTGGGAAAGGCTAGAGACCATCTGTGATCTTATCTTGTATGTATGTATGTATGTACATACGTGTGTGTGTATGTAGTTTGGCATGTTAAAGTACATTAGTATTTGAACATCCTTTGTATTAAAGAGCACACAACTTCCGGACATTATAGGTGCATGTCCTCATTTTCCCTATTTACGTTTTACTGATTTATCAACAGTTAATAGAGTTTTCCTACAAAGGATTCTTTGACGTTGTTTTAGGAAGAGCGTAAGAAACCCAGCGCCTAAAAGATATAGCGATGCGCTTGCTCCAAGATAGATACACCCTTGCAGCCGCACCTCCTGGTGAATCGACGTTGCGAAAAGACCTAGCTAAGTGTGTCAGAGTTCTCTCTCTTTCGGGCACGCTTGAGTAGAACACCATCCATGGAACTGCTTATCCAGCGATCCAAGCATTAATACAAACTGGAAATACAAGACAATGAAATTCGCCACAGTTTTATGACCTTTTTGTCGGGCGTTGACTCTCTGTCTAATTTATACTCCATTGTACTGACTCCGGAATTAGGCCTTGAATCTGTCAGTGCCTAGGACGAGTAACATTTAATAATTCAATTTTCTAGAGTTGCATCTCTTGAATGGAATTGAAAAACCGAGACTTTGAAGAGCTTCTCAATGGTCAACCTATGGATATGACGCATTTCAACTCTCAATGCCAGTTGCGGTAAAGAATACTGCTAACTTCGAATTTCTTTTAAAGACGAGAGCAAGGCGCGAATGATCGAGAGGACAAACAAATCGTTCCGGCGACATTAAAGAGAATAAACGAAAGATCTAGCGCCGCAGTGCTCTCTTTTATTCTGGCAAAGTCCCAAATGCTTCAGCTAATACATCTGGATTGCACACGCAATTCTTCATCGTTGTGCCGGTTGACATTTGTTGTATCCCGTCAACACGTTTTCGAATCAGCCTAAATAAGTGTGATTTCGCATTGCATTAGCATTTGCAAAAGATTCCTTACATTCCTATTGCAAAACTATATTACAGGTGTTATGCTCCCAGGATGCACATTTTGCAAATTTTTCACAAATGATTTTAAATAGAACTGCACTCCGATTGGCTTCTCCCGCAAGGCATCGAACCGCATTTGTAGAAACACCGCTTTCAACTCAAATTATGTGCAACTATCTGGATATGCGGCTATGCGTTGTCATTGTTCAAGTTATCCTTTCATCATAGTTACAATTTCATTTCAGACGATCTAAAAAAATTAGGCTCCAATTTAAAGCCGAAAAATTTAAGGCCCTCCAGCTTGAATTGTGATTGACAATTTTATGGAGCATATTTTATATATTTATCTTAACTTAGAGAGTACATGTAGCACTAAGGAACTGTAAAAAAGTATCGAGTTTTTATTTTTAATTTTAATAATCTTGACATCAAGAGACGAACCGACGACTTTTCGCATATGAGCCTAGCACTGTACAAAGTTTATATTATAAAATTTGCTGTGGCGGTATATGCACATGCATACTCATCCAGTCAAATGTATATGTAAAACCACTTCTACATAAATAAGCGCTCTCGTTCACAAACACTTTGGTTTGGCTGCCGCAAAATTAACAAACAAAAACTTGACTACTTGGCATCCAGAAATGACAACGAAAATCCAATCGGATTTTAAAGAATGACATTGGTATTCCCAGATGCTTTGCAGAGTCACCAAGTTTGTGCTCGTTTATTTAGGTTATCGCGCTGAAAACTTTAAAATTCATGTCACGTGACAGAGTTGACGAGGTGCAGACCGTAGAGCATATGTATGTGTACACTAGGATGCTCCCAAACTCAATTATGATTAAAAAGAAAAACATCCTACGATATGGCGTTTTCAGCTCAGAGTAACCTATTGTTCGTTCAAGAGCAGTGTGAGTACAAAGAGAGATTCTATGGTACTAAGGAAAAATTCCAAAAGTCCAACACGAAAGATCTTCCCATTCATATAAAAAAATCATATCAATAATCTTTTTTAATCACCCAACTACATTAGCGTGGGATCACTTATTTACTTGAAATAGCGATCTGGCGCCAATTCCGTCGCGTATTCGCAAATCTGGCTCCACCTGGGCTCCAATCGGAGTGGCGGTCTCCTCTCTACTTCCAACTTTTAGGGGTTCATACATCTTTCGGATAATCTTTCGGATAATTTTTTCCGGCTCAGAGAGGTCCTTCCCGATTCTGTCGGAGCTGTTGGTATTGCTCAACGTCATTTGGCAAAGCCGTATAAGCTTTGCAGGGAAGTCAAATTCAGACATGGCGGCATACAGGCAACTCCTTTTTGCGCTGTCAGAAGCGGCATTTGGCGTATAGTGAAAATCTGGTCGATGGTAGACTTACCAGGTCTAAAGCCACACTGATAAGGTCCAATCAGTTTGTCTACGATGAGCTTCAGTCTTTCACACAATACGCTAGGAAAAACCTTATATGCGATATTAAGAAGACTGATTCCTCGGTAGTTTGCGCGGTTATCGGGATCGCCTTTCTTGCGCAGTTTGCAAGATCTTGTATATTGGGCAGATAACACTTAGCTTCCAATCTCCAGACCATCAGCGCCCGCCGCTTTATTCTTCTTAAGTTGAGATATAGCTATTCGCACCTCGTTATAGTCGGGTTGTGCAACGTCAATTCCATATTCTTCGATTGTGGGGTCATCTTCTCAGTTCAGTGGGATCACAAACTTTAGATATTTGGTCATTTGAAAAAGGAGATGAGGGCAAAAGAGCCTGCAATGCGAATCTAAATTTTAATTTTACAGCTAAAAGTTATAGGACCTATTTAGGGTTTCTAGAAAGAATCTCTTTCTTACTAGAAAAAATGTCACCACACAAATAAGGCACGCCCTTATTCAGATACAAACACAACCTTTAAGCAAAATAGCAAAAGTATTATCTCCTACGTACTCGTATGCATCATACTTAAGCAATTGAATCTACTCAAGTATACTTGTTTGTATGTTGTTTTCCTGATGGCACTGATAATGGTGTTGATTATGTCGTTGAGTTTTAGCTTTTCCAAATGTTGAACTGTGGCGAGCCGCATGATGAGTGCTGCGCAGCTTTCAACATTTTACCTCAAACTGAAGTTGATGACTCTATGCGATTGTTAGTCAAATTTTTCGGCGCTCATGACATTGCAAATCAAATTCGCTGCTTATGGAAATATATTAGGCTTGTTAATATATTAGATATAAGGTGCAAATTTATGGAAGACTCGATATACTTTCAGCCCCACTCAAGCTAACAAGTGAATTGTTATCAGTCTAAATATAAACTCAATAATAAATCTTATAAGTTTTAAGCAAGGACTGTAACCGAAACCGAAACCGTAACCGCAACCGATTAAAACCGATTAACTTTTCAAAACCGAAACCGAAACCGTAACCGTTATTTTGATCTGAAAAAGAACGAAACCGAAACCATTTCAAAAGCCGGAACCGGTTCCAAACGGTTTTGAATTTTTTTAATGTATCACTTTAAGTGGGCACAAACAGGTATTTACTATGAAAACTTTCAGGGAGGAGTGTCGAGCAAGGTTACAAAAGACGCGTTTTAACCTTAGTATAAAAATTCTGAAAGATGAAATTTGACTATAGTTGAATGAAGCGATCGAAAAAAATTTACGAGATACGAAAAAGAAATGTTCAGGCTTGACTCAGAAACACCACTCATATTAAGGTTTTTGGCGATTTATACATTACATTTAATATTTTTCTAATAAAAAAGTAGAGTTAATTTTAGGAATTTGTTTTGCAGAAATTTCATCCATGGATAGCGTTAATAAAATTTATTATTATATTATAGAAATCCCATCATTGCCGCAGGAAAAAGTTATGAAAATTCAGATCTATTTCGAAGCTACATAGGTACTTGACTATTTTAGTAGTAAAATTTATTTTGTTTGCGTTTTTATTTTGTAACCGAAACCGGAACGAAACCGTAACCGAAACCGAAATAAATGTTGAAGAACGAAACCGGAACCGAAACCGAAACACGTTGCAAAACCGAAACCGTAACCGGAACGTTATTTTAATCGGTTTCAGACCTTGGTTTTAAGTTAGGGTAATTCAAAAAAAATGTAGACTTGGTCTTAGGTGTAAGCCTTGCCAAAAAAGTAAATTTTCTTTCAATTTTTGAAACTTTTTTCAAAATACTTTTGCATAGTCATAAAGTTAATGCTTTGAAGCTTCCAAAATGGTATGCCATGTGCGATTATCTTAACTATTAAAATAATTACAGCCATTTAAAATTTACTAGATTTTATACGTGTGTGCAATAGTACAAAACTCAGTCATTTTAAAATATATTTACGGTCCTTGCTCCCGATATATTGTAACATTATCTGTATAATTAATTACATTGCTACTCTTAACTATAGCCTACCCGATATATTGCACAAATTTTTTATGATTAATTAATTGTTTGCACTTTGGTGCCACGGGCGTATGAGTAATGTTAACGGTGAATACTTAAATACTTTTTATAAATACATTAAAAGGCTAGTACTCGGGTGTCTAGGGTTGTTCTTAAATATGTGGAGAATATTTGTGCGCCGATACTTATATAGACGAAGATATTACATCTGGAATATGAACGATTTTTTTTTCTCCGCCCTTCAATGGTGATATCATATCATATCTTGGTTCCGATTGGAGAATGTTAAGGAGAAGAAATAATACTATGTGGTACACCATTCCTGTATCAAATTAGAGGTGATCATGATGAATCATCAGTTGAATATAGTCCTGCATCAAAGTTTACTAAACACCTGTAGGGGAGAAAAAACTTGTTTAGACTTGTTTATGATAAAAAATAGAGATTTGAAAACCGAACCGGAAACCATTAAAATAAATTATCCGCTTTTGGGAAAAAATTTCAAACAAGTTTTGATTATGCTTTTTAATTGCCAAAACTAATTTGAACTAGCTTACTATACTTTGAAACTTCTGAATAGCCTTATAAATCTTAAAAAATGTCGCCTGTAAATAAAAATGTTTATGTGTAAATCTGGTATTATTGTATGTATTCATGAAGTTTTGTTCAAAAGTTTATTGGTATCGGTATTTCTAGTTATTTAATAATATTTTATTTTAAACTTAAATGCGAAACTAATGAAGCTGATCAATAAATAGCAAATTGCGAAATTTAGTTCAACAAGTTTTTCAGCAGCAAATAACAACCTATTCGGGCTATAAAATTCTAAAACAAATAACTTTGCTTAGCTCTTCTTGTTTTCAAGCTCGTGTCTGTAGCGAGATAAATCAAAAAGCTTTTCAAGCACATTTCTTTGGCACTTGAACTTCCTAATGCCCAGTAGGATATTTTTCTGTAATTGACGGTTTTCGAAATTGAAATTAAATAAAATAAAATAAAGTAAAATAAAGCAAAATAACATAAAATAAGAAAATAAAATAATGAAATAAAAAAAAATAAAATAAAATAATATAAAAAAATAAGATAAAAAGAAAATAAAATAAAATAAAAAATTTAAATAATATAATAAAAAATAAAACAAGTAAGTCTAATGTAGTGTTCATGCTAAGTTTTAAAAGCAGCATTTCCATTTTCGGTTGTACATTTCGAAGATGTGTTCATGCTGACGCATTTTGAAAATGCGCATTTAGCTAATTTTCGAATGCTTAAGGTGCGTTCCTACATCGCAAGTGGAAATATGTTTGCCTTTTCAGATAAACTCCATTTCTTTTATAAAAGCAAGTTCGTGGGTAAAGAAACCGACTTACTAAACAAACTTGGAAACTATTCACCTCGAAAATTGCAACTTTTAACAGGAAAAACTATTGCATAAGTACGTTGATTTGCTTAGTGAGAAGATATCCTAATATAAAGAGCGGGTCGCCCAAAAGTATGCAACATTTCTTTCACTTTTTTCTCCATACAAGACAATTTTTGTTCGTACTATATCTTCGAATATGCTAAAGCTAATTCAGAAATAAAGTAGCTTAGTTGCGTTTAGCTTTCAAAATTGTATGGAAAAAATGCTGAGTTTTGGGCTAAATGGTAGAATTCAAAATGCAGGCTCAGCATGAACAACACATAAGTTTTAGTACCCTACCATTACGAATTTTCCAACGAAACTTGGCATGAACATTCAGAAAGACTTCCTTTAACTCAATTTAAAAAATTTTTACCAAAAACCGGGTCGGAAAATAATAATAAATAAAACCAAAAATCACTATCATCAAATTTTGAGTGATAGTGGTTTTTGATTTTAACAATCACTGCAAAAATTATCACTAAAAAATTTGTGGTAGTGCAAAAATGCCCAACCATGAACTAGGCATATATTATTTTAGCCATTTCCGTTACGGAATGATATAAATTTACTTGATTTTCTAAGCTTTCGATATCAAAATTGGGCGTGGTTGGAGAGCAATTTTATCCAATTTTATACTCCCAATGATACTAGAATGCTTTGTGCAAAATTTAATCGTTCTACCCTAATCAGTTTAAAACTTACGAGCAGTCAAATTTTCTAAAATGCCTCCCTTATAAGTGGGCGGTGCCACGCCCACTATGAAAAAATGTATGGAAAAATCATAAGAGAATGACTATTTTATATCCATTTAGCCATTTCAGCTACCGATATGTGTCAATTTATGTGATTTTCGAAATTTTCGATATCGAAAAAGGGGACGTGGTTATCATTCGATTTCGCCCAAAGAAAATAGCAACCTACCTTTTCCAGAAAGTAACCTGTATACACAACTTACTTATTGCAAATATCTAAGTTTTTACTCAAGTTATCGTGCACACGGACAGACGGACGGACAGACAGACGGATATGGCTTAATCAACTCCTCTTTTCAACCTAAGAACTCTCATATCTCTATATCTATGTATCTCGATTATTTGTGCCGTTACATAGTACCGTTGTGTGGACAAACTTATAATACCCTTGTACTAGTACTATTACGCTGGGTATAAAAAGATTACATGAAATTAAAAGAGGAAGAAAAGCAACTTCGCTTATCGGCTATACAAGCTGATTTCTTCAAACGTTTTTTTCCCAGGGACATCAGGGTAAAACCAACTTCAAAAGTTCTTTAGAAAAACATTCTTCTAAACCTGGTAGTGGTTTGGAAAACTTTTCTACTGTAATTTTGCAATTAAAAAATTCTCAGCAAAAATTCATCTGCTTTGCAGGTGTCGTTCCGAGACGGTCCAGCCAAGTGAAAAAATAAATTAGAAGAGAAGTTCGTCGCAAAAATCTTTTTAGAGGTTATAACAATAAAATTTTTTATGTGGACCAGTTGTGAACAAAAAAGTTTAGATGTGATTAATTTCAATACATTAACTAGTTTTAGCGATATCTCCCGATAAGTGAAAATGAAATACGAACTTCAAATAAGTTCCTGATTTAAAAATTTGAATAGCATGTAAATTTTCCAATAGGGCTTACTAGAACACATGTAGTGTATGTTGGAATTCGCATAACTTTATTCATACTTTAATAGGTATGTTTAGGTATTTGGATACGGAATATTGAATTTCTTGCAATTTACTGCAAACCAACCATGAAATGACAAATAAACAGGTTAACGTTAGTGGCAAATAAAGTAGCGATAAAATAAATAAATAACCACGACAAATATGATGCTAAAGTCAATTTTGTAAAATACACGTCATAGCCGGCAAGCAAATGAAATAAACATTGCAGGAATACTAAAATATAAAAAATAATTAAATAATTGAAATAAACAGCGAAGCTGTTGAGGTATGAATGGTCCAGCAGCGCGTTAAAGCCGCAAAACAAAGTAATAAAAACGAGTTATGTGTACGAGTTGGCTATAAAAGGCGAAACAACTTCACTTTAATAGCAGCGGCGAACGCAAGCGGTGGGAAGTGTTTTTGGTGCGCAGGCGCAAGTGTGAACGCTAGCGCAGCGGCTATAAACTGGTTTACTTTCCGTTGCTGTAGCATTTTTTTGTTTGCTCTACGCCGTTGACCACTCTAGCCAATTCCATTTGACGCGACTTTTATTATATGGTTTTCGTCTGCTTTTTTTCACTGCCAATTGTTTGTAGTTCGTTTTGTAGAGCCACAAACGCTGCAACGTAGTCTTTAGTGCTTTTCGATGTTGCCAAGTTGCATTTCCACTTGCACTTTCAAGTGGCCGTAATAACAGTAGCAACAGCAAACACAAGCCATGTTAAGTGCCAACAGCATCAACGTCCATTGGTTTGACGTAATAACAAGTTAGCGCCGACAAAGCGCGTTTATTGCTCGGCCTCCGCTTACATTAGCTGCGCGGTTGGTTGCTGCTCTCAAATGGTAAGTACTAGTTATAGCGAACTCGTTTTACATTCCCTGCGCACGATTTTTGTCTATTTTTATTTTTATTTTTTTCTAAATAACTGATCGATTTGTTCAATATTTACCACTTGTTGTCTCGATTTACTTTATCGCATATGGTCTTTTGTACATGATTCGCACTACTTTTTTGAGCAAGTGTTTTTATTTTGCTTTAAGTCATGGGTCGGCAGATTTGTAAATGCAGGTGTATAAGTGAGAACGCTTATACACGCGCTGTGATCGTCCGAACTATATTTTTAACATTCGCAGACCAAACAAGCGACACCCCCACGCGATGTGGTTTCGCCCCTTGCCCAGCGACGACTAAATCATTTGGTAAACAAAGAGCGCAACGTGTCTGTGTGATGAATCCAACTGGTTTGACTGATCTTAAGATCTATGGGGCGCCGATGCTTGCTTTAAGTTTAGCGTTTTTGCGAACCTTGGCTTTTTGTTAGGCCACTAACCACAGTTGACTCTAAATAAAAGTGGTCGGTGCGGCTTTTGTTATATACTTTTAGTGGAATTGTATTTTGATCGCTATCGCTGATATCGTTTTTTACAAAATGTGGATTTTTTTCTTTTTCTTCCACTTTTGCTTTCCGCATGCCAACTGAATGCGCAAATTCAGGATACATGGGCGTAGCACAGGTTCGATCGCAAGTAATTGCTTGAGCGTTGTTTTTGAGAAAAAATAGCGATTCAGGCCAATGGCCAGCCATTATTTTCTTTTAATTTATATTATTTTCTTTTGTGGAATTTTATTTATTTTTTATTTTTATTTCATTTTATTTTATTTTTTTTTGTTTTTGTTTAATTTAATTTAATTTTATTTTATTATCTCTACATAAAATAAAATTGTAACAGGTCGATGTCTGTACATAGCAGATATCAACAAAAACTTGATTGCGGGAAGCATTATTAAGCGAGTAGAATCCAAATCAACAATTTTTAATAAATATAGTTTAAAAAAACTAAAACTCACTCTTTTAGAGAGTAGGTATTGAACTAAAAATTTGAAAATAATTTTAAAAACCGTACACAGTAGTATTGTGCGTGGTCTGCTTTGTTCCATAATCTTCGTTTTTTATTTAAATTATTTCTACCTTTTTAATGCAATATTCTTTAAAAGCGCGTGTTTTCGTTTTTTAAACTATATTTATTTTTACTTTTTAGTTAAATGTGTTATGAAGTAATCGATATATATCGAAGTATACCGCAGTGCAAATGAAACCTCTGGGCCTCCACTTTCGTTTGATACCCATATTGTAGGCAATTTTCAATATTATTGGACAACCTCATTTTGACCGATAACTCAGTTATCGATAAATATAACGAAATATTCCAAAGTCCAATAGAAACTTGTAGAACTTCCCTTTTGTTTGATACCCAGATTGTAGGCATTATGACCGATAACTTAGTTATCGATAAATATATCGAAGTCCAAATGCAACCTCCTATCGTTTGACACCCATACGGAAGGCACATTTCAAGGTTTTTGTGATAGTCATATGCCACTATCGGGTAGACTGAAGTAGAGTTACGTAGAGTTACATACAAACAAGCAAACATACATATGAACGTATGTACAAGTAAAGCTAATGAAAGCGCAATAAAGAAACTAGCATTATGTGGGAAAAGCGTCGAGCGCTCAATATACAAAAATTATGGCACAAAGCGGACCACGCTTTTTCCACAATACTACTGTGTAGGGTTTTTAAAATTATTTTCAAATTTTTAGTTCAATACTCTCTAAAAGCGTGAGTAGTAGTTTTTTTAAACTATATTTATTTTTACTTTTTAGTCAAATCTCCTATGAAATTATCGATAAATATATCGAAAAATACAAACGAAACCTCTGGACTTCCACTTTCGTTTGATACCCATATTGTTAGGAAATTTTAAGGCATTTGGCCTAAGATTTTGACAATAACTCAGTTATCGATAAATTTATCGAAATATATCGAAGTCCAAATGAATCCTGGGGCCTTTCCCTTTCGTTTGATACCCATATTGTGGGGAATTTTTAAGGTTTTGGGCAATCATATTTTGACCGATAACTCAGTTATCGATAAATTTATCGAAATCTGTCGATGTCCAAGTGAAACCTGAGGGCTTCACCTTTCGTTTGATACCCATATTGCAGGGAGTTTTTTAGATTTTTGGGCAATCATATTTTGACCGATAACTCAGTTATCGATAAATTTATCGAAATATGTCGATGTCCAAATGAAACCTGGTGCGTTCCCCCTTCATTTGATACCCATATTTTAGGGGCATTTTACGGTTTTTGGGCCACTGGGGCTTAAACCGAACGAGAGTTACATACATACAATCAAGCAAACAAACAAACATACAAGTGAACCTAATAAAAGCGTGGTCAAAAGACAAACTTTAAAGCTTACATGACAACACGAGCCTTAAGTGCTGAACTCCAGTCTTTTTGTTGGATTTTATTCTTTGCTAACCCATCTGCAAAAAAAACAGAAATTATTATTTTAATTTGATTTTATTTTATTTTATTTTAATCTATTTTATTTTATTTTATTTTATTTTATTTTATTTCATTTTTTTCATTTTATTTTATTTTGTTTTACTTTATTTTATTTTATTTTTTTTTTCATTTTATTTTATTTTATTTTATTTTATTTTTTTTATTTTATTTTATTTTATTTTATTTTATTTTATTTTATTTTATTTTATTTTATTTTATTTTATTTTATTTTATTTTATTTTATTTTATTTTATTTTATTTTATTTTATTTTATTTTATTTTATTTTATTTTATTTTATTTTATTTTATTTTATTTTATTTTATTTTATTTTATTTTATTTTATTTTATTTTATTTTATTTTATTTTATTTTATTTTATTTTATTTTATTTTATTTTATTTTATTTTATTTTATTTTATTTTATTTTATTTTATTTTATTTTATTTTATTTTATTTTATTTTATTTTATTTTAATTTATTTTATTTTAATTTATTTTATTTTATTTTATTTTATTTTATTGTATTTTATTTTATTTTATTTTATTTTATTTTATTTTATTTTATTTTATTTTATTTTATTTTATTTTATTTTATTTTATTTTATTTTATTTTATTTTATTTTATTTTATTTTATTTTATTTATTTATTTTTTTTTTGGTGTGATTATTTAAATTTTTTCATTTGATTTTATTTCATTTCACGAATTCACGAGTTTAAATAGCTTATTCCATATATAAACAGAGAACTTATATCTTCACAAATCTAAAGAGCTTCCAAATATTTATATTCTCTCCACAGAGATTTCAAATGACCCGACCAAAATGTATTAAACAAAGTGTGCTCGAATTTGATGTTGCTCTCATTTAGAACTGGGGCATAATGTCAAATCGAAAAGAATTCTTAACCGTTTTGTGACAATTTTTTATTTAAATTTTGTAAGCAAATGTAAATTTTTGGAAGCAATATTAGCTAGCCGGAAAAAACAAGATTAGATGGGATAAAAGATAGCAGGATACACGCGGAGAAGGGTAAGAGCTTATGAACTTGTTATATATGTGTGTATCATAAAATAACGGGGCATTTTATTCTACTAGAGTTCGCCCAATTTTTGAAATTCAACCACAAAAGCATATTTTATTTTCCTACCTTTCTGCTGTTTCTTAAATTTGCCATTCTTTTCATATTTTTTATATTTTGGTTTCTATACATTCCTGTTCATTTTGCCTTTTTCCCCCTTTTTACACCATTTAATATAGTTTCAATGTTGATAATTATTTATTCTTCTTAGGTAGTCTTCATACGTAATTCTTTCCTTTCCTTTCCTTTGCTTTTATTTCCTTTCCTCTCCTTTCATCTCATTTTATTTCTTTTGCTTTTCTTTCCTTTCCTTTTCTTCCCTCTCCTTTCTTTTCCTTTTCTTTCCTTTTCTCTTCTTTCATTTCATTTTATTTCCCTTCTTTCTTTCTCTCTTTTCTGTTCTTTTCTTTTATTTTCCTTTCTTTTCGTTTCTTTTATTCTCTTACCTGACCTTTCTTTCCATTTCCATTACATTCCTTTTTTCTTTTTATTTTCGGTTTCTTTAATTTCCTTTCGTTTCCTTTGCTTTAGTTTCGTTTTCCTTAGTTTCCTCTCATTTTATAAATTTTTTTTTTCATTTCATTTCTTTTCTTTTATTTTTTTTTCTTACCTTTATTTTTTTTCACTTGTTTTCCTTACCTTTCCTTCCCTTACCTTTCCTTTTCCTACCGTTTCCTTACTTTCATTTGTTCCTTTCCGTAACTCCTTTAGTTTTCTTTCTTTTCCATTCATTTCCTTTACTTATTTTTTTAGCTTTTCATTACCTTTCTTTCCTTTATTTTTCATTCTTTTTATTTTCATTAATTTTCCATACCTTCATCCTCGCTACCTTTTCTTTCCTTTCTTTTTCTCTTCTTTCCTTTCTTTGTCTTTCTCTATTTGCCCCTCTTTTCCACTCTTTTACCTACATTACATTTCCTTTCTTCCCTTCCTTTTTTCTTTATATATTCCTTTCCTTTCCCTACCTTTATTTGCCTTTCATTTTTCTCTCATATTTTCTGTTCCTTTTTTTTCCTTTTATCCATTCCTTTCCTTTCCCATTCTTTCCTTTATTTTATACTTTTATTTATTTCATTTGTTTTTTTTTTTATTTATTTTATATTCTTTCCTTTCCAACAAATTTCTTTTCTTACTTTCAATCACTTTTCTATTTCTTATTTTACTTTTTTTAGTTTTATCAATTTTCCTTTTTATTTTATTTCACTAAGTCTAGCCACGAAGGGCTTTGTGCTTTTTTCAAAACATCATGTCTGAGCAAGCATTTGCTTCTATGAATACCCACTCACAGATTTTCTTCACTCAATAAAGTTGACGGGCTAGCTCATGTTTCTTATTGCTGCCAACAAAACAACTCACACTCTGACCCTCCCCAACTGCAATGAATGCAAGCACAACAATGCAAGTGGTCATACATACATACACACATAACAGCGGCTCTTTAAAGTGAATACGTGTTTAGCACTTGTAGTGGTGTGACTTTAAAATCATATTATAATTAATTTTAAATATATCGAAATATACCGCAGTGCAAACGAAACCTCTGGGCCTCCACTTTCGTTTGATACCCATATTGTTAGAAAATTTTAAGGTATTTGGCCTCACATTTTGACAATAACTCAGTTATCGAAATATATTGAAATCCAAATGAAACCTGCGGCGTTCCCCTTTCGTTTGATACCCATATTGTAGGGAAATTTTAAGGTTTTTGGGCAATCATATATTGACCGATAACTCAGTTATCGATAAATTTATCGAAATATATCGAAGTCCAAATGAAACCTGGGGTCTTCCCCTTTCGTTTGATACCCATATTGTAGGGAAATTTTAAGCTTTTCGGGCAACCACATTTCGACCGATAACTCAGTTATCGATAAATTTGTCGAAATATATCGAAGTCCAAATGAAACCTGGGGTCTTCCCCTTTCGTTTGATACCCATATTGTAGGGAAATTTTAAGGTTTTCGGGCAACCACATTTTGACCGATAACTCAGTTATCGATAAATTCATCGAAATATATCCAAATATATTCCAAATGAAACCTGGGGTCTTCCCCTTTCGTTTGATACCCATATTGTAAGGAATTTTTTAGGTTATTGGGCAATCATATATTGACCGATAACTCAGTTATCGATAAATTTATCGAAATATATCGAGGTCCAAATGAAACCTGGGGTCTTCCCCCGTCTTTTGATACCCACATTGTAAGGAATTTTTTTAGGTTTTTGGGCAATCATATATTGACCGATAACTCAGTTATCGATAAATTTATCGAAATATATCGAGGTCCAAATGAAACCTGGGGTCTTCCCCTTTCGTTTGATACCCATATTGTAAGGCATTTTTTTAGGTTTTTGGGCAATCATATATTGACCGATAACTCAGTTATCGATAAATTTATCGAAATATATCGAGGTCCAAATGAAACCTGGGTTCTTCCCCTTTCGTTTGATACCCATATTGTAAGGAATTTTTTAGGTTTTTGGGCAATCATATATTGACCGATAACTCAGTTATCGATAAATTTATCGAAATATATCGAGGTCCAAATGAAACCTGGGGTCTTCCCCTTTCGTTTGATACCCATATTGTAAGGAATTTTTTAGGTTTTTGGGCAATCATATATTGACCGGTAACTCAGTTATCGATAAATTTATCGAAATATATCGAGGTCCAAATGAAACCTGGGTTCTTCCCCTTTCGTTTGATACCCATATTGTAAGGAATTTTTTAGGTTTTTGGGCAATCATATATTGACCGATAACTCAGTTATCGATAAATTTATCGAAATATATCGAGGTCCAAATGAAACCTGGGGTCTTCCCCTTTCGTTTGATACCCATATTGTAAGGAATTTTTTAGGTTATTGGGCAATCATATATTGACCGATAACTCAGTTATCGATAAATTTATCGAAATATATCGAGGTCCAAATGAAACCTGGGGTCTTCCCCCGTCTTTTGATACCCACATTGTAAGGAATTTTTTTAGGTTTTTGGGCAATCATATATTGACCGATAACTCAGTTATCGATAAATTTATCGAAATATATCGAGGTCCAAATGAAACCTGGGGTCTTCCCCTTTCGTTTGATACCCATATTGTAAGGCATTTTTTTAGGTTTTTGGGCAATCATATATTGACCGATAACTCAGTTATCGATAAATTTATCGAAATATATCGAGGTCCAAATGAAACCTGGGCTCTTCCCCTTTCGTTTGATACCCATATTGTAAGGAATTTTTTAGGTTTTTGGGCAATCATATATTGACCGGTAACTCAGTTATCGATAAATTTATCGAAATATATCGAGGTCCAAATGAAACCTGGGTTCTTCCCCTTTCGTTTGATACCCATATTGTAAGGAATTTTTTAGGTTTTTGGGCAATCATATATTGACCGATAACTCAGTTATCGATAAATTTATCGAAATATATCGAGGTCCAAATGAAACCTGGGGTCTTCCCCTTTCGTTTGATACAAATATTGTAAGGAATTTTTTAGGTTATTGGGCAATCATATATTGACCGATAACTCAGTTATCGATAAATTTATCGAAATATATCGAGGTCCAAATGAAACCTGGGGTCTTCCCCCGTCGTTTGATACCCACATTGTAAGGAATTTTTTTAGGTTTTTGGGCAATCATATATTGACCGATAACTCAGTTATCGATAAATTTATCGAAATATATCGAGGTCCAAATGAAACCTGGGGTCTTCCCCTTTCGTTTGATACCCATATTGTAAGGAATTTTTTAGGTTATTGGGCAATCATATATTGACCGGTAACTCAGTTATCGATAAATTTATCGAAATATATCGAGGTCCAAATGAAACCTGGGTTCTTCCCCTTTCGTTTGATACCCATATTGTAAGGAATTTTTTAGGTTTTTGGGCAATCATATATTGACCGATAACTCAGTTATCGATAAATTTATCGAAATATATCGAGGTCCAAATGAAACCTGGGGTCTTCCCCTTTCGTTTGATACCCATATTGTAGGGAAATTTTAAGCTTTTCGGGCAACCACATTTTGACCGATAACTCAGTTATCGATAAATTTGTCGAAATATATCGAAGTCCAAATGAAACCTGGGGTCTTCCCCTTTCGTTTGATACCCATATTGTAAGGAATTTTTTAGGTTTTTGGGCAATCATATATTGACCGATAACTCAGTTATCGATAAATTTGTCGAAATATATCGAAGTCCAAATGAAACCTGGGGTCTTCCCCTTTCGTTTGATACCCATATTGTAAGGAATTTTTTAGGTTTTTGGGCAATCATATATTGACCGATAACTCAGTTATCGATAAATTTATCGAAATATATCGAGGTCCAAATGAAACCTGGGGTCTTCCCCTTTCGTTTGATACCCATATTGTAAGGAATTTTTTAGGTTTTTGGGCAATCATATATTGACCGATAACTCAGTTATCGATAAATTTATCGAAATATATCGAGGTCCAAATGAAACCTGGGGTCTTCCCCTTTCGTTTGATACCCATATTGTAGGGAAATTTTAAGCTTTTCGGGCAACCACATTTTGACCGATAACTCAGTTATCGATAAATTTGTCGAAATATATCGAAGTCCAAATGAAACCTGGGGTCTTCCCCTTTCGTTTGATACCCATATTGTAAGGAATTTTTTAGGTTTTTGGGCAATCATATATTGACCGATAACTCAGTTATCGATAAATTTGTCGAAATATATCGAAGTCCAAATGAAACCTGGGGTCTTCCCCTTTCGTTTGATACCCATATTGTAAGGAATTTTTTAGGTTTTTGGGCAATCATATATTGACCGATAACTCAGTTATCGATAAATTTATCGAAATATATCGAGGTCCAAATGAAACCTGGGGTCTTCCCCTTTCGTTTGATACCCATATTGTAGGGAAATTTTAAGCTTTTCGGGCAACCACATTTTGACCGATAACTCAGTTATCGATAAATTTGTCGAAATATATCGAAGTCCAAATGAAACCTGGGGTCTTCCCCTTTCGTTTGATACCCATATTGTAGGGAAATTTTAAGGTTTTCGGGCAACCACTTTTTGACCGATAACTCAGTTATCGATAAATTCATCGAAATATATCCAAATATATTCCAAATGAAACCTGGGGTCTTCCCCTTTCGTTTGATACCCATATTGTAAGGAATTTTTTAGGTTTTTGGGCAATCATATATTGACCGATAACTCAGTTATCGATAAATTTATCGAAATATATCGAGGTCCAAATGAAACCTGGGGTCTTCCCCTTTCGTTTGATACCCATATTGTAAGGAATTTTTTAGGTTTTTGGGCAATCATATATTGACCGGTAACTCAGTTATCGATAAATTTATCGAAATATATCGAGGTCCAAATGAAACCTGGGTTCTTCCCCTTTCGTTTGATACCCATATTGTAAGGAATTTTTTAGGTTTTTGGGCAATCATATATTGACCGATAACTCAGTTATCGATAAATTTATCGAAATATATCGAGGTCCAAATGAAACCTGGGGTCTTCCCCTTTCGTTTGATACCCATATTGTAAGGAATTTTTTAGGTTTTTGGGCAATCATATATTGACCGGTAACTCAGTTATCGATAAATTTATCGAAATATATCGAGGTCCAAATGAAACCTGGGTTCTTCCCCTTTCGTTTGATACCCATATTGTAAGGAATTTTTTAGGTTATTGGGCAATCATATATTGACCGATAACTCAGTTATCGATAAATTTATCGAAATATATCGAGGTCCAAATGAAACCTGGGGTCTTCCCCTTTCGTTTGATACCCATATTGTAAGGAATTTTTTAGGTTATTGGGCAATCATATATTGACCGATAACTCAGTTATCGATAAATTTATCGAAATATGTCGATGTCCAAATGAAACCTAGGGCCTTCCCCTTTCGTTTGATACCCATATTGTAGGGAATTTTTTAGGTTTTTGGGCAATCATATATTGACCGATAACTCAGTTATCGATAAATTTATCGAAATATATCGAAGTCCAAATGAAACCTGGGGTCTTCCCCTTTCGTTTGATACCCATATTGTAAGGAATTTTTTAGGTTTTTGGGCAATCATATATTGACCGATAACTCAGTTATCGATAAATTTATCGAAATATATCGAGGTCCAAATGAAACCTGGGGTCTTCCCCTTTCGTTTGATACCCATATTGTAAGGAATTTTTTAGGTTTTTGGGCAATCATATATTGACCGGTAACTCAGTTATCGATAAATTTATCGAAATATATCGAGGTCCAAATGAAACCTGGGTTCTTCCCCTTTCGTTTGATACCCATATTGTAAGGAATTTTTTAGGTTTTTGGGCAATCATATATTGACCGATAACTCAGTTATCGATAAATTTATCGAAATATATCGAGGTCCAAATGAAACCTGGGGTCTTCCCCTTTCGTTTGATACCCATATTGTAAGGAATTTTTTAGGTTATTGGGCAATCATATATTGACCGATAACTCAGTTATCGATAAATTTATCGAAATATGTCGATGTCCAAATGAAACCTAGGGCCTTCCCCTTTCGTTTGATACCCATATTGTAGGGAATTTTTTAGGTTTTTGGGCAATCATATATTGACCGATAACTCAGTTATCGATAAATTTATCGAAATATATCGAAGTCCAAATGAAACCTGAGGTCTTCCCCTTTCGTTTGATACCCATATTGTAGGGAAATTTTAAGATTTTCGGCCAACCACATTTTGACCGATAACTCAGTTATCGATAAATTTATCGAAATATATCGAGGTCCAAATGAAACCTGGGTTCTTCCCCTTTCGTTTGATACCCATATTGTAAGGAATTTTTTAGGTTTTTGGGCAATCATATATTGACCGATAACTCAGTTATCGATAAATTTATCGAAATATATCGAGGTCCAAATGAAACCTGGGGTCTTCCCCTTTCGTTTGATACCCATATTGTAAGGAATTTTTTAGGTTTTTGGGCAATCATATATTGACCGGTAACTCAGTTATCGATAAATTTATCGAAATATATCGAGGTCCAAATGAAACCTGGGTTCTTCCCCTTTCGTTTGATACCCATATTGTAAGGAATTTTTTAGGTTATTGGGCAATCATATATTGACCGATAACTCAGTTATCGATAAATTTATCGAAATATATCGAGGTCCAAATGAAACCTGGGGTCTTCCCCTTTCGTTTGATACCCATATTGTAGGGACATTTTACGGCTTTTGGGCCACTGTGGCTTAGACCGAACGAGAGTTTACATACATACAAACAGACAAACATACAAGTGAACCTAATAAAAGCGTGGTAATAAATTCCATTTTCGGTAAAAAGATTTGTGTTTGTTTAATAAAGTCGGTTAAGAACAGATTTTAAATTGTTATATACACCTTAATTTAATTATTTATTGAGTTTTTCTCTATAAAATTGTTATACGGAAACAAAAAATGTTTTTTAGTTATAACTTTTAAATTATAAATAATATTACTTTTGTGACTCCGGATTATGATTTCTGGGACTGAAACTCGACTATATTCCTCTCCCGACTTTTTGCGACGTGCTTTTTGCAGTTTTAGTAGGATGGAAAAAAATAAAATTTCCAAAATTATGGGCAAATACATAATTAAATATCAATTTTTCTTATAAATTACACATATTTATTGTTTTTGAGTAATTTTAGGGCCTAAATCAACATAGTTCTACCCTTTTTCCTATTTTTTTGCGTTTTAGCAACAACTTTTTTTCGTTGCCAAAATTTGCCAGCTTTTGGCGAAAATTGGAGATTTTACGAGATGGCTAAAATTGCAGAAGCGCAAATTTAGCTTTGTATCTGTCAAAACCAGCTGAGCTACGTTATCTGATTCATTTGGCGTTCATCGCTTAAATATGCCAAAAAATGAAGCAAAGATGGAGATTTATAGAGATTTTCTTTCACTGGAATCGCAAAAGTCGCTAAAATTTGGTAAAATGAATTTAGAGATTTTAGGAGATGGAAATTAAGCATTAGCGAAAACTGGAATTCATGTACTGGTTGTCAAAGCAAGCAAAATTTGAGAGTTTGCCAAATTTCAACCTTGCTTCAACTTTGCGGTTTTCTATTTGTCATGCTTCGTTTAAATACGTATACTGAACTTTTCTGTCAAAGTCAAAGTTCGAGGTAAAGTCAAAATAAAAAAAATAAAAAAAAAACTAATGGCGGCGATATACCAACAGGTTATCATAACCACGAGATTTTTTTAGCCGAGCTTCTCTTTCCAACTTGTGGTGTGTTGCTTTTGACCTACAGTTTTTTGACGACTGCGAACGGCACTTGCAAAGCAAATGAATTTTTTGCTGAGAAGCTTCTCATGGCAGAAATACACCCGGAGAGTTTGCCAAACTACTGCCGAGGGGCGACCCCGTTTAGAAAAATTCTTTTTCTAAATAATTTTTGATGTTACTTTTGCCGGGCATCGAACCGCCACGACTTGGTGTAGAAGGCCGAACAGTTAACCGCTACACCACCACCGTGATAAATGTGTCTTCTACGACACATGTGAAAAGATCTGCCCTTTTAAAGCAGCCAAAGTTGGACCAACCCTCTTAAACAAGTGAAATTGCAGTAAAAAATAGGAAAATTCCTCAGTTTGGGGTGTCTGGCTGAAGTTTTTGTAATGGGGCGAAGTCTAAAAATGACTGATAGCAATTAAGGGTAGTGTTGTACGACACATGTGTAACGATCCGCCATTTAAAGGCAGCCAAAGTTGTTTAAACCCACTTAAACATGTCCAAGCGCATTAAAAATGATGTAAAGTCCCTGTGCATTGAGCTGTCGGGCTGCAGTTTTTTTCATGGGATGAAGTCTGGAAATGCCTGACACTACTTAGGGGTAGTGTTTTACGACACATGTGCAAAGATCCGCCATTTTAACATAGCCAAAGTTGAACAAACTCGCTTGAAAAGTGAAATCGATATAAGAATTACAAAAATTCCCGAGTTTTGTGGTCTCTGGCTGAAGTTTTTGGCATAGGACGATGTCTGGAAATGCCTGATATTACTTAGGGGTAGAATTCTGTCTGGCTGAAGTTTTTGCCATGGGACGAAGTCTAAGAATACTTGGTATTACTTGAGGGTAGTGTCCTACAACACATGTGTAAAGATCCGTGATTTAAAAGCAGTAAAAGTTGGACAAACTTGATTGAACAAGAGAAAGCTAAGTAATTGGAAAAGAAAAGTTCCCGAACTTTGAGGTGTCTGGCTGAAGTTTTTGTCATGGAATGATGCCTGGAAATGGCTGATTTTACCTTGGGGTAGTGTTTTGTGACACATGTGTAAAGATCCGCTATTTGAAAGCTGCCAAAGTGTGACCAATCCGCTCAAACCTGTGAAAGCGCAGTAAGAATTATGAAAATTCCCGAGTTTTGAGGTGTCTGGCTGAAGTTTTTGCCATGGGACGATGTCCAAAAATGCTCGGTAATACTTGAGGGTAGTGTACTACAAAAAATGGGGAAAAATTGGGTAGTTAAAAGCAGTCAAAGTTGGCCAAATATGTTAAATTGTTAAAACGGAATTAATTTTCATAGGAAAATCCGCGAACTTAGGGTGTCTGGCTGGAGCATACTCGTAGACCATGGTACGGGTCCAACAACACTTGATACTGACGCGGGGTGGTAATCTACGACAAATATGTGAAAATCATCCATCAGAAAATAAGTGAAGTTAGGGTCATTTTTTTTTGCAACTTTGATCCCCGATATCTAGTCCCAAGACCTAGTTACAGCTTTGAGATTTTCACATTCGTTCTAGATTCGGGGAGGACTATCCAACAGTATTGGTTTCATCCATCAGAAAATAAGTGATGTCTGGCGGCCCTGGGATCTTGGTCTATTACAAGAGAAAAATATTTTACGTCAATCACACTTTGTTTAATACATTTTGGACCCGACCCAAATAGTTTTATGAATTTCTTTTTTCAGTCATTATTCAGAAAATTAATTCACTGAAAATATAGCATTGAATGTGTTATTGTGGTTCATTTTAAAATGGCATGCAAATTTTCTAAATATTACATTGACTGCAATTGACAGCTTTTGCTATGCGAGAAAATATGATAAAAGTTAAAAAGGACAACAGCACAACGGGTAAATTAACAAAGCTGTAAACTATGTACATTGGAGGGTACCGAAATTTTTGCGCAAATATTCAAGAATATCAAATTTCAGTTTGCTTTGAGCTATCTGACTATAGTAGTAAGTAAGATCCCCGAAGTTATTTATGTAAAAGCTTTAGTAAAAACAGTGCTTTGAATTCAAGAAAAAATCTTTATTCTAAGTTATTTACTTGTTGTTAATTTTCTACGCCTTTGCATCCGGATCTCTCACTGTGCTTTCTTTCCTTTACTCTATTTAATCGTTCATTATGCTTTATTTTATTTTACCTTATCTTATTTTATTTTATTTTTTTATTTTATTTTAGTACCGGGTGGCCGAGCTTGTTCGGTGTTTGAGATTTTGTCCAATAGTCTTCCCTACTAACATTTTTTTCAATATCCTTACCTACCAACATAAATTTTTCAATATCAAATTGGTGGCAACTTTATAAACCGCCTTAAGTGACAAATCCACGTAAAAAATCTTAGAATGAAGTATACTATCCACAATCAAATTTCATCCAATTCGGTCAATATATTTTCGATTGAGCCGAAAAAGGTCCTAAATCGATCGGAAAATGATCCCAAAAAGACCCTTAAACGAATTCAAAACGATCCGAAAAGGACCCCAAAAATATACCAAATTGAACCCAAACTTACCGCTAAATGGTCCTAAAATGATCCTAAAATAATCTAAATATGAGCCCAGAGGGCGGCAGCCCTACTTGAAAATATTTTAAGTGGTATGTCGGCGAAAATATCTTTTATTTGATACCCAATTTTCATTAATTTTTTTTGTTAGTTTTATTATTTTATTTGAAAATTTAATGAACTTTTGACCGTTGAGAATAATTTTTCTCATATTATTCTTTTTGATTATTTGCGAACAATTTGGAAAAGCTACAACAAGCTTCTATTATGACAAACTACCATGATTATACAATTTCGCCTCGCTTAAGAGCCTTGTCAAAGCCCTTCGTTTGTTTAGAAAATGTTCATGACCTAATGGATATCGAACCAATGAGATTGGGATTTCTGCACCGCAGTTGTCCTATAACAAAAAACTTCTTTGAAATTATTTTATTTTATTTTAAGTTCATTTTGTTTTTTTTTTTTTCATTTTGTTAAAAAATTTTTTAGAAAAATCAAACCAAGACCTTTTTTGTTAATGTTTTTTTTTTTTTAAACTGGCTTTCCCAATTATTTGAACTCAGTTATACTGTGAATTTTTTTTTTTTTTGATAAACTCTAATGAATCTACGCAGTTTACGGAACTACCCAGCCAGCAGAGCAACGGACGTTTTATAGATTGGATATTTTTCCATCGTTTTAAGTACCGGAAACTATACTACTGCGCTGATTTGCGGTTGGTTCCTTTTTTTACAATTTTTTGTATCCGAAATCGGTTCGGAAACTATACTGATAAAAACAGTGATCCCGAAAGCATCAGGAAATGACCGCAAAACCATTAGAAATCGTATCAGAAAAGGTGTAAAAAAACACAAACAAATATGATAGAATGCGTCTGTTTTAGGAAGGTTTTTTGTACTTTTCCAGACATACATTTCGTTCGCACACTTTAGTGGGAAAAAGGATCGGGAAAAGTTCTTTAAATGGAGAATGAAAACGGAAAAAAGTACAGTTTTGCCAGATTTTTTTCCATTTTCAGATGCGTTTACGAAAATTATGCTGGCTGGGTGATTTCTATCGCAGCTTTCCCTTGGTGGCCTTGTGAGCAGTTTTCAAATGCCGAGCTACTTTTATTTTTCCTTTACCCTTTTAATGGTTAGGTCGTCTGCGGTTTGTTTTTTTTGTTGTTGTTATACGCACAAACTTTTTTCACACGTCAAAATAATTATTTTCCATTAAAATGAATTTTTCAAAAAAGTCCAACTGAAAGCGCCTCAAGCATGTGTAATTGGCCGAAACAAAAATTTAGTAAAGGTCCAAGTTCATAGGAAGCATTTCATGTTATAAAAATTTCTCAAAAACTGTTAAGACGATTTTAAATTTTGTTTGCATTGTATAGGTAGTCGAACTCCCTTTAATTTTAGGTACCATTGCCTTTGGTGCAAAACCGCGTATGTGTAAAATTTAAATCATTTTTTAAAACAAAATTTCTTAAAAACCAATTTAACTTTTTGAAATAACCTTTCATTTAATGTACCGTCGATATACCAAAATTGGCAAATTCTGAGTTGGCGGCCTTCGGCCGCGCTTATAAAAAATAAAAAATAACCCTGAGCTACGCCATGCCAAGTCGCTTCTGCGTAACCCTTTTTTGCACGTTTTTAGGGACGGCCCAATTTGATTACAACCACAGTTTTTCTGCACAGAACACCTTTCTGCGGAGGCGACCTTCGGCCCTGCTTGTAAATAAATATAGTTTAAAAAAACTAAAACTCACGCTTTTAGAGAGTATTGAACTAAAAATTTTAAAATAATTTTAAAAACCCTACACAGTAGTATTGTGGAAAAAGCGTGGTCCGCTTTGTTCCATAATCTTCGTTTTTTATTTAAATTATTTTTACTTTTTAGTTAAATGTGTTATGAAGTAATCGATATATATATCGAAGTATACCGCAGTGCAGACGAAACCTCTGGGCCTCCACTTTCCTTTGATACCCATATTGTAGGCAATTTTCAATATTATTGGACAACCTCATTTTGACCGATAACTCAGTTATCGATAAATATAACGAAATATTCCAAAGTCCAATAGAAACTTGTAGAACTTCCCTTTTGTTTGCTACCCAGATTGTAGACATTATGACCGATAACTTAGTTATCGATAAATATATCGAAGTCCAAATGCAACCTCCTATCGTTTGACACCCATATTGAAGGCACATTTCGAGGTTTTTGTGACAGTCATATGCCACTATCGGGTAGACTGATGTAGAGTTACATACAAACAAGCAAACATACATATGAATGTATGTAGAAGTAAAGCTAATAAAAGCGCAGTAAAGAAACTAGCATTATGTGGGAAAAGCGTCGAGCGCTCAATATACGAAAATTATGGCACAAAGCGGACCACGCTTTTTCCACAATACTACTGTGTAGGGTTTTTAAAATTATTTTCAAATTTTTAGTTCAATACTCTCTAAAAATGTGAGTTTTAGTTTTTTTAAACTATATTTATTTTTTACTTTTTAGTCAAATGTCCTATGAAATTATCGATAAATATATCGAAATATACCTCCACTTTCGTTTGATACCCATATTGTTAGGAAATTTTAAGGCATTTGGCCTCAGATTTTGACAATAACTCAGTTATCGATAAATTTATCGAAATGTATCGAAGTCGAAATGAAACCTGGGGCCTTTCCCTTTCGTTTGATACCCATATTGTAGGGAATTTTTCAGGTTTTTGGGCAATCATATTTTGACCGTTAACTCGGTTATCGATAAATTTATCGAAACATGTCGATGTCCAAATAAAACATGGGGCCTTCACCTTTCGTTTGATACCCATATTATAGGGAATTTTTTAGGTTTTTGGGCAATCATATTTTGACCGATAACTCAGTTATCGATAAATTTATCAGAATATGTCGATGTCCAAGTGAAACCTGGGGCCCTCACCTTTCGTTTGATACCCATATTGTAGGGAATTTTTCAGGTTTTTGGGCAATCATATTTTGACCGATAACTCAGTTATCGATAAATTTATCGAAGTATGTCGATGTCCAAATGAAACCTGGGGCCTCACCTTTCGTTTGATACACATATTGTAGGTTATTTTTTAGGTTTTTGGGCAATCATATTTTGACCGATAACTCAGTTATCGATAAATTTATCGAAATATATCGAAGTCCAAATGAAACCTAGGGCCTTCACCTTTCGTTTGATACCCATATTGTTGGAATTTTTTTAGGTTTTTGGGCAATCATATTTTGACCGATAACTCAGTTATCGATAAATTTATCGAAATATATGGAAGTCCAAATGAATCCTGGGGCCCGATAACTCAGTTATCGATAAATTTATCGAAATATGTTGATGTCCAAATGAAACCTGCGGCCCTCCCCTTTCGTTTGATACCCATATTGTAGGGAATTTTTGAGGTTTTTGGGCAATCATATTTTGACCGATAACTCAGTTATCGATAAATTTATCGAAATATGCCGGTGTCCAAATGAAACCTGTGGCCTTCACCTTTCGTTTGATACCCATATTGTAGGGATTTTTTTAGGTTTTTGGGCCATCATATTTTGACCGCTAACTCAGTTATCGATAAATTTATCGAAATATATCGAAGTCCAAATGAAACCTGGGGCCCTCCCCTTTCGTTTGATACCCATATTGTAGGGAAATTTTAAGGTTTTCGGGCAACCACATTTTGACCGATAACTCAGTTATCGATAAATTTATCGAAATATGTCGATGTCCAAATGAAACCTGGGGCCCTCGCCTTTCGTTTGATACCCATATTGTAGGGAATTTTTGAGGTTTTTGGGCAATCATATTTTGACCGATAACTCAGTTATCGATAAATTTATCGAAATATGTCGATGTCCAAATGAAACCTGGGGCCCTCCCCTTTCGCTTGATACCCATATTGTAGCTTTTTGGGCAATCATATTTTGACCGATTATTCAGTTATCGATAAATTTATCGAAATATGTCGATGTCCAAAAGAGACCTGGGGCCTTCCCCTTTCGTTTGATACCCATATTGTAGGGAAATTTTAAGGTTTTCGGGCAACCACATTTTGACACACCTTTCATTTAAATCGATAAATTTATCGAAATATGTCGATGTCCAAATGAAACCTGGGGCCCTCCCCTTTCGTTTGATACCCATATTGTATGGAATTTTTTAGGTTCTTGGACAATCATATTTTTACCGATAACTCAGTTATCGATAAATTTATCGAAATATGTCGATGTCCAAATGGAACCTGGGGCGTTCCCCTTTCGTTTGATACCCATATTTTAGGGACATTTTACGCTTTTTGGGCCACTGGGGCTTAAACCGAACGAGAGTTACATACATACAAGCAAGCAAACAAACAAACAAACAAACAAACAAACATACAAGAGAACCTAATAAAAGCGTGGTAAAAATAATCCTGTTTCGCTATGCCAAGTCCGGGTGCGTAGTATACCCGTGGCTGCCGCCACGGCTTTTTTTATTATTTTCGGACCTTTTTTTTGGTCAGTGATACAAAAAAAATGTAATGAGAAACTTTGATATAAAAAATGCTTTAAATTTTGCATATACGTGGTTTTGTACCACAAGCAACGGTACATCAAATGAAAGGTAATTCAAATTCGGTTGGTTAGTTTGTGAGAAAATTTCATTTATAAAAATGCTTCAAATGAACTTTGACCCTAAGTAACATTCGTACATATTTACTACGTTACTTAAATATATCTATCGATCCCAATACTTCAAATTTTGATTCCAGAGGTTGCGGTAGTCTGCATTTATGCCAAGTATTTAATCATCTTCGCTAGTTTTATTATCCAATTAAACAATCAAAGGAGTTATTTTATTTAATCTATCTGATAACTTAAAACGAGCTAAACTTGTACATTTGTATATGTTTATATCCAGACTATCTCGGCAACCACTTGACCGTTTTGGATGAAATTTTGAATATAGATAGTACGGTTGATTCTAAAGCCTGGTTTTAATTAGGTCAAATTTTGACAAATACTATCGACTTTATCGAAATAAGCAACCAAATCTCGATAAAGTCGATGAAATTTGACACCATTTGACCTAATGAAAACCAGCCTTAAGACTATGTACTTGGGAGTTGCCATCTGGGGCGGTTTACAGGGTTGTGAACTATCTCAATTTTTTAAATTTTGCCAATATGGGTATCAAATGAAAGGTATTTATTTATTTATTTACTAGCTGGTGCCCGCGACTTCGTATGCGTATAATTTCTGTTTGTTTTTTTTGCAGCTGGGTTAGCAAAGAATAAAATCCAACAAAAAGACTGGAGTTCAGCACTTAAGGGTGGTGTTGTCATGTAAGCTTTAAAGTTTGTCTGCTCGATAAACCCAAATTTCGGTGACAAAAAATGTTTTTATCGGACTGATAAAGCTTAAAGTTTAATAAAAACGACCCTAAAGCCATTTATTTTTCCAATATAAAGAGCATAAATTATAGAATTTCTTTGTACACAATATTTGAAGTTCTACCCAAGTTACAAATTATAAACAAATTTTCCGAGCAAGTTACTCGCGAGCAAGCTACATAAAGCTGCTCGTGTGAAAAGCAATTAGTCCTAAGATCGATACCAGCTGCTCGGAGACTCTGACCCTGTGACTTATTTATTGTCACTGCGAAACCTACGCTGACGGGAAACTGAACACGTTTGAATTGAAATGGGTTTGGTATTATGGGTATTCGTGGTATGAAAACACAACCCGTTAGAATTTCCGCTTCTATCAGATTATTTCGAAGTGACTTCACTTTAAGACGGGTTCCATTAAATAACTTTGGTGGGGTTAGGTTTCGAAGTAACATAATCGAAATACCAACTTTCAACTTTTAAAACGATGTTATGCGCTGGTAGTCCGGGTGCTGAAAGAGAGTTAATCTTAGATACTTCTCCATAAACTGAAGTAATAAGCTCCTCCATTGATGGAACAATACTACAAAGATTCTCTGGCAATGTTACTATTCCATTTGATTCGGGAATGGAACCCTGCCCGATTTTAAGTAAAACGTCCGAAAACCCCTGCGCTCCCCTCGTCGATAACTCCGAAACCGGCCGAGCTATCGAAATTACAAGATATCTCCCAAACCATTTTAGATATTTCAATGAATCACATCGCATATTATAGCACTCATTGACACCTTTCGTTTGACACCCATATTGTACTAAGACATTTTTGGTCACCCCTGGTCCACATATTGGGCGATAACCCCAAAAGCCGTTGAGATATCGCAAAAAATAATATCTTAAACTCTAAGTTGAGCGTCTAGCAATCCAACGATTCAATTCCGTTCAGTACTTTTAGAGTGTACGACCACAAACATGCAGACAGACATGGTCCACCGGTTGAGATATCGATAAAAGTAATATCTTAAATTTTAAGTTGAGCGTCGAGCAATCCAACGAAAAAGTTTCATTCAATTCCATTCATTACTTTCAGAGTGATACGGCCACAAACATACGGACAGACAGACAGACAGACACACAAAATTTTTTTAATGGTTGATTTGGATTCTACTCGCTTTATAATGCTTCCCCCAATCAATTTTTTGTTGATATCAGCCATGTATATATGTAGAGATTTAAATTCAAATGAAAGGTACTTTCAGCGACATGCCAACTAAAATGTTTTCAAGTAGGGTTGCCACCTTACCGCAGTAATTTGTATATCCGGACTATTTCGGGAACCGCTTGACCGTTTTAGATGAAATTTGACATATATATAGTATGATTGATTCTAGGACTATCCACTTGGGGTTGCCACTTGGGGGGTGTACAGGGTTGCCATCTATTTCAATTTTTTAAATTATGGATCTGGATATGCCAATATGGGTATCAAATGAAAGGTATTCTTGCCGACATGCCAGCTAAAATCTTTTCAAGTAGGATTGCCGCCCAATGTTACCATTTTACCGTAATGTATTTGTATTGTAAGTATATTTTTGGGATTCTATTTGGATTATTTTGGGATCATTTTGAGATAATTTAAGGGTCACTTTGGGATAATTTTGGGGCTATTTTTTCATCATTTTCGGTTCAATTTTGGATTAGTTTTTGACAATTTTGGGGTCATTTTCGGATCATTTTGGGATCATTTTTCGATCATTTTGGAATAATTCTAGGGTCTTTTTGCAGTCGTTTTGGGATTATATAAGGATTATTTTGGGTTCAGTTTTGATCATTTTGGGGTCATTTTCGGATCATTTTGGATACATTTAATGGTGCTTTTGGGGTCATTTGAGATTCATTTTTGGATCATTTTAGGGTCTTTTGGGGTAATTTTGGAATTATTTTGGGATAATTTTTTTTCGTTTTGGGTTCAATTTCGGATCCTTTCGGGAATATTTAAGGGTCTTCTTGGGATCATTTTAGGATTTTTTGGGACTAGTTTAGGGTTCTTTTGGGTACATTTTGGGTAAATAAAGTTAGCGCTGGTACTTAGTAATGAAAATAAAAGCCTTTGAGAATTCAGAATTGTAAGAGTTTTGTTGGACTAAGATAGATGAAAGTTCGCTTCCTAAAAATTGTCTATTGGGGAGTTCAAATTAAGCTTTAGACCCCTATTAGTTTTTCGGGGCAAATAGATTTTGTAAACAGTTAGCTCGATTTCATTCATCTACGTATGACTGCGTGTCTATTCAAGTGCGCAGATATTATTCGGAAATTTGGTAAAATCAACTGTGTTCTAAGAATTGTTTTGTTCAAACTCAGTTCGCTGTTTATTCGATTTCAAATTCAGCAAAGTCTTTACATATTGATTTCCTCGTACTTGAATTGTAATTAATCCCTGCAGTCAACTTAACTAGTTTTATACTAATCAAATACCAGTCAGCTAGGCGGCTTCAACTAGTTCGAGTTCTGTAATTTTTCCATATTAGCAACTGGTATTTTTAACACGACGATGTCCTACGAGATGGCAATTGTCCTCCTCTGCATCAGCACCATACCAATTGGCTGACTAGTCAGCCTCTGCATCAGGAATATACCAGTTGATATACTTGTTATTATACACATCAGTATCATACCATTTAAGATACTAGTTCGTATATACGTCAGGATCGTACCAGTTGAAAGAATAGTTCATATATACATCAGAATAATACCAGTTGGCAGACTAGTTCATATATACATCAGAATCATATCAGTTGGCAGACTAGTTTATATATGCATCAGAGTCATACCTGTTGACAGACTACTTCTTATATGCATCAGAATCATACCAGTTGACAGACTAGTTCATTAATGCATCAGAATCATACCAATTAACAGACTAGTTAAAAGAATCATCGGAATCATACCAGTTGTCATACTAGTTCATATATGCGTCAGAATCATACCAGTTGATATAGTAGTTCATTTATGCATCAGAATCATACCAGTTGACATATCAGTTCATTTATGCATCATAATCATATCAGTTGACATACTAGTTCAAATTTGCATCAGAAATATACCATTTGACATACTAGTTCATATATGCATCAGAATCTTACCAGTTGACATACTAGTTCATATATACATCAGAATCATACCGGTTGACATACAGCTCAGTCTATGCGGCAGGACATACCAGTTCATATATGCATCAGAATCTTACCAGTTGACATACTAGTTCATATATACATCAGAATCATACCGGTTGACATACTGCTCAGTCTATGCGGCAGGACATACTAATCATTATGCCCATTCAGATCGTACCACTTGTCATACTAGTCCACGAATTTGACATTCATTCCAGTTGGTATACTAGTCGGTCTATGCACCAGTATCATAGTCAGCCTCTACATCAGCAATATACCAGTTTATTCTTTAGAAAGCAGCGACTATTTGTATTTACCCAAACACGAAAAAGCATCTGTGAATTACAAGGTAAAAAAGAAGCAGTTACAAGAGAAAAAGAAAAGCAATTGTCCTCTTCTGCATCAGCACCATACCAATTGGTATACTAGTCAGCCTCTGCATCAGCATTATACCAGTTTATATACTAGTTCATACACAGCCAAAAATGAGCTAAAGGCTCTGAGTTCGATTCTCGGTAAAGTTGACACAAGTTTTTTTTTTTCTATATTTTTTAAATTAGGTTGTTTATTGTATTTTTAATTTAATTATTGAATTCAATTTGCAATGGCTCCTTTCAAATTCCGCGTTCGTCAAGTTTGATTATGTAGGTGAAGGCCCAATTGTATTCAACTTTGTAGGACCCACTTTCATTCAAAGTTTTTTAAACGTAAAGCGAAGCGAAATTTTTGCAAATGCTCAAAAACGAGGCGCGCATTTGTCAAAGTTTTATGTAATTGGGGCTTTGGAGTTGTATTTTTAGGTAAGGTAAATTAAGGTTACTCAAGGTTAAGTTTGTCGTCCACTGCGGAGTTCCGGACCCACATATGATATATAGATAAAATTAAGTCTTATTTTTACATCAAAAAGAGTCAAAGTAAGACTGCTTTCATGCTGGGCCATACACTCGAGTTAATGGAGCATTGGTAGAGTTAATTTATATTGTTGTTGTCAATATACTCAAGTTTATGCCGCAACGTAAAAAAAAATGGCGGTTATATACCAACAGGTTGTCATAACCTCTAACGAGACTTTTGCCGAACTTCTCTTCCAACTTATAGTGTGCTGCTTTGATTTTTTCCCTATGAGTTGGCGGGACTAGTTTTTTTTTAAATTTAAAAATCTGTGACTGTTCAAACAGTTGAATGCAGTTAGGTTAGGTTAGGTTAGTGGCTGTCGCAGAGGCACACTTAGGCCAGTTTTGAAAAGCCCGTTGTGATACCACCAGCACTAGGAAAGTCAGTCCCGGGACCCGGCGATTTGGAAAATCCCAGCGGTCTGGTTTAGACTATCCAGGAAGGGAACTCCCAAAAAGCGCATTCCCGCGCCGCTTAAGGCCGGGCAGTTGCAGATGAGGTGCTTCACCGTTTCCTCTTCCTCATCATCTTTGCAGCTCCTACAGCATCGTCGATAGGGCACCCCTTCTGCGTGCCTACCAATAAGGCAGTGCCCAGTTAGAACACATATTAATACTAAGATTTCTCTCCTTCTTAGGGCGTGAATGCCTCTAGATCTTTTATGATCCCATTTCGGCCAGGTTTGTTTGGATGTCCGGCAACTTGGGGATTGTTGCACCTTTCGTTGGCTTGGAGTACACACTCCGTCAAGCCAACGAAAAGTAGCAACAATCCCCAGGGTGCCGGACATCCAAACAAACCTGGCCAAAATGGGATCATAAAAGATCTAGAGGGATCATAAAAGATCGGAATGCAGTTACAGAATTTCCATTTGATTTTCAGAAAAATACAATTGACATTCAGAAAATTACAATTGATATTCAGAAAACTTTCTGAATATAAACTGAAAAAGGTGTAGTATGATTTCAACCCGAGTTTCATACATACTTGCATACTAGTACGAACCAGGATTTTTCTGACTAGTATTATTTCGCCCAGCAAATTATAGTTGTATACTAGTATGTTTTCTGATTAGATTGGCATTGATTGGTTTAAGGGTAATCAGCAAAGAACTAGTATAAAAACATCCATAAAATGTATAGTAAACGAGCTAGGTGTCTGCTGAGTAGTTTGGAATTGATTAGTTTGAAGGTAGCCAGAAATTAACTAGTATGAATACACCACAAAATTTTTAGGCGTAGAACTATATTGTTTGCTGAGTAGTTCGACATTGACTGGTTTAAAGGTGATCAGAAATTAACTATTATGAATACACCACAAAATGTATAGTCAATGAACTATATTGTTTGCTGAGTAGTTTGGCCTTGACTGGTTTGAAGCTAATCAGCAATGAACTAGTATAAATACACCACAAAATGTATAGTCAATGAACTATATTGTTAGCTGAGTAGTTGGACATTGACTGGTTTAAAGGTGATCAGAAATGAACTAGTATGAATACACCACAAAATGTATAGTCAATGAACTATATTGTTTGCTGAGTAGTTGGACATTGACTGGTTTAAAGGTGATCAGAAATGAACTAGTATGAATACACCACAAAATGTATCGTCATTGAACTATATTGTTTGCTGAGTAGTTCGACATTGACTGATTTAAAGGTGATCAGAAGTGAACTAGTATGAATACACCACAAAATGTATAGTCATTGAACTATATTGTTTGCTGAGTAGCTCGACATTGACTGGTTTAAAGGTGATCAGAAATGAACTATTATGAATACACCACAAAATGTATAGTCAATGAACTATATTGTTTGCTGAGTAGTTTGGCATTGACTGGTTTAACGCTAATCAGCAATGAACTAGTATGCATACGCCACAAAATGTATAGTCAATGAACTAGAATTTTCGCTGAGTAGTTTGGCATTGACTGCTTTTAAAACTAATCAACAACGAACTGGTAGGCATATGCCACAAAATGGTTAGTCAATGAACTAGTATGTTTGCTGAGTAGTTCGGAATTTGACTGCAGGGAATATCATGTCCATGTGTCGTGCACTCAATTTACGTTTGACCACCGAAGGTTCATTTAGTCGCAATGCCACTGCACTGCTTCGATTGACTGGATAATTTTAATTGAGCACAGATTTTTTTTGCCATTCGGAAACATTTTCAAGTGAACTATCCTAATCTCATGTTGTACATCTGTACCTACAAGTGAAAAAAGGAATTTCGTTATGCTGAATGAAGGTAGTGTACCCAGTCCCGTGCGCAAGAATTTTCTATAGGAGGGGTTTTGGACTTTTGGATGCTCCGAAGATTGTGACTTTTGACAGTTTTCATGAAAAATTTCAGTCGCTTAGAGCCATTAGGCCCCCCTGCGCACGGGCCTGAGTGTACCTCAAGATTCAAGTAAGCTTTTCGAGGAAATATTGCAAAAGTCTGTCCCTAAATTTTAAGCTTTAGTTGAGAGGGGTTCGTCGCAATTGTATCAGTTGGCGAAAAATTATTGAACTCGCTGTGCTGTAACCGACAACTATGGATTTTTTTTGGCTCTGATTGGTGGAGGTTGAGACTACTCCACAGTTTTATATGGGTGTTTCCTGAACAATGTCAACCAAGAGAAAAATTTGAAAATGAATCTAGGCCAAATTTTTTGATACCATTATGTATGCACGCATGTCACCTATCACAGATATTATAACACCGGTTCTTGCAAAACTTAGGTGCTTCCGACTATCATCAATAATTATTTTTGTAGCTGAGTAGTTATGACTTATGAAATACATCTGCGAATTTCTCACAAAAGCGCCTGGCAAAAATTGACTTATACAAGTATCTAGCCATAAGTCTGTCCAATACAGCTAATAGTAGATACATCCGGAAAACTACCCCAAATCATATATAAACTGAATGCAAAAGAAGTGTTCGGACGCAAAATAAACTTTGTAGTAAAAAGACATAC
The DNA here is from genome assembly GCA_964058755.1 of Campiglossa producta. Taxonomy (NCBI): domain Eukaryota; kingdom Metazoa; phylum Arthropoda; class Insecta; order Diptera; family Tephritidae; genus Campiglossa; species Campiglossa producta. The sequence continues at coordinate 43,735,186 of CAXKVI010000002.1, forward strand.
ATACATTTTAATTTCAATTCAAATATTTTTCCCCATGCAAACCATGCAAAAAATAAACCCCTTAACCTAACCCTCGAAGTCAATTATGGACCAAGTTTTGAGGGAAAATACCAAAACAAAAAAAATTTTGTTAGTTTTTTAATCATCGTAATGTATATGAATCATTATGGTGTTCAGAATGTGCAAGTCATTTAAATTTCTGCTGAAGTGAGTTAATCGCAATAAAATATGTGCTCAATATTTTTTTTGTTGTGAAACAAGTTTATGTTTTCTTTTTTAGCAAAACTGGAACGTCCGAACAAAATTAAATTCGATATTTTTCCAATAAAAAACTTCTTCAGCAAGATAATGCTAATGCAGTATAACATGCTAATAGCATTGTTGGAAACACTCCTAATGTTTCTTCGCTAGTAGGCAATGGGCAAAGAACACCAAAAATTTATTTTAAGTTAATATTGAAACTTGTTAAAAAATTAAAAGAAATAATTTTTATAAAATCGAGTTTCCACCCGTTCAAGTAAAGAACGACAGATAAGGTCTATTTACTGAACAAAAAAAGTTCAGAGCAGGTTAGAGCAGAGCAGAGAAGGGCAGCTGTCAAAATAGATATAGAACAACTTAGAGCAGCTCAGAGCAGAAATGCCCTGAAACACTCAAATCTCGATAGTTTCTATTTATTTGGTTTTTTTTTTTTTTTAAATCCACAAAACTAATGCAAATACACGTACACTAAATCGTTGCCTTTCTTGCAAGCTAGTTTTTTTGAAGTTTTCAATCGGGATTACTCTAGTTTTGTTTGAGCATACTCATGAAACAAAAGATAGAGAGAAAGAAAAGTGGTCATGAAACACAACTTTGTGAAATATCTCAACCTGGCGTAAGCTAGAGCGGCTCAATAAACAAACCTATAAAAAAACTTAATTTTAAATTATTTCCTGAACATAAAAATATTTTCAAAATGTAAATCTACTACTATCACTTTTTTATATAAACTGCAATTCAATTCGGTTTTTGCTGGTGTATGTAGATATCACCGCATATTAATTAAATATTCAGCTGAATATAAATTAAATATTTTATAGGCGCAAATAGTTTGTTTCCATTTGCATTCAATATTTCGGTTTTTCATATTAAAAATTAAAAATCATCACTTTTTCTGTTACCGAATTTAATGGCTTGTGGTTAACAGCTTGTGTAGCAATTCGTTTTTTACTCTAATTTCCGCTAATGTATCGTTTACATAATACAATTTATATTTTGACATAAATGAAGAAGGACCAGATGGCTTTGAGGTTTACATACACGATTTTGATGTCAAGCTTGTGTAGAGATCGTTTGTTACAGAGGAAGTCCTTAGCCGCTTCGTGCTTCTCGTTAATGCCCTGCAAAATATCACTCATACGCCATGTTGGCTGGCATTTTTTGAAAACCTAGAGCCTTGAAATACACAATTATGTGCATGCTGAACAAATGTTTACGTGTGTCACGTTTACTAACAATGCTTACCTATGTAATCTCTTCTAATGAAATTCGCAAATCGTTAATCGAAAATCAATTAAATGCACAAAATACTCTTGACTATTTCTTCTACCTACTTAACTAAATAAGACTTTCAGTAGGTAGTTATATCAGGGAGTTCGTAGAGTAAGTGTACTAAACGTCGGACAGTTAAGCAGATTTTCAACTTGAAAATTCTACTGACAATAGTAGAGAACAATTTAGTGCTTAACATGGGTCTATTAACTACGAATTATAATCATATCACTGTTTTTCGATCTTTAGCGTGGTTTATTTGCTATAACAAAAAGTGTAAAAAAGGAGCTGTTGGTTCAAAAGTCGGACAAAATACCCAGTCAATCCGTTACAGTTAAGCTGTAAACTTTTGAAGTACATCAGTGGAGGAGATGCCAAGGTCGGCGTTAGGGATGTTTAAGTTCACCTAGGTGGAGGTAAGGAAGACCCAAGCTGTGTCGCAGTCTAGAAAGATGTGTACCTGACGAGGCCAGGTTGTCAGACGTAGTAGACCTTACGGAAGGAGGGAATGAAATGACCTAGAAGGTTTCACTGGTCACATAAATCGCTCCCGCGACAGTCAGACAACCAAGTGTTTTTTTATACAAATAACAAAAACAAGATTAACGTATCCATTAGGGTGGTTCAAAAACCTAAAGGTTTTCTCCTATTTTTTTATATAATAACAATAACAAAATGAGTGCTCGTAAAATGGTTACGTATTTAAAATATACAAATAAATTACGGGGTTTGCCTCCTAACACGCCCCGTAATAAATTTAGAAACTGTATAAAAAATTCCGTATTTATTTTTTGAACAGCATTGAGCGCCACCTTCCAAGTCACCTATGCCCTTGAAATTTTGGCTCCTCACTTCATATATCAAACAGAAAATAATTGGGGGCCCCTTGATCTTTACATTCAACTTGAGCTTTTCTCATACGTTTCTGAACCACCCTATCCATCTCTTACAGGAGAAGTACATACAGAATGCGGCCTTTCAGTATACACATTCTTTGCAGGAAATACCGCAGATACATTATCTTGGTCAGGGGTTGGGTAAGAAAAAAAAGAGTGAGGAGCAGTCCCACTGCAAAGGTCTGCTTCAAGAATGATAATTTCTGAAGTTTTCTCTGATACTCGGATACCTTGTCCGGCAATTGAAAATTATGAAAAAATATATATCAAATGTGTTTTTTTTTTAGAAAAATTTACCTACGCGCTGCAGGAACCAGACAAGCCGACATATGTTTCGATGATACTGGAATTACATCTCTTCATGGACTTTTTCTTCCCGGCATTGTGAGAGTCGAACTCACAACACTGTAGTGCCTTGTATGCTAGAAGGTCTAACACCTTAGGCCACTACCCAGCTTGAAGGTAAACCCTTCTCAGTGTCCATTTATGCATATATTTATACTTAGAAAAAGTCCATGAAGAGATGTAATTCCAGTATCATCGAAACATATGGCGGCTTGTCTGGTTCTTGCAGCGCGTAGGTAAATTTTTCTCAAAAAAATACATTTTCATACAATCCCGAAAATTGCTTGTAAATACCGGCGGTATTTACAGCAATAGACTACAAGTCAAAAACAACAAATAGTATACATCAAAATTCAGAACACCTAATATAACGCAATTGTTTAAATTTATTAATTTTAATAATTTAATTATTGTTTATTAATGCATATCCCAATAAAATTTAAAAAATTTCAAATTCAGATACTTCAAAAGAATTCGTGGCAGTTTCGCCTGTTTTTGCAAAAAGAAGTCAAAAGTGTCCTGCATTTAGTACACTTATTCTATATATGTATTTGTTTTTATGTTGGTGGATTTCTTGTTTATTCACTGCATAGGTTCAGATGTTTTTAGCATAGGTTCAACGAAAGTTTTGCGGCTTCTGTGAACATGGTATGGTAATGGTATGGTAATGGTATGGTAATGGTATGGTAATGGTATGGTAATGGTATGGTAATGGTATGGTAATGGTATGGTAATGGTATGGTAATGGTATGGTAATGGTATGGTAATGGTATGGTAATGGTATGGTAATGGTATGGTAATGGTATGGTAATGGTATGGTAATGGTATGGTAATGGTATGGTAATGGTATGGTAATGGTATGGTAATGGTATGGTAATGGTATGGTAATGGTATGGTAATGGTATGGTAATGGTATGGTAATGGTATGGTAATGGTATGGTAATGGTATGGTAATGGTATGGTAATGGTATGGTAATGGTATGGTAATGGTATGGTAATGGTATGGTAATGGTATGGTAATGGTATGGTAATGGTATGGTAATGGTATGGTAATGGTATGGTAATGGTATGGTAATGGTATGGTAATGGTATGGTAATGGTATGGTAATGGTATGGTAATGGTATGGTAATGGTATGGTAATGGTATGGTAATGGTATGGTAATGGTATGGTAATGGTATGGTAATGGTATGGTAATGGTATGGTAATGGTATGGTAATGGTATGGTAATGGTATGGTAATGGTATGGTAATGGTATGGTAATGGTATGGTAATGGTATGGTAATGGTATGGTAATGGTATGGTAATGGTATGGTAATGGTATGGTAATGGTATGGTAATGGTATGGTAATGGTATGGTAATGGTATGGTAATGGTATGGTAATGGTATGGTAATGGTATGGTAATGGTATGGTAATGGTATGGTAATGGTATGGTAATGGTATGGTAATGGTATGGTAATGGTATGGTAATGGTATGGTAATGGTATGGTAATGGTATGGTAATGGTATGGTAATGGTATGGTAATGGTATGGTAATGGTATGGTAATGGTATGGTAATGGTATGGTAATGGTATGGTAATGGTATGGTAATGGTATGGTAATGGTATGGTAATGGTATGGTAATGGTATGGTAATGGTATGGTAATGGTATGGTAATGGTATGGTAATGGTATGGTAATGGTATGGTAATGGTATGGTAATGGTATGGTAATGGTATGGTAATGGTATGGTAATGGTATGGTAATGGTATGGTAATGGTATGGTAATGGTATGGTAATGGTATGGTAATGGTATGGTAATGGTATGGTAATGGTATGGTAATGGTATGGTAATGGTATGGTAATGGTATGGTAATGGTATGGTAATGGTATGGTAATGGTATGGTAATGGTATGGTAATGGTATGGTAATGGTATGGTAATGGTATGGTAATGGTATGGTAATGGTATGGTAATGGTATGGTAATGGTATGGTAATGGTATGGTAATGGTATGGTAATGGTATGGTAATGGTATGGTAATGGTATGGTAATGGTATGGTAATGGTATGGTAATGGTATGGTAATGGTATGGTAATGGTATGGTAATGGTATGGTAATGGTATGGTAATGGTATGGTAATGGTATGGTAATGGTATGGTAATGGTATGGTAATGGTATGGTAATGGTATGGTAATGGTATGGTAATGGTATGGTAATGGTATGGTAATGGTATGGTAATGGTATGGTAATGGTATGGTAATGGTATGGTAATGGTATGGTAATGGTATGGTAATGGTATGGTAATGGTATGGTAATGGTATGGTAATGGTATGGTAATGGTATGGTAATGGTATGGTAATGGTATGGTAATGGTATGGTAATGGTATGGTAATGGTATGGTAATGGTATGGTAATGGTATGGTAATGGTATGGTAATGGTATGGTAATGGTATGGTAATGGTATGGTAATGGTATGGTAATGGTATGGTAATGGTATGGTAATGGTATGGTAATGGTATGGTAATGGTATGGTAATGGTATGGTAATGGTATGGTAATGGTATGGTAATGGTATGGTAATGGTATGGTAATGGTATGGTAATGGTATGGTAATGGTATGGTAATGGTATGGTAATGGTATGGTAATGGTATGGTAATGGTATGGTAATGGTATGGTAATGGTATGGTAATGGTATGGTAATGGTATGGTAATGGTATGGTAATGGTATGGTAATGGTATGGTAATGGTATGGTAATGGTATGGTAATGGTATGGTAATGGTATGGTAATGGTATGGTAATGGTATGGTAATGGTATGGTAATGGTATGGTAATGGTATGGTAATGGTATGGTAATGGTATGGTAATGGTATGGTAATGGTATGGTAATGGTATGGTAATGGTATGGTAATGGTATGGTAATGGTATGGTAATGGTATGGTAATGGTATGGTAATGGTATGGTAATGGTATGGTAATGGTATGGTAATGGTATGGTAATGGTATGGTAATGGTATGGTAATGGTATGGTAATGGTATGGTAATGGTATGGTAATGGTATGGTAATGGTATGGTAATGGTATGGTAATGGTATGGTAATGGTATGGTAATGGTAATGGTATTGTAAAAAAACAATGTTGTTATACGTCGTACTAATCTTTTTGAAGCCGCGTTACATACTTGGATATTTTTCGGAAAAAATTAATATTGTTTTCAAAGTAATCCATTTAAACAAACTCGTAAGGGTAACGTGTACTTATGTGTGTACATTAGGGTGATTCAAATTTAAAAAAAAATTGTTCTTTCTCGATCTTACCCCTGAAACTTTAGGTATTGGTGATAAAATAAGCCTTGCAAAAAATTAGCGCTCTAACTTAACCCTTAGGGGTGGCTATTTTTTCGCCCTTTCTCATACACTTTGTATGGGGAAGAATGGCATTTTTTTTTTTTTTTTCAAAGTGAATTTTCTTTTAATTTTTTAAACTTCTTCTAAAATATTTTTACATACTCTTAAAGTTGAAGCTTTTAAGCTTCCAAAAGGTAAGCCATGTGCGATTATCTTAACTATTGAAGTAGTTACAGCCATTTAAATGGGTGTAATTATTTTAATAGTTAAGATAATCGCACATGGCTTACCATTTTGGAATCTTCAAGGCTTTAAGAGAATGTAAAAAAGTTTAAAAATTAAAAGAAAATTCTGTTTAAAAAAATGCCATTTTTCCCCATACAAAATGTGTGGGAAGGAGCGAAAAAAATAGCCACCCCTAAGGGTTAAGTTAGAGCGCAAATTGTTTGCAAGGCTTTTTTTCTCACCAATACCTAAAGTTTCAGGGGTAAGATCAAGACGACATTTTGTTTGAATCACCCTAATGTACATATGTACAATTTCTAAGTAATAATCCATTTCGCATTTTATGAAATTTTAACACAAACACATAATTCTCAGGAACGCAAAACATTTGTAGAGATAAACACAGAAGAACTCTTTTAAGTAAAAAAGGCAATTTGCTAATTTTTATATAATTTGATTTTGCATTAACCGCATGTAAGAAAATTACGTTTAAGTTGAGTATATGTGTGCGAATTTATGCATAAGTACTTTTTCATAACTATGTGATTAAAAACAGTTGAATGAGCTCGAAGCGTGTTTACGGATAAAAAAAAACACTTTTGTTTGAGTATAAAAACCAAGTTACCACATTAGGCAGCCTAACAAGGTAAACATGAGACCAAATTGTATTTTAATACCAAAATGATTACTTGAAAAGATCTAAAGCAATAGCAGTAGGACACATTTAAATTGAAAAAAAATAAAAATATTTTCAATACATACTAAATACCTACATCACAACAAAGTGGGGAAGGATAAATAGATGGTGCGTTCAAGATCTTTTCTTGATATCCTCTCTTTTCTAGATAACTTAAACCTAAGCCATACCCATACGATTGACGTAAACGTAGCGGAAACCACAATGAACCGTGACTGAGACTTGACGTATGTCGATTATTTATTCATTTCAAAGTATACTTGAACAGTGATATTAATCGTAACCGCAACTTGAAGTTAAACTATCATAAACACTATCGTAACTAAATCCACAAATAATCGTTACCGAAAATATAACAATGGCATTGATTGTAACTGTAGCTGAAACCCTATATACCGTAACCCTAACTTAAAGCGGTACCATAGTTTTAATCGTAAGAATCACAAAGAGCCCTAACTTAAGCCTTTATTGAATCCTTAACAATAGCGTTAATTTTAACCGTAACCATAACATAAAAAAAAACTTACAAAATAACATAATTGCCTTTAGTTTATAAACGTAGCGAGAAGCTTTACATATTCAAATCTAGTTTTCAAAACAAAATATAAAATATTGTTTATTCCCATTTGTAAATCCTAAATCCTTTTATTTCTTTTCAGGTAAGCTACAAGAAAACATTTCAACAGTTACGTTAAAGCCAAACAAGTAATAGGTAAGCACGTTCTCCCCTCTCATGAAAGCACCACATTCTACGAATCTGAAATAAAACTGTTATCTGTATAAATAATTATTATAATTGAATTATGACGAAAATTCTCATATATGAAAATCACCTGTTTGTAATCTGTACAGAAACGAGCTATTACCTCTCTCAATGTCCCAAAAAATATTTAAGCAATTACTTGCCTTTTTTCGCAAACCCTTAAGACACGCCGAAATAAAAAAAAAAATTTAAATTTTTGATTTCACTTGAAAATATATCGCACCCTAAATCAAAAACCGTCACATCTCAAAATTTTTTTAGGTCGCTTTCTTGACATAGATTGCAAAGTAGTACAGCCAGTACATAAAATTTTTTTTTTTACTATTATCGTTACCCTTTAAAGAGCACAGTGATGCCAAGTTTTTTAAAATAAAATTACTTTTGTGCGATCCAGAAGCGTTTAACTGACAGTTTCTCCGATTTTGAGTTGTGTCTCTCTTTGATTTAGTGTGCGATATGTATACAAAAAATGTTCTTAAAGCACTCTTTCCGTGCCGCAGCCACGACCTCACCTATACTATAATACACTCGAACATTGCTCTGTTTATATGGCTCAAGAGTTTTCTTCTTAAGAGGCAAGACAAACTGCGTTCTGGGCCCTACGCCATCCTCGAGCAGCATGACACTCCACCCGAATAAACTGCACCCAACCTTACAATTGCTGCTCTGTACAGCGCAACAGTTATTACATCCTACCAAGCAATGAATTTAGTCTATCCCTGGTACCACACCGCATCCGTACCTCGAGGTGGACTACCCGGAGACTTCATTATTACGTCGACAACGGCGTTAGCGATTTCGTTACGGACGTACGATAACCGGTATCTAGGAATAGAACCTCGATCGTTACCTCGGTCCAGGATACGTTTGAGGATCCCGTTCTTTGTAACCTCAACAAAGCTAGGTTTGCCCAACCCGGAGGTGTTTTGATGCCTCTTCGGAAGGGGTTTTATCTTCATGTCCGACCTCTGGCGTTTGAAAGGAGTCCGATTCCCTCGTTGCCGCATAAGTACTTTGAAAATCCAATAGCAGAGCTTGCACCCTGGCCACCGCATTCCTGACATTCCACAAGAACGTGCCAAACGAAACTCCCTCCTGAGTTGAATTTTGTGAACTGAACTACTTTTTTTCGAAGTTGTACTATCTTTCTGAAACATTTTTGTATAGTTCACAACAACAAAAAAAATACGTAAGGGCCAGTTTTTCGAAATTGGAATTATTTTCAAAATTATGGCTATCAACACTTTTTGAAATTCCTCACTTTTTGATGATTTTCTCACGATTGGCCAAACCGATTTTGCTAATTTTTTAAATATATATAAAAGATGGTATCTTACGGGAGTTATTTACCTTTTTTTTACAGATTAGTCAATTTTTTATGAAATATTTTTTTCTCTACGTACTGTGTACTATGAAGGCAAAAAATGTAAATAACTTCCGTTCCCTTAAAGTGCCCAAACAAATTTTTTTTGCTAATAGAAATGCCCAACATCATACAAAACCGCCATCTTGGCCACGATGGAGAAGTTAAAAATTGCGAATAATGTTTGCAAAAATTTTTTTTGGCAAAAATTAGAAATGGTTGTGAGCCATACTACCAACTTTCAATAAAATACATGGCTGTCGAAAAAATTGTAGGTGCCTCACATCACAAAATTTAACTCTGCTATTAGCGGTCGTATTTTATCCCTGGCAGCAGGGCGACTGGGAGTAATTCCTTGAGAATGGACGGCCTGTAGTTGTCATCGAGGTCGCGTGAAATTTTGTAAGTATTGATATTTTTGAATGTGCAATATCCGTGTTGAAAATCATTGAGATGGAATAAATATTTCACATAGCCCCCTTACAATCGATTGTTCCGGATTTTGGTAGATAACTTCTGTAATTAGATAGGTAGGAACGCGAAATTTCGTAACTATTGCTCTTTTAGAATGTGGAATGTAGATGTTAAAAATCAATGATATTGGACCAGTATAACACATCGCCCCCATATAATAGATATTTCGAATAATTGCGGTATGAGCTAAAGTTAAATTCACACATGCTGTACTGGGGATCGAACAGTGAAAATCGTGACGCTTATTCATGAAAGGTATATAGCCTTCGGCACAGCCCACAGTGTCATAGTCCCAAGTAAAAAAATTGGGATTATGACACTGCAAGGGGAGCGTCATAATCCCAAATTGTTTACTTGGAATTTTGCCACTTGGGACTATGACATGTCACCGATTTATTCTACGAGTCTACGAAATGTCGTTAGACAAAGAAATTTAATATCATCATATGCTTACAATAGTATAAAATGATGAAATAAAAGCATCTCATCACAATGAAACAAGTTAGTGCCCTGACAGCAAGATTAGCATAAAATTAGGCGCTGTGGTGGTGGAGGCTGCGATGACGATAGTGGCTTGTGGCATTGGCGGTGGAGATGCGAGAGACAAGTAGGATTTGTAAAGCTAATGGCTGGTGTGGTGAATAGTGTTGCCGCCTTAAAGTTTTTCTACCAAATTTAATGGTTTATTTTTTTTTTTTTAATTTGATGTATAGCGTCCGTCGTTGTATAGTGTACTGAACTACTATCCGACAGGTGAAATATTATAGAGTTTTTTTCTAAGTATCCCTCTCCAAATCTTAATTGACTTAAAATAGCCTTTAACCAACCGCCTTGGCGATTTTGGCCATCTAACATGTTTCGCCAGTCGGCTCTTTGTTGAGCCAATTGGAGACACCGCGTGTTCTCAGATCTGCCTTCACTTGGTCCTGCCATCGGAGAGGTGCCCTCCCTCTTCCTCTACTTCCACCGGCGGGTGCCGATAAGAATACCTTCTGGGCCGGAGCGTCTTCGTTCTTTCGCACCACGTGACCTAGCCAGCGAAGCCGCTGGGTCTTAATTCGCTGAACTATGTCGCCGTCTGCGTAAAGCTCATATAGCTCATCGTTATATCTTCTTCGGTACTCGCCGTCGCCAACTTTTAGGGGTCCATAAATCTTTCGAAGAAAAGTAGCATTTGTTTGCAAGAGTTCTCCTTCGAATCCAAACCTCTTCCCAAAAATTGTATTGCAAATATTTAAAAAAACAAATCCGTGATTTTGTGAGGAATAAATGTTCCTTGGTGGCAACCCTATCCCTGAATACCATTTTTAGCGTTGTCTAGGTATTATTTATACTTTATTCTTACCTGCCGTCCTTTTATCAGGATGAATGAATTAAGCGCTTATGTCTATCCAACAATACGATCTACATATTCAATTTTTCGAATTTGTTTAATTTTTTTAATAACACTCAAATGCTTTATGTTGTTGATTTTATTTTTGCACTTACTGCTTTTCTCCTATTTGTTTAGGTTTTTTGCACTTCACCTGCGCTATTTTTGCCTTTGTCGTTGTTTACATTTTCGTTTTTGTTATTTATCTTTTGTCTGGAGAGTAGATTTTAATTTCCTGCAGCAGCAGTTGGTCGAACTAAAATAACAATACAACACGAGACAACAACAAGCACACGACAACTCTTGATAGAGGAAATACTAACAACAAAAAATAAATAAAAATGAAATAGTCAATTGATGAGGGAAGTTTTATATTAAAGCCGCGCATAGATAAGCGACGAATAAAACGGAATTTGTACGAGTACCTAGTCATTTCTAAACTAAAAACGGAAGGGTTGATGGGTGCGGGAAATGTGTTGGCAGCACAAGTGACAAGCAGGATATACGTATGAGAATAGATATAGAAATGTAACCGTATGTGAGCATATGCTCAATATCCAAATAATCACGCACAAGTGCACTTTGATATATGAAAAAAGGTAAATTTAAATGCCTTCAGCTTTTTGCAATCGACTTTCGAAGAAACGATTCAATTCAAATAGAAATAAGCTAAAATCATCGAGAAAGTTTTGGAAGGAGAAAACGTTTGAATAGCGTTCAATATGAATTTGTTTACTTTGGGTTATTATTAGATTCGAGGAATTTGTATGTACTTTAAATAAGATTTCATGCTTCAGTCTTACCTTTGTCTATTGTCTCTCCTTGTTCCTCCGTCTCAATCTACTTTGACATATTCCACTGGCTCATGCATTTCATTTTGCATTCCACTACATATGCTATCTCTTGCTCTAACTTTTTCTTTCTACATACTCCTTTGATTTCTCTTTCTGTGCCACTTCATTTTCATCGTTCTATTCTTCTGAAATTCGCTATTCCTACTGCTTTATGCAGATTCGATTTTAAACCAACTTACTGTTGAGCTAGTTTTTTTTCACCATAGATAAGGTCGCGATGACAATGCCCTACAAAAGAAAAAATCGTGTTGGGCTTTTCCACATAGCAGAATCCCGGGATTAACACTCCTAAACCGACATCGTTACTCTTCCTCGAACCTCTTAGATGACTTTATGAAGGCCACCAAGTCCTTTATCCAGAAAGGGAACTCCCAAAAAGCGCGTTCTCGCGCCGCTTAAAGCCGGGCAGTTGCAGATGAGGTGCTTCACCGTTTCCTCTTCCTCATCATCTTTGCAGCTCCTACAGCATCGTCGGTAGGGCATACCTAGCCTTTCTGTGTGCCTACCAATAAGGCAATGCCCAGTTAAAACACCTATTAAAATGGAGATTTCTCTCCTTCTTAGGGCGTGAATGGCTCTAGATATTTTATGATCCCATTTTGGCCAGGTTTGTTTGGATGTCCGGCACCCTGGGGATTACTGCCACCTTTCGTTGGCTTAATGGGGTGTGTACTCCTTCAGCATTAGCTTGCATGCGGCAACGGCATAACTAAGCGCTCTTTATGCCGAAGAACCTGCTTGGTCGTACCCTGCCTGGCAAGTTCGTCTGACTTACAGTTTCCCTCAGTGTCCCTGTGTCCCTGGACCCATGTGAGGATCACGCGGTTCTGTTGGGCCATCTCTTGTAGAGATCGACGACAGCTGAGCGTCAGTTCAGAGTTGAACGAGAAAGAGCCAAGGGATTTGATGGCCGCTTGGCTGTCGCTGAAAATAAAAATATCCTGTCTGATAGTGTGTTGGCCTATCCAAGCCGCGGCGTCCATGATTGCAGAAACTTCAGCCTGGAAGACACAGCAGTGATCAGGTAGTGTGAAGGAGAGCTCAAGGTTCAGATCCTTTGAATAAACCCTTCCTCCAACTCTGCCGTCAAACTTCGAGCCGTCGGTGTATATGGAAGTGCCACCATTTGTTTCGGGACACCAATCCGTCCTCTCCCAGTCTTCCCTGCTGGGAATGTTTGTTTTGAAACAGTTGGCTCCGACTGCTGTGGCCGCACTTCGATATGTGCTCAGAGGGAGAAAATTGTAAGATCCTAGAATACTGGCGTGTCCAGTTGTGCTTGCGCCGCAGCCAGACGTTTCCCTTAGGCGCAGAGCCGCTGCCGCTGCTGCCTGGTACGCTTCCAGATCGAGTGACAGAATGCCTAGAATCTCCTCAAGAGCTTCGTTGGGCGTTGTTCTTAGCGCGCTGCTTATACAGATCATCTTTCCGCCCCCCAGCATGTGTCTCGTAGCAACGAGTTGACAGTGGGGTTGCATAGAAGCGGGGAGAGTGCTACACCCTGAGGCGTTCCCCTTGTGACATAGCGTAATAAATCAACCGTGCCAAGTGATGAGGATATTTTCTTCCTCCGTAGTAGTTGATCGATTAGTCCAGTAAGGGATGTGCTTATGCCCAGATGAAAAATATATTTTCATAGGCCCGTAGTCATAGTCAAATTTCTATCTGTCTAAAATGCTTTAACTAACATGTGTAGTTTTGACTATACAGTGGTAATGATCATTTTACAATTTTGCTGGATTTAGCTATTATTATTATAAGTCATTATATTATGAACTTTGAAAATTGGATAATTTAGATTGTAAATAATATCGATTCTTCTTGGAACTTTAGACATTATATCGATTATATTTTCAATAGATACTTCCACGTCTCGATGTATGTTTAATAATTAATTCAAATAAACGTAAAACTGGGGTTAAATAACAAAAACGCCGCAAAGCCAAATTTTTGGAGAAAGTTAAATTGTGTACCATTTGCAAGTAACAAAAAGTTTTGAAAAGTTCAAGGCTCCAACTTTAAGAATACAAAAAGTTTTTTTCGAAAAAAATCATAATATGAGCCCCCTAAAACACAAGTGGTATAAGTCCACATTTCTCGAACTGAGATATTCAAGGTTTTGTGTTGTGAACAAATAGGGGTACCCTCGATTTCACAAGTTAGTCTTGCTATTTATTTGGTTTCTGTGGGTGCTAGGAGTTACCCCGTTAGCGTGTTATATAGAACACTAGGGTACCGTTATTTTTTTCGTATTTTCACATGGGAAAACCCTTAGAAAAAAACTATATATACAAATTTTAGACTGTTTGCATAATGATTGGTCGTGCCTTGAGCCCCTATTCGAACACATTTTCCCCCACATAGCGTCATGCTAACTAAAAAAAAAACGAAAACTGGACTTATACCACTTGTGCTTTAAACGGGTCATATATAAGAAAATTCACCATAAAAAAATAGCGACTGAGGCTGTGTGTCAATTGATATCTTTTTCTGTATGCAATTTAAAATTAATGAAATAATAATGAAAAAGCTAAATTTTTCTAATTAGCCACAGTAAAATTTCGCTAAATAAAATGTAAAGAAAAATCAGCTGCAGTTGATTTGAAGGGCAATGATCTACCCTGTCAAAGCGTCAGAGGGCATAAAATGTACACTTTTGCTTTTTGAAAATGCAACCTTTTTATGAAACTAATGTAGCGTTCATGCTGAGTTTTAAAAGCAGCATTTTCTATTTTCAGTCGTATATTTCGAAGATGCGTTCATGCTGCCGCATTTTTGAATGCTAAAGGTGCGTTCCTACATTGCAAGTGGAAGTATGCTTGTGTTTTCAGATAAACTCCAATTCTTTTATAAAGTGAGTTCGTGGGCAAAGAAATCGACTTTTTAAACAAACTTGGTAACTCTTCACCTCGAAAATTGCAACTTTTAACAGGAAAAATTATTGTATAATTACGTTGACTTGCTTAGTGAGAAGATATCCTAATATAAACAGCGGTTCGCCCAAAAGTATGCAACATTTTCAATTTTCTTTTTTTAAACAAGGAAATTTTTGTTCGTACTGTATGTCGAAGATTCTAAAGCTAATGCAGAAATAAAGTAGCATCTAGTTGCGTTAAGCTTTCAAAATTGTATGGAAAAAATACCGTTTTTTGGAAGAATTTTGAAGAAGAATTTTTCAATTTGATTTGTCTTGCTTTATTCATACATATACACTGCCTGACATAAATGGATACTAACACATCCATTTTTGTTGAGGAGGAAGGTACGAGCTACTGGAGTCTATTAGCAATTCCGTCGTAACGGAAAACTGGATAGAAATCCCTAAATTTATATCAATTCAGTAGACTCGCTGGAAATCACTAAATTTATCGAAATTCAGTAGAAATTCCGATAAACTTCGTGATTTCTATCTAGTTCCGACGTAATTGTTAAAAGGCCCCACTGTTACAATAAAGTGCAAGGTGGTTGTAACACCAATAATATAAACGTTTTTCCAGAGAGATCATTCGGGTGTGAAATGCTAGAAAGAGAAGGAGTGATAATTTTCTTTTCATCATCATCATCGAATTTTTTTACTACGCTGATGATACTATTGAGGTGCTTCATTGTGAGGGGTAATAAACATTGATGATAGTATTTTGAAAAAGCGCTGATGTAAACAACTTTCATATGTGTGTCATTACTCATTAAGTACGTTATCACCGCTTTCGTCCTGGTACTAATTTTTTGATCACTTGTGAGTGGAGTAAAAGTACAGAAGAGAAAGGATGCAAGATCATGTTAAGCACGTGCGGGGTTAGCTGAAGCTCAGTGTCCCGCAGGGAAAGCTTTGGAGTGTTATTATATCTGTCAGCAGGAGCCAACCTAAGTTATTACTGACTTTTTTTTTTGAACGAACAGTCCTAAGTGGCAAATTTTTTAAAGCACTACGTATTAGAAGTTTCGGAAATGCATCCCTGCTCTCTGAGGAGTTAAAATTTGGACTTTTTAGGAAACGTTATATTGGTAATAAGATTGTAAATCACAATCACATTTTCATGACAACCTATATGTGGCGGAGGATCTATGTATGTCTACCTAGGAGAAATTATTATATAGGTTTTTAGTCCTTTTCAAAAACCTTTTTTTTTTAAATTTTTTATTTAAAATACCATTTCAAAGTTTACCATCTCTTAGGCACAGTATTAAACTGTTTTGATTTTCGTTTGAGTTATTGGTATTGTGAAATAGACTCAGTTTGCGCTAACTTTCAAACTTTTTTTGAAACGGAAGTGCCTATACAATATATGTAATACGGCTTATACTTTTGATATAGAAGCACGACTTTGCTCACATATGCTTGTATCTATATAAATGTATGTCTGTAATTACTTATGAAAACTTGTTGAATCCATTGGTCATTAATTACCTAACATCTCTAACCACCTCTAGTCATAATGAATGCTTTCTTTAACATCCTAGTTTTATTATTTTTTTATTACCTTGAAAATGTTTCAACTCAACAATTATTACATAGTTTATGTGTAACCTGTATGATCTGTAATT
This sequence comes from Campiglossa producta, assembly GCA_964058755.1. Classification (NCBI taxonomy): domain Eukaryota; kingdom Metazoa; phylum Arthropoda; class Insecta; order Diptera; family Tephritidae; genus Campiglossa; species Campiglossa producta. The sequence goes on from CAXKVI010000002.1 coordinate 43,751,577, forward strand.
ATTACATATGGACGTACATGTTTTGAATGCTATGTATTATCCTGTCTTTTGTTGTCTTTTGAAGGAAATGCGGCGCTTTTATATTGTTTGCCGCTATTTGGCATAGCTATGCATAATTATTTTTTAAGCCATTTTCGCATATACATTTTTATTGGCTGTGGCTATTAACTTTTACCGCCTTACAACTTGTAGAGTTGCAAATATCTTTTTCAAACCGCAAGAGTTGTTGTGCAAAAAGTAATGACTTTGATATCATAGATTAATGATACGTATCAAGAAATATGTATGGGTCGTTCCATATCATTTTTACAACTACAAAATAGATTGTCCTAAAACATTTTTTTTTATAAACTGGATGCAATATAAATCGAAAGTTTTGATATACGAAAAATACGACAATTTTAAGGTCCTTCAAATCATTGTTGTTTCTAAACGAATTCTTATAAAAAAGTGAAACCTACAGGTTTTGTTAATAATAGTTTGTACTCTTTAAGTACACAAAAATAAAAAAATAATTTTTTTTTTTCATACAATTTTTTTTTTTTTAGTTTTTATATATAAATATATATAACTAAAAATGGGACTCTTTAAATTTGTCGATTTTAAAACTAAATAAGCTCTACAGTTTGAAGAATATCTCCTAAAAATTTCAGAGTGGTAGATTAATTGGTTTCCGTCCACCAGCCAATTCTTTATAGTCATTTCAGTCCTTTGCTCATATAAAATGCACCTAAAAACAGTCGCATACAAATTGTTTGTGTTTTTTGTGAAACATTTTGTATGAGTTTTTATTATTATTTTTTTTTAATATTAAAATTAAACATCTCAAACTCAATAATAAAAATACATGCTGATTGATGCAAGAAAAAATGATAACCATGTACTTCATTTTAGAATTTTTGTTTATGCATACATATTAGACTTTTATAAAATCGCTCACTGATACACATAACAATAACATAGTTTGTAATAGTAATGACTAGCAGCTCAAAGTTGGGCGTGGATTTTTCACGCGTTTACTTTTGTGCACTCTGCAGAAAGTGAAAAAAATGTATACTTTACCATCTAGGTTTTCCTTTGCACTTGCCATACTGTATCTGCTTAGTGCATAACTCAACAGGCGGATGACGTATTAGTCATGCTATCTAGAGGTGGGCGTCGTCGTGTTTGAAAATGAGATTTCGTGTCGTGCTCGTGCGTGATGAGCCCGAAAACCACAACAAAAAATACGCACGAAAAAACACGTTCAACTTTTTTCACTTTTTGTACTAAACTGGCGCATTTTTATTTTTTGTAAGTTACATTTTTAATAAGTATCTTAATTCCACAAGATTTTTTTTATTTTAACATTATAAAAGTTTTTCCTAGTGTTTTTTATTCCTGAATGTATGTACATAAATACTTAAAAAAATACGTGTAAAAATATATCGACGACTGTTTCACTCTGTTACAAAATATTTTTCAAAAACGTTAAAATTTTTTCTTGCTTGGTCTTTCGTTATAAAAAAGCAAAATGTGTTTTTACGTTAAACTCAAACTTGTTATACAGTTTGAGATGTTTAATTTTAATATAAAAAAAAAAATATCAACACATACAAAATGTTTTACAAAAAACACAAACAAATTGTATGCTACTGTTCTTAGGTGCTTTTATATGAGCAAAGAGCTGAAATGACTATAAGGAATTGGCTGGTGAACAGAAACCACTTAACCTACCACTCTGGGGGTAACTAGTTGCATAGCTAAATTTTTAGGGAACTGCATCGATAAAACTGAAAAAACTTAAAAATTGTATCACGAAAAAACAGGAAAATGTCCCAGGAGTCACACTCTTTAACCTTTGTAAGAAGTTTCTAAAATCTAATACTGATCTTATTTTTAAAGAATATGGTACTATGTAGTATGTACTTTCGATCATATACCAATTGTAGTTCAAAGTTGAACTGTAAAGCTAAAATTCGTTTTCGTGCTCACAAAGGTGCAACAAAGGGATTTTTCGGTTTCCCAGGAGTCACACTCACTTACTGAGTAGTTATAAAGCTATTTGTTTTTATTTCGCCAATTCTTTTAATGCACATATTGTATTGGATATTTATCCATGTCGATAAATATATTTCATAGCAATTGAAATCCCAATGTCAGTTTATTAAGTCAAAGTTGACTAAGCTCTCGAGTCAAATTCAATATAGACCAGTTTTCATGCAAATTGGCTAAATGAATCGGGTTTCAATTATAAACAAGAAATGTTTTAACAATTTTTTAAAGATAAAATAAAATTTTTGTCCGTTGGCGGGAATTCGAACCAAGACTCCCCGCGTCATGCCCGTCTGCTCTACCACTGAGCTACATCGCACACATAAATGTTGTTGGCAAAATTCAATCTTTAATAAGCTTTCAAAAATAAATTTGAATTTTCAAACACAAAAGTTTACATTTTAGACCGAAAAGTTTTAAGAATAAAATAAAACTAAAAAAATGTGGCAGCTGGCAGGATTCAAACGAAAACGCTCAGGGGTCACAGCCGCCTGCTCTACCGCTGAGCTATAACGCACATGAAGTTCTTGTGGGCAAAATTCAATTATATTCAAACAAACCAAAAATAATAAATTTAGACTGCTTTTTCATTTAGATTTTAAATCGAAACCAAAAGAAATTGAAAATCTTTGTAGGTATTTGGACGGTTTGAAATATTGTACAAAAAGGTTTGAAAAATTGATTAAACTTTATACGGGTTTAAAATTTAGGTTCATTTTTTTAGCCGTGTATTCGTACCTATCAATAACTCGCAATCGTCATACATAAAACTAATGGCGGCGATATACCAACAGGTCATCATAACCTCTAACGAGATTTTTAGCCGAGCTTCTCTTTCCAACTTCTGGTGTGTTGCCATTGTGTTTTTCCTACAAGTTGGCGGGACCTACAGTTTTTTGCCGACTCCGAAAGGCACTTGCAAAGCAAATGAATTTTTTGCTGAGAAGCTTCTCATGGCAGAAATACACCCGGAGAGTTTGCCAAACTACTGCCGAGGGGCGACCCCGTTTAGAAAAATTCTTTTTCTAAATAATTTTGGATGTTACTTTTGCCGGGCATCGAACCGACACGACTTGGTGTAGAAGGCCGAACACTTAACCGCTACCCCACGGCGGCCGCCAACATACATAAATGCCTTGAGATTATTTCACTTCCTGCAACTTTGGCGGCGACGTCAGGCGTTAAAAACTTTTTCATCTCATTAGAGGCGTCTGTGACATAGGGTGTCGATAGGAAAACCTCCTGGGTCGGAAATTCTTTCGTATAACATGACCCAGCCAGGGGAGCCTTTTTACTCAAATTCGCTGCAGTTCTGTGTAAACGCGTCCTTCGAAACGCGGCTCTGTAATCAGAGTTCTGTTTTTACGGGTCTTGTGGCATGCCGCATCGTATCAGTAGTTCTTGCGAGATTGATGGAACCCTTACATATGTGCAAAAACTAATCTAATTTTTTTACTTGGCCTCTCTGTCGACTAATTAACCAATTATTTTAAAATAAATACTAGTACCTGGGTGACCAAGTTTAGGTGGCAACCCTTCTTTAAAAAAAATATCTTAGTTGGTATGTTGCCGAAATAACCTTTCATTTGATACCCATTTTTGAACGTCTGTCTCAACATTTAAAGAAAGTTTGGATAGGTGGCAACCCTGTAAAGCAAATGGCAACACCCATGAAGGAAATCTTAAAATGAAGCATAGTATCCATATACCAAATTGCAACCTAATCGGTGTATTAGCTCCCGAGATAGTGGTCCATATACGAAGGAAATATTAAAATGAAGATAAGTGGCTAGCCTTGTTGGCAACAGCACCAGAAAATAAAAAAAAGTGAGATAGGTGACAACTATGTAAACAGTCCCAAGTGGCAACACCCAAGTAAAAAGTCTTCATTGGTATAGGGTCACAAATGTCTGTCATTTGATAACTATATTACTGAACAAAGTTGTTTTTTCTGATCAAAGTTGGCGCTGACTTTTTGTGAGCGAAATGATAGGATTGAGAATATAATTTTTTTTGTGTATTTTGTTGTTGTGACTTTACAATCCATGCAATCCGTACCATCCGTGCACCGTTTGCAAGACTTAGGGTTTCATTATCGCAAACTTAACTTAAAAAGACTTGAAAAATATCCCTTCTAGCAAATGGGAAGCACATGTATCCGATTACAGAAAAATTAAGTTAAGTTAAATTAAGTTTCCAAGTTCAGTGAGAGCCGTGAGAGTACTGTTGTTGCCATACCAATTTTTTTAACGTTTTGAATAAAATTCTCCAACTATGCCATAGAGAAAATAACCAAGCTGTCAAATAAATTAAATTCACATTAGGCCAACCAAAAAAGGAAAAATTTATCTCCCAACATCTTTTATACTTTATTTTGGGGTTTTAATATATATTGATTAAGAATAAGCTTAGAATATCGAAACTTTATGCACGGGAAATGTGTTTTGGCACTTTTGTATGATTTATGTGTAAAAAGTCTATTCGAGAGGGTAAAATGTTATAACTATCTGAAACGGCCTAATAGCTCTCTCGTTATTTTTTTAAGAAAACCAAGTTAAGTTATGTTATGTCCAAGTCTGCGCTAACGGAAGCATTAGTGAATATTTATATAAAAAACGGACGGTGTTCTTATCATTTTGGTATACTTTTTGGGGATATGACTATTTTTACGCTTATACTTACAAATATCGAATCAATACTGAATATACAAATCAAAAAATTTTCCTGAAAGGCATAATCAATAAAGAAACAAAAAAATACATATTCAGCAATTTTAGACAATTCTCTAAACTCTTTTCTGATGCACTGCAATTTTGCATAGATCAAATCAGAAATGATTGCTTTCCTCCTAACATCAATGTAATTGAGTGCAGATTTTGTATGCGTCCAATCTAGCCCATCCGTTTGTATGGTTGCTTGTTTCTTCATTGACATATGTACAATGTACATAAATATAATATAGACAATTTTAACGAAAAAAGGTGAAAAAGGTGTGCTGCGTATGCTATCATTCATTGCTCCATCGACGTCACATAAATACTGGATTTTCAAGTTTGCATCACTGGCGCTAAAGTGATTGAACTAAAATAAAAATAAAGCTGAAGTAGTGAACGTAAATGCCACAAGCAATTTACTATGACAACGAGTTATACAACGGCATGTGCTGACTTGCATAGGAGAGATAACTTGGTATAAGTCGTTAAAAGTGCGCTATACAAACTTGACAAATAGGTCCATATACCGCTCACTATTACTCACACTGCAGATACATGAAAGGGTATTTAGCAAGGGTGTAACGGTATTGTGTTCGGCCTACTACACCAAGTCTTCAGGTATCGATACTCGGCAAAAGCAACAGCAAAAATTATTTAGAAAAAGAATTTTTCTAAACGGGGTCGCCCCTCGGCAGCAATTTGGCAAACTCTCCAGGTATATGTCTGCCATGAGAATCTTCTTAATAAAAACGCATTCGCTTTGCAAGTGCCGTTCGGAGTTGGCAAAAAACTGCAGCTTCCACAAAATTGTAAGAAAAACTCAAAAGCACCACAAAAGAAGTTGGAAGAGAAGCTCGGTAAAAATCTCCTTAGGGGTAACCTGTTGGTATATCATCGCCACTAGTATTTTTTTAATAGGATAACGGCAACCCTTCCCGATTTTTAGTTACAGTTTTTGCTAGCAGCTTATATTATGTTCGCAAAAAAAATCCATTAAGGCTTTGAAAATGACCTAGCTTTAATATTTTGCTCATATATAAAGGTACACAAATCTCCACTTTTGAATATTTATAAGGACAACAGGATCCTATGCAAGAAACCTATCCCAGAGAAATTGGCATTGGAATTTCCAAATTATTTTAGCACATTGCGTAGCAATATGTTTTCTACCAAATATAATTGTGTATATCTTGAAGTTTTGCTATTATAGTGCACTTTTTATAGGTCATACGCGGCGTATGAGTAACATTTAGTTATTCAAGTAAGAAAAGTTTAGATACATTTTATTCATGTTTTGATTAAAATAATACTACCTTCAGGCTGTATGAAAACCTTGTTTTGATACCAATATTGTAAAATCAATTTCTATGATATCTCTCCCGTGGCACAACAAACCAAGTAAGTGGTTCTCAGTTATTTTCAAAACTATTTACTTGGTTTTGCATTTGTCACAGGAGAGCTACTTACTTGGTTTCGTTGTGTCACGGAAGATCTTCTGTGCATCCTTAAATATTTTAATATACATTTTTAGGACTTTTATTAGATTGCAACTTTTTATAATTAATCGAGTTTTTAGAAAGTTGATGGATGATAGCTTTAAGGGAAATTATTTCCATGTACTTAAAGGATAGTTTAAATTTAAAAACTGTTATATTTAACCTATATTCCTATATATTTAAAACCTTCGGAGAACTTGATCGATTTTTAAAGGGGGGTAAGATATCTGTCGCCTGTGGCACTTCCACCAGAAATTTTTTTTTTTAGTCTTCGAAGTTGTGAAATTCAGCTGGATCTTTAGGATAGTCAGCTTCCTTGGATTATTCACTTACTATACAGGTGGCAGGGGTAAAAAATGCCTACATGGAACATCCTTCAACAGAGTTCCTGCAGTCTACAATTCTTGTGCATAAGTTTCGACTGATTATTTAAAAATATATGTCAACTGAAAACATGTTCAATATCCTCACCTCTTTGGCATAGCAAAATACACTGTTAACTTTGCCAACATACGTTTCCTTGCACATTATCCTGGGGAGAATGTAGAAACATCTTTCAAAATGTTCACTTACAATTATATCTTTCAAGTTTTTAGTCGTTTTAATTTCTGTAAGCTTAGTAGAAATCTTTTAAAATAGTTTATGTTTTATTAGTATTCGTGCCCAATCTGTGTACGTGAACGTGCAATTATTTAATGGCTTTTAAGTGTTTACATGCTCGTACGCATATTACATATGAGTACACATCGCTCATTTGCTGCAACATCGTCATAACTCAAAAAACCCAAATTTTGAGTTAACATAACTAATATATCGGAAATATTATGTTTGATCAACTGGCAAAGTGTTATATCCGAGGTTTTAACATTTCACGCAGCATCGCGATAGAATTAATTACTTATCCCATATAAATATACAGCAATTCAAAAACTAAAAATGCGTTTTCTGTAATATCACATTTTTTGAGTTACGACGATGTTGCAGCAAATTAGGGATATGTAAGTACCTTCACATCTGCACGTAAACATTTGCATTACTTAATCAAAAAAAGTACAACAGGGCGTATGAGTGACACTCGAAAAATCTTATAACTTTAAACGAGCTAAACCTGTATATATGTATATTTGTATATTTGTATTTTCTATATTTGTATATCCGGACTATCTCGGAAACCGCTGGACCGATTTGGATAAAATTTTGCATATAGATAGCATGATTGATTCTAAGAATATCCACTTGGGGGTTGCTACTTGGGAGGATTACAGGGTTATCACCTATCTCAATTTTTTAAATTATGGAGAACATGTGCCGATATGGGTGTCAAATGAAAGGTATTTTCGGCGATATATCAACTAAAATAATTTCAAGTAGGGCTGCCATTTAGGGTTGCCACCTTACCGAAGTATATTTTTATATTTGTATATCCGGTGCTATATCGGGAACAGCTTGACCGATTTTGATGAAATTTGGCATTTAGATGACATGATTGATTATAAAACTATCCACTTAGGGGTTGCCACTTGGGGCAGTTTACAGAGTTGCCACCTATTTCAATTTTTTTAATTATGGAGCAAGATATGCCAATATGGGTATCAAATGTAAGCTTTTTTCGGCGACATACAAACTACAGTATTTTCAAGTAGGGTTGCCGCCCAGGGTTGCCATATTACCGTATTGTATTTATATTGTATATTTTTGGAATAATATTTGGATTATTTTAGGATCACTTAGGTGTCACTTTAGAATAATTTTGAGATCATTGTGGTTTCAATTTTGGATTAATTTTTGACAATTTTGGGGGCAATTTCGGATCATTTTGGAGTCATTTTGGGATCATTTTTGATAAATTTTGGGTTCATTTTTGGATCATTTTGGAACATTTGAGGGTCTTTTTGGGCTCGTTTTGGGATTATTTTAGTATTATTTTGGGTTTATTTTAGGAAGCTTCAAATTTAAGAAAATGTAAAAATATTTTGAAAAAAGTTTCAAAAATTAAAAGAACATTCACTTTGAAAAAAATGCCATTGTTCCCCGTACAAAATGTATGGGAAAGGGCGAAAAAAATAGCCACCCCTAAGGGTTAAGTTAGAGCGCTAATTTATTGCAAGGTTTATTTTCTCATCAATACCTAAAGTTTCAGGGGGTAAGTCCGAAAAAAAAACAATTTTTTTTTAATTTGAATCACCCTAATGTATATATTAGTCGTCATTTACGATAGGTCGAAAAACCTATAATACCTATTTCGTCAAGAATAGGGGTATGGAATTTGCCATCTCTTCTGCTAATCATCCTTCCGTAACTAAGCTAAGCTCTGAACTTCTTCACCAAAGCTTCTGCAAGAGTGGCTTTTCAACACCTCAAGTTTAACGCACTCATGCCTTTCAAAATCATTTTTTTTGTTCTCCCTTCTATACGGTTACACCTACACCTTTTATATGCTCAATATAAACCTAACTTACACATTCACAGGGCGGCCGCCGTGGTGTAGCGGTTAAGTGTTCGGCCTTCTACACCAAGTCGTGGCGGTTCGATGCCCGGCAAAAGTAACATCAAAAATTATTTAGAAAAAGAATTTTTCTAAAAACGGGGTCGCCCCTCGGCAGTAGTTTGGCAAACTCTCCGGGTGTATTTCTGCCATGAGAAGCTTCTCAGCAAAAAATGCATTTGCTTTGCAAGTGCCGTTCGGAGTCGGCAAAAAACTGTAGGTCCCGCCAACTTGTAGGAAAAACTCAAAAAGCAAGTTGGAAAGAGAAGCTCGGCTAAAAAATCTCGTTAGAGGTTATGATGATAACCTGTAGGTATATCGCCGCCATTAGTTTTTTTTTTTTTTTTACACATTCACAGACATGGCAAATTTCCTGTAAGCGTTAATTGCCACATCGTGAATGCACTTGACTGCCAAACAGAAGACGCAGTAGATGCTTCGGGGGCATTGATTAAAACTACACTGAAAATTGTATGGTATTAGTTTTTTAAGAACAATCAGTAAAAGTAAACTCATATCGATGAAAAATGAAGAAATTATTTACAGACAAATTTAGCTAGAAGTGATCTAAAACAAATTCTTTTTTTAAGGGTCTTCTTTTAGGTATCACATTAGGGTGGTCCTTATAATCAAATGTTGTATTTTTTCCCGTCTCAACCCGTAGATTAGTTGAAAAACGGTCAACAATGTCGAACATTAACTTTTATTCCGGTTCGAGATGGTTTAGGCGTGGCGCAGGGCGGTCAAAATTTACATTTCCCTATGGAAACTCAAAAAATAAACTGGATTTTTTTATCTATTACTCGAATTCGATAGCACTATGTTCGGAGATATCACAAACCAAACCCATAAAGCCCGATTCAGGTAGGTTGAAATTTAAAGTATCCCATGCAGAATCAAAAAAATAAAAATTATTCTTTTTATCTAACACTGCGGCACACCTTAGGCGTTTCCAATCGGAACCAAATTATGCAAGTGATATGTATTATCTCCGACCATAGCTTTAATTTTTTTGAGTCTCCATAGGGAAATCTGAACTTTGACACCCTTGCGACATGCCTTCGTTTTCTATCTCGACTACAGTTCGTGTGTGATATCTTCGGCCATATTACTATTGATTTAGGGGTTGAGCCTTTGAAAATCTGATGATAAAATTGTCTCCCTACAAATAAGGACCAGCCTAGTCTACTTACATTCTCTCTGTGCTCTCTAGTTCCTTGGACAAAGATTCAGCAAAGAGATCAAACGTGAAGTTAAACTTTATGTGGTTTGACATATACTTTTCTGGGATCTGAGTTTTAACCCTATTTTCACTTATTAGCAAAGAGGATCGGTGGTATCAAAACGGGCCTTTTAATACTGGCGTAAGTGTGCCTCTGCGGCAGCCACTTGAACCTAACCTAACCTAAAGAGGTTTAAGATTGTATTATTGTTACATGCAATTTTTTACAGTGTATTTTATGTATATACTCACGTGCATCAACGTACATGTATCAAAGGACTTTAACAACTATTTATTTGTATGTATTTGCACGCACATAATTGTAGTCTCTTGGCAATTATTTCTGAGTATAATTCAGTGTAATGTCACTCAAAACCACTTGTGCAACAAGTTCACACATTGTCAGCATGCAATCCTTAACACAATTAATTCCGAGTAAAATCTGTTGCTGTTCTCAAAGAAATTAATCTTCAACTTTGAATTGATCCAGAAACACGTAGAAGATGGGCGGTAAACTGGCCCAAAATTTCCGGAAGCGTTAACTTAATTGACACAGAGAAGTTCGTGTCAACAAGTGCTTCGTTTGGACAAAAAAAAAATGTAAAGCTAGAGTTCTCTCCTTTTACATAATATATGACTGAAATAATTCTGAACGTTTTCTATACGAAAGTTATCCGAAAAGTGATCCTCTGGGATTTCGGTGTTCCTGTAATTTTAGGACGCAGCAAAGAGTAATATTGAGTGACTCTAAAGGCGCTAACGAGATTTTAAACTACCGCACATCCATTGAATATATCAAATTATATTCCAAAGTCTACACGGTTAAAAATTTGAACCTAAATTTTAACTTTTTTGGACTAGATATATGACCAAACCAAATTTGGTTTCAAATTTAAACTAGACCAGTTTTCAAGAAAATTGGTTAAATGAAACGGGGTTTAATTTTAAAACCACAAATGTTTTAAGAATCAATTTTCTAAAGAAAAAATAATATTTTATCCATTGGCTGGGACTCGAACCAAGACTCCCCGCATGTTGTTGTTGTTGTAACGAGGTGTAGCCCTGCCCAAATGTCAGGCAGGGTCAACCCGCGTGTATTGCTCTTGACCGGGTCGATATATATAAAAAACGGCCCGGGTCGTTTCGGTACGATGGTTACAGCACAAGTACTGGTACCGTTCTCGCAGAACCGGCAATACGTAGAAACGCATCATGCCCATCTGCTCTACCACTGAGCTACATACATCTCACACATATATGTTTTTGGTAAAATTCAATCTTGAATAAGCTTTCAAAAATAAATGAAAACAAAACGAAATGGTTTTAATTTTAAACCAAAAAGTTTTAAAATAAAATAAAATAAAAATAAAAATGTGACACTTGGCAGGATTCGAACAAAAGCGCTCAGAAGTCACAGCCGACTGCTCTACCGCTGAGCTATGCCGCACATAAAGTTTTTGTGGGCAAAATTCAATTGCATTCAAACCAGACCTGTTAATAATGATTACTAATCGGTAATGATTAGCAATTTCATTGATTATTTTTTGAGAAGCCACCTGACGATTTATTACCAACTACTTTCATTTTTTATGATTATTTTTCAATTGATTGAAAAAAAATAAAAAAATATTAAAAAAAATTAAAAAAATAAAAAATAATCAAAAGTAATGATTACTTAGATCTTAAGGTGATGGCCCAATGCACGTTTGCTTTGCTGGCTTTGCCTCGAGAAATGTCAAAATTCTTTTGAACTATAGTAGAACTATAGAACTCTGAAATATAATTTTTATTTTTTTATTTGAAATATTAAAAAGAACATCTTCTCAATAATATGTGATTTCATTTTCTTAGGAACCCTAAGAAATCAATTCGTTTTCTGCAAGATTTCTCTTTGAAAACATTAATAAGTCAAATCTTCTTGTTAGGAACACTAAGAAATCAATTCGTTTTCTGCAAGATTTCCCTTTGTAAACATCAATAAGTTTTCTCTTCAAATATAAAAAGAACTTCTTTTTGAAGAAAATCTATAGAGATATCATATGCCTTTTGTTCTATTTATTAGGCATTGTTGGCTCTGTGTATACTAAAATATATGAGAGCTGCCCCAGTGACAGCCGTAATTTGCTTGTTTAAAGTGCTTCAAAGCGTCAATTAGCCAAAATCTCTATTTGACAGCGCTTTACACGCTTCACTATTTGTCTTGTTGTTGTCTTGTTTGTCTCATCCTGTATTTTTGACAACTTTTGAACAGGGCTGGAAAACCTTTAAAAAAATCGCTGTGGTTCGGTTCAGTGGTTCGAACCAGCTTGAAAAACCTTCGTTCGTGAACCGGTTCAGGGCTTATACCAACCCAGCCAAAAACCTAAAAAAAAATTTCTAAAATTAAAAAAAAATATGTATACATACATATATAAAAGCCTACTAAGATAAAAATTGTTTGGAAATGTCAAAAATAAAACTCTTTGCTATTGAGATCAAATTCATTTATAGATAATATTTTTTCATACATCGGCAATATAATAGCATGGCAATACTGAAAATTATTATTATGTAAAGAAACATACATATACCCAGCCAGCAAAATTTCCGTAAACGCATCTGGAAATGAAAAAAAATCTGGCAAAAACTGTATATTCCTTTTTCCCACTAAAGTGTGCGAACGAAACGTATGTCTGTAAAAGTACAAAAAACTTTCCTAAAACCGACGGATCACTGTTTTTTACCAGTATAGTTTCCGGACCGTTTTCGGATACGGAAAATTGTGTGTTAAATCCAGGTAGGATTTTGTAGAGAGAGAGATAGATATACTTTACGTGAACGGGAGGGATTGTTAATTTCCAAAGAAATATGGAGATAGAGAATTTCAATTCAAGTACAATGTTTATTCTTAAATAAAGAAATCCAATTCACTGGCCTTATGGGCTAACTTAATTTACTTTGAACTTATTTAATTTACAACGAGATTAGAAAATTGATGAGAGAGAGATGTGGGAAATATATATTTGATTGATACTTATGATAGGTTGATTGATGAAATGATGAAGATCTGCTTCGATGTGTTGATTGTTGATCTGCTTCCTTTGCTGGTCCAATTAAAAGAGAAAGATGGTAAGGCGCTTAGCGCCTATGTAGGCCACACTGGAAGCCGGTTCCAGTGTAGTTCCAATTACCCATGGAAATGTCAAATGCAAATTACTCAGTGTTGCATTGGATAGTACGCCGTCACCACTAATGAACTAAGTGACGACCGTCACTTAACATCGCGCCCCCTTTGCACGGGTGTAACCAAATCCCGTAGTTTTCATATTTTCCGAATCTTCTACTTGTGGGTGGTGGAGCAACGTGTGATGCACGTCTGTAAAGAAAGATGACTTTAGTACAACATTGATAATTATATTTGACAAGCATTAGCCGATGGGTGTGAAAGTGAGAGATATGAGTTTGAGGTATTAGAGGGATTATGGGGACTAGGCAGAGCAGGAGACTAAGTTAGAGGACACAATTTGACGATTGGTCTAGTGAAGAGACCATGATGGGTCCGTATGTCCGCCACTCTTACGCGGCTATCTGATCCTTGGTACACTTTCTCAATGCGACCCAATCGCCACTCCTGTGGAGGTAGTAACTCGTTCTTGATAACGACGAAGTAACCCACTGCTAGATTTTCCTGCGGATGTTTCCACTTGTACCGCTTATGTAACTCCTTCAAATGTTCATCTTTCCAGCGCTGGGCGGATTGTTGATGAAGAATTTTCAGCTTTTTCCAACGATTTTGAAGCGAAAGATTGTCTATTTGGGATTGGGTTGTGCTTTTAAAAATAGTGCACCTTTTACAATTGCGAATATAAAGATTGATTTTGGTCTTTAGTCGAGGTATGAGGTACTCTTGCCTGACCGTCCCAACCATGAGCTGGTGTTCTGCATCCATCAATAGATTATGTATGAATTTAGGTAAAAGATAGCAGAATCGGGAGCTTTCAGGGATAATTATGCGATGTTTTTCGAAATAATGAGAATTAGCTAAGCGACCATTCACTCGACGATTTTCGTTTTCATCTAGTAAGGGATTTAACGGCAGAAGTGTGCTCTTTTTCGATATCGGTTCCTTGTTGGAGAGTTTGACGTACTCCTCAAAGTAATATCTTTCCTGCGTTAATTTGATTAGACATTCCTTTACGAAATGAATTTCCGCTTGACTAATAGAGAGAGAGGGATAATTTTTCGATTTAATGGACTGTATGGGAATGATTTGATGAATAAAGCGAAATATGTAGGCTATTACTCGAAGAGCTTTCGGCCGACATGAATAACGCTCTAAGATGTCTGGTTCTTTTTCCAACGTATGTAGCGCGACTTCTTTCCGTTCTTCTTGGTGAGTAACATTTTCACGATTCGAAATCGGCCATTGATCAGGAGATTTGAGAAGCCAGTCTGGTCCTGTCCACCAAAGTTGTTGTTGAATTAACTCCTGTGGTCTACATCCTCTAGTACCTACATCTGTGGGGTTGTGGTTAGTGCGTACGTATCGCCATTTTATGTTTCCAACGTTCTGGATAATTTCTGATGTACGGTTGGCCACGTACTTTTTCCACGTACAAGGCGGTTTTTCGAGCCATGAAAGGACAATCGACGAATCCGACCATAAAAATGTTTCAACGTCTCCTAAGGGAAGGTGATGGGAGAGGTTTTTAATGCATTTTGCTAGTAGCACTGCGCCACACAGTTCTAAGCGAGGGAGACTAACGGTGTGTAATGGGGCAACTTTAGTTTTTGAGAAGAGGAGATGTGATGAGACTTTGTTTTCTGACTCCGAACGAATGTAGATGGCTGCACAATATGCTTTCTCTGAAGCGTCACAAAAGCCGTGCAGCTGAATCCTGTTATTTGGAGAAAACTCCGTCCATCGTGGTATTCGAATATTTCCGATCAAGGGAAGATCGGACAAAAATTGTACCCATTTTTGAAGAGATATTGGCTTCACACACTCGTCCCAGTCCGTACCCAACCATATCTGCTTTAGAAGTATGTTTGCCTGAATAATAGGCGCTAGCCACCCTGCGGGGCCAAAAAGTTTCAAGACCGGGGATAAAATTTCGGTTTTTGGGGGGCTTGAAGGTGGTTGGGAATTCAAAACTTCTTTTGAGATGTCCGTCGCATCGGTATGAAAGCTGGAACATGTGTGGGTGGATAAGGGTCCACTTAGATACCAGCCGAATATTGTATTTTGTGCTAACAAGCTCCCAAGCACTTGATGTTTGATTCCTTGAAGTAAAATCTCTGGTATCAAGTCACTGCCAATAACGATGTCAATTTCCCTGGGAGTGTAGAAAAATGGATCGGCGATATCTAGGTCCTTAATTTCGCTGAGAGTGGGTTTCGGTATTTGGAACGAGGGGAGAAAACTGGTGAGTTGTTTGAGAACTATTGCGTTGGTATTGATGCGAGTGTTATACCGTTGCGACACAAGTGTAAGTTGGCAAACCTGGTTTGCATTTTCCACAACTTTTCCGCCCATTCCTATAACTGAAAAGCTTTCCTTGTAGGTAGGCAATTGGAGAAGATTTTGAATCCGCTGAGAGATAAAAGTTTTTTGGGACCCCTGATCGATCAATGCCCGTAGCGAATGTAGAGAACCCGTATGCTCGATATGCACTTGGGCGGTTGGGAGAAGGATATTTTTCTTATTTGTAGAGAAATTCGCTAAGATTTGGGACTCGCTAACAGGGTCATTTTTAGAGGTAGATGGATAGTCTTCCCACTTGCCGTCAGATAAGTCAAAGTTAGGGTGCCTCGATGGTTGGGATGATTCATTATGCAATAAATTTGTTGTATTTTTAGAGAGAGACGAGGTCCTATTGTTTGCCTTTGATGAGGACTTGATGGGAGATTCGGAATGCAGCATGGTGTGGTGATTTTTCTTACAATGGAAACACCTATATGTACTCGAACAATTAGTGACAGCATGATTGTAGGCTAAGCAGTTGCTGCAATATCGATATCGCTCTACGAATTTATTACGTTCTGCAACACTCATTTTGCGAAATTCGGGACATGATTTGATTGGATGATTTAAACTGCATAGATTACACTTTACTGCGGGACTGATAATTTGGGAGTGATATGCTTGAACTTTGGGAATAGATTTATGTGGGATAGAAGTGCGCGGTTTGGCGCCTTTGTAACCCTGGAGACGTTCAACTACCTCATACCGAGTGGTTAAGAACTGGTTCATTTGGGACCAGTTGGGAAGTTCTTTCCGGGATTCTAGAGACTGCTCCCACAGAGAGAGTGTTTCCTCTGGGAGCTTGGAAGAACAGAGATAAATGAGAATAGGGTCCCAATCCGTGACAGATACTCCTTGATTCGTAAGAACTACTAAACAGTCGTTAATCGTATTTTGAACCTTCTGAATCCCTTCGCTAATTTCAGTTGTGACAGGTGAGATATTAAAGAGAGTTTTCAACTGGATATCAATAAGAATGCGTCTATTTGCAAACCGTTTTTTAAGCGCCTCCCAGGCTAACGCAAAGTTCGCATCACAAATTGTGTATTGTTTGACAATAGCACCGGCTTTTCCTCGAGTTTTGTTCCTTAGGTGGAATAGCTTTTGTGCAGGAGTTAGCTTAGGGTGATTATAATAAACAGCTGTGAACATGTCACGAAAGCTGGGCCAATCTTCGTAAGTACCGTAAAATATCTCGGTATCGCAAGGAGGTACCTTTATGCAAGGCATGGGATTGGGGACAAAAGAGGTAGAGAGAGACTGACGGGAGATGATATTATTATCGCCTGCTGTGTTTTGGAGACTTTGGACCTGATCTAATATTTGCGCTTTGCAGATATAAAATGCTTCGGAGCACAAGTGAAATTTGTTATTGGCTTCTTCTTTAAACTCCTTGTTTTCTGTAGTCTCTTCAGCCAGACATACAATTTCGTAGGATTCCCTTAGCATATCCCATCGGCTCTCGAGATCTTGTAGTTTTATATTTAATAGAGTGGCCGATTGTTCCTCTAGCTTATCAGCTCCGAAAGTACTGCAGAGTTGAACTACATTATTTGAATCGAAAATAAATTTGGACATCATTGCTGTTGAGAGTGCCATGTTGATTTTTTACGAAAGGAGGGATATGAGAGAGATGAAAATCGATAAAATTGATAAAAGTGGTATTTTCCACCGAGAGAGAATTTTTCGTAATATTAATCCGCTGTGGCACGCTAATGTACAATGAAATCCAACTCAATCAACGATTATTGCAGTTTATGGTGTATTTGTACGGTTTACGGCAACAACCGTTAACTGTCGCTTAAGGTATGTTACTAATAACCCAGCGAGCACTAAATGTTCAGAACTCGGCAGATGAGAGATTGACTTTGAAAAATTTGTTTAGAGATTTGAAGGGAATTATAGAGGGAAATGGGGCTGAAATGAAGAACTAAGAGAGATTTGATGCACTGGATCACAAAAAAAATAATAAGCGCGTTGATAACGTACGCCGATGCAATGGTACTGCGTACTGCTCCAAAATAGTTTCAAACACCAGACTACGGTCTTTATATAATATCTCCTGACACTTTTACTAGCGGTTTTTCTTAAAATTTCCGCAATATTAAAATTTTTACTTTTGCTTTTCTATAGAATTCAAAGTGCAAGCGTTCGAAATCGAAATGGGAAGTTGGGTATTCTCGTATGACCAAATGGCTAACGGTGAAATATGATGATAGAAGAGGGTTGTTTTTCATACATATATATATGTAAAAAATGTACCGCTTTCTTGCCGGCAAAATAGCAAAAACAATGCAAAAAAATCTTTAATTCTTGAAATGTGTATTCTTTATGTAGCGGTATTTATGCCGTATGAAACCATTGTACAACTGTACAAGTAAGATATGAATCAGCTGTTTGACTAACAGCTGTGCTCACCTGATCGGGTTCCCCTTATTGGAAGCCACTCAACGAAGGGTGTCATTCGTTAGGACCAAAATAAAAGTAGTAGTAGCTTGTGACAAATGTTTAATAACTTCATAAATAATAGAAACTATGTGCCGAAAATTATTTATTATAGCAACTAATTTGATCTGGAAATGTTTGTACAAAGATTTTACTTGTTTAGCGAAAATTTTTTCATATTTTCTAAAACTTTCTAAAACTTTTAGCACTACGCAGAAAAGCAACCCTGTGGTTGATATTTCCATGACAACTCTCTTGTTCTTCTTTGTTTACATAAAACGCAACTTGCTAATTGTATAAATTTCTGTGAATATTTTTAATAAACAAGCATTTTTCTTACTTACAGCATATATTAGTAAAGTGCCCCACCATTTAAATGTGTTTTTTCATAGATGCCTGTGCTTATTTTCTTTTTGTACTTTGTGTGTGCGTGGCGTGCATATAAGGGAGTGTTCACATGCTGCTACAAAGTTGCTTATATGGCGTTTCCACCAAACATACACCGCATCCTTTGGGTTTGGAATAATTGTCAACTGTTTCTGATGCGTGTTCCTCCTCGTTGCTCGGGCGTGATAGATCGCGTAGCTTTGTTATGAATAATCATAGCAATTAAATAATTATTATTATAACCTTGCATTAAACTCGAGGAAAAGCGACAACAAAGACGACGTATTGCACCCTCGCTGTTAATGTTGAGACTTATCACCAAATTTTCCATTAAATAATGAATAAACAGACATATTTGTATAAAAAATCATTGTTTATTTAAATAAATAAATAAAGAAAATAAGTGAGTCCCATAACTCAAACATAAAAAAGTTACTATAATTGGACACAGTGCACTAAATCATTATTCTCACACATTCTTAATACTAATATATTAAAAATTTAAGATTAGTGAGCTGTATCCATTTGTGAAAGTCGTCATTGCTTTTCCACACCACCCAGGAGGCAGCAATGTAGGCGCGTTACCGATTTTTTTAGGTGTTCGGTTCCCCTAGAGGCCTATTTTCACCAATATACGTAGTATTTACATAAAAACGTAAAAAACAAAAATCAAACTTATTAATAAAAATAAAATTGCACATTTTAAAAATTCAGGTACAATAACTAAAAATAAATATAAAAAATCTAAACAAAAGTACTTAGGGGAAAAAAAGTATATTCAGTTCAAATAAAACTATTTACAATATTTACAAAAACACCCATAGTGAAACCTTATTAAAAAAAATTCGGCTGACGAATAAGAGTATTGGAAAGAAGATTGTGGCCTTTAAAAAAATATCTAAATCTGCTTCACAAAATAAGTAAGCCTTTTCAAAAATTGAAATGAAATTAAAAATATTTACTTTAATTAGACTAGATTCGAATCCGGAAACACCCCCTAAAAGTGAGTCCTAATGGTGTGATATGCACAAAAAATTAACATTTTTGAAGTTAGGCTGATTCGCTTTCTTATTAAAATGATTTACCAAAAAGTATGTTCTGATTCTTATAAAAACAGCCTTAATGACGTCTGGTTTGCAGTTTTCGCAGTTTCAGTTACATAAAGCTTTATTTTGACTTTACCTCAAACTTTGACTTTGACAGAAAAGTTCAGTATACGTATTTAAACGAAGCATGGCAAATTGGAGACCTCAAAGTTGAAGCAAGGTTAAAATTTGGCAAACTCTCAAATTTTGCTTGCTTTGCTTGCTTTGACAATCAGATCTTGATGACTTTGCTTTAATTAAGGAATAAAAAGTTGGAGGAAATAACAATTAATTCATTTTTTCTATATTGAATTAATAAATTAACTAAAACAATACGAATGCAAAGAAAAAAATAACGAAAACAAATGTATAAAAGAGTAGCGTCAAGGCGTTCATTGTAGCATACCTCTGAAGTTGGATGCAAAGTTTTGAGGTAGAAAATGTCAGGCGAGGTTAACAAAGCTTTATGTATTCGACCCTTAAGTCACTTTATACACTCACCTTGGCATTTCTGTTGGAAAAGGGTATCGCGGGACTCCTAATCCGCATCCTAAAATACAGCAATGATCGGGCATTTCTGGAAACGAACAACTTTATTAGATACATGTATACATGTCTTATTTGCTAAAATTCTTATTACCACACACTATTTTTTTCCACTTTAACTTCGCAAAAATATCTGAAAGACGGAAAAATGTTGTTCTTTGTAAATAAATTAAATTATTAGCCGAAATTGTATTATAAAATTAAATATTAAAATAAACTTTTTTTGAAACGACTCACTTCATCAACTGCTTCGTTTGAACTAACAGTTGTGTATACACACACATATGTACGTACATATGCAGGGTTGCATTTCACGTCTGCAATGTATTTCAAAATATTCTTATTCATAAAATATGTAAATATATTGAAATCATTTAATTTATCATCAAAATAAATATTGAAATGTATAAAAACTTCAAAATATATTGATATTCAAATAGTTATAGTTCATATAATTGAAATGACATTATTTTTCATAAAAAAACAATCAATTTTATCCAAATAACAAAATTTGTTTAGTTCATAGGCATACATTTTGTTCTACATTTCCATACTAAATTGCTTTAAAAATATACCTACACGGCAACCCTGTATGGAGATTTCACTCCATTTCTTCTTGGAAATTTCAACCCTGGGCCTCGGGTTGCTGTGTAAGTTAAGCTAGTTTGACACTGTCTACAGTGTCAAAATTGGGTGTATTAGAAAGAGACAGAAATAAGGATAACTTACTTGTAGACCTGTACTATGTATGAAACTTTATATTGCAAATTTAGCACTCACCCGAACATATTATTATACTTCAAATTATGTATGTAGACGTCTATTTGCCGAGATTTTCTTGCGTGGTACTTTTTGCGCTGTTGAGTTTGCTGGGATGGGACTTTTCTGCTGGGATCTGATTTCTCCACCTTGTTGATCGCCAACCAAAAGAAATTTGCGATTGCACTTTACGATGGGCAGCAGGTACACACAAACTCACTGAATGCTTTTAATTTCCACCTTTTTCTTCTTAGTTGTCACTTTAAATTGCTTTTTATTGATTTATTTTTGCGCCGCTTCAATTTTTGCAAATTTTCCTTTTTCTTAACTTTTTCTGCACACTTGTTGCTGCTAATGAAAATAATTGATTGATTGCTGTCAAAAATGAGAATGAGAGGGAGTGGAATGGGTATGTTCAATTAGCGCGCAGCTAAGGCCAGTGTTGTTCACGTGTAGTTTTTTATGAGAAATTTTAGGGAATTTTTTCCTTGCCAATTTGCTGATCCAAATTTGGCTCGCAAGGACCAATGTTAAATCCAGGTAGGATTTTGTAGAGAGAGAGATAGATATACTTTACGTGAACGGAAGGGATTGTTAATTTCCAAAGAAATATGGAGATAGAGAATTTCAATTCAAGTACAATGTTTATTCTTAAATAAAGAAATCCAATTCACTGGCCTTATGGGCTAACTTAATTTACTTTGAACTTATTTAATTTACAACGAGATTAGAAAATTGATGAGAGAGAGATGTGGGAAATATATATTTGATTGATACTTATGATAGGTTGATTGATGAAATGATGAAGATCTGCTTCGATGTGTTGATTGTTGATCTGCTTCCTTTGCTGGTCCAATTAAAAGAGAAAGATGGTAAGGCGCTTAGCGCCTATGTAGGCCACACTGGAAGCCGGTTCCAGTGTAGTTCCAATTACCCATGGAAATGTCAAATGCAAATTACTCAGTGTTGCATTGGATAGTACGCCGTCACCACTAATGAACTAAGTGACGACCGTCACTTAACATTGTGAAAAAACGAAACAACAGTAAATCCAGCCCAGCAGTATAATTTCCGGGCCGTTTTCGGATACGAAAAACGATGGAAAAATATACGATCGTAAAACGTACGTTGCTCTGCTGGCTGGGTATACACGAAGACTTGTTAAAAGATATAATTTTTATCAAAAATACTTCATTTGGTTAATGAGTATTTAAGTTTATCAAAAGAATGTCTTCTCACAAGTCTTTGTCTATACTTGCCCTTAAGTCCTATAAAATAAATTTTAAAGTTGAAAATGCTGTGTTTAAGCGACATAACATGGTTTCGTTTATTTCATCTGCATTACATATTATTGTAATTCGCAGATAATTTATGGAATATTCGGAATACATAGCTTATAGTCGCAGTCCCAAAACGTGGTTTTTCACAAGCAAAATGGGGTAAGCCAATAGCCGCCAATGTCTCAGAGCACAAGTGCCACCAACAATTTTGAGGGGTTTTCTAAGGAAGTGAGAATAGCCAACGATGCATTCTCAGAGCCAAAGTGCTCGCCCCAATTAATACATACAGAGTGTCAATACCAAAACACAGTCCACTAGACTTGATGGTACATACCAATAATTAAAAAGAACCAAACACAGTCCATGGGACTTGATGGAATATAAAAATAATAAATTAAATAAAATTAAAAAGACTTTGGTTGAGGTGGGATTCGAACCGGCAACCCCCCGGCCAACTCCCTCAACCATATAATATCACAACAACAATAATAATAAACTGCTCGCCGCCCACCAGTCCATGGAGTTAGAACTCTCAGTTTTGTATGTTTTGTTTTGTTTATGAGAAAACCAAAGTAGATAAAGGAAGTTGGATGCATGACGAGAGGAAAAACTTTTCATCTTTACGCTGTCAAATGGAATGCAGTTGGCAAGAATTGAACGCATTTTGACAACAGCGCAAAAAAAAATGTTTTTCTTGCGTATGCTTCTACCTTTCAACCTTCTAAACTTGAATCTTAATCGAAATACCAGTGAGTGCCATTTTTAAGAAAATTTATGTTTTAGGCATATAAGTTGAAACTCTTTAAAATTTATTCCAATTTTGAACCTAACCGAACCATTTTTTTTTTGCGTTTTTCGGTTCGGTTCATACATCTCCAAAAAAAATGGTTCGGTTCAAAGACTGAAAAACGGCTGTGGTTCGGTTCAAAAACCGGTTCGGTACTGAACCGGTTGCCAGCCCTGCTTTTGAAGCTTATATTTGGCCATAGAAGCTTTCACAGAAAAGCAAGGTAAGCCTAGGTAAGCAAGGTAAGCAAATCAAGCGTGCATTGGGTCATCACCTTTAAATCGAAATCAAAAGAAATTGAAATTCTTTTTAAACTTTGGGAAGGTTTAAAATATTCCAAAAAAAGTTTTAAAAAACGCTTAAACTTAGACGGGTTTAAAATTTAGGCTCGTTTTTTTAACCGTGTAAGTTTATTTAAATCGAAATAAATTAATTTAAACTAAGCAACATAAATTAAACGAAATTAATGGGCTCAAATAACAAATATAAGGTTACGCTTCTTTTGTAATTTGTTTTGGTCTTCGTACACCTTTCCTACATTTTTTCCTATCACAAATATGTTCACTCAGCAGAGTTTCTTTTGCCGCCAACTAATCACGCGTGACGTTGTCTGACTTTTATTTATTTAGGTAACCGAACTGTCAAGGATTATTTGAGATACACAATATTAAATTGTGGTCAACTAAAAAAACAAAAAATAATGAATAAAATCTTTGCAAGGATTGATATTTGCACACTGTCTGTCTAAACACTCATACAAATGTAACTACCCGTCATCTTTTTTTAGGTAATTTCTTTTTTTTGGAAAAGTGACGCCCAAAGAGGATCCGAGCTACAATAGTGATGTCATTTTTAGCAAGAAAATGTGTTTTGCTGTCACTAACGGTTAGGTGTGGGTATGTGATTATTTGACTTCCCTGAAGGATAACTAGATGTCATATCATGTCCATGCATTTATTTTTTTCATTTCATCTATACATATATATAAAAGAAAGTGGCGTTAGTACAAACACTTATAACTCAAGAACGCCTGCACCGATTTGGCTGATGGACACCAATTCAGATTGTTCTCTGGCCAGAATCGAAGAACATCCAAAAAAATTCCCGAAAAATTCCCATACATTTTGTAAAATATATATTTTTTGGTAAAAAATGTCCGCGGATTAACAAACTATCGGTTATAGAAATTTTGATTTCAAAGACACAATTTTACGCAGGGCAACGCCTGCGGGGTCAGCTAGTTTTTAAATAAATGCTCATATTTTACTAAACAAACTACTCCTTCGTACCTTGTGCTGCTGGTAACGACGGATACGATGACAGACATTATTACATATGTATACTATAGATACTAAAGATACAAGCAAAGTTCAATATAGTCGTCTAAAACTAAATTTTTTCGTCGAAATTGAATGTGTTTGTAGGATATCCCCAATGCTTTGTCCGACCTCCAAATGTCGAGTAATTTCTAATAACTGAATAAGTCTAATTATTCCTATAAGCGATCATTCAACCAGGAAAGATCTATGTATTTTTTCAAGAAACCTACCTAAAGGTCAAGAATAACATAGTTATAGTTAGTATATAGAGTTCGAGTTTTGCAGTGGGTGTATCTCATCAGTTTTCCATTCACTTAAATACATTTCCATTGTCAGTTCGTTGTTTAGGTTATCTATGTATGTATGCTGATGACATACTGCCACATCGTGCCCGTTTCACTTGGTTTCAACCATAACAACAAATTAATGTTATCAACAAACAATTCAGGCTACATCATAAATCAAATCAAATTTATTTATTTAGCTTTCTTTTATGTTCTTTTTGATTCTTCTCATGTAATATTTGTTTTGCACTGATTTTTCTGCGTGAAATTGATTTAAGCTGAACTCAACAAAGGACAATATGGCAACGCTGTGCAAAAGTTTTTCTTTGCGTTAACATATTTATTAGACTGGACTTATTGAAAAATATTATATTGAATTTGCAGCAAAAGTTGAAGATCTCAAAATTATTTTTTTTAAGTTTTGTTATTGCTATAAAACTAACACACTTAGTAGGCGTTATCTAAAAAAATTCAGAATAATGTATTTCTTTTTAAAAATTATGAAAAATAAATTCAATATACATATCGTTACCTTAATTCACAAAGGCCCTAATTGACACATTTTTCGAAAATGACTTTTTCACATATTTAAGTATGATATATTTTACACACTCACTACAAATTTTAAGGAGTTACTAGGTGTAATAACGGAGATATTCTAAATTTGCAAAGCTATATTTGCATGCGTGCAATGTAAACAATTTTTTGTTTTTTGTTTCTCCTGTAAAATTTTTTTTTATGTCAGTTAGGGCCTTTGTGAATAAAGGTAATGATATACATGTGTACAATGAGCGTATCGCCTTACAGGCAAAAAAAAAAAGTCGGCCGTACCTCCCCTCATATGAAGTGTTTTTGAAAAATATTAAAATTTTTTTTTATGTCAGTTAGGGCCTTTGTGAATAAAGGTAATGATATACATGTGTACAATGAGCGTATCGCCTTACAGGCAAAAAAAAAAGTCGGCCGTACCTCCCCTCATATGAAGTGTTTTTGAAAAATATTAAAATTTTTTTTTATGTCAGTTAGGGCCTTTGTGAATAAAGGTAATGATATACATGTGCACAATGAGCGTATCGCCTTACAGGCAAAAAAAAAAAGTCAGCCGTACCTCCCCTCATATGAAGTGTTTTTGAAAAATATTAAAATTTTTTTTTATGTCAGTTAAGGCCTTTGTGAATAAAGGTAATGATATACATGTGTACAATGAGCGTATCGCCTTACAGGCAAAAAAAAAAAGTCGGCCGTACCTCCCCTCATATGAAGTGTTTTTGAAAAATATTAAAATTTTTTTTTTTCTGGCAACCCTAGATATCTTCGGCATTTATTGTCGGATTTTAAAGTATGATACACCAATTTTTTTTTTGTCTCAGGGAGTGGGTTTTTCCTAAAAAAAAGCTCATTGATCTCAGACGCTCCGTTATGGTACCTACCCCTCATATCTCAGTTGCTAATGTATCGATCTTATAACAGCAACCCAGTTGAAAATTGTTGTATGAATACACGGATCATGCATGCTGTATGAATGATAAAGTATGCAAAAAGCGACACTTTCAAGTTGAAAACATATTTGTTCGCATTAAATATATTTTTTTCATTTGTCATGTGATATTTTTTTTTTTTTTTGCATATTTTTGTTTAATATTGGAAAAGAATAATTGGATATTCATTGATGTGCCTTATGGCAGTGATGAGTGATGGAGTGAGGACACAATTTTCAACCATTGAATGTAGGAAATGAACAGGTTAACATAATCGCCAGCGGTTTGGTCACCATAATGCTAAAGGTACCGTCATTTAACATCAACATTGGTACTTTTGCGAGGCCTTTTCGAGAAGGGGTTTAGTTCGCCTATTCATTTTACGTTAATGGCTGAAAGTTGCGTCTGCTGCCATCATATTGCTACTGCCAGATGTATGAAATATTTATGAACTTTATTGTTGTTGTATATATAGGAATGCGGAAGTAGTACATGCATATCGATGCATTATCAGTGCTTTTGTACGTATATATCATGTGTATGGTTATAAACATGCTCCACTTCTGATTTTCATCACTTCCTCATTAATGCCAACATATGCATACAGAAGTTGTACAAAAGACGGGATAGAGTATGTATGCTCCCTGAGAAAGAAGACGTGTAAAAAGGAAATGAAAGAGCATTTAAACTGGCATGCGTACAAAGCTCCAATTCATGCCTGAAATACTGATGCCGTATGCGCATATTTCCAACTGGGAAATAAAAGACCGTAAAAAATCGTAAATCTTTTACGGTTTCAATTAACTGATTAGAGGGTGAAACTGAGATATGGTGGGTAAGTACCACAACGAAACGCATGAGCTCAGTGACCTTTTTTTAGGAAAACCCACTCCCTGAGAAAAAAAATTGGTGTATCACACTTTAAAATCCGACAATAAATGGGCGATAACTGGGGTTGCCAGAAAAAAAACTTTTTTTTTAATGTTTTTCAAAAACACTTCATATGATGGGAGGTACGGCCGACTTTTTTTTGGTGATTCGCTCTAATGTACATACTTTTAATAAAGAAAAAAATTGTATTTTGACCTGTCTAATGTGAATGTTAACTTTGCAATTGAAAACAAAAGCTTTCCTATTATCGCCTAATATGGTTTACTCTGATTTCATTGAGAAATCTTAGATTTTGTCATTGTTGAGATTTGTGAATACATAAAAATACATACCCACTCTCACAAATGTAACACATCATAGGCACTTACGTATGCAAAACTATTACTTAATTACATACACATTTTTAAAGTTTGTGTAGGTATTTTTGATGAATTCTACAGCGCACTTGACATTTTTAGGTCAAACAACAGCATGTTAGCTTAACAAAAAGTTGACAAACAAAATTATTCAAATTTTGTGGTAATATTTAAGCAGATTAAGGTCAGATTTTTTTCTTACATATTGAATAGGCCACAGCAAGAAAATTTAATTTCGTACTTATCTAAAAGTTTTAAATATTTTTCAATGAATTTTTAATTACTCGTATGAACTTTCTATTACTTTTTTGTCTGTATTTAAGCTCTTCGACTTTAAAGGTGATGGTGGTTTTGGTTTGGTGTGTGGGATAGGTTGGATATACGGCATATAACTTTGAAAGGAAGATGGTTTTTAATTTTAAAAGTGAAAGGAATGAAAACGGAAAATAAGGAAAAGGAAATTGAATTCCCTACAAAAGCTGCCCAGCCATTTTCTAGTATTCTAACTTAAAACATTGGCATGTTTTTTGGATTCCCCTATTTTTGTTTCAAAATTTTCCAAATATGAAAAAATCAACATCGAATTAAGCTAAATACATATTCTTAGGGGAAATTGGCTGCTCAATCCGAATTCGATATCAGAATTCAACAACGGCCCGAGGCAGTGTATATTTAACCACTTTAAACTCAGAAAAAGTCCATGGTCGAAAAAAGTTAGCCCTCCTATATGTTAGGTAATTAAATTAAGAAAATTTTAAATTTCAAAATATCTCGAAAACTATTCTACTTATAAACCAAATGATCACATATTCCTAATCAGGAGAAAATTCTACATAGGAATCATCTATCAAATGTCGTGAATATGAAAATTTTTGAAAATTTGTCGCGTAAAAAGAGAAAATTTTTGATTGAGGACTTTCAATAAAACGTGGCTTATAAGGTCAAGGGCACATCACAATGCTGTACCGGTATACTTGAAATGTTCGTAATCAAATTTTCTACAACATAGGAGGGCTAACTTTTTTTCGTTCATAGACCTTTTCTAGTTTTGAAGTGGTTACATCTAAAATATTGTAAAAAATTTGTTTTTTTTCAAAATTTATTGAACTTTTTTTGGCATATTTAGTAGCCAAACTACTGAAGATACTTACAGAGATGAAGGCAAAAAATGTTAATGGGAATTAGTACAATGTATAATTCAACAGTTCAAACTGACAAAATGAAAAATACAAATTTTGTACGTACCTATATGAGGTAGTGTTTTGAATTGTCATATTTTCGCCTATATCTCGGAAACTAGACCTGCCACAGAAAACTGGATACGATATTCGGAATCAGGAGAACATTTTACATTAAGAAAATGAACTTTCATTATTGGAGATTTTTTTTGTCAAGTAGCAAATGTGAATAAATTTAATTTAAGTTGTTCATTTGCCGAAAATATTTCAATGATTGGAATAGCCCAATGGACAGAGAGGACGAATGTGATGTAAAGGTGCCCGGGTTCAATGCTGCGTGAAAAGCAATGAAATATTTTATTTCTTAACTGACTAGACACTCAAAAAGTGGTAGATCTATCACTAAAGAGGTAGAAGTTCGAACACTGGCCCGAGGTTCGTCCTAACCTTGCAAAAAAAAAAAAAACAATATTGTTTAGTGATGGTTTTGTTAGGTTAGAGAAGAACTGCGACCTTTTAGGCTAATTCTGATAACGGATTTGGATTTAGCTCGCCAAAATGCATGAAAATTAATGTATGTATTGAGTTCGCAGATCCGTCAACTTTTTTTTTAGGCGGGTTCTTAATTATTGATGCATTTTTTACTACGTACTTGCCTTTATGTACTTAGCTCTTAAATTTCCAAAAGAATTTTGTGTAGCGGTTAAAGGTTGGTCCAGAACTTAGAACTTAAGAACTTGGAATGATGATTTCAAATTGACACGAAGCTTGAAATACATATGTATGCGTCAATACAACATGAAAATTCATATAAACTTATGCTAGAATCTAATAGGTATTCTAAGTCATAAATATGTAAATGTATTACAATGTTTTTACCAGGGTTCGGAAAATTTCACTCTCCTTCACTCGCATTCACAAAAAAGAACATTAAAAAAACATTGAATCCTCGTTCGTGAATAAGAACCCATTAAAAATCCACACCGCTCATTCACAAATGCCTTCCCGAATCTATGTATGAACGTACTTGTTGCCGTTCATCTTACTGAATGCATATTTTGTGTGGCATATTCGTAGAAGGTTTCCGCACACACAAGCATTGAAACAAAACTAGAACGAAAATGCAAGCGTTGGTATACATATATGTATGTACATATGTTAGACTGGGCCAAAAAAATAAAAATTAGGTTTTTTCAAAAATTATATTGATTTTCTTTTTAAGAAAGGTGAAAAAAATTACTGTAATATTTTCAGATTTTTAAACTAAAGTCTAGTTTAGATTTTACAGACTTTACCTCATATTTGGTATTAAAACGGTATTTGTTTCCTTTAGCACCCAACTACTAATAAATTAACTAAAATTATGGGAGATAAAAAAGCGCTTCCGGATTCATGATCCTAAGTCCAAAACCCGTCTTTTGAGCCCTCCCCCATAATTTCAGCTAATTTATTAGCTGTTGGGTGCTAAAGGAAACAAATCTATCTATATATAAGTACGCCACATGAAAAATTTTAGGAACCTCCTGTGAGCGAACCGTTTGACTGATTTGAATGAAAAATGCACCAATGGGAAGGAAATTGAAAAAACTGAGGTATGGCGGTATTATTTCAGGGGCGTCCCCGAAATTTAAGGATGGAGGTACGGGGCTAGCGACCTCACGATCCCCTAAAGATTTTATTGGTCGAATTTTCGATCACAAACGATACTAGTACCATTAAAACGACAAACCATTGTTGTGAAACACCATTTCCCGGAATATATTTTTAAGGGAAATCGAATTCCCTACAAAAGTTGCATTGACTAAAATTTTCTCAGACTTGCCGTTTTTTAGTGTTCTAGCCTAAAAAATTAGCATGATTTTTCGATTTCACATTTTTTCTTTCAAAAATTGTCAAAAATGCAAATATATACTAAAATATATGCTAAAATGTTTTCAAAATTCACTTTATGACTGACAATTTACTTTTCAATTACTTTTAAAAAACGCCCTATCTCAAAATTTTGGCAATAACCTTCAAAATCGTTTGAAAGACATTGCCTTTTTGAACCAAATATTGAAGTAGGCCGTTATTGGAAAACAATTATTTAGCTTTCTTCAAAAAATTTGGACATGGGGTGTGTTTGAAAAATATTTTGAAATATTGCGATCTTCCACTCAGCCGTCGAAATTCTTTATTAAATATTTCAGAGCATTTTTCATACTACTACAAACTCCATAACCTTACAAATGAGCCCTAAAAAAAGCACAAGTGGTATAAGTCCACCTTTTCTCAAACTGAGATATTGAAGGTTTTGTGTTGTCAATAAATAGGGGGTACCATTGATTTCACAAGTTAGTTCTGCTAGTTATTAGGTTTCTATGGGAGCTAGGAGCTATCCCGGTAGCGGGTTATATAGAAAACATATTCCCCTACATAGCTTCATGCCTAACTAAAAAAAAAATCGAAAACTGGTCTTATACCACTTGTGCTTTAAAGGGCTAAAATAGAAGTCATCAGAAACATTGGACCCATATGTTCCATTCGCATCAAATATCTCAATTCTACAAGCTCACCATTCACATTTTACTAACAGCCTTTGCCACTCAACAGACAATGGAAAAGCTTTCACAAATCAAGCTAGACTACACTTTGTCGCTCAATATTCCTCCCAATATTATAGATATGTGTTCATTTATAGACGTCCATAGGTACCTAAGTATGTATGTGTACGATACAGAAAATTACCCTGCAGTTGGTGCACCGAGCCCAACTAGTCAGTGTTTTTTCTTTTTTCCATAGAAGCAACTGGTATTTTTACGTGTTGATGTCCTACGAAATGTCAATTGTCAAATTTCGACCAGAACATACCAGTCATCTACTAGTCATGATATACCAGAATTATACTAACCGTAAAATACCAGTCCCATACTAGTTCAACGTGGACTAGTATGATTTCCATAAAATTAACTAGCCCCGATACTAGTCCAAAAGGGACTAATACGAAATATACTAGTCCCATACTAGTCCAAAAAGCTTTGAACCTGGACTAGTATGATTTCAACCAGAATTTTCATGACTTATCCTTTATTTTATCATCATCATCATTTATTGGCGCTTAACCGCCTAAGCGATTTTGGCCGTTGCATATCAAAGCACGCCAGTCATTCCTTTTTAGCGATAACTGACGCCAATTGGAAACCCCATGGCCCAGCCAGCGGAGTCTTTGGGCTTTAATTCGCTGGACTATGGTCAGATCTGCGTAGAGCTCGTACAGCTCATCGTTAAATTTCCTTCGATACTCGCCGTTGGCATCACGGGAAGGACCATAAATCTTCCGGAGAACTTTTCTCTCAAATACTCCAAGGGCCATCTCATCTTCTCTTGACATTGTCCATGAATCTGAGCCATACATCAGGACAGGTATGATGAGAGACTTATAGAGCGTGATCTTTGTTCTTCGAGAGAGGACTTTACTTCTCAATTGCCCTTTATTTTATCATTTGAGTTTATTTTCATGTTTATTCTTAAGAAAGCAGGGACTATTTGTATTTACCCTATCACGAAAAAACATCTGTGAATTATAAGAGAAAAAGGAAACAAACGAAACGAATGAATTTTGTGTTTTTAACTGGTATGATTTCATCCAGAAAAATTTAGTTGTATACTAGGATGGAATGGATATTTCCTGACTAGTATGAGTTCTGCTAGAAAATTATAGTTTTATACTAGTATTTGTCAGACTAGTTTGAGGTTTCGCTGCAGGGTATTGGCTAGTGGCTGTATCTTCAGAAGCAGAGGTGAAGTTCCAAATAGAGCAAAATATTTTTCTGCCGGGAAAAACAATACATCAATATGATATGTCGCTACATTCCAGCATATGAAAACAAATGCATTTCGATGCGCATGTATGTACGGGTATATTATTCGTAAGTAGTGCCATACATACTCGTACATACATTTATACCAATTTATACACAGATTGACAAAAGCTCGTATTGTTTGTATAGTGAAAAGCATTTCGCCGTTAATATCAGCTGACCGTTGATGATGTTATGTGAGAATTGCATTAAAAGAATGCATGAAAATTGTTTATTTGCACACACTTACATGAACATACAAACATACAATATTGTTATGGTGAGCTTAGCAAATGTATACGGAATTCATATAGTAGAATCTAAAGTGGGTCAGTGTGGGTTATGCAATTAAGGGAAAACAACGCGAGATAACTGCAAATTGTTGAAAGGAAATAGAGCAGCAGAAATTGAATTTTAACAAAGAACCAAATAAATAAAAACAAAGACTAAATATGAAATTATCCAAGTTATGTGGAAAAAATGTATTGTTTTGCAAACTCGAATAGCAAAGCGGCATTTGTCTATAGCAGAGCTGGGAAAAATGCATTAGTTTTTAATGCATTAGCATTTAATTGCTAATTGTGTACGGGTCCATATCCCAGTCCGAAGCCTTGAAGGAATGAACCAGGCTATCTGCTAAAACTAAAACAGAGTTGTCGCTGCTACTTCCTGATAGCAATTATTGAATCATTAATTCAGGCGGAGGTACAGGCCAGGCCTGGAATTCTCCGGCCATTTGCAAATCACATGTTCGAAAACAAATGCTCCCCGGCCAACATCAAAAACACAGCCAAAACACTTCACATACAAAGAAAAGGCCGACGCTTAAATGTGCTGGAAAACATGGAAATATACAAACTAAAGACATTTGACGGGAGAATAATAAACAAACAAACAAAAACCATCTCTGACGCAATATTTGAACCGCTAAAATTAATTTACAAAAAACCGAACAATACCGCAGGTACAATAACCAAACGAGTAACAATAAACGAGCGAACACACAAACCCAATCAAAAGACGAAAATCACCGACTTCTACCTGACTAACGAGCGTCAGTAAGCAACCTTTAAACACACACGTACCTGACCTAGCAGCGACAAGCAAATTGACTAGTGTGAAAACAACCCTTATTACAGGTACCTGTTCGGAAACATTCGTAACACACGAATCATATACACGAGTACTAACATTACCGCATACAGCGTCCAGACTATAAATACACGACAACGGATAGACACAAAGTCAGAACGAAATCAAACACTGAAGATGGCAGATCGCCGAAACCGGTTTGTTACAAAACCAAATTTGACAAGGGATGACGGAAAATCGTTCCAATATACATCTAGTATCCGCCCTGTCGGAAAAACACAAAATCAAATCAACTCAATTAATTATTATTTCCTCCAACTTTTTATTCTTTAATTAAAGCAAATTTATCAACATCTGATTGTCAAAGTAAGCAAAGCAAACAAAAATTGAGAGTTTGCCAAATTTTAACCTTGGGTCAACTTTGAGGTCTCCAATTTGCCATGCTTCGTTTAAATACGTATACTGAACTTTTCTGTGAGAGTCAAAGTTTGAGGTAAAGTCAAAATAAAGCTTTATGTAACTGACCCATAACGGTGTCTGTTTAGGAGCGTCAGTCTCGGGATTCTGCTATGTCGAGAATCCCGATAATACCGGGATTTTTCATATGGCAGGGTCCCGGAAGTGACTTCCCTAGTGTTGGTGGTATCACAACGGGCCTTTTAATACTGGCCTAGGTGTGCCTCTGCGGCAGCCACTTGAACCTTACCTAAACTTTCTCAAGGGTGAAGCATGGAAGAAACAAGAAAATCGAGGTTTGTTTTTGTTTCTTATTTCAATCTAGATTACCACTTAAAAAGTGGGTTTTTATCAAAATGAGCAAACATCTTTTCAGAGTACAATGAAGAAAATATTTTCCTATTCATTCTTTTCTTCACACATTTTTTCTGTATAGTTTTTGTTTTTATTCTGTAATTAAAATCACAGTGCGACAAAAAAAAAATGGAATACACTTTTGAAGCGACCTAGTAGAGATGGTTCATCTGGTCGAGTTATACACGAAACACCCTTCAAAAGATTTGTAACACCTCCAAAATCTGGTTTTAAGGCCAAAAAACAGTTTTTTCAGAGTTTTCGTTGAAAAAAAAATCATTAAAAATCAAGCTTTCAACCGATTTTGAAACTCACAACGGTTTTGGGTAGAGACACTTTCGAAATTTGTATAGTCTTTTGTTAGGTTATGAAAAGGTTATGACATGTTTTTCACGCGAGAAGTTAAATTTTTTGAAATTTTTTTCGGTTTTTCCGGTTTTGACGCCATTTTTTTGCCACTAATTGACAATGCATGAAGCTTTTTGGGCATGTGTCATCGAGAGGCATTCACTACAATTATACCAGTTTTATTTTTTTGGAAAGGGCTTTAAGTTTTCAAGATATGCAGCATAATCCAAAATCAAATTTTTTGGTCTCAATTCAATTAGGCGAGGCGATTTGAAATTCACCCAAGTGACAAGGAAAATCGTGTTTTAGGGATCAAAATAAGATACTTTGCCGAAGGAGGCATACCTCTAAAAACCAATTCTGATGTCCCGACTTTGTACTTTTGACTTTGAGCGCCAAAATTTGAAAAATCCTAAGTTTACCCATTTAGAGTGCCCCAATCGTGTTAAAATGTATGGCCGACCCCCACTAACTTTTTAAGGCCGATCTACCCTTGCCAGTGGCGCACCCCCTAAGACCTTTACGTGATAAAATCAGCTATGTGACTATCTTTTTTTATTTCTGGAGTTAATTTTTCTCTTAATAACTTTAAAAAACATAACCATTTCACTGATTTTTTCATAAAAAGTGCCAAAAAGTGTTATTTTTTTAAATGTTTGTATGCTTGTTATACATACATCTGCAAAATGGATTTAAGTCCAGCCCGAACAAAAGTTGTTAATTTTTCTGTTAAAAAACATATCGACGTAACTGGCATTTTCAAAACGGTGTATGCGATATTTTAGTTTGGCGGTTTTACAGCTACAAATTATAGAATTTTAAAACAAATAGTTTTCTTGATAAGAAATGGACAAGTCTTAATTGCAGGGGCTATACAAGTGTTTGTCACAAACATCGTTTACGCGGTCTCTTAGATGTCCGTTGAGTGGTTTTGCATAATGACCGACGATATCCATACTTCGACGTGCCATACGAAAACTAACACTAAAAGTTTGCGTCTGAAGAAAACTAACAAACCACTGACTAGTTCGGCACGGTGCACCGAATAGTTGTAAAGTAGTTTTCAACTAGTTGTTTTCGCTGCAGGGACTCTACACCTTTATAAAAAAAAAATTGTGAAATTGTAAGCTGTGTAGCCAATATGTTCGTTTTGAATCAGAATGAATAAAATTATTTTCGCTTAAATTATTCATTCATTCATTCATATTCTATTTTTTTAATTTTGAAAATTTTAGGGTTAGGTTCAAGTGGCTGCCGCAGAGGCACACCTAGGCCAGTATTAAAAGGCCCGTTGTGATACCACCAACACTAGGAAAGTCAGTTCCGGGACCCTGCCATATGGAAAATTCCGGTATTATTGGAATTCTCCACATAGCAGAATCCCGGGACTGACGTTCCTATATCGCCACCGTTACTCCTCCTCGAACCATTTAGATGACTTGATGAAGGCCATCAGGTCCTTTATGTCCAGCTCCGTAACCTGGCGTAGGCTAACCAGGAAGGGAACTCCCAAAAAGCGCATTATCTCGCCACTTAAAGCCGGGCAGTTGCAGATGAGGTGCTCCACCGTTTCCTCCTCCTCATCATCCTTACAACTCCTACAGCATCGTCGGTAGGGCACACCAAGTCTTTCTGCGTGCCTACCAATGAGGCAGTGCCCAGTTAATACGCCTATCATTATGGAGATTTCTCTTCTCCTTAGGGCATAAATTTGTCTTGATCTTTTATGATCCCATTTCGGCCAGGTTTCTTTGGATATCCGGCATCCTGCAGATTGCAGCCATTTTTCGTGGGCTTGGCGGAGTGTGTACTCCTTCAGCATAAGCTTGCATGTGGCAAACGGCATACCTAAGCGCTCTTTATCCCGAAGAACCTGCTTGGTCGTGCCCTGCCTCGCAAGTTCGTCTGCCCTACAATTTCCCTCAATGTCCCTATGCCCCGGGAGCCATGTGAGGTTCACGCGATTCTGTTGGGCCATCTCTTGTAGAGATCGACGACAGCTGAGCGTCAGTTCAGAGTTGAACGAGTAAGAGCCAAGGGATTTGATGGCCGCCTGGCTGTCGCTGAAAATAAAAATGTCCTGTCTGATAGTGTGTTGGCCTATCCAAGCCGCGGCGTCCATGATTGCTGAAACTTCAGCCTGGAAGACACTGCAGTGATCAGGTAGTCTGAAGGAGAGCTCAAGGTTCAGATCCTTTGAATAAACCCCTCCTCCAACTCTGCCGTCTAACTTCGAGCCATCAGTATAAATGGAAGTGCCGCCATGAGTGGGGGGACTCCGATCCGTGCTCTCCCATTCTTCCCTTCTGGGAATGTTGATTTTAAAACCGCTATCTCCGACTGTTGTGGTCGCACAACGATCTGTGCTCAGCGGAAGAAAGCTATAGGATCCCAAAATACAGGCGTGTCCAGTAGTGCTTGCGCCCCAGCCAGACGTTTCCCTTAGACGCAGAGCCGATGCTGCTGCTACCCGGTTCCCTTCCAGATCGAGTGGCAAAATGCCAAGAATGGTCTGGAGTGCTTCATTGCGCGTTGTTCTTAACGCACCGCTTATACAGATCATGCAAGATCTGTGTACTTTACCTAGCAGATTAAGGTTTGTTGCCTTGCTCAGCGCAGGCCACCATACCACAACTCCATAGAGCATGATTGGTCGAATGATTGCAGTGTAGATCCATTTGCATGGTATCTTATAGCGGTTGGTGAAAAGGACCATTTCTAATTTTCCCGGGTTGATGCTCAGTCCGCAGCGCGAGCACCATGAGGAAACCTCTCTCAGTGCTATTTGCATCAAGTCGCACAGGGTTTGTGGGAATTTGCCCCTGTATGCTATAGCTAAGTCGTCTGCATATGCCACTACCTTCCCGCCCCCAGCTTGTGTCTCGCAGCATCGACTTGACAGTGAGGTTCCATAGAAGCGGGGAGAGAACACCACCCTGAGGCGTTCCCCTTGTGACATAGCGTGATAAGTCAACCGAGCCCAGTGATGAAACTATTCGTCTACTCCTTAGTAGTTGATAAATAAGTCCAATAAGAGACCTGCTTATGCCCAGACTTGTTAAAGCGGTGTTTATAGCATCAGAGCTTATGTTGTTGAAGGCTCCTTCAATATCTAAAAAGGCCACAAGACAGTACTCCTTTTCATACAGCGATTTTTCAATAACAGAAACTAGGCTGTGAAGCGCAGTTTCTGTGGATTTCCCTTTGGTGTATGCATGCTGATAGCTACAGACCAGGTTGCCATCAATAGTAGAGGAGAGGTAGTCATTTATTATCCTCTCGAAGGTTTTGAGCACAAAGGATGACAGACTGATCGGCCTATAGTCCTTGGGCTCGTAATGAGACGCCTTCCCCGCCTTAGGAATAAACACTACCGTGACACTTCGCCAGGAGCACGGAATGTAGCTAAGAGCCAGGCAGGCTGTATAGAGAAATACCAGCCATTTGGCTGACGTCTCCAGCGTGTTTATGAGTTGTGTGGGAATAATCCCGTCTGGCCCGGCAGCCTTGGACGGTTCGAAGCTTTTAACCGCCCACCTAACCTTTTCCTCCGTGATGGGTATGTATACAGCCAGGTTTGTTGTAGGTGTTAAGGGTTCCTCATGCAAGTTCCCTGGGAAGTGCATATTCAAGAGCAGCTCTAGGTTTTCCCTCTCCGTGCTGGTCCAGGATCCGTCGGGTTTGCGCAAATAGCTTGTGGCTGTTTGAGTTTTTGAGAGCACTTGTCTAAGTCTCGCTGTATCGTCGACATTTTCGACCCCAGTGCAGAAATTTCTCCACGATACTCTCTTCGCCTGCCTCAGAGCTTTTTTGTAGGCCCTGAGTTTAACTTTATATTCGAGCCATTGAGTCCCCGTGCCAAGGCTCCTGGCCTTATTAAATTGTGTCCTACATGATTTGCGGAGCGAGTCCAGGTCGTAGGACCACCAATGCGGCCTATGTTTACCGCGTGGTTTTGGCACTGGGCAAGCCTGCTCTAGGGCATTCGAGATCGCCGTTGTAAAGGTCTTTACCAGATCCTCCAACTCCCCTACTGATGAGGGGACTTGTGGGGGCAGCGCTGGTAAGTCCCTAGATAGTATTTCATTGTGTAGCTGCCAGTTAGTGTTACGTAGGTTGCGTTTCATAACCGGCTGCTCAACAGAAAAGTCTAGAACTAATTCTACGTACCGGTGGTCGGGGAATGAGTGTTCATTGAGAACGCGCCATTTTCTAACCCACTCATAAGCGCCTTCGCTGCAAATAGTGAGATCTATGACCTCCCTACGGGTTTTAGGAATAAACGTAGGTTCGTTACCCACGTTGCAAACTACCAGGTTAGTTGTTAACAAATAGTCAAACAACGACTCTCCTCTAGCATTGATATCGGAGCTTCCCTCTGTGGCGGGGGTTCTTCGGCGTCGTAGGGCATATAGACCGACGCCATCGTCAGGCTGGTACTGTCGACTGTTAAACTGGCAGCTGTAACGTCACCATTGGTATAGTTGGGCAAGAGAAAGGCGTTCAGCTCAGACTTAACCAAAATACAGGCTCTAACCCTGCCCCCCTCGCTGGCTCGGATAAGCTTAAAACCCTTAGTCCCCAAACCGCAAATCCTTGAGCTGTTGACCAGGGTTCTTGGATGAGGACCACATCTACGTCGCCTTTAGAGAGACGACTGATTAAAGCAGCCGAGGCTGCTTTAGATTTGTGCAGGTTTATCTGAATCACCACCAACATGAGAGCGCTCAGACTTCCCTCCCACCGGCGTATAGTCGAGTTCCACCTCGTCTGGAGGCTTATCTTTCAACGACGATTTGTTCAGACCACGATTTGGCGTGGCAGAGATCCTACTAACTGTGGCAGTATCAACTTTGGTGCGCGCAGGACTAGCTGCTATCACTGTGACGTTGAGGCCTTCCCCGTCCAGCAGGCTCTCTCTCATCTCCGAGCTATTCACTGCTCCTTCGCCATTTGACGTGGCAGATACCATACTTTCCGAGTCGGACATCTCCGACTCCTCTTCCGGCACTGCGATGTCCGAGTCCTCCGGTGCAGCCGAAATAGCAGCGCGCTGTGCATCGCCGCGGTATACGTGGACCACGATCTGACCCATGCCGTAGTGCACTCGTCCATTGCACCGTTTAAGGGGCTCCAGTGCCCCCTTATTCAAGGTGAAGACCACTTGCCTATTAGGCCCTACCGCATCCTCGACCAGATTGACACCCCAGTCCTGCGTCGGGAGAGACGGGTTCATGATCCTTAGCATCCTGAGAATTCTCTCAGGTTCAGCAGGGATAGCAGGAATCCACGCTCTTGCCCTTGGCCGAGCCGGGATGTCCTTCCAGTCGACAACCTCGATTCTTGCCCCTTGGTAGATCTCACCCAGTCTTGCAGCTGCTGCCTTGTACAGTGCAACAGTTTTTGCATCCTCGCAAGCGAATACCTTGATTCGGCCCGGGTGCCATCCCGCATCAGAACCCATCGGCGTCGCACCCGGAGACTCATCCATAATGTCGAGAAGGGCATTGCCGATAGCGTTCCGGACGTACCGCCACCCGTCCCTAGGGATGGCCCAGCCTTCATTACCTCGGTCAATGACGCCTATGAGGATCCTGTCCTTAGTCACTTCAGCAAAGATGAGTTTACCCACTACGGGGGCGTGTTGCTGCCGCTTCGGGTGAGGTTTTAAATCCACGTCCGATCTCTGGCGTTTGAAGGGATTTATATTAACCTTCTTTGGCGCGTAATCGCTTTGGAAGTTCGGTAAGATAGCTTCAGCCATCTCCACCGTCTTTCTAGCATTCGGCGATAGCGTCTCTTGTGAAATACCCTCGTACTTCTTCAGGATCCTTGCGGCCGCTCTTTTGTCCAAGTACTCAGAGCGACTGGGAGATGTCTTTTGGGGTAAATTTCGAGCCGTAGTTGCCATCGCGGTCGTTCCCTTATTTGAATCTCTGGGGCCAGGTCGTGAGACCACTG
The DNA here is from genome assembly GCA_964058755.1 of Campiglossa producta. NCBI lineage: Eukaryota > Metazoa > Arthropoda > Insecta > Diptera > Tephritidae > Campiglossa > Campiglossa producta. Next base: position 43,791,876 of record CAXKVI010000002.1, read on the forward strand.
CCACAGACGATAAATACTTGGTTTCGGTACCGGCACTTACTGGGGCTTTAGCATCAGCCGTTGTTGGCTTCACTGTGTTTGTACCGGTACTTACCTTGGGGATTGCCCCCTTATTATCCAGAGCTAATCGACCCGTAGTTGCCATCGCTGTCGATCTCTCGGCTGAAAAAGAAATGGAGTTTGTCCTCCGACGTTGCGTTCTCGCTTGCTCCAGCATTTCCCTCCTCTGGTGTGCAGTATACATTGTTGTATCTTTAGTTTTAGGGTTTTTATTATTACTATTTTTCATCTTGTTCGTACGACCCCTCGCCGGGCAAGGCCAGTTTAGGGCCAAGGGAAGAGTAAGGGGAATGTGTCGTCCGCCGCGGCAGAGCCCCATACCGCGGTAAGGCCATAGTTACTCTCCGAGGCGGCCCGGTATCAGAGAGGCTCCGTTCGATTACAGCCACGATTTGCCTCCCGGCTGCAAACGTCCAATGGGAACGTGGTCGCATAACACCCTGGATTGGGAGGGGGAAGATCTTAGTCGTCGCGCCAGAGAGGCTTGGCTTCTCTCGTGATGTAGTACCGGTGGCGCTATGATCACAAGGGCAACGTAGCCCTTGTACCCAGGGTTCGGCCATTTCGAATAAAAAAATTATTCAAATAAAAAATAAAAAATTATTCATTATTTTAAAAATTTTGAGTGATGAGTGACCGGCAATTTTTTTATTCAAAAAACTCAAAGTGATGAATTTATTTTTACTTCCAGCGATTCTTGAATAAAATAAATTGTAATTCATCACTCAACATTTATTTGAATAAAAATGGCCGATCACTCGTCACTCAAATTTTTCCGAATCATTAATTTTAAATTAATTTAATTAATTTTTTCGTCACTCGTCACAAAAAATAAAATATTGCCCATCCCTGATTGCACCTACTCAAAGTTTGAATCCATTCATGCAGGGTCTATTGTACATGAATTTCGCGTACACCACGGCGTATAGTGACATTTAATACACGCGTCAAACAAGCTGCTGTTGCTATCAAAAAATGTAACTTTTCAAAATTTTTTAGTGCAGATTTCGACAAAACAAAAATAAATTAACGAAAACAGCAGGCCAAAAGTCATCAATATTACATATTAATTTAATAAACATAGTTTTTACGTGTTTTAGTTGGAAACATGTGACATCTTATACCAAAATACATACATATTTTTCACCCAGCGTGTAATCATTGGGCTAATCATGGCTTTCTCAATGGCCTTATACCAGTACGTCGTATTGTCGAAAGCGCCTGATATGTCGATAAATACAACACACAGTCCAAAGACTCTATAACCTTTTAAATTTTTTATGTAAGGTTTTTACACCGAGAGAGTTTCTTTAAGTTTACCTCCTTGATGTGCTGATCCAAAAATTGTTCATTCCCACAAGGAGAAAAGAACTGCGACTTATTGGTCGCTACGATGATGGAAAGTTCTCCCGCTTCCCTGAGGCTTATAATGGGACACATAGGTCTAGGCAGGCATGCAGAAAGGTTGGGTATCCCCTTTAATGACTTCTGTAGAAGCTGTAGAGATGAGGAGGAGCATGAAACGGTGAGGAATCTCCTGTGTGAATGTCCCGCGCTGTGGGGCACCCGGCTAAAATATCTGGGGTCTGGTATTTTCTATCATCTCGGCGAATTATCGTTAATTACGCCAAAGGACATTCTGCGTTTTGCGGAATCCACAAAATGGTTCGAGTAGGGGGTTTTCAGGGTATAGGCAGTCTTCGTTATCGCTTCGCCGTACGTTGGCGGTAACGAGGACTGTTTCTATCTTTGGATCCATGTGGTATTATAACGGGACCGCCGGGCCTATGTGTTTTAGTTCGTTTACTAGCAACCACTGAAATCTACCTACCTACCTCCCTGGTTTCGGTATGAATACGACCTTAACCTCTGACCATCTGTTAGGAGTATTTCTTAATAGCAGGGATGGTCTGTATAAATTGATTTCTTGCTGCAGCAAACAAGGGTAGATCCCATCCGGTCCTGGATATTTGAAGGGGCTGAAGGTAGATAACCATCCAAAACTTTACATGTGTCATCCAGCTGCTTGGTGCAGCTCCCATCTGATCAGAGGAAAACTTCCGGGAACTCAGCGTGATGATGTGCTTTGTTGTCTGGACACAGTAACTAAAGTAACTTGTTGCATAAAGGACGACTTGAGACTCCTTCGATGGCTACAGTAGCGCTAGTTCTTACTAATGGACCTATGTGCTCTCTTCTTACTAATGGACCTATGGACCTATGTGCTCTCAATGGGAAAAATAGGTAAAGGAAGGCCTCGGACGCCTTGTACTGTTGCAAAATCTGGTACCTCAACAAATCAAGCATCCTTGAGCGGAGTTAGAATTGAAGGTTGGAAGGTAATATTCTGCTGGAAGCTTGATGTACACCCTAAGAACAAACAGACAGATTATTGTAGTGCCCTACCGAACGTGCTAAGGAATTCTGAGTTCCGCTGGCTACCTTTATTTTACTTTTAATCAGAATCAGCTTCGAAAACCCCCGATAAGAATATATATTGTTTGAGCTAGTTTAGCATATTTCCAGTCCTTGCAAGAAGGATAAATGCTACAGTTTGTAACTATGTAAGACTGCTTTTATTTTATATTGGAGTGGAATTTGAAGGATTCTTACCTCTTTAATATTAGCTCACCTAATGAAATATACCGCTACAAGATTCCTAAAGGTTTAATTTACTTTTCTCCCTTCCAGCCCTGTGAATTTACCAACAATATCCACAACAACACATGGTGCACAAGACTTAGATCGGCCAACACAGATCAAATCGGAGCGTGAGCATTTGAAACGTCCCCCACTCTACCGACAGGATTGTTCGATCTGTGTGGATTCGAGTGAAGCGCAATCTGACGACAGTCGTTTAACGCGTGACTCTGTAACACGCGAATCACAAAACGACGAACTCTCCTCATCGACACTAGACAAACTCGACGTCAGCACACTACCGCTTCCTGCACTACCACCAAAAAAGCGGAAAGGACGTTTGCGTGCAAGCCCTTTACGTCACCATACCAACAACAGTCGGCGCGGACATCAAAATGAATTGGACTGCGTTGTTGGCGATAACAATGACATACAACACAACACACCGGAATATTTAGGTTCACAAAGTTTGACTAGCGCACTCGTCCGTACCAGTTCTGGTGTTGCGGGTGAATATAGTGCTGGCCAAATTGGCAGCGGTGGCAGCTGTGTCGAGGCAACAACACATCTTTCCGCATTTCAATTATACGTAGCAAAACGACGCGAGAGTTTGGAAGCATCGACGCGCAGCTTTAACGAAAAGCTGGAATTGCGTAGAATGCATTACCACATGGGTGGTGGAGGCGGTTGCGAAAGTGGTGTTGGCAGTAGCTTAGGTGGCGGTGGGCCAGTAGCAGGCGGTGGCGCGCATATGCCGACATATCTATTTGGTGAACATTATTATGGTGTGTCCACAAAGGTTGCGGGCGCGACTGGTGCACGTAAAAGTAACAAAGAGGGGATATTTCTCAACAAATCCGGCTGGGTGCAAGTTAATACAAAACGCAATGCTGATGAAAAACGCAGTGCAAGTGGCTATCGAAGCGCGAACTTCCAGCAACAAAATGGCGTAAGTAGAGATGCGGAATTCGCTGACCCGCGCATACCACAAATCGAAAAGACGCGCCGCTCTGATCGTGCGCGTATGGCTCTGCAAAAGGCACATCAGCAGCAATCGTTTGGACCCGCCTACTATAGTATTAGCAACTATGCAACAGGTGGCGGGGGAAGTGTGGAAGAACACTTGCCATATAATCCGCAACGAGCGGGTAACGCTCCAACCTATATGATGACACGTGATAATGCTCTGCGGCCAGGCTATCGAATCGTTGATCCGCAATTGGCCAGCATACTTAATGAACGTCCCGGATTCCTACCTGTGCGCAATATGAACGACGCCGACTCCCCGCCTCCCATTACGCCTATACTATCACCACCTCCCGCCTTCCAAGATAGCAGTAAGTCTAAATATTTTGATCGACGCAAAACCATACCGATTAGACAGCAACAGACGTCACTCACTGCAGATAATCTACATACAACAAATATAAATGGTGGTACTGGCGGCGCCGTCAAGGGTATGGTATTTTCGCGCAGCTTTGAATATGACACACGTCGCAAGGCGCCAGCTGACAATTACGTGGAAACATTTTCGCGCAGTTTGGATGGTAATCTCTCAGAGCAACGCCCATCACCTTTACAGCGTGAACGGTCGCCAAACTTTAGCTCACTAACGGGTAATTCGCCAAACTATCTATCGAAAAAAGATTCTGGTGGCGGTAGTAGTGGCAGTTTGCGAAGTCGTGATAATTCTCCAAAATATCAGCATCCTCAAACCACTGCCTATTTGAATGCGTCAATAAAGGAGGCGCCGCCGGCGTATAGCGCGGCCAGCGCATCTACGAATTTAGGTGGTGCTGGCAGTCGTTATTCGCCGCGCTCTGGCCACGAACGTTCTTTTGAGCGTTCGAAAAGTCAAAATGTGCCGGTGCGTTCGAGAAAGTCACAATTCAATCGCGCAGGTAGCGGAGGCGCTATTATTGGTGGGAATTATAAGCCTCCTGTCACAGTGGGTATGTCACGCTTTCGTAGTTTCGACACAGCGGCGAATCAGCGGCTGAACTCATGCGACAGCGGAGCAAGATCAGGTGAGTTGGAAGCTATAAATTAGATGATACGTTTATGATAGAAGGGCTCTCATATGCCTTTATCGGATTGCCTTAAAACCTGCTCCTGACAGTTTCAGAAAATGTTTTTGGTCCTACCAGCACTCCGGCTGAGCCAGGAATTTCGCTCCACTCAGAGGTAAAAGGGCCTCTTCTATATACCTGTTCCTCTAACAGACGAGGTCTCTCATGCGAAGAGTTTTCCATATCCCCCAGTCATCAGTCTACCTACACACAAAATAGTTTTTGTCAACATGAACCATGTTAAACTAAGAAGAAAGATCCTGTTAAATTTGTATGAGATAATGAGGCAGATAGTGTTGTTCGTGCTAATTTAAGAGGAAGTCATGTTAGTTAACTTGAAAATTTGTCGGTGTGTGTCAACATGTTTTACTCTCGGAGTTGAGTACTGTCCTCATAGCCAGTTTTTTGCCGACTACGAACGGCACCTGCCAAGCAAATGAGTTTTTGCTGAGAAGCTTCTCATGGCAGAAATACACCCGGAGACTTTGCCAAACTAGTGCCGTGGGGCGACTCCGTTGAGAAAAAATGTTTTCTTAAATAATTTTTGATGTTGCTTTTGCCGGGTATCGATACCCGACTACTTGGTGTAGCAGGCCGAACGCACTACCGCTACACCACGGCGAACGCCCAATCCATAACAGCCTGAAAATATATGCGGTCGGTCGCATCCCTGTGATGGATGGTGACCATTTCCCTCTTTATTTCTATCCTATGCAGGACGGGCAGAGCAAGCTGGTACCGACTTCTTCCTTGGAGTGCTTCGACAGCCCATTCTTACTTTCATACTTTCTACAAAAATACATCCTCATTCGAAGAGTTTTCGTTATCCCTCGGAAATCCGTTTGTCACCATGTCGTCCTCTCCTCTATCCATATTGTGTTCGGCCTTCCCGATTTCTGTCCCTACTGCTCTCTCCCTGTCCTCTCTTGCCGACGATGGGCTTCTTTAGAACTATACACCATTACTTTGTCTGCGATATTAAGCAGACTTTCTTAATACTTTCAAAACTCTTAATTAGGTGATATAATTAGTTATATAGTTACATTTAACGGTTTAGTCGTAGCCGCTCTTCTGTGTACATTGACACTTTTTTATTTAAAAATGGAAAATTTTATTATAGTAAAATAATATGAGGAAATCTTATATCATTTCACACCTGTATTCATAATGTGAATTCCTCCGCTCACATCCTTTAATCCACCAACCAACAATTGAGCGCACCTGCACCTACTCATAACATTAACGAATAGATGCTTTTTTTTAGAAAATAGAGTTTTGAATTTGTCAAAGCAATGCTGGCACTTAGACATCGCTTATTCTGCTCGCTCGTATTCATTCCGTCCTTGCGCTTCATTGCACACACTCACAAAATGAATATTCGACTTTAGTCGTCGTTGAATGAATGAAAGCAGTGCACACTATTCATGCACATACATACATACATACATCTATATGTTTGTATGTAGATTTATACGTTTTTTGAATGAGTGCATCCTTGAAAGTTTCATTGACTTTTGTGAATGATAGCGTTTGCGGAGTGGAGCAGCGAACATAAATCTCCGACGTAGTTTTGCCAAATGCATTTCAAATACTAACTTAAAGTTTTAAGGCTTAAACTTTTTCAATTGCACCATGCTAGCGTAATAAAGCTAACGTACAATAGAGCAATGATAGATTCTACTAAATCTTTAAAGCAATTTTACATATTTGCAAATTAATGTGAAAGCTCTTGCAAATAAATTGATGAGCAATCTAAAGAGTTGGTGTGCGCCATAAAAAGTTAGAGTTGAAGTGCTTAATTATCTCTTTAGGATTGACAAAAAGGCTAATCAGATATTCTTGTAACTGCAGGCAGTGTTACTCAAGCCAGTCAAAGTATGCGAACTAGCAATATTTTCAAGAACTACAGGGCTTGCTATCTGTACCACTGAAGCATTTTCATTTACTTTTCAATTTGATTTAGCCCATCAGCGGAAAGATTTGCTTGTATAACTTAATTTACAATAATTTAATTTTTTTTCCAATATCTGTTTTTTAATTGGTTTGGGCCTTCGAGGAAAATTGTAACTTTTTCTTCTTCAGTTTTTGAAACTCGTATCCACTCTCTTCCGCAGATCTTTCCAACGACGAATTGGATTGCGAAGATGATGAAGGCTCCAATGAATTTCTCACCGCCAATTATCACCACTGTATATCACCATTAAAGACACAACGTCAACGTTCACTAACACCAGATCGCAATGAATCGCACAGTTCGTCGAGTAGCATACGAAAGCAACGCTCGCTCACACCCGAATCACGATCTCTAACGCCTGAAGATAGACGTAGAAAGGGTGGCTCACAAGGATCGTTATTAGGTTCGCGGCAAAATTCAAGTTCACGTAGTAATACTCTAGAACGTAAACAGCGATTAGCTGAAGGACAATCAGTAACAAATATATCACGTAGTTCGTCGAGTTCGAGCTATAGTGGTGGTGGTGACGGCATGGGCGAGCATGAGACAACAATAGTTGCGGGCGTAGGCAGCGGTAACACTACTTTATCAACACCAAACATGGTGACTAATGCGGGAATTGGTGGTACAGTTATGCTAGGAGGCAGTGGTGGACGCTCACAACATAGGCGTTCGCTCGGAAGAAATACGAAGCAAGCGGATGAGCATCGCATACGAAGATCGAGGTGAGTGAATATTGTCTATTATTACTTACAGGATCAAACTTAGCTCTGGATGTAATTTTTCTTACCAACAATTTTTTTTTTCTTGCACCTTTCTTTGCAGATCTTTGCAGCTTAGCGAACGTTCACCAAACCGCACACACAAAGTCATCGTAACTATGGGTCAATCGCAGGGTCCGAGCGTACAATATCACGCAACAAACCCGCAGCCAATTTATCAGCAAAATAGCGTACGCGTCAGCAATGCTGGTGCGGTGCAAGTGCGCCCTCCCATACGTACCACTAGTAAATCGCAATCACTGGTTGTCACGGGCAATAATTCTAGAGATGGACGCGCGCGAAATAATGATGTCGATAAAAGTCGTTCCTTTGATTTCGATTACAACAACTATAATAAACAGGTGGCGGTAAAAGCCCAGGGTAATGTGAGCGCAAGCGCTGCTAACAACCCAAACGTGGCACTACGTTTAGACTTCGACAAGAGTCGCTCACTTGACGATGACTACAGAGAACCGGTGAATAGCATTAGCATCGGTAATAATTTGGTGACAGCCAATGGCATGCGTTACTTGCAGGCGAACGCCGATAGCGGCGGTAGTAGTAGCAAAACCAGGCGTCTGCGTCGTTCATCACCGGTCGGCACAGGGAGCGGTGATCGTCATTCACGGTCGCCACAGTCTTCGGGCTCTTCCTGTAATAATCTCCATTTACCACGACAATCGACGAGTCCACAAAGTTATGGCACGCGTCTATGTGATCATGAGCTCACTTACGATATGCTACGTAGATCGCTTGATCGTTCACCGATCATGGATTTTAGACGTGGTGATAGTGGTGATTACGATATACCACCAAGCCATTTGCGTAATCGTGAAACAATCAACAGTGGCGGTAATAGCGAGTTGAATTTCTTTAATAACGATTCGCCACTTATTTACGAACAACCGACGAAGGTGAAGCAGCAACGCTCACTCGGACACACCCACAGCCCAAGTGAGTCACAGTATTCGCTAGAGCGGCAACATGGCAGCGGCTCTGGACGTGATAGTTTGACCCCCGAAGGCGACTACCGTAGTGGTGGCGCAGAGCACATTTATCGACATCTGCATACACGTGAGGGGTCGCGTGAAAGCGCACGTGGAAGCGGTGGTAGTGCGAGTGGCAGCAATCGCAACAACAGGTATTGAAGCGCTATAGAGATGGAATATGATGGAATGGGTGTATAATTGTAATGCATGCCATCTTGCAAAGTCACCACAAACGAAAAAAAAAAACTATGACTGCCCTAACCTGCATGACTGCCTGGCTATCAGTCTGTCTGAGATTTAAGTCAAATGTATAGATAGCAATATGTTCAGCTGCCAAGAACCACAACTAACCAAATATATATTCAACACAGCTGGGCAGCTGAAAACTTTCACTCTTACCCTCTTTAACCCACTAACAATCCCACGCACCAGAAAGATTGCATCAATATGCATGAAAGCCATCAAATGTACTAACTAAATGCAACGCTGCAGAAATTAATAAATAATATAGCGAAGCTTAACAATTTTCCCCACACCCAGTAATCAACTAACATTCAAACAGCTTGGTAATTAAAGGGGAGTAAATATAAAACTGTGAAAATGCAAAAAAGAGTTAAATAAATAAGTAATTTTTAATAATCACTAAAAAATACTCAGTGTGGTGAATAAGTATAACTTAATACAGTACAATAAAAGAATTTAAAAATAATATTCTTTATAATATAAAAATTAATGTGACGACAAAAAAACCCTAATATTAATACGGTATGATAAATATAAAAAGTGCGTGTGTAGTAATAAATGTGGTGAATATAGAGCGCCACCAATAAGTGAACACCCTAAATGTGCTGCATAAAGACTGCTTTAAGAAATTGACATTTGATAAATTAAATACCAAACAGAAATAAAAAAATAATATAGTATCCCGAACCTTGAATCATCACCTGATCTCTTTCTACTTAGATTTAACAGTAAAAAATTAAAAAAAAAAACTAGAAATAATATTTAGTTATAAAATTAAGCAATAAACAGTAAGAGTAAAAATAAGAAAACTAAGATTTGATAAATTGAGCCAAACTACTAAAGTATCTACAAAAAAGAACAAAAAGTCAAAAAGTATGCAAAGAAATCAGTAGTAGTGGAAAATTAAAATTAACCACTCATGAAACCACACTCAATGCCGTTATCAACATAATTTTACGCCAAAATCATGTACTCTTTCTTAATAACCTCAAAAAGTGTATACTTGCATTATTTTCCCAACGAAACGTATTTTTGCGCTTATCACACTACGCATCTGACGTTTATGAAACTCACCACTAACAAATCTGAACGCATATGTCTTGTATGGCACGCACCACCCAGTTGCACTGCGTATATTTCTATAAAAAGGAATATTCGAAAGCCCTTTGTATTAATATACGCGGTTTTTTAAACTCACTAACAAGGTGTACAATTGTTGGCTGTTTTAAACCCACCATTCACTTCGAGCAGTGTTATTTGCTTGCTTAGAAATAAGATAACATTTTATAAGCCTTTTGTCTACCGTAAAAGCTTCGCATGTGACATTTGTGAAACTCACCACTAACAACCTAAAGCCTCCATTTCTATGCCAAAACGTCATGTTGTTCAAAATACATCACCTTAACGCACATCGTAGAGTAATCCCCAAGTGAATAACAAATTAGAAAAATTGCATATTTGTCGTTTTTGAAACTCACCACCAATCCATTGTGTAAGTTTATGTGTTATTTGTAATTCACCACCAACCGTTCATCAAGGCACGTAGTAGTTTATTAACTAACAATGGAAAATTTAAAAGCGAGTACGAAGTGAAAATAAGTGCATATTTGCCGTTTGTGAAACTCACCACTAATTCGTGTTATAACTTTATGTGTTATATGCAATTCCCCTCCTGCATTTTTCGAGCACGTAGTAGTTTATTAACAATGGCAAATACCAAATAAAAATAGTTTAACACCATAGCAACCAATTTCACTTAATTCACCACAAGAACTAATAACAACTACCACCCTATAAAGTTATTAGATTAACTAAAGTATTCTAACTTCATACATCTCTTATTCTTTTAATTTCAATAAACGAAAAAACGAAATTTGTATGACAGTAAAAAAATCAACATTTCAAGAATACCCATAATAACGACAAGTTCACCATCGCCAATAAAAACAGCGCAAAAATCAAGTAAAGCACCTTTAAAGCGGCAGGAAGCGTTAATAAAATCACCAACCAACACCTGTTCGTTTTGGCCACACTGTGGCGCTTGCAATCCGGATGCATCATCGTCAGCTCAATTGGCATCCCCACAACGTCAGCGGTCTCTACCAGAACCGCAACAGCTCTCATTGAAACGTCAGAATTCAACACGTTCACCTAGCACCGCTGTGACGGCAGTGTCGTTAGATAAAATTGAGCGTGACAAACTGCAAACCGCCCACAAAACGGCGAATATTTTCACAATCAACGTTAATTCTAATAACAAATATAACAATAAAAGCACCACAGTTTTAAATAAAGCCAATCGCGCAAGTGTTTCAGAGTCTGTGGTTAATTTGCAGAACAACCGTAAATTGACAGGTGTCACTCGTACCAAAACACAATGGAAACTCTTGTGTAGCGCTGCTCCACTTATGGATAGTATAGAAGAATCTCCAGCATCAGTGCGAAAAATGAAAATGGCGACGGGGGCTAATAAAAATGACACTTTGACAAGCAATGCTATAGCTTCGCGTATGTTAGATGTCAGTGCGAGTGGTAGTTTACCATTACCGGGTACTTCAACGTTATTTTTAGGGGATTGTGAGATGCCAATAACACGTGAAAGTGAAGTGAGTAAAAAATATGCACGTGAATTAGAGCGAGAACTACAACGAACAAGAGAATGGGAAGAGGAACAAAAAAGAAAACAGGAACGACAACAAGAGCTCGAGTGGCAGAGAGAAGAGGCACTAGAACGAGGGCTAGAACTAGAAAGAGAATTAGAACAAGAACGTGAACTAGAAGAAGAGTTGGAATGGGAACGAGAAGCCGAACTAGATGGCGAACAAGAACGGGAAAGAGAATTGCAACTAGAAAGACAACTTAAATTAGAAGCACAGTTGGAGTGGGAAGAAGAACTCGCACTAACACGAGAACTGGAACGAGAATTAGAACTAGAAGAGGAGCAGGAATGGCAACGAGAAAGAGAACTAGAACTAGAACGAGAGCATAAACGAGCATTAGAAAAAGAACGCGAATATGCACTTTACTATGGTCAATGGTACAATACAGAGGTAGATGGAAATCGAACGATAACTGAAATACGAAACAACGACATGTACAACGTGAATATCCATAATGGCGAATATTATTCCAATTACTCAGAAAAACGGCCTATAACTGTGGCTATAAAAAGGTAAGTGAACTTATTTTTTTTTTTTTTTTTCATTTTCATACGTACTTAACACTAGCAGGGCACAACCAATCAGGTTCTTCCCCAACAAACACAATCTCTTACGTTAGAGAAATGTTCGTCTTTACGTTAGATAACTAGGGTAATGCTCTTACTATTCTCTATTCGAAGCCAACAGTAGAGAACTACACTAGAACTCGATTCGAGATAGGCTAGAGAACTATAAGAATGACATTAGAATTCGAATCGAAAACTATAGTTTTCTCGATTTGAGAATCATGTGCCATTTTGTTGGAGAACGCTGTAATTCTCGAGTGTTTGTCGAGTCGTTAAAAATAAAAAAATGTATATTCCAATTTAAAAAAAAAAAATATTTTTTTTTTTAAGTTGAAAATTGAAAAACATTAGGGGGATTCGCTAAGTATTGCAAACTGTGCACGGATTGTACGGATTGCACGGATTGCATGGATTGTAAAGTCACAACAACAGAATACACGTAAAAAATTATATCCTATCCGTAAAATTTATACAACGCTCAAACCTATGTATATTTTAATCAAGGACTGAAACCGAAACCGAAACCGTAACCGTAACCGATTAAAACCGATTCATTTTTCAAAACCGAAACCGAAACCGTAACCGTTATTTTTTTCTGAAAAAGAACGAAACCGAAACCGTTTCAAAAGCCGGAACCGGTTCCAAACGGTTTTGAATTTTTTTGTGGACACATACCTATTTTATTTTAAAAGAGGCTACCCTGAATAATTTTCATGAAAGATGATTAAGCAAGACACTTTTTGACCTCAATATCAAAATTTCGAAAGAACTGAACTATAGGCGAATGAAGCCATCGAAAAAATTTACGACAACCGAAAAAAAAAATGTTTAGTGGCCGTCTCAGAAAGCGTCATCATATTAACGTTCCATTTTAACATTTGTCTAATATAAAAAGTAGAGTTAATTTTTTAAACTTATCGGTCAAAAGTCCACCAAATTTTCAAAGATTTTCAAATTAATGACCACTAACTTATAACATACATACTTATATTAAAGAAAAAAATTGTCCCTAAATAGCGAAAGTAATATTTATTACCATATATTGGAGAAAATTCTTCATGAAAACCGGAGTAAAGTTATTAAAATTCAGACTTATTTTGCATTTAGGTACATATTTGAGTTTTGTAGTAGCACAATTTTTTTGTGTTGGTGTTTTTATTTGGAAACCGAAACCGGAACGAAACCGTAACCGAAACCGAATTAAATGTTGAAGAGCGAAACCGGAACCGAAACCGAAACACGTTACAAAACCGTAACCGAAACCGGAACTTTATTTTAATCGGTTTCATACCTTGATTTTAATGCAAGAATTGTAGGAAATAAAAAGCAGCCCTGTATTTTTCTCAGTCCTCTCAGTTCGCTCACAAAAAGTCAAAGTAATTGTCAGCGCCAACTTTTTTCAGAAAAAAACTTTCAGCTTTAATGAAAATTATTTGACGTTTGGTAACGTTTTGATTTAAATTCTTTAAAAAAGAAAAAAAGTTTGCTTTTCAGAGATTCGCGGCATTTTTTCGAATTTTATTTTATTTTCTATTTACAGTTTGACAGTTAAATCTTCTATTACATTTAAGCTTGCTACGATTACACAATGGGGCGCTCGCGTAGTATTGTAAATTTCGACATGGGACTTTTACAATCATGCAATCCGTGCACCTTGCAAGACTTAGCGAATCCCCCTATTATTATTATTCACTTTTATTATTCAAAAATTTCGAATCGAAATTTTAAAAATTGAAAAAGGTATATTTCAATCCAAGTAAAAAAATGGGAAAGACTTTAATTTTCCAATCAAAATCAAAAAATTTAAAAAAGCTTTTACTTCTTAATTGAAATACAAAAATTAAAAAGTTACTTATATTTTAGAATCCAAATTTAAAAACTAAAAAAATTTTAAGAAAAATTTAGTTTTAGAATAAAAAAAACAGTTCATATTCCCAAAAAAAGGAATAAAAAGAATTATATGTATTTTCCTATCGAAATTCCTTGAAAAAAAATTTATTTTCTTAACGAAATAAAAAATTTAAAAAAAATATTTATTTTGCAATCGAAGATTAAAAGTTGAAAGAAATAAAGTTTTATACTCCAATCGAAACATATACATATCGCCGGTTCCAAAGTAAACAGATGTGTTTACTTCTTAAAATTTTTGGGAAAACATCATTTCAAACTTTTATTTTTTCATAGCACTCCATTGTAAAAATGAAATTTTGAATGCCGTTTCAAAACCAATATAAATTTTGAAATACTTCTGTTTACTTTGGAACCGGCGATATATATAACAATTGAAGAAATGTGTTTTCCTTTCGAAACTTAAAAATTAAAAAAAAAATGTATTCCAATCGAAGTTTTAAGATTAAAAAAAGAATATATAATCCAATAAAAAAAATTAAAAAAATGCATTTTCCAAACAAAATTTAAAAAAAAATAAAAGTTGAAAAAAAAAAAATTGGAAAAAATTTTTTTTTGGCAAAGTTTAAAAATTACAAAAAATGTATTTCCACATATTGAAATATAAAATTTAAAAATATTGATTTTTCCATCGAAATTTTAAAATTCAAAAAAGTCTAAAACTCCAATCGAAATTCAAAATTGAAAACCAAAACTTTTACTTTTTAAACAAAAATTGAACATAAAAAAAATTACATAGTAATTGCAAGATTTACACAATATTTCACCCTCAAGTGAATTACAGGTCCTGCTTGATTAATTTAAAATCCAAAAAGTTATTATTTTCTTAAATTAAAGAAAATGTTTGTGTTCCTATCGACATATAAAAATTGAAAATAATATTTTTTTAGAATTTTTTTTTCTGCTTTGTATTTAAACGGAATTGTAATTGTGAGCATGGAGCCAAGAAATAATGAATTTGGTTTTGTTGAACTTTTCGGTTTTTATGTCACGTTTGAAATTCGCGAGTGCGTTCTCTGGTAGTTACATATATATTTGGTAACAACAATATCCGCTACTGCTAAGAAAATAGTAAAAGGGTGATTATGGTGCTCACAAAAATAATACGGTGATGGCCGCTTGGTCAAAAACGTGTTGCCTACGTCAAATTGAAGAGCGGAACTAGCAATTCCTGAAATCGATCTTGGATGCGATGGTGTGTGACCCAAAGATTTCTTTTTCTATTCTAACAAAAAAGTTTAATTATTAATATAAATTATTAAAAACTAAAAACCAACCGCAATAATGAAATTTGAAGAAAAACAAAATTAATTATTTCTTGGCCTCAAGCTCACATTTACAATAAGATTTGAAAATTAATAATATTTCAATCGTAATAAAAAAATCGAGTACAACCACTTTATGCAATAAAATTTTCTGCAATTTGCTGGTGCTTGGTCTAATGTATCAACCTAATTTGCACTTGCATGACGCGCTAAATGTCAAACGCGGTCATTAATAATTTGTCACTCTTACCAATTACTCCAATTGTCATTTGCTATCTGACAAATTTAAACTCTTCTTTAAACCACAATTTCTCCTGAACAAATGTTGGCGATTCTGATGAATTTCATTCCCAGTCGAGTGATGAATATTTATGTGCTCAACAAAGAGTCAAGAGTAGATGCAATTGTTACATTCAGAAAAAAAGTTCACAAAATCTCCATAAAAAATGCATACAATACAATTCGAGCTATGCTGCGAGTACTATTTAGGGCCTTGCAGTACAACCAACCGCCCAATTTTATAAACAGAATAAAACTCACAAATCCATTTGTTAAATCGCCCATATTTCAATATTGAACTTTACACCAACACACAACAAACTAGCAAATACTTTTTCACATATATAAAGGAGTGCTCTTGGGTACTTTATTGCCGAATTTAACGATTTTCTATTTACTATTTTGTATTTGAAGAACTAAAACCAACAAATATATTACACAACCACGACCACCACCATCACCAGTACCAGCAATTGCATTTAAAGTAATGGACAAAGCGAGAACAACCGCAACATCAACATCATCGACATTTGCCAAACAACATGCAAAACCATTAGCAATGAGAGCAACAACCAGCACTGCTGCATCGTTCGAATGTGGTGGTCTGCCGATTTTGGATGAACGCGATTGGCGTAGCACGTCGCTGCCGAACATGCTGTCGCTTAGTCATGGGTAAGTGAATATATAGAAATATTTAAAGATCATGTATGATACAGTTTTTATTCGGGTCTTTTTCTACGCGAGTTGCGAAACAACAGCAAGTTCCCCGACGGCGATATTATAGTCTATACCAACTTTTCCAAAATGTCCCACATTACCCAGTTACAACAAAACAACTCTCGTGTTTTCGCTTTCTTTTAACATTTCATTAACAACTCAGTTAAAAAAAATCTCCCTCCTTCCTTATTCGATTGTAAGCAAAGTTACTGCCTTTCTCTCTAAATCGCGAAAGTATGGTAACGACCGTTTTAAATCCTTTACCGCATCATCTGCTAAAATATTATAGCTGAAGTCCTCGTAGTGATACCACAAATCGGCTTTCTTTTTTATCATATCCCATACTATTTATATAGTAAAAAAAAATAAAATACTGCTCTCCTGTAAAATTTTTATTTTGCCACTTACGATAATTTCGCGAAAATCGGACGATATATTCCAAGCTACCCTCTTATCTGTTAGACTATGAAAGGCAATAATACTGCTTTTTCAGACTTTAAACCCCTTTTTACTGCTTTGTAAATCCAAATCGGTAAAATTTGAGTTACTGATTTATCAGATTGTGGGACAAAGTAACTCTATATATGCAAGGACAACATGCTCCTTTCAAGGATGTTGAAAAATGTATTGAAAAGACTTTCGAATTACAAAAGCAATTTAATAGACTGCGTAACAATATGCTTCCTACCAAAAGCAACTGTGTATATCCTGAAATTATGCAGTTATAGTGCAAATTTGATAGGGCATACATGGCGTATGAGCAACATTTAGTTATTCAATAAAAAAAGTTGAAATAAATACTATCCAACATACATAACTACCAAACCAAATAGCCTGCGGATATCTCTTTGTGTGAATGCCTGGCTCTAACTAGGAATTCTCTAAAAGCCCATTCGTAGAAGATCTGAGGGATTTATTAGAGTTAGAAATTCCAAATGGAATTCCCATTACAGGTATCGTTGCTGAGTGACCTTGCTCAATCCCGACTCTTGCGTCCTCGTTCGTACACTCTGGGCAACGTGAGCTACCTAGGTTCGCGCCAGAAAGAGAGGGAGCCCCGGTGGGGCCACTCTGACGTACTTGGCTTAAGGCTCACCGAGGTCTTTTTCGCAGCGTCTGTACACCATGAGGTGCGGCTGTAAGCGGGCGTCTAGACGCGTCTGTCTCCTCCAAAACTCCGAAAACGGGTTGTGCGCTGGGTTTGGGATCCGTCACGTAAAAACCAATACCAATGAAAAGAAAAAATATCAAGCCTCGGATGAGAACCCCCTTTAATGTTGACGACCCGGCAAAACGAATTCAGGACAATAAGAAGGATATTAGGGTATGTACCTGTAATGTCCGGACCCTTTCCAGCGAAGGTACCGCTGCCCAACTGGTTGATGTCCTCGTTAACGCAAAGACTGGCATCACTACCCTACAGGAAATGCAATGGACGGGACAAGGAAAGACGACCATCGGACCTTGTGACGCATACTTCAGTGGCCAGATACGCGGCAAATCGCGTGGTGTAGGAATCGTGGAGAGACGAGTGTCTTGCTGCGATCCGGTTCAAGGCGAGGTTTTTCAACATAACATTTATCTGCGCCGACTGAGGAGAAGGACGACGCAGAGAAGGATGACGCCGAGAAGGACTCCTTCTACGATAAACTTGAACAGACCTATGATCGCTGCCCCCAACATGATATCAAAATCGTGCTCGGCGACTTTAATGCCAAGGTGGGCAAGGAAGGAGTCTATGGTCCTACATTTGGAAAATTTAGTCTCCACGAAATAACATCACCCAACGGCACTAGGTTGATTGACTTAGCCCCTGCTCGCAATATGGTCATCAGTAGTACCAGGTTCCAGCATAAGCGAATACACCAAGCCATCTGGCTGTCCCCTGATCAAAAAACAAGAAACCAGATTGATCATGTCATGATCGACGGCAGACACAACTCCACCGTTCTGAACGTGCGTACCCTACGTGGTCAAAATATCGACTCGGACCATTATCTTGTTGCAGCCAATATTCGCACACGCCTCTGTGCAGAGAAGAAAATACGCACAGAAACTGAAGGAAACTTTGACGTTGAGAAGCTGCGCACGACACAGACAACTGATAATTTCTCCACTCGACTCTCACACCTGCTATCGGAGCGCAGTTCTCGAGCTAACGATGTAACCGAGCAATAAAAGCATTGCACCCTCTACCGAATGATTATAGTATACTAGCAAGCCTGGTTTTTGGGTTACTCCTGGTCCTTGTTTTGATTATATATCCGAAACGGATTGAGACATCGAAATAATACTTGTTTTTACGGGACCACATTATAGCTTTCTTCACTCTTTAATATTGATAGTTAGCAGATCCGTAAAGATATTGAATTTAACCAGATCACTTATTACGACCACATATTATTCGATAACTCCGATAGGGATAGGGATAGGGATAGGGATAGGGATAGGGATAGGGATAGGGATAGGGATAGGGATAGGGATAGGGATAGGGATAGGGATAGGGATAGGGATAGGGATAGGGATAGGGATAGGGATAGGGATAGGGATAGGGATAGGGATAGGGATAGGGATAGGGATAGGGATAGGGATAGGGATAGGGATAGGGATAGGGATAGGGATAGGGATAGGGATAGGGATAGGGATAGGGATAGGGATAGGGATAGGGATAGGGATAGGGATAGGGATAGGGATAGGGATAGGGATAGGGATAGGGATAGGGATAGGGATAGGGATAGGGATAGGGATAGGGATAGGGATAGGGATAGGGATAGGGATAGGGATAGGGATAGGGATAGGGATAGGGATAGGGATAGGGATAGGGATAGGGATAGGGATAGGGATAGGGATAGGGATAGGGATAGGGATAGGGATAGGGATAGGGATAGGGATAGGGATAGGGATAGGGATAGGGATAGGGATAGGGATAGGGATAGGGATAGGGATAGGGATAGGGATAGGGATAGGGATAGGGATAGGGATAGGGATAGGGATAGGGATAGGGATAGGGATAGGGATAGGGATAGGGATAGGGATAGGGATAGGGATAGGGATAGGGATAGGGATAGGGATAGGGATAGGGATAGGGATAGGGATAGGGATAGGGATAGGGATAGGGATAGGGATAGGGATAGGGATAGGGATAGGGATAGGGATAGGGATAGGGATAGGGATAGGGATAGGGATAGGGATAGGGATAGGGATAGGGATAGGGATAGGGATAGGGATAGGGATAGGGATAGGGATAGGGATAGGGATAGGGATAGGGATAGGGATAGGGATAGGGATAGGGATAGGGATAGGGATAGGGATAGGGATAGGGATAGGGATAGGGATAGGGAAACCGAAAAAGGGGACGTGGTTATCATCTGATTTCGCTCATTTTCAATAGCAACCTACCTTGGCCAAAAAGTAGCCTGTTTATAAAATTTCATGCAAATATCTCAATTTTTACTCAAGTTATCGTCTACACAGACGGACGGACGGACGGACATGCCTTAGTGAACTTTTTTCCAACCTAAGAACTTTCATATATGGAACTCTATATCTATCTCGATAATTTTGTGCCGTTACGTAGTACCGTTATGTGGACAAAATTATAATACCCTTGTACTAGTACTAGTACGCTGGGTTAAAGAGGAGAAGGAGGAGGATGGAGCACAAAATAGGAAAAGTCTTTTTGAGAAATTCAAAACTTTTGAAGCTATTGAATTTTTTTTTTATTGTTTTTTCGTAAACATAATGGAGGAGAATGCCACATTGGTAAAATTTAATTTTAGGACTTATTTTCATTCTCCAAAAAACATTATAAAAGAGTATCGAATTTTATTTTTTCTGAACGCTTTGTTAATTATTAATTTTGATTTTTCGTTAAATTACTCACTTATTTAATTCAAAATAAATTTCAATGTCATAGCAAGCATAATGTCAAAGTCCTAAAAAGTTAAGTTTTGTTTGACTGTGATTATGAATTTGATCATTTGCACGAAATTCGTATGCTCTAACTTTGCTGTCAAAGCCAAAGTCGAGCAAAATGTTCCAAGAAGTCTTTTGACATATTTTTAATTATCTGGTAGCAAGAAATTGTATATTTATGTAAAAACTTTTAGAATATAAATTCCCCAAATATCTTTATGATAAGTTACAATTGACAAGGTCTAGGAGGCATCAACATATTATAATTCCAGAATATTCCTACTGGTCCTCCTCAAGGTTATTCTTCATTAATGCTGTGAGGGTCTGGAACTCTATTCCAGAATCTGTTAAAGCTGCTATGAATCGTCGGAACTACAAAATGATAATACATAATTACTTTAACTCAAATTAAGTGGGTTGCAATCTACCACTTTATCTGTTTCTTGATCTGTTTTTCTAATTCCTATAATGTCTTTCACTACAGTTTTCTTTTTTTTCTTTTCATAAAATTAAATTTAATAACATATATGTACTTGAATTAACTTACATTCATGTATTAGGATAAGTTCGTATTTTAGATATAAGCTTACGTTTCTTTGTAATAGGTTAAGTTTCATGTTTTGTTAATTTCCTTTTGTTGATGTATTATAAAAGACTAAAGTCTTACATATGCAGCCTCATGACTTAAAAAATATTCAATATGTATTTTCTTATTGACTGTTTCAATATATGCAATCTTTCCTAATTCCTTTAAAGACTGATTTACTCGGGTCGAATTTCTGGTAGATTTTTGTCATTCCACCATGTGAATAGAAATTCTACCCGTGTAAATCTGGCTTCAGAACTTTGCTTCAGACAAGAAATTTTTATTTTTTCTTCAAGCAAAATAAACGGAGATATCATTCGAAAGGTTTATTTACAAACAAAAACATCACAAACTATAAGGCATTTTGTTCTAAAAAGGGGCAGAAAACATAAAACCTCTACCATGTTCAGCTCAAATGCCCTGCAACCGTTTTGATTCTGTCTAAAAATCAGCAAAATCCTAAAACCCACCAAAAAATTGTTCAGTCAATCTGGTAGCATGATTTTCAGAGATATGTCATAAATTCAGTAAAAGTCAAATGGTTAAGATGACCGTCTACGTCAGTAAGTGAATCTACCTTTTATACTTCTACCATGCGGGAGAGTGAATTTCCAATTCATTTCCGTGCCTAGGCTTGGACTTCTTTATTTCTTATCTGTTTGGGTCATTTTTTGAGACAACTTAATTTAAGCACAATACCGAAATTAAACAGAAGCTGCATCCTATATACTAACAAAATTCTATCACTTTACTATGCTACAAAGATAAAGTCGTTTAAGATATGGTGCAGCAGCTGCCAATTGCACGACAACAGCCAAATGCAAACAGCAAAAAGGTAGAAGAACTAGAAGGTCGCCCATTCGATCTGTCTCTACTACATACACAACTCTTTCTTTTCCTCTCGCTTTATCTAAAATTTTTTTCTATTGTAAATTTCTGTTTTGGTATTTCATTTTTTATACCCAGCATAGTAGTACTAGTACAAGGGTATATTAATTTTGTTCACATAACGGTAGTACGTAACGGAAGAAAATAATTGAGATAGACATAGAGTGGGCGAAATCGGATGATAACCACGCCCCCTTTTTCGATATCGAAAATCTCACAAATTGACATATCTCGCCAGCTGAAATGGCTAAAATTATATAATTTGATAGGTGAATCCCCCTGGTCACTATATAATGATTTTTTGAAAATTTTTCCAAAGTGGGCGTGGAGGCATTTTTGAAAATTCGACTGGTCGTAACTTTTAAACTTATTAGGGTAGAGCGATGAAATTTGCACAAAGCATACTAGTATCGCTGGGAGTATACCTGATGAAAATGGAAAAAAAATCGCTCTCCAACCACGCCCACTTTCGATATCGAAAATTTCGACAATCACATAAATTGACATAATTCGGTAACGGAAATGGCTAAAATGATTTAGTTTGGTAGGATGAACCAACTAGTCATTCTATTATGATTTTTTGATAAATTTTTAAAAGTAGGCGTGGTATCGCCCACTTTTCAGGGATGCATATTGGAAGATCTCACGGGTCATAACTTTTAAACTGATTACGGTAGAACGATGCAATTGGTACAAGGTATACCAGCATAATAGGGAGCATACCTGATGTAATTGGACGAAATCGCTTTCCGACCACGCCCACTTTCGATATGGAAAATTTCGAAAATCACATAAATTGACATAATTCGGTATGGTAAATACCTAAGATAGTAAAAACTTTAGGTAAATCCTCCTAGGGCCTATATCATTGTTATCCCGTTCTGAAAATTACCGCTGGGTATTTAATGTTCGGCTCACCCAAACTTAGACTTCCTTACTTGTTATAACATGTTTCATTTGCTAAGCGATGACCAACTACTGCAGCAGTAAGCGACGAGGGGCGGAATGCAGTGCAGAAATAGCAATTTTGTTAAAATATTTTTGTTGCTGTTGTTACCTCATTTGCACATAAATTGTACTTTCGGTCTGTACTTCAATTTATTTCTTTTCAATGTGGCTTTTGCAGCTTTGTATATTTTAAGTATTTTGCCAAATTTGTAAAGTTTCACTTGTTAGTTAGCTAGTTTATACTATTTTTCCATTTTTTTTTTTTTTTTTTCATAAATATGGTTATGAATCCAATTGTGTTTGCCCATGACCTTGCCATATAATAGCAGTTTCTGTGATTGTGCATAGCATTATAGGATCGAAAGTTGTCTGGGCTTTGAAAGGCGAGAACCCAGAAAGTGTCAGGCATGTGCATATCATTCGTTCTACAGGTTATAACAGATTTCTAAACAAACTAAGCGGTTTGACAAGTCCCTTTAGCAAGGCCGAAATTGTACAATCATCGTAGCTTGTAATTAATGTAGCTGTTCCAACTTTTTCGCAAATAACATTATACAACAATATTGAAGTTTTTGAAAAAATCAACTGGTTTCACAGCGGTTTCTGAATATTTTCGGTGTGCTGAATCCGAATCTGAAGTCAGATTTTTCGGGTCACTCCAGGTTTTCTTTCCAGAGGGTGGTTTGTAGTTGTAAAGAATTTTTTTTTAGTTATTGAAACATTTTTCTGGGGTTAAGGAACTATAATTTAATTTTGGTTTTTTAAAAAGGCGGCATACAGATTTTCGAAAAATTGAGCTATAGTAAGTTATTAAGGAAAAAATATTTGAAAAATTTGTTTTACCACTATTGAACTGTGAACAAACTGCGCTCTGGGAAGAAAACCTAGAAATCTGACTTCAGATTCGGATTACGCACACCCAAAAGCTTTGGAATCCGATGAGAAACCCTCTGGGGATTTTTTGTTCAGTATTTTTAAGGGAAAAGTGGTGGGGTTTTTGGGGTTCAAAAGCCCCCATTGGCTCTTAATGAATTTTAACTGAATTTTCTTTGGTACCATTTTACAAGATGGTTCAGTGCCTACTTTACATAGCAAATTGTCGAGATTTTTGTTTGTTAAAGATGCGTCTTGACCCCAGTATTAATAAATAAAATTAAAACTTATATGTCTGTGAAAAATTATCTGCAAAAAACTCAAACATGCGGTGCAAAACCGGGGCGGAATCCATAAATTTTATGTTTATCTGATATTAGAACCACCACATGAAAAGTTGCAATTTTTAATTATCAAATATCTTCTCGCAGAAATAAAATGTTTAGTTTCCACTTTGGTATTAGACGCGTCTTTGGACACCAAACTCGACAATTTTTTATGAAAACTATACCCTCTTCTTCATAAATACAAGCTTTAGAGTATTGAACAAAGAACCCGTTATCAAAAGTCGCAAGCTTCGGAGCATCCATTCCCCCCTTATAGAAAATTTCTGCGAACGGGCCTGATCGAAATAACGTGAAAAAGTCTCATAATGCTCCAAAGAGCAAAACCGATTTGACCACAAAAAGTGCTGATGTGATCCCAAGAACACAATCAAAAAATGAAAAAAAAAATTGAGGTTAACTCCTTAGACGACGAGGCAATGTTTTTATGAAGAGTGAAATTTGAATAAGAAAAACAGATGTACCAGCCATTTGTACATCCACTATTATCTAAAGTGTCAATTACATTCAACTTTGCTATCCTCGCCTTACATTTGAAAATTCAAAACTTTACTCGCAATTTCAGAGGTATGCTACAATGAACGCTTTGACGTTTCTTCTTTGGGTAATTTAATAAAGAAAAAACTAATCTTGGCTTGCGTCATAATGACGCTTAACCGCCGAGGCGGCCAGTCATTCCTTTTTAGCGATAACTGACGCCAATTGAAATGCCCAAGGGAGTTCAAGTCATTCTTCACCTGTTGTTTCCATCTCAGTCGAGGTCTCCCCCTTCCTCTGCTGCCGAATTCGGGTGTCGATAGGAAAACTTTCTGTGCTGGTGCTTCTTTGTCCATTCGCATAACAAGACCCAGCCAGCGGAGCCTTTGGGCCCTAATCCGCTGAACTATGGCCAGGTCTGCGTAAAGCTCGTACAGCTCATAGTTAAATTTCCTTCGATACTCGCCGTTGGCCTTCCGGAGAACTTTTCTCTCAAATACTCCAAAGGCCATCTCATCTTCTCTTGACACTGTCCATGTTTCCGAGCCGTACATCAGGACTGGTATGATGAGAGACTTATAAAACGTAATCTTTGTTTGTCGAGAGAGGACTTTACTTCTCAATTGCCTACTTAGTCCAAAGTAACACTTGTTGGCAAGGGTGATTCTCCGTTGGATTTCTAGACTGATATTATTTTCGGTGTTAATGCTGGTTCCCAAATAGACGAAGTCTCTCACCGTTTCAAACTTGTAGCTATCAACGGTAAATTGGCTGCCAAGGTGCAGGTGCGCCGATTCTTTCATTGATGACAGCCGATACTTCGTCTTGCCCAATGATATCAATATCATCGGCATAGGCCAGCAATTGCACGCTCTTGTAAAAGATTTTGCCATTGCGGTTTAGCTCTGCTGCTCGAATTATCTTCTCTAGCATCAGGTTAAAGAAATCGTCTGAAGCCTCGTTTGGTTTCAAATGGCTCAGAGAGATCCTTCCCGATTCTGACGTGGCTGTTGGTTTTGCTCAACGTCCTTACAGGAAGTATGAGTATCTTGGCTGCAACAAGATAATGGTCCGAGTCGATATTGGGACCACGTAGGGTACGCGCGTCCAGAACGGTGGAGCTGTCATGACATGATCAATCTGGTTTCTAGTTCTTTGATCAGGGAACAGCCAGGTGGCTTGGTGTATTCGTTTATGTTGGAACCTGGTACTACTGATGACCATATTGCGAGCAGCGGCGAAGTCAATCAACCTAGTGCCGTTGGGTGATATTATATCGTGGAGACTGAATTTTCCAACTGTAAGACCAAAGACTCCTTCCTTGCACACCTTGCCATTGAAGTCGCCGAGCACGATTTTGATATCGTGCTGGGGGCAGCGATCATAAGTCTGTTCAAGTTTATCGTAGAAGGAGACCTTCTCTGCGTCATCCGTCTCCTCAGTCGGCGCATAGGCGCAGATAAATCGCCGGTTCCAAAGTAAACAGAAGTATTTCAAAATTTTAATTGTTTTTGAAACGGCATTCAAAATTTCATTTTTACAATTGAGTTCTATGAAAAAATAAAAGTTTGAAATGCTGTTTTCCCAAAAATTTTAAAAAGTAAATACATCTGTTTACTTTGGAACCGGCGAAATGTTACGTTGAAAAACCTCGCCTCGATGCGGATCGCAGCGAGACGCTCGTCCACAGGAGTCAACACTAATACTTGGCGGCGAAGTCTCTTTCCCACCACGAATCCTACACCACTCGCTTTGTCGCGTGTCTGGCCACTATAGTATACGACCGATGGTCGTCTTTCCTTGCCCCGTCCATAGCATTTCCTGCAGGGCGGTGATGTCGGCCGTTGCGATACGAGGACATCAACCAGTCGAGCAGCGGTACCGTCCCTTGAAAGGGTCCGGACATTCCCGGTACATGCCCTAATATCCAAATCATTATGCCTTAGGTATTCGTTTTGCCGGGTCGTCAACAGTAAAGGGGGTTCTCATCCGAGGCTTTGATAAATTTCTTTTCATTGGAGTTAGGTTTTTTACGTGGCGGGACCCATACCCAGCGCACAACCCGTTTCGGGGTTTTTGGAAAATATTTACACATTTATATACCGAACCGCTTGCTTCAAGACAGACGCCCGCTTGCAGCCGCACCTCATGGTGAACAGAGGCTGCGCAAAATACCTCGGTGAGCCCTTAAACCAAGTATGTCAGAGTGGCCCCACCGGGGCCCTTCTCTTTCTGCCGACCTGAGTGTACGAACGAGGACGCAAGAGTCGGGATTGGCAAGGTCGCATTACACTCAAAAAAACTAAAAAGAAAAAACTAATTATACCAAATTTTAATTCTTTTTACAAAGATACCTACATGTTCCCGCAAAAATCAGAATTAAAGCAAAGTCATCAACAGCTGATTGTCAAATCAAACTGAATTTTAGAGTTTGCCAGATTTTAACCTTGCTTCTGCTTTGAGGTTTATATTTGATATTTTTCGTTTAAACACATATATTTAACTATTTAACTTAGCTGTCAAAGCGAAAGTCCGAGGTAAAGCCGAAATAAAGTTTTATGTAGGTAATTGAGGCTTAAAACTTTCTATTTGGGTATTGCCACCATATCTGTGACAATAAGGGCAAACAGCTAAACTTAAGATAGGATGAAAATGAGAAATTACAAGCTCAGACATTTTCACCACCTTTGCTCAAAAATTTTGGATATCATAGCCAAGAGCTTTGAACCGTATAAGGCTGCCGGGCCGGACGCGATTATACCCGCGCAACTTATAAACACGTTGGAGACATCAGCTAAATGGCTGGTATTTCTCTTCACAGCCTGCCTGGCTCTCAACCACATTCCGGGCTCCTGGAGAAGCGCCACGGTAGTGGTTATCCCTACGGCTGGGAAGGCATCCCACTACGAGCCAAAAGACTACAGGCCGATCAGTCTCTCGTCCGACTACCTCTCAACGACTATTGATAGCAACCTTATCTCTAGCTATCAGCATGCATACACCAAGGGTAAATCAACAGAAACTGCTCTGCAGAGCCTAGTATTTGTCATTGAGAAATCGCTGTGTGAAAAGGACTACTGTCTCGTGGCCTTCCTAGATATTGAGGGGGCTTTCAACAATATAAGCCCGGAGGCTATCAACTCCGCTCTAACTAATCTGGGCATAGATAGACCTCTAACTGGTTTAATTGACCAACTTTTAAGGGGAAGGAAAATAGCTTCTTCACTTGGTACGGTTGAGTTATCACGCGATGTCACAAGGGGAACGCCCCAGGGTGGTGTTCTTTTCCCGCTTTTATGGAACCTCACAGTCAACTCGTTGCCGCGTGACACAAGCTGAGGGGCGGGAAGATAGTGGCATATGCAGACGATCTGGCTATTGCATTCAGAGGCAAGTTCCCACAAACTCTGTGTGACCTGATGCAAGTAGCACTGCGAAAGGTTTCGACGTGGTCCTCTCGCTGCGGACTCAGTATCAACCCGGGGAAAGTGGAACTTATCATCTTCACCAACCGGTACAAAATACCGCCACTAAGCCTACCAGAACTAGATGGCACGCGCCTGGGCTTGTCGGATAAGGCCAAGTTTCTAGGCATAGTTCTGGACAGGAAATTGAATTGGAAGGAGAATGTTCTTCAGCGCCAGAAGAAAGCCTGCATCGCTCTTTACACATGCAAAAGAGCCATTGGCAAAAAATGGGGGCTCAGCCCTAGAGTATGCAGTTGGATCTACACGGCCATCATTCGCCCAATCATGCTGTATGGAGTCGTCGTATGGTGGCCTGCGCTGAGCAAGGCAACATACCTGAATCTGTTGCGGAAAGTCCATAGATCCAATATGATCTGTATAAGCGGTGCACTAAGGACAACGTCCAACGAAGCCCTCCAGGTCATTCTGGGCATTTTGCCACTTGATCTGGAAGGGTTTCGGTCAGCGGCGGCATCAGCTCTGCGCCTAAGGGAAACCTCCAGTTGGGGTGCGGGTACTATAGTATTCTGGAATCTTACAGCTTTCTCCCTCTAAGCACAGATCGTTGTGCGAACAATACAGTCGGGGATAGCTGTTTCAAAATAAACATTCCCAGAAGAGAACACTGAGAGAGGACGGATTGGTGTCCCGAAACAAATGGTGGCACTTCCATATACACCGATGGCTCGAAGTTGGACGGCCGAGTTGGAGGAGGGGTTTATTCCAGGGATTTGGACCTTTAGCTCTCCTTCAGACTACCTGATCATTGTAGCGTCTTCCAGGCGGAAGTCTCGGCAATCCTGGACGCCGCGGCCTGGTTAAGCAAACGTCTTTCGGAGAAGATATCGCTATTTTCAGCGATAACCAAGCGGCCATCAAATCCCTTGGGTCATACACGTTCAACTCTGAACTGACGCTCAGCTGTCGTCGATCTCTTCAGGAGATGGCCCAACAGAACCGCGTAAACCTCATATGGGTCCCAGGAAACTGTAAGGCAGAGCTTGCCAGGCAGGTCACGACCAAGCAGGTTCTTCAGGATAAAGAGCGCTTAGGTATGCCGTTTGCCACATGCAAACTAATGCTGAAGGAGCACACGCTCCGTCAAGCCAACGAAAGATGGCTGCAATCCCCAGGGTGTCGGATATCGAAACAAACCTGGCCAAAATGGGATCTTAAAAGGTCTAGACGCATTTATGCCCTAACTAGGAGGGAAATCTCTATATTGATAGGGTTTATAACCGGTCACTGCCTCATTGGTAGGCATGCAGAAAGGTTAGGTGTGCCCTACCGACGATGCTGCAGGAGTTGCAAAGATGATGAGGAGGAGGAAACAGTGGAGCACCTCATCTGCAACTGTCCGGGTTTAAGCGGCGCGAGAACGCGCTTTTTGGGAGTACCGTTCCTGGATAGCCTAAGCCAGATCGCGGAACTGGACATAAAGGACTTGATGGCCTTCATAAAGTCATCTAAGTGTTTCGAGGAGGAGTAACGGTGTCGGTTTAGGAGTGTCAGTCCCGGGATTCTGCTATGTGGAAAATCCCAACAACTCAGGGATTTTCCATATGGCTGGGTCCCGGGACTGACTTTCCTTGTGTTGGTGGTATCACAACGGGCCTTTCAAAACTGGCCTAAGTGTGCCTCTGCGGCAGCCACTTGAACCTAACCTAACCTATAGCCAAAAAACCATTTCAAAATTCCATACATTTACACTACAATTTTGAATTTCGAAACGTATACGGAAAAACTTAAAAAAATGACTTTGGTTCTTTGCCCTTATTGCCACATATATATTGTGGACAGTAAACGCAGTTAAACAGCTAACCGCAAATTAAGTAAGTAATCATTATTTACACATCATTCTGTTATCAGTTTGGTATATCGAAAGCTTTTCTTTCACCACCACTGTTTGATGTATTGCATTGAGTAAAGTTTAAAATTTTCATTGCATACACAAAGGCGCACAACTAAGTTCGAACAAAACTTTGTATGTACTTAACAGAACTTGTGGATCAAACAAAATGTGCAGTAACAAAAAAGCGCGAATATACAATCCACAAACAAAACGAAGCCGCCCCGCTTTTTTTAGCGCCAAAAGCAGAGCCGGTAAATTGTATATTAGACTAGAGCAGAAATTTTTTATTTTTTTCATACCAACCTTGACACTCAAAGCTATTTTTGTCATTTTTGTAGCAACATTATATGTTTTCAATGTTTAAGATATAGTTTTCGATATT
Source organism: Campiglossa producta (assembly GCA_964058755.1). Taxonomy (NCBI): domain Eukaryota; kingdom Metazoa; phylum Arthropoda; class Insecta; order Diptera; family Tephritidae; genus Campiglossa; species Campiglossa producta. The sequence continues at coordinate 43,821,719 of CAXKVI010000002.1, forward strand.
TGCCAAACGATTGAAGTAAATCTTTGTAGGAAACTAAATTCTTCATAAAAAGGTTTAAAAAGAAAACGTTTAGCCGTTCCACAGTAATCAAGCTTTAAACATTGGTTATCTGGTTTCTCTAAGAAGTTTATCAAAAGTCCAAATATCGACATAGGGAAAATATAAAGAGAAATTTTTAAAGAAAATTTTATGGTCAAAAAAATATGTGTCAAAAAAATTTAATTCATATAGGTACTTTTTAAAGTTTAAAAAAAAAAAAACAATGGTAAAAACAGACTAGTTCGGTTCCAATCTCAAACAACTAAAACAAAGCATTGGCGATTTTATTTTGGGTTAAGTCCTAAGCATTTGATTTTCCTTTACTACTTGAATTTTTCTATTTTCTATATACGGCTAAAAACACAAAAGAAGTGGAACTTGAAGTCAACAGCCAATAAATGCGAAAGTTAAAAAAAAAATTGATGCAATATAACAAATAATGAAAATGTAGAGGCCTTTTTACATATCGCTCATTTGCTGCAACATCGTCATAACTCAAAAAACCCAAATTTTTAGTTAACATCACTAATATATCGAAAATAATATGTTTGATCAACTGGCAAAGTGTTATATCCGAGGTTTTACATTTCACGCAGCATCGCGACAGAATTTATCCCATATAATATCACATTTTTTTAGTTATGACGATGTTGGAGCAAATGAGCGATATATCGATTTGCCATACGAAAAGTAACACTTTTAAAACTTTAAGCTGAATGATCGAATAGACTTACTTTGACTAGACTCAAAACCAAACTGAATTCTTTTCTCTATTTAATATTAAAAGGAAGTTTAAATGTACAATGGTAAAAATGCTTATTGCTAATTAATGTGAACTGTTTACTTAAATTTACAATGCTTAGCTAGACTATAATTTTAACTGGGCCGGATGTTGTTTGCTATTGCATTATAGTTAACAAAATTGGAAATATTAAATGTTGTTGACTCTACGTTAATTATTGGACCGGAAGTTACTTTTATTTATTTGTTATATTTAGTATGAATTTATCTATATCGTCTGGTGCTGAGTCTGCACTTACATAAGTTGACGATTTATTTGTTATTGGGGGTTATTGGCATTATACATAACTCGCGCCACCTATCGGGGGTACTGATTAGGTGTTGCTACTTGGCAGCACTGCATAATCGAGGAACATCTGCCAGCAGAAGCAGCGAAAAATTTGATTAGGTACCAGATGAAATTTATTGGCGGAAAACAGTAGGTTTTTTGTTGTGATTTGGTATTTTAGTTAAAAAGGCGGTAAGAACGTAATAAATAAGAGTATAAAATGGTTTTCACAACGAAAGGTGTCGCAGGATTTTCTAGGGGCTAACGTTTACTTTGATTTCCCTTTTAGCACGAATGATATCGTTTTGAAATTGAACAGGTATTTCGATGGTAAATTGGATATTTACTTCAAATAGTAAGGTTAATTAAAAAAAAAAAACTGTGAAATAGTACGTTATAAGAAAAATACATATATATAAAAACCTTTTCTTGGCACATTTACATACATGACTTGGAGTGAGAAAGCAAAATAACCAAAGTCTAAATCAAAATGCCCAAATTTTATTTTCGCAATACTGGCAGCATTGGACACTGTTTTAAAAAATTACACTTTTAGAGCGCTCTCAGAGAGCAGATCATCTTTGGTTCAATATACGTTTTTCAACGAAACAGGGCAAATAGAAAACTTCAAAGTTGAAGCAAGGTTGAAATTTGGCAAACTCTCAAATTTTGCTTGCTTTGACAATCAGATGTTGATTACTTTGCTTTAATTTAAGAATTAAATTTTGGAGGAAATAACAATTAATTCATTTTTCTCTATTAAATTAATAAATTTAACAAAACACTTTGAATGCAAAGAAATAAATAACGAAAACAAATGTATAAAACATAAGCGCCAAAGCGTTCAATGTAGCATTGTAGTTTTGAGGTTGCAAATGTCAGAAGAGGTTAACAAAGATTTATGTGTATTTTGTGTCTGACGAAAATTAACACTTTAAATTTGTATCTAACGAAAACTAACCCTTTTGTTTAGCGTCTGACGAAAGCTAACACTTTTGGCTAGTACATTCTCTTCAGAGAAAAAATGAAAGTGTTAGTTTTCGTCAGACACAAATTGAAAGTGTTAGTTTTCGTCAGACACAAATTGAAAGTGTTAGTTTTCATCAGACACAAAATAAAAGTGTTAGTTTTCTTCAGACACAAAATTTTAGTGTTGGCTTTCCTATAGCACGTCGATATATCCATTCGATTAGAACTACACAGTCTTTAATTTAGTTTATAAAATTAAGCAATGAATCCTCACAACATCAGTTCCCTTTGCTTGTCATAATCCCTTAAATGGCTAATAAAGTTAAAGTAAAAGCAAATATCCTATATCTATTACACATTGTTTTGTTTTTTTCACATTGTTAGTATATGTTTAATACATATTTTTGTAAAATGTGCAATTCCGGCAAAAATTTTGCCGGACGTTGGTAAACTCATGGTAGACAGTAAAAAATGAAATATTACTTTTAATACCAGTCGGTATTGAAATTAAGCCTTTTTGGAATTAAATTTGAGTTTTAATACTTAATAGTATTAATTTAAGACTCTGAATTTTTTTTAATTCCAAATAGTTCTAAAATAATACCTAAATAATACTAAAGCGCTCTCTCCCTAGCGTTTTCTCTCATTATAATGTTTTAGGTACTATTTGTTTTAAAACAAAGCCGGAAAAGTATTAAATTAATTATTTTTTAGCATTAAATTAAGTCCGGTGGTTTGTTCTTCAGAGCACGCGGTTCGTCGCTATTGCGATACTACATTAAGAACAACAGTGCAATTAGACGCTAACAAGCATAAGTACTCGATGGCTTGATAGTAGACATCTCCGTTCAGCATTCAATAAATTGTGAGTTCGACTCTCGGTAAAGGCAATATAATAAAACTGTGTAATTTTTTTTTTTTTTGCCTGAGAGAATCTTCGACTGAATTCCTCTCTTTCTTAATTATACCGAATATGGTATTAATTTAATACTTTTCGGCGTTGTTTTATGTAAACACCAAAATGGTATTAAAGTTAGACTTTTCTTTTTACTGTGTACAGTTTAATTAGCAGTGGTTCTGTGAGATATAGAATACGCAAGATTAACCGTAGTCATTACGAGCTCAGGGCCAACGTAGTTTTTGCCGCATGATTTAATGATGCTCCACTCCACATTATTTTAAAGTTTAAACATTGGCTAAGACGTTAAGTTTAGATTATAATCTCATATTAAGAGCAAATCGTCAGTTCCATGGCATCAGTTCTCTAAGTATTCAGTTTTGTATATCATTTAATTTTAGGCCAATAAGATACCAATCTTAAGCTTGTAACGAGACTCCCTGATTTTTGGCAATTTTTTCAACCAACTTCAACATTTTCAATTCTGTTTTTTCAGTTTATAGATCAATCCTAACACAGCAAGGGTAAAACCCTATAATTAATAGTGCTAGTCACATCAGCTAACATGTTCAGTACAAACATTTTGCAAGAAGGAAACAGTAATAATAAATTAAGCAATAGTAAAAATACATATTGTATTATTACACGGTACTTGGAACAAAAAATAAAAATAAAATAAAATATATTCAAGTTACAAATCTAGCTTACGAACTTAGATGTCACTGTAAAAAAAAAATATATATATTTTCAAAATAAGCTAAAAAATTGTATCACTTTAGTATTTTCGCTCATACATATTTCAGCCCTCTCCCATAATTTTAGCTAATTTTTTAACAGTTGGGAGCTAAAAGAAACAAATATAAAAACAAACAAAATTAAACAAAATCTCCAAAATATTTTTTTTTTTGGTTTGTTTTGAAACAAAAACCCAAAAAAAATATTTTCGGCCCAGTCTATTGTACATGCTGTAGAAAAGTGTATGTATATATGTACATATTTGCAAAAGTTTGTATCGGCCGATTTATGCATGTGTGCATTTTGTATGCAGCAAACAGAACATGTTCGACACCGAAATTGGGTGGCGAACATGTTGCGTGGCTATTGGGGCCAACAACAAACTTGCTGCATAGATATAAGCTTTTGGTGGTGTATTTTGCAGTCTGCTTCTTGTTGTTTTTAACTTCTGACGCTTGAATTGAATGTGCGGCGGTTTAGTGGATAAATATACAGACAGATTTTATTTAACAAATAAAGTTGTTTTGCGGATAATAAGAAAAACCTGTATTATATGTGAATATTGTTTTGGTGAAGGCAGGTGAATATGAAAATGAGCATGAAGAACGGCATAGAATTTTCGGTGATGCAAGCAAATTTTTAAGCTGCTATGAAGAAAAGTGAAAAATATGAAAGCGAGTTAATATGAGGGAATATAGTTAATATAATTTGCATATATGTATAAAAAACGTCAATTAGTGATTTATAGACAATAGTTTTCTTATAAATAAGTACATATCTATTTTAGTACACATATTTTTACAATCAATGCCATCTACATACCTACCAACAGCATAAAAAGAAAAATGTTCATGGAAAAAATATGCTTAAATTGTGTCCCTTTTTAAGCGGTTGTATCAAAGTGCTAATTTTTTGACGTCTCCTTCGTCAAGTTTCAATTACTACTAAGTGTCAGTGTGTTCGAAATTGTTTATTGACCACCGGCAAAAGCGAAGGAAAATACACAATAGCAGGACAATCAAAGTGTTAGTGAGGAGATGATATCGATGAAAAAGTATCGATTCACAAACTATCGATAACCAATACACAAGGTAAACAAGTTTGCCGAACCGAAGTCGCTCGGTTAAAACGCAGCAAAAGCAAAGCTATTACGAAGTGGAAGAACCCAAATGCTATTAGATGAAAAGAACATACCCTAGCTCTAGCAAGCAAATGCTACTGCGGGCTCAGTAGTCAATTGAGAAGTAAATTCCTGTCTTGACGAAAAAAAATAACAATCTATATGTCACTTAGGCCGGCTTTTTAGTGCAATTTTAAACTTTACTGCGAGTTTAAACGGCCAATTTGTATGAGGAAAACTCTAGTCAACTTGGTCTGTGGTTTAAACTTGCATTGAAAAACCGGACCTTAACGCACCCTTTCGCCTATATGGTGCAGCAGTGTGGACACTGAATCCATCTGTCAAGGCGGAGAAAGGTTTTTGGAAAGATTTATGAAACTCTGCCCGTTGACAACGGCGACTACCGAGGAAGTTTTAATGATGAACTGTATGAGCTTTACACAAACCCAGACCCTACGCCATGTTATGCGAATAAACGGAGATGCTCCGACCCAGGACGTATTCTTATAGGCTCCCGCCTGTTTAAGCAGAGAAGGAGGGAGACAACCACTCCGATCGAAGGGGGTTTAGAATATGCCCGAGGTAGGTATGTCGGTCGTGAGAGGTGACTAAAATCCACGAAATCGTTCCCAAGACAGTCGGGCAGTACCGCAAGGGAGTATCGGATTCATCCGGCAAAGGAGTGTCAACACCCGTACAACCCCTGTCTGGTCTGTCACGTAACTTTTTATAAGTGGATCTTCCGACTCGGCAAGGCAAAGTATTGCTACAACAACAACAACAAGGACCAAGGGGAGACATACCTGTGATCCCGCGGTGGCCCTAGTTGGCTCAACAAGAAACTACTAGCAGGCTATGTTGGACGGTCAAAATCGCCTTGGAGGTTAGATGACTATTTAAAGTAAAAGAGTCCTAGCTCTGAGTGTTATGAGCTGAGCTATTCAATCACGAAGTTAAGATGTGTTGTCAACTAAGCTGAGTCATATTTTTTTACCATTGAAAATTTAGCACTCACTTGTGTGATCTGTTCAGTACGTCAGATGCCCAACAAGGGTTTCGAAATTAGCACTAGGTCTAGGTACGAATGATTTAAGATGCATCGGCCCAGGGTTTGGTCTTATGGGCACCAGGCTTGCCAGTATTGACTTTTTACAAACTTTGGCGACCAATTTATGAAAATTGGCAATGGCGACCATCAAAATATTATGAAACTTGAGTAAATTTCAACTTTTTTTTCATCCTTCATCTACACCTAGCCAATAAATCTTACGAGACGTAGATGCAATTGAGAGTTTGAAGCAGATCAATAAGCAGGATCATTGTTCGTATCATATGTTAAGAGAAAAACATACATAGCCTAGGCGGCTAGGATGACCGCTTAAACTAAGCAAACAAAACTAAGCTCATTTGTATTCTCAGTGAACTGTGACCGCTTAAACTTGGCATAGTTATTGAAGAGTTCCATTGGCAAACGTGCAACTTCTGAACTGCTAGTGTCTAATCTTAGTAGGTGTGACGAGGCACAGAATGGGAGAATAGGAGACTTGCTGTTGAAACAAGCAGTACCCAAAACTTCTAAAACTCACAAACCCAGCATTAGCGTTACTCTCAAGATTACACAGACAATTTTATAGAATGTTGAAATCTTCTAGTACTCAAGACCATCTGCGTAAGACTTGTACAGTTCATTTTTAAATGTCTTTTGATACTCGCCTTGGGAATAACGGGAAGGACCATAAACCCTCCGAAGAGCTTTTCCCTCGAATACCCTAAGGACCATGTCATCTTCTTTCAACACTTTCCACCATTCCGAGCCGTCCACCAGGACAGATATGATGGGGAATTTAGAGCGTGATCTTTGTTTGTTCAGAGAGGACTTTACTTCAAAGTTGTCTTCTCAGTCTATATTGGCACTTGTTTAAAAGAGTGATTATCCGTTTATTGCTCCGATGTTAAAGATGGGTTTCAAATAGACAAAGTTCCTTACAGTTTCAAATTCGTAGTTATCAATAGTGACGTGGCTGCCAACGCTCATGCGAGCTAATTATCCGAGTACTGGATTGCTATATAAAAACTTCGAAAGAGGATGGGTACCCAGTAAATCTAAAAATACACTGAAAGCGCGATATATTATGGGACTACTGCTATTTATGTGAGAAGCATCGATATCAAATTGTGAAACTGTCGATATAAATACTATCGATTAATACCAGTATCAGTGAAATTGTGGCCTGCACTGAAGAATTCTGTTGCACAACCGTGTGAAAATTGCAAAATCAATAGATTACAAAACAAAATTGTAAATATATCAAGTATATAGCTTGTTACATTCTACGGCGGTTATTCCACCAACAATCCGTTTGTGCTATTACCTTCCACATAAAGCCCGTAGGCGGGGTGCCTACGAGACGCTTGTGCGAACCGAAGCTATGTTTGCTAAACTTTCAAAGAAGTACATACCCTGATACACACAGAAATAACTGTGTAAGTTCAACCGAAGCACTTGTCACACACAAATAGATAACAAATGTAAATATGTATCGGTCGTAAAGCCACAACAACTACCTTTTTCGTTAAAAGCAATGAACTTAAATAGTGACACTCGAAAAATGTCTACAACAATACAACCGAGTTCGAACGACGCAGTCAAAGTCACAACAACAGATACGACTTTAGCGCCGAGCCTCCCAACATTGAAACACACGAACAGCGCCAACACCCACACCACCCACTACACAAACGATGCGGCCCCCGACCATAGCATCACTGCCAACGTAATACTTGTGGGTAGTGGCAACATTCTTACCAACTCCAGCAATTGTGAACAATCCGTACACTCACATCAGGCAAATCAAATGTTAATTGTTACAACACAGCATCAACAGTTAAACGACCTGCAACCGGATATTCCTGCGACGGATAGTGGACGCGCATCGGTAAATGAATTCGATACAACATTAGAAGATGCATTGCCGGCAACTGTGTTGGAGCTCACAACAGACGCAAGTGATACGGGAATGCCAATAGAAGTGGAAAAAGTGGTAGCACCGGAAAATGCGCAAGATACCGTTATACCAGCAACTGTTATTTCAGTTACCGGCAACAAGTCAGAATGTAAACACGCTAGTAGCAGTAAATATTGTGATACGGATTTTTATGCTAGCAGCGGTTCACAAACCAAATGGTATTTACGTCCAACTGAAATTTGTGCTGATAACACAACTTCATGCTGTATTATTACAACGCCAACGCAGCCAAGCGTTTCTGTCAACAATGTTGTTATCATTTCTTCTTCTGCTTCAAATGCAACGGATGCAAAGCAATTTTCAACGCCAAAGTCAGCGACAAGTGATGCTGGAAAAGCAGTTGTTGGAATCTTTATTAATGATCAAACGTAAGTGGAACGCATATTTTGTATGTTTAGGTTTAGTTGGAGCTCTCAAAAGAGCAGGTGTGCATTTAGAATTAAGGTTACATAAGTTAAAAGAAGTTTTTGTTTAGTTATGTAATTGCACTGAGGATGAAATATGGAAGTAACTAAGTAAAACGAAATAAAAAGAAAAAATTGGATGTTTCTCGGCGGTTCAATGAATCAAGCTACGAAGTAAAATCGAGAAGATGCCAATGGCAGCATTTCCATGTACCTACACCATGGGTTCCGAACAAGACGGCAGAGTTGAAGGAGAGACCTCTTACTACCTAGTCACTGCATCCTCATGAAAGCCGCGTCTTGAATAGAAAAACATACTATCGGCCAAAATATCTTAATTTTAATTGACAAACAAGCGACCATCAAATCACTTGGCTCTTACTCTTTCAACTCTGAACTAACATCAACTATCTCCGAGGTCTTCACGAGGTCACCCAACAGAGCCACGTAAACCTCTCATGGGTCCTAGGCAGGGCACGACATGCAGGTTCTTCCCGAAAGAGAACGCTTATGTATGACCTTTGCCACATGCAACCCCTGGTGATGTACTGTTCTATCCCCGACACTGTTTAACTTTTATCTATCGAAGATGCCCCCACCACCAGAGGGCGTCACCGTCGTCACCTATTCTGATGAACTCTGTGCGAAAATCGACAGTTGCCTCGCGACCTTTCCAGGTTTTTCATTGAGCGAGCTCTGACGATATCACCGACCAAATCCACGGCGACACCTTTCACGACATGGACGCACCAGGTGAGAAACGAATTAGACATTTACGTTGATGGCACTAAGCTATCAACTGTCAGCTACCCAAAGTTACTAGGGGTGACACTGGATAATACTTTCTCATTTACTGATCATGTGTCTACAATGGTCTCAAAGGTACGAGGTCGCAACAAGATCCTCAAAACACTTGCCGGCAGTACTTGGGGAAAAGACAAAGAAACGTTTTTGGCAGGGCAATACATTGTTAACAACAATAACAACAACAACAACATGTGCTGTGCTTCAAAATAATTGCTAATCTCTGATCTTATGAAGTTTTTTACCTCGCAAAACTTTATCAGGCACACACTGCTGGCCTGCCATAACAAGGCACTCAGAAAAGGGGATGAGTCTTTATGACTGCGGAACACCATTGAAAACGATAAACAGGAAATTCTTGCTCAATTGTTTCAAACAGCAATATCTAACTAAGCAATTGCTGGAAGCGCCGCCTCTCCGGACAGTAGGGACCATTTCCGTAAGCAGTGTGGTGGGAACCGGAACCACGTAACAACGCTGTTGGATCCAAAGGTTCACAGGCAGGCTCTACAGCATCCCGAAATACACTGTAAATTTCCGGAGCAACTTATAGGTAACCTTTTGCCTACGATTATCGTCGTAAAATTGCAATAAAAAATTAGTTGGGACGTTTTTGCCATCGTATGGGAAAATTGTTCCTGCAGAACTTTGCCCTTCTTTTGTTAGAATTTTCGGTCACTATTTCTGTCAGTCACCATCTCCAGCTCCTCACGCTCACGTTCATGGACTTACATTTCTTTTTCGTAAAATGTGTCTCTCTTTCTCCTTCAACTCACGATATCGCTTACTTAAACCACTGGTCCCTCAGTCTGCCAAAACATCACTTAGTAACACACAAGCACCTATACTTAGTAGTTAGCCATGCTCAAATTTTTTTTTTAATTTTTTAACAGTCCCTCTTTTTCTACACGCCCCTTATAATGAGCAACTGATAAGTAGCCATTAAAACTCACATTTTAAGTAATCTTTAATGCAACAGTAATGTCGAACTTTAGCAACAACAAATATGCACACATTAGGTATGCATGCAGGCTCATGTCCGCTAACCACACAATTGCATAACTCTTGAAAATTCCAAATTACTTTTTCACTTTACAACGAACAAGGAACAGAAGCCGAAACCATTCAAGCCTGATAATGGCTGATGGCATCATTAAATATTGCATATCAACCATTTATGCGCATACGTGATAATGATCAAAAAGTCAACGTCATTATCAACAACACTGATGGTTGGCTGTCTTACCATGTGCTGTGAGTACATTCTAGTAGAATGACACTTGCAAGTGAGATGGTTGATTTAATTTTTCCCATTTTGTTATACCTATCTCCTTTTCTTCAATTTAACCCTCTCCATATTTATATGCTGAGAGGTGGGTTCTCTATGTGTAGTCCTTATAACAGTACTCGGCCTTAGATATATAATTTTTCGTAGTAGATATGATAAAAAGTAAACACCATAAGCTATCCTCCTCCTGGTTTGGGTGTCGATAGGTACACCTTGATTGCCGCAGAGGCTTCGTCCGTCAACATTGGATAGAAGAGGCTAAATTGCTTTTTAGCTCAAATGGGGGTGAACTTGAGCTCCTGCAAAATAACTTGGCTTTGTCGGAATTTTTGTTATGCAAGATAAACTAAATTTACGGGACTAATATTTTTTGATATTATGCATGAAGAAAAGGTGGCTCTAGCTCGAGAACTATAGGCCATACAAAAATAATTTTTTTGATTGTCGTTGGAGAACTTCGCGACGAAATAAAAATAACCCCAATATGGCCCCAAAAATATTTCAATATGACCCCAAAACAACGTAATTAGGATCTAAAAATGACCTTACTATGGACCCAAAATTTCCCTAAAATTACCTCTTTCCTTTCCCTACCTTTTATTTCGTTTTCCTACCTTTCCTTTCCTATAGTTATTTTCCTTTCCTTTCCCCTCCTTTTTTTACTTTCTTTTCCTTTCTTCTCATTTCCTATCTTTTAATTTCCTGTCCTTTCCTTTTCTTTCTTTTCCTTTCCTTTCCTTTCCTTTCCTTTCCTTTCCTTTCCTTTCCTTTCCTGTCAGCATGACATCAATATGAAGGAAACTAGGTTGATTCATATGAAGGGTATTCATATATCTACAATGTGTTCCAACATTGATTGGCTTCATTTACCACTGCCCTCGTTCTGTGCTGTTAGTTTCTGCAAATGATGTTATCGTATGCATTTTTATTTCTCTATTTCCTCTTCATTCAAGTTTGGCGCTGGTGCTTTTAAACGAGCAGCCAACAACTGTTTATTTCATGCCTCATACAACTTCTTCACTTAGCTCGTTTGCTCATTCGTCTCTCCTGCTTTCATTCATACGCTTGATAGTTCTCCCCGGCTCATTAAATTGACCCCACACTCTTGAGTTGTTGCTATTTACTTAACGTGATTATCATGGTAATCATTTCCGATTATGTACAAATATACTGACATTAGCAGGGGTAATGTTATTACTACGTTTGGCTTGTGAGTGGATTTTTATTCACTGAGTAGACAATGTTATGGGTTTAGATGATTTTTAAGTGTTTCAAAATGGTTTATTATGTTAAGAGATTAAATTATTATTACCATCATCCGGTCACTGTTTTAAGGGGTAGTTGAAAATTGTACATATAGCACCCTTGTGGAGTGTTGCAGAACTTTGTATGAAATGAGTTTTCGAACTCCTCTGAACTATCATCTCAAGGTGATAGTCCGACTTGCAGGTGAACAATTTGATTAGACTGAAGCTAACCCTCTTGGTCAGTGAAAAAAACCAGCTCGGTTTGAATTAGTAAAGATGTTAATGTTACTCTTGTAGTCACACCATACCTCAAATACCACACAGAGCCAAAGGTAACTAATAAAATAGAACAAAAATGATAAGATATCTGTATAACTTTTTTTTCAAGAAGATGTTCTTCACACTATTGTAGAGACAATCTTTTTAATGTTTTCAAAGAGAAATCACATATTATTGAGAAAATTTTCTTTTTAACATTTCAAATTAGGAAAAAAATGGAGAGAATCGAACAATTTTTGGAACTAGAGTTCGCCCAGTGGTTGAAATTCAACCACAAAATCTTATTTTACTTTCCTATCTTTTTGCTATTTCTTAAATTTTCCTTTCTACATTCCTGACCATTTTGCCATTTCTCCCTCTTTACACCATTCTGTAATATAGGTTCAATGTTGATAATTATTTATTCTTCTTAGTTCGTCTTCATACGTATTTCTTTCCTTTTCTTTGCAATCATTTGCTTTTATTTCCTTTCCTTTCCTTTCCTTTCATCTCAATTTATATCTTTTGATTTTCTTTCCTTCCCTTCTCTTTTCTTTCCTTTTCTCTTCTTTCATTACATTTTATTTCCCTTCTTTCTTTCTTTTCTGTTCTTTTCTTTTATGTTCCTTTCTTTTCGTTTCTTTTATTTTCTTACCTGACCTTTCTTTCCATTTCCATTACATTCCTTTTTCCTTTTACTTTCTTTTTCTTTGCTTTCCTTTCGCTTCGTTTGCTTTAGTTTCCTTTCATTTTATTCATTTTTTTTTCATTTCATTTCTTTTCTTTTATTTTTTTTCTTACCTTTATTTTCTTTCACTTTTTTCCTTAAATTTCTTTTCCTGCCATTTCGTTTCCTTACCTTTCCTTCCCGTACCTTTCCTTTTCTTACCTTTCCTTTCCTACCAATTCCTTACTTTTTTTTCCTCTCGTAACTCCTTTAGTTTTCTTTCTTATCCATTCATTTCCTTTACTTGTTTTTTTATCTTTTTATTACCTCTCTTTCTTTTATTATACCTTTCATGAACATGAAATGGTATTATAACTTTGGTCCGATGTTTGTAAGTATGAGAAGAAGAAGAGATAGACCCATCAATAAGTATACCGAAATGATCAGGATGACGAGATGAGTTGATTTAGCCATGTCCGTCTGTCTGTCTGTCTGTCTGTCTGTCTGTTTGAACGCAAACTAGTCCCTCAGTTTTTGAGATATTTGGCTGAAATTTTGTATGCGGCCACCATTTTCCAATATAGGAATCATTTGTCGGAACCAGCAAGATCGGACCGATATTACATATACCTCCCATACAATCGATTGTTCCGATAAACGGATTTTGGGCTATAACTCCTGTAATTAAACACGTAGGAACGTGAAATTTTGGAAGTATCGCTATTTTTATATGTGAAATATCAATGTTGAAAATCATTGAGATGGGATAAATATTTCACATAGCCCCCATACAATCGATTGTTCCGATAAACGGATTTTGGACTATAACTCCTGTAATGAAACACGTAGGAACGTGAAATTTTCTAAGTATTGCTATTTTTATATCTGAAATATCAATGTTGAAAATCATCGAGATGGGATAAATATTTCACATAGCCCCCATACAATCGATTATTCCGATAAACGGATTTTGGGCTATAACTCCTGTAATTAAACACGTAGGAACGTGAAATTTTGGAAGTATCGCTATTTTTATATGTAAAATATCGATGTTGAAAATCATTGAGATGGGATAAATATTTCACATAGCTCCCATACAATCGATTGTTCCGATAAACGGATTTTGGGCTATAACTCCTGTAATTAAACACGTAGGAACGTGAAATTTTGGAAGTATCGCTATTTTTATATGTGAAATATCGATGTTGAAAATCATTGAGATGGGATAAATATTTCACATAGCTCCCATACAATCGATTGTTCCGATAAACGGATTTTGGGCTATAACTCCTGTAATGAAACACGTAGGAACGTGAAATTTTGGACCTATTGCTATTTTTATATGTGAAGTATCGATGTTGAAAATCTTCGAGATGGGAGAAATATTTCACATAGCTCCCATACAATCGATTATTCCGATAAACGGATTTTGGGCTATAACTCCTGTAATTAAACACGTAGGAACGTGAAATTTTGGACGTATTGTTATTTTTATATCTGAAATATCAATGTTGAAAATCATCGAGATGGGATAAATATTTCACATAGCCCCCATACAATCGATTGTTCCAATAAACGGATTTTGGTAGTAACTCCTGTAGTTATATAGGTAGGAACGTGAAATTTCGTAACTATTGCTATTTTAGAATTTGGAATGTCGGTGTTAAAAAATCAATAAGATTGGACCAATATAACACATCGCCCCCATATAATCGATAGTTCCGATAATTTCGGTGTGAGCTTAAGTTAAATTTACACAGGGTGTCCTGGGATCAAACAGTGAAAATCGTGACGCTTATTCATGAAAGGTATTTAGCCTTCGGCACAGCCGAAGACAGCTTTCCTTACTTGTTTTTCTTTATTTTTATTTTCATTTATTTTCCATACTTTTCTCCTCGCTAACTTTTCTTTCCTTTCTTTATTTTTCTCTATTTGCTTCTCTTTTCCATTCCTTTACCTACATTACATTTCCTTTCTTCCCTTCCTTTTTTCTTTTCCATTCCTTTCCTTTTCCTACCTTTATTTGCCTTTGATTTTTGTCTAATATTTCCCGTTCCTTACCTTAACGTACCCTTATTTTCCTTTTATCCATACAGTTCCCATTCTTTCCTTTCTTTTATATTTTATTTATTTCATTTTGTTGTATTTTTATTTATTTTATATTATTCCCTTTCCTTTCATTTCCAACAAATTTTATTTTTTTACTTTCAATCACTTTTCTATTTCTGATTTTACTTTTTTTTTTAATTTTATCAATTTTCCATTTTATTTTATTTCACTAAGTCTAGCCACGAAGGGCCTTGTGTATGATCTAGCTTATTTGTGCTTTTTTTCAAAAGCATTTGCTTCTCTGAATCCCCACGCACAGATTTCGTTTTTGTAAACACTGTTTGTACCTAAGCTCAATAAAGTTGACGCGCTGGCTCATGTTATCTTATTGCTGCCAACAAAACAACTCATCCTACTGCAATGAATGCAAACACAACAATGCAAGTGGTCATACCTACATACACCCATAACAGCGGCTCTATAAAGAGAATGCGTGTATAGCACTTGTAGTGGTGTGATTTTCAAATCATATTATAATTAATTTTTTTAAATTTATGGTTTGTTGTCGCACACCCTGCTCGGCGAGACATATCGATACATACCAAATTTTATATACCTTAGAATTGTGGTTATTGCAAAAAAGGGAGAAAGCTGTTATGTTTGCGCATTTATATATAATAGATGCTAAACCCATCTGGTAACCATCCGGCCATCGCGTACTAATGGTTGTCAGCGTCTAATTACAGCTTTGTACTAGATGTATAGTTTTTTAAATAAGAATTTCTTCGTAAAACCATAGAGATTTCCCTATAGTTTTTTCTTCGTTTCCACCGTTTCGACTACCCCTTTGCCCAAAAACTGATCATGAAGACAATCTTATTAATTCACAACATTTTTGTTAACATAAGCTTCCATACTTCGTCACATAGATTCCTTTTATGGCCAAGCTTTACGTAATATGTCATATCCATAAATTACAGAAACGAAAGTAAAAGTTTTAGTTTCAATTAAAACAACTTTACCATTAAAACAAACAAAAAATATGGTTGTTGCAGTTCGAAATTTGTTGAACCATAAATGACATGCTGCCGCAAGAGTACAAGTATGGAAATGTCACCAAATGAAAAATTGTCGCCGACACCTTAATGATGAATGCATGGCACGTACATATAAGTACTCAAACATTAGGTCCGTAATGTTATTTGTTGAAGCTTGATGAGCTGAAAAAGTTGGAGTAGATTTTTGGTGATATACTACTAGTTGATTGACAGCTCGTGTTCTTTGGTATATACTCTTACAAAAATATGTAAAATATTTGTTCCATTTCCCTGTAGCTACAAATCGATATAAGACGACACTTTCTTAATACATGTATGGTGGTAGGAAGTTAGTAGCAACTCTGAAATTAATTAAAAATAATGAAAAAACTTCAATGAGAAAAACCAAGAAGGTTATCTAGTTATGCCATGTATTTATGTATATTAAATGAAAATGTTGTAAAACTTAGCTTTAAGAACTTGGAAGTAGCAAGATTGAGCTTCAAGCTAATATATATTTTCAAAGAAACTAGAGCTAGCCTCTTAGTTTGAACTGTTGTACAAAAGAGGTTAAGCATCCCTTTTCTAAGTAATAACTCAATGTTTGTTTTTTATCCTTTTCTAATTGCCCAGTTGAACTTTGTGCGGGATCTCCTCGAGCGAAGAATAAAAAAATACTCCCCATAGCATGATTTTCGAGCAATAGTGGAGATTTTTTCCATTGTATGCTCCCATGCTACTCTTTGTGCAGTAAAAGGGGAGATCTTTCCAATCGATGAATAAAATAGTACTCCTTATGACATGATCTTTGAGTTATTGTTTTGTTTAGCAGGCGATGACACACAAAATATTGAAGTACGATTGTAGAAAAAAAATTCTTTGTACATTTAAAATAATAAAACCACAAAACCGTTAAAGGCGCATCCCCACTAATGCACATGTGGATGTCTGAATGTTTCCCTTTAAGGTCAAGCTTTGTATTCCCAATAAATGAAGTCTTAATGGTTTCTTTGGGTTTTGGGCTTTGGGGGTGAATCGTTAAAGCTCTTTTATCTAGGAGCAAATTGGGATGTATAGCAAAAGCTCCCGCATTACTCTCTTTGGAGGTTAAAAAAACTCTCCAAACCTCTCCCATTGATTCTAGTGGATCAATAAAAAGCATAATCAAAAAATCCTCCATTGTTTTTTCGGAGGTCAAAGGGAGTTTTTCTATTACTGAATAAAATCCCTTACTGTTTTTTTGGAGGTCAAAGGGAGTTTTTCTATTACTCCCTGCCTAGGACATACAATTTTAAAAGGGAGTATAGAAATTGTATGCTTATACACAGAAGTTGAGGGAGTAATAGAGAGTAAAGGGAGTACTCCGGGATTAATGCTCCCCGGTCCTATTAGGTACTGATCTATGTATTAAGAAGAAGACCTTCCTTTCTTTAATGAAAAGTTTTCTTCGTGATTGTCTTAATTGGCTCCAAAGCCATGTCTGCCTTAACATAAGTAAAATATTTCAACTAGTTTAGGGAACTCCTTTTTCCTTACTTTATGTACTTATTTCTTTGTCCTTAGGAAAATTTTATTTGAAAGCCAGAAAGCTCTTACTTATATTGCAGAAATTAAGGTGTTCTAAGTTCTGAGTTTATATATAACTAAAACAAGTGTTATTTTAACACCAAAAGGTGTGAAAGTAAAAAAAATATATTTTTCTGAGTTCTTATATTGACTCGATCGATAATCGAACTCAGGTGTCTTAAAGGCTCAAATCCAGGTGTCTACGATGACGGAGTCGTAAACTTATGCTTGCCAGCGTGTAATCACAGCTTTGATCTAAATGGCAACACACTTTCTCATGTTGTTTGACTGCTGAACGCACATCTCTTCATTTATGCCATCATCTACCTATGTACTTATGCTTGTCGGCGTCTAATTGCAGCTTTGTTTTGATGACAGTAGCGATAGTACCTTCGCTGTTGGATTAACTGTAATGAGAAATTATTACTTGTATTGACGAAGTTGAGTTCTTAAAGTTAAGGAAAACATTAACTTAAATTAAGGAAAAAAGTCTTTAAATTAAGTATATTTTTTCTTATAGGTATTAAGTAAATCCAAATAAGGGAGCTGGTTCATTGTTTCAAGGAAATGCTTTTTTCTAAGTGTATTCTTCCAAAAACTCACTGGGTCTCTGTTAGCTCATGAAACTTTTATAACTAGTTGGGAAATCAAACATCTTTTGCAATGACATTTTCTCCTTCCCTTCAAAATTTTAAATCTAGACCTCGCACATAAAATTCCGCATTTAAATTTTTCACATCAAAGGCCAACCATCATTTTCAAGTTGCGCAGATTAGTTACTACAATTTTAAGAACGCAAATTGCTTCAAAACAAATTTACTTGTCTTAAATTACTGCTTAAAAATAAATATTATTATTATTACTGCACTAACAAGGACTGCTGCGCATTGTTTTTCTACACCTTATTACTTTTTAAGTTCTTGCCCAGTACATAGAGTAGTCGATTTTAATGAGCTAAGTATGGATTACATTTTACACCGTCTACATACATATCTATTTTGTATTCTTATGAGTACTAGTTTTATATAACAAAAACAACTTTGGCTTACAAAGGCAAAAATGTGTGTTAAGTAGTAGCAATTTCATATTCGTTACGTGATATTAAGCGAAGAAAGAGGAGAAACTCGAAAAGCCACTATGAATAATTGCAGCGTAGCGAATAGAGACTAAACAATGCTAGCCGACCCAGCGGGGAATATCATGCATATATAAAAATTATAAATTTCTATACATGCATACAAGGTGCATATTTTGGAAAGCTTATTTTAGTACTAGGCATCGTGGGTAGTACGTTGTCCTGCTCAAAGAATAAATTGATCGTCCTCCAATGGGAATTTCATAGGACACATTTTGTTTGTTTCAATCTTAAAAAGATTTCCAGCTCCTCGCCTGTGTCCTTTTCTCATCTAATCTACCTAATAACTCTGTTTTTTATCCTTATCTGTATTCGTATTCTAATCCTTATTACTTTTCTTATCCTTAACCTTTCCCGGTACCGTATTCTTATCTTATCCTCACCCTTCCCTTATCCCTATATTTATCAGTATCCTTACCCTCATCCCTATCCTTCCCCTTATCCTTATCCGTACTCTTAGCCCTTCCCATTTTCCTATCTTACCCCTTCCTTATTTTCATCCCCTTCCTCTTCCGTATCGTCAAAAAAATATCATGGAACTTCACTTTTTGGTTAACGACCCTTCGCATCTGTAATACAATACGTGCAAGGGTAAGTGGCAATTTGTTAAAATCACAACCCAGCAGAAAATCGTGCGAGTGATCTCTAAGTGCCGTTTTATACCAGACAATTATTGAGTTCAACTCTGCCGCGAAATAGGCGAAGGGGTTGAGAAGAGAGGGGAAGAGTACACTTGAAAGCGTACCGTCAACTCGTTTCAAGTTTTTCTTGCCATCTCTTTCACTCCTCCTTGTACGCCCATATTTTGTCTCATAATTGCTTTCAAGAAAAATTGACAAGTTTAGACACGAATGAAAAACACAAAAGAGAACGCCAGCAGAGTTGAATTCAATAATTAGTTTCTTCATAGAACATGCTGAAACAAAAAGGATCACTCAAACCCGTATAAAGGGATCAAACCCTGGTATGGATCGCAAACTCCCGTGCGACTCATCCCGGATTGGTCCTAGACTATTCGCATTTTTTGCCGGGCATATAGGTACATACTTATGCACTTTATACATGCATGGTAATAACACCTTCATTTCATATTTTAAATAATAAAAAAAAAAATCTGAAAAAATCTGCAAAAAATTCAACAGCAACCTACTTTTGTTGCAAGAAAAGCCAGCGACAAACATAAATGCCAGGGGCTTTTGGCTGATAACCACCCGCGTGTATGCAACTTATGTATATAAATACCCCGAAGGAAATTTATACGCATATCTCAGTGTAAGAAACCGACTTAATAATTATGTATATTCATTCGAGTCGTTTGTATATATTGGACTGGGCTAACTACTGACCCACCATATTTTTACTACTATCGATCTCTGAACAAACTACGCCCTTGGGAGAAAACCTAGGGTGACCCGAAAAATCTGACTACATATTCGGATTCAGCACACCCAAAAGCTCTAGAAACTAACAAAAAAAAACCATCTGGGATTTTTTGGCGGTTGTACAGTGTTATCGTCGTAAAATCTATATACATATAAATACGCCACATGTAAACTTTAGGAACCTCCTGTGAGCGAACCGCTTGACCGATTTGAATGAAATATGCACCGATGGAAAGGAAATTAAAGATTTTATTGGTCGAATTTTCGATCACAAGCGATACTAGTTACAATAAAAAGTTGAGTGTAGTGACAGCATAGCTTCAAGATTCGCTTCATATTAAATCGGAACTTCGGGGTCATCCTGCTTTCTAAGAAGAGACTAATCACTGCTATCATATGACTGTACCTGAGGTCAAACTGACTGGAAATATCTGAGTAGACCCCTAACCGGTTAATTACACTGCAGAACAAATTTCCACTTTTCAAAATACGGATTTTTACCTTTTTTGTACAAATATAAAAAAATGTGTATTTTGCGAGGAAGGATACCGAAAACTTTTAATTTTGTTCCAGATATTTTTTTCTCTGTAAGCTCTGTTTTTTTATAGAAAAATGAGCTTTCATGCAAGACAATAGACGGATTATTACAAAAGTTATTAACGGTCAAATAATTATAGCCATATAATAGGTACCCTACAAGTAATAATTTTTGTAATAATATTCTATACGAAAATGAAAATCTTGAGCTTTTGGAAAGAAACAAATCATTTTTTCGTAATCAGCACCCTTAAATTGACTTAAAACGACTAAAAATAGTCTGGAAAATTGTTTACTGAGAAGGCCGAACACTTAACCGCTACACCCCGGCATGTAAATTTAACAGGAAGTCATGTTAATTTAATACGAACTGTTAATATAACATGAGCGATAGTGTTGAAAAATAATAACCTAAAAAGTGTTAAAAAATGGTGATTTTACATGCATCCATATTCATCTTCTATCGATGTTTCCTTATCCCCTCTTCGGCATTCATCTGAATAATATATGGGAGTTCCATCTTGTGGCTCGTGGGACACATTTAAAAGTTGTCTAGAAATCACAATATGATGCTTTTAATTTAAAAAATGTATTTAGACTGTGGTCGACCTCTAAATAATTATTTCCAGAAATATCTGGTTTCACAGGGTCACACCTGAAGCTACCAAAACAAGTTATATGATTTTTTGCGTGACTCGTGCGACACCCCATATTAATCAGTTTCCAGAGCTCATCACATACATTTTTTAGCTTTTTGTTATGCAAGTACTTGCGAAAAAAAGTTTATGGCTCCTTACTATGAACAACGTACTATCAAAGCTCAATACTAATGGAGTAAAGGTTGTGGCGTACGCCGACGACATGGCGATCCTTGTTTCGGGTCCCTTCCCTTCAGTGATGAGCGAGATCATGGAAAGAACTTTGGCAAAACTAAGTAGGTGGGCACAAGAGTGTGGTCTGGGGCTAAATTCGGATAAAACGGAACTTCTTCTCTTCACGAGGAAGTATAAGCCACCTACCTTCGAACTACCGATGCTGAATGGCCAACAGTGAACTCTATCTACCAGCACCAAATACTTGGGGCTAATAATTATTATAATTATTATTGATTGCAAATTAAATTGGAAAGAGGAGCGGGGCGGAAGGCATGTATCGCCTTCTACGCTTCCAAATCCATGTTTGGTAAGAAATGGGGTCTAAGATGGTGCTGTGGATGTATGAGGCGGGGATCCAGCCTGTACTGACGTCTGGGTGGTGGGGTTGGAAGCTCTTCGTAAGAACTACAATCTCACCAACCTGCAGAGGGTTCAGCCCACCGCGTTCGTTGGCACCACTGGGGCCTTGCGCACCTGCCCTACTGCGGCTTTGGGTCCTATTTTGAACTTGCTTCCAATTTGCTTATTTATACTTTGTACATTGTCACAAACCGCACTAAGACTCAGGGAAACCGGGTGCTGGAAGGAAGGGAAATTGGGGTACCCCTGGCAGTGGGCAAGGGGAACATTCGAAAATATTATATTATATAACGAAGCACAACGGAAGTGGAAAGGTACTACTACCGAACTACAGCGTGAGGAGGACAAGGAGTCTCCGAAGCAGGTCCAGAGTAGACACCTACAAGCATGTAGCAGTCTGCACGGGTCACTGGACGATAGGTACTCATGCGGAAAAGCTGGGTATTCCGCATAATGACCACTGCAGAAGCTGTAAAGACATTAATACAAAAGAGACCGTTGAAATTGAAATTGTTTGGGACCCATTTTCTGGAAAATCTAGGGAGGGTATCCGAATTAGGGATTCCAAGCATCCTGGAATCTATATAAACAACTCTGGATGATGTTGGATATCAACTTGAGAATTACACAGTTTTTCAAAGGTTGAGCCATGTTTGCTGGGATACATAAAAAAAAACCGACTGCAAGTTATCTTTACTTTTAACACATTTTCTGGATACAGCAAAATTTACATTGTGCACTCCAGTATTCGTTAACAAATGTTTTATCTTCAATTCTTCCCAAACACTTTTTACTTCGAATGGCAATTGTTGGCATGCAATAGTATTTGCATTTTTATAGCAGTAATATGAGAAAATAACGACAAAACATTTAAATTTGATGGATTGTGGTGCAATTAAAAATCATTTTTTTTCCTTTTGGCTAGATATTTTACTACTAATAGGCGCGAAATTAAGTGAAGGGAAGTAAAATAATTTTTCTAGAAATGAAAGTAATTCTCACCACGAAATGGAATTGAAAAGGCCAATCGTCTGCAGAGAAGATATTTCCATTGTAGCATTTAATATTTTATTTGTCTTTTAATATTTCACTTTTTCCTAATATATGTAGGTTGGTGGGTTATTTTAACGGGTTGAAACAAAATTGCTTGCGTTGGGCTTATGTAGTGTTCATGCTGAGTTTTAAAAGCAGCATTTTCAATTTTCGGTCGTATAATTCGAAGATGTGTTCATGCTGCCGCATTTTGAAAATGCGCATTTAGCTAATTTTCGAATGCTCAAGGTGCGTTCCAAAATCGCAAGTGGAAGTATGCTTCCCTTTTCACATAAATTCCACTTCTTTTACAAAATTGACATCGTGGGTAAAGAAACTGACTTTCTAAACAAACTTGGAAACTCTTCACCTCGAAAATTGCAACTTTTAACAGATAAAAATTATTGCATAAGTACGTTGACTTGCTTAGTGAGAAGATATCCTAATATAAACAGCGGTTGACTCAAAAGTATGCAACATTTTTTTCACTTTTTCTTCATACAAGGAAATTTTTGTTCGTAGGTACTGCATCTTCGAAGATGCTAAAGCTAATGCAGAAATAAAGTATAATTTAGTTGCGTTTAGCATTCAAAATTGTATGGAAAAAATGCTGCATTTTGGGCTAAGTAAATGTTAAAATGCAAAATGCAGGCTCAGCATGAACAGCTCATTAGATAGCTTGGAACACATTACCTGTGCTTCAAGCTTCCTCGATAGGTTTTTCATTCTGCATGTCTGAATGGTCGGTCTGTACTTCGTAAAGGGAACTTTATAATGTAGACTCCATCGGCATCGATTGTTCGCTATTTTGGGATAAGCAGCAGTATTCCCTTCATAACTTTAGTAAGCTTGTGCTCACTTTTAATATATCTAAGTTTGTTTGCCCTTTTCATTATCTCACTTTTGTTAGTTGCAAAACTTTGCCTTGGCAACCTTTGAAGTGTTGACTCTGGTGCTTACGGGTAAAAAAAATAACTTCAGTAAGTCTGCTACCTTGTCCTTTGCTACTCTCATAATTTAACGCTTCAGCCCACACGTTCT
Source organism: Campiglossa producta (assembly GCA_964058755.1). Classification (NCBI taxonomy): domain Eukaryota; kingdom Metazoa; phylum Arthropoda; class Insecta; order Diptera; family Tephritidae; genus Campiglossa; species Campiglossa producta. The sequence goes on from CAXKVI010000002.1 coordinate 43,845,257, forward strand.
ACGTCAAGTCTCACTGCAAAGTTGGCCGCTACTTCAAGGTAAAAAGCTGGCAATAGTTTTTCTCACAAAGTTGTTAGCGTTCTTAATGTCATTGATGATTGTCGTGTTAATTATGAAGATACTTCTACAGGGGCTGTGTAAAAATGATAGATAACCAGTTGCATGTGCACATACTAGTTATTATATAACACTTTTTATATCTTCACTTTTTTTTTGTTCCTCACAGCTTATTATAACTTTTAACAGCTGGCAAAACTCTGCAAGTATAAGCGTAAATTATGTCAATTTTCCAACTCTGCTGCAGCACGACAGCAGTTCAAAAATAGTTTTAATACCCTGGCACAAGTTTGCTCTGTACCTATGCGTACATACAAACTTATATGAGCTTTGATGAGCTTAAAATAAAGGATTTTATTTTCAGTTTTTTTTTTATAAAAGTGTTGTATTATTTTTTTAAATTAGTGCCCATGTTGATGGCAATGTTTTTGTTGTTGCTAACTTTTTAATGAATTGAATATTGATGTTGATGGCGTTGGACACATACAGTCGCCAAATTCGGCTTCAGCTTACAAGAAAACTTATCAAGATGTAATAAAAATACTATAAATTATGTTGTTAAATGGTGTGAAAAATTCGCAAAAATTCAACGAGATTTCATGCAAATTTTCAACCTTACTCTCAGAATTTTCAGATTTTTTCGGAGTATGCTGATTTGCAGATTTGTGTCGATTTAACTATCTGACCATTTGACATATAAAGACTTGGCCTTCCAAATCTTGCTGATTTTCTAATATGATTCGGTCAAACCAAAGTTTGTTGAAATTGAAATTCTGTTTAAATTTAACGTCAAATCATTGACACCTCTGATACCACCTTTACACTGCACCAAATGCGTCGCTTTTGGCGAAGTTATTTCGAGAATGTTTGTCCGCAGAATGAATTTGTTTGCCAAGTTAGATGAATTTGATTTAATTTGACTTAATTTGGTGATTAAAAAAACTTGGCCAAAATTGACGCATTTGCTGCAGTGTAAATGTAGCTTTACAAACATTAGGGTTACAAAATATATTATATGTAAAATTGTACATACATAATGCGCATAGCAACGCACCTAGCTTCACTTCCTTCCTCTTATTTACATCAACTTTCAATTTCAAAATCCCAGCCAAGTAAATGACAAAAGTTATCAAAGCGCAATTTTTTTTATAAGTATTAAAAAAAGTCAAAATAAAAAAAGCTATAAAAAGTTAAAACAGAAAAGCTGTCAAAAAGTCATTAAGATTTAAGTCAGACTACTGGCCCTTCATGCGGAATGTCACTCATACCATTGCTAATGACAAACTTACGACTATGTCACGGAGTTCACATTTTATTGTTTTTGCTGTTGATTGCTTGCAATGCTTCTTCCCGCGTTTTTTATACCTTTCATGAAGATGAAATGGTATTATAACTTTGGTCCGATGTTTTTAAGTATGAGAAGAAGAATAAGTATACCGAAAGAATCAGGATGACGAGATGTGTTGATTTAGCCATGTCCGCCTGTCCGTCTGCCCGTTTCAAGACAAAATAGTCCATCAGTTTCTGAGATATTTGGCTGAAATTTGGTATGCGGCCAATATTTTCCAATATAGAAATCATTTTTCGGAACCAGCAAGATCGGACCGATATTACATATAGCTCCCATACAATCGATTGTTCCGATAAACGAATTTTGGGCTATAAATCCTGAAATTAAACAGGTAGGCCCGTGAAACTTTGTAAGTATTGCTCTTTTCCAATGTGCAATGTCGATTTTAAAAATCAATGAAATTGGACCAATATAACACAGCGCCCCCATATAATCGATAGTTCCGATAATTTCGGTATGAGCTAATGTTAAATTCACACAGCCTGTACTGGGGATCGAACAGTGAAAAATGTGACGCTGATTCCTCAAAGGTATATAGCCTTCGGCACAGCCGAAGACATCTTTCCTTACTTGTGTTTTATTAATTTTTACTCTACAGTGCTATAAAACGTTCTTTTGTTAGATGGCATTGCATCTTTAAAATGTGCTTTTAAAAGTTGACATCAAAAAGAAAATCAATAGCAAGTGATTTTTTTTGGGAAGACTACCTTTGTGACAGCAATTGTGTACCTATTACATCAAATCGATTTATTTTATTAGGTTGAAAATGTAGGGGGTGACCCCAAAGTGGTCCCAAAACGCTATTAGTGTTAGGGCTGGGGTTGGGATCAGGGTAAGGATTAGGATTGCAGTTAGCGCTAGAGTTATGATTAGCATTAGGGCTAGAGACAGCGATAGATAGGGCAAGAGTTGGGAATAGGGATAGGGTTAGGAATAGGGAGAGAGATTTTTTGGCAGGACAACGTCTGTCGGATCAGCTAGTTATGTATACTAGAGTTCGCCCAGTGGTTGAAATTCAACCACAAAACCTAATTTTATTTTCCTACCTTTTTGCTATTTCTTAAATTTTCCTTTCTTTTCCATATTTTGTATATTTTTGGTTTCTATACATTCCTATTCATTTTGCCTTTTCCTCCCTCTTTACACCATTCAGTAATATAGTTTCAATGTTGATAATTATTTATTCTTCTTAGGTCGTCTTCATACGTATTTCTTTCCTTTCCTTTCCCTAGCATTCATTTGCTTTTATTTCCTTTCCTTATCTTCTCCGTTCTTTTCCTTTTCTTTCCTTTTCTCTTCTTTCCTTTTCTTCCCTTTTCTCTTCTTTCATTTCATTTTATTTCCCTTCTTTCTTTCTTTCTTTTCTGTTCTTCTCTGTTCTTTTCTTTTATTTTTCTTTCTTTTCGTTTCTTTTATATTCTTACCTGATCCTTCTTTCCATTTCTATTACATTCCTTTTTTCATTTTCTTTTCTTTTCCTTTCCTTTCCTTACGTTTCCGTGGCTTTAATTTCCTTTCATTTTATTCATTTTTTTTTTTCTTTTCATTTCTTTTCTTTTATTTTTTTCTTACCTTTATTTTCTTTCACTTTTTTTCTTAAATTTCCCTTCCTGACATTTCGTTTCCTTACCTTTCCTTTTCTTACCTTTCCTTTCCTACCGTTTTTTATTTTCTTTTGTTCCTTTCCGCAACTCCTTTGCTTTTCTTTTTCTTTCATTCATTTCCTTAACTTATTTTTTTTAGCTTTTCATTACCTTTCTTTCCTTTATCTTTCTTTCTTTTTATTTTCATTTATTTTCCATACCTTTTTCTTCGCTACCTTTTCTTTCCCTTCTTTTTTTTCTTCTTTCCTTTCTTTGTCTTTCTCCTTTTGCTTCTCTTTTCCACTGCTTTACCTACATTACATTTCCTTTCTTCCCTTCCTTTTTTCTTTTCCATTCCTTTCCTTTCCCTTTGATTTTTCTGTCATATTTTCCGTTCCTTACCTTAACTCACCTTTATTTTCCTTGTATCCATCCCTTTCCTTTCCTATTATTTTCTTAATTTAATACTTTTATTTATTTCATTTTATTTCATTTTTATTTATTTTATATTATTCCCTTTCCTTTCATTTCCAACAAATTTTATTTTTTACTTTCAATCACTTTTCTATTTTTGATTTTACTTTTTTTTATTTTATCAATTTTTAATTTTATCAATTATCGATTTTATTTTATTTCACTAAGTCTAGCCACGAAGCATGATCTAGCTTATTTGTGCTTTTTTTCAAAAGCATTTGCTTCTCTGAATCCCCACGCACAGATTTTGTTTTTGTAAACACTGTTTGTACCTAAGCTCAATAAAGTTGACGCGCTGGCTCATGTTATCTTATTGTTGCCAACAAAACAACTCACCCTACTGCATTGAATGCAAACACAACAATGCAAGTGGTCATACCTACATACATACACCCATAACAGCGGCTCTATAAAGCGAATACGTGTATAGCACTTGTAGTGGTGTGATTTTCAAATCATATTATAATTAATTTTTTTAAATTTTTGGTTTGTTGTCGAACACCCTGCTCGGCGAGACATATCGATACATCCCAAATTTTATATACCTTAGAATTGTGGTTATTGCAAAAAAGGGAGGAACCTGTTATGTGTGCGCATTTATATAAGTATAATAGATTTAAAAATAAGATATTCAAAAAGATCGGCCCTCTCTAAGTCTCGAGCTATTTATAAGCGTAGTGTTAAATTTTAATGGAATTTAAAAGGATCTTAATATAAGGATCTTAAAGACGGAAATTATCGGAAAGGAAAAATAACTAAAGGAAGGGAATATAAAGTATAATAGAAATTAAGAGAAAGGAAAGTAAAGAAAAGCAGGAAAGGATAGAAACAAAGGAATTGAAAGCAACGGAAAAGAAGAGAAACATAATTATCGGAAACGAAATAAAACTAGAGAAAGGAAGTAAAAGGATTGAAAATGAAATGAATAAAAAAGAAAGGATGGGAATGAACGGAAAATAAAGCAAATATTCGGATTTAAAAGAAAGAAACGGAAAGGACAAAAAATGCGGAAAGGAAAGGGTGGAAAAGTAGACTAAAGGAAATGAAATGTGACAAATTTCATATTTCCAATTGTTGATTATCGATTGAAATTACACATTCCATTAATTTAATTGTTTATCTGAAAACTTTGGCTTCAATAATAGCACAGACAAATCTAAATAATATGTACGTATGTATATTATTATTTTACATACATATGAACAGATGTCTAGCATTTACATCAATCGATCAAAAGTTACCGGTTCTTTGTAAACATACCTACATATATAGACAGTCATATGTATAACATAAAGTCCACATACTAACATACATATAATCACATTAAACTGGCACAGTTGTGTAAATATTACATTCGTTCGGTGCGTTAATTAATTATAAAAGCTTTTCTTAATTACCTACTTTTTTGCAACTATAAGCACATTAGTAAGGATATTTATTTGTTTTTCCATCATCTATCATGCGTAAGTTGTCAAGCAGCTGCTCTTGATTTTTTTATGTTTTATGTCAGCCCAAATTAGTATTTGTTGTTAAAGCCGGTTTGGTGAGATTTATGTAGGTCAAAATGTGGCGAATAACTGCAATTCAATTACCGTTTGCCTAAAATTGCACACAAAATATAAATGTATCCAAAAGAGTTGAGTAATTAATATTTGTTTAGGATACCTATAATATAGCAATTAAATTTGAAATATAACCAATGTTAGGTGAGCAATAAGCCTTTTAGAAAAGCTCACTAAAAGATCGTGAATATTCGAGTTATTCGGCATTCGAAAAATTACAAAATATTCGGTGAAGAAAGAACATGCAACACTACAAAAATAGACATCTAAAAATGTTTCTATGGGAATTACAAATCGTAGCTCCCAACGAGGACTAGCACGGTTCGTTGTTTGCGGGGAAGACTAGCTAGTTCGTTCTTTGCGTGGAAGACTAACACGACCACAAAGAGAACTGAAGCTCGTTAGTCTTCCACGCAGAGAACCGAGTGTGTTAGACTTCCACGCAGAGAACTGAAGAGTGTTATGGAAGTATGTTAGTTTTCCAGGCAAAGAACATGGTTAGTCTTCCACGCAACCGTGCGACTCTTCGTTGGAAGCGACGAAATGTGTTTAAGAAAGTACATAGCAAATTAGACATAAATATTTCAAAATAATGATGACTAATTGGGCACGTGTAATACAACGGCATTCAATGTGTTGAATGAAAGCAAAGCAATTATTATTAAAGTTATTTGCTTCGAGGGCAAAAAAGTTGACAAACTCTTTCTTTCTACACATTTCCTTGTTTCTATTTAACTATACACGCTATTGAAAATATATTATAATTAGTCGCTGATTTATTAATGAGTTATGCGCCAGCAAGTGTTTTTTTATCTAAGTCGTACACGAGTCAAGCCATATGAAGTATGTACAGGTAAAATCACTTTATCGACGATTTTGAAAATTATGATTTCGTTGGATAGTGGGACAGACTCAAACCCCGTGCTATAAATATTTCTTCAAGATTCATGTTTTTGTTGTTGTTATTGGACGATGAATTTTTGATAATTTTTTATGATGATAATATTGAAAAATTATTTTCTCATAAACTACTGCAGATAAATCAATGATTTTTTTTTTTACTTACAGATAATTGTTTCTACTATATTATAAGTATTTTTTTTTATTTAATTGTTTAAACAATTATACTTTAAATAATATTTTTTTTAAACAAATAAATTTTTTTTTTTTCGTTCTGAACGCTCAAAAATATGTCAAATAACGCGTAAAACAGTCACCTTTAATAATCAAAAAAAAAATTTTTGTCCATTCATACCATTTCAAAGATATTGCATTTTTTTGTCACCCCTTGCGATCAAATTGTTAAAATAATGATATTTAAAAAAAAATTTTTAAACAAATAACATTTTTTTTCGTTCTGCATGCTCAAAAAAAATTGAAAATATGTCAAATAGTGCGAAAAACGGTCATCTTTGGTAATAAACAAATTTTTGTCCTTTCATACCAATCCACAGATTTCTTATTTTTTTGTCACCCTTTGCGCTCTCCCAATGCGAAAAATTATGAAATTCAGTTTCAAGATGAAATCCAGGCACACCATTGGTCAAACACTCAAGTAACCATACACCCTTACGTAATTTACTATCGTGCTGATGGTGTTCTACATCACTTATGTTTTGTGATTATATCGGAAAAACTGACTCATGATTCAAGTTCAGTTCACTTGTTCAATACAAGACTTGCGAATTATATGAAAAAAAATTTGGGTCCAGGAATGTAAAAAAATTTTTCTATTACTCTGACGGAGCCGCAGCGCAATACAAAAATAAATTTAACTTTTTAAATTTATATAATCACGAAGAAGACTTTGGAATTGCAGCTGAGTGGAACTTTTTCGCGAGATACCACGGTAAGGGAGCTTGCGATGGGGTGGGGGGCACTGTCAAAAGGCTGGCACGAAAAGCAAGTATGCAGCGTATTGCGGAAAATCACATACGCGACGCTCGAAGTCTTTTTGAATGGGCAGAAAATGCGTTTCAGGCAATAGACTTCGATTTTTGCTCACAAGTGGATCATGACATTCATGAAAAAAAATTTAAAAACCGCATGAGTAAAGCCATAGCGATAAAAAATACGCGGCAATTCCATAATTTTCAAGCAATGCTTGACAAAAAGATTTAATGTAAAATTTTCTCAAGTGATGAATCAAGTGTGGAAAATGTTATATGTATGTAGGTAACGTAAATAGAAAGCTACATTGAAAAATTTTTAAAACATTTCGTTATTATTTAAGGTTATTTTGTAACAAACATATGAGCTCTTCTCAACTTCGTGTAAACTTTGAAACTTTAATTTATGCTATTATTTTTGCCGCCACTGTATTTGATTAAATATCTATGTATTAAAACAAAGTTTACGTATTGTGAAACAATTTTCTTTTTTCACCACATTTTCCTTATACATACAATGTAATATCATAAAATCAATAAAGATGTAAAATATGTATAGACGAAAAAACGTTACCCCTTTTTATTAATTATGCTCAGAGTTTCTGCTAAATGTAGATATGTTATATTTGAAAATAATTTGATAACAACTAACCTCATGCAGAGCTCTATTCTTTAGCTCATCACCCAACGGTCTATGTGCAGCGCGTTGGGACATCGCAAGGAGTGACAAAAAATGCAACATCTTTGGAATGGTATGAATGGACAACATTTTTTTTTATTACTAAAGGTGACCATTTTTCGCGTTATTTGACATATTTTGCAATTTTTTGAGCGTGCAGACGTAAAAAAAAATGTATTCGTTTAAAAAAAATGTGTTTAAAATATAAATATTTCAACAATTAGATCGGAAGGGGTGACAAAAAATGCAATATCTTTTGAACGGTATGAATTGACAAAAAAAAATTTAATGATTATTAAAGGTGACCGTTTTTCGCGTTATTTGACATGTTTTGAAATTTTTTTGAGCGTTCAGAACGAAAAAAAAAATGTATTTGTTTAAAAAATATTATTTAAATTATAATTGTTTAAACAATAAAATTAAAAAAAATACTTATAATATAGTAGAAACAATTATCTGTAAGTAAAAAAAAAATCATTGATTTATCTGCAGTAGTTTATGAGAAAATAATTTTTCAATATTATCATCATAAAAAATTATCAAAAATTCATCGTCCAATCACAATACCAAAAACATGAATTTTGACGAAATATTTATAGTACGGATTTTGAGTCTGTCCCTCTATCCAATGAAATGAGAATTTTCAAAATCGGTGTGGTTTAAAAAAAAACCGAAAATTTTGTGCACACTTCACATGGCCTGACCCACACAAAAAATTCCATTGCAAAGTATTCAGTGAGGGGACACTGTTTTTTTTACTTTCTTTGGAAATATTAAAAAAATTGTTTGTCCCTAACAGCTTCAAAGCTTTTGCCTTATCTAATTTAGAAGGGGAACATTAGGCATACATATTTCGATATTCCAAAACGTATGGATCACTAACCGCAAAAAGAGCAAAATAGAGAATCGAATGACTTGAGCCAGTTTGGCGGATAGGGTTCGATATATCGACTAATAAAATGCTATCCATATTTTTGAATATTAAACAAAAATGGTCGTCGCTAGACATACGAAGGAATGAATAAAATAAGTGGCAACCCTGCCTGAAAATATTTTCCCTGGTATACGGCCTTTCATGGCATATCTTGGTCAATATTTAAATGAAAATACGATAGGTGGCAACACTGTAAACCGTCCGAAATCACAACACCCAAATATAAAGTCTTATTATGAAGCAAACTATCTACACTCAGAATAATTTTTGTCAACATGAACCATGTTAAACTAACAAGAAAGATCCTGTTAAATTTTCATGAGATAATGAGGCAGATAGTGTTGTTTTAACAGGAATTCATGTTAATTTAACAGGAGTTCATGTTAATTTAACAGGAAGTCATGTTAATTTAACATGAAGTGAAGTTATTCAACATGAACTTCAGGTTAAAATAACATGATCGATCGTGTTGAAAAATAATAACCTGAAAAAGTGTTAAAAAAGTGTTGATTTTACATGAAAATTTTTCTGGGTGTATATTTCAAACTTGATCAAAATCGCTTTAGCTGTTCCCGGATGATAGGGGATAAACAAAAGATTTATTTCCATATGGCTGGTGCCATATCTGCTGGAAGGTAGACTCACAAAAAGTTTATATTTTCTTCAAAACTGATTTTATTTCCGTCACAATATTTTTTATTTAGTTACTTATCAAATTTCACTCTGCATAAAAACTTTGTATCGCCGCCTAAGAAGTTAAGTTTTCAACTTCAATTACGTTCTGATATTTCTATTTATGTACTAAAAAGCGCAAGCAGAGATCAGGAGTGCGACTCATATTATGTGCACGTGTTCTGTAGACCTGACACAAATCCAGAGCACAAGAAGTGCACACAGGAATGCGCCAAAACGTCAACAAAAACGTACAATGGCAGTTGAGCCTTTTATTGAAATTACGATTTACAAAATCATGCAACCATAATCAAATAACAGCATCCAGGAAACCAACTGTTTGCGGTAGCATCACCACATTTACATTTGCATACTCAACTACCAAACAGTGTTCGGACTCGGACAATTTTTAAAAAGTAGTTAAGTTGCCAAAAAATAGTTCTAAAATTCAAAAAATTTGATGAACTTCGGTTACTAGATTCTTAGCTTGTTCGTTGTTTTTAAAATATGTCACATACTGTTATAGTACATTTACACTGCACCAAATTTGGCCAATTCAAATGAGCCAGTTCGACACCGTTTACACTCTCAAATTTGCATTTGGCTTCACCTTCCCTGCAAGAATCTTCAACCAGGACCAAAATCCACCGAAAGAAAATGCATGATTTGTGGTAACCATGGACGAATTCAAGATGGCCGACTGAACAGCACAGTCATGACGTCACACGCTAACTGGGGAAGCCATGGGCCTGACTAAAATCGTATGTTATGAAAAGAAATACCTTAAATCACATTAAAATGATGTACGTGGGAAATTTGTAGGTAGAATTTTGCTAGCGACGTGCTAGTAATATTTTATAAAAATACTGGCAACCCTGATGAGTAGAGCGTATCACGGTGTAAGGAGAAAAAAAGTTGAAAACGGTTAGTCTATAGCGCAGTTGCTGAGTTCACACCGCGCTTTCTCGGTCACTGCATGCAACTATGTGTTTACAATAAACAACTTACAACAACACCCAACCATCGCAGACAATGCGTTTCACAAACATTGGCATTGCTCCAATTTGCTTGGCGTATTTTGTTGGCATGCGCTGCTCCCCGACTTACCCTCTCCTTCACCGTTATTTTATTTCTTTCTAATTCTCAAGCTATTTATTGGCTAAACAACAGAAATGTTGCCCGCTCGTCTGCCAACTCTTGTAGATTCTTTAAAACTTGCCGCGTCTGTGGTTTATTATGACGCTTATTTTTTGCTTGATTGGCAAATAACCGCAATCATTCTCAAGTTTATTGTTAAGTTAATTCATCGATGCGTATTTAATGTCGGCCATTATTTGTTATTCAGTTGTTTGCGTTTGTTGTTGGTTATATTTGTTTAGCAGTTCAATTCTTTCATGCTGTTCTCGCAATTCTCATTCATCTGCCCCATACAACGCTCTATATTTACAAGCAAACTTAATCATTTCGTTTAATCGTCCTCATTAAAAGTGAGTTTCAATTTGTTTTTGGTTTGATGAAGTTATTGGTTCAATAATCTTCTGAATTGTACTGACTGTTCTCATTTTGATTAGTTGACCTTTTGTCGTTTCTTTCTTGTCGGCACTACTAAATCTCTTTTGAGAACCTTCTTAGCTTGATGTGCAATAAATATTTTGTCTATGCCGCATTTACTGCAACACTTAATTAACTCATCAGTATTTTTAAGAAATTACTTCCTAAAGTTTTTTTTTTTTTTCAATTATATTTCTGTTGATTAAGGCATTGACCCAAATGAAATGTGTATACTGATAAGCCTTACAACTTAATTTGTTAATAAATATTTCGGCTAAATTGCATGAGAGATTGGAAACAATAAAATAAAGAACTAGTAACGAAGTGCATAGCTCAAATGAAATCAGCAAAGTTTACCCATCAGTAGGTTTTAAAAATAGTGAAATAACACCGTGGTGTAATCAATGAAGCCCTCTGGAAATAAAACCAGTTTGGCATCTCTTGATCAATATAAAAAAAGAGATAAGTGGCAACCTTGTAAACCGCTCCATGTGGCAACTACTACTACTACTAATGGCGGCGATATACCAACAGGTCATCATAACCTCTAACGAGATTTTAGCCGAGCTTCTCTTTCCAACTTGTGGTGTGTTGCTTTTGAGTTTTCCTACTAGTTGGCGGGACCTACAGTTTTTTGCCGACTCCGAACGGCACTTGCAAAGCAAATGAATTTTTTTGCTGAGAAGCTTCTCATGGCAGAAATACACCCGGAGAGTTTGCCAAACTACTGCCGAGGGGCGACCCCGTTTAGAAAAATTAGTTTTCTAAAAAATTTTTGATGTTACTTTTGCCGGGCAACGAACCGCCACGACTTGGGGTAGAAGGCCGAACCCTTAACCGCTACACCACGGCGGCCGCAACACCTAAGAATAAAATCTTAAGCTGCCATTGCCGATACTTAGCATAGACTTGACTTGACTTGAGAACTGTCACTTAGCACTTAGAAAAATAACAAGAGAGCACACTAGCCAGTTTCAAATCAGCGTAAAATGTTCCCCCCTCGAATTGGTTTTTGAAACTACAGTGCGCTTCCGAAAACTCCAACTAATGAAAACCAGTCCTGTTCCAGTTATCGAAATGTTTGAGCTTTCGAACGTTATTTATTTTTAACCGATATACATACGCATAATCCAATTTTCCTGGATTTGAAAATCGCCCACCATCGCATATCACTGAAACGAGTTCTGCTGTCCCGACTTTGACTTGAGCCTCTAAGTTTGAAAAATCCCACTTTCGCGCATTTAGAGTGCCCAATCGAGTCCACTAGCCTTGCAGCACCGGCCCCTGGGGGTTTCCACATACATATACATTTCTTTTTTTTTGGAATTTCTTTTTCTGTTTAGAAATTAATTTTTTCAAAATTCAAAAACTCCAAAAAAAATTGTATCACAACCACGCAAAATCCCGCGTATCGCCGACAACTATCAATCATTTAAACGAGAAGATCCGTAACTAGCCAGAAAGCTAGCCATAACGACAATAATTTGAATATCGGTAGTTACAGCACATGCCAAGAACACAGTTTTATATGTTTTTCTATGGAAAATAAGAATATAATTCTTCGAGTTTTCGACTAGTGATATTTTGTTCGATTTAAAGTAGTCAATGGAGAAAAAAAATGTTCAAGTTTCCGGATGTTCGAGTTATCGCGAGTGCACTGTAATTATGAGATTTTTTACATATAACTCTGTAAAAAGTACCAACAAGCATTTTCGTGGCATTAGGTTTCGATGTTTTGAGCTTAACTATTATCAGTATATACTCAATACCCAAACAAAACTATAAAGAATTTTGGGAGGAAAACAATTTTTTTTGGTTCTTGTCTTATTCTTATCACTGTGGAATATTTGGAGAATTTTTTTCAAAATGTGTAAAAAAAAGGTATAGCATCACGCAGTTCTCTGACCGCGCTCACTAAACTTAGAATTTACGTAGAAAATCAAAAAATCATCACACTTCTAAGTCAAGTCAGGTAGGATAAGCGATTGCATGCAAACTTCATATAACGGAACGCTACTTGGCAGATCCCAAGTCAAGTCAAGTCTATGCTAAGTATCGCTAATGGTTGCTTAAGACACTAAAGTTTAGTGTGATGCATACTATCTATAGTCAATTTTTATCCAAATCGCTTCAGCAGTTCCCGAGATATTGGACTATACACCAAGGAATAAAATAAAATGCAGTTAGGTGGCAACAATACTTAAAAATATTTTAAACTAAGTATATGCCAAATTTGATCTAAAAAACTTCAGCCGTTCCGATATATTGTTCGATATTCGATGGAATAAATAAAATGGCCTAGGTGGCAACCCTGCCTAAAAATATTAAAAAAAAAAACAAGTAAGGAAAGCTGTCTTCGGCTGTGCCGAAGGCTATATACCTTTCATGTATAAGCGTTACAATGTTCACTGTTCGATCCCCAGTACAGCCTGTGTAAATTTAACTTTAGTTTATACCGAAATTATTGGAACTATCGATTATATGGGGGCGATGTGTGTCTAGTTTTCTTTCAAACAGACAGACGGACTGACGAACTGGCTAAATCAACTCATCTCGTCATCCTTATCATTTCGGTATACTTATTGATGGATCCATCTCTTCTTCTTCTCATACTTACAAAACATCGGACCAAAGTTATAATACCATTTCATCTTCATGAAAGATATAATTAGATAGGTGGCCGCCCCAAATGAGAGAATCGAGTAGAAAGTCTTTGAATGAAGGAGACTATCTATCGTTGACCGCAAGTTACCGAAAATTGTCATTTAAAATAAATAAAAAAATAAAAAATTTTGAGTGATGGATATACAAAAGATTTATTTCCAAATAACTATGTCAAGCCACATCTGCTGAAAGGTAGACACACCAAAAGTTTTCATTTCCGTAACAATTTTTATTTTCTTATCAAATTTAAATCTCTATGGAACATTGCATCGCCGCCTAAGAAGATAACTTCAAAAAATTTAAGTTAAAAATAAACAAGATCGTAAAGCAAAAACAAATTCAAAAAAAGTTTAGCGAATGATTGGCTCTGCGCAGTCAAAATACGAAATTAAATTAAACAAACAACAGATGAGCAGAGAAAAAAATTGTTGTTAAATAAAATGGTAGCACATTGAGAATGACAACATGTGTCCTGTAGACCACAGAGAAACTTTTGGCATTAAAGCTTGTACAAATATACTTTCGTATGTACTTATGTACGCTGTTTTTGAAGTGACGAAAGGATAATATTTGTTTAAGTAATTTTGTCACTTTTACGCCAACACTTAAATGTGCTCAACATAAGTTTGCCATGAAGATACTTAAATATTTACATATGTACATAGTACTGACTCTGTTCAATTTGATATATTTATTCTATTGCGAATCGTAAATGTAGAGAGTAATCGTAGAGAGTAATAACGACTTATGTAAAATCGATTTTTTTTTATGAACCGGCTTTTAGAGCCTCATATGTTATACATAGCTGGATTGGTGCGAGTTTTACTTATTAATCAAAGTAGCCATATCGGAGATGTTCATGTATCCGAAGCGTTAAGGACCTTTGTTAAATAGATTCTTTCATCAAGTCCTAAATGTTTCGTCAAAAGTATGGAGAGGTAATATTAGGTGCCTATGAAATTGCAGGCGTATGGCTTTTTATAGGCTTCTAGACCACCTCTGTAATTGTTGTGGTTAGAGCCCATTGGTTCAAACTTTGGCCTTTTACTGAGGGCTGCAAGATACATTGACGGCTGAAAAGGCTATTACATCGATCATTGAACATAATTTACATACACTTTTCGTTATGTTTTTTTTTCTTTGTTTTGAGTTGGACAGGGTTTCCATGAAATTTCTGCTCGCTACAACACTTGCACCCGCACTCTTCGATTTGCCGTCTCTGGCGCTAGGCACAGTAAATACAAATTCCCAGTAACTTTTTCTTTTCCTGAAAATCTGTTCAATCTATCAGATTGAAACTACGTTTTGGAGTGCTTAAGTTTATAAGATGCCTGTAGTCCCACTTAACGCACCCATCGCTTTCATTTTTGCAGCTACGTTGTACGTTGACTTATTGTGCGATTATCTCTAATTAAGTTGTTTTCATCTTTGCTCCAAGTGACACTTACATGACATTCTCTGATAAGCGTTAAAAATTAGGAAATTAATTCAAATAATATGGTGGTTTATTTTTTATTCACGGATTGGCTGAATTTTAAATTTCTTCTCATTATCATTCTTATGAAAAACTTAATACTTGCTTTATTATTAAAATTGTTTCATTATTAAAATAACCAAAGACATTTTTATGACTTGTTAATACTTATCTATGTATTTTCTCAATTTTATCTTTTCAGGTAAGTCCGATATTAAATACAAGCTTTTGAAAAAATTAAAATTAAAAAAAATTTGGGCACCTACTGTTTACCAAGAATCTGCAGAAAAATATTACAACTACATCAGAAAAAAAATTATTTGTGGGTAAGCACTTTTTGAACGACGGTTGTACACAGAGAATAATGAGCTGGTCATATCAACCAAAATATGGGTTAATTCAACCGAATTCATGGTCAATTCTATTCATTATTCAATGCTATTGATTCAACTGCAATAAAACTGTTAACCTTAACTTAATAGTTGTTTTAAGAGAATTTTTTTAATTTCAAAATCAGATTAGTCAAGTTACAATAAGAAAGCTTCAGTTTAAAATGAGAAACCTTCATTTGAAATTCAGAATAGTCACTTTAAAATAAGAATATTTCATTTAACAATAAGAAACTATCAAATTAAAATCAGAAATTAGACAAATGTTTGCCCCGTTTATTCAATGTATAAGTATTCTCATTTTAAAACGAAAGTTTCTTATTTTCAAATGATGTTTTACTATTTTGAACTGAAGTAATCTTATTTTAAAGTGACTACTCTGATTTTCAAATGAAAGTTTCTTATTTTAAACTGAAGCCTTCTTATTTTAAATTGACTAATCTGATTTTGAAATGAAATATTCTTATTTTGAGTTGAAGTTTTCTCATTTTAAAATGATAAATCTCATTTAAAATGATATTTTCCCATTTACAACTGATAAATCTGATTTTAAATTGAAGGTTTCTTATTTTAAGGTGAAAATGGTGTAGTTAGTAATTGATAAGACAACCCTACAAAAAATTAACGGCAACTTAAGTTAAGGTGGCAAAACAACAAAAAAAAATATAAAATTTTGGTTTTTTGATCACCCTAATGTATGTGGATCGTTTTAGTGTTTAGAATTTTCAAGTAATATAAATTTCTGCCTAAGCAAGGTAATTGCAATGAAATATGTGCTCAAGTTTTTTTTTTTGTTGTAAAAAAAGATCCTGTTCCTTTAAGAGCAAAGGATGGAACAAAACTAATATCGATATTTGTCCAATAAAAAACTTCTATATAAAGATAATGTTAATGCAGTACAAGACTTTGTTTATTCTCCTACTAGCTGACCCGGCAGTCGTTGTCCTGCCACAAATTTATTTCGACGGATCCCCTTATTTTTACCCGATCCCTATATCTATTTTAATCCATATCCCTATCTCCTTCGATATGGACGATGAAGTATTTCATTCGTATGGGAGGTGCCACGTCCCCTTTTTCGTTAACTCGAGTTTTTTGGGAGATGTTAGGGATCGATCACATATAAACCTTCACCAAATTTCAGTAGTCTAACATAAATACTTCCAGAGATATCGACTATGAAGTATTTCATTTGTGGTCTAACCTAAATACTTCCAGAGATATGGACGATGAAGTATTTCATTCGTATGGGAGGTACCACGCCCCCTTTTCCGTTATCCCCAGTTTTTTTGAGGTGGTAGGGATCGATCTCATCTAACCTCTTACCACGTTTGAATGGTCTAACATAAGTACTTCCAGAGATATGGACTATGAAGTATTTCATTCGTATGGGAGGTACCACGCCCCATTTTGGTTAACCCCCAGTTTTATGGGTGAGAATGGTGTTGTTATCCTCTAGCTTTGTACCAATTTCCAGATTCCTACCTTAAACCCTTGTAGAGATATTCACCTTGAAGAAAAAAGTTTATATGCACTGAGAGAAATGCATTGAATGTTGTGACAATATCACTATTGATAGCGCCGAGTTTGATGCAATATTCATTCAGAATGAGCGAGTTATCAAATATTATTTGCTCCCAATAAAAAGTAAAATGACATGTCAACCATTTCGATATGATGTACTATTTTTTATATTTATGGATAGAATACTAATGTATTTAAACGGCATGTCAATATCAATGGTCGTGATATGAATTTCTATTGTCGGTATATCCATATCCATATTTACTACATAGTAATAATGGTAGAGACAGCGTATTAATATATATGGACGAAATGTAAATTTTTCTGGGACGCATAATCATAATAGTTCAACAATTTTTACTATGGATTTTCTAACAATATTACAACTTGTTGGAGCGGTTTTTTTAAATTCAAAATTTTTTGAATTTCTTATGATTGAACATTTTTCTAAAAATTGTATAATATGCCGTAGCCGAATGGTAGAATACTGGGCTAACGTGCCAGAGGAGCACGGTTCGAGTCTCACTGAAACCAGATGTCAAATTATATAAAATTTTGTTTTTTTAAACTATTTAGAATTTATCAATAGTTTATATGGATACCATTTCAATAGTGATTTATCAAAAAAGCATTGATGAAACATCCATAGTCATTGATGGGACAGAAATATCAATTTTTATTTAATGTGATATCAATAATTATGGATGTTCGATCCATAGATTTTCCTCCGTGTGGGAGGTGCCACACCCCCCTAATATTTTGTTCTGATTTTATAACATGACCTGCGCGTAAATTAAGAACAAATCCCCCAAAGGAAGTATAAGATTTGGCTTAGCCGTTTTCGAGTTTTAGCGTGACGACTGAACACCATTTAATTTTTATATACATATATGTATAGAATAATCGTATATGCACTATTTTTTTGTATCATGAACCAATTCGTAGAAATTTAAGAAATCTTAAATCACCTCAATATACTTATGGATTAACCGCAAGAGTTTGTTAATTCAACACAAAATTTTGTTGGATCAACAAAACTCTGTCAGTTCTACTTAGTTGTATGATGCAATAAATTTAAAATTTCATGTCCTTCACTGTTGAATTAACTAGAGGAAGTTGTTGTTTGAACACAAAACTTAGTTTGATGAAAAAAACTCTGTCAGTTCTATTAAATTTAGTTCAGTTACTTCAACAAAAAATTCCGTTCAAATAACCAAAATTTTATCAATTTAACAGAATTTGAACAACTTCAGGATAAAAGTACGAGATTTTACCAGTGTCATTTTTTCTGTGTATGCATATTCGCCAATAAGTTAACTCCGTATGTGTGTTATGATTGAATTATACTGAGTTTACTATCAGATATATTATGTTCCTATCAAAAATTATAAATAGAGGCATACTGCAATAAAATCAGTGAACTAATTTTTTAAAGGCCTGTTGACAATATCCAGGTTGGTCACTGTAATAAGGTTGCCATTTTTATTCAAAAACTTTATTTACTTAAAAGCCATGTTTGTGGATGCAAGCAACATTGAAATAAATATATGCTTGAGAAAATACGAATAGATATGTGAATAATTGAATTGAAAAGGTGGTGTCCCTTAGTAGGGAATTACCCTTTTTGGGATATATTTCACAACAAAATTTTGTAAAAGGAAAATAAGTGACATTTTTAAGTCTCTCATATAAAAAGGGATATTTTGGTTGCAGAACTGCCTACATACGCATAAATGATGAGAGTTTAACTTAAAATCATCGTTCATCTTCGGTAGCATTCATGCTAAACGTCAAATCACAGATCGACTGCTGAGTGGAAGATGCGGTTAAAGAATGCCCTATCTCAGAACTGATCTTTAATAAAGCTCTATTTAAAAATTCGGCTAGAGAACGCCCTATCTCAGAATGTGTTCCAATAACGCTCTATTTCGAAATTTGATTGAAAACGCCCTATCTCAGCTGAAAATGTATGGGATTTTCATTGACAAGGAACGATTTTCAAATTAATTTTTGAGATGGGACTTTGCAAGCGAATATTAAAGTAGGGCGTCATTGAAAAACCATCTAAAATACAGCATTCTTCAAACAAATTCTGAAAGAGTACGTTTTTGAAAAATATTATGAAACTAAGAATTTCGTGCGATTGTATATTTAAGAAGAGGGAAACTGAGGGAAGTTTTCCCCATAAATTTAGCGGAGATTTTTTGGTATCACTGAATTGAAATAGTTCGCGATTAGATGAATATTTTTTGTTCTTCCAGAAATCGTTAATTGCCACCAGGAAACATCTCTTCTGATTTCTGAACATGCCCATCTATGATCAGAGCTGATACGCACAAAGAATATAGAGATGTAGTGAACATAAAAAAGAAGAAAGTTACTAAAAAAGATCATAATAAAAATCCAAATTGTTTACAAATGTTGAACAACATGGAGGCTCCACCTTTTCTTTGCTACAATCGCTTGTATCTGTTGGCGACATGTGGCTAGACGTGCACACTCCTGTAAGCAAGCATAGTTCCATATTTGGTGGTATTCTGTCTTGTCAGATGTAATAAATAGAACTGGCAACAACTTCATCATCTTCAGAAGCAGCAGTAACAGAGCAGTAAAAGCACTGTGAAATAATGACGAGTGTGAAAAAACGCCAACAAAAGACAGACAATGCGAGTACTTGCATGTTTTTGGTGTGATGTGTGAACACTGATGAATTGGTTTTGAAGTTTTGTGGTCGCTTTTGTTTATATCCATTGTAGGAGTATTTTCTTATTTGGTTCGTTCTTTACACAATCACTCACTCAACATCTAATGAATCATTCGTTGGCAATGTTGCATGTAATTTTTGGAAAATTTATGCGTTGGGGGTGTGCCATAGATGTCAAACGAAAGTTTCAATTTTTCTTCGAAAACTCTCAGATACAAGTGTGGTTAAGTTGCGGGTATTGGCTGTTCTAGATTGTCTGTTCTGAAGAGGATATCTATTGAACTACATTCGCCCGTCCCTGGGCCATGCTCAAACCATATAAAAAGACCAGAACTGGCATCGGTCGCGTGCTCCGTTGCGACTCATCTCGTATGAATAACACTACTCAACAAATTTTGATCAACTTTAGTTATCAAAAATAAAATAGACCTGTTTTTAAAATTACACACTGAAAAAAGAGTTTCCTTATTTCAAGGAAAATTTCCCTTATTTGGCTCCTTAACATATGTAACATTTTCCTTAATTTAAAGATTTTTTTTCTCAATTTAAAGGCTTTTTTTTCACAATTTAAGGAAAAAGTCTTTAAATTAAGGAAAATGTTATCAGCACGGCTACAAAAATGAACCTAAAATTTAAACCCGTATAACGTTTAATAAATTTTTCAAACCTTTTTGTACAATATTTCAAACCGTCCAAATACCTACAAAGATTTTCAATTTCTTTTGGTTTCGATTTAAAATCTAAATGAAAAAGCAGTATAAATTTTTTATTTTTGGTTTGTTTGAATGTAATTGGATTTTGCCCACAAAAACTTCGTGTGCGTCATAGCTCAGCGGTAGAGCAGTTGGCTGTGACTCCTGAGCATTTTCGTTCGAATCCTGCCAGCTGCCACATTTTTTTAGTTTTATTTTATTCTTAAAACTTTTCGGTCTAAAATGTAAACTTTTGTGTTTGAAAATTCAAATTTATTTTTGAAAGCTTATTCAAGATTGAATTTTGCCAACAACATTTATGTGTGCGATGTAGCTCAGTGGTAGAGCAGACGGGCATGATGCGGGGAGTCTTGGTTCGAATTCCCGCCAACGGACACAAAATTTATTTTATCTTTAAAAAATTGTTAAAACATTTCTTGTTTATAATTAAAACCCGGAAACGGTCAAAATTCTAATTCCTTCGCCTTTTTTTGCTGTATTTCAAAATTCTGGTTTTTCATAATTCCGGAATTTACGTTTTCCAGAATTAATTCTGGAAATTTTTTCCCCAAAATTTGAGCAAAATCGAGTATTTTAATAAATTGTGCTTATATTTAAGAAATATACATTAACTTTGATTTTTTGGTCATAAGACAGAAAACCAGCGGAACAATTTGTATTTCTACTCAGCCGTGTATGGAAAATAGCTGCCTCATCATCGTTGGAACAACGTCAAATTTACGGTCCATAATCCAGCAGTCGCTCTCATTTAACAACTGCAGCGAAGATTTTGTTCCAAAAATAAGAATGCATTCGCCATAACTTTAATAACTTTAATTAACTTAAAATAAATAGTTGACCTTCCAAAACATAAAGTGATAATAAAGGAATGTCTATTTTTTCAACACAAGTTGGCTCTTTAAGACATTTTAAACTGTTCCGTTGTCTTCTAATTCTTAACTTAAGGGCACTTCTTGATGGCAGATAATGTCCAATGTGTTTTTCTGTCATAGATACCGAACGCTGAATTATTTGGCTAGGCTGCAGAAAACTCAAGCGAAACCATATTTTTAAAATGATTATTTGGATCTGCAACCGATTTTTTATGCGCACATGGATCATGAGAATGTTCATTTTTTTTCGTATAACATTTCACAGCCGTGAAATTGTGTATCAATACGCACGGTACATTTGTTTTTAATTCCTTCAGAACAAGTCCAGTTAAATGTTAAAGGCACTTTTTTGTTATCAACACGCATTTTTAATCATTAATTACAGAATTTTGAATTTCAGAATTTTGGTTTCCAGAATTTTGCAATTTAGAATTTCGTTATCCAGAATTTTGGATTCCAGAATATTGACTTCCATAATTTTGATTTCCAGTGTTTCGACTTCCGGAATTATGAATGCAGAATTTCCAAAAAAGCAGAATTTTGACCCCAACCCATTAAAACCCGATTCATTTAGCCAATTTTCATGAAAACTGGTCTAGATTGTATTTGAATCCAAATTAGGTTTGGTCATATATGTAGTCCAAAAAAGTTTAAAATTTAGGTTCAAATTTTTAGCTGTGAGCCATATCTTTGGAGCCAAATAAGGGAAATTTTCCTTGAAATAAGGAAACTCTTTTTTCAGTGCATTTTGCAAAAAAAATTATATTTAACCACTTTAAAATCAGAAAAAGTCTATGCACGGAAAAAGGTTAGCATTCCTATGTTGTAGAAAATTCAATTACGAAAATTTTAAGCCTACCAGTACAACATTGTGATGTGCCCTTGATATTATAAGCCCTGTTGTAAAGTCTCTAATTGAAAATTGTTTTTTTTCTTATGTCAAAAACTGAAATTTCAAGATATCTCGAAAACTGTTCTACTTTCAAACCAAATGATAGCATATTCGGGATCAGCAGAAAATTATACATAGGGATCATCTATCAAATACCGAGGATATGGAAATTTTTGAGAATTTGTCGGGTAAAAATATAAATTTTTTGATTGAGCACTTTCAATAAAGCCTGGCTTATAAAGTCAAGTCACAATGTTGTACTGGTGTGCTTAAAATGTTCGTAATTAAATCGCGTTTGGTATAGGAGGGCTAAATTTTTTTTTCGTCCATGGACTTTTTCCGATTTTAAAGTGGTTAAATCTCTAATATTGTAAAAATGTTCGGGCTTTTTAAAATATTTTTGAACTTTTTTTGGCATACACGGCTAAAAAAATTTACCTAAATTTTAAACCCGTATATAGTTTAATCAATTTTTCAAACGATTTTGTACAATATTTCCAACCGTCCAAATACCTACAAAGATTTTCAGTTGTTTTTGGTTTCGATTTAGGATCTAAATAAAAAAGCAATCTAAATTTTTTTTGGTTTGTTTGAATTTTGCCCAAAAAAAACTTCATGTGCGTCATAGCTCAGCGGTAAAGCAGTCGGCTGTGACTCCTGAGCGTTTTCGTTCGAATCCTGCCAAGTGCCACATTTCTGGTTTATAATTGAAACCCGATTCATATAGCCAATTTCCTATAAAACTGGTCTAGATTGAATTTGAAACCAAATTTGGTTTGGTCATATACATATGTATGTAGCACAAAAAAGTTTGATGTTTACGTTCAAATTTTTAACCGTGTAGTGGCCAAACTACTGAAGACTTATAGAGATGAAGGCAAAAAATAATTTTGGGAATTAGTATAATGTATAATTCAACGTTTTAAATCGAAAAAATTTAAAGTATAAATTTTTGAATGGGAATTTTCATATTTTCACCGATATCTCGGAAACTAGATCTGCCACCGAAAAATGTATGTGATATTCAGAATCAGGAGAAGATTTTACATTAAGAAAACGTACTTTCCTTTTCGGTGATTTTTTGTCGAGTAGTGTAATAGACTTCTCGTATTTTTTGCAGGGCACTTCAAAAAACTCTGAGTTGTATTAATAAATTTTGGTACTGAAATTTATTTCCCCTGAAAGTAAAAGTGAGTGAAGTCACTCACAGTTTTTTCATAAAAAAGGATCCCACCCGGCCAACGCTCACGAAAATACTTAAGTTTTCGAAGCTTTGGCAATAATTTTCTTGAAAAATGTATTAGACTCCTGCATGATTGGATTCAAATACCACTGATTTTGGTTTTCAATCCTGAAATATTTCGGAAAAATTCTTGAAAAAACCCTAGTAGAAGTATTTATTATAATATGTACACAAATATGGGAATATACAAATATGGATATCGTGATTATGCACAACCACTCATCGGGCATCTAAGAGACCGCGTAAACGACGTTTGTGATAAACACTTTTATAGCCCTTGCAATTAAGACTTGTTCCTTTATTCTCAAGAAAACTACATTTGCGTTGAAAAATCATTAAAAGAATCGATCTTGATCGGAGTTGTCTTAAAATTTTATAATTTGTAGCTGCAAACCCGCCAAACTTAAATTTCGCATACTACTAATGGCGGCGATATACCAACAGGTTATCATAACCTAACGAGATTTTTAGCCGAGCTTCTCATTCCAACTTGTGGTGTGTTGCTTTTTGAGTTTTCCTACAAGTTGGCGGGACCTACAATTTTTTGCCGACTCCGAACGGCACTTGCAAATCAAATGAATTTTTTGCTGAGAAGCTTCTCATGGCAGAAATACACCCGCAGAGTTTGCCAAACTACTGCCGAGAGGCGACCCCGTTTAGAAAAATTATTTTTCTAAATAATTTTTGATGTTACTTTGCCGGGCATCGAACCGCTACCACTTGGTGTAGAAGGCCGAACACTTAACCGCTACACCACGGCGGCCGTTACGTCGCTTTGCAGAATCACCGACGATATGTTTTTTTAACAGAAAAATTAACAACTTTTGTACAGACTGGATTTAAGTCCATTTTGAAGATATATGTATGAAATGCCCATGTAGCGTTCAAATTTACAATCCAACATTCAATTCTACAAACTTTCACAGAAATGATTGTTGGGATATCTTCATGGATTTAAAAAAAAAAGTGTCAAAATATGAATTCAATTTCGTTTGAAATTTTTTGAATATTCAAAGTAGACATTTATTAGCCAGATATTCAAATTCAAAGCAAAGCAAAGCCAATTCAATTCAATTCAAATTCAATATGAATGATTCATTTGCCGTTTTGGATGGAGTCATGCAGGGGTCTAAAATGTATCGAGAACGGGTTCCTCAAAACTATGGAACAAGTATCACACGTCGCCCAGTTTGTGGCAGTAGAGCTCACTTTCTCGATATCCGTTTGCGTTCAGTTTACGAGACTTTATAGCTGTTGAAAACGGATCGAAAACGAATATATTTTCCATGCGATTAGCTATCGAAAACGGGTCGCAAACTAATATGTTTTCGATGCGTTTTGAGCCAAACCATGTCAACTGTGTCAAAATTTTGTTTGATGATTTTTAAAAACCATAAATTTTTGTAGCATAAGACAAAACAAAAAAACACTTTTCACCTTTTTTCGAAATTCTACATGGTTTTCAAGATTTTCAATAATATAGAATTATGCACCATTTTAAAGAAAAAATCATAACTCACGACTCGTTTGACATATATGGACGAAATTTTTTTTGGTATTAGGGGAACGTTATCTCTTCACAATAGATATAATTTTTTCAAAAAAATAGTCATTTGTTATAACGATTATTTAAACAAATTAATCTTTAAATGCCTTCTATAGCTACGATTGCCGTGAAAATTTTACACAATTATCTTCGAACTCTTACTGAACTTTCAAGTTACGAGAAACTATCATAAATCTCCGATGTTCGTTTAAATAGGATTCTTGGTCGGGTGGGATCAGCTTTTTTTTAAATACATAAACGTCCTATCTCAGAATTTCCGAGAACTTGAATCAAAACGCCCTATGTGAGAATTTGAGGCAAACAGGCCCTATCTGATTGAAAGTTCAACAGATACATTTATTTCAGAAATTCCTAGGGCGTTTTTAAACCAAATTTCGAAATTAAACGTTATAGAAAAAGGCGCTCTTCAAATTTATTTTGAGTTAGGGTATTTCTAAGAAATATTTCAAAAAAAGGGCGATCTTCCACTCAATCCATTAACTAACTAACGTTATTAGTAACGTTATTAGTGCTTGCATAGGTAAATACAAAAATTGATAATAATAAGTTATTACCAATTGCGATGCGAAATAAAATGAAACAATGTATTTTTCAAAAAATGAAATTTTTGTATTTACATATGCAAGCACGTGCTCGAAATAAAACAGAATAAACATTTCATAAATCAATAGTATGAAATTAATTTGCAAACTCATTAAAATGTTAAAGCCATTAAATATACATAGATAATTATGTAAATGGTATTTTATTGTTTTCTTCTGCACAATTTATTGATGCAGTTGTTATACCCGGTTGTGTTTAGGATAAAAATAAGTTCGTATCATAGTAAAATTTTTACAAAAATTTATATTTCTCCATTTTATTAAAAAAAAGCAATTTGTCTAGTTTTGGCACAATTTTGGAACAATTTTTTTACAGCTTTTGGGGGAAAAAAAATTGTCGAAATTAGATAGCCACGCCTTCTTTTTTATATAAATTTCATTTTCAGACGAACACAGGCTCTCTTACTTGTTGAAACATAAAAATATCACATTAAATACAAATGCATGAAACAATAGCTCACAATAATAGCATAAGAAAAAATTTAAAACTTATAAATGCAATTTTTCGAAAAAAAAACGGAAACCTCACAATTGATCAGGAAATATCAATATTACAAATACACTCGCGTACATATTTTAAGTTTTTGTTTTGTTTTTGAATGAAAATGCATTCACTTGGCTTGAGGCAAATGCTCGTAAAACAACATAATAAATATGTATAAGTATGTGTACATTTTTATTTCCCATTCAACTTTAACCTTTTGTTTTTAGTAGAGAATAACCGATGAAAAGACTGATTGTTTCAAGTTTGCTCTGTTGTTGATTTTATGCAGTTTTTAAATGTGAGAAAAAATTTAAATGTGTAAAATGTGGTGTAAGCTCATACTTTCAGATAAAGCATAACTCTCTGATAGCTCTACAAGTAGTTTTAATTTTCCTTTAGTTTACTGTTATAATTGTGAACGTACAGTGGTGAGCAAAATTTATTTAAAAAATTATGGATATAAAATTGTGGCATGGTGGAGTTTTATTAACATTTTTTATCAAAATACGATATAACATAAAAAGGGTTTTCCATGTTAAACGAACAAATAGTTAGAATCAAGCCCTTCAGACTTGAAATATTTTGGGTGGGAAGTTTCTTTTTATGATAAAACGAAGTTCCACCAAAAAAAATATTTTTTTTTCTTCAAAAATTATGCAAGTTTAAAGTTTCACTTTTACCCGTTTTGTAAAATTAAATTTTTCAAATACTTCAGAACCTAATGTATCTACTCCAAAAATACATATTTGTCGCTTTCAGAGAGTTGGTATTTAGAAACAAAAATTGTAAAATCAATCAAACTAAGTTGAACGTCAAATTTTGGACTAAAATATTTTTGTATTAGACATACCTCTGATATATCGAAAGATATCCTGATATTGCAAGGAATTGTGTTTCTCGTTTAATTCAAACTATTAATTTTTAAATTGCATGCAAATATTTTTTGAATTAAGTATTCTAACTTTTAAGTAAATTTTTTTTTTTTACTTTAACTTAGCACGAGAAAAATGGGCTAAGTTATTTTGTGTTAATGTAATTGAACTCGACAAGAAATAGACAAATCAAAAACAAAATTTATGAAAAATATCTAAAAATTCATATTTTTTGAAAACCGCCGTTCAAAAGTGAAATAATATTTTATTTCAAAAACAAAGCTTTCGAAATATGGAAAAAATAAGCTTGGAAAACTAGAAAAAAGTTAAATTTTTGATTTTAAACTTTTTTTATTTCGTCCTATGACAGATACAAGAAACTCCCCACCAAAATTCATTAAAATCGAAATGGGTCGACTCCAACCATGTGGCGATGTGGCCCAGAATGACCCAATACGAAAAAAGGTAAAAACCCTAGCTTGAATTTTTTCGTTGAAAAGGTTTACGATCTTCCAAAAAAGGAAGAGAGAAAAATAAAAAATGTTAGGCAACCTTGGTTTATAATTTTTCATCAGAAAATTATTTCAATCAAATTTATTTAATTTAGACAGCGGTTTCGCTTTCCTTAAAAATATATCTCGCCAAGGGGTCCTGGGGGTTAAGAGCTTATTTTTGTCTGACTAAAGTAAAGTTTCAGAAATATACTTTTTTGCAATTTCAACTAGTTTTATGTTCGGCTTTAACTAAAGTAAGCCCTCCTTACTTCTTATTGACAAGATTAGTTACATTCCATGGTTCAAGTACTAAGTACTATTTTGCTCAACACTGTCCTATTTTTTCCACCTCCCCATTAAATAGCAATGAATTGTGATAAACTAAAAGAAAAAATACATAAACAATTTTCACAGCTATTGGTGCGATAAAATAAAGGCTTTAAAATTATTTATGATTTTTTTTTTGTTTTTTTTTTTTTGTTTATAATGGCTAAAACCAATATGCGTGCGTTTATGAGTTATTTAATTACCGTTATTATAAAATGTTGAACAATCATTTAAGATATGAATTCACTTCCGTGGTTTTTCATTTGATTGATTTTGGTTAATAGAGAAAGACAATGTGACATTAAAGTGTTTCTTATATCACTAGGTAAATAATAGCTTGTTATGCGGATGAAATGGTGTTGTATATTTGGTACAACGCTTAACATTTTTAAGTGATTGTGGTTTATTGTTAAGTAAGTTTACCAAAATCTCGTGGTAATACTTACCAATCGAAAGCTTGCCAAAAATAAGGGTTGAACACAGTGGCGGATCCAGGATTTTGGGAAGTTATCAGAAAATTTTTCAAGCAGAATATCTCTGAAAGGGTTCAAGGCAGGGAGCTGAAAATTGGTATAGACCTCTATGATATCAAAAGCATTCTCACACATAACTCCCTTTTTTAGTTATAAACCTTCTCCACATGTGTCTCTTCAATGTGGCAAAGTTTGGTTAAAATCGGTTCGGCTAAATTTTTATATATATAGATGGTTTCGTGTAATTTCACTTTATTTGTAGTATATTTTTTTGTGTAACTTTTTACTATATTTTTGTGTAATTTTTTTACTATATGTTTGTGTAATTCTTACTTTATTTTTGCTCAGTTTTTACCATATTTTTGTCAAATTTCAGTATATTTTTTGTGTAATTTTTTTTTTATATTTTTGTTAACTTTTACTATACGAGTATTTTTGAGTAATTTTTACTATATTTTTGCTGTATTACTGTGAAGAATATGACTTTTTGGATCTTGTGGATCCGCCCCTGGTTGGACCATAATCAGTTTTATGTTGGAATAGTCTGCTCAATTGAAGAGAGTGGGTCCTTCGTAACTGATTTTAGCAGTGCTAGCAAAGAACTAGAACGACCCTCATCTTCTAAAGTCTAAATGGATATCCTGTTGAGAAACTAATTTATTGTTTTCATATTAGATATTATAGAACTCGGTAACAATTCTAAGATTCTTTTGTTATTAAGACTTCTGTTATTAGGCCATTTAGTAATACTACCTCTGCTTCATATTGACCAAAAATAACCTAACACACAGAAAGCCGCTTGGACAAAAAGTTACTTAAAAGATAATTGCTTACCTAATGTGATCCCAAAGTTCTAGCTTGTTTGACAAATTGCTTACATACGTTTCATTTCATGAAGCTGGCAAAATGTATTTGATTAATACTAGAGATGTTGCGAATATTCGGGTTATTTTATACGAATACTTATTTTGAAAGTGCTAAGTTCGCGAACCCAAATTTGCTGGCTGATTTACACTTACAATAATAACTCTGTTGGTTCTGGTATGGCTATATTATAGGGTGTTTGATTCTTCGACTTTTTTGAAAAGCCGGTTTTCGAGTTATTCGGAATATGGCAAGGACAGGAAACTGAGTTTCTACTTCTTAAGGGAACTTATTAAGTCCTCCAAATGGTTCACAGCTTCAATGTCTAGGAAGGCCACGAGACAGTAATCTTTTTCATACAACGATTTTTCAATAACAGAGACAAGGCTGTGAAGCGCAGTTTCCGTTGATTTACCTTTGGTGTATGCATGTTGATAGCTAGAGATAAGGTTGCTATCAATAGTAGAGGAGAGATAATCGCTAATTATCCTCTCGAAGGTTTTGAGTGCAAAGGACGAGAGACTGATCGGTCTGTAGTCCTTAGGCTCATAGTGTGAGGCCTTCCCAGCCTTAGGAATAAAGACTACCCTGGCGCTTCTCCAGGAGTGCGGAATGTAGTTGAGAGCCAGGCAGGCTGAAAAGAGAAATACCAGCCATTTAGCCGATGTTTCCAACGTGTTTATGAGTTGTGCGGGGAAAATCCCGTCTGGCCCAGCAGCCTTGAACGGCTCAAAGCTTTTGATCGCCCACCTTACCCTTTCCTCCGTGATGGGTATATTCACTGCCATATTTGTTGCAGATGCTAAAGGTGCTTCATGCAAGTTCCCCGGAAAGTGTGTATTCAATAGCAGCTCCAGGGTTTCCCCTTCCGTGCTAGTCCACGATCCGTCAGGCTTCCGCAAATAGCTAATGGCTGTTTGAGTTTTTGAGAGCACTCGTCTAAGTCTCGCCGTATCATCGACCTTTTCGACCCCGGTGCAGAAATCTCTCCACGAAGTTCTCTTCGCCTGCCTTAGGGCCCTTTTATAGGCCCTCAGTTTAACTTTATATTAGAGCCATTCAGGCTCCGTACCGAGGCTCTTGGCCCTATTAAATTGCTTCCTGCAGGACTTGCGGAGCGAATCCAGGTCGTAGGACCACCAGTGTGGTCTATGTTTACCGCGTGGTTTCGGCACTGGACAAGCCTGCTCTAGGGCATTTGAGAGCGCCGTTGTAAAGGTCGCAACCAGATCATCCAGTTCTCCTACTGATGGGCTACTTCGTGACAAATAAACGGTTAAAGAAAATGTTTCTACGCCTAGTAAATTTTTGGAAAAATCCCTGAAAAGTCCATACGGGGCACATTTTTTCATATAATTTCCAGCGCTAATTTTACAGTCGCGATATTTCAGAACTCGTTACCCTTAGAGAGAAAATGATAGGACCATATTTGTAGAGAAATCTCAGGTCTCCAACTTTTTAGCACACATGGTTTCGATGAGGACTTTTGAGGTTTCCTATCTGAAGGTAAACCCAATCTGTATGCAAAAATTTGGCTCTTTGGGAACTATTGTTATTTAACCACTATTTTTATGTCTATATTGACCGGACTATAGGTTCAATACTAGAGTAATGAATGAATATTAGAAAGCTCAAAATGATAATTGATGTATTATGTATTTACTTCTGACTACTACCATCACTATCCCTTACGTTTATACAAAATTGCTTCTTGAGTATATCCGCTACTTAGACCAGCTCTTCAATATCACCGTAAAGCTGTGACCAACTCTTCCACCTTCAAGGTACAACTTTGATAACTAAAGAAGTTTAATGACCGTAGATTTAAAGAAGTCGAAAACCAAATGCACAAGTTTTACCGGCATTACAAATTAGACTTACATCTAACTGTAAGTAGTTTTTTCCTTTTTTCACATAAAAATGCAGACATTCTAAACAAATAATAGCGCCACACACCTAGACTTGAGGCGCCAGAAAATTGATGATAAACAAAATATGATGGTAGAAAATTCGTACTACCTACATACCTTGCGTATAAAGGGCTAGTAACCTACTTACGTACATACATTAATATATAGTAGCTAGATACCTAGTTGCAGTTGGAAGAAAGGTACTTGCATGGTAATTGAATTTAAAACAAAAGAAATACGAGATATATACTGAAGAATGTTACATATTTAATTACGTGCATGAAGAAGACGTCAGTCAGCACGGTATATGGTTACAAATATGTATCTACAACCGACTGAAGAATGATACAAACAAAGGAAAGGTAAAAATACAAGTACTAGAATTACTTATCGTCCCATTTCTGCTTTAACCACGTATCTACAAAAGAGAATTATTTCAAGAAACGAAAAAAAAAAAAAAACTCAAATTCTTAAGTTAAGTAGATACGAGGTGATTTTAAATTCGGGTTTCTTGATGTCTTAAAGGCATTTTCACATAAAAAACGAGTTTTCTCAAAAAGTGTAGTTGCGCGGTTAAGGTAGAAAAGGGACGATATCGCGAATAATAATAAATAGTATGTGAGTAAACAAAGTTACATGGAAAACGTTTTTGAAATAAGCTATAAAAGGTAACGTAACCCATAACTGAACTTCAATTCATTCAGAACAGGGTTTTAAAGTAGTTAATATTGGCTAGGTATGAAAGAATTTTGCAAACATTTAGAAGAAGTTAATGAGCTATATCTGTGGTCATACGCAATAACAGCCTAAGTCGACTTAAGAAATTAGACCAGTTGAAATTTTTGCTGGTGAATAGCACCATCGAGACATTTTTCAAGACTTTCATTGGTCTTTTTTTACTTTCTTTACAAACAATTAAATTCAATACGTTTGCCTTAGTTATAAAACAGTTTTGTTACAAAAATTCGCCAGCAAAAATTTCAACTGGTCTAATTTCTTAAGTCGACTTAGGCTGTTATTGCTTACGACCACAGATATTAGTTTTAGATAGACAAACTGCAGTTCAACCAACTAGTTGTAAACTACTTCAAAACGGCCTTTTTCATATAAGCAATTGGTTTTTTTGAAAATGCCGATGTCCTACGAGATGTTAATTGTCAGATTTGTACAGTAATAGACCATTCTCAAACCAGTTCTAAACATGCGAACCAAATTAAAGAAAACAATCTCCTCTCGAATTGTATTATCTCTGGATATTTCATAACTCTACTTAATTTTGTTTATTTACTGGTACCTACATATATGTAATTAAGTTTAGTCAGTTTCCGACTAATTTAATATCAGTCAGAAAATATTGGTTGTATAACAGTATCTATGTTGCCTGACTAGTTTGATGCTTTACTGCAGAGCATTGACATATTTTAATGATTGTTGCCTATAGACTCAGGACGTGCACTTTCCTTGAACTTTTACCTAACGACTGAGGCTCAAAAGGGTCGAATTGTTTTCAAAACATACATATGTATCAAAACACAGAACATTACTGCTAGACAATACATCAGTAGAAACAAAACAAATATACTATAATTAATCTACCCTCAATATGCTTTAAGTACACAGAGCCAACAATGCCTAATAAAATAGAACAAAAGTCATAAGATATCTCTATAGATTTTCTTCAAGAAGATGTGCTTCTTATTATTGTAGAGACAGTCTTTTTAAATTTATTAAGAAGATTTTCTTTTTAATATTTTAAATGAAAAATAAAATGATATCGCCCTCACCGAGAATCGAACTTAGAATTTTCGGAATGATAAACCCAGCTGTTAACCATCAGGCCATCGCTCACTTTTGATTGCCAGCTTCTAATTACCGATATGTGTAGAGTTGTTAATGTTTCAAAGGAAAATCTTATAAATATATTTAAGAAGATTTCTTTTTAACATTTCTAATTAGGAAAAAAAGAGAGAGAATCGATCTTACAATTTTTCGATTGCTAAACCCAGCTGCTAACCATCCGGCCATCGTATACTAATAATTTCCAGCGTCTAACTACACCTTTGTACTAAATGTATAGTTTTTTTAATAAGAATTTCTTCTTAGAACCAAAAAGATTTCCTTATCGTTTTTTCTTCGTTTCCACCGTTGCGACTACCCCTTTGCCCAAAAACGAATCATGAAGACAATCTTATTAATTTTATTAGGCATTTTTGGCTCTGTGTATATTTTCTCTATGCGATCGGCCTATTGCTACCTTTCCCATTTAGCTACCTTCTGTTCATTCTTTAGTTGTTAGCCTTTTAGTGTATTGCTAACGTTGAGTGCTGCCATTCATTGTTTAACTTTTACTATCTTCTTAGGAACGCCAACAATAATGACAACAAAAGCTAAATGTGTTCTTGTATCGTTGGTCGACGTAGCTCATCAGCTCGGTAGGAATATGAATGGGAACCGCATGCGTTAGTTCTTAACTACTTTCTTTCTGTTAAATGCTATTCATTAACTTTTTTGCGTTGGTCTCTGTTTTGTTTCTTTTCTCCTCATTACTGCCTCCCATTTTTTGTAGTTGTTTTCTACTATTTTCTTTGTTTCATTGAGTAACAGGCGCATAAAGCAAATCCCTGCACTGGTCAAAACACTTCAACACTTCGTATTCACTTAAATTGGAAAAGTTTCACTACAAATGCTTTCAACAGTCGGTCATTCATTTGGTCAGTATTGAGTTACTGCTTGAATGGGAAAAAGTCTATAAAGCAGGTGATAATGACTTGAAACCTAATCGCCATTTCTGGTGACACACCAGTTCATCGATTTGGGTACATATTTAATAGCGCTGCTCGGAACAAAGAAAACAGACTGGCTAAACCGAGTCAGAAGTCCGAAAGAGAAAGTCGTTTCCAAAAGAATCGGAAATTAGATGTATATTGAAACGATTTTCCGTCATCCCTTGTCAATTTTGGTTTTGCAACTCTGAGAACGAAATCAAACACTGAAGATGGCGTATCGCTGAAGCCGGTTTGTTACAAAACCAAAATTGACAAGGGATGACGAAAAATCGTTCCAATATACATCTAGTATCCACCCTGTCGGAAAAACGCAAAACCAAATTAACTCAACGGAAATTAGTTAAACGGAACTAGTGGTCGGTTTCGTTCCATAGATACTGACTTTAATTTGTTTTTAGAAAACCAATCGGGCAAACTAAACTCTTGGTCAGCCTCGATTTCCTGACAGACCAAGTTCGTTTCCTTTTGCAGAAAAAAACAGAAAATTGGCAGCACATTTCCAAAAAAAAAATGTGGCAGCCCTTTTACCCTGCAAAAAACCCTTGGATCATATGTTCTAATTTTGTGATATTGGAGTACTCCAATTGTAATCCTTTGAAATCCACTCATTGTTCGTACTTTATCGACAAAAAATCAGTACACGATTGGTCTGACAGTAGACATTCCAAGGAGTAACAGCATTGGAGTACATTGCAAGTTCTCTAACTATAGGTACTCTTGGAGTACAAAAAACAAAGCGAAAATTGGATTAGGTGGTCTTTAAATTAAGCAAAAAAGTCTTAAAGCCATGTCTTTGGAGCCAAATAAGGGAAATTTTCCTTGAAATAAGAAAACTCTTTTTTTAGTGTACTTTGAAAATCCAATTGAAGTACTCTTTAGATATCGAACTGATTTCTCTCGATTATTGCAGGGTATAAGCGCTAGGTTACTTGCCGGAGCCGAGTATAAGTAACCTTGTCCACTTGCGACCGAATTGAAAAGACCCGGATCGCAAAATATTCGGAACAGCTCATCACTTCTTAAATTCAGAACTAACGATGGAAAGAGGGGAATGAAGAGAAAAAGGGAGGGAGATAGTGTGAAGGCGAAGAAAGATAGGAAGGAGAGTTCCAAAAGGGGTGGTAAATTGCGGTTAGGTGGCAACCCTAAGTGGCAGCTCTGTGTCAAATTGTCATATTTGGAATACGCTCGAAAAGACCTTTCATTTGATACCTATATTGGCATATATAGCTCTATATTTAAAAAAATTGGATAGGTGGCAACCCTGTAAACCACCCTAAGCAGCAACACCCATTCATATAATCTTAGAATGAATCAAATTGTATATATGCCAATATTTATCCAAACCGGTCAATCAGTTCCCGAGATATACGAAAAAATAAATAAATTGCGGTTAGGTGGCAACCCTACAACTTCATATCGCCGCCTAAGAAGTTAACTTCAATAATATATAGTAACTTTTAACTATTGATGTATGTATGTAATGCACACCGACGTCGATGAGTGCAAAAATGCATTTTCACCAACTGCATACGGGACATAGATAAAAAAAAATATTAGTTACTTACGAGTGCAATGTTGGTATTTAGTTCAGTTTAAAAATGCATTAAAATAAAATTTTTATGATGCGAATATATGTATGTATATAAGAAGTGCATATTCATTAAGCTGGACTTTATTATTGAACGTGGTATGTATATGGTCATAGAAATAGTATAGATACACGGTAAAAATTTTGACCAGTTTTTTTTTTATTTTTTTATTTTTATACTTTTTTGTTGTCAATTCCAAATCTTTCAATAACACTGTACACCAAGATTATGCGTATTAAATGAAAGCTTGACCTTGTGTCAAAAGAATTGTTGGCCGATAGGCCTGGTTTCATTGCTTTGAGTCGATAGCGATTGTCGTATGTTTGTAAGTAAATGCCCATAACATACGACAATCAATTGTTAATTTTTAAGAAAGCTTTTTTCGGCAAACTATTTGTGTGTATTTCTGCCATGGAAAGCTTCTCAGCAAAATATTCATCTGCATTGCAGTACAAAATCATACAAAATGAAATAAATTAAGCGACATTCTAATTGTGAGCTTGAGGCCAAGAAATAATGAATTTTGTTTTTCTTCAAATTTCATTATTGCTGTTGGTTTTTTTAATTTTTAATAGTATATATTAATAATTAAAACGTTGTGTTAGAATAGAAAAGGAAATCTTTGGGTCACACGTCACAGCTTCCAAAATCGATTTCGGGAATTGTTTTAAAAAAAGTAAAATTAAATTAAATTAGGTGAAATAAATTACAAAAAAAAACATAAAATAAAGTGAAATAAAATAAAACAAAAATTAAACAAAATAAACTAAAATACAACAATATAAAATGAGATGAAATGAAATAAAATTAAGTTAAATAAAATGAATAGAATAAAATAAATTAAAATAAAAGTAGTTAAAATAAAATGAAACTAAATAAAGCAAAATAAAATAATATTGATTTAATTGAAATTCGATTTAAAAAAAATTACATGTTCCGAAAAAAAATATAAAAAAAAAATAAAAGAAAACAATTGTATTAAGCACCGCTCACACTCTTCAGAGATAATTCGCACGATTTTTTGCAGGGTGCACAGAGCAAAAAGTCACATAAAATGCCCTGTAAATCAGAAGGATTTCTCTATGATATTTTTCCAATAAGATGCCCGTCTTATTATGACTGGGTGTCTCTTTTTAATAAAACTGAGTAGATAAACACATAATATTAAGAAGATTTTCTTTTTAATATTTCAAAAAATGAACGCTCAACCCAGATGTCTAGTCTAGTCTAATCTACACTATCATGCCATCGTATACTTAAGTTGCCAACGTCTAATTACACCTTTGTTCTTTTTGCCTCACATATGTCCACGTGCCTTATTGCCTTCACCGCGAATCGCACTAAGAATTATTAACTGCTGAACGGAGATCTCTACCATGATGCTATCGTGTACTTGTGCTTGGTAGCGTCGAATTACACATTTGAAGAAGGCATACCTGAATTTGAATTAATAAGGGATCTTTTAAAAATATATAGTTTTCCTTTTCAATAAATTGAATATGAATCTAGTGAAAATAAGAGGATGTTCTCATTAATTTACTTTATACAGATTTTCTCATAAAAACAAGCAGATTTCTTCTAACAATTGAACGTTTTTGACAAAAGTACATAAAAAATTCATAAATAAGAAGCTAACTCCTTCTTTTTAGCCGATTTCCTTTTCAATAAATTTGAGAAGAAATTCAAGCTAAAATCTAGAAGATTTCCTAGCACAAATTTCTTCAAATTTGTCCCCACTAGCTCTCCCCGGCCAAAAAGCCTTTTTAGACGTCGATCTCTTTGATTATAGGTAAACTTTTTAGCTCTGTGTGTATGCGGAAAATATGCATATATTGTATGCAAAATTAACGATGCAACCCCTTAAAGTATGTACTTACGTACATCCGCTTGCATGGAATTGGGCATTAATTAATTGCAAACGCCCTGCATGAACACATATGTACCTATGCACTTTATTGTTATTTACAACAAAAGAAAAAATTTTAATTTTTCAGAGTAATAAGAGTGGAGAGGAAGGAAATCAAGAGTCCTGTCGGTGTGACACTTGTTTTTTTTTTTATTGATATCAGGATATCTCATTTTTCCCGATTCTCTTCAGCCGTTACAAAATTTTCTGTTTTATTAATAACTACTCAAGAATAAGTTTGAAATCGGGCCGCAAAGTTGATTAAATACACAAGCAGCGTTCTTGAGTGCGCCTCCAATATCCAACAACGCCCTCAAAGCTTTCGCTGCCTCAACACACTTATTCTATCACAAAGAGTAGACGGAATGCGTGAGTTGAAGTACCAGACACGTGCAACCGCCAAATGGTGGCATATGTGAATATGCATTTAATCACTCCACCATGTGTAGAATTGCATGTTCCATCATACTACATTCTTTTTGTGGGCATAATGCGAAGTAGGTTTCTGATACGTTTTATGAATTATTTAAAGATTACAGCGGTGGCATAATTTATGGCACAATGCGCCAAAGTAAAAACAATGCGATGCGTTGGTAAAAAGTTGTGGGCGGGTGGCGTAGGAAGTCGAAGTAATGAAGTAGCGCCAAATGCACCGGCACACATGAGGCCTGCTTCGATAGAATGCATTGCATGAATGAGATCGAAATTCAGTTTGTAATGAACTGCTCAAATTTAATGCGTTGAAGTTATTGTTCTTCATAATAAAATGTGTGTATGTATGTACGTAATCCACAAACGCTTGAGAGCCTACAGACGTCTAAATATTTCATGCTCTTTAGAAATTAAAATTAAATAGCGGCTGGCTTGGTACCTTACGCAAATGGATGAACATTTGATCAGGAAAAAGTTAGAGGTACTGCAAGAGGTAATGCGGTAGAGACAAACAGATAAGGAGATAAAGGAAGAGGTGGGAGATAGAAATAGATATGGGGGCAAAAATAAACATAAAAATATAGAAGATATAGAAAAAGACAAAAACAAAAATAAAGATATAAATGTAGATAAAAATAAAGATAAAGATAAAAACAAATACAAAGATAAAGATATAGATAAATTCAAAGACTAAGAAAAAGACAAAAGCCGCATTCTTCTGGTAGTGAACCGGAAATAGTTAAAAAAAAATTACAAGTAAATGTAACAATAACAACTTAAGACAGACAAATCCACAGAAGTCTGTTTCACGCTGTGTTGAATTGGTTTTTGGCGTAGCTTTAGATGAGCTAAATTTTTCAGTAACAGATGTCGCTGGCGAGCAATGTTCAACGCAGTGTTCAAATTGGGTCTTTTTTTTTTGGATTTGATACTAAACGCATTAAAATAATA
This sequence comes from Campiglossa producta, assembly GCA_964058755.1. Classification (NCBI taxonomy): domain Eukaryota; kingdom Metazoa; phylum Arthropoda; class Insecta; order Diptera; family Tephritidae; genus Campiglossa; species Campiglossa producta. The sequence goes on from CAXKVI010000002.1 coordinate 43,883,744, forward strand.
AGAAGTTGTGTCGTTTTTTTATTGTTTTTTTCTTAAATTTTATTATCTTGTATGTCTACACATATCGCTCTTCCAAAGTAAAGAGATATAAATCAAAATTTTCGCTTTACGGGATTTTATGAAAAACATAAATAACCGACTGATGAGATTGTTTTCTAAATTGCAAAATGATCAAATGTACGAAAATGGATTACTTTGAGTTTAATTTTTAAAATGGAGCTCTATGAAAAATTAAACTTTGAACTCGTTTTCCCAAAAAATTATAACGAACGAGCGAGCGATATTTATTAATAATCAAAAAACCATTGCAACCTTAAAATTGATTTAATGGATTTTGTTATTAAACGAAAATCCTTTGGGTATTTACGTGAAAGCGCACCGACATCTGTTGGTGAAATCTTATAGTGAACCGGACTGTTCCTATGTTCCTATGAGAATTGAGTTTAAGCCGGGGCGATATCTTCCAGAAGAATGTGGCTAAAGACTTTCTCGTTGACTCAAAGCACATCTGTTTCAGATAGTGAGAGTAACCCCAAATTCTCTAACACATCCGGTTCTCAAGTACAAATCTAGCCAAGAGGTTGGTGCAACATTTTCCCGATATATGCATGTAGATTGAGGCAACGCAGAATCACGTCAGCCAATCCCAGACCACCTTTGATCACCACATGGTTGAGCTCAGAGCCTTAGTAGCCCCAACCGCATTAGTACTGGTTAGCATTCCATCAACTGTATCCGTGTTTGATGAGAGTTCCTTGAATTTGTCGGTCATATCAAGCGCCTGGAAGTAAAGTCCCCCTCCTCAAAGCAGACATGATTGCTATTATCGCTAGCCTATTTCCCACTTCCCGAAGTTGTATTACCTGGAAGTATATTAAGAAAACAATTCAAAGCCAAAGACGGTGTCGTCTTCAGAGCACCACTGATACCTCCCTTTCACTTAACACCTAACACTTTCTTGTAGCTCTCATCTACCCAGGAAAAAATATATTTCACTTTTCCAGTTTCCCTGCTGGCAGCTTGCAAGCGTCCTACGCTAAACCAAAGCTCTACCTAATCTCATTTCCTCGTATACGCTAATTGGACCTGGTTTATTTAGCACAAATGTACAAACATCAATATCAAATTGAAGAGTAACTTTTATTATTAGCTAACAAACTATGCTGCGTCTACTAAGTTTGAATAGTACTTATACTAATCCAGCGAGCAGACAGGCAAACAAACAACCCACACATATGCGTTTTGCCTACCACTCGTAAGTAGCTGCGTGTAGCAAGTTGTACTTAGAACTTAGAAGTGCATCATAAAGCAAACTAAAATAGATGGCGAGTACGCAAATTAACTGCAATCAAATAGACAAAAAGCAAAAAACTAAAATTTTAATGCAGTCGCATTAAATTGAAGTTGAATGTAGAGTTTAACATAAAGTAGGAGTAATAGTAGCACAGTGGGCGGGATTGTGCTGTGTGAAGGTTGTTAGTTATATGACAGATAGACTAAATAATAAGCAACATTGCACAACAAAAATTCACAAAAGTTGAACGAACAACATGCAACTTCACGCAACACTAAATTATAACAGACAACAAATGTTCTTGACAGTTGACTTTTCATACAGATATAGTTAATTGTACATATGAACATAACTGGAGTGGCATGTAGAATATAAAAAATAAGTACCTACAAACAAAAATAAGTCAAAGCCAGACAATATAAAAGTGCGGGAGCTGTCCATTTTTATTTGCGAACTAACAACAAAACTCATATTTATTCAACGACTTAATAGAAGAAAAAGTAAAAGGCATAGTGAATCATTCGGATGAACTTTCTGAACTTTCTTGAATTTGAAATTATCTGTCGCTAAAAATTCAAAAAAAAATTTAATAGTGGCCAAACGAAGTCAAATTAAGTTTCGATGAACCGTTCTTCCTTTTCCCCTCCTATCTCTAATCCTATTCTAATCTCGATCCCTATTCCTATTCTTATATCTTTCCCTATCCCTCTTCTACCATTAATACTTCCAGATATGTGAAAGATCTCTGTGTATGAGAGGTACCACAACTCTTCCCCCTGATACAGGTTAACTTCTTTACCAATTTTCAATATTCTACCATAAATACTCCCACGAATTCCCCCTGCGATGGCAAGCGCTAAATCTGAAGAATAGTGCCCATACCTTTTCAAAGGTTATTTTAAACCCTAGTCAAATAATCGTTCTGACTTCATAGTCACAGCGGCCAATGCTTATACTACATTTATACTGCACCAAATTTGGCGAATTTGAATTTGTCATTTCGAACCTGTTTACACTGGCAAATTTGCATTTGGCTTCACCTTCCCTGCAAGAATAGAGTAATAACAAATGAAGAGTCAAGAAGGCTTCTGTCTTTTCATCGTAGAATTGGTTCAATTTCTTAAAAAAAAAGTTGACAATTGTTATTTAGAACTGTGCATAATGCAAAAGTTTTCACACGGTAATTACCCTTTAAGGTTCTTGCTGGGCAATTCTAAATGAGGAACACAGGCAGGGTTGCTATTTTGAGGAAATTTGGATTATATTGTTCGGCGAATGAGGCCAAATGTGATGGAAAATGAGATTTGTATGGAAAAGAAAGCGCCAAAATTGCAATTTTTCGCCAAATTTACCAAATTTGATGCGGTGTAAATGTACTATTACACTGGTAACTGATGTAGACATAATGTAGACAAGTGGAACAGTTCGTGTAAACTAAGTTACACGCCGTGCTACATTCTAAATAGACAACTTGAGAAAGAACTTATAAAAAAGTATAAAAGCAAATAAAAACATAAAATATAGTAAAATTCTAAAAGAGTTGATAATGGGTTTCCTGTCGCAAGTAGTTTTGATGAATGTCAGACGACGTTGCAGCCGAGCTCTGTTTGTGTCAAAGTAAATATTGTTGAACATGCAAATTCTACACTGAACCAAAAAAATTCATGTAAATATCCAACGAAAAAGTACATGGATTTTAAGAATTGTTCATTTAAACCTCTCCAAAGAACTTTTTCATAGAAATTTAAGAATATTTCTCATAAAATAAGTACTTTTTCTTAAAATAGATAAACAAATCCTCAGAAAGCATGAATTCATTTATAAATTGTAAGATAATTTTCTCAGAATCTATGAATGTTTTATTTTATTCTATGAAATATCAGCATGAATTTCTATCAAACTTTGTTCTTAAAAAACATGTACGTTTTTGGTTCAGTGTACATCCACTTATATGAATATTGGCCAAGAGCTATAGTGATTATAATGCATAGCTCCTAACGACAACTACCGACAAGAGTGAATATCAGATGCTAATTCGAAAAAAATTCAAGAATTGAAAAGGATAAAGTATTTGAAAAATCGCCACAGTTTAACGCATAGACATTGTAATGAGCTGGCTTCGAGCTATTGTAGAAAGGTATTCAAAATTTTGCTAGCTGTCAGAAGTTTTGAAGTGCATATGTAAAGAACTGACGGACAATTGAAACAAATTGTTAAAGAGTGAAGAGTGCAATAACGTATAAAAGTTAAGAAACAAGATTTAGAGGAAGTTAATAAAAGACATCGGTACACACAGAATAATTTTTGTCAACATGAACCATATTAAACTAACAAGAAAGATCCTGTTAAATTTGTATGAGATAATGAGGCAGAAAGCGTTGTTTTACTAGGAATTAATGTTAATTTAACAGGAGCTCATGTTAATTCAACAGGAAGTCATGTTAATTTAACACGAAGCCGTGTTTTTCAACATTAGCTTCATGTTAATTTAACAGGAAGTCATGTTAATCTAACACGAAGTGAAGTTATTCAACATGAGCTCCATGTTAAAATGAAATGATCGATAGTGTTGAAAAATAATAACCTGAAAAAGTGTTAAAAAATTGTTGATTTTACATGAAAATTTTTCTATGTGTATATATTAGTATAAATACTACCAGCTCCCGGCAGACGATATCCTCCCAAAAAATGCACTATTTTTTGTGAAAAAATTACTGTTTTCCTACTCATATTACCTCTATGCTTCATATATCCCGATCCCTATCCCTATCCCTATCCCTATCCCTATCCCTATCCCTATCCCTATCCCTATCCCTATCCCTATCCCTATCCCTATCCCTATCCCTATCACTATCCCTATCCCTATCCCTATCCCTATCCCTATCCCTATCCCTATCCCTATCCCTATCCCTATCCCTATCCCTATCCCTATCCCTATCCCTATCCCTATCCCTATCCCTATCCCTATCCCTATCCCTATCCCTATCCCTATCCCTATCCCTATTCCTATCCCTATCCCTATCCCTATCCATATCCCTAACCCTATCTCTATCCCTATCAATATCCCCATACCTATCCGTATAAGTATGCCTATCCCTATCTCCATCCTTATCAAAAAACCACTTGCATCCGCCTTCTTCTTCGCCCGCCTATCTTTTTTTAAGGTGTTACAGATTAAACTCGTTTAACTCTTTACCCATTTTCAATATTGTTCGGTGAAAAGTTCCAGAGATATGCAAGACCACTCACCTCCTTCCTCCGCTCTTTTTTCTGGAGGTCTTAGAGAATAATCTTATTATTCTGCGAAGAATAGCTCCGGAGATATGCCTTTCGAAGAAACGTGTATGGGAAGTGCCACGCCCACTTCGTCCATTGATCCGGATCGTATATCTAAACCATTCTTGAGCCTACCACACAAAAAAATCATCAATATCGATCCAGGCGTTAAGGTGACAAAACGCCCAGAAAATTTGTATATATACCTGAAGAAGATTCCCATATTACCTCGCCCCTAAGCAGTAGCCCGATTGTTGCGTTGCAGCGTTTGTACTCCCTTCAACTCAGATATCAGGACCTACTGCTCCCATTTAGTGTGTCTGTAGTCTAGTTTCCGGAGTAGGTAAAATCAAAGTACTATAAATACAAAATATTCAACTTTATCCTAAAGCTCTTCCCCGGTTTAGTGACGTAGTACTTTAAATATTTTTTTACAAATTTTGCAGGCCTTACAGTTATAATGCCGGCCTTAAAGAGACACATATCTAATTTGCCATTCACATCTATCCATATATGTATATATTATCTGTTGAACATCCGCATCCACATTGCCATTCGCATTCCGAGACGTGAAAAAACTAAAAGAGATAAGACAAAAATTGTTGGAAAATTGGCTTACCCCAGGCTATCGAATTGTTCCCTAACAAATTGTCATTAGTGAAAATTCTCTTCAATTGTCAAATATTTATCATCCCAAACACCGTTGGTCGCCTGTCACGGATATTTACTATTTGGGCATACACAAGCCGCTGGAAAGGGACACGCTGTCATTAGTTGACATCTCATCCATATGCACACTCATTCATCCAATCAGCAGCAATGCGTAGATAACAAAAAACCATGTATGCCTACGTGTTGCAAACAAAGTCATGCGACAATGTGCGGAAAGGACAAACAGTGGGTAAACTCATTTGTACAAAAAAAATCCCAAGAATGCCACACAGAATACAATTTTTTAAAATTTTGTTTCTGGGAAATCTCTTTTGCGAAATAGAGCCGGTTTAGAGGTGGCCTTCGAAAACTCCGCACAATTTGTGTACTCTACTTGTAGAAAAAGGATAGAGAATAGCTAAATAAAACTAAATGGGGAACCACCATTGACAAGTTAGAAAGGATCAAAAGTAACCGCTATCTCTGCGTTCATAATTGCTTAGAAATTTGGTGGTACTACATTCAAAGAAACGGAACATATTTCAAAGAAATTCAGTTTCTAGTTAGATTACATTATTATAAGTAAAATCGTTAGAATATATATAAGAGTTCGGAAATGGAAAAAGACCGAACCTGGGACTATGATGTTTTTGATTCACGATCCGTTCGATTTTTCGATCTGTTTTCTGGGTGGTAGCCATCCTGTTTGTTTTTTGGCGGCTGCAATACATGGTGTCTATGTACCCTGCAGCGAAACCTCAAACTAGTCAGAAAAATACTAGTATACAACCATAATTTTTTGGCAGAACTCATACTAGACAGGACATATCCATTTCATATCAGTATACAACTAGAATTTTGTGTCTGAATTCATACTAGTCAGGAAATATCCATTTCATACTACTATACAACTAGATTTTTCTGGATGAAATTCTACCAGTTAAAAAAAAATCATTCGTTTCGTTTTCTCTTATAATTCATAGATGCTTTTTCGTGATAGGGTTAATACAAATAGCCGCTGCTTTCTTAAGAATAGACATGAAAATAAAGCCAATTGATAAAATAAAGGGTAAGATAAGATTGGGAAAACTATCAGCTATCTGTTGTTGTTGTTAACAGTACTTCGCCCTGTCTACTCGGCGAATCTTCTCATACCATGGAAGTCTCTTCATATGATTTTCGAAATATTACATTTCATGTTACATCAGGTATTCCCCCTCTTAGGTTAGTATAACTTGTACCTATTTCACCGTTCTACCGTAATTAGTTTAAAAGTAACGACCTGTCGAACTTTCAAAAATGCCTCCTTTAAAAGTGGGCGGTGCCACGCCTACTTTCAAAAAATTTATCAAAAAATCATAATAGAATGACTAGGGGGCTCATCCTAACAAACCATTGTCATTTAAGCCATTTCTGTTACCGAATTAACTATGTCAATTTATGTGATTTTCGAAGTTTTCGATATCGAAAATGGGTGATTTTTCAAATTTTATCAGGTATACTTCCAACGATACTAGTATGTTTCGTGCCAAAATTTCATCGTTCTACCGTCATCAGTTCAAAAGTTATGACCCGTGAAACTTTCAAATATGCCTCCCTGAAAAGTGGGCGGCGTCACGCGTACTTTTAAAAATTTATCAAAAAATCATAATACATATAATGACTACGGGGTTCATCCTACCTAACTATATCATTTTAGCCATTTCCGTTACCGAATTATGTCAATTTAGATGATTTTAGAAGTTTTCGATATCAAAAGTGGGTGTGGTTGGAGAGCGATTTTATCCAATTTCATCAGGCATACTCTCAACGATACTAGTATGCTTTGTGCCAAATTCCGTCGTTCTATCGTAATCAGTTTAAAAGTTACGACCAGTCAAATTTTCAAAAATGCCTCCCTTAAAAGTGGTCGGTGCCACGCCCATTATAAAAAGTATGGAAAAATCATAAGAGAATGACCATTTCAGCTACCGAGATATGTCAACTTATGTGATTTTCGAAATTTTTGATATCGAAAAAGAGGGTGTGGTTATGATACGATTTCGCCCATTTTCAATAGGAACCTGCCTTGGCCAGAAAGTAACTTGTATGTATACAAAATTTCATGCAAATATTTTAATTTTTACTCAAGTTATCGTGTACACGGACAGACGGACAGACAGACGGACATGCCTTAATGAACTCCTCTTTTCAACCTAAGAACTTTCATAAGTGCAATTCTATATCTATCTCGATTATTTTGTGCCTTTACATAGTACCGTGTTGTGGACCAAATTATAATACCCTTGTACTAGTATTAGTACGCTAGGTATAAAACGGGATGTGACGGACCAGACAGGTTTATACTGGTGCTGACAGTCCTTTGCCGGATTTGAATCCGGTACGTTCCGATGAATAGCACCTTGTGGTACTAGCCCGACTGCCTTGAGAAAGATTTCGTTGAACAGGGTCTATGTGGTTTTTAGTCGCCTCATACGACGACAGGCATATCACCTCTGGCATATTCTTAACCCCTAACCCGCAGGGTTTCGTTTACATCTTCACGACGGCAAACTTCCGTTGTTTTGTGCACTTTGGCGCTGGATCTACGATTGCTTTACTTCGCCTGTTTTGATCAGGAGACAGACATTTACCTTGGTGGATATAATTAATGCAATAGCCTGGTTCTACTGCCTAACAATGACTACAAATATTATTTGTTAGTCATAAAACTATTTAAAGTTCCCATTGTCTGCAGCAAACTAGAGAAATTTATTTAGCATGCAAATGGGCACATTTAATGGCAACAAGTTTAAAATACAACCTTCATATATTAAAGATATTAGATATTTTAAAGTCATTAGATAAGGCGACTTGCAAACCAATCAAGAGCAATGCCTCAGTTATTGCTACTAAGTTTTCTTGTTTATTTATCACAGCACTTTGCTAAGAGGGCTAACAATTCAAAAGAGTTCTTCATACCTTTGATAATTGTTCTTAGTAAATGCAAATAGTAATCACACACAGCTATAGGTATACTTATAAATAAGTACATTGGTTCTTTCTTCCACTTCATGGTAATGATCTTACAGAAGCAAGGTTAGTAAATTCTGAAGTCTATGAGTCAGTTGCGAAATATTAACACAATGACTCTTTAGCACGTAACCTTTAAGTGTGAGAAAAGGCTTTCAGCTTTGGTGCCCATTCATCTCACAATATGCCTTTAGACTAAAATGTGCAACATTTAATTACTATAATCGACTAAATCCATTTCTTGTTTTCCATCAGCGCCACACACAAGTGCCAGACATACGCACTTCTGTACCCTTAAGTAAAAAAAAACTAGTTGAAGACTACTTTTCAGCTAGTTTATAATTTTCTGGACTAGTTCGTCTACAGCCAAACTGTCGACAGACTACTCTGTTTTGTGCTGGTTTTATACTTTATAACCTAGTTTGTAAACACTCGCACTTTTGTGTGCCTGGCGCACATATATAGCACAAAAGTGTAATGTGCCGCAAAATGTGGCATAAGTCGGGCGCCTGTTGCAACATCACATACAATACGGTTCGTTACAATATTCATTCTGCCGTTCAATTGTGGCATTACGGGTGTGCTAACAGAAGTGTTGTTGGTTGTTATTATCTAGCATTCTAGATAGCGATGCGGCACAGTTGAGACTGCAAATAATATAAATGGGTGGCAAATGAATGTAAGTATGTAGTATTGAGCTGTATATGCCAATGTGGCTTTAAGGTGTAGAAGCGGATAAGAACACTGTAATGGATACCTGCACATGTGTATAAATCTGTGGTCATAAGCAATAACAGCCTAAGTCGACTTAAGAAATTAGACCAGTTGAAATTTTTGCTGGTGATTTTGCAACATCGAGACATTTTTCTTACTTTCTTTACAAACAATTAAATCCAATACGTTTGCCTTAGCTATAAAACAGTTTTGCTACAAAAATTCGCCATCAAAAATTTCAACTGGTCTAATTTCTTAAGTCGACTTAGGCTGTTATTGCTTATGACCACAGAAATATGTATGTAAGTACCAAAACTGCATTACATATGATTGTTCTTATAATTACTTTGACCCAGAAACGCAAAATAATGGTTATCGACTTGGATTTAGTAGAGGATATATCCTAAAGCTGAAACAATGATCGTAAATATGGTACTTCGTCCTGACTAGTCGGGAGATCCACTTTTAACAAGTTACGTCACGAACCAGCATACCTGTCTCGGGCATAATCTAAACCCCTAACATTCTAATATCACCTCACAGCAATTTATTCATCCCTTGCCACTTGGGCGGCAAGATAAGCAAATATGGCTAACAAATGATAGGTACTCTCAGCCGTATATAAACATGAAAGTTTGTAGGGTTTCCACCTAACTGCATTTTATTTATTCCCTAGGGTTGCCACCTATCTGGTTTTATTTTAATACTTTTTTAATTTTTTTCGCCTTTTGCCAACCAGGACATTTTTAAGAAGGGTTGCCACTTAACTACATTTTATTTATTTGATCTTATAAATTGTAATCTTATTAATGTTACTATGTAAAAATATACCGATATGAATGTAACTATGTAAGCAATTACATACAAAATCTGAAAAACTTGTTGCAACTACAAAAATATGTATATAATTGACTAGGTAGTCTGTGCGACATAAATAAGCGCAGCAGAACAAAGTCCACAGCAGAGTAAAGTAAATCAGATTAAAAACAAAAATTCGGTATTCGATGAACATCAAAAATTAAGTATTGTAACCATTTTGGTCACATTTAATAACAAAAAATACTACACTTGCAATGCGTAGACGCAGTCAAAGAATGCAAGAGCTGTAAGCTCCTTGGCGACAATCCAAAGACAACAAAGTAGGTACACCGCAGTGAATCGATGCGAAAAGATAGGGAACAGGTTTTGCCAATTGCACATTGCAACACAAATTTACAAACATACTTACGTTGATAGATAGATAAATAAATATATAAATACAGGTATACTTACTAAGGAATTTATGCATATATGTACATATGCACTTGCGTAAACACATACAAACATTCATACATACAAACAGGCATTAATTTTAAAACAACGCACAGTGGCGGGCAATAACAGCAAATGTGCAAAACGTGCAACATGCAAACGCCAAAGTCAAAGGCCTTCTTCTTTAGTGTCCAATAAAGCAGGTAAACGAAATTAAACAAAAAAAGTAGAATAAAAGAAAAACATTATGTGGCACGTTCTACTACACAATGTGCACACATTGAATATTGTAAACGCAAAAAGGCAACGATAAAGGTAAACACAAAAAGAATTTGCGTATCGAAATACCAGAGAACTGCAACAGTGCCTACCCACAATTTCTTAGTGCATATGTACATTAGGGTGATTCAAAAAAAATGTCGACTCGGTCTTACCCCCTAAAAAGGTAGGTATTGATGAGAAAATAAGTCTTGCAAAAAATTAACGCTCTAACTTAACCCTTAGGGGTGGCTATTTTTTTCGCCCTTTCCCATACATTTTGTATGGGGAAAATGGCATTTTTTTCAAAGTGAATATTTTTACATACTCTTAAAGTTGAAGCTTTGAAGCTTCCAAAATGGTAAGCCATGTGCGATTATCTTTACTATTAAGATAATTACAGCCTTTTGAAAATAACTCAGTTTTGTACTATTGCACACACATACACTGTAACACGTATAAAATCTACAAAATGTATGGGAAAGGGCGAAAAAAATAGTCACCCCTAAGGGTTAAGGTAGAGCGCTAATTTTTGCAAGGCTTATTTTCTCATCAATACCTAAAGTTTCAGGAGGTAAGACCGAAAAAAAACAATTTTTTTTTTAATTTGAATCACCCTAATGTACATACATCCGTTGAAACTTAGTTAAGAACACTACATACGTTTTCAAGTGTAGTCAGGGTCCATACCCATACTACTCCAAGAAAATCCAATGGCGCAATACCGGCGTAGTGAAAAATGAGCCGTTTAAAGCACAATTGTGGTATAAGTCTAGCTTTCTTTTTTTTTAATTAGGCATGCGGCTAAGTAGAGGAAAATGTAATCTATATAACACGCCAACAGGGTAACTCCAAGCTCCCATAGAAACCGAATAAAGAGCAGAACTAACTTGTGAAATCAAGGTACCCCTATTTGTAGACAACACAAAACCTTGAATATCTCAGTTCGATAAAATGTGCACTTATACCACTTGTGCTGTAAGGGGCTCAAATATAAAAAAATTGTAGGTATTTAACCGGTGAAAATAGATATAAAAATAGTGGTTAAATAACAATAATTCCTGTCGCCGTCAGAGGGAAAACTTCGAACGGCCCCATCGATCGAATGTGTGCTAAAAGTTATTCAAGGTCACTACAAAAAAATTCGCCGTGGTGTAGCGGTTAAGTGTTCGGCCTTCTACACCAAGTCGTGGCGGTTCGATGCCCGGCAAAAGTAACATCAAAAATTATTTAGAAAAAGAATTTTTCCAAACGGGGTCGCCCCTCGGCAGTAGTTTGGCAAACTCTCCGGGTGTATTTCTGCCATGAGAAGCTTCTCAGCAAAAAAATTCATTTGCTTTGCAAGCGCCGTTCGGAGTCGGCAAAAAACTGTAGGTCCCGCCAACTTGTAGGAAAACTCAAAAAGCAACACACCACAAGTTGGAAAGAGAAGCCCGGCTAAAAATCTCGTTAGAGGTTATGATAACCTGTTGGTATATCGTCGCCATTAGTTATTTTTTTTTTTTTTTTTTTTTTGTTATACAATATAAACTAAATTTACCGAACTAGTATTATTTGATATCATGCATGTAGAAAGTGTGGATCTATCTCGAGAACTATAGGCTTTACAAAAATAATTATTTTCATTGTCGATGGAAAACTTCGTGACAAATAAATGGTAAATGAAAAATTTTTCTACACATACTATCGATAAAAATCCTGAAAAGTCCATACGTGGCATATATTTTGAAATAGTTTCCAGAGCTAATTTTACAATCGCGATATCTCAGAACTGGATACTCTTAGAGAAAAAATGCTCACAATCCGTGCGGAATTTGATGTGAATTGGACTGAATATGAGAATTTGGAATTAAAAATCGCGAGTTTTTTTATTCCAAATTTTTGAATTGATTTCATAATACAAAATAAAATTTGGAAGTAAAAATCCAAATTTTTGCTTGTGGTGCTTTTTATATTATTTTTAAAATCCTACCATTGCTTTTTTTAATTCTCCTGCGTCACCTTTTTAAATTAGTTAGCAAGTTGCACTATTGAATATTTATTGAAACATATCTGTGGTCATAAGCAATAACAGCCTAAGTCGACTTAAGAAATTAGACCAGTTGAAATTTTTGCTGGTGATTTTGAATAGCAACATCGAGACATTTTTCAAGACTTTCATTGGTCTTTTTTTACTTTCTTTACAAACAATTAAATCCAATACGTTTGCCTTAGTTATAAAACAGTTTTGTTACAAAAAATTCGCCAGGAAAAAATTCAACTGGTCTAATTTCTTAAGTTGACTTAGGCTGTTAATGCTTATGGCCACAGATATTAAAAACATGTAGGCAGCCTTGCCAGACCTACTATGGCCTTATTACTTAATTGAGTGAATTTTCGGTATGGCTTTATTTCGTATCAGGGTTTAAGGGAATCGGAAATAGCGCCATATAGCCTTATTCCCAATTGGTTTGAGAAATAAAGCCATATGGCGTTATTGCGTATGATTCCATTGCACCCCACCGTACTCCATCCCGTACTCCATGGAACACCCAGAGTATTTTTAACAAAAAAGTTCAACCTAGATAAGTCCAGTTAGAGTACAAAGCAAATCGAGAGAGAAACACCTTTTCCAACTCTAGCTTTACATTGGAGAACTACTTAAATATAGGTGGTCCAATCATTGGGCATCGCCATGTTAATTGGACCATCTTTTTTTGTATAAAATTGGGCTATTATTTATTAGAGTGTCTTTTTTGCAGGGACGTTCCACGGAAGGTGTTACTAACAGAAATGCTTATCGCAAATTTCTTGAAAGAGTTTACGTCTTGAGTTTTAGACGATTTTAGAACACCAACTACCAAACGACCACCATTTCAAATCAATCCCAATTATGACCTAAATAAAAACTGAAAATTTTTCAAACCCCAGCATTTCGAAAGTAGGCCCTCACACAGTAAACCACATCGTTCTAGGGCGAAAAATCCTATCTGCCAACCCTATCTAGCAATGGGCCGGAAATGTCTGTCACTGCTCTTCGATATACAGAACGGGCAAGATGCCGAGGTTCAATTTAGGTGCTTAATAAAAGCAAACACTTGTGCAGATCTCTGATCCTGAGATATGTATCGGCATTTTGTGTTGCAGCAGGTATTTTCTTATGTCGAAATAATTTTCTTCTAGTAGTGTTGTTATGGTAGTGACAATTCGCTTGCCGCATGCGGTGCGCCAATGAAAATTGCTTAATTCGACAACAAAAAAAATGTTGCAAATTGTACTGTCAAACGGCAAACGCAGCTGCGAGGTACAGCCTTAAATGTGTAGCAATGCGTACTTGTGCTTTAGTGGCGCAAATACCGGAATTCCGGACTTTTCGGGATTGGAAATTTGTTACTCAACATTTTTTATGTACATATAAAAAGTTATCTATTCCATTATTTCACAAAAACATCATGATCTATTTTGTGGTTTTTAATAGGGCCAGTATTTCAATGTAATATTTTAAAATTTTTTGGAGCTCTATATTAAACATAACGTTAAAAATATCTTCTTCCTAATGTTTTGCTATATTTTTTCAATCAGGCCAATTATTTTTTACTTTGCAGATTTTCTCGCTCTCATAAAATTTGTGAGCAAAAATTTTTGAAAAGGTGAAACGGTTGGCAGTGAATCTCTAATCCTGCCCTGCGTCATTTAACCGCCATTCAGTCATTCCTGGCGATAACTGACGCCAATTGAAAACCCCAAGAGAGTTCTAGTCATCCACCACTTGTTGTTCCCATCTCAGTCGAGTCCTCTTCCTTCCTCTGCTGCCGAATTCTTTGCTGGAGCTTCTTTGTTCATTCGTGGGCTTTAATTCGCTGAACTATGGTCAAGTCTGCGTATAACTCGTTAAATTTCCTTCGATATTCGCCGTCGGCATCACGGCTAGGACTATAAATCTTCCGGAGAACTTTTCTCTCAAATACTCCAAGAGCCATCTCATCTTCTCTTGACACTATCTATGATTCCGAGCCATACATCAGGACTGGTATAATGAGAGACTTATAGAGCGGGATCTTTGTTTGTCGAGGGAGGACTTTACTTCCCGATTGCCTGCTTAGTCCAGTAACACTTGTTGGCAAGAGTGATTCTCCGTTGGATTTCTAGACTGATATTATTTTCGGTGTTAATGCTGGTTACCAAATAGACAAAGTCCCTCACCATTTCAAAGTTGTAGATATCAACGGTGACCTGGCTGCCAAGGCGCAGGTGTGCCGATTCTTTCTTTGATGACAGCAAGACCCACATTTTTGCTTCAAATTGCATAAAATATCCCTTAACAGTCCCGTAAATCCCGGGATCGTTCAAATTCAAAAAATGTAAATCCCTAATAAGTATGCATGGAGGAGTTTAAGTTACTTTTCGATAATGAATAAAAACAAGTAAGGAAGTCTAAGTTCGGCTAAACCGAACATTTTCATCATTCTACTATAATCATGTTTAAAGTTATGACCAGTCGAATTTTCAAAAATGTCCCTCCCCCTTAAAATGCTCGGTGCCACGCCCACTTTCAAATGACCAAGAGGATTTACCTCCCAAATTATACTATTTGAGCTATTTACCGAATTATGTCAATTTATGTGATTTTCGAAATTTTCCATATGGAAAGTGGGCTTGGTCGAGAAGCAATTTCGTTCAATTTCACCAAAATGCTACATGAACCAAGGAGAGATAATGCTAGTATACCTTGTGCCAACGGTAATCAGTTTAAAAGTTATGACCATTCGAATTTCGAATTTGCAATATAGGTTACTTGTATATAGGTTACTTTTTTGGCAAGGTAGGCTATTGAAAATGGGCGAAATCGGATGATAACCACGCCCCCTCTTCGATATCGTAAATTTCGACAATCACACAAATTGACATATCTCGGCAGCTGAAATGGCTAAAATGATATAATTTTATAGGTGAATCCCCCTGGTCATTCTTTTAAGATTTTTCCATACATTTTTTATAGTGGGCGTGGCACCGCCCACTTTAAAGGGAGGTATTTTTGAAAATTTGACTGGTCGTAACTCTTAAACTGATTACGATGGAACGATGAAATTTGGAACAAAGCATTGGGAGTATACCTGATGATTCTATATCGAAAATCGCCTAAATCGACATAATTCGGTAACGGAAATGGGTAAAATGATATAATTTTATAGGTGAGTCGCCCTGGTCATTATATAATGATTTTTTGACAAATTTTCTAAAGTGGGCGTGGCCCCGCCTGATGAAATTGTATAAAATCGCCCTACAACCCTTCCCACTTTCGATATCGAATATTTCGAAAATCACCTAAATTGACATAATTCGGTAACGGAAGCGTCTAAAATGATATAGTTTGGTAGGATGAATCCCCTAGGCATTCTATTATAATTTTTTGATAAATTTTTAAAAGTAACCGTGGCACCGTCCACTTTTCAGGGAGGCATATTTGAAAATTTCACGGGTCATAATTTTTAAACTGATTACGGTAGAACGATGAAGCTGGTACGAGGTATACTAACATAATAGGGAGTATACCTGATGTAATTGGACGAAATCGCTTCCCAACCACACCCACTTCCGAAATGGAAAATTTCGAAAATCATATGAAAACTACCGCTTGGTATTTAATGTTCGGTTTACCCGAACTTAAACTTCCTTACTTTTATTCATCCCCTTGTCACGTTTCTTAAATCCGAATATAAATTCCTTGTCTGTCAACTTCGTAGGTACTTGAAATAAATGTTCCACCACCTGTCAAAAACCCGGACACAAGCTGAATACTATTTCCACTCATAGTTCACATCCTGTTTTAATATATAAAAAACATGTATTTATAAGTGCTAGCAAATTTACATGGTTCAATGTAGAATTACCTATCTAAAAGTGTATTTATATAAAAAAAAAATCTCATCCTGGTACTCTTGAAGCATCTGTTTTATATGCTGTTCCTGATTTATTTTTCATGCGCATATTTTCCCATTACTTCAGACAAGACTTGAGCAGTTCGTGTATCAAATTACATGCATACTTTGAGTGGAAGGAAATATTCTGTAAAAAGATTGGAATCCGGAACAACAAATATTCACATAGAAGAAGCATCTGTTTCCTTTGACTGATTATATTTTCATTCGCAAAGCAAAACTATTTAATCTGCGCAATTCTTCGCATTTTTTTGCATTCTTCTTTATTGACACTTATCTTCAAAGGGAGTTCGGTTCAGTGGAATTTATGGTACCATTTCGTTGGCCGAGTTTTATGTGGACAGTATACTGTTAGAAAGGTGATGTAAAAGTCAACCAATAAATCAAACGTGATAGCTTTCTAGAAGGTCACATATGGTCGCTTGCTTGCCAAAAGCATGAATGTACTAAAATCAAACTGTGTGGAAATCAAGTTTAAAAGTTGACTATTTTTGAAAAATCAATACATTATTCAACATTATCGGTTTTTTTTTACCGTTATGCATTTTACTCAAGTTTTTGATGCAACATAGATCGTTTAATCCAGTAGACTGATTAACCTAATAGTACATTTACACTGCACTAAATTTGGCGCTTTTTTCATACAAATCTCATTTTTCCAAATTTGGAATTCCATCACATTTAACCTCATTTTCCGAATAATACTATCCACAGTTCCTCAAAATAGCAACCCTGCATGTGTTCCACATTTAGAACTGCCCAGCAAGAATCTTAATGGGTAATTGACGTGTGATAACTTGGGCACTATGCACAGCTGTAAATAAGAATTTCGACTAGTTTTTTGTTTAAGGAAATGGGCCAATTCTACCAGGAAAAGACAGAAGAGTCAATCCATACGAAAACGTCTAATCTTAGCAAAAATCGTTGCTGACTAGTCTCGGATTTCGCTCACATTTTGAGGGACACTTCTTAAGGGTCCTAAAGGAACACATTGACACACATTTATTTTTTATAACCACTGGTTTCGGACTGGTCAAGTTTCAAAGTTTGAAAAACGTCATTTTAGGCCTACCCTATTTTAGCTGTAAAAATGTTTCCATTAGAGATATCTTTACATTCGATATAGCGTATTAAAGGGAAAAGATAGTAGTTTGTTTAAATATAAATATTAATTCGTATAGCGAATACCTGGTATTAAGAACCCGGTACTGAAAATACGTATTTTTTTATCGATTTTCGTCACCTTTAACCGGCACTCAATATTTGTCAGAAATTAAGGGTACATATCCTAGAAAAAATTAACACATCCATCGGCCAAAAAACCCCACTCCTTATAGATAAATTATTATCTCACAATTTGTCAATTCTCAAAAATAATGGTTTTCAGGCTCGAAAACGGACATGTTTATCAAGAGATAAATATACGAATTTCTCATGGACTTTAGTCCTGACCTTGGCGGCCGCCGTGGTGTAGCGGTTAAGTGTTCGGCCTTCTACACCAAGTCGTGGCGGTTCGATGCCCGGCAAAAGTAACATCAAAAATTATTTAGAAAAAGAATTTTTCTAAAACGGGGTCGCCCCTCGGCAGTAGTTTGGCAAACTCTCCGGGTGTATTTCTGCCATGAGAAGCTTCTCAGCAAAAAAATTCATTTGCTTTGCAAGTGCCGTTCGGAGTCGGCAAAAAACTGTAGGTCCCGCCAACTTGTAGGAAAACTCAAAAAGCAACACACCACAAGTTGGAAAGAGAAGCTCGGCTAAAAAAAAAAAATCTCGTTAGAGGTTATGATGATAACCTGTAGATATATCGCCGCCATTAGTTTTAGTTTGGCTTCAAATATCTCAACATTTCGATTTGTTATTTTCATACTAAGGGTCTCTGCTGATGGATCTCCTAAACCAATATAAATTTTTTTTTCAAAGTAATTTTTGTATAATTTTTGGAACTTTTTTCAAGCAACCATTACGTAGTCTTAAAGTTAAAGCGCACAACTTTACAACAAAAAAAAACCGCGTGCAATTATCATAACTCTTGAGCTAGTGACAGAAATTTGAAAATAACATAAAAAAATGTTCTACTATTTCAAGGAACAGATTCATATAATGCCGCATTTAATTTTTAAATATATGTAAATAGTTTAGTAGTTATGATAATTGCACACGGTTTTTTTTGTTGAAAAGTTAGAAGCCTCAGCTTTCAGACTATGTAAAGGTTGCTTGAAAAAAGTATCAAAAATTATACCAAAATTTACTTTGAAAAAAAATTATATTGGTTTAGGAGATCCATCAGCAGAGACCCTTAGTATGAAATTAACAAAACGAAATGTTGAGGTATTACAAGCTAAAGGTCTGGACTGAAGTCCACGAGAAATTCGTATTTTTATCCCTTGATAAACATGTCCGTTTTCGAGCCTGAAAACCATGATTTTTGAGAATTAACAAATTTTGAGATAATAATTTATCTATAAGGAGTGGGGTTTTTTGGCCGATGGATGTGTTAATTTCTTCTAGGATATGTACCCTTAATTTCTGACAAATATTGAGTGCCGGCTAAAGGTGACGAAAATCGATTAAAAAAAATACGTATTTTCAGTACCGGGTTCTTAATACCAGGTATTCGCTATATCATTTAATATTTATATTTAAACAAACTAATATATTTTCCCTTTAAAACGCTATATCGAATGTAAAGATATCTCTAATGGAAACATTTTTACAGCTAAAATAGGGTAGGCCTAAAAATGACGTTTTTCAAACTTTGAAACTTGACCAGTCCGAAACCAGTGGTTATAAAAAATAAATGTGTGTCTATATGTTCCTTTAGGACCCTAAAGAACTGTCCCTCAAATTTTGAGCGAAATCCGAGACTAGCCAACTTTTTGAATTAGACGTTTTCATATGGATTGTCCCAGAAGCCTTCTTGACTCTTCTTTTATTATTACCCTACCGTAACTCAATTCTATCGATCGTCTTGACTGAAATAGTAGATTTGACGTCATATTGACGTCACACTCCATTTTTTTGTTTCTGTAAAAAAAAAATTATTTTGTCGATTTATTTTCGCGCTTGCTTTTGAAAAACGTTGATGACCTTACGCTATGTATGGGGGCGACAAAAGATGAAAATCCACTCCTTTTCGTTCCATAGATTATTTAAGCTTTTCGGAAGCTTATCAATTTTGAAGTCAGGCGGCGTTGCAATGTTTTTATAGAGAGTGAAATTTGAAGAGGATGTAAAAAAAGAAGCGGAAATGAAAATTTAAACACGGCGGAAACTAAAACTTTTAAGCCCCAACTACATAAAATTTTATGAAACTTTGACAAATGAAACTTTGAGCATTTGCCAAAATCTCGCTTCGCTTTAAGTTCCACAAACTTTGTATGAACGGGGAACCTGCAAAATTTTATGTAATTGGGGCTTTGGACTGACTACTTGGCCGTTGCCATTTTCGGGCGGCTTACAATGTTACCACCTTTCTCATTTTTTTATTAAATATTGAGGACGATATGACAATAATTGTATCAAATGAAACATATTTTTGGCCTTATACAGACGAAGGCAGAAAGGGTAGCCACCTCACCCCACTTTATTCACACCTTCCTATATCGACCATTATCTAGGGAACGAGTGAGGCAATTTGGATCAAATTTGGCATATAGATAGTAGGTTTCATTCTAAGATTTTCTACTTGGATATTGACACGTTGGACGGTTTACAGGTGTTTACGCGGCATAAGCTATGATTATTTCGTTCATTTCATATCTTTTGCATTACATACCAATGTAATTCGCAGATAATTTATGGAATTTTCGGAATACATAGCTTATAGCCGCTTCAACAAATGGTGGTTTTAGCACTGTGCTAGCCTCCTATGCATACTTTTGGAAGGGACCAGTCCCTAAATAAATAAAATGTGGGTAAAGTGAGCAGTCATCCAGATGCCTGCTTCAGAGCCTAGTGCTGAGTGTCATTCAGCTTTTGCTGCTATCTGCAAACTCGTTAGTGCTAACGCTCACCCTCATTTAGTAACAACAATAAAATTAAATAAAATTAAATTTACAGTCCACTTATAATTAAAAATTTAAAATAAAATAAAAAAATTAATAATTAAAAAATACCAGCGGCGGCGGGATTCGAACCCTGACCGCCGGAGTGTGAGTTGGGTACGTCAACCACTGTGCCACAGCTCATACTCCTTAGCCAATAACTAAATACATATAATAATAAACTACTCTCCGCCAAGCATTTAACTTCAGCTTAGACAACAGGGTTGCCACCTATCTAATATTTATCTAGTTCACTTCACTGAAGGAACTACTAGCCTAGTTCAATTAAAAGATTTAGTTCACTAGTTCTTTAGCACCAAAATAACCCAGCCCACACTAACCCTTCGAGCGTGACAGACGTTTTCGGAGTTGATGAATAAACTCTTAAGAGATATCTCTGTTTTGTTATAAGTATATTCCACGAAGTGCAGTTACACCGTCACCAAGTTACTAGGTATTTAAGCTGTCAAAGATATTATGCTGTTATGGACCTCGTAGTTTCGCCGAAACAAAATTTTTTTAAATCTTCGATATATTTACTTCATCAAAGCATACATAAAGAACATTCTTGGAATAATAAAGCGACAAACATATGTAGGTATGTGCCACCTACACTCTGCATCACAAAAAACAGTAGATCTTATGAAACATATAAACATATCATATCATGTGTAGAGACTTGTATGAAAATGAGCACAGCTGCGTTTTGATCCAATCGAATAACACTCAGAGCTATTTAGTATGAAGAAGCACCAGTGCACATGAAAACAATTAATTGCTGACAATGCCTCAATGATGAAGCCACCGCCGAAATACTAAGAAATCGCTTTGCCATATTGAACAATCTGTGGTTACTCGAGTGTGTTTGTCAGATTTTGTAGGATCGTATAAATGAGCAACAGTGAAGGTTTCTCATTGCCACTGCCACTACCCACCATCATCAAAAATATTGAAATGTGTGGTTTGTGCCTATTTACATCCACCTCGGCCGCCTCAACAAATTCAATACAAAGTCAATGCCAATGCCAGAACCCCAATCTAGCCCATAAAGTGCATGCTTTAATTACATAGTACGTAGTAGATACATTCATTGAAAACAATGAATATCTATGCAAATACATACATACACTAGACTGACCTAAACAAATTTTTTTTTTTTATAAGTTATCTTTTTACCACCAACCATTTGGATCAAATTTGCCATATACCTAGATAGTTTGCTTCATTCTAAGACTTTTAATTGGGTGTTGCCACTACGGTCGGTTTACAGGATTGCCACCTATCTAGTTTTTTTGTAAATATCAAGCAAGATATGCCAATATGAGTATCCAATGAAAGATATTATGGTTCGTATACCAACTACTAAGATATTTTTGTGTGGGGTTGCCACCTAACCGCATTTTCTTTATTCATTCGTATATCGACCACTATCTCGGGAACTTATTGGTCGATTTAGATGAAATTTGGTATATGGTTGGTATGCTTAATTACTTCATCAATATAAGTTTCAATAAAACAAAGGCGTCTAATGTACATACATGCATACATACATATCCCCAACCGCAATTATTAATGAACGAAATCCGAGTAAAGATACAACACATATGATAGCTTCTTTCTATGTCAGTTGCTTGAAGAGCATTAAATGTATTTTTACTCCAGTGGAGAAGATTGATGAAATGATGGTGTACATCACCTACAACATGTGTGCTAATGGATACCCACATAGAAATGTGTACCGTATTTAAGCCTTAGATACATATATGTATGATAATAGATATTCTTGTTACTATAATATTCTTAAAGCCTTTGAGGTATACCCGTGAAGAAACTAGAGTCTAATTACTAGACTTGCAACAATGGGTGAGTCATTTCAAATTTACAATAGCTAACAGCACTTACTTTGTACACCAAGGCATCGAGTATCGATACCCGGCAAAAGCAACATCAACAATTATTTAGAAAAAGAATTTTTCTATACCGGGTCGCCCGTCAGGAATAGTTTGGGTGTATTTTCGCCATGAGAAGCTTCTCAGCAAAAACTCATTTGCTTTGCAAGTGCCGTTCGGAGTCGGCAAAAAAAACTGTAGGTCCCGCTAACTTGTAGGAAAAAACTCGAAAGCAGCACCACAAGTTGAAAAAGAAGTTCGGCAAAAATCTCGTTAGAGGTTATGATAACCTGTTGGTATATCTTCGCCATTAGTTAGTTAGTTATTCCTCCGTTATGGTCATAGTTGGAAACTTCTCCGACCGTACCGACAATTAGCCTCTTCATGGGACATGCTCCCACAGAAGGGGTCGGTGCAACCTATATAAAGAGATCAAAACTGGTATTACTCGAATGCTCCTGTACGACTTATCCAGGATTTATCCTAGGCTAATCGCATATTTTGCAGGGTTATAATGCCTTACTCATAAAGGACTTGATGAGAGGGGGTTGAGTTTGCCACTAATGGTGGTATAACAACGGGCCTTCTAAAACTGGCCCAAGTGTGTCTCTGCGGCAGCCACTTGAACTTAAACGGACCTAATGGCTTACACAATTTGTTGGTGGTCATGTCTGTTTATAAGATTTTTATTCGACTGCATGAAATTTTGTTCCTACGTTTTTTGGCGCACGTCAGATACTGGCACACGCAGATACTTTGGTATATTTATTTGGGAGTCTTCAGTATCGTATTTGATATTCTTCTTAGTTTTTTTTTTATTTAAGATCTACAGATATCTGCTGTTTATTGTTTTTACTGCACTTCCACAGACCGGACTAATCTCAAGCAGTGGCGCAGCCAGGGGGTGGTTTTGGGGGTTTAAACTACCCCTGAGATATAAAACTGTATATGTGAAAACTAGTTTTCATGACATGTTTGCAAAAATTTCGATTGCATGAAAATCTAAATACGTCAATTCCATAACAGGGGCCTAAGCTTTTGGGCCGTTTCCATAAGAGGGTGTCACACGTTACATCCATATTGACGCGATCCATGGCTGTTACATCCATACACCTAAGATACAGGGTCATAAGTGTGCAAAGGTAGGAAACCCGGTTTTGACGCCTAACTCAAGCTTTTGAGGGTGTCCGGCAAATTTCTTGTACGCAGTTCTTCTTATCTCATTGAGATCCAACAGAAAATGCTATCTCGTCCCAGGTATTTTTTTCGTGTCGCGCTGTGTAATAGATTCAATGACAAATAAAAAAGGAAGGCTGGCCCTTGTTATATAAGTCAATATAAAGTAACATTTATTGACAGTTATATATGTATGTATGTATATTAGACTGGGCCAAAAATTCCATATTTCGTTTTTTTTTTTTTCAAAACTTATATTGATTTTCAATTTAAGAAAGGTGAAAAAATTACTGTAATTTTTTAGATTTTTATATTTAAGTCTAAGTCTATCATCGCTAGTTTAGATTTTACAGACTTAACCTCCAACTTGGTATAAAAACGACAAATCATTGTTGAAAAAACACCTGTGCATATTTTTCTAGGGCAAAACTACAAAAGCTACCTAGACTGACATTTTCTCAGAATTCCCGATTTTGGTTTGAAAATTTGCGAAACATGAAAAAAGCAACATCGAATAAAGCTAAATACATATTCTTAAGGGAAATTGGATGCTGAATCCGAATTCGATATCAGAATTTAACAACGGGCCCGAGGTTCGGCCCTAACCGTGTAAAAAAAGTCCAATATTATTTTGTGAAGGTTAGTGAAGAACTGCGACCTGTTGGCTACTTCTGATCACGGATTTGAATTTAGCTCGCCAAAATACAATATAGAAAGCCTATATTAAGCAAAAATATGTTTGAACGTATATGCGAAATGTAAATTGTAAAATGGGAAATGGGAAAAAACATGCTAATTTTTGAAGCTAGAATACTAGAAAACGGCTAGTTTGAGAAAACTTTGGTCAATGCAAATTTTGTAAGGAATTCGATTTCCTTCAAAAATATGTTCAGGTAAATGGTGTTTTACAACAATGGTTTGTCGTTTTTATACCAAATATGAGGTAATGTCTGTAAAACCTAAACTAGCGATGATAGACCTCTAGACTTTAATTTTCACCTTTTTAAAAAAGAAAATCAATATTATTTTGAAAAAACGAAATTTTGAATTTTTGGCCCAGTCTAATGTATAATTATCTTTTTTAAATGCTTTCTTTACGCTACTCCTCACTGGTGCTATAAAATAATTTTGTAAATAGTTGTGTTAGGAAAATATTAAAAAAAAAATTAAAAACCACCCCAAACATTTTCTTCTGGCTGCGCCCCTGATCTCAAGTGTTCGTAGGAGTGTGGGTATATTTTCTCCTTAACTGCTTAAATATCATGGTATTTTGTTGTGGCATGTTTGAATATATTTTCCGTAGCATACGTATACATATGTATATGTTTGCTAGTTTTTCTGATTTTTATCCAGAAAATGTTTTTAAAATTTTATCTAAGTGAGTGTTATAAGTTCGGTGTCAACTCCTTTAATCGCGACGTATGTACTAGCTCAAACAGAATCAGTCCGCCAATACGTCAGTTACGCGACGTACGTCAATTTTAGAGCAAATTATATTTTGCCTTATCCGTCATATCTGTTGTTACGCATTAGACTCCTGCATGATTGGATTCAAACTTTGAGTACAATAGAATACAGTAAATTTGAATTTTCCATTTGAAGAACCAAAAACTTAACCTTGAATATTTTATACTAGCTGACCCCGCAGGCGGTGCCCTGCGTAAAATTGTGTCCTCGGACATTTTTTACCAAAATATATATATTTTTAAAAGTTTCAGAATAATTTTTACCATCGGTCTTTTTCTAGTTGAAAATCCATTGTTTTTCTTTTTTTTCACAATTTCCACTACACCTGACTCTATTAAAATTTGTGAAATTTTAAAATAAGCGTTTGAAAATAATGTTCTCACTAAAATTGAATAACTAACTGTCAAAAGCTGTCATAAGTTAATGCACACACCGCCATCTTCTGGCAATACAGGAACCAGCATTTTAAGTTACAGTGCGTTCGCAATGCAATTAGAGCCACTTTTATGTAAATCAGCTCTTAATTTGTAAAAACTTCTTTCGTGAATAGGTTCGTTGCTGGATAACCCATCACAACGTAACGCAAACATAAACGTCATTGATAATCAAGAACGCTTTATATAAAATAACAAAAATTCGCACCATACAAAATGTATGGGAAATTTTTTTTTTTTTGGGAATTTTTCGAGAATTTTTTTGGATATTCTTCGATTCTGGCCAGAGAACAATCTGAATTGGTGTCCATCATCCAAATCGGTACAGGCGTTCTTGAGTTATAAGTGTTTGTACTAACGCCACTTTCTTTTATATATCGACGTGCCATACGAAAACTAACACTTTTAAAATTTTTTACGAAAACTAACACTTTTCAAATTCTGTAAGAAGACTAACACTTTTATTTTGTGTCTGACGAAAAATAACACTTTTAATTTGTGTCTGACGAAAACTAACACTTTTATTTTCTGTCTGACGAAAACTAACACTTTTGGCTAGTACATTTTCTTCAGAGAAAACCTGAAAGTGTTACTTTTCGTCAGACACAAAATAAAAGTGTTAGTTTTCGTCAGACACAAATTGAAAGTGTTAGTTTTCGTCAGACACAAAATAAAAGTGTTAGTTTTCTTCAGACACAAAATTTTTGGTGTTAGTTTTCGTATGGCACGGCGATATATAGATTTTGAATATTCACTTTGCCTAAAATTTTCAAAATTAAAAAAAAAGAATATGAATGAATGAATGAAAATAATTTTTATTCATTCTGATTCAAAACAAATATATTGGCTACACAGCTTACAATTTCACATATTTTTTTTATAATTAAGACTTGCAATTTTTTGCAATTAAGACTTGTTCCTTTCTTCTCAAGAAAACTACATTTGCGTTGAAAAATCATTAAAAGAATCGATCTTGATCGGAGTTGTCTTAAAATTTTATAATTTGTAGCTGCAAACGCGCCAAACTTAAATTTCGCATACTACTAATGGCGGCGATATACCAACAGGTTATCATAACCTCTAACGAGATTTTTAGCCGAGCTTCTCTTTCCAACTTGTGGTGTGTTGCTTTTTGAGTTTTCCTACAAGTTGGCGGGACCTACAATTTTTTGCCGACTCCGAACGGCACTTGCAAAGCAAATGAATGTTTTGCTGAGAAGCTTCTCATGGCAGAAATACACCCGGATAGTTTGCCAAACTATTGCCGAGAGGCGACCCCGTTTAGAAAAATTATTTTTCTAAATAATTTTTGATGTTACTTTTGCCGGGCATCGAACCGCCACGACTTGGTGTAGAAGGCCGCTACACCACGGCGGCCGCCAACGCATACACCGTTTTGATATGTTTTTTTAACAGAAAAATTAACAACTTTTGTACAGACTGGACTTAAGTCCATTTTGAAGATATATGTATGAAATGCCCATGTAGCGTTCAAATTTACAATCCAACATTCAATTCTACAAACTTTCACAGAAATGATTGTGGGGATATCTTCATGGATTTAAAAAAAAAATGTCAAAATATGAATTCAATTTCGTTTGAAATTGTTTGAATATTCAAAGTAGACATTTATTTCAAACCGCCAGATATTCAAATTCAAAGCAAAGCAAAGCCAATTCAATTCAAATCAAATTCAATATGAATGATTCATTTGCCGTTTTGGATGGAGTCATGCAGAGGTCTATTACGCATACAAACACCCGCAGTCTACTTTGCTGTCAGTTGCTGCAACGTATTGATGGACTGATTCTGCTGAACGCTTTAAACAGCGTTCAGAGCGGAAGCAGTACCAGAAGATGCAACAATTTTTAATGATTTTAGTGACGTACCAACCAGTATCTTCAAAAATGGAAACGATTTTTGGTGCTCCTTAGTAGGATTGTGTTTTTGGCTGACAGGTGGTAATGTCCCTGCAGGAAAAGTATCTAGCGTAAAAGTAACTTTAAGTTGCTTACCAATCAACTAGTGCTGTATATTTACTGTAAATTGTCATATACTCGGACTAACTATTTTTGTTCGACGATGGCCGGAATCCGGTCAGTTATGGTTACCTCTGCATGAGATGTCAACCAACTACTAACTAACTACTTTTCAACCAAAAAATAGTCAAAAGATAAATTAATTTTTTTTTTTATAATTTTTATTTATTTACTTTAAATTTTATTTTATCTTTTCCATTCCTTTTTTAATTCCCCATTTTACTCTATCTGTATCAACTTTATTCTTTAGAAACCAGCTACTATTTGTATTTACCCAATACCGAAAAAGCACCTGGAAATTACAAGCTAAAAGACGGAAGCAAACGAAAAAGTAAACATATTTTCGGACTCTTCTGCATGACCTCTGCATGACTTGTGGCGTAGTTAGTTATTCCTCAGTGTGCTTAAAACTACGTAGTACAAACATTAACATTAAAGAAAAAAATGTTCATTGCCTTTTACCGATTTCAACGGACGATAAATCCGAAAAAAAAATTGTTCAGGAAAAAAAAGACACGTGTTTCTTTATTTTGACCAAAGAACAACATAATAAAATTTCATCGAAATCAAAAATCATGTCCCGCGCGGACCGGTTGTCTTGAAATGGAATGAGCCTCAAGCATAATTATTACTTCTTATTTTTATCATTTTTGATTTTTAAAATTTTCCATCACGCCATAATCATTATCTTCGAATTTTACAAATTTTACTCAACCATAATTATTATTTTCGATTTTTGAAAAAAAGTACACAAAAATGTATATCGTCGATTGGATAAATTTATGTCGAATGTTGAAATTTTGCCAATTTGACTTAATAATACAGTTATACTAAGCTGATGAAGATGTTCAAATGGCTTTTTACGTTTTTTGATAACTTTTCTTTCATCTTTTGAAATACTGCGATAAATGTTGTCATATGCACAAGGTCACAAGCGATTTCTTCTGATTTCTCTAAAACTGAGGCACCTGGATAAATAACGATGTCCCATATAACATATGGCTTTCATTTATCGTCTTACTTTCATACTCCTGCTCCAATGTTATAGTCGATTTTTTAATTACTTATATATGGGATCAGATACTTCAGAAAAAGAGGTACATTCGTGTAAATTTTCAGACCAAAACTCCTCATGTTTCAGGAGATATGACGTTTTGTGTTTTATTTTGAGCAAAAAAAATAAAAATCAAGCCATAATTATTATTTCCTGAGCAAAAAAATAAAAATCAAGCTGTAATTATTATAGGTTTGTTTACTGACCAAAAAAAAGTTCAGAGCAGGTTAGAGCAGAGCAGAGCAGGGCAGCTGTCAAAATAGAAATAGAGCAACTTGGAGCAACTCAGAGCAGAAACGCCATGAAACACTTGAATCTCGATAGTTTCTTTTTATTTGGTTTTTTCGTTTAAATCTTCAAAATTAATGCAAATTCACGTATACAAAAACATTGATTTTCTTGCAAGCTAATTTTTTTGAAGTTTTCAAAAATTTATTTTTTCCTGACTGACAATTGCTTTTCTGCTCTAACTTACTCCATAAAAAAAGCTAGAGCAGAAATTTGTGATCTGGATTACTCTAGTTTTGTTTTGAGCGTACTCATGAAACAAAAGATAGAGCAACCTAGAGCAAGAAAAGCGTTCGTTAAAGAAAATTTTGTGAAATATCTCAATGTGGCGTAAGCTAGAGCAGCCCAATAAACAAACCTTATTACTTGAACGAAAAATAAAAATCATAAGAAATTGATTACGCATGATTCAAAATTCAAAAAATTGAAAATAATAATTATGGTTGAGTAAAATTTGTAAAATCCGAAAATAATGATTATGGCGTGATGGAAAATTTTTAAAATCGAAAATAATAATTATGGTTGAAAAAAAATTATTACACTCGATTCATAATAATTATCCGTGATCAAAAACATATAAATCGGGAAATAATTATTATTTACGATCTAAATTATTAAAACTCAATTTTAATAATTACTTACGACATTTGCTCACGAAGCCAGCGATATAATGATTATCTTTGATTAATATGGATAAAACTCAAAAAATATAAATCATTGCAGATTGCTAAAGGTTATACCTGTAGAAGTATGGTGGTATTTGTTAAAGTGTTTTGCGATGTTTAGAACATTCTAATTTTTTTAGTTGAAAAAATGAAGAATAATAATTATTTTCCGTCTCTGCTTCTTACGGAGAGATATAAAGTTTTTACCGATAGTGAAATTTGAATATGGACAATATGTCATTCACACCTATAGATATAATTCTTCTTTAAGCAGGATAACCCAAATTTTAAGAAATTTTAATATACATAGATGATATGTTAGGTTCAAGTGGCTGCCGCAGAGGCACACTTAGGCTAGTTTTGAAAGGCCCGTTGTGATACCACCAACACAAGGAAAGTCAGTCCCGGGACCCAGCCATATGGAAAATCCCTGAGTTGTTGGGATTTTTCACATAGCAGAATCCCGGGACTGACACTCCTAAACCGACACCGTTACTCCTCCTCGAACCATTTAGATGACTTTATGAAGCCCATCAAGTCCTTTATGTCCAGTTCCGCGATCTGGCTTAGGCTATCCAGGAACGGAACTCCCAAAAAGCGCGTTCTCGCGCCGCTTAAAGCCGGACAGTTGCAGATGAGGTGCTCCACTGTTTCCTCCTCCTCATCATCTTTGCAACTCCTGCAGCATCGTCGCAGCCTACCAATGAGGCAGTGACCGGTTAATACCCCTATCAATATGCAGATTTCCCTCCTAGTTAGGGCATAAATGCGTCTAGACCTTTTAAGATCCTATTTTGGCCAGGTTTGTTTCGATATCCGACACCCTGGGGATTGCAGCCATCTTTCGTTGGCTCGACGGAGTGTGTGCTCCTTCAGCATTAGTTTGCATGTGGCAAACGGCATACCTAAGCGCTCTTTATCCTGAAGAACCTGCTTGGTCGTGCCCTGCCTGGCAAGCTCGTCTGCCTTACAGTTTCCCTCAATGTCCCGGGACCCATATGAGGTTTACGCGGTTCTGTTGGGCCACCTCCTGAAGAGATCGACGACAGCTGAGCGTCAGTTCAGAGTTGAACGTGTATGAGCCAAGGGATTTTATGGCCGCTTGGCTATCGCTGAAAATAGCGATATCTTCTCCGATAACACGTTTGCTTAACCAGGCCGCGGCGTCCAGGATTGCCGAGACTTCCGCCTGGAAGACGCTACAATGATCAGGTAGTCTGAAGGAGAGCTCAAGGTCCAAAACCCCTGAATAAACCCCTCCTCCAACTCTGCCGTCCAACTTCGAGCCGTCGGTGTATATGGAAGTGCCACCATTTGTTTCGGGACACCAATCCGTCCTCTCCCAGTCTTCTCTGCTGGGAATGTTTATTTTGAAACAGCTATCCCCGACTGTAGTAGTCGCACAACGATCTGTGCTTAGAGGGAGAAAGCTGTAAGATTCCAGAATACTGGAGTGTCCAATAGTACCCGCAGCCCAACTGGAGATTTCTCTTAGGCGCAGAACTGATGCCGCCGCTGACCGAAACCCTTCCAGATCAAGTGGCAAAATGCCCAGAATGACCTGGAGGGCTTCGTTGGGCGTTGTCCTTAGCGCACCGCTTATACAGATCATATTGGATCTATGGACTTTCCGCAACAGATTCAGGTATGTTGCCTTGCTCAGCGCAGGCCACCATACGACGACTCCATACAGCATGATTGGGCGAATGATGGCCGTGTAGATCCAACTGCATACTCTAGGGCTGAGCCCCCATTTTTTGGCAATGGCTCTTTTGCATGTGTAAAGAGCGATGCAAGCTTTCTTCTGGCGCTGAAGAACATTCTCCTTCCAATTTAATTTCCTGTCCAGAACTATGCCTAGAAACTTAGCCTTATCCGACAAGCCCAGGCGCGTGCCATCTAGTTCTGGTAGGCTTAGTGGCGGTATTTTGTACCGGTTGGTGAAGAGGACAAGTTCCACCTTCCCCGGGTTGATACTAAGTGCGTAGCGAGAATACCACGTCGAAACTTCTCGCAGTGCTACTTGCATCAGGTCACACAGAGTTTGTGGGAACTTGCCTCTGAATGCAATAGCTAAATCGTCTGCGTATGCCACTATCTTCCCCCCCCCCCCCCCCCCCCCAGCTTGTGTCACGTAGCAACGAGTTGACTGTGAGGTTCCATAAAATCGGGGAAAGAACACCACCCTGGGGCGTTCCCCTTGTGACATAGCGTGATAACTCAACCGTACCAAGTGAATAAGCTATTTTCCTTCCCCTTAAAAGTTGGTCAATTAAACCAGTTAGAGGTCTATCTACGCCCAGATTAGTTAGAGCGGAATTGATAGCCTCCGGGCTTATATTGTTGAAAGCCCCCTCATTGTCTAGGAGGGCCACGAGACAGTAGTCCTTTTCACACAGCGATTTCTCAGTGACAGACACTAGGCTGTGCAGAGCGGTTTCTGTGGATTTACCCTTGGTGTATGCATGCTGATAGCTAGAGATAAGGTTGCTATCAATAGTCGTTGAGAGGTAGTCGCTTAGTATCCTCTCAAAGGTTTTTAGTACAAATGACGAGAGACTGATCGGTCTTTTGGCTCGTAGTGGGATGCCTTCCCAGCCTTAGGGATAAACACTACCGTGGCCCTTCTCCAGGAGCCCGGAATGTGGTTGAGAGCCAGGCAGGCTGTGGAGAGAAATACCAGCCATTTAGCTGATGTCTCCAACGTGTTTATAAGTTGCGCGGGGATAATCCCGTCCGGCCCGGCAGCCTTATACGGTTCAAAGCTCTTAACTGCCCACCTTACTATTTCCTCAGTGATGGGTATATTTACTGCCAGGTTTGTTGCAGGTGCTAGTGGTGCGTCATGCAGATTCCCCGGAAAATGTGTATTCAAGAGCAGCTCAAGGGTTTCCTCTTCCGTGCTGGTCCAGGATCCGTCAGGTTTTCGCAAATAGCTGATGGCTGTTTGACTTTTCGAGAGGACTCGTCTAAGTCTCGCTGTGTCGTCGACCTTTTCGACGCCAGTGCAGAAATTTCTCCACGAGGTTCTCTTCGCCTGTCTTAGAGCTTTTTTGTAGGCCCTTAGTTTAGCTTTATACTCGTGCCAATGAGGCTCAGAGCCGAAGCTCTTGGCCTTGTTAAATTGTTTCCGGCATGATTTGCGGAGCGAGTCCAAATCGTAGGACCACCAATGTAGCCTGTGTTTACCGCGTGGTTTTGGCACTGAACAAGCCTGTCCTACAGCATTTGAGAGCGCCGATGTAAATGTAGTAATAAGATCCTCCAGCTCCTCTACTGATGAGGGGGCTTGTGAGGGCAGTACTGGCAGGTCTCTGTTTAATATTTCATTGTGTAACTGCCAATTAGTGTTACGTGGATTGCGCTTCATGATTGGTTGTTCTACAATAAAGTCTAAAACCATTTCTATGTAACGGTGGTCGGAGAATGAATGTTCTTCCAGAACCCGCCATTTTCTGACCCACTCATAAGCGCCTTCACTACAGATAGAGGATATGCTTCACTCTAAAATTTCCACTTCGGAACTAGTCGTTCCTCGTTTAGTGGATACCTTAATAATTATTAGTGGAATCTTTTGTAGGTAGATTTATTTCCAAATGGCAGGTGCGATATCTGCTGGACACTTGACACACTAAGAACCGGTTTTTCAGTGCGAATTTAAACTTCGTTTAAACGATCAATTTGTATGAGATAAGTTTCAGTCAACTTTGTCTGTGGTTTAAACTTGCACTGAAAAACCGGGCCTTAAAGTTTTTATTTTCGCCCCCTTTTTAATTCCTATTCAAATTTCACTCTCCATTAAGACATTGCATAGTTTGTACCAAGATTTTTTTCGGGTATTGCCACTTGAACGCTTTACAGGGTTGCTAATTTTCTCAATCATTTTTATTTTAAAAAAATGGAGTTTAGCATCAAGCATTCAAAGTAATCCATCATCCTTAAGAGTCCTTAACTGTTGCATACAACATACATAGGTACGGCAGCTGTAAACGTGTTACAATGAAAATAAAGGAAAGCAACAGATTACCATGAAAACAAGTTGTTCCACAGCAGCTGCTATCAGCTGTCTTTAAGTACTAAGCTGAGCCTTTGTGGATAATTAAATGTGTAGTAAGAGAAGCAACTCTAGTAAATCTCACACAGCACTCAGAAGTAGAATTCAAATTTATATACCTAGTGAAAATAATATAAAACGTAATAGGTGCAGCCAAGAAGCTGCAATAGCATACAATGACCGCAAACAATTTTCCTTTCCTGCTCAATATTAGCTACCCAGCTGACTTTAGAATTAAAATGCGTGCTTTTTCCCATTACTATTATTAATTAATAGTTTATAAATTATCATAATTTACGCCGCACCTCACTTCTTTACTCGCCTTTCCCTATCATTTGTTTTCCTTGCCCTTCCAACATTTATTGCTTGTTTAACCATTAATTATTCGTTTTCTCCTTTAGCGTTTGTTTCCTTTATTACTTTTTAACTTCATTTCGTGCCTCTCACTTTTAGATCACTCATAAAAGGCAACAAAATTTTGGGGTGCCTCCGTTGTATATAACAGCAGGGTATCATGTATTTCTACTACGTAGAACAAAATACCGCCGAACTCACGTATATACCAATACATATATGTATGTATCTATATGTGTTAAGGTGTTCCTTAAAGATCTCAATAAATTCGAAAGGGGGTTCTATATATATTTGAAAGGGGGTTCTATATATATTTTTAGCTTTTATCATCGAAATTCGCGCCAAATATTTAACTTTTCTTCATTCTGGAACCAATTATGATCCGGTTGAAATAACAAAAAATCCGACAGAGCCAAATTTTTGTAGACCCCGAATAACTTTTTTTAGAACACATGGAATCGATGGGAATCTTTTTAGTTTTCTTTCTGAGAGTGATCCTAAGCTCTCCACAAAATTTGGCTACAAGATATCTAAATTTACCAGACTAGTAGTTTATCGAGAACTATTTTCATTCTCGATGAGGAACTTTGTGACAAACAAACGGTAAAAGAAAATTTTCTATACATAGTAACGTTTTCGGGAAAAATCCTGAAAAGTCCATACGTATCATATATTTTCAAATAGTTTTCAGAGCTAATTTTACAATCGCGATATCTCAGGACTAGGACTCTTCGAGAAAAAATGCTGGAATAATTTTTAGAGAGAATTTTAAGGTCTACAACTTGGTCTCAGCTACCGCTTTCAAGAAAGAAAAAACTAATATTTTTACCTGTGACCCCGAATAACCTTTTTTAAAACACATAAACCTAAGCTCTCTACAAAATTTTTGCGTAATTTTTTGTTGGAATGCGAAATATATTACGTATTTTTATTGATGAAACTCGAGTCGACAAAGTCGCCGGCACCTGCTAGTTAGCAATATAACTACGGTGACCATACATTTTTTTTGAAAAAACAGAACTCTTTTCACTTAAGGCTTGGTATTGCCTTCTCGTGAAAATTTCGCTACCCGGCTATAAACTATTTGAGGTTCCACTCTCAATATTTGGAATAAAAAAGTGTTTTTCATGGCGTAATCATCTCTTTGCTGTAAAAAATGTTGCCAACGTCTTAGAAACATTGAAATTGCAATCTCAAATAATTTCAACCAAAGTGCATCAATTGAAAGTCATTTTTTTTTGTATATTTTTCCTTTTTGTGAATAGTATTTCTTGATGGTGAGAGACATTCCTTGTTAATTTAAAACCTACCATAACCACGGTTGCCGTTTTCGCCAAAATGTACCATTTTTGGTACGAATTTTTTTCCGGGTACGGAACTTCCAAATTTGGTACGTTTTTGCATTTTAACGTACTCAATTTTTGATTTCGCTGAAGCACTTGTCCGCGTTAAACATAAACTAAATTATTTTTAAAATATTTTGAAAGATTTTATATTTTTCATAAAGTTTTGAAATTATTGAGCAAACTAACTTTACAGAGCTACTCATTACATATGTTAAAAAAGGTTGCCGGCACAAAAAAGCAGAACAAAAACAGAACATTTCTGTTATTTTCCTTAGAAAAAAAATACGCAGAACAAGCTCCTTAAAAACAGAACTGTTCTTCCAAAAACAGAACGGATGGTCACCGTAAATATAACTGTTTTGAATTGAATGATGAAAGTAGAGAGCATTACCCTTCGGTTTAGTAAACAGATGTGCCGACTAAGCGAGAAAAAGTTTAGTTACAGCAACCAACACGAAAATATTGATGAAATTTGTCGTGTGTACTGAAGTGGCTTCGAAAATAGTTTATATCCATAATCCGAACCAATGAATGAAGTGGAGGGAGAATAAGGCGTGGCACCTTTCATACATATGAATGTTTTCGTGCTGTTGATTCAACTGCATTGACACTGTTAACTTTAACTTAACAGAATTTTTTTTTTTTTGTTTTCACAGACAATTTGGTTCTTTAAGGTGTTCTGAGTTCGATTCGACAAATCTATGAATGTCCAATCAACAGTTGAATGAAATTACTTAAACAAAAAATTCCGTTCAAATAACCAAAATTTGGCCCATCCAACAGAATTGGGTCAACTTCAGGATAACAGTACGAGATTGTTGATTTTACCAATGCCTTTTTTCTGTGTATTTCATATCGTGGGGATGTGGATAGGGATAGGTATAGGGATAGAAAAACAAAAATAAATACAAAGAAAAGCTGGTATGAAAAAGGACAAGGAGGAGTAAATAAGAATAGAAAAGAAAAGGATAGATGAGCAGGGAAGCAGTCAACTTGTTTTAGATGCAGGAGAGGAGTTCAAGTTCTGCCAGGCCTTCAAATATTAAATCCTGTGCAGTGCTCATGTTCTAGATTCGAGGTTCTGAATCAGGATATACAGGAGTTTAATGAAACACTTCACTTTCTAACGCTTCCGTCGGCTTATTGGTTATATGCTTGAGGTATAAAAAGTATATGTTAAGGGGCACCCTAAAATCAGGCTTCATGCATACATATAGACGTCTAAATGTTTTCATATACCGATGTATACGTTCCGAAATTCTCACTCAACTGTGTACTTATAAAAATAAATGTGTAGCTCGATGAGCTGAGAAACTATGTACTACATACGATTGCAGCTGTTGTCTACAACTAAAAAGAATGACAAAGGGACGTAGGTACCGTCGGTTGTTGCAGCTACATTATGTTCTTTTGATTATACTTTTGTTGCATTTCTCGTGCTTGGTTTGAGCGTGCTGCCTTTTGGTTTCTGATGATGGTGGTGGTGGTGGAGGTTCATTTCAAAACAATACAATAGGCCTCAACGAATCAAGTTCAAAACGAAATTGAAATTTTGCCTTCGGTTTTTGGGCTGTATTGTACGTGAGTCAGTTACACTACAAACACCGGTCCGTGTGTACGCATGCGGCGTTCATTCACATCATTCGTTTCATTCATATAAATTCAAAGTGAAGTCTTAACGTATTTTTCCAGTGTTTCATTTCCTTTTAAAGAGAATATGTGGCTAAGCACAAGTGAAATTAAAAAATATTAAATATAAAAAGTTTTTTAAATGTGCTGGAAATTATTTCCAAGTATATTTATTTGTCGTTTAAATAGAAGTAAAACTCCATTAAACGGAAGTTGCACACATTCAAAATACCCAACTCATCTTCCCCAATGCAAATGCTATGTGAAGCTCTGAGCTCTATTCAGTGTTAAAGTGCAAGTGCTTGAATACCAAAGCAAAATAAGTGAATTTATTGCAAAAAAATAGATGCAAAATATAATAAAATAAAATTTCAAAAGAAGAGGGGAGCAAAAGAAAGAGTGCAAACAAGTTAACCTCAACCATTTAAAAGTATTCTCTGTGCTATTAAAATTTTTTTAAAACAAACGCAAGGGCAGCTCTCCCTTTTGCCGGTACTCCAGGCGTATTCAAATGCAGCTGCGCGATTCCCAAGTCAGCTGTTGCACTGCCATGGTCAGCCAGAGGTCAACAACTACCAATACAATTGTAAATCTACGAGAACAGCACCTTACAATGGACACAGCGAAAGCAGTAAAAAAAGTTAAAAGAGCATCGACAACAAGTTGGTTGTATCGAGCTTATACTCTGCAAAGGCGGTAAGTTTGAAGTGTAGACTAACCAGCAAGTTTCAGGCTACTTTGCGATGCTTGAAAGTACATAACTAGCGTATTTACTTTTTCAGACGCTTAAATCAGTCAATGTGCTGTGTAATTTAAAAGCAACTGCTCCTCTGATCGCAAGGTTTCAGCTGTCACATAGGTAGGAGTTATTGTATTCCAATGACAGTATCAGTGATCTCGAAGCAGCAAGTTAGCTGGGTCCTAGGAAACTTCTAGTATTTCCCTAGAGCACAGAGTTATTCTTTGAAGTGGATTCTGGGTGTTTTTTTTACCTGGTCATAGAACCTTCTGGTGACACATTTTCAGTCGATTATATTTAGTCTTCACTGCCCGAAAATCGTATAAAAGAAGATAATTCTCTGGCAGAACCAACTAATTTAGTATTTACATTGTGTTACTCATCTTACTAACGATTTTTGCTCATATTTGTTATTATTGTTGCGTAAAGTAGATGCATTGAAAATAAGCAAATCGCCTTTCGAGTCCACCTACTTTTTCATAAAAGCTGACTGAAAAGGCGGTAGAAAGTTCTAACATGCAATATGTCCGTGACTGAATGGTCAAAGTTGGTAAATAAAAAAAATACGATTAAAAAAAATTGAAAATGGTCGTGACACCGCCTACTTTTGATTTAATGAATTTTTAGATAAGTATGCTAATAACTTCAGATTATATTTAGATACTTAGTTAAGCTACGTTTACACTGCACCAAATGCGTCACTTTTGGCCAAGTGTTTTCGAGACCGTTCATCCGCAGATGGAATTTGATCACCAAATTAGGTCAAATTAAATTAAATTCATCTAATTTGGCAAACAAATTCATTCTGCGGACAAACATTCTCGAAATAACTTCGCCAAATGCGACGAATTTCGTGCAGTGTAAATGTATCATTAGAAGGTGATTTATCTACAATTTCTAATCAATTTGCCTTCCTCAGCTTTAGCTTCTGATGTTTCTAGTCGGTAATATCATTCGTCAATATTTTAATTGCAATTTTTTTCGTCTGTCGCTTCATCTTTCTGTGATGCTTCTTTTTGAATATTCCATTCTTCCTATTGCTCTTCTTATTCCCTCAACATCACCTTATCCCTCCAGCCATTACTTTTACATCTACCTTCACTTTCAGCTCTATTTCTACCAAGGACTGAAACCGAAACCGAAACCGTAACCGTAACCGATTAAAACCGATTCATTTTTCAAAACCAAAACCGAAACCGTAACCGTTATTTTGATCTGGAAAAGACCGAAACCGAAACCGTTTCAAAAGCCGGAACCGGTTCCAAACGGTTTTGAATTTTTTCAATACCTTACTTCTGTGAGTGGGCACATAGGTACTTCCTTTTACAAACAGGTACCCTGAAAGTTTTCATGGAAGATTGTCGAGCCACGTTTTGACTATAATTGAATGAAGCGATCGAAACAAATTTACGAGATCCGAAAAAGAAATGTTCAGGCTTGTCTCGGAAAGCGCCACTAATTTTAATGTTTTTACCGATTTATACATTTCATTTGGCTTCCATTTTAATATTTTTTTAATAAAAAAGTAGAGTTAACTTTAGGAATTTGTTTTGCGGAAATTTCATCCATGCATAGCGTTAATAAATGTATTATTATATTGGAGAAATCCCATCATGTCCGCAGGAAAAAAGTTATGAAAATTCAGACCTATTTCGTAGCTACATAGGTAGTTGAGTATTTTAGTAGTAAATTTTTTTTTTTCGTGTTTTTATTTGGAAACCGAAACCGTAACCGAAACCGAAATAAATTTTGAAGAACGAAACCGGAACCGAAACCGAAACACGTTACAAAAACCGAAACCGAAATCGGAACGTTATTTTAATCGGTTTCAGACCTTGATTTCTACCTATATAAACCTTTTTCCCTTTCCTCTACATCTACTACCTCTAGATCTATAACTTTCCTATCTTGTGGTCGAGGGGCCACTCCGTTTAGAGAAAGTTTTTTTCAAAGGAATTTTTTATTTTGCTTTTACCGAGATGGGAAGCCGGAATAACAATGCAGTAGGCCGAGCATATGACGGCAGCAGTTAGGTAGTATTTAATTTGGGAGTTATTTCAGTTTGAAAAAATTCCCTACAAAAACTATCAAACAAGTTCCAAGTCTAAGAAATATTTGGGGCTTATGTCATTTAGGAGTTATTACCGTGAGTTTCCGCTTTCAATTCATGACGTCAGCTTACAACTGCAACACTGCATTTCGGCCATCGGTCATCTTGAATTTGTCCATGGTTGCCGCCCCCAACACAGTTTTTTTTTTTAAATCACACCAGCGATAAAAGTATAGTATGGTGGCAATTCTGTCAACTCATGATGTAGCAATAAGCTGATTCTGTCAAAACTGGCTAGTTCATTCCAACGGTATCGCTTTTGGCGCAATCTCATCTCTTTGGTTCATTGTTGTATGTAACTATCAGGGTATAATTTGGAGCTGATTCAACAGCATTTAAACGTGATTAAGGGATAGTATTAATGAGCCGCTTTATCTTTTTCATTCGAATCAAGTTAGTTATTTATACATATTTTTATCAAAAATTTGTATTTAAAACATAAAAAGCATTTTATGCATTTATGTTTATGCAGAATAGGGACGTATCGAATGTCAAATTTTTAAACTTCACCGAGTGCCGATCTCTAAAAAACAACTTAAGCGGAAACCGACTCAGGTGTTGTTATAAAGTATTTTAAAAACAAAAGCGTAGTACCTATAGGAGGGCGATTTTCAGCGTTTCATTTTCAAAGTCGGTTCAGACTTCGTTTAGTCTAGAGCTAGAACGATAACCTAACATTGCTCTCACTTCTTTTCTGCCATTTTGGCCTAATAATTTTTAATTTGTTTTCAATTTTTATTTAAAACATAGTTCAGAGCCCTTTTATGATAAGGCAACACTGAGGATACACATAACACAAACCTCGCAGTTTTTTTTTAAAGTAATGTGGAATGCGAATATTCGTTAAATCACCAGTACACATGCATTTGTTTAACAGCTGATTTAGTTCATTAAGTATGCAAACATTTTTAAAATGAATAAAAAGTGAAACGTGCATCGACGCTAATAGGGAAAGCCGAAAGCTAATAGATGTAAGCAAATGAAAATATAAAGCCATTTACATACCAACCGATTTTTAATATGTCACATATGTGTCACATAATGATGTGTATTTTTCACTAGCTGTAGGTATGTACCATTACCTGCATTGAAAACCCTAGGTTTTGATGAGTCACTTTCTGTGTACGGTCAAGTAGTTATGTAAACGAAATAAACACTCAAATTGTCACATAATTACAGTTACATATTTTGTCAATCAAACATTTTCATATATGTATATGTACTTGGGTGATTTTACCTATTCACTATTAACACCCGTCTCACAAATCATTGAAAATTTAGTTCAAATTTCTGATAATCTTGCAGATTCATATATATACGTATACGTGTTGGGAAACTTTGATTTGACTTAGAAAGAAAAATAATCTCTGTATTAAAATCGCCAGATGTTCAACAATGGTTCCACATGCCCAAAAATTTGATTGCAAAGAAATTTCTGAGGCAGAAATAATGTAATCCACCCTTAATTGGTGAAATGACGAAATATATACATATATAACAGCTGTTCCACTCAAAACTGTTCCCATCTGTTTGAAAAAAAGGTGTGTGTTTTTATATCACTGTAAACTGTCAAAAACAACCACAAAGTTGACTCACCGCTCTCTATCTCTTATTTAAAAACGTGAAAAATATCTGTCAAGTGATTGATAATACTTGGAATGATGATATAGTTTGGGTCTTGTAAAGATTTTTTACACGCTACCCAGCAATCATACATAGGTACATATATAAAAAGGAATACATATATCTACTTTAGGTTGACACTCTGCCAACGCAATCGAAAAAACGCAGCACTTTCTGATATTTGATGTAAGTATTTGAATTCGTATGTTCTTTTGATTGTCAATGATATCCTTTGTTGTGTGACAAACTCAAATGCGCATATTTAACAATACAGTAAAAAAATCTGCGGCGTATTCATTCCTCTCTTTTCTTCACAAATTACACTGGACCACGAATTTCAACTTTTTCGCTTTACCAGAAATGCCGTTATGAAATTCGTATGTAAAAACACCC
The DNA here is from genome assembly GCA_964058755.1 of Campiglossa producta. Taxonomy (NCBI): domain Eukaryota; kingdom Metazoa; phylum Arthropoda; class Insecta; order Diptera; family Tephritidae; genus Campiglossa; species Campiglossa producta. Next base: position 43,925,421 of record CAXKVI010000002.1, read on the forward strand.
CCTGATTTCGAAAATTGAGTTCATTTTTGATTCTATGGTACCGTTTTTGAGATATTTGCAATTTACCGTTATTCGAAAAAACCAAAAAGATGGCGCCCTTTAATTGCGTATATCTCACGAACGGGTCAAGCAATTGCAAACAAGTTTACAGAATCGGAAAAACGATAAAATTTGCTATAAATGCATCATACATTGTTTTTTGCTCAACCAGATAGTTTTCGAGATATTAGCTTGTAATTTCATATTTTTGTTTTTTTTTATGAAAAAATATGAAAAAAATTACTCTTTGCGTGGGCAGCATTCCAAAACCACAACTTTTTTTCTAGATATTTTTTCTTGACGTAGAGCTCTGTTTTATTAGAAAAAAGACAAGCTATCATCGAAGAAAATCGATGCAAAACTACGTAAGTTATAAACGATCAAGTAAAAATACCCAGGTTGCGCAACTTCAATGTGTGATGTATACATACATATTTTAAAGGTATAAAGTGCAAATGGGATATTATCCGTATAAACGAATAACACCATAAAAATTATAATACTTTTTCTTTAAATAAATCAAATAGTACTTTTAATACTCGAATTGTTTTATAGTAGGTAGAGTGGTTGCTTCGAAAGGAAGAGTGGTTGGGTTCGAAAGTGCTGTAGGCATGTAGTTATAAACATGTATTTCCGTCACTTATGCGTAAGTATGCAGGTAGATTTTCAAAATTATAAGAAAATTTTTAAAGCCGACATCTAAAGCAGGTAATATTTTCTTTTCCCGGCTTCGTATAAAAAGGAACCTTTCTGTCTAGGTAAGATTTGATTTTTTCAATTTTATTTTTGTTCCGAGTATAAATATGAGTTAAGGCGCCTTGAAACTTCAAAACATCTGCAAGGCTCGCCGGAGATAGTTCAGTTCATAAGTCGAATTTCAATTTTAATTATTGGATAAGAGATTTGGAACTATCCAAGGAAAAGGCAGAGATCCACACTTCCCGTATGCAACAATTTAAATTTGTGTCATCCGATGTTAAGGTGATATATTGTAGAACTCGTCACGAACCATTTTCCAAACACTATACCAAGAAAGACAGTATATGCTACTGCAACGACATTCCTGGTTTATTCAAAGAGTTTGGTCAAACATATGATTCAAAAGAGTGGCGATTGTTCATAGACAGCAATAAACTGAGTTTGAAAGCTGCAGTAAATACAAAGGAAACCTACGAGGAAATGCAAGAAATTCTCAAATTTATCAAATATGAAGAGCATGATTGGAAAATATGTTCTGATCTCAAAGTCGTTGCAATGCTATGCGGTCTACAAAGTGGCTACACCAAGCACTGCTGCTTCCTCTGCAAGTGGGATAGCCGAGCTCGTAAGGACCACTACGTCAGAAAGGATTGGTCGGAAAGAGTCGAGTTGACCGTTGGTGTGGATAACATAAAATACACCCCTCTTGTCAAGAAAGAGAAAATCATACTTCCACCCTTACACATCAAGCTCGGTCTCATTAAAAACTTTGTTAAGGCTTTGGACAAAGAAGGCGAAGCATTCGACTATTTGAAAACAATTTTTCCAGATATTTCTCAAGCCAAGATAAAGGAAGGTATTTTTGTTGGACCACAAATAAAAAAGTTGATCAACAATACTCAATTCAAAGGACTACTCTCATCAGTTGAGGCAGCAGCGTGGGAATCCTTTGAGAAGGTCGTTGCTTCTTTTCTCGGTAGACACAAAAGCCCTAACTACGAACAGATAGTGAACGACTTAATCAATAATTATGCGAAAATGGGGAAATATAAAAGGCTTATTAAAATTAATTTCCCAAAATTTTATTTACCTAACTAATATTTTCTTTCCAGGCGTAAATATGTCTTTAAAAATTCACTTTCTGCACTCACATTTGAACTTTTTTCCGGCAAATCTTGGCGACGAAAGTGACGAACATGGCGAAAGGTTTCATCAGCAAATGAAATTAATTGAGAATCGATGTCAAGGATTCTGGGACGTCGCAATGATGGGTGATTACTGCTGGTTTCTCATAAGAGAAACCGATCCTAAACTGAATAAGCGTCAAAGTAGAACACATAATTATTTCTACTACATAGTAAAATCAAATTAAGATAAAGATTGTTAGAATATAGTATAAATATAAATAAATTAAAAAAATAGTAAAAAATATGGGTAATTTCATTAATGAATTAAACTTTGAACTCAATAGAAACAGAGCATAGCTTGATATTTCTCTCTTTCTTATACCATACATACGTTTTGACCTATACGTTGAAATTGCGCAACCTGGGTATTTTTATTTGATCGCTTATAACTTACGTAGTTTTACATCGATTTTCTTCGATGATAGCTTATCTTTTTTCTAATAAAACAGAGCTCTACGTAAAGAAAAAATATCTAGAAAAAAAGGTGTGGTTTTGGAATGCTCTCCACGCAAAAAGTAATTTTTTTCATATTTTTTCATAAAAGAAAACAAAAATATGAAATGATAAGCTAATATCTCGAAAACTATCTGGTTGAGCAAAAAACAATGTATGATGCATTTATAGCAAATTTTATCGTCTTTTTGATTCTGTCAACCTTTTTGCAATCGCTTGACCCGTTCGTGAGATATATGTAATTAAAGGGAGACATCTTTTTGGTTTTTTCGAATAACGGTAAAATGCAAATATCTCAAAAACGGTACCATAGAATCAAAAATGAACTCGATTTTCGAAATCAGGGGGTGGTTTTACATACGAATTTCATAACGGCGTCTCTGGTAAATTTTGGCCGTCGACCAGTGTTATCTTCGTTTCCGTATCCGTTAATGAACGATAAGATTTATAGAATTTTATTGAAATTTTTGCCTGGACACGACGCCCACCGTGCGTGTTTTTGACCGTGACACGAAACACGCACGCGTGTGTCCATGTGATCGTGTCGCGCTCGTGCGGGATAGTGTTGAGCCCGAAAAAACCAAAAAAAAAACTCGATCAACTTTTTTCACTTTTTGTACTAAACTGGCGCACTTTTATTTTTTGTAAATTATATTTATTATAACTTTCTTAATTCATCTTGATGTGTGTTGTCGAAAAAAAAATCACACTTGTACTGATACGCTATGCTCCAAACTTTAGTTTAATTGTAAAGTAGACATGGGTATTTGGGTGTATTTCTGCCATGAGAAGCTTCTCAGCAAAAAATTCATTTGCTTTGCAAGTGCCGTTCGGAGTCGGCAAAAAAACTGTAGGTCCCGCCAACTTGTAGGAAAAACTCAAAAAAGCAACACACCACAGGTTGGAAAGTGAAGCTCGGCTAAAAATCTCGTTAGAGGTTATGATAACCTGTTGGTATATCGCCGCCATTAGTTTTTTTTTTTTAGTTATGACATAGACTACTTGTTAGAGGACAACTTGACATAAACGGACAAGCACAAGCCCAGCTGCGGCAACAACCAGTAGCTAACAAGGCTTATTGTGACTGTCGAAATAACAAAAAATAAACCTAGGTACGATGGTTACAACAAAAAATATAAAATGCTACAAATTCTGGAATCTAAAGTTAAGATGCAAAAATAATCATTGGGCTAAATTTCACCACCGAAATTTGCCTTGCTTACAAAAATAAAAATAAATATAAAAACAACCCAAAAATACCGTTTTATTTTTTTTTTCGTGCGTGTCGTGTTTTAGTAATTTTTCCCCGTGCATTTTTTCGAAAATCTGTTTCGTGAACGTGTCGTGTCGTGTTGCAAAAATCATGCACGCACCCACCTCTATTCATTACTTAAACAAAAAATTCAGGATCGTGTTTCGGGGCCTTTTGATCAACCGATTTTCACTTCAATCATGCCGTTAAAGTGGAGTCGAACCCCAGTCCATACGATTTTTCAGACCCTAAAAATTCTTCAGAAAAAAGTCGTAACAGTGATAAAATCACTTCTATCTTCATCTTCGCTGGTTGACTTTTGGCCGCAAAACGTGGTCATTTAAACCATAGTACAATGTTGATATGACATAGCATTGGAAATTCGTACATGTACAAATATTTAGCGTACAAAACGACCCTAACACGTTGGGAATGTCGGAATTTATTTGTTGTTAAGTGGCTAGTTAAGGCTTAAGCTACATTTACACTGCACCAAATGCGTCACTTTTGGCCAAGTTTTTTCGAGACCGTTCATTCGCAGATTGAATTAGATCACCAAATTAGGTCAAATTAAATTAAATTCGTCCAATTTGGCAAACAAATTCATTCTGCGGAGAAACATTCTCAAAATAACTTCGCCAAATGCGACGCATTTGGTGCAGTGTAAATGTATCATTAGCTGCTTTGGGAAATATAGCATTCCCCTCTAAGAATTCATATTAGCCAAAAATAACAAGCGTATGCCTTAATGCAGTCAATTAAGACTTTGTGGAAAATAGGTTTGAATGAAGAGTAGCCGGATCAAGAGTTTTTAAATTGAATATGAGAGGTTTGTGATGATATACATATCTGTATATCGCGCCTTACGTTTATATATTGAAACACCAAACAACAACTTTTTTGTTTCTGGTGTACTATATTGTCGACTTTTATCCAGCTCTCGCTTTTAAAGCGTCTAGAATTTTGTTTACTTTTTGTCAGTTTACCTTTCCTTTATCTAATCATCGGTCGATACTGTAACAGGTCATGTCACAACATTTCCTCTCAACCTTGGAGTTTTGTTACTCTATCTATTTTACTATCGTCTTATTCCAATTTGTAAATAATAGTAAAAACTATTCACCACAAAAGCAATGCAAGATTCTTCCAAGAAACTAGTTGATACTTGAGTGCTTTTTTTTGTTATTATTAAGCCAGAACTGACCACAATGCCTTTTTTTTTTTCCTTTTCAAACTTTTCACTAGTTACTGTGTATCCTTCTATGAATTTTGCTAACCAATATATTAATGTATGTATTTATAAATAAATACCCTCAATATAAATGTTTTCCTGGAATGTGTGTTTACTTATAAATTATTTTTACATCTATCATAAGAACCATTTAATTTTTCCTTTTCATAACATTTCGTTAATTTCGGCCATATTTCCTGCTTTTTTCAGTTCACCCAAAGCCAAAAATCCCAATGCCTTACCAGCATTTGATGATATAAAAAGCAGTTTTTCAACGAATTTGGTAAGTTTAAATAATTTATGCATTACATTTTATGTATGTGTGTATACTAGACTGTCCCAAAAATTTAAGGGAAAAACTGAAGGTTGGAATTTTGATATGCAATCCCTCTATATGGGTGCGCTTTAACCTATATAACATGTGTGCGAAGTTTTATTGTGCTAGGATAACAGCAACCCGTGCCGATTTTGACTTAAAGTTCTTCCTAGCAGCTAACACTAAGTTTGCAAAATAGTCCAAGGCTTCAAAAATTACATAATTTTAATATTTTCCTCATAATCTCCACTTTTGAACTTTTAAAAGGATTAAAGGATTCCTTGCAAGGATATTGAAAAAACGTATTCACGAGAAAAGGAAATTAGAATTTCAAAAGTGTTTTAGTAGATTGCGTAACAATATGTTTTTTATCAAAAAGAATTGGGTAGGTACATCTAGAAACTTTGCAATTATAGGGCACTTTTTATAGGTCCTACATGGCGTATGAGTAACATTTACCTGTTCTTTGCACACTTGTATATGAAAGGAACAAGTAAATTGTATTAACTGAATTGTTCGATATCTCCCAAACGGATTGAGATATGGAAACCAAACTTACACTACTTTCAGGCCCTCATGAACATCTTTCATTTGCTACCCATATTGTAAAATCAATTTCTGGGGTATGTCCTGCCCATCTCCTGTGCATCCTTAAATATTTGTATACACATTTTCTGAACTCTTTATTGCAATACAATTTTTTCAAACACATAGTTTCGGAAAAGTTGAAGGATAATAATTTTAATTTAATTTCCATGTCCTTGTAGGATAATTCAAACAAAGTTATATTTACCCTATATTTCAATTATCCTGTAAATAAGTAACGACATATTCACATTTTGTTGACATTTTTCGGGAAGCCCTGCAATCTTTGATCCTTTAAAGCTGCCATCGCCGCGTAGTGGCTCAGTCTGCTCACTGTAGCTCTACAGCAACAACATCTTGCTCTTTGTGGCTCACAACAACAAATCAGATTCACAAAAAAAATACACAAAATCATTGCAATATTATTCTTGGAATACCGTTAGTGTGTCCACCACGACACACACTCAATTCACTTCGCATGTGAATGCATAACGTTACACACACATTTCATAGGTACATACGGATATGCCTACATACGTACATAATTAAAGCGTTTAAAGCGCTTACTGTCCCTGCGTTAAAGGATATTCAGAGCATCTGGCAGAGAAAAAAATACCGATTTACTGATCACGGTTCCTTAAAGGTTAAAGATACAGCATTATGAGAAAAACGAGTACATAAATCATTAGATTAGCGACACGCAGTGAAATGTAGTACGATTTTACTGATAACTTCAACTGCGAGTGGACACTGGTAGCCGTGGTCCGAATTGCATAAAACTTTGTCTGGATGCATACTGGTCAAAATTAAGGGGTATGCGTTTAAATAAAATAACTTTGAAATTTTCGGACAGTCTAATGTACATATATTCACTATCAGTGCGCCACAAGAATTTCCTTTTAATTAACTTAACTTTAATTCATATGTATGTAATTTAGGGTGATTCAACAAAAAGAAACTTTTTTTGGTGTTATCCCCTCAAAATTGAGTTATTGATAAGGAACAAAACCTCACAAGGAATAAACCCTGTACTTAACCCTTAGATATCGATATTTCACTTTTAAGCTTTTTAAAATTTTCAAATGGTGTAATTAATTTTGTATTTATGCCAGTCGCATTGTGTCTCATGGAAACTAACACTTTCATTTGGTGTCTGAAGAAAATGTACTACCTAAAAGTGCTAGTTTTCATCAGACACAAAATAAAAGTGTTAGTTTTTTTAATAAATTTAAAAAGTGTTAGTTTTCGAGAGGCAAGTCGATATATAGTTTTGAAAATTTCAAGGCTTCTACTTTAGGAATATGTAAATATTTTGTTTTTAGAAAAAATCATGGTCAAATTCGCAAATTAATAGCGACCTCTAAGGGTTAAGTTGCAGGGCTTATTTTTTGCGAGGTGTACTTTATTATCAATTTCTCACTAACTTTTGAGGGGATAGCACCTGGATCATCCTAATGTATGTAGTATCTACTATGTATACGTGTGGGTACGTAAAAATATTTTAATTTGTTTCTACAAAGTACCCGCATTTTTGCATGTAACTTCCACTTAAAAGTGGAAAACTATTCAAGCGTTAAGCTAAGCAATTATGAAATTCATAAATGTAACATATTTCTGGGAGGCGTTTTAAATGGTGTAATAATCACGGACATGAATGTTTGTGTACCAGCATGTCTGCTTAATGTAAGCTGATATTTAAAGTACCTATGTTAAGTGTTATTTTAAGAAATGTTAGTTACTTGCTAATCCTTCGGAGCGTTATGGACTAGAAAGGCGAACCGTTTATCCGAACTAAATTACGTAAACAACTTTTTAAAAATGGAAATTGCGTTTTATTCATCATTTAATACTTAAAAATACCAACACTACATGACCATCATTTCTTAATTACTTGGTGATCTTCTCTTCCCAAACGATAACTGGCTCCCTTGTAGGAGAGAGTGGGATTAGATTACCAGAACAATTTGACTAGTACTGAAGACTACCGGGGCCATATACCGTAAAAGACTGTCTACATGACAATACTCGCCAAAACCCTCCGGAGAGGGGTTTTCGCCTACACTAAGTAACTAGGTATAGTGTTTATCCATTGGGTTCCTATACTGACTTCATTTACGATGACAACGCTGCTTGTCAAATAGATTAAGTCCTTCACATTTTTTACTTTGTGTCTGGCAACATTATTCGCCTTCCCGGTGCTTGAGCCTGGAACCTTCTGTATGTTAGGTCTTAAATAAAAATAATAATGTATACCGATGTTTGTCAGATCCGAATTGAAGTCATGCCTTTTCAAAGGCTATCAAGGCACTAGGCGGTGATTGAATTTGAATATACACAGATGCTCAGTCTGGGACTAATCGTCGATAATCTCCACTCACAAAATAATTTCACAGGCTTTTTTTCAACACGCCATGGTAAACTAACAAGTAAGATCCTGTTAGTGTTATTTTCACAGGAAGGCATGTTAATTTAACTCATAGTTAAGTTATTCAATATGAGCTTCATGTTAAAATTACATGAAAAAAAATCCCTGAAAAGTGTTGACTTTACAAGAAAATTATTCTATGTGGTCCAGATTTAGGATTTATTCTAGACTATTTAGCTTAGTTCGGTATTTTACACTTACACATCCTCAGTTCAACTGTCTTCCGTTTTAATTTTCGGATTGAGCCTTTCTTTATTTCATAATTTGTTGAAGAAGATGGGTGCGTGTGGCAAGTTATTCTGCTACTCGTAGGTTCTATGTTTTTCTTGGGTCATATGAGTTTTCAGGTTATTTAATTATAAACTAGTTTTTTTATTGCACTCTGTGTAATTACACACGGCGATTTGTTTCGCATATGTACGTATGTGAGCGTTTCTTTTTCAAGTGATCCAAATTTTGTAAAAAATCAACCGTCATGTCACGGATTTTGTTCAAATTCGGTTTACACGTAGGGACTATATATTGATTTGACACGTATTTTTTGTTTTGCCATTTTTTCGATTTTCTTTTGAGATATGATCTTTCAAAGTTTGGAATTTTTCTTGAAGTAATGAAAACATGTATCTACTCAATCCATCATATCTCGGCTTGTACTAATGCTACAAACTTCAACTTGAGCTCATTTGAAAGCTAATACGGTGTTTCCAAAAACAAACACCGTGTTTGTAGGTTTTGTGTTTGAAATAATTGTCAACTGTTTCCACTGCGTGTTTGATATAAATTGTGTTCAATCTGTCTTTCGTGTAATTTTATTATTCGAAAATTTTGTCGAAAATGCTATTTACCCCAAAAGGCAGATCCAGGGTCGAAAGCCCACTGGTAGCCATTTGGGTCTTATAAAAGCTATAACCTTTATAACATAGTCCAACTTTTCGGTGGGACCCATCAAACAAGTGTTTGGCCCTATGATTTTGCGTTGCATTTTGAAAAATTTAAAAATTTTAAATATAAATTTATTTAATTTTAATTGTCAATAATTTTGACAAACTGAAAGCAATGGTAACATGATTACGATAAGAATTTAAAAACTAAAAGGAAATAATGACGTAAATGAACATTATTGCCATCTTTTAATGATAAATCGTATGCAAACCCAAAGCAAACACGCTTTTAAAAGGGGTTTGAAATGGGTTTGGGTTATGAAATTTGTATGAGATTTGACAAGGGTTTCGAGTAGTGTTTGATTTTAAACACGCTAGGGATAGAAAACACGGTGTTTGCTTTTGGTGGAAACACCATATAATGAATCAGGCTTTGCGTTTCTTAGTAATTTTTTTGCATCTGGCAATTTTTTTAATTTTATTATGAAAATTGCATTTTTAACATTGCAACTGCACAGTGTTACCCACAATATTTTTAGTTCTAAATAATAGCATTCGATTCCTTATTAAGTTCTCTACAAAATCAATATATTTCAAAAATGGGGTCTACATACGGACTTTTACTAAAATACATATTTACAAGACCAACTCTATTATTTTGTATGAAAAAAAAAAAATGTAATCAAATTTTTTAACAAGCTTTTTTTTGTAGTATAACATTGAGAGGTAATGCTATCCAAGTGAGATTTATTAGAAAGGAGCGATATCGAACGGCCTTGAAATCTAAACTAATGGTTGTTTCAAGCAGAAATGCTACGACTTAATTCTCCCTACTTGGTTAATGTGTTATGTTAACTAAAATACCACTATCCTTCTTTTGGTAAACATATATATTGCTTAGTAGACTAGGATAGAACTTTATTTTATCACTTTGACTTGACAAAATAAGAAACAGGAAGAAAATATATTGACGCAGTTACATCCTTGTATATTAGTGAGACGTACGAATAGTAATAAAATTTCTCTAATAATTTCTAAAAAAACGCTCGCTTAATAAAAATTGGATAATGACTAAAACATCAGAGAGAGAGGAGAGGCGATAGATGCTTCAATCCACATAGGCTGAATCCGCATCCAAAAACAAAGATTCAGTCGTATTTTTTTATTTTTTAACAAAACAATTAGAAACCCAAATTTTCAAGTTGTCCAACTTCGAACTTCGAAAGCCCGTAGCTTAGGTAGGTAGGTAGAAGTGGCTGCCGCAAAGGCACACCTAGGCCAGTAATAAAAGGCCCGTTGTGATACCACCAAACTCTAGGAAAGTCAGTCCCGGGGCCCGGCCATATGGAAAATCCCAGTGCTGTCGGGACTCTCCATATAGCCGAAACCCGGGACTGACACTCCTAACCGACACCGCTACCCCTCCTCGAACCATTTTGATAACTTGATGAAGGCCATCAAGTCCTTTATGTCTAGCTCCGCGACCTGGCTTAAGCTAACCAGGAAGGGAACTCCCAGAGAGCGCCTTCTCGCTCCGCTTAAGGCCGGGCAGTTGCAGATGAGGTGCTCCACCGTTTCCTCTTCCTCATCCTCTTTGCAACTCCTGCAGCATCGTCGGTAGGGAACGCCTAGCCTTGCTGCGTGCCTACCAATAAGGCAGTGCCCGGTTAAAACACCTATTAACATGGAGATTTCCTTCCTTTTTAGGGCGTATATGTGTCTAGATCTTTTAAGATCGCATTTTGGCCAGGTTTGCTTGGATATCCGGCACCCTGGGGCTTGTAGCCATCTTTCGTTGGCTTCGCGGAGTGTATGCTCCTTCAGCATTAGCTTGCACGTGGCAAACGGCATACCTATGCGCTCTTTATCTTGAAGAATCTGCTTGGTCGTGCCCTGCCTGGCAAGTTCGTCTGCCCTACAGTTTCCCTCAATGTCCCTGTGTCCCGGGACCCACGCGGTTCTGTTGGGCCATCTCTTGAAGAGATCGACGACAGCTGAGCGTCAGTTCAGAGTTGAACGAGTAAGAGCCAAGGGATTTGATTTTTCACCTATCCAAGTCACGGCGTCCATGATTGCAGAAACTTCAGCCTGGAAGACGCTGCAGTGATCAGGTAGTCTAAAGGAGAGTTCTAAGTCCAAATCCCTTGAGTAAACCCCTCCTCCGACTCTGCCGTCTAACTTCGAGCCGTCGGTGTATATAAAAGTGCCGCCATTAGTAGCGGGACACCGATCTATGTTCTCCCAGTCTTCCCTGCTGGGAATGTTTATTCTAAAACAACAATCTCCGTCTGTTGTGGTCGCACACCGATCTGTGCTCAGAGGGAGAAAGCTGTAAGATCTTAGAATACAGGAGTGTCCAATAGTGCTTGCGCCCCAGACGGACGTTTCCCTTAGACACACAGCCGATGCTGCTGCTGCCCGGTACCCTTCCAGATCGAGTGGCAAAAAGCCAAGAATGGCCTGGAGAGCTTCATTGGGCGTTGTTCTTAACGCCCCGCTTATACAGATCATGCTCGATCTGTGGACTTTCCCTAACAGATTTAGGTTTGTTGCCTTTCTTAGCGCAGGCCACCATACCACGACTCCATACAGCATAATTGGCTGGATTATCGCAGTGTAGATCCATCTGCAAATTTTGGGGCTGAGCCCCCATTTTTTGCCAATGGCTCTTTTACACGTGTAAAGTGCAATGCACGCTTTCCTCTGGCGCTGGATGACATTCTCCTTCCAGTTAAGCTTTCTATCTAGAACTGTGCCTAGGAATTTGGCTTTGTCAGCTAAGTTCAGGCGCACGCCATCTAGTTCTGGTAGGTTCAACGGTGGTATCTTGTACCGCCTGGTATAAAGGACAAGCTCCACCTTTCCCTGGTTGATGCTAAGTCCGCAGCGAGAGGACCATGAAGAAACTTCTCGCAGTGCTACTTGCATCAAGTCACACAGGGTTTGTGGGAATTTGCCCCTATATGCAATAGCTAAATCGTCTGCATATGCCACTATCTTCCCGCCCCCCCACCTTGTGTCTCGTAGCAGCGAGTTTACGGTGAGGTTCCATAGGAGCGGGGAGAGAACACCACCCTGAGGCGTTCCTCTTGTGACATAGCGTGAAAGATCAACTGTTCCCAGTGAAGAAACTATTTTCCTTCCCTTTAGTAGTTGATCGATTAGTCCAATAAGAGACCTATTTATGCCCAGGTTTGTTAAAGCAGTGTTAATAGCCTCCGGCCTTATATTGTTGAAAGCCCCTTCGATGTCCAGAAAGGCCACGAGACAGTACTCCTTTTCGTGCAATGATTTTTCAACAATAGAGACTAGGCTGTGGAGCGCAGTTTCCGTTGATTTACCTTTGGTGTATGGATGTTGATAGCTAGAAATAAGGTTGCTATCAATAGTAGAGGAGAGATAATCGCTAATTATCCTCTCGAAGGTTTTAAGTGCAAAAGACGAGAGACTGATCGGTCTGTAGTCTTTAGGCTCATAGTGTGAGGCCTTACCAGCCTTTGGAATAAAGACTACCGTGGCGCTTCTCCAGGAGCACGGAATGTAATTAAGAGCCAGGCAGGCTGAATAGAGAACTACCAGCCATTTAGCTGATATTTCCAGCGTGTTTATGAGTTGTGCGGGGAAAATCCCGTCCAGCTGCCTTGAACGGCTCAAAGCTTTTGATTGCCCACCTTACCCTTTCCTCCGTAATGGGTATGTTTACCGCCAGGTTTGTTGCAGATGCTACAGGTGCATCATACAAGTGCCCGTAGCTTAGTTTTAGAGAATAACTTCTCTTTAATGTTGTATAATGTAAAAATATTATTAACGTTATGTATGGATCATTCAGCTAGAGCTAAATTTGCTCTTTCGGAATTTGATACTGAGGTCGAAAAGTGTCTTTTGTAGCATTGCTCGACAATTTTCCATGAAAGCTTTTCAGGGTACCCTTTGGTAAAAGAAAACATCAAAACAGATCAAAATAACGGTTACGATCATAGATCCCATACAATCGATTGTTCCGATAAACGGATTTCGGGCTATAACTTCTGTAATTAAAGAGCTAGTAACGTTAAATTTTTGTAACTTTTGTTATTTTTACATGGAAAATGTCGATATTGAAAATCAGTAAGACCGGACCAATAGTATTCATAGCTCCCATACAATCGATAGTTCCGATAAACGGATTTTGGGCTATAACTCCTGTTATTAAACAGGCAGAAACGCCAAATTTTGTAATTATCGCTCTTTTTGCATGAACAATATCGATGTTGAAAATCACAATGCACAAGTGGTATAAGTCCACTTTTCTCGAACTGAGATATTAAAGGTTTTGTGTTGCAAACAAAATTGATTTCACAAGTTAGTCCTGCTGTTTATTTTGTTTCTGTGGGTACTAGGAGTTACCCCGTTAGCGTGTTATATAGAAAACATTTTCCCCTACATAGCGTCATGCTCAACCGAAAAAAAACGAAAACTGGACTTATACCATTTGTGCTTTAAACGGCTCATGTCACATAGCCCCCATACAATCGATAGTTCCGATAAACGGATTTTGGGCTATAACTCCTGTTATTAAAAAGTTAGAAACGTAACTATTGCTCTTTTTCGTGTGCAATTTCTACAATAGGGTTGACCTAATTTGCCACATAGCCCTATACAATAGACCGGAGTGAAATACGTAAATTTTTTCAAATCATATCGTAATAGCAGGGAAAAGTTGCTACATATCAATACAAATTCAGGAAAAAAAAAGAAATTTCAAATCGGTTAATATCTTCCGTTCGCGCATTGCATTTAAAATTTACAAATTTTATCCCAAATCTAGCTGATTTACGAAAACTTGTGGAGGTTGTAAATGATTAAAGACCGAGCTCACTTTTTATACATAGCACTTTCAGCATTGAGTAGTAGATTTTTAATTTACTAATCTTACCATTTCTGTGGTTCTGAGCGATCAACTTTCACCAATTTTACATCAAATCTACTAAGGAAGCCAATGCCAAATGAGGCTTGCGTGAAAGCGGCTTACTGCTACTATAACACGTCAGTGATTTAGATCGTCCTTCCACTTGGTTACATGTATTCCATCGTCTTTCTTTTCATTTTGCTTTTGATTCTGGCATACCGATAAACGAAGTGCACAGAAGAGCTAGTACTCTCTGGTCATTACCAGTTCTGCTTTCACTCTTGTCGAACAGCGCTGTTTGGTCCAACAAATTTCTATTCGATGTTCTCTTGAATTACATAGTTTACACAATTACTTAACATTAAATCGCTTCAAACATTTAAATCATGTCTCTTACTCGTAAGGTAATACACTGCCCATTTTTTGGTGCACCTAAACCACTGCTGTCATCGGTCCTTCCCACTATTACCGACATTATACAATGTTGGCAAGAAGTGAGGTACAAAATGATGGTAGAATCTTCTGCTGCCAGTTCTGGTCAGAAGTTAGGCTTCACAGTTGTAGCAGATACTGTAGCTCGTCAGACTGAGTCCTTTTATTCCAAGGCTTCGATTCCAATAGTGTTCCACACAAGAGTTGTACAAAAGATCAAACATCTACATGATCGATACTACACTCTTCGTAAATCTTATTCAAGGGACAAAGACACATCTGAGAAACAAAAGAAGTACAATGATTTTATTAAAGAATCTTCAAGTACATTATTGACATTTCGTCCTGCAAGTGCGAGATGACACTCAATTGCTTTAGTCAAAGAAGCTTTGACAAGTGTATTTGTCCCAGGCCGGTAACTATCAACTGCACATGCTCTAAAGATAGAAAGATACCGCCATTAGAAATCAAATTTCTATATGCTCAAAGATATCTCGGACAAGGTAAGATTGGGACAGTAGATACCAAAGAAACTGAAAAGCTTACATTAAAGTTGCAGAGAAAAGCTCTTCACTTAAGTCAGACCAACTTATCTGGACCTTCTTGTAGTAGCATTGATTCTGAAACAGAGATAACTACTGAAGTTGACAATGATAAGAATGATCCCGATTTTCAGACCCGACGCTCTATTTACTCTCAGTCAGCAAGTTCAAAAAATGCACAGATGCGCTTATCACTTCCAGCAACGGGTTTAACAAGTGATCGATCCCCAGTACAGCCTGTTTCAATTTAACTATATTTACTATACACATTACACATCTTTGTTATAATTTAAAAAAACTTACAAAATAATAGGATCCGAG
Organism: Campiglossa producta; assembly: GCA_964058755.1. Taxonomy (NCBI): domain Eukaryota; kingdom Metazoa; phylum Arthropoda; class Insecta; order Diptera; family Tephritidae; genus Campiglossa; species Campiglossa producta. The sequence goes on from CAXKVI010000002.1 coordinate 43,940,672, forward strand.
TTATCGGAACAATCGATTGTAAGGAGGCTATATATTACACGTGTTCAATTGTACTGACTTACACTATATACATTACACATGTAGAAAGTACTAAAGGTGCAATATTTTACGTTCCTAACTTTTTAAATGCGGAAGTATTGGCCAAAAAACCTTATATCGGAACAACCGGTTGTATGGGGCTACATATATGTTATATTTACCTGATCTTCTTGATTTTCCTCTACACACTACATAAATTGAAAGTACTCAAGTTGCAAAATTTTATGTTCCTAACTTTTTAATTGCAGAAGTTTTGGCCAAAAAACCTTATATCTGAACAATCGGTTGTATGGGGGCTATATGTTACATTTGATCGATCTTGTTGATTTTCACTATATACACTACATAAATAGAAAGTACTCGAGTTGCAAAATTTTACGTTCCTAACTTTTTAATTGCAGAAGTTTTGGTCAAAAAACCTTATATCTGAACAATCGGTTATATGGGGGCTATATGTTACATTAGCCCGATCTTTTTGATTTTCACTATATACACTACATAAATAGAAAGTACTCGAGATGCAAAATTTTACGTTCCTAACTTTTTAATTGCAGAAGTTTTGGCCAAAAAACCTTATATCTGAACAATCGGTTGTATGGGGGCTATATGTTACATTTGCCCGATCTTGTTGATCTTCGCTATATACACTACATAAATAGAAAGTACTCGAGTTGCAAAATTTTACGTTCCTAACTTTTTAATTGCAGAAGTTTTGGTCAAAAAACCTTATATCTGAACAATCGGTTGTATGGGGGTTATATGTTACATTTACCCGATCTTGTTGTTTTTCACTATATACACTACATAAATAGAAAGTACTCGAGTTGCAAAATTTTACGTTCCTAACTTTTTAATTGCAGAAGTTTTGGTCAAAAAACCTTATATCTGAACAATCGGTTGTATGGGGGCTATATGTTATTCTGGTCCGATCTTGCCAGTTCCGACAAATGATTCCTATATTACAAAATGGTGGCCACATACAAAATTTCAGCCAGATATCTCAAAAATTGAGGGACTAGTTTGCGTTCAAACAGACAGACGGACAGACGGACATGGCTAAATCAACTCAGCTTGTCATCCTGATCATTTCGGTATACTTATTGATGGGTCCATCTCTTTTTCTTCTCATACTTACAAACATCGGACCAAAGTTATAATACCATTTCATGTTCATGAAAGGTATAAAAAGAAAAATGTAGACTAAAACTTATCGAATCGGGGAATGCAATAGAGCAATTAAACGATCCGATGTGTGTGTATTTTGATGGCAGGATGGATGACACTTTAGTTTTAGTTGAAAAAGGAAACAAACGTTATCAATCTATAAAAAAAGAAGAGCACATTTCAGTAATAACAGAACCAGGCTCAAAGTACCTTTGTCATTTAGTACCTACTTCAAGAAGTGGAAAGGACACAGCATACAGCATTGTAAATTATTTTGAAGAAATTATAAATCAGTCTAATGTTTTAGTGATTGGATGTGATGGTACGTCAGCAAATACTGGGTGGAAGAATGGTGCAATAAAATTCATTGAAACTCGTTTAAAAAGACCAGTACAATGAATTACCTCTGAGGCATCTTGTTGAAATACTTGATGGTAAAACAACAGGTCCTCAGTCTTTCAGTGGGCTTCTTGGCAAACAGCTGGCTAAATGTGAATCTTTGCCCATCGTTGCTTTTCAGAGGTTTGAATGCTCTCTTCCACGAACGCTTGACGCAATAAGCTTAAGTAAAGATCAGAAATACTTACATGACATTTCCATTGCTATTGATGCTGGTTTTTGCTTCCCAGATCTAGAAAATCGAGATCCGGGACCAATATCACACTCTCGTTGGTTGACATTTGCAAACAGGTTCCTACGATTATACATTTCTTTGCAAGAGCCATCTAAAAATCTTATTCAAATTGTAAAATGCATTTTGACTGTATACGTACCTCTATGGTTCGAAATCAAAAAAAATTCTTCAATAGTTGGCGGACCTAAACATATTTTAGAATGTATTAAAAAATGTAGAAACTTATCTTCAGAAGTCCAGGCAGTAGTTCATAAGGTCATTCAAACAAATTCCTTTTTTGCCCATACAGAAAGCATTCTTCTCTCGATGGTGGTAGATAACAGAGAGCATGTCCGCGATCTTGGATTGAGGCGAGTTCTGAAAATAAAAGAAATCTCTTCAAAAGATAAAAATATTAGAAACTTTTTGGTTCCTAAACTAAACTTTGAAGCAAATGAATATTTTGATTTAATTAATTGGTTTGAAATGAAACTTACCTGCCCCCCATTTTTAGACAGCCTTTCTTCTGAAGATATCTTGCAATTAATTTCTGCTTGCTAAACTTGAAAAAGAAACGCTCATGTACAGACATGCAGTTACTATTTTTACTTAAATTGCTACAGATTTAGTTTGCAAAAAACTCGTTAAAGTCAACCAAGTAGTGTCCGACCGAAACTCGAATTTTAGGCTGAAGCCGAATATTCGGCGTAATCCCCCATTCAGCCGAAAACCGAAGCCGAAGCCGAATACCAAAATAAGAAAAGGTATTTTTTTCATTTCATAACAATTCATTCTTTTTGTTTCTTGAATAACCAAAAAACCTTACAAAAATACATACATAGTTCTAAACCAAAATAAAAAAATTTACCCCCATATTCATAAAAAATTAAATTGGTTTATAGTACATTTCAAAATGACATTTCCATACAGATTTTGAATTATAAGAGCTCAATAAACCTTTTATATTTTTTATGAATAAGTGGGTTGTCTTTGTGTTAATAGCATTTTAACAATGTATAAAAAAGTTTAAAAAAATATTTTGCAGTTTCTAGAAATGCACTAAGAAAAAACAGCTGACTACAGTCTGAACTCAAGTAATCGAAAGTGCGGACACTTTAAACGAATTTTGTATAATTAGGGTGGCGATATTGAAAAATTTCGCGTAAGTTGCCGTTCGAAATCTTAGGCCTATTCAATAACACCAAAATATTACTGGAAGTTGCGATTTTCTGTCGCTTATAAAAAATCAAAAACTTGTAAAATTCAGTCAATTTTTTTGTTATTAAACACATCTATTATTCCGCCTCGATAATTCGGCCTTTTCAGCCAAAGACCAAAGCCGTAGCCGAATAGACCGAATACCGAAACTTGGCCGAATATTCGGTCGGACACTTCAACCAATAACGTATTGCCGCTGTGCGCCAAATTATATATGTAATTGCATTGTGTTGATAATTTATGTGTTTTTTCTTTGAATTCCCATATGTCTGGTTCTATTTATTCAACAGCAAAGCTTAATAAACGTAACTAGCTGCATATTCAGACATATTTGGGTTAAAAAATTAGTTTTCAAATTACCTTACATGATGAATTTAATCGTGTCAATAATTTATTTTATACATCATTGATTTAATTGCAAATTCACGTACATATAGTTTTGTTTCCTTTCCTTCCCTGTCCTTTCCGTGATTTTCCTCTGTTTTCCTTTGTTCGTTTAACCTTTCCTCTCCTTTCCCTTTCTTTCCTTTCGGTCCTTTCCCTTCTATTCCATATTTCATTTTCTACTATCCCTTTTCATTCCTCTATCTCTTTCCCTTTTCTTTTTTATTCAGTTCTTTCGCTGTTCTGAGGATGTTTTTACTGACAGTTTAAATTGCTGAATAATCATCCATATGCGAGCGAAACACACAAACTACAAATGCTAAAAATAAAAAAAGCTATTCTCGCACTTTGTTTACTAAATTTAAGCATTTTCATGGGGCCCTTGACCTCTACACAAACTAACTGTATAAACAAACATGCTCACGTGCGTCTATAAGTGTTTAGTCATTCTCCCTTTAATCAAACAAATTTTCTCACACTTTTCTAAAACCCACACAACTTGATGCTTTTGGGCGTCTGCTATGGGAACATATGTTTCCAAGATTTCAACACCAATATGACAGAACACAACAGTTTGCTATAAAAATAGTTGTCCGAACAGCAACTTTCTTGCTCAGTTAAATGCCACCAAAAAGTTGTCTAAAAATGAAAACAGCAAAGAACTTTAAAATAAATATGTATAAAAAAAATGAACAGATTTGTATTTCTGTCAGGGACGGATCTAGAAAATATAAGGCTAGGTACCCCTGAGTCCCCTCCCTCCCCGATTTCTGTCCACCAAAAACTTTTCGCATGGTGGATAGGAAGTTAATAATTGATCCTCCAAATAATTTTAGCACAAATTTAATTACTCTTAGTGCCATTTTCTCAAGTAAACTTTAAAATTTATCTGCACGATAAAAAAAATTGTATACAAATTGTTTGACTTTTTGCATGAAATTTTTTTTTATCGGGCAGAAAATTTTAAAGTTTACTTGGAAAAATGGCCATTTCTGTTCCCACTTTTTTCAACATAGTAAGTTGGAAACGCACAGCGAAGTCAAAATTTTAGAGTACTCAGTTCAATATCTAAAGATTACTCTAATTGGGGTATCAGAGTACTCCAAATGTAATCCTTTTCCATATAAAACTTATGCTCTGGAGCACCTACTCCAACTTTCTCCTTATCTCTGGCACTCCAAGGAATACTTGCGGGAGAGGACTTTCCAAACCAATCACAATAAACAAAAAAATTCACATTTCACACTAAAATATTCTATTTTTTTCCTTTTTAATTTAAGAAACAAGTTAGTTTCCTCATGGTAACTCAATCCAGCAGCGATCGTGTCGTGACTTCTGTCGATAAAGCACGAGCAATAGGGGGATTCATCAAACCTTATAAGTTTACGAAATGCGTAAATTTATACATTTATCGGCTCAGTTAGATGAACGCCCTAGATAAATTTATATGTACTTGATGTCAAACAAAAACTTTTTAATTCGAAATTCTCATTAAAAAAAAAGAATATTCTTCTATTTTTGTCCAGGGCGCCTTAAAATTCAATTAAAAAAAAAAAAAAAACTACATGGTGAACAGCGTAATTGAATTGGATAAATATATGCACTCTTTTAAACACCAAAATCGACGCGGAAGTTATATCAAATTTGTGTAAACTTCGTTCCAAACAAATTTTGACAGTTCATTTACACACTTGATAAATTTATACGTTTACACGATTTATAAGGTTTTATGAGGATCGGACCCGGAATGTTTTTGTCCATTCGTATAACATGATGATAGGCGTGTGATGAGAAAGTGTTTGTTGCTGTGGCCTAACACTATTTGTTGTTCGGTATATCTATTGTTAATAAAATATACCAGCCCCTGATACTTTGGCTGGATGTCTGCATTTTTCATATTCCCCTAGAAAACTCTCTTATTTCAATGTTGAAGTTTTCATTCATAAATAAGTTTCCAAAGCCATGTAGTACTTGCCCCACTACCATTAATAACTGCAGACATATTTACTGCTTTAATACTTACCAATGTTTCGAATACCCTTTGCTGTAATGCAATGTTTGTTTTCCAAGTACTTTTAGTTCAAGAAGATCTCTCGACTCCCCACTAAAATACAGTTGGGTACATCAATTTGTGTGTTTGTAACTTTTGAATTCCAGTTACATACACCCACTTCACTGCAGTTTCGTTTTATATACCCAGCGTACTGGTACTAGTACAAGGGTATATTAATTTTGTTCACATAACGGTACTATGTAACGGCACAAAATAATCGAGATAGATATAGAGTTCCATATATGAAAGTTCTTAGATTGAAAAGAGGAGTTCATTAAGGTATGTCCGTCTGTCTGCCAGTCTGTCCGTGTACACGATAACTTAAGGTTACTTTCTTTCCAATGTGGGTTTCTATTGGAAATGGGCGAAATCGGATGATAACCAAGAAAATTTCGAAAATCACACAAATTGACATGCCTCGGTAGCTGATAGCCATTTCAATGATATAATTTTATAGGTGAATCCCCCTGGTCATTCTCTTATGATTTTTCCATAAATTTTTTTGAGTGGGCGTGACACCGCCCACTTTGAAGGGAAGCATTTTTGAAAAGTTGACTGGTCGTAACTTTTAAACTGATTACGATAGAATGATGGAATTTGGCACAAAGCATAATAGTATCGTTGGGAGTATACCTGATGAAATTAGATAAAATCGTCCTCCAACCACGCCCACTTTCATATCGAAAATTTCTAAAATCACAAAAATTGACATAATTCGGTAACGGGAATGGGTAAATTATATAATTTTATGAGTGAATCCCCCTGGTCATTTATAATGATTTTTGATAAATTTTTTAAAGTGAGCGTGATCGTGCCCACTTTTAAGGGAGGCATATTTGAAAAGTTGACTGGTCGTAACTTTTAAACTGATTAGGGTAGAACGATGAAATTTGACACAAAGCATGCTAGTATCGTTAGGAGTATACCTGATGAAATTGAAAAAAAAATCGCTCTCCAACCACGCCCACTTTCGATATCGAAGCTTCGAAAATCACCTAAATTGACATAATTCGGTAACGGGAATGGGTAAAATGATATAGTTTGATAGAATGAGCCCCCTAGTCATTCTATTATGATTTTTTGATAAGTTTTTAAAAGTAGGCGTGGCATCGCCCACTTTTCAGGGAGGCATTTTTGAAAATTTCACGTGTCATAAATTTTAAGCTGATTACGGTAGAACGATGAAATTGGTACAAGGTATACCAACATAATAGTGAGCATACTTGATGTAATTGGACGAAATCGCTTCCCGACCACGCCCACTTTCGATATGGAAAATGTTGAAAATCACATAAATTAAAATAATTCGGTGAGGTCAATAGCTAAGATAATAAAAACTTTAGATAAATCCTCCTAGGGCCTATATCATTGTTATCCCGTTCTGAAAGTTACCGCTGGGTATTTAATGCTCGGTTCACCCTAACTTAGTCTTCCTTACTTGTTTCAGTTCTTTTCTTTTTTCTTCTTACATTTGGTTTGTCTAACTCGTCAGCTACTTCAGTGGTAATTTACACTTTCATAAAGTTTTTGAGTAAAACAGGAAAACACTTGAGCTACTATAGTATTTTCAGCGCTTATATGTTCACTTACAGTTGTTCCTTCCGCCCTTGCTTCCGACCTGTATGACAATTCTTATTCGATACAATAAAATATAACACCTTAACTATGGAATCTTTAGGGTAGGTATCGCATAATTATACTTAGCTGTTTCTTGTTTGTACAGTTTATATGTTTCGTTTTTTTTTTTTATGTTAATAAAAGGATACCTATCTTATTTGTGGTTTCCCCTTGAAGTATTTCTTGTGTATTTTTAGAACGAGCGGAAATGTAGATATTTCTTGTATTTATTCCAGAACTCCATAACTTTTCTCTTTCATTTACACAGCAAACAAACTAGGGGCTAGTTACAGGGTTTTTTAACCAACAAACACCCAATCTAATGGTGATTCAGGCACATTTGAATCTCATTAGGGAAATACATACATTGGAGTTTGATTATAAATCGAAGCTTTTTCTCGATATCACAAACTAAGTCCCCTTTTTGTAGATAATGCTATAAATCTCGACACTTTCTCAAATAGTTTTCTTACCCTCTACTCTAAAGAAGGACATTAGAATCCGATCACGTAAACAGAAATTATTTTGGTCCTTTGTAGTGATAGGCCAGAGGTTTACATAAAATCAAGTAGGAAGCTGGAACATCAAGTTTTGTTGATTGGCGGATCCAGCGCCAGAGTGGTTACAAAATATATTTTTCCATAACAATGGAATTGTTGTATTACGGCCTTTGTATTTAAACGGCATTGTAATTGCGAGCTTCAGGCCTTGCAATAATTTCATTATTGCCGTTTGGTTTTTAATTTTTAATAATTTATATTAATAATTAAAATTTTTGGTTACAAAAGATATTTTCGAAAACGTATCATTACTTTTTGCGGTACACTTTGTCTGAAGTTATGGCCAGATATTAGCACCTTGTTTAAAATCTATAACACACAGAAAGAGAGTCAACACAAATTTATGAATATAAAATGTTTGTACTAGGATCCAGGGAATAGAAATAGCTCTTTGAACTAGAACCAAATTTTTTCTTTTAATTTCGGGGACATTTTTCATTCACAGTTTCTTTAAAGCGTAATTTTTACTCTTTTTTTGCGTAATTTTGACCATATTTTTTGTGTAATTATACCTTTCATGAACATGAAATGGTATTATAACTTTGGTCCGATGTTTGTAAGTATGAGAAGAAGAAGAGATAGACCCACTAATAAGTATACCGTTATGATCAGGACGATGAGTTAATTCGATTTTAGCCATGTCCGTCTGTCCGTCCGTCCGTCTGTCCGTCTGTTTGTACGCAAACTAGTCCCTCAATTTTAGAGATATCTCGATGAAATTTGGTACGGAGGCGTTATTTTATATCAGAATAATCATTCGTCGGAACCAGCAAGATCGGACCAAAACTACTCATAGCTCCCATACAATCGATTGTTCCGATAAACGGATTTTGGGCTATAACTTCTGTAATTTAAGAGCTAGTAACGTGAAATTTTGTAAGTATTGCTATTTTTATATGTGAAATAGCGATGTTGAAAATCATTGAGATGAGATAAATATTTCACATAGCCCCCATACAATCGATTGTTCCGATAAACGGATTTTGGGCTATAGCTCCTATAATTATATAGGTAGGGTCGTGAAATTTCGTAACTATTGCTCTGTTATAAAGTGGAATGTCGATGTTAAAAATCAATTAGATTGGACCAACAAAACACATCGCCCCCATATAATCGATAGTTCCGATAATTAGGGTATGAGCTAAAGTTAAATTCACACAGGCCGTACTGGGGATCGAACAGTGAAAATCGTGACGCTTATTCATGAAAGGTATATAGCCTTCGGCACAGCCGAAGACAGCTTTCCTTACTTTTTTTTACTTTATATTTTTCGGTACTTTTACTAAATTTTACTGTCTTTTTTTGTAATTTTTAGTATATCTTTTTGCGTAATTTTTACTTTATTTCTTGTGTCAAGTTTACTGTCGTTTTTATATTTTTGTATATTTTTTTGCGTAATTTTTTACTATATTTTTTAGGTATTTTTTCTATATTTTTTGCGTATTTTTTACCATAATTTTTGCTATATTTTTTGTGCAAATTTTACATTTTTTTTTTTTTTGTATTTTTTACTATATTTTTGAGTAATTTTTACTACTTTTTTCTTTAATTTTTACTATATTTTTTGCGTAATTTTCACAATATTTTTTGTGTAAGTTTTATTGTATTTTTGTGTAATTTTTATTCTATGTTTTGCGTGATTTTTACTATATTTTTGCGTATTTTTCACCATAATTTTTGTGTAATTTTTGCTATATTTTTAATGTAAATTTTTTGTGTAAACTTTACTATTTTTTGTGTAATTTTTACTATATGTTTTGGGTGTTTTTACTATAATTTTTGGGTAATTTTTACTTTTTTTTTGCGTGACTTACTATATTTTTGTGTAATTTTTACTATAATTTACTATATTTTTCGCGTATTTTTACTGTATTTTTTGATTAATTTCTACTATATTTTTTGTGTTTACTACCTTACATATTGAATACATAAAAAGCTCATCTTAATCAAGAACCTCTTCTTCATCATATCAGCAGTGTTACCAAGTGAGATTACATCACACTTGAAATTGTTATTGTATCACAACAACAAAAAGAGCAAATAAATGGGGCACACAAATGACACCATTTCACATTCATACATAACGTAAAGATAATCTCTTTCATTTAACCAAGTATAATTTTGCACAAAGCAGTACGAGTAAAACAGGAAACAAAACTAGAAAATAGAAGTTTGATTATCATTTATACAACTTTATTTCATAAAAAATTTAGGTCAGCTCAATTAAATTGAATTTGAATTAGAAGTGGGTAGGTATCAGGATGTAGCATATATTTCCATATCCATGTTTTTAGATACGATAGATAGATATGTAGATATAGATGAGCAACAGCTAAGTGCACTTACGTACATATTATGTAAGTGCTACAGAGCTCTTGAAGAGGGATATGAGGAGATTGGCTTTGAATATATGTATCATTATAGGTCTGATATTTGTATACAGTTAAGCGTCAATTGATGAATGAAGTAATTAGAGATATGAATTTCTATACTATACCGATACTTTTGCCGCACATTACCGACATTTGCTAGTCGTGAACTTTGTAAACGGAAACATATTTGGAATCTTAACCTCAAATTAGTAACAGTGTACTCTAAACTCTTTGAGCAAATTTACAGTGAGTAATAGTACATTTTTGTTGACTCTCTTGCTGTTGCTTGGAATTACAACCGTTTCTGTTTACATTCTCCAAAAAATCGCAGAGACATAATTTTAGACATAAATTACAGTAAACTTCTAATTTTCTCCCGAAAATATTTAATAAAAAAATATAAAACTTTGTAAACTTTGATCTTCACCAAAAATTCACAATTAATTACACAAAAAGTAGGGATAAACATATGATAAACTGTTGCCTACGATTATCGTCGTAAAATTGCGATTAACAATTTTGAGTGTACTACAAACATCATGTACCCCACAACAGAAGATTAGATAGATATATCCCATATGTAATCACTTAGGCCTCCAAGTAATGTGATATCTCGATGACATATCCCATTGAACAAAGTCATGGAACTTAAAAGCAATCATAACTGTCAATAAATCAAAGGCGTTGACCTGCGACGTTATGTCAATGACTTGGGCCCAAAGAGTGGGGTAGTTGAATGAGATTTCTATGACTAAGCATGTGAAAATATATTTTTTATGCAATTGGCGTATCAATTACGCATGTAAAAGTATTAAAAAAAACCGCAAATCATTCAAATGCAAATGTACATAATATAAAGTACTTACCTGTATCCCAGTAAACAACTGAAAAGTAGTTCTTAAAAATAAAAAAAACGTGCTTGAAAATTAAGCAACGTTTGATAAATTTTCAACGTTTTAACCAGCGAGGTTTAACTCGAGTAAAACGTGTAAGTCCTTTATAACTGAAGTAAATAAATGCAATTAAATTAGCCAGCATCATAGGTAGGGCTAGTTTTATTCATTTCATTTTAAACCTTCTAACAAAATGTAAACTTTTTTTTTTGTATGGGCACCGACCCGGTCTAATGTATACAGACTTCGACCTGTCGATGTTGAAAGTTGCAAGAAAAATCGTCAAAAATAAAGTTTTCACTAGATCTTGGTTATATTATGCTAAACATGTTTACAATTATACACACTAATTTTGGAAAAAATAAAAAAACTTCTGATTTTCACAACCTCGCATAAAAAATCCATTTCTAAAATCGAAATTTTTTTAAAAATCGCAAAAATTCGACGAAATTTCGACTTTGACCAGCTATTGCTCGGCGGTGGTTCGGTACATCCCCGCATACTTTATATTGTCAGAAACGTATTTCAATTTCCTTTCGAATAAGCGTTCATCGTGTCTGTAACATTGACGAAAACAATTTTTGTATAAAGTGACAGCTGAAAAAAAACACAAAATGTCCGATATCACGAAATCTGCCCATACATAATAATTTAAAAATATGTTTTGTGATCGGCATGTCAGTGCCAATTCACCTATAAATATGAATTTCTTGATATTTTTTAAAAGCAATTATTTGAAAACAGTGTAATGAATGATGATTTTTTTTTTATTTACTTATTTTTCTTTTATAATAGTAACAAATGGGACTGTTTATTTTTATTTTTTTTTCTCTGTAATATGAATAATAAAATATCTCAATACCCGCAAATTTCTTTGTATTCATTTTAGTTCAAAAGCAAGTAAAAAAATTTGCCAAAATGAAATATCTTTGAAGAAAAGAAGCTAAGTCCAAAAAAACCATTCAACAAATATCCAAAGCCTAATCATATTCGAAAACATGGTTAATCTAATCATTTGCAAACGGAACATAAAACTGCATTTACAGTTTTAAAAAATATTAGCACAAAAAATATTTAGAAGGTTTTTTGTCTCTCCTGAAAAAATTTGAGAAATCTGACTTAGCTTATTTGCACGTTTAGGTAACGATATTTATGTAAGCATATGTACCTTTACAGGTAACTCTTTTGGAATGCATTTCAATCATACAATTACCAAACAAAATATCTAGCTCATGCAATCGCAACGCGCCAATCAAGCAAAAAATGCAGCCAACCAACAATTCCATTTTCCAAACGACTCACTTGAGAGTATCTTGACTTTACTTTTATTCACTGAATTTATATCCCATTTGCTTCTTCGTTTTTTTATATTTTGTTTGCTATCCGTTTCCTCTCTATGGCCATGAATCAGCTGCACAATTCTTTCTTCATTTCTTATATACAGACAGTGTGGCCAGAGGGTAATTTTTTTGAACTTAAAAAAGAAACATATTTGTGAGAAAGACTGACCTTTTTGGAAGTTTTATAGTACATTTACACAGCACCAAATTTGGTAAATTTGGCGGAAAATTGCAAATTTGGCGCTTTTTTCCATACAAATTTCATTTTCCAAATTAGGAATTCCATCGCATTTGGCCTCATTCGCTGAACAATACAATCCATAATTCCTCAAAATAGCAACCCTGCCTGTGTTCCACATTTAGAATTGCCCAGCAAGAACGTGTGAAAACTTTTGCATTATGCACAGTTCTAAATAACAATTTCAACAATTTTTTTTTTTGATATTGGACCAGTTCCACTAAGAAAAGAGAGAAGCCTTCTTGATTCTTCATTTATTATTACTCTACATGTGTTTAAAACATCAAGGTGGTGCATTTTCTTTCGGTGGCTTTGTATTCTGATAGAAGATTCTTGCAGGGAAGGTGAAGCCAAATGAAAATTTGCCAGTGTAAACAGGTTCGAAATGACACATTCAAATTCGCCAAATTTGGTGCAGTATAAATGTACTATAAGAGATTACTTTCATTTAACTCTTCACCCATTTTCTATATTTTGCAAAGAATAGTTCCAGAGATATGCAATACGAAAAATAACAATTTTTAATAAGAAATTTTTAAAAATTCAATTAAATGAATTATTTTTTTCTATGGGAGGTCCGACACATATGGCTACATTATTTTGTGTATAGATACAACAACTTCTTTTTACCTTTGGAATTTTTTGATTAAAACTTTTATGGAGTTTTTGCTTGCGCTCTTGCATTTATGTACTTTTAACTGTCATGGCTGAGTGGCTTCATAGCTCTGTACAAGCAGCTCACATTACTCGCAAGTTTCAAATTTTCTTCAACATAATTTTCATTTTTTTTTTTTGTAATTAGTTTTTATTTTTCTTACTACTCGCATTTATTTGCCTTTCTCAATTTTCTTCGCTTTTACCTAAGTAACTGCAGTGCATGATTCATTGCAAATGGCGCGTCACAAACAGATTTATCATCATCATCGTCATCATTACCATCACTCTAGTATTTTTCATCATTCGAGCTTTGAAGTGCTGCTGCATATCTTTCAAAGACATCTATCTACTCAGTTACTTTTTATTGGCCCTTACTGAAAACTCGGTGCTCTAAGCTTTACTTCGCTTTTGATGTTTTAACAAGCATTTTGTGGGCTAACTTTGCTTTAAGTTTTATAATTTTAATAGACGTTCTTCAACACCTTGTCTCTCTTTAATTGTAATTTGTATGCCCTATTTGGCATTTTATTGCGCTTTAATTTGATTTTATGAGAAATTGCTAGTGTGGTCAAATAATTGAGGGAAAACAGATTTTCTAGCGGTTTTGGGTTAATCGCACTTTGAACGGAACTATGTTAACTCTCTAAATTTAACAGCTGTTTGGCATATCTATCTTATTGTATCCCTGCTGGAAATCAGATGCTTTTGATAAACAATTTTTAACAAATATCGTGACTTTTTTTGTAGGCTCAGCTATTCTGCTATCGAATTAATTTAATGTAAATAAAAAAAATAATAATAATAATAATTTAATTTAACTAAATTTAATTAAATTTTTTTATTATATTTAATTTTTTATTGTTTTTATTTTTTTATTATTATTTTTTATTTGTTTTCTTTTATGATATTTAAAATTTTTTTTTAGTTTACTTTTCTACATATTTTTTTTTTTTTTTCATTTTATTTGTTTTATTTAATTTTTTTATTCTATTTTATCATACCCAGCGTACTAGAACTACTACTACAAGGATATTACAATTTTGTCCACATAACGGTACTACGTAACGACACAAAATTATGAGATAGATATAGAATTCCCTATATGAAATTTCTTAGGTTGAAAAGAGTAGTTGATTAAGGGTCTGTCCGTGTACACGATAACTTGGGTAAAAATTTAGATATTTGCATGAAATTTTGTATACAGGTTGCTTTCTGGCCAAGGTAGGTTTCTATTGAAATTGGGCGAAATCGGATGATAACCACACCACCTTTTTCAATATCGAAAATTTCGGAAATTACATAAATTAACTATCTCGGTTTCATGGTGGTATAAGAAATAGTACCTGGGTGACCGAGCTTGCTCGGTGCTGTTGATTTACCGCTAACTTTACTTACCCAAAATGATCCCAAAATTACCCTAAAATAATCCCAAAATAATACTAAAATTATCCCAAAAAGACACTTAAATGTTCCCAAAATGATCCGAAATTGAACCCAAAACGACACAAAAATTATGCTTAAATGACCCTAAAATGATCCAAAAATGGTTCCAAAATTACCCCAAAAAACCCTTAAATGTACCCAAAATGACCCCAAAATTATCCAAAAATTATCCCAAAATGACCCTAAAATAATCCCAAAATGACCGAAAAAAGTCCCTCAACTGTTCCCAAAATGATCCCAAAATGACTCAAAAATTATACGAAAATTACCCCAAAGTTGTCCCAAATTAATCCGAAATTGAACCCAAAACGATCTCAAAATAGCCCCAAAATTATCCGAAAGTAACCCGTAAATCTGGATAGTCTTAGAATCAATCATACAAATATACCTACAAACATACTTCGGTAAGGTGGCAACCCTACTTGAAAATATTTTAGGTGGTATGTCGCCGAAAATACCTTCCATTAAAAACTTTTAGATAGGTGGTAACCCTGTGAACCCCGCCAGTGGCAGCCCCAAGTGGATAGTCTTAGAATCAACAATACTATCTCAATGCCAAATTTCATCCAAATCGGCGAGGCTGTTCCCGAGATAGTACCGGATATACAAATATGCTTCGGTAAGGTGTCAACCCTACTTGAAAATATTTTGGTTGGCATGTCGCTGAATATACCTTTCATTTGATACCCATATTGGCATATTATGCTACAAAATTTAAAAAATTGAGATAGATGGCAACCCCCAAGTGGATATTCTTAGAATCAATGCAACTACCTATATTCAAAATTTGATCCAAATCGGTCAAGCGGTTCCCGAGATAGTCCGGATATACAAGTTTAGCTCGTTTAAAGTTATAAGATTCCTAATAAAAGAAGTAGGACTCGCTGGGTATTTAATGTTCGGTTTACCAGTACTTAGACTTGTTTTGTCATTTTATTTTTTAACAAGACTTTGAAGTACAAACTTCTATAGCGGCATGCATTTGGGAAAAAATAAAACGAAAAATGCAACAACAACCAAATGAATGTTTTGTGTTTATGTTGTTAGCGAGACAAGTTTGAAAGAACTATAGCAGCAGTCGCACTGAATATTACTAGATGACAGTCAAAACCAGCGTGTTTGAATAATTCAATAAATTTCACAATTTCGATTGAAGTAATTTATAATTTTTTTTGTATGGAGGGTGAGACACCTTAATGCACATAGTTAAATCCTGGCGGTTGATTGATAAATAAATATAGATAAGTAATTTATTTCATTCAAATACATACACATCCACGCATTGTGATTGGTTCTTAATACTTAATTGAATTTTATTCAAATTGAAAGAATTAATGTGAACGCCTGTTTTAGAAATGTATTAATTTACAAGATATTAATGAGTTTCAGAGAAATTCTATAGAAAAGCAGCTAAAGTAAAAGGTATTTCACCTACGTCATTTACATTCACATTATGTGTTAGAAGGATGTAGTTACCTTTGGCCATAACCGCTTAAGTCTTCAACTCGCAATTAACCTTTCTTATTTACATCGAAATCTAAACTAGAGCAGGAATAGCAATTGAGGCGGTTAGAAGCAAAGGGGTTTAAGTGCAACTTTTGTCAATTTGAGAAAAACAGGTTCAAAGTTGAAGCTCTGGAAAAAAAATCAGGAACATTTAAAAATGTTCAAACTTATTTTTTTTTATTTCTAATATATTTTAGAAGATTGTTTTAATAAATTTTAATGCATTTAAGTTTGTAATTTAAAAAATACAGAGCTTTAAGTGAAGGGGTGCTAGCACTTACACCCCTTTTCATCTAAACGAAATTTCTTTTTTATGATGTACCACTTAATTTGTGAATAACTAGTTCGGGTGCGCAAAAGTTGTGCCTTGGCATACTAGTTACCCTCTACAAATTTCATATTCCTAACGCTTTGTCATCAGGTGCCACCAGAACCCCAAAAACTTAAAAAATATCATAAATTACATAGGATGCACACTGGGGTGATTCAAAAGAAAGGTCGACATGGTCTTACTCCCTGAAAAGTAAGGTATCGATGAGAAAATAAGCCTTGCAAAAAATTAACTCTGTAACTTAACCCTTAGGGGTGCTTTTTTTTTTGTTGCCCTTTTCTATGGGAAAAATAGGGATTTTTCCAAAATGATTTTTCTCATAATTTTTGAAATTTTTTTCAAAAAACTTTTACATATTCTTAAAGTGAAGGCTTTGAAGTTTCCAAAACGGTAAACCGTGTGCCATTATCGAAACTATTAAATTAATTACAGCCATTTAAAAATGTACTGCACATACACCCCTTTGCCTCCAAGTACTTTGAAGAAATTGGTAAGCACTATTTCTTTTAGCGGGTAGATGTCGCCATTGGAATATAAGTTATATATATCCTTTTGCCACCAAAAAAAAAGGTGTTTTATTAATGTGATGGTGCACTTAACTCGTTTTTTGTGAAAAAGGTGCTTACACCCCTTTGCTTCTAACCGCCTCAATTATAGAATGTCCGTGTGCATAAAATGAAATTGCATAAATCCATTTTGTTAGTGTGAGCATTTAGTGGTACACAAATACGCGCAAATCCGTCTAAGCGCCTATACATATGCAACGATTTAATACTTAAGTGATATTAAATTTAACTAAGCTATTGCGCGCCTTTATGCATATGGATATGTGAATTTCTGCTTATGGTCATAAAACAAACGTCACCTGGTTATTAGCTGACCCATATATGACTATGAGTGATGTCACACTTTACATCCATATTGAAAGCATCCATGCATCGCACTAAAAATTCATGGATCGTCGATACGGATCGCAAATTATTTAGAAATCTGGATCGCGGATCGTGTATCCAAGCACCACCTATCGGATTCTCGATTTTATTTTTATAATATAGCATTGTCATCGGAGTTTAACATGTGTAATAAAATAGCTCAATTGGACACCGGGAAGCGCATCAAATTTAACTTGCAAGATTTGATTACAGACAACAGTCAACTAAAAACTAATAGAAACTTATAAATAAATCAAGGTCTGAAACCGTTTAAAATAACGTTCCGATTTCGGTTTTGCAACGTGTTTCGGTTTCGGTTTTGGTTTCGTTCTTCAACATTTATTTCGGTTTCGGTTACGGTTTCGTTTCAGTTTAGGTTTCCTGATAAAAACACGAACAAAATAAATTTGACTACTAAAATACTCAAGTACCTATGTAGCTTCGAAATAGGTCTGAATTTTCATAACTTTTTTTTGCGGCCATGATGAAACTTCTCCATTATAATAATAAATTTTATTAACGCTATGCATGGATGAAATTTCAGCAAAATAAATTCCTACAATTAACTACTTTTTTATTTGAAAAATATTAGAATGTAAGCTAAATGAAATTTATAAATCGTCAAAAACATTAATATGAGTGGTGCTTTCTGAGACAATACTGCACATTTCTTTTTCGGATCTCGTAAATATTTTTCGATTGCTTCATTCAACTATAGTCAAACTTCCTCTTTCAGAACTTTGATTTTGATGTCAAAACGTGTCTTTTTTAACCTAGCTCGGCAATCCTTTATGAATATTTTTCAGGGTACCTTTTTATAAAAAAAAAATACCTATGTGCCCACCAAAAGAAGTAAGATACCAAAAAATATCAAAACCGTTTGGAACCGGTTCCGACCTTTGAAACGGTTACGGTTTCGTTCTTTTTCAGATCAAATTAACGGTTACGGTTTCGGTTTTGAAAAATTAATCGGTTACGGTTACGGTTTCGGTTCCGCTTTCAGTCCTTGAAATAAATAAAAATACAGTTATTTGCTTTTGATGGTAACCCAGAAAAAGACTAGAAACTGTTCATTAAAGATAGTGATTCGCGATGCAAGCTTTTCGTCTGCAGCGAGCTATAATTGATCCCAATTACATAGTCTGTTGTGGACATTAGGGTGATCCTTATTTGTTGGGACACAATTTTATCATCAGATTTTGAAAGGCTCGACGCCTCAATCTCACACAAATTTTGGTCGCGTTTGGAAACGACTAAGCCGTGTGGCATGGGTGTCAAAGTTCAGATTGCCCTATGGAGACTCGAAAAAATAAAAATATTTTTCTTTGTATCTAATACCCAAAATCGATAGCACTTTGGTTGAAGATATTACATACAAAAGTTCGGACTACACCTTGTGACACGCCTTAGGTGTTTCCAATCGGAACCAAATTTTGTATGTGATATCTCCCACCATAGTGCCATCGATTTTGAGTATTAGATAAAAAGAAAAATTATTGTTACACATTTTTGTGATTTTTGGCATTTTATATATGAACGCAATTTCTTTCTGCCATGAAAGGCTTCTCAACAAAAACTCATCGGTTTGTAGACGCCGCTCGGAGTCGAGAAAAAGTGTTGGTAAAGGTTGCGTATTATAGGTATATCGCGCCAAAAGTTTTTTCTTAATTGGACTATGATACATAAAATTGGCGCCAGTTAGCTCAATAAGAACCGACTAGCGTAACATGCTGGATGGCCAAGATCGCCTAGGCGGTTAAAGGGTATTTTAAGTAAGTAACAGTACATAAAATTAAACACCCCATCAAAATGCATTTGAATCGGGAACTATCTGGCGTTTTGACATGGAAGGACTTACTATTGGTTATCTTTGGTTATTGAATAAGACATTTACAATAAAAAGTTTACCCCCATATTCATAAAAAGAAAATTGATTTAGGTATAAAGCTTTTTAAAATGATATTTTATACAAATTTTGAATTATAGAAGCTTAAAAATTATTTTCTTTAAAATGGTTCTTGTGTCAGTATTCTTTTTCCCCTCTGCTATGTTAACATCAATACTGCATGCTGCTATTGAATTGCACAACACTACCTATGTATATGGTATTTGCTGATAATACGTTTCTAATCAATATTTACCTATTGTTAATATGATAGCAAACGTATTACAAATTGTTTTGCTCCTACACTCAGAGAGTTTAACTATAGCTTTGTCATTCCTTCCGCCAGAATGGACATACAAGGCAGGTGTTAGTACTAATTTAGTGCAGGTTTATCAGCGCGTTGGTGTTGACATTGTCGGCATATCTGACGGCTGGCTACCAATTTTTGATTGGCTACAAAACGTGGGAATTTATTTGAACAAGTGCTCGCCTCGGAACTGCAAAAAGTTTCAGCAGTATAGTAAATGTGAAGTGTTTAAATTTCTTTCAAAATATTGACATCATATCGGACAACTAATTTCTATAAATTTTAACAGTTTTTGCTCTGCTGATAATACAGTACGAACCATGAAACGTCTAATTATACCAACATTGATTGATACATACGGTTTGATAAAATTCTGGGATTTTGATGCTGGGCCGCCGTATGCTGAACAATCAAAAGTGCATAATGAACACGGAACTAATAGGAGAAGGCGTCATGAGCGTAATCTCATGCGCAGTAAACAGGTACACAGTAAAAAGAGAAGTCTAAATTTAATACCAATTTGGTGTTTATATATAACAACGCCGAAAAGTATTAAATCAATACCATTTTCCGTTTAATTGTGAGAAAGAGTATTATTTTGGTATTATTTTAAGACCATTTGGACTAATTTAATTGGCAAAATTGAGAGAAAGAGAGCGATTTAGTATTATTTTGGTATTATTTTAAAACCATTAGTCCAAATTTAATTTCCGAACTTTTTCAGGGTCTTAAAATAATACTATTTGGTATTAAATTTAAAAAAAGTAGTCTTTCATTTTTTACTGTGTATAGGTAAACCTGGGGCAGAAAACAAAGTTCTATTGTTTATGTTGCTTAATTAATGATGCAGTTTGTTTTTTTTTTTGTTTTGACTTTTTTGTATTTACCTACCTAAAAAGAAGTTAGAGGAGGAAGTACATTGTTAAAATTTTGTATAAGAAATCTAATCAATCAATGGCGCCAATTCACCGACCCACTTAAAATATATGTAAGACTGTGTATTACAGATTGAGCTTGTTATATACACATGTTACGAGACCTGAATGTTAATACTTTTAAATTGTCCTTACTAAGGTGTTAGTTTACATAACTAAACAACACTAATTTGAAAAAAAAAATTAATTCTTTTATATAAGTAAAGTTTTGTTGTCGCACGAGACGTATAGACGATTTGGAAAGCTTTCAACAAAGTCGCAACCCATCTTATCTTCTATATAGCCGAAGGCAGCGAACTATAATTGAGTCTGCATTCACCTCGTACTGCCCATCTTCGTCAGCCACCTTTCTCCGAAAATCTTATATCAAATTTTCCTCTATAATAGTTAGTCGGAGACAGAGCTGTTAATTTTGATTAGTAATTAGTAATCGATTGATTAGAAGGTTTTTTTAATTGGTAATGATTATTTTAATTGCTTTCAAGAAAAGGAAATTACTAATTGCTTATGGTTAGAAAAATAAAAAGAATTAAAAAATCAGGAAAAAATCAAAAACAATCAAAAAAACTGCTTTTGATTCCGTTTGATTATTTTTGATTTTTTCTTGATTTTCTTTATTTTTTTGGGATTTTTTTTTTATTTTTTAATTTTTTTTGATTATTTTTTAAGTTTTGTCATTAAAAGTATAAACTTCTGTGTATCTTTGTATGCAAATATGTATAGACATCTAATTACACTTTTTGGCGCATGGATTTCTAGAATGAACCTTGAACGGTAAGTTCATATGAGAAAAAAGGCCAGGTTTGATGGTTATATTGGTTAAAGTGATTTTAACTTGCCCTTTTTATATCTAAACGGGTAGTGTCGGACATTTCTCGTTTGAAAGCCTACGGGTACGGTCGGATAATTCTATTTGAAGACTTATAAAAGAAGTTCTTGCTTCACCTATACATTTTTATGTTTGTGCAAGTGAATATTTATGTATGTATGTACATATTTTTCTACAACAGTATTAGCAGAAAATCAAAAAAAATTCAAAAATCATTACTTTTGATTATTTTTGAATATTTGATTTTTTTTTTAACTTTTTTTAATTTTTTAATTTTTTTTTTTTATTTTTTTTATTTTTTTTTTTAATCAATTGAAAAATAATCAATAAAAAATGAAAGTAATTGGTAATCAATCATTAAATGGCTTCTCAAAAAATAATCAAAGCACATGGCGTGGACGTACAAATCAGTGTCGTGGAATATCCGGCCAGAACCGGAATTGTAGGACTTTTTTGCGACTACGGGATACAACAAACTTGCTTAAGGGAAATTTGGAAAAAACCGTGGTAATGGGATTTTCATAGTACATATCTGTGTAAGTAGTAATGCCCAATAACCGAAATTGGACACGAATGCGTGGCACCTCCCATAAAATACCTCTGCAAATATAACGCTGCAAGACTAGAATTCGGTACGAAGATGTACAAAGTCAATTTCCAGCAACTCCAGAAAAATATAAGATAAAGGAATAGGAAGCGTGGTGTGGAGCCTAGAGTCATAAGGTAGTCATATAAAAAATTGACTTTATATATAAACTTTCGAGGAGAAAAATATTTGAATTATTGCTGAGGTTCCCGATCACCATACTAGAAGCTCAATGACACTGCAATTACCTACAGGGTCATGTCTAGAATATTTTTTTACCAAAACTGATAATGATGTTGAAATTGTTTGCATATTTTTGCACGATAAAAATTTAAAACTTACTTGTATAAAAATATATGTACTTGCGTGCACTAAAACACAAGCTCCCGGGTACCGGGCTAAAATGGTTATAAAGGACAGTCATTTTTATTAAGGTGGGGCAAAAACCGACATCCAGGGCTGGGGAATATACCCGCATTATGTCTGCCGTGAACGGTAACTAAAGTAATATCCCGAAGGGTCTTTCGGTAACCCCAGCGCTTAAGGGACTTAGAGTATACCCGCGGTAGGAATGCCTGCCGAGTAAAGCGAATAAAATCCAAGGATTAATTGAAATCAAACAAATCGCTCCTGAGGGAGTTGTGCAAATACCAAAATGTGGTAGTTCCGTATCCATATCCGGCAAAGGAATGTCTCTTTCGGTACAACTCCCTAAACCTTCGGGGAGGGTCTTTACCATTAAACCAACTGACTAATTAAGGTTCTTTGTTCTTAATTTTCTTAAGCTTTTTTTGATGCTACCTCGTAACCTGCTAGGCTAGCACACATACCACTATTAATCTTCAAAAATATTCCCAATAACTTGTTTATCCATAATAACTTTATTTCAATGAACTCACTTCCAATTTAATTAAACTGACTTCGAATTTCCGTTTATTACTTTCATTACAGTCACAACAAATACGCGCCGTCTCAAGTCCCTCACTCACAGACACCTTACAGGAAGAAGAAGAAAACGTTGCTGCAACGTCTGTTGTCGTTTCACAAGCCGCATTAACTCTTTCTTCCTGTGCATCCGATGAATCAACGCCAACTATGGTTACAGCTACAAGTAATCCAAGTTACGAGAATAGTAACCGCTCGGTGGGCGGTTTGCCCAATAGTCAAAGTGTAGGGGTTTTGAAGAAATTCAAACGTACGCTTACAAATCTTAGTAAACCAACGCAACATCAACAACAACAACAACAGGATATGACTAACAGTGACAGCACACAGACACTTGCTTTGAGCGCTCATACCACAACAACCACTATTGCTGAAGCAGGCGACACTCCTCCTACAGCAGAGACCACCACCACAAATCTTATGCTGGAAGGTACAACGGGCAAATATCGTTTTGGTCCACTAATTTGGCGTTCTTCAAAGGAACGACGTAAGACAAAATATAATCGACGTGACAAATGTAATAGCGGTGATTCGGGCATACAAATTGAGCTGGATAATGATGAGCAGTTCTCGCGTATTTTGGTCACTGCGAATGGTGGGGGTGGTGTTGGATGCAGCGGCAGTTTTACTAACACGAGTACAGCAGCTGCAACACAACGTAACTCAAGTGATAAGGTGAGTTTAGATTGCTTCAAAATTTATAGTTTTGAGTCGGAGACGGGAAATAGTATTCCTGAATGGTTAATGTAAGGGTGGGGGTAAGCGTCAATGTCTGTAGCTACTATCCGGATTAGGGGTTTTGAAGAAGAGTAATATGCACATATGTAGGTAATGACGTGCTAACTCGATGGTTGATCTAGGGATATGATGCTTCTCATTACCCATATTCTCCTCTCTTACGACTGTAGAGATGACATGACCTCCCGAGACAGTCGGGTAGTACCGCAAGGCAAGACCGGAGCGTACAGGGTTCATATCCGGCCAAGGACTTTCAATTTCGACATCACAACCTTCGGGGAGTATTTTTTGTCGTTAACAACAACATCCGCTTTCCTTCTTTTTTAACGAACTCTGACCTCTTGTTACGTTCAGAGATACTCCTTCCATTTGGAGATGGAAAAAGATATACCAGAAACTAACGACTTGTGAAAACTAGTTTGTCTCACCACCCCATTAACTATGTGGAGAACCGAGTAGTAGGCTAATGACACTGGCCCATACAAGTCAGGCATTTCCAGATCCTTGACGGCACTTTATGAAGCTCTAGCTGCTTAACTTTTCAGATAAATTTCCTACATCTAGTTCTTGACAGAAGCCTCCAAACTTCCCTTCCAACTTCGATCTATCGGTCAGAATGCAAGAGTGCTCAGCATGTCTACGCAAAGCTTTGCCTTGATCGGAGCTATTCTAGAAATTTCTTTCTGCTATTGTAGCTCTGCACGAGGTTATGTATGCCAAACTCATTCGTGACGCATACGCCCCAATAATCCAATGCCCAGTGAGCCCCGCAACTGGCCTGAATAGGTTAATTCTATTCACCCCGAGAAGGGTCAAAGATCTTGTTTTATTGACACTACGAGGGGTATTGATAAGTCCCAAGGATACACGGACCTCCTTCGCCTCTGAGGCATCAAGATCTACGCCGGTCCAGCCCATCGGACATCTCATTTCCCTGTATAGTGGACAAATAGGCTTTATGTTACCGTTGCTGATTCGAAAGCCTCAAGCGCTACGTGGCAATCAGAGAAGATTAATATCCACTCTCGTCCTCCATACCTCGTCGATAACGTAGATCTCGTATAGAAGATGACCGCTCCCATAAATAAATCCATCGTTCGAGTGATGCATATCACATTCGGGGCCACTGTGTGGCATGATCTAAGCCCCTGCTGAATGCATCCCATGTGCTCAACTGCCTTCTCCGTGGGGCTCGGACCCGACAACATAGACCTGGTTTCTGTTAATGTAAACTTAGCTAACCTTTTTTTT
Organism: Campiglossa producta; assembly: GCA_964058755.1. NCBI lineage: Eukaryota > Metazoa > Arthropoda > Insecta > Diptera > Tephritidae > Campiglossa > Campiglossa producta. Next base: position 43,965,508 of record CAXKVI010000002.1, read on the forward strand.
CGTAGTCCAAACTAAAAATGCGTTCACTACGTCGGGTGAATTCGGCAAAAGCCACCAGCATCACGGATCAATACCCTACAGCGACACTTAATGCCAAAGGAACAATACTTAAACGCATGGAAATGTATGGTGGAAGCATAGAACGAGAAGCACCCGAGTCACTTCCAGCGCGCTCACTAAGCCAACCCAATGGTCTGGATATTTGCGGTATTGGGCGAGCTGGCGGTAAGTCTCAAGAAGCCAACCAATTAAGGCCTAATTAAAATGAACTTGATACAAAAATAGTATGCATATGAACTAATGATTTCATTTGATTTCGGTGTCTGTTACAGAGTTGGATGACAGTGACAGTGATAGTGTAACATCGCACGAAGAAGGTGGGTAAGCGGAATATGCTCTGTCGAACGACACAATGCAGTGCAATTAAATTCAATTAACCCTGCGTGCGAGTTTTGCAATTCTTACTAACTATACTATTTTTTCGTGTCGCCTACAGCTTCCAACTCCTACCCGTTGTATGCTGAAGTACTATACAGCTTCACCGCTGCCGGTCCACAAGAACTGGGGCTTGAACGGGGTACACTAATCGAAGTGCTGCGCAAGGAAGTCGGTCCTTGGTGGTTTGGACGCATACGTAAAGATGACAACAATACGCTAGTCGAAGAGATTTTGGATCCAGAGCTCGGTTGGTTTCCCAAAGAATTTGTGCGTGTGATACAATGCCCCAAAACCGATGTGTTTTTCCTTTCACAAATGGCAAACCCAACAACTTCGGCAGGGCAAACATTAGCAACAATAAAATCATCAAGCGGTGAAAAGGTTACAGAAGTAAAAACAAATAAAACAGCTAAGGATGCACAATCTGTATCAAAAGCAGCATCTTCCAAAGTAGCGCCGATCGTGTCTTTGGAAGACCTAGATGCTACTCTAGTCGATGAGAATAATGTAACAACAATTGTGATTGAGTCACCCTCGTATACGGGCCTAGCAAACACACCTGGTAACAGCAGCTCCTCAAATAGTGGTGGTGGCAGTAGCAGCAGTGGTGTGGGTGGTGGTGTTGAGGCGTCGAACGCCTTGGCTCCATCGCGTAACATTAATGTGATACTCGACAGTGCCGATATATTGAGGCGAAACGCAGTCAAGGAGTTGCTCGACACTGAAGTTAATTATGTCAAGCTATTAGCCTCCATATGTGAGGGGTGAGTGTGTTTAAAAACTTATTTTGGATTACGCTTATTTTTTCCTCTTATTCTCGTTTACAGTTATTTGCCCGCAATGAGTAAGCGCATTGATATATTCTCCCCAAATAGCATACGCTTGATTTTCTCAAATATCACAGCGATCTATAAGTTTCAGCGTAAATTTTTGGAGGCATTGCGAAAGGGTATCGAACAAAATCAAGTTGCCAAAGTCTTTTTGAAAATGGTAAGCAATAGAACCAAGAAAATGACTAGAAGTAGGATACTATGGTTCTAACTTTTCTTTTAATTTCTTTTATTGCAGCATAAAGGATTCCTTTGCTATTCAACCTACTGTAATGCATATTCACGTGCGCTCATCGAATTGGAGACTTATGATCGTGTCAAAGATGCCAGAACTATTTTGGACAAGTAAGTAGAAGAAGACGAGGAAACAGAAACCCGATATACATATTTTGGTTAAGGGATAAGCGATGTTCTAAACATTATACCCAATACTTCATAAAGAGAGTATAAATTCCGAAATATTAGGCTTGAGTATTTTTTAACTTTTTTTTTAGTAGCGGAACTCTCCGAGTGTGAGACTTCCTTGTTATCTTGTGGTATACCGCACTAATACCTAACCACCCACGGCCCGCGCATTCCTCCTTACTCGTTACGTGAGACTTTGGCTACTTCACGCTAACTAGCTGGACAACCGTCTTCACCATGGCAACATAAGATGGCTACAATCTCCAGGGTGCGGGATATCCAAGCAACCCTGACCAAAATGGGATCCCAAAAGATCTCAACATATCTAAATCTTCAAATTAATACGGTTACTAAGCGGGCACTGCCTTATGGGGAGGCACGCAACAAGCTAGATGTGGCTTGAGAAGAGACTGTGGACCACGTCATCTGCAACATTCCGGGCTGATTGGCGCTGCATGGAAGTTCCCTTCCTGCATAGTCAACGACAGGTTGCGGAGCAAGACATCCGCCTTCATCAAGTCCTCCAAATGACTAACGGTGTCGATGGTATCACAATAAATTAACGATATCTGAAAATCATCGATAGTGCCAATGATAGTTTCCGATCACTAATTTGTTGAATTGTGCGAATGACTGAAGCCTATCGTAAACAAAAAAAAAAAGTAATGGCGGCGATATACCAACAGGTTATCATAACCTCTAACGAAATTTTTAGCCGAGCTTCTCTTTCCAACTTGTGGTGTGTTGCTTTTTGAGTTTTTCCTACAAGTTGGCGGGACGGCACTTGCAAAGCAAATGAATTTTGTGCTGAGAAGCTTCTCATGGCAGAAATACACCCGGAGAGTTTGCCAAACTACTGCCGAGGGCGACCCCGTTTAGAAAAATTATTTTTCTTAATAATTTTTGATATTACTTTTGCCGGGCATCGAACCGCCACGACTTGGTGTGGAAGGCCTAACACTTAACCGACTGAGAATAACTTTTGCTAAGAAGTGCTACTTTGAACCATATGCTGGCAATTACTTTCCTGGAAGAAAAAATCGAATATCATAACATAGTGACATAAGAAACACAGTCTCTAAGTTGGAGAAATCTTCGTCTTCGCGTTAGATAACTATGGTAATTCTCTAACTATTCTCTAATCGAAGGCAACAGTAGAGAACTACATTAGAACTCGATTATAGATAGATTAGAGAACTAGGTATAAACAAAAATCACATTAGAATCTCATTAGAGAATTACATTAGAACTCAACCAGAGAACTGTGGTTTTCTCGATTTGAGAATTATGTCCCATTTTGTTGCATAATGCTATGTTTCTCCAGTGTTTCTCTAGTCGTCGTCTAGAGATTGGAGAATGGGGCTAGTTCTCTAATGTACATCCATCCAAAATCTAACTTCAGGGTTTGTTGGGGAGTCCTCTCCCCGTGCCGACTACTGCTTTGGACTAAGTAGACAATTGAGAAGTGAAGTCCTCTCTCGACGAACAAAGATCCCGCTCTATAAGTCTATTGTCATACCTGCCCTGATGTACGGCTCAGAATCAAGGACAATGTCAAGAGGGTATGAGTTGACCCATGGATAGTATCGAAGGAGATTCAACGATGAGCTGTACGAGCTTTACGCAGATCTGACCATAGTGCAGCGAAATAAAGTCCAAAGGCTCCGCTGGCTGGGTCATGTTATGCGAATGAACAAAGAAGCTCCAGTCCAAAAGGATTTCCTATCGACACTCGAACTCGGCAGGAGGATGACTTGAACTCCCTTGGGGTTTGCAATAGGCGTCAGCTTTCGCCAAAATTAAATTAAACGATTAAGCGCCAATTAGTTATGATGACCCTGTTGAAACTGTTGTTTTCATTGGACTCTTCCGTTGGAAGAGATTGAGGACAATTCTAGAAGGTATACCAATCGACTAGGCTTGACCAAGTACTGTTACAATATTTTCGACCACGAACTGTCACTTTTATATGTAATGTAATTCATATTACATTCCAATCTAACTTCATCTTATCTTCATTACAGTTGTCGGGAATCAGAAAATCTAGCTGAGCTTCCACTCTCTGCACATCTGTTGGCGCCTGTGCAACGGATATGTCGATATCCACTACACCTTAGCGAAATACTTAAGGGAGCAAGTAAAAGTAGTGAGGCGCCAGAATACGAATTAGGGCAGTACGAGCAATTCGATGTAAGCCAAATGGATATTCCCGATACTTATGAGAAAATCGAACTGGCATTGGAAGCAATGCGTGGCATAACTGAAGCTGTGAATGAAGGTGAGTTGAAAATTACTAAATCTTTTTGGTGGACAGTGACTTTACAATCCTTGCTCTGTCACCCGTAGGCAAACGTCACAGTGAGACCATTGCACGTCATCAAGCGAGTTTCCAAAACTTCAAGGGACCACCACTTCATCTGCACAGCACACGCTTCTTCCTGCAAATTGATGCAACGCGCCAAAAACAAAATTTGTGGAATAGCAGCTGTACGCTATTTCTCTTCGACAACCAATTGATCTATTGTAAACGCGATATAATTAAACGCAGTCAATTCATCTACAAGGGACGTATCTTCCTCGATCGTTGTCGTGTGGTGAATGTGCGTGATGGCAAAATGTTTGGTCATACGATACGAAACTCGTTGCGTATTTACTGTGAAGCACGTGATAAATGGTACGACTTCAGCTTTCGGTCGTCAAATCGGAAACATCGTTTTCTAAGCACTTTGGCGTTGGAACGACAGTTTGGTGGCAAAGCATTCTATGTAGCCGAGATGACAGGGTTCGAGTACGCATACGATGAACGTGATTACTCCGATCAATCTGATTATGAGATACCCGATTGTGAGCATAGCAATAGTGGTGGTGTCGTTGGAAGTTTAAGCTCGTCCACACGTCATTGGTCTATGGCAGATGTAAGTACAGCAAATGTTACGGTCGTCGCCGGGACATCAGGTACGAGTGGTGATAGTTCAGTGCCCGAATCGCCAGTCAAATACAAATATAGTGATACGTTGCCAAAGAAATCGCAAACGCGTGAAACGAACGGCGGTACAAGTGGCGCGTTGAGTGAAAGTCAAACTGGCTCGTTGGGACGACGTCGTTTAGGCAATTGGTTTCGCAAACCTAAGAGCAGTAATTCCACACCAAATCATTCGCCCACACATAAGACTAATGATCTCACGTCAGGATTGGTCGGTGGCAGCGAGAATAATATTTCAATTAATTTGAGCAGTGGTGGAAATTATATTTCGTCTGGCTCTTCGGCGTAAAATTGCAAAAGAAAGCAGGAAACATAGACTGTATATCAAAGTAGAAACTTAATTGGTCAAGTCAATTGGCTTAAACTGTTTTAAAGCGCATAACTACTTTGAGAGCCATTGGTTATTTATATCGTTCTAATAGGAGCTCACGAGTCAATTATAAATGTAATGGCAGCTGAATGAGTTTCAATCGCATTTGTTTCAAAAAATATTCTCAATATTGATACGATTTTACCTTGAAAAAAAAACCAACAATTTTAAATTTAAAAAAAGTTCAAAAACGTGGTGGTGTTTTTTGAGAATTTTACAAGCCAATTTAACCAAATTTAATATTATAGTCGAATACTAGAACGTGGATATACCTTTAGTCAAATCATGCAACAATAATTATATAAATAAAACCTACTAAATACTTTCAAGTAATAAGTAAAGCAGGTTTCCCTCTGTAAAATTTAAATTTCAAAATTAACATACATACATTTCGCAGAAGAGACTCAGAAGCGCTAGGGTGATTCATACGGTTTTCTCAAACTGGTATAACCAAAGAATTTTCTTAATTTTTCATCCGGTTTCTCTGTAATGTAATTTTTGTAATACCAAATAAACCGGGTTCTTACAAGCTCGACTTATGTAAATAACAGTGCTCAGCGTAGCGCTTTCTTTCGCCAACATCAGACAATGTTCGACATACTCAAATAAAAACGCTAGATTCCTCTCACTTTTCTCTTCTAATTTTGCAGTCATCTTGTTTTTTATGAAATGTAAAGAATATTTGAAAAATATATTCTATCCAAGGCGAATTCATGACAGGTAGGTGGCATCCTCCCATCATATGGTTTCTTCTTCTTTCCGGAAAATGGAATCGTAGCTGTCAAATTGCTTATGTTGTTGCTATGTCTGACATTTTCAGTTACAAGGCGTGTGTAGATCTGAATTCGCTCGAACCCACCTGTATGAATTCGCCTTGACTCTATCTCAGACTTTGTTCAAAGAATGCTGTATTATTTCAAAACCGTTTTCAATAAAATCCTTTTTAAAAAATTTGTTCCAGAACGCCCTATCTAAGAACGAGCTCCAAAACGTCCTATCTTAAGGAAAATTTAATAGTTTTTAATTCAAATTTTGAAAATAGCGCTAGGGAAAAAAATTCTGCATTATGGAAAAATTTTGAAAAAGGGTGATATTTCACTTAGGCCTGGTTTTTCAGTTTAAACTTAGTTTAAGAGCCCAATTTGTATGAACTTTGCCTGGAGTTCAAAATTTTACTGAAATAACTTGGAATTTCGGTTTTTTTTTTGTCACTTTATCCCAATTCTAAACAAAACCGCTTATAGTGTGTTTTTTTATATCAATTTCAACCTAGCCTAAAAATTAAAACCGCTATTTATTTTGAAATTACCATTTTCCAAATTATTCGAAAACTTTGTTTTCAAAAATAATTGAACACTATTTAGTAGAATGCAATACTTTTTTGTAGTTTCGAAAACTAAGAAGATATTATTGTAAATCTAAAAAAATTAAGAGTCGAACAATTTTAAACCTTAATTTCGACTACTAAGTTAGTCTACGTATACTTAACTTAAGGCCAACCTGCTATATGAGAAACCTGTATAAATTGTTATTCAAAAATTAAAATTACGCAAGAAAATATAGGCAACTTTTGGCTTATGTTAAGTTAAGTATACGTAAAGACTAATTGGCCCTAAGCAGAAATTCACCTTATTGTTTCAAATTATTTTTAATGCTATATGTATCTCAGATTTTTTTCCATTAACACTCTAATTCAGAATTTGAATCAAAAACACCAGAATTGTTTTCAATAACCATATATTTAATACTCCTATATTGGCAGCAAAAGCTAGTACCGTTCGAAAACATCACAGTACAGATGCGAGGCAGGCATATATTTTTGTTTACAAAAATAATTCAAAAAACCGTGAGCGTTTCAAAAAAAAAAAGATCACTAACGCGGTATAAATTAAAATTTAGTTTTTTATAAATTTTAAAAGTAAAAACGGAACTATAAAAAATGCCTGGTCCACAGAGCTAAGCTGAGATACGGCGTTCTTGAAAAATATTTTACTATAATGTGATATTTTTGCAAAATCGAATTGGTCCTTGTGTCCTTTTTCATTATGAGTTTTGGGCACGAAAAGAATTGTGCGGAGCAACCTTTCTCTCTTTCGTAGGTAAGGTAGTTTCTCTAAGAAAGTATATCGCGGCACCTATGGCAGCAATTCTACTGAGGATCACTTTCAAAGACTGCTTGAGAATTGTTAATATTTTAAAAAAGTTAAAAAATACTGATAAATGAGTGAATGTTTAACAATTTTAGTAGAGTTACTTTCACTTCTTTTCGAACTCACAAAAACCCCAAAATGTTACCAAACCTGAACAAAAAAAAATAAGTAATAAAAAATTAAGAAAAAGAATTGAGTGTTAACATAAAAAAAGCAATTACATACATACATACATAGGAGTATCTAACGGAATAAATTATGTTGTTTATACATATATAAGTGCACATATAAATATATATATATATATATATAAACGATGATTATAAAATGCACACACACATGCATACACACAATAATTAGTACGTATGCGCGTTTCACATACAAATTCAAAAACAAAAAATATTAATAAACTTAACACCATAAACAGCTATGACGCCAACGCGAATTGCATTCATTTTGATTCCGAAAAGGAAAAATATTTATTTAGAAGAATATTTTTAAATACATACATACATCCATATGTATGTATATATATATTTTATAAAATAATTTATAAAATATTGTAAATACATACATACATTCATACATATGTGAATTGAAAGCTGTTTACTTACATAAAAATGTTATTTGTATATACATATGTACGTATAGATTATGTGTACCTATGTAAGCAGAATAGTTATTGTTAGATACTAAATAAAGAAAAAAACCCCTAACATTTAAATAACCTTACTTATAAAAAAATACATACATATATATAAAATTAAAAAAGCTATACCTACTCGAACCAATTTCGTCGAAAACTAAAAAGTCTGTAATTAGAAATAAACAATTAAAAAACTTTTTATTTGTTTAATTTTATGTAACACATTTTATTTACATTTATAACTTTCAGTTGTAATATTAATATTTTTAATTTGTTTTAATTTTTTTATATTTAAGTTTTCAAAATGTCAAGTAAGTTACATTGTTAAATAAAAAAAAGTATTTAAAATTCACTCATACAATACACAAATTTGAGTTTTATTTTTTAAATTGGTATGTTTTTACCACAGTATTAAAAAATAATTAAATATGACTATTAGAGAAATATGCCCTTCAAAAAGCTATTTACTTCCGGTGCCGCAGCGTTGGCGGGGACGAATTTCCGGTACTCTACCAACCGGCATAGCCGTCCCAGTCGGCGATTCGAGGTGATGAAGTCGCCTAGACCATCAATTTAGGGAAACATAAGTAACGCATAATGCACCGACGGTAAATGATATTCTGCTCACCAGCACATGGGTAATTGGTCTAACAGCTGTGAGTATTCCAATTGAATATATATAGTAGATATCCCATCATCATATGTTATCTAGTGAAATGAGGTGGTTCCCGAATCTCCAAGTGATGTTATATCGTGATCACCAGGTTATCTGTTGCCTAGGTTATGTGATATCCTCATCACCAAGTGATGTGATATTTTCATCACCAAATGATGTGATATCCTCATGATGTTGTTGTTGTAACGACAAAAACATTCCACCAATGTTTTGGGGAGTGAAAACAAAATTAACAGTCCTTGGCCGGCCATGGAACCGGTACTCCCTCGTGGTTGCGATTTGCTATGGCCAGTGGAACCTTCTAGGTCATGTCATCCCTCCATCATTAAGAAAGTATAAGATGGGTAATGAGATGTGAGAGGCATCATATCCGTAGATCAACCATCGTTTTAGCACGTCCTTACCTATGTGGATATTAGTAGGTATGCCTACCTCGAGCATATTCTAAACCTCTGATCTTCTTCACCATCACCAGGTGATTCTACACCTTATATTTGAATGTGAACCTGGTGCAATGCAAATTATCTGCAAAATAGGATTTTTGGGCAAATGATGTGACTTCCTTATCACCAAGTGATGTGATATGGTGACGGAAACTGTCAAAATTCTAAAATTAAAATTCTGAAGTCAAAATTCCGGAATCAAAATTCTGGAAATCGGAATTCCGCACTTCCTTCGCCTGTTTTGGCTGTATTTCAAAATTCAGGTTTTTCATAATTCCGGAATTTACGTTTTCCAGAATTAATTCTGGAAATTTTTTCCCCAAAATTTGAGCAAAATCGAGTATTTTAATAAATTGTGCTTATATTTAAGAAATATACATGGGCGCGTTTCGAATGCACAATAGTTGTAAACTGTTGGATCGGTTGATTAGTAATCGGTTTGGTGATCGAAATTGTGCTTTCGAAACGATACGTTGCGCATACGTTGAGTCAAATGTCAGATAGCATCAACAAAAAAATAAACAATAATTTTGTGAAAGCGTGTGAAGTGTCTCCATCACTGTTTTTATTCATTAATAATAAATAAATGGAAATTTGCAAAAAAAGCGCCGAAGATTTTATTTACATAACCTAGCTATCGAACTGTCAAACAATCGATAAATACGTTGAGTGAAGGTAGCGAAAAAATTTTATGATTAGCATTTTGACGTAAAATTCAAACTGTTTGATGGATCAGAACTACTCAACTGTGCGTTTCCAAAGTAATCACTGATTACTTATCGAAACAGTTGCGCTTCGAAACGCGCCCATTGACTTTGATTTTTTGGTCATCAGACAGAAAACCAGCGGAACAATTTGTATTTCTACTCAGCCGTGTATGGAAAATAGCTGCCTCATCATCGTTGGAACAACGTCAAATTTACCGTCCATAATCCAGCAGTCGCTCTCATTTAACAACTGCAGCGAAGATTTTGTTCCAAAAATAACAATGCATTCGCCATAACTTTAATAACTTTCTTACTTAAAATAAATAGTTGACCTTCCAAAACATAAAGTGATAATAAAGGAATGTCTATTTTTTCAACACAAGTTGGCTCTTTAAAACATTTTAAACTGTTCCGTTGTCTTCTAATTCTTAACTTAAGGGCACTTCTTGATGGCAGATAATGTTCAATGTGTTTTTCTGTCATAGATACCGAACGCTGAATTATTTGGCTAGGCTGCAGAAAACTCAAGCGAAACCATATTTTTAAAATGATTATTTGGATCTGCAACCGATTTTTTATGCGCACATGGATCATGAGAATGTTCATTTTTTTTCGTATAACATTTCACAGCCGTGAAATTGTGTGTCAATACGCATGGTACATTTGTTTTTAATTCCTTCAGAACAAGTCCAGTTAAATGTTAAAGGCAAAATTTTTTAATTGTAAAGTGCGCACTTTTTTTGTTATCAACACGCATTTTTAATCATTAATTACAGAATTTTGAATTTCAGAATTTTGGTTTCCAGAATTTTGCAATTTAGAATTTCGTTATCCAGAATTTTGGATTCCAGAATATTGACTTCCATAATTTTGATTTCCGGTGTTTCGACTTCCGGAATTATGAATGCAGAATTTCCAAAAAAGCAGAATTTTGACCCCAACCCGATATGGTGATCATCAACTCATGTGATATCACCTGGTGATGCTTATCCTACTATTTTTATGTGAGGCTGCTGGTTATTCATGCAAATAATCTGACAAAAAAATTAGTTATCTTGTACGTGCGTCTGGTACGAAGAACTTATTTTTAGCCAATATTGAAACTGACACAGCAACAAAATAACACACATTTTCAAATATATTTCCCGTTAATACCAATGCAATCACTTTGTAAACGATTTTGTATTTGATTTATCGCAAATAGAAATAAAAAAAATAAGTGCAAACAAAAAATGTAACAGAGTAAACAGGCCACAGTAACCGGGTAGAAAATAATCTAGGCAAATCTATTCTTAATCTAGGTGCTGGCTAGATTTTCCTACAATAGACAATTCTGCCTTGGGCCTACCAGGGCTATGGAATGGAAAACGTATGTTTTTCAATTTACGGGCAATTTATAGTATATTCTGTAACCTGTTCAGTTTTACCAATCCAGGGCCTGAATATTTTTTCTATATTGGGGCGGCCTAGTTTTTCCAATCCAGCGCCAGGATAGTTTTTCCACAAATATAAAATTTAATTAAAGTTGTTAATTTGCCGAACAAATTTCATGAGTTGTAACAGCTGAATGGATAGAGATGATGACTGTAATGGGAAGGTGCCTGGGTTCAATGCTGGCTCAGGGGCAATGCATTTTTTAATTGATTATTAAATGTATGGGAAATTTAATTCAAGTTGTTCATTTGCCGAAATATTTCAATGATTGGAATAGCCCAATGGACAGAGAAGATGAATGTGATGTAAAGGTGCCCGGGTTCAATGCTGCCTGGGAGGCAATGAAATATTTTGTTTCTTAGCTGGCATTGCCTTGGAAAAACTAGGCAGGGCCTACATTTGCATCACCCCTCAGGCCCTTTATTAAAAAGCATTAACAAGCATATAAGGGCCTGCGTAAAATTTCCTTGGCAAGTCCATGATTTAAAAGGGAAAATGTAGCCAGGCCCTGGGTAAAATTTAACAGATTTTCTCCCCGGGTAGTTTTATAATTGTTAGAAACAAGAAATATATAGATTTAAATGCTTAAGTATATGAATGAGGAACACACATACATACATTATTTTATAACACCGCTGTCCCTGCAAAAAATACCAAACCTTCGATCAATCATTCGATAAAAATCGATTCTTATACAAAAGAGCTGGTCCAATTTACATACTTCGCGATGTTCTAGGAGAGGTGTCAAAGACTAACAGATTGTGATCTAACCTAACTGTAGCAGGCGGGAAATACTCTAAATATGAGATTTGAAAAGTACACTTTTTCCTTAAACAATTTCTCCGGCTCATCTACAGAAAGTGTGTATGTCGCGCTTTTCTCATTAATATGTGGTCTTTGCTATATGGGCAGCCTATCTTAAAAAGCTCTACAGATTCGTCAAGTTGCCAGTGATGCGTTGTTCGTGATAGTATCTAAAGCAGAACAGGAGTGTGGGCGATGGCAGGAGGCAGTGACCGTATCTATGCAGCCAGCTTTGATCTCATTCCACTACCGGGGATCGCTAGACAAAGCCCAGGAGTACAAAAATTGAAATGAATGATACAATGGATCTATCCTGTGAGACCCATTGTTTTTTATTTTACTGAGTTTAGACGTCAGATCACGAAATATGGCCGGCAACTATCAACAAATTAGCAAACTCAAGGTTTATATTTAAGGCTAAAACCCCTTACTTCCCTGGGGAACCATAGCGTGACTTCCCGTATTGTTGTTGTTGTTAACTACAAAAACAAACCCCGAATATTTGACAGTCGTTGGCCGGATATGAACCAGGCACGCTCCGGCACTGCCCGATTGTCGTGCCAGCGATTTTGTATGACCAGTGGAACCTTTTAGGTCATGTCTCCATCCGTAAGGATAAAGAAGATGGATAATGAGAGGTGAGGCATCATTTCCATAGATCAACCATCAAGTAAGACATGATTAGCTATGTGCATATTAGTCGTCTCTTACGACCGATATTCCTACCTCGGGCATATTCTAAACCTCTAACCCGCAGGGTGTGTCGAAGGCCTTTCAAAGAGTAAGCGCGGTGCCACCCTTTAACTTTTAGGCCCGGTTTCTCAGTGCTACTTTAAGCTACAGACAAAGTCGACTAGAGTTTGTCCCATACAAATTGACCGTTTGAACTAAGTTTAAACTTGCACTGAAAACCCTGTCTTTGATGTATTCAGAACATTATTGTTTCCTAGAATACGGTCGATTTTGTGCATTCTAGACAAAAGAATTCAGATGGACCAGTACAAATCCTGAAAAATTCTCCAGCACGCAGTAATTCCTGACAGTAGCACCTAAGCAAACACATACCAGATACATACTTTCACCATATACATATTCTTATATACACAAATATATACATACCTAGTCATAATACATATATGTATGTACTATATAACTTTGTACTTAAGGAACTAAAACTTCTGTAAGCAAACATTTTTTTGTATATACAGAAGTAAATAATATGTATATAAAATCTATACAATAACTACAAACAAATATGCCAAATAAATAAATTAAAATAAATAAACAATTTAACTTGTGCATTCTTGTAAAATTTTAATAACGTGAGGTCGCTTAGTAAGTATGCATACGTATAAATAATCTTTTTCTTTTAACTGGTGTTTACCAGGTTCAGACGATTGTGGCAGAGATTAACTGGCGCAGACAAAGACCAAGCCCTTTATAACATCAACTAACTATTCAACTGCTCAGCAGGCCTACTCTAACACCCATTTCCCTTTGGTCCAACAATGTAGAAACTGATGGTTTCCTAGGACTCCCGTTAGAAGACATTGTTAACAATTTAGGCTAAGGATAAGTACACGTTGGGCAGAGCTACACTTCGTTCCAACAACAACAACAAGCACAAAGCCAAGTCCTTTGTCACCTCATCTTCTCAAGGAAATTCGGTCCCCTTTACTATGCTGAGCCCGACTGATATTGACACCAGGACAATTTCATCCGTTTACATCATAAAATCTTTTCTGAGCAACGGACACGGACATTTTTTGACGATAGATATATTCTAGTCAAATCCCTTAATTTAGCGTCCCGCGATAAGATCTGGTCAAATTTGATGAAATTCGTCATTTGGAAAATGAGAATTGTAAGGAAGAGCCGAGCTTGAAATTTTTCTCCAAAAGCGACGCATTTGGGTCAGTGTTAATGTAGCATTAGGCTGTAATTGCTTGTTTGCCACACAACTAATGTTTATGATCTTACTCCTCTTTAACATTTTGCATTCTTTGATCTTTCACATATATGTTTCTGCTTGGTCTGGCCCATAGTGTTATCCACAATGGTCTGGCCGAAGAATGTAATTACTTCCGGTTTGAATACATTTTTTCGTAACTTTTCCCTAGCTGCCTGCATTACTTTAAAGTTTAAACGGATGTGCTATGTATGTGTGTATGTATAAATGAGATTGCGTAGCATCCCAGCTGCCCAACAAACAATTTTCTTTAATATCCAACTCCCTTCTCAAATCTCAACCTTAAAGCAGCCATTAGCGATGCGTAGCATAGACTTGACTTGACTAGGAACTGCCATTTAGCGTTCTGTTATATCTAAAGGGAGCTAATTCGAAAATCTTAAATTTTGAGCTATACATACTACCGCGCTCTACCATTCAATACCCACCGATCTGTATACTCGGTTTATAGCTGCACTCATCATCGAGAAATGAACTGTTAAAAATTTTAAATTCCATTGGGATATATGGGATAGGCAGCTAGTTTTTCGAGTTTTTTGAACATTTTGATTTTTTGAGTTTATCGCTGTTTAGATCTAGGTGTGCGATATGATGTTTGCATGTAATCGATTACCCTACTTGACTTGACTTCGAAGCCTGATGATTTTTGATTTCTATGTAAGTTCTCTAAAGGGTCAGTTACATAAAGCTTTATTTTGGCTTTACCTCAAACTTTGACTTTGACAGAAAAGTTCAGTATACGTATTTAAACCAAGCATGGCAAATTGGAGACCTCAAAGTTGAAGCGAGGTTGAAATTTGGCAAACTCTCAAATTTTGCATAAAACACTACGAATGCAAAGAAAAAAATAACGAAAACAAATGTATAAAAGAGAAGCGTCAAGGCGTTCATTGTAGCATACCTCTGAAGTTGGACGCAAAGTTTTGAGGTAGCAAATGTCAGGCGAGGTTAACAAAGCTTTATGTATTCGACCCTTAAGTCTCCAAACGCCAAATATATTCATAAAGGAAGAAGTCGGACTCCAATAAGAACATATTATTCATATCGGAAACCTGTCAAATGAAATAAATTCAAATTATGCCAACCAAAAAAATAATATTTTTCCTTTCGATGTGCTTTACAGTTTTGTATCCTGATTATAGATAACCTCAGAACATCGAAAGCTAACGCCACGAAAATGCGTTTTGGTAATTTTTACAGAGCGGCCGCCGTGGTGTAGCGGTTAAGTGTTCGGCCTTCTACACCAAGTCGTGGCGATTCGATGCCCGGCAAAAGTAACATCAAGAATTATTTAGAAAAAGAATTTTTCTAAAACGGGCTAGTTTAAATGTCACTTCTAGTTTAAACTGAGTTTAAACGGTCAATTTGTATTGTATGATAAACTCTGGTCAACTTTGTCTGTGGTTTAAACTTGCACTGAAAAACAAGTCAAGTCAAGTCAAAAGTTTCGCTAACAGAAGCTTAGGGGTCTATCAGTCTACTGCCGGAATTGGAAGCTCGTTAAAAATCACGAAATTCTTAGGAATCCGGTGGGGTTCTCAACTTAAAAGTCCTTTTTCATCATAAGAGTTTCGCTGATCCTCAAGGGGAAAAATTAATGATCGGCAACTTGCCCTCAAAGGAAAACTGCTAATTTTAATCAAATACAATTTGTTATTTCACTTTCGTTTGTTTGCGGTTTTTTATTTCGCTTTTAAACCGCTCATAAAACCGAAACGAACAAACCTGGTTTTTGGGTAGGCCTGCACAATTTGTAGCTTCTACATTCTTCGCCAATGTTGGCTTGAAAAATTCGTGAAAAACTGCACTGAAAAACTTGGCTTTAATGTGTATATACTTAATTCCGTTTTTTGTTAGGTGTTTAAATACGCCTATGTATAACTACTTATATTGTGCCTCTTAAAGCACAAGTGGTATAAGTCCACCTTTTATCGAACTGGGATATTCAATGTTTTGTGTTGTCAACAAATAGGGCGTACCCTTTATTTCACAAGTTAGTTCTGCTAGTTATTCGGTTTCTATGAGAGCTGGGAGTTAGGCCGTTAGCGTGATATATAAAAAAAAACATTCTGTTCTACAATTCTTCACTACATAGCGTCATGCCTAACTAAAAAAACGAAAACTGGACTCACGCCAGTTGTGCTTTAAACGGCTCTATTGAAAATTAAATCATCGTGCTAGCTGGGGTATGTGCTTCCGCTTAAATACAGGCTTATTTCTTTTATGCTTTTTTATATGTACATATATGTACCTGGGTATGCAAGAGAGTCATACAAAAAGCCAAATATGAAAGAAAAATACAGTTGAGCGCAATCGAAAGCGCAGGAAAGAGAATAGCGGAAACACCAAAAGTGGCCTAGCCTGTTTGTGTAATATAAAGTGAAAAAGTAAATTTATTCTCCTTAAATTTATAAAAACAGAAGTTTAAATAACAAAAAAAATTCTCATCTGATTTCACTACAGAGAATTGGTAAATATGATATATGAATATAGAATAAAAAATACGTTTCATTGTCATTTCCGCACTTTCGGTCATTTGCACGAAAAAAGTCTCGCAACGGTTTCCAGCCGCCGCCGCCATCTTGCAGAGTTGCATTTCTTAGTAGTAGCTGACGCCACCAGTTGCACTTCCGCTGTGTTATTAGAAAAAAGTAATTTTTATAGCGATTGGAAGGTCAACTCGAAAAAGACTTGGAAAAATGTTGGAAAAGGTACCAAAGGACGCGGCTCGGTGCAGGAATGTGAATCCGTAAGCGGAATACTATTACTTCAGTGGTTTGCGAGTTATTTGGCATCAAAGTTGCAGATTTTCATGTGGTTGTTGTAATCACATTAGGCCGTCCCTAAAAATGTGGAAAAAAGTGTTCTGTGCGGAAAAGCTGGGGATCGCGAAGCCGGTGTTGGACCAACTGAGGGTTATTTTTTTGTTGCGCGACCGCCAACTCAAAAATGTGTTCTGCACACAAATGCAAAATCGGTACCGGATCATTTTTCGGTTTTTGACCATAACTTTTATCAAAAACAAAAAATTTAATTTTCGCTTTCGGATGCAAATTCCTGGCACCGAGACGCGTCTTTTGGTACCTAGATGAAAAGTATACAATTACCGGAAATTTTTCTTCATACTCACAATTTAAAAAAAAAAGTTTATCAGTCCTTTGAATTCAAATGACGGGTTTGGCCCGTTCAAAGTTCCAAGTTTTCATGTGGTTGTTGTAATTTTATTAGGCTGTACCTAAAAACGTTCAGGCAACCACCCGGACTTGGGGTGTAAAAGTAGGTCGCCTCCCAGTTGGTGCACCCTGGGTAACGCTAAATGACCTACATGGCCAACACGGCTAGTTTCTTGTATTGCCGGTTCTACGAGAACGGTACCAGTACTTGTGCTGTACCCATCGTGCCGAAACGACCCGGGCCGTTTTCTTATATCGACCCTGTATGACATTTAGGCAGGGCTAGACCTCGCTACAACAAAAACAACCCGGACTTGGGATGGCGTAGCCCAGAGTTACTTGTTATAAGCGCGGCCCAAGGCCGCCAACTCAGAAAGGGGTTTCGCACATAAATACCATGGATTTCACCCCTATTTTGGTATCCGACCCGGGTTATTTTTCGGTTTTTTGACTAGAACTTTTTACGAAAACAAACAAATTAAAAAAGGGCTTCCACATTCGTGATCCTGAAACTAAACCCCGTCTTTTGAGCTATCTCCCATAGTTTAAGCTAATTTATTAGCAGTTGACCTCTAAAGGAAACAAATACCAAAAGAAAGAAACATTGCCGTAATAATCAAATTGTAATAACTTGGAATTTTCAAACTCGACACAATTTTAATTGGTTTTAAGAAATTGTAAATATCGAAAGTTCAGTACGGATGTAACATCCATCGATCGCGTCAGTGTGGATGTAATATGTGACGGCACTTAATTTCCAGTGGATCTATTAAGTTCACAAACAAAACACTTTTCATAAAAACTCGCGAACAAACTTCAACATAAAAATGTAAACAAAAAATTTTAACGTAAAATAGAAGGGAAACGTCCAAGTGCCGAAAAATATAAAAAAATACAAATTTCTTTATTTGTCTTTTACAGTCAATTTTTTGTTTTCACCACTTTTTCGTTATATTTTTCAATATAGCTTGCCCGCTTGCACCAATAGGATAGTTGTATAAAACGTTTCTTTAGCACAATAAATAAAAAAATATCACGCAGGTACACTCACATGCAACCCTGCCTTTTTGATTTTGTTTTTATCAACACTTGGTCAACGAAACACCATCACAAAACGAAATTGACGCGAAGCTTGCTCTTTTTGTACGTGCACCTTGTTTCCTTTTCCTTATTTTTAATTTTGATTTTAATAAAATAAACAAATTTAAATGTTTTTACAGAATTTGTTACGCTGAAGCCAACATTTTCAAGTGAAGTAAATTTGAAACAATTCTCTTGGGGTTGGGTTGAGAGAGAAAAGAAAAATGGTTGGAGGCGGCAGCAGTAGCAGTGGTGACAATAAAGTGGTGGCCACTTTACGAGCGGACGGAAGTGTATATCCTGCTAGTGGAACTTCAATTGATCATCTAGTGAACTTAATACATTATAAAATTGTGAGTATTTCTGGTTCGAACAGTAAAGTGTGAGCATTTATGCTGTTCCTTATTTATTGTGCTGATCGTATATTTTTTCTGCCATTTTCCATGGTTGCTCCAGCGCACTGATGTGGACGTCAACAATGCCAATAAAACAACCAACTTAGCAAATGCTCCCGCCACAACTACAGTGGATTTGGGAAAACAATTGCTACAGTATGCACGTGATGGCGATTTGAAAGGAGTTAAAAATATGTTATCGCGCGGGGCGCCATTCACCTCCGATTGGGTAAGTGTAACGGAGAATGGCGAGCTATGGAATAACGCACATTTGTATACTATATGCTTAAAATAGCGCTTTTCCAAGACATTTAACATTATATCCGTTCATTGTTTGACCCTATTTGTGCTATTATATTACAACAACAACAGCAGCTAAGTATCAGTTACAAAAATCAATTTCTTTTTTATTTCAGTTGGGCATGTCCGCTTTACATTTTGCCGCTATGAATAACCAATATGAAATTTGCAATGCCCTCCTCAAAGGCGGCATCAATAAAGATTCGAAAACAAAAGTAGATCGCACCTCATTGCATATGGCTTGCTATTATGGCAATGAACTGATTGTAGAATTATTGTTAAACAATAAATGTGGTATAGATCCACGTGATATGGTATGTTGACGAACCTTACTATATTTATTAAATGTATAAGTATTTCTTATTGTTACTTAATTAGCTACGCATGACGCCATTACATTGGGCAGTTGAGAAAGGTCACAAAAACATTGTTCGTCTTCTGCTTAAACATAATGCTGACGTCACAGTTGCGTCCAAATTTGGTAAAACCGCTATTGCACTTGCTGTACAAACCGAACAAGCAGATTTGTTGGAAGAATTAGAGTTAGCACGGCAATCACAAATAAATCGCAAATATAATGAAGAAAATGAGGTAAGTGAATTACTGTTTGTAGAGCAGAAATTTGAGTAACAGCTTATTTACAATTGTAACGGCAACTTTTATAAGCATTTCCAAACTTCGTGCTCAAATTATGCTTACATAAAAGCATATCTGAGTTTCGGATACACGCAAAAATTTAAGCGTTCAGCAGAATAAGTCTGTCAGTACGTCGAAATAACTGACAGCAAAGTAGACTGCGGATCTTTGCATTCTAAACGCCAGATACGACGGATACGTTAAAATAGAATTTGCTCTAAAATTGACGTAAGTTACGCAACTGACGTATTGGCAGACTGATTCTGTTTCCCGCTTAAAGTATAACCCAAAGGCGGAATGTTGATATGTATGTCTATTCATTACACTGAGGAAAATAAAGAAATATTTTTTTTAATTATATTGATTATGGGTCATATCGCATGTTCTATTGTAAATTATCTAATTTTTTTTTTGTTAAAACTGACAATATATTGTTGTAAAAAACCCCAACTTGGAACTTTGTATTGAATTGGCTTGTCTCCAAAAACGGTCTAGAGTGAAATTTTCTGAGACCAGGGGGTTACTCTGTATCAGAGTTGTTAAAGAATGCATTCTCTTCGGAATAATTATTCCATGGATGGTAGGGTTTTGGAATGCAGCCTTTGGCTCGAAGGACCATGAAAATGCGACGACGGGGTTCTTAAAAGACATAAAAATTGGTGTATCACACTTTAAAATCCGACAATAAATGCCGAAGATTCTATGAAAAGATCCGGCGGATGACGGAAGGTTTTAGGACCGGGGCAAGCTCCTGTAAGGACAATAATGGCGACCTGGTAACCGACGTACAAAGTGTACTTAAATTATGGAGGGAGCACTTCTCCTCACTGCTAAATTGCGAGGGAGACGTCGAACCCGATACCCCAATCCCTGACGATGGAAAAGTCGTCCCACCACCTGACTATGATGAAGTGAGGATAGCTATATCCCAGCTCAAAAACAACAAAGCGCCTGGAAAAGACGGACTACCCGCCGAGCTGTTCAAACACGGAGGCGAAGAGCTGGTAAAAAGCATGCATCAGCTCTTATGCAGAATATGGTCAGACGAATGCATGCCTCCGGATTGGAATTTAAGTGTGCTTTGCCCAATCCACAAGAAACGCGATCCCGCTAACCGCACCAACTACCGCGGAATCAGTCTTCTTAATATCGCATATAAGGTTCTTTCTAGCGTGTTGTGTGAAAGGCTGAAACCCATCGTAGACAAACTGATTGGACCTTATCAGTGTGGCTTTAGACCTGGTAAGTCTACCATCGACCAGATTTTCACGATACGCCAAATCCTGGAGAAGACCCATGATAAAAGAATCGACACACACCATCTCTTTGTCGATTTCAAAGCCGCTTTTGACAGCGCAAAAAGGAGTTGCCTGTATGCCGCCATGTCTGAATTTGACTTCCCTGCAAAGCTTATACGGCTTTGCCAAATGACGTTGAGCAATACCAACAGCTCCGTCAGAATCGGGAAGGACCTCTCAGCGCCATTTGAAACCAAACGAGGCTTCAGACAGGGCGACTCCCTTTCGTGCGATTTCTTCAAGCTGATGCTGGAGAAGATAATTCGAGCAGCAGAGCTAAACCGCAATGGTACAATCTTTTACAAGAGCGTGCAATTGCTGGCGTATGCCGATGATATTGATATCATTGGCCTTAACAACCGCCGACTGGATAAGGAAGCGAAAAAAGTGGGTCTTGCCGTGAACGAGGACAAGACGAAGTATTTGCTGTCATCAAAGAAAGAATCGGCGCACCTGCGCCTTGGCAGCCATGTCACTGTTGATAGTTACAAATTTGAAACTGTGAGGGACTTCGTCTATTTGGGAACCAGTATCAACACCGAAAATAATATCAGTCTAGAAATCCAGCGGAGAATCACTCTTGCCAACAAGTGCTACTTTGGACTGAGTAGGCAATTGAGAAGTAAAGTCCTCTCTCGAAGAACAAAGATCACGCTCTATAAGTCTCTCATCATACCTGTTCTGATGTATGGCTCAGATTCATGGACAATGTCAAGAGAAGATGAGATGGCCCTTGGAGTATTTGAGAGAAAAGTTCTCCGGAAGATTTATGGTCCTTCCCGTGATGCCAACGGCGAGTATCGAAGGAAATTTAACGATGAGCTGTACGAGCTCTACGCAGATCTGACCATAGTCCAGCGAATTAAAGCCCAAAGACTCCGCTGGCTGGGCCATGTTATGCAAATGGACAAAGAAGCTCCAGCACAGAAGGTTTTCCTATCTTCGCCTGAATTCGGCAGCAGAGGAAGGGGGAGGCCTCGACTGAGATGGAAACAACAGGTGGAGGATGACTTGAACTCCCTTGGGGTTTCCAATTGGCGTCAGTTATCGCTAAAAAGGAATGACTGGCGTGCTTTGATATGCAACGGCCAAAATCGCTTAGGCGGTTAAGCGCCAATAAATGATGATGAAATGCCGAAGATATGAAGAAAAATGCAATTGGGCAACATCTAGGGTTGCCAGAAAAAAAATTGTCTTTTAATGTTTTTCAAAAACACTTCATATGATCGGAGGTACGGTCGACTTTTTTTTTGCCTGTAAGGCGTGACGCTCTACTTTCTATATAATGGTAACGATATGCAATTCCATAATTTTGTCTAAGTACTTTCTTGAAATTTGTGAAATACTTATTCCCGTCTTTTTTATTTGCGTTTAGAACATATCGAGCCCTAACCGCAATTTTAGCGTAACCCAAAAATGTATGAAAATTCTTTTTTGGATAAATATTGGTGATACTGTTTATTTTAAATAATCTTTGAATCGTTATAAGTTCCATTACTAAAATAAATCAAATTCAATTACACTATGCACCAAAAATCCATATTTTTCTGGGTATGGGACCAAACCAACTTTCGAAGAGATTGAGGCATAAGTAAAAATTTGATTTCCCCGTTTATCGAAATTAGCCTCCAAAACTTAGTTATGTGCATTAAATACTCCAAATCGGCTCGATCCACTACCCATACGGCTCTGTACAGTGCTATGATGCAAGTAACGTAAACTTTTTAAAGTTTGTATAATCTAAAAACCTGTATCCTGTAAAATTTTTTTTTGGTTACACTTAAGTTATCGTTAACGTTTGATGTATTTTGAACAATCTTCCTATTCGATTTTATTAAATTTAAAGCTTTCATGTTATTTGTGCTCTTTTATTTGTGTATTTTTATGCGTTTAAAAAATGCTCACAGATGCGGTCCAAGAGATTCAAAGTAGGTACCCAAAAAGCCTGATTTGGTATAAAACTATCGTTTCCAATTTCTTTTGATGAGCAATAATACAATTCGGCTTATAAAACTCAACAAAAACACCCATATTTTAAAATTTTACTTTTCTAAATTTTTTCCCTTAAAATACACAAATGTATTGAAATTGTTCAATAAAATGAATCAACCATATTGCAGAAAGAAACATCGGACGCAGTTAACTCCATCATGGGTAATACAAGTTTCCCCACCGATCTAATTGTACCAGCAGCTAAAACTACAATAGAAGTCGATGATGACATGACAAATAATAGCGATTTTGCAGAAGCAAATATGTCCGATTTGGCAAATATAAAAGGTATTGACAATTTTTAAGTTTAAACCCAAATTAGTATAAAACATTTTTGTTTACCTTTAGAAACAGGTATTTTAGACAAGACAACAATTAATATGCTTAAAGATCATGGCATTTCCATGATACCCGAGGACGATGACACCTCAAAAGAGCTTCTTACCACCGCCTTACAAAACGGTCGTCAATTGGTGTTATCAGAAGGTGGCAAACTGTTGCTAAATGAAACAAAAAAATTACATAATAACAAGCTAATAGTAAGCCCCAGTACCAATGTAGACATTATTAATTCAAATAGTAGCAATGTTAACAATTTCACAATGCTACCTGTTGCTGGCGCATCGTCGTTGGCTACGCGAAATCCACCACAAAGCAGTAAACCGCGTCCTAGTATTATATCGAAGGCGAAGGATAATCTTAATAATATGTATAAGGTGGGTAAGGTGTAACCATGTGATCATTATACTGGCAAAAAGAAAGAAAATTTTTTGAAAATTATACTATGTATGTATGTAGCGGTAGTGTAGTGGAGTATGCTCGACCTACTACACCAATTGTTTGGATATGGCAACCCCGTAAAAGCAACACCAAAAATTATTTAGAAGTTTTTCTAAACGGGGTCCCTGTTGTTGTTGTTTTAGCCATACTTTGCCCTATCTAGTCGGAAGATCCAATCTTTAAAAAGTTAAGTGACAGACCAGACATGGGTTGTACGGGTGTTGGCAGTCCTTTGCCGGATAAATCCCGATACGTTCCCTTGTAGTACTGCCCAACTCTTTTAACGATTTCGTGGATTTTAGTCGCCTCTTACGACCGGCATATTCTAAACCCCTAACCCGCAGGGGTTAAACGGGTTCCCTCCTCGACGATGGTTTGGCAAACTCTCCGAGTGTACTTCTGCAATGAAAAGCTTCTCAGTAATAATTTATCTGCTTTCCAGATGCCGTTCGGAGTCGGTACCAACTCGAGTTTATGGTTCAACGTGATGGTAATATTAGCCGAGTTACTTACGAACGCTAGAACGTGTTGTTGCTGTTGTTAACAATACATTGCCCTGTCTAGAGTGTATGATCATTCCGAAGATCTTCATCAAACTCTTCTAAAGGGAGTCCAAGGAAACGTGCAGTTTCAACAGGGTTTCTCCAGGGGGACAGAGGGGTTAGAAGAGTAGGTTCAGATGAACAATTGAAGAGATGTAGAGTATCATGGGGGGGTCCTACCACATGCAGGGCATGTGTTTGAGATTGTATCATTAAGTCTGGATAAGTAGGAGTTTAACCTTACACTATATCCAGACCTAAGCTGTGCCAAGGTGACTCTTGTCTCTCTTCGTAAGGTGCGTTCTTCTTCAGCAATATCCGGTGGAGGACTGTTCAGAACGGGATTCACAGGTAGAGATCCGACAAAAGTGTCTACCGACTCGGTGTGGATGTCGGTTAGAGCCCGCTTATGATTCTGCAGATCAAACGGCAAGGTAATATGATGCCGGATCTCATCATAATGCTTACGGAGATGTTTCCCTATCTCTCTCGGGGGCGGATCTATGTCCAAAAGATGACGGTTTGGATGTGCTGACTTGTGGCAGTTCAGAAGGAATTGCCTGCTCAGCATTTCCGCATGCTCTTTTACATTGAGCAGTTTTGCCTCCTGATGGAGGTGAGACTCGGAAGACATGAGGAGACATCCCGTAACAGTTCTGATGGCAGTATTTTGGCAGACTTGTAACTTCGTCCAGTTGGTGTTATGTACTTTAGGCGACCATATGGGTGCAGCATAGTCAAGGACTGGTCGGCCAATCGCCTTATATGTAGTCAGCAACGTTTCTTTGTCTTTTCCCCAAGTACTGCCGGCAAGTGACTTGAGGATCTTGTTGCGACCATGTACCTTTGAGACCATTGCAGACACATGACCAGCAGATGAGAAAGTATTATCCAGTGTCACTCCTAAGAACTTTGGGTGGCTGACAGTGTGTAGCTTAGTGCCATCAACGAAAATGTCTAATTCATTTCTCACCTGGTGCGTCCATGTCGTGAAAAGCGTCGCCGTTAATTTAGTCGGAGATATCGTCAGATCTCGCTCAGTGAAAAACCTGGAAAGGTCGCAGTGGTAACCGTTGATTTTCGCACAGAGGTCATCAGTATAGGGGCCCTTGCCCGTCGCCATTATTGTACAGTCGTCGGCATATGAAACGACGGTGACGCCCTCTGGCGGTGGGGGCATCTTCGACGCTAGAACGTCGAACGTGTCGGCTGGCACGACCTGGGGATGGGGGAATCGTAAGGCGTTAGACAGGGTCACTTCGAGGTGTATTGCTCTTAGCCGAATCGTTATAAAAAAACAACCCGGGTCGTTTCGGTACGAAGGGTAATGTACATGTACATATACCGTTCTCGCAGAACCTGCAATACGTGAAACGCACGACCTGTCTTATGAGACACCGGCGTACGTGCACGTTGAACGTAGCGTTACGTTCTACGTACGTTCAGCGTCCTTACATCCGTCGGTGGCTAACAGCACTATAACCGCCTTACTCATATAGTCAGCCATTCTGAAAATATTTACAATATACATACATATGTATGTAGGTAATTTTCATTCCGCTATTTCGAAAATAATTAATTCATACAGATATTTTAAAAAGTCCCCTATTTCAATTGCAGAATGTGCGCATTATTTCGCTAAATGATTTTAAAAAAATTTATGGTAATACAAATATCAAAGGAGTCCAAAAGATATCTGCTTCCATGGCGAGGTAAGCGTACGATTACAATTTTATACGAAACCCACTATACGTTATCTAATTTTGCAGCGATCCCATGGTGCGTGCGAAGCCAATAATTGAAGAACAACGAATACTTAACACAGCCAGTACAAAGCAAGCGTACTCGATGAATCCGCGGCATCTACCCCCACAACGACAGGTATTTCTTAAATTTTCATTGCAGTAATAAAATGTGGGGTAATGATTTTAAAAATAAAGATTGATTGTTTTAATGAAAAATGATTTTTGTTGATTTGATTTGATTATTAATACTTAATTATTATAAGTTCCATATTAAAAGTGTATGTATGTATTTTGATATTAAAATTAATAATACTTATACGGGCAGGTTCTGAAATTCACTTCCGAATAAAATGTGTGAAAATTTCGAAATTCCTATGTAATTAATTTTTTTTTGTTTTTATCTTCAGCAGTTGAAACCGAGTCAAACAGTCGCGAAATCCGAACAACTAACAGTACCCAGCTTAGCGGACGCAGTTGATATCGATTCCATAATACAATTAGCGCCTATGGATAGTGATGCTGAGATGTCGGAAGCCGAACAAACGCAAAAACAACAAACTCAAATACAAGTGCAAAAACCACAAACGCAAAAAGCGAGTGCAACAAACATACAAGCGCCGAAACAATTGCTCAATCCATCTGTACCTCCGCTAATACGTCAACTATCCACAAATGTGACGCGACAAAGCCACCACATTACCAGCAATCGAACGCATGTGAGCGTTGGAATTGATACTGCCAAACATCAGCAACAACAACATGCATCGAATGTTTTCTCTTTATTATCTGTACCGGAAATATGTCGACAGCTTTATGAATTGCGTCGACAAAATGATGAATTACGACGAAAATTCGATACGGCACAAAAGGAGAAAGAAGAAATGCGTCAACGTTTGGATCGGTTAGAAGAATTATTATTGGTAGAAAAGACGAATGATGAATACCTAGACACTTAGTTACAGCCGTTTCAATTATTATTAATTTTATACTTTTGTATTGTATAAATTAAGCTTCGTTTTGTAATTTGCTGCAATACTAAAATACATAAATTGATGATATGATTTTAAGGGCTGGAGCTTCGTATAGAGTCAAAATTTGTGTTCGAAATTTTACAAATATTGAGTTTTTTTTACTGACATGAGCTCATTTTGTAATTTATGTGTGTGTAAACCCTGCACTTTTAACTATAAATATTTGATTTAAATAATTTGACTACAAAACAAAAAATACTACATACTGCACTAGACAGCCAAATAAGAAAAAAAAGTTGTTAATTATATTCATTATACACATTACTGATTGTAATTTTCGAAATGGAAGGAATTCAATTAGCTACAAAAATATATGCAGACGATTTTTTTACCCCACCTTTTGATTAGTTTAACACCAAATATGAGATAAGGTCTACAAAATCGAAAGTAGCAATGATCAACCTCTGGTAATTAATAATATCTGTAACTTTTTCGGTACTTGGTTTTGGAAGTTCTGAAAAATTACACCATTAAAATTAGACAAAAAAACACCTTTTTTCTTTTGGCCCAGTCTTATATCCACCTTTAACTCCTGAATTAGTAAGGTTAAGTTTCTGAGCTACTAAACTATTATTACATATACATATGTTACTAACATTCAGTGTTGCACAGTATAACGTTTATATTATATTAACTTAAAAAAAAAAAAAATGAATTAAAATAATGTGTAAGTATCACTGATTTTTTTGTTTATCTTTTTTTAGTAAACTAATCGTAATTATTAGAGCAGAGAAATCTAAAATGTTCAAAGTAAAATTTTTCTAATGACAATATGTATAATCAAACAAAATAGTTGGTTGGATGATACACATATGTGTGGCATATTCATATCGAACTATATACGTACGTATAGAAAGATAAATTGTATAGTTTATTAATAAGAATTATTTGAAGTTAAATATAGAAAATTTCCTTTTTGTTTTATTATTATTCATACTTAACTTCTAAGCAACATGTCTAAACCAAAATTTAAGAAATCATAAATAGTTTGATTAAACTCTTTACAAAAGTTAATGTTATTTTGTAAAAATATATAAAAAAAGAATTTTTGTAAAGTTCGTTTTTGAAATGTTTAATGGAACGGCGTTTTTTTTTAATGTTTTAATTAGGTCGCTTCAGTTGTATCTGTGGTACGGATTTCTGCATTCGGTTTTAAACTAACTTCCTGTTGAGATAGGATGTAGGACCATAGCTCAGATCGCGATGACAATGCGATATTAAAGAAAAACAAGTAAGGAAAGCTGTCTTCGGCTGTGCCGAAGGCTAAATACCTTTCATGAATAAGCGTCACGATTTTCACTGTTTGATCGATCCCCAGTACAGCCTGTGTGAATTTAACTTTAGCTCATACCGAAATTATCGGAGCTATCGATTATATGGGGACGATGTGTTATATTGATCCAATCTCATTGATTTTTAACATCGACATTCCACATTCTAAAATAGCAACATTTACGAAATTTCACGTTCCTACCTATATAATTACAGGCGTTATCTACCAAAATCCGTTTATCGGAACAATCGATTGTATGGGGGCTATGTGTAATATTTATCCCATTTCAATGATTTTCAACATCGATATTTTACATATAAAGATAGCGATGCTTCCAAAATTTCGCGTTCCTACCTATATAATTACAGGAGTTATCTACCAAAATCCGTTTATCGGAACAATCGATTGTATGGGGGCTATGTGAAATATTTATCCAATCTCGATGATTTTCAACATCGATATTTCGCATATAAAAATAGCAATACGTCCAAAATTTCACGTTCCTACGTGTTTAATTACAGGAGTTATAGCCCAAAATCCGTTTATCGGAATAATCGATTGTATGGAAGCTATGTCAAATATTTATCCCATCTCTAGTGAGTTTCAACATCGATATTTTACATATAAAGATAGCAATACTTACAAAATTTCACGTTCCTACGTGTTTAATTACAGGAGTTATAGCCCAAAATCCGTTTATCGGAATAATCGGTTGTATGGGAGCTATATGTTATATTGGTCCGATCTTGCTGGTTCCGACAAATGAATCCTATATTGGAAAATGGTGGCCGCATACCAAATTTCAGCCAAATATCACAAAAACTGAGGGACTAGTTTGCGTTCAAACAGACAGACAGAAATCAACTCATCTCGTCATCCTGATCATTTCGGTATACTTATTGATGGGTCTATCTCTTCTTCTTCTCATATTTACAAACATCGGACCAAAGTTATAATACCATTTCATGTTCATGAAAGGTATAAGAAAAACTCCCACAGGTGGCACGTGTGTCGCTCTATTTACAAAAATCGCATTTGTGTTCCGATTTCGCTAAAATTCTAACTGTAGGAAAGTTGTATTACTCCCTTTTACGCCGGGCACACCTAACCGACGCTATATTCTTCACTCGAATGGTTTATCCTCTATATTTTGTTACATGTATTACAATACAAATAATATTGGGTTTTAAATTTTATAATTTAATTAGTTACATTTTATCAATCCAATTTAATACAAAAAATGAAGAGCTTTAGGTAAAATATATGAAGTACATACATACATATAAAAAATGTATTATGCCTAAATATTAAAATTACAATAAAACTTCTTCATCAAAATAACAATAAACCTCTTCTTCATAGGGATTTTTGTGTTCACTTCCTTCCGCTCTTCTTTCCCTTGGAACGCTGATTCTTTCGCATACTACGTTTCCTATTCTCAGCTTTACGTATCGCATTTTCAGTATTACGCTTCTTAATAAACTCTAGACGCATGCGGGCTTTGACAATTTGCTCTGGATGACGCAACTCATTATCACCACCACCTTCACGTCGCTTAGCAGCCACTTTGGCATTGTGGCGCGCATGCTGTCCAACCGGATAACGTTTCTTATGAGAAAGTGGTTTCAAACCATCATCATCACTACCAGCTTCACGTTGTATTTGCTCTTCAATTTTGGATTTTTCTTTCCAATCATTATAACGACCAGTTTTGAACGATGCCGGTATCCATGCACCGGATTCTGTACGTATTTTACCAGAGCGTGGATCTTGTACAGCAACCATTTTCTTCTTAATACGATCCCATTTTTTCATGCCTGGCTTGTGACGTAAATCTGTGTTTTCACGATCGAGCACTGAAAATTCCGCGTTCATAGCTTGTCGTTCGAACGAGTCCATGGCAAGGCCGTCTTCGGTGCTTTTATCAGCAGATTGATAAGGAATATAGTTTTCTGTATCTCTGGTGTTAGCTTTCTTTTTCTTCTTATTTTTATTCTTGTACAAATCATCGAGATTTTTACGTTTTTTGGGCGCGACAATTTTATCGAACGCTGCATTTATTTCATCTGCATCTGCTTCCTCCACCTTAAAGGGACGAAATTAAGTTAAACATAAATAAAAAGGGGGCTTTACGGAATTTAAGTAATTTCCAATCTCACCTCTTCATTTTCTTCCGTCACTAATAGCTTGTTGACTTCCTCTTTTTCAATTTCATCCATTTTATTTCTATATTTCGCAATAACATCCGTGTGCTTCGAGCGCTTCTCTTTCATTACTGTATATGTTGTAGATTTTTGATGTCGATTCAACTCGAAAATGGTCTGAATAGGAGAGTGTTTATATAATTAAACAGAGAGTTAAATGGTTCAAGAAAAAAATTAATAAATTATTGCTATTTCAAATGCTTAATCAGGCCGGACTATTATTCGAATTAGTTTTGTGGGAAATTTCGGAACCATTGTTTTTATCATTTTCGACACTTTTCCGAAAATAACTGAAACGATACAGGAAAAATCCAGGAATTGAAAAATGATCCCGTAAACCGTCCCCAATTATTACCAAAAAAGTCAAATAAATTCGTAGGAATTATTCCTCTTGGCCAAAAAATTTTGAATGTCATTATTTAATTAGTAATTAGTATTATGCTATGTTGTCTTTACAAGCTTACCGTAGATGGTTTGAAGTTCCGCATTTTTATCAAAAAATCGTGTTTTTCCGCTTGCATTTTGCGTTCCTCTGTAGCCTGTTCTTCCTTTGATTTCTTACTGCTTTTGCTACTAAAGTCCTTTGTCTCAACAAGCGAAGCAGCTGTTAAAAAATCTTCTAAAGGTTTGCAACTGTAAAATTTAATCTTTTTTATACGCGCATTCGATTCTGTCGAGGCAACGGGACGCGATGACAAATATTTCTTGTATGCATTCTCGCTTGTACGTAAAACGCCCGACTGTTAAGAAGAAAAGGTAATTAATATGGCTTTGGCTTATTCCACTTAAATCGACTTCTTATTTACTTACAATATCATGACTTTTCTTAATTTCGGTCACCGCCAAATGCTCCTCTTCTAACAAATCCTGCGGCGCTACACCAACTGTTTTGTTATCATTTATATTGAATTGCCGATTTAAAAATAAATGCAAATCAAGTACGTGAGCTGCATCGTCAGTAGAGAATATCGAGAACGCTGTGCCAGTACGTCCAGCGCGTGCACAACGTCCTACGCGATGTACAAATAATTTGGCCTTTCCAGGGAAATGTAAATTGACCACATAATCTAAACTTGGTATGTCAATACCACGCGCTGCGACATCGGTAACAGTGAGTACAGATACTTTCTTGTTCACAAATTTAGCGGTATTAATTTTACGCGCCGTAGGATCCAAACTAGAGTATACTGCCGTATTGGATATGCCACACTTTGTAAGAATCTGAGCAAAATAAAAAAAAAAAAAAAATATTTTTGATTTCATAAATAAAGTATATACAAGAATCACTAACATAGCATATTAGTTCAACGTGATGCTGTGTGCCAGCAAACACCACAGTTTGTGCCTCTTCCGGTATAACGTATTTGAGTAGCACTACCAAGGCGGTATAGCGTTCATCGGGACGGCAGTACAGGAATTTAAGCATCAAACCCTCCGGTATTTTCGATTCAACATCTGTAAAATTGATTATTTATTTGAAAATAAGTGAAACAAAAAACGCTCTTGCACCGAAAAACACATACCTAAACGCAGTAATATTGGATCGTTCAAGCCCGCTCGTGCAAAGTTAACTAAAAGCTTTGGGA
Organism: Campiglossa producta; assembly: GCA_964058755.1. Lineage (NCBI taxonomy): Eukaryota > Metazoa > Arthropoda > Insecta > Diptera > Tephritidae > Campiglossa > Campiglossa producta. Next base: position 43,997,398 of record CAXKVI010000002.1, read on the forward strand.
GTGTCGCCGAAAAGAGTACAGTTTGTCTTGTGGAGGGAAGTCGATGTAAGGTTTCGTTAAGTTGCTCGCCGAAACCCATTTCAAACAAGCGATCAGCTTCATCGAACACCACATATTCTAGGAAATAAAAAGTTATTAATTTAATTAAGTAAAGTCGAAGATATATGTTTTTGTTGTTGTAACGAGGTGTAGCCCTGCCTAAATGTCAGACAGGGTCACCTCGAGTGTATTGCTCTTGGCCGGGTCGATATAAGAAAACGGCCCGGGTCGTTTCGGCACGATGGGTACAGCACAAGTACTGGTACCGTTCTCGTAGATCCGGCAATACAAGAAACTAAACTAGCCGTGCAGGCTATGTAGGTCTTTTAGCGTTACCCAGGGTGCACCAACTGGGAGGCGACCTACTTTTACACCCAGCTTGGTCGGTGCGTCCGCCATTGAAACGATGTGGACTTTAACCGCCTTTTGCGGTCGACTTCACGAAAAAATAGAATCTTAATATTAACAAAGGCAAAAGGCACTGAACTAAAACGTATTATTGCTGGAAAACACCTAGGAAAACAAAGGAGGAAGGAGGTCCCACTTCGTTGGCAATATGAAGTGGAGAGCGACTTAATGTTGTTGTGGTTGGTAACAGAGTGATCTGTTATCCCCTGGTGTTTCAGGTGGCGAGCATTGTTGCTGCAAGGTCAAAATCGTTTAGATAAAGTCCACGTCAAGTTCTCTCTTCCCTCATCCCTTTCCTATTCTATTTCTCGGTACAAAATAATTCTAACCAACGTACCAAGTTTCAAGCAAATCGCATTACAAATAAGATTCCTTCATATAAGTTACTCCCTGGTCTACTTCGCGGAAAATATACTATCAACTATTAAATTATAAAAAAGACAAAAGACCACCAAAGTACCAAATTTCACTTAAAACATTTCACTATTTTCGGTTAAGTAGTTTTCCGGGAACAAATAAACTTGATTATACATTTATAAACCATTTTAAGTAGAGATTAGGCATTTATAGTAATAACTAAAAACTATTTACCCACTGAGTTCAGCTTCAAATCCATTTCGACACACAAATGTAGAAAACGTCCAGGCGTAGCTACAATAATATCAGGACATGTATGTATAGCAGAAAATTGCGAATCCATAGAATCACCTCCAAGCACTAAAATTGTTTTTAAATCCATAAAACGTCCCAATTCCTTAATAAACTTATAAGTCTGTACAGCCAATTCGCGTGTGGGTGAAAGGATTAACGAACGCGCTCCTTTAGTGGGCTCGCGTGTTTTTAATTTCTCAAACATCGGTATAAGAAAACAGGCAGTTTTACCAGATCCAGTTTTGGCCATAGCCACAACATCGCGCCCTTCAAGTATCAAAGGAATGGTCTAAAAATATATAAGCTATGCAGGTTATTGAATACTTGTTAAACAAGGCGATTTTGATTACCTTCCGTTGTATAGGTGTGGGTATTTTGTAGCCACGCTTTGTTATTCCTTTAAGTATGTCGAAAGACAGACCCATAGATTGGAAGCCTCCACTTTTCTTCGCTTTGCTTGTGGGTTTCTGTTTGGCATGCACATTATCGTCGCCACCGCCATCATCGAAAGATGGAAACCCGGGGAGATCAATTTCTTTGCTCTTTTTACCCTATAATATTAAATGTAATTTCTTGAAATTATTCTTACAATATTGAATATTATTAAGCCTACCATTTTATTCGTAACTTTCTTAAAACAGCGGCTGAAAAATTCCCAAACACGTGTGGAAAAGTTTGTTTTGTTTGTAAAATTGTGTGGAATGACAGCAAATAATTTGACAGTCAGCTGTCTTTTATATCGATAATGCAGTTTATTTTGTGCCGTCAGACACCCCTACTGGACATTTGCTATTCGCACATACCCATAAATAAACAATTTGATGAGTGACAAATCATCTGATGGGTTGTCACGGGAGCATCGAGTCCAGGGAGTTCCAATCCCGAGTCCTAGGCCTCCTGCGTGATTTTTGTGGGTAATTGTCTAGTTTAGCTGTTAACTGCTAATAAATTAGCTAAAATTAGGGAAGAGAGCTCAAAAGACGGGGTTCGGCCTCAGGGTCACGCAAGCGATTTTTTCATTTTTTGTTTCAGTGAAAAGTTATGGTCAAAAACCAAAAATTTACCCGGCTTCGATACCAAAATTGGGGCGGATTAAATGGTGCTTATGTGCATAACAACTTTCTGAGTTGGCGGCCTTCGGCCGCGCTTGTTATAAATAATCCTGGGCTACGCCATCCCAAGTCCGGGTGGTTGCCTGAACCGTGGTAACGTGCCACGGTACGCATTCTCTCGCACGTTTTTAAGTACAGCCTAATAAAATTACAACAACCACATGAAAACTTGCAACTTTGATTGGAAATATCTCTTCAGAGAAGCAAAATATTAAAAATTTGCTTCCGGATTCGTGATCCTGGGGCCAAACACCGCCTTTTGAGCCCCTCCTATAATTTTAGCTAATTTATTTTGAGCCCCTCCCATAATTTTATCTAATTTGTGCCCCAAAATCCCGGGACTCCGTAGGTATTCCTTGGAGTACCAGAAACTAAGCGAAGGTTGCTTTAGGTGATCCAGTCCTAGGACATTGCCCTGTTGGAGCAAAATTTATATATAGAAAAGGATTACAATTGGAGTACCCTTATACTCCAATTGGAGTACCCTTTAGGTACTGAACTGAGTACGGGCTACCCACCTGCCAAGAAATGCCTCAAAAAAAAAAACCAGCATATATGTCTTGTGCCTGGTCAAATTGTACTCACCTTAGCCATGGATCTGCACGTTTAACTCAAGAAATAAATAAGCTCATATATTAATAAGCTCATTAATAAGCTCATATATATTTCTTGACGTAAACCGGCGTTGCCCACTATCGAAAAGTGCTGTATTTTTATAATTATAAGCTTTTATTTAGTTTCACCTGACGGCTGTCTGTAATCAAATCTTGCAAGCTAAATTTGATACACTTCCCGGTGTCCGATTGATCTGAAATTCTGCACCCATGTATAACGCCGATGACAATGCAATATTATAAAAAAAAAAATTTCGATAGGTGGCGCGTGGGTAGCTATATTTTCAAAATTCGCATTTATGGTCCGATTTAGCTGAAATTCGTAACATGTATTACTACCATGAAAAGAAATATTTTTGTAAAAGAAATTCCGCTAGGTGGGGCTGAGATAGCGGTAATAAAAACTCAAAATCGCAATTATGGACCGATTTGGCTGATATTTTACGTGTGTGTTACTTAATTAATTTCTAAATGTTAAAAAAAAATTGGACCCGCTAGGTGGCGCGTGAGTCGCTTTATTTGAGAATTACGAAGGTCTGTTTTCAGTGTCGATTAATTCGTTTTTCAACGAACTTCCCGTTGAGGTAGGATCTTGAAATTTTCATCATCGTTTAGTTTTCTGCCTCCACGCAAAATAACAAAAAAATAATTCCGATAGGTGGCGCACGAGTAGAGATATTCGAAAGTTTTCATTCCAGGAAATTTTGCTTTTGATATTGTACTAACTTGCAGTTAAGATGGGATTTTGCAAATTTTCATCATCGTTCAGGCTTCGCTAACAGTAAATAAAAAAATTAGCTTAATTTCAAAAATCCCATTTATCGTTTAGTTTAGTCTTTATTCCAATATCCCAAAAGTAACTTTATTAACCAGGCGGCTTTATTGTAAAATATTCTATGTTTTCTGTTGCTGCTAGCAGCCGATTGATGTCGCTGCGATATTATTGCCTCTTTGCCGCACGGCTTTATAGCGGCGTCACAATCAATGTTTGCTGCAGCATTATGTATTGACAGATGAGTTGAACGTGTGTATTTAGGTAGAGAACGACACATTCCGCATCACGAGCGACATCTGACATGCAAAAGTTGCCAACTTTCAACTTTGTACGCATGAAAAGCATAAGAAGAAGCATTTTACACTTGGCTCTCATATAGTTGATTGTGCCGCTTGTGTTAAGTCTTTAGAAGGTCTTCGAATCGAAGAACTTGACTGTTCAAAGTTGACTTCAAAAAAGCCGTGTAATGTTGATGCATTAAAAGAAATGGATCGGATGAGGAATGTTAAAATAACTAAGTAAAGATTGCACAACTAATTTAAACAATATTTTATATTTAAAATAAATTCAAGAAAAAAGATGTTCTAAGCACAAGCTTATAGGTATATTTCTTGTTGATAAACCGAACTAAAAAGTAAAAAATAAAATTAAAGAAAAAAAAACTTTTTTAAAAATAAGCTTTTATTATTGGTTTATAAAATTAACTAAAAAGTAAAAAATAAATTGACTGTAAAGGAATATAGCACTCTATAAGTTCATTGTAACCTTTAAAGATAATTTGGCTTCTTCGTCTGCCACAAAATAATTCCATATTGTACATAATTATATATTTCTAACATTAAAACTTTATACCTAAATTATTAAATCTTCCAGTATATATCACATTCCTAATTTTATTAATAATAAAAGCGTATTAAATTTCGATAGCAAGAAAAGAAGGTCCTGAACATTATGTATCAATACCAAGTGTGAACTCTTCTTTTGACAATTGATACACAATGGTCCTGAATGTTCTTAATTATCACATCAAATAGAAAAGAAGGTCCTAAATGTTCTTAATTATACCATCAAAATTTAACACGCTTTTATTATTAATAAAATTAGGAATGTGATATATACTGGAAGATTTAATAATTTAGGTGTAAAGTTTTAATGTTAGAAATATATAATTATGTAAAATATGGAATTATTTTGTGGCAGATGAAGAAGCCAAATTATCTTTAAAGGTTACAATGAACTTATAAAGTGTTATATTCCTTTACAGTCAATTTATTTTTTACTTTTTAGTTAATTTTATAAACCAATAATAAAAGCTTATTTTTAAAAAAGTTTTTTTTTCTTTAATTTTATTTCTTATGAACTGAGTATTGGCTCAAGAAAATTTGGCGTGTGAAAACGTTTCTTGACCATTTCTTGAGCGAGAAAACTAAAAGAAGTTTCATTGTCGACAACCACTCGGGGAAACCTGTGCCCGCATACGCATTATGCCAGGCCCGATTTCTCCCTGGATGTTTGTGACCGAAGCCGAAAAGCAAGGTTGCGTGAACCTCAAAAAGGCGCTTAAAAAAAATTATCACAATAAGAAAACTAAATCGTACACGGAAAACTCACCAGGTAGAATCTCCAACATATACGAGATTATTTACTCCCTGTCATCACGTAGTATCGTTATTGTTGTTGGGGTTCTTGCCTACCCTTATTGGCCACAGTGGAAACTCCTGGTCCTCTTAGCACTCTGTACCAGCCAAATTATTTGAAATTTTATTTTATTTTACGTTAAAATATCAAGTTTATTTTTGTTTTATTTATTAATATTTTTTCAACGTACTGTCCTTACTTTACTTAAAAAAAAAAAACACACTATAGCACACATTAGAGCGTACTGTTCCAACTCTACTACAGGTTTACTTGATTGCCTGCCGATATCCCCTATTTATAGCCAACATCCATCGCTAGTACCGTTTCCTTTGCTGTTTCCCTATTTTCATCATGGCCGCCAACCATTGTTATATTTACTCTATATCTGTCTCCTTTTCTCGACAGACCATTTCAACCTACAGTACCTTTACCAAACATCTGGTAGCTCCTTATGAAAGCTTTTCAAATATCCCAATACTGGGAAATTTTAATAAGCTTCATTCTGACGTTTCTCTTGTTTATTTACATTTTGATGTTGTTGTTGTTGTTGTTAACAGCAAAACATTCCCCGAAGTTTTTGGGGAGTGATGCCGAAGTTGACAGTCCTTGGCCGGATATGACCCCGATACGCTGCGGTACTCTCTTGCATGATAAAAATACTACAGGTAAAACCGTTAATGACACTAATGACGTTTTTAAGTTTTTCTCATACTCATTATACCTTTCATGAACATGAAAAGGTATTATAACTTTGGTCCGATGTTTGTAAATATGAGAAGAAGAAGAGATAGACCCATCAATAAGTATACCGAAATGATCAGGATGACGAGATGAGTTGATTTAGCCATGTCCGTCTGTCCGTCTGTCCGTCTGTCTGTCTGTCTGTCTGTCTGTCTGTCTGTCTGTCTGTTTGAACGCAAACTAGTCCCTCAGTTTTTGAGATATTTGGCTGAAATTTGGTATGCGGCCACCATTTTCCAATATAGGAATCATTTGTCGGAACCAGCAAGATCGGACCAATATAACATATAGCTCCCATACAACCGATTATTCCGATAAACGGATTTTGGGCTATAACTCCTGTAATTAAACACGTAGGAACGTGAAATTTTGTAAATATTGCTCTTTTTATATGTGAAATATCGATGTTGAAATTCATAGAGATGGGATAAATATTTCACATAGCTCCCATACAATCGATTATTCCGATAAACGGATTTTGGGCTATAGCTCCTGTAATTAAACACGTAGGAACGTGAAATTTTGGAAGTATTTTTTTTTTTATATGTGAAATATCGATGTTGAAAATCATCGAGATTGGATAAATATTTCACATAGCCCCCATACAATCGATTGTTCCGATAAACGGATTTTGGTAGATAACTCCTGTAATTAAACACGTAGGAACGTGAAATTTTGTAAATATTGCTCTTTTTATATGTGAAATATCGATGTTGAAATTCATAGAGATGGGATAAATATTTCACATAGCTCCCATACAATCGATTATTCCGATAAACGGATTTTGGGCTATAGCTCCTGTAATTAAACACGTAGGAACGTGAAATTTTGGAAGTATTTTTTTTTTTATATGTGAAATATCGATGTTGAAAATCATCGAGATTGGATAAATATTTCACATAGCCCCCATACAATCGATTGTTCCGATAAACGGATTTTGGTAGATAACTCCTGTAATTATATAGGTAGGAACGTGAAATTTTGGAAGTATCGCTATTTTTATATGCGAAATATCGATGTTGAAAATCATTGCGATGGCATAAATATTTCACATAGCTCCCATACAATCGATTATTCCGATAAGCGGATTTTGGGCTATAACTCCTGTAATTAAACACGTAGGAACGTGAAATTTTGTAAGTGTTGCTATTTTTATATGTGAAATATCGATGTTGAAATTCATAGAGATGGGATAAATATTTCACATAGCTCCCATACAATCGATTATTCCGATAAACGGATTTTGGGCTATAACTCCTGTAATTAAACACGTAGGAACGTGAAATTTTGGACGTATTGCTATTTTTATATGTGAAATATCGATGTTGAAAATCATCGAGATTGGATAAATATTTCACATAGCCCCCATACAATCGATTGTTCCGATAAACGGATTTTGGTAGATAACTCCTGTAATTATATAGGTAGGAACGTGAAATTTTGGAAGTATCGCTATTTTTATATGCGAAATATCGATGTTGAAAATCATTGCGATGGCATAAATATTTCACATAGCTCCCATACAATCGATTATTCCGATAAGCGGATTTTGGGCTTTTTTGGCGGCCGCCGTGGTGTAGCGGTTAAGTGTTCGGCCTTCTACACCAAGTCGTGGCGGTTCGATGCCCGACAAAAGTAACATCAAAAATTATTTAGAAAAATAATTTTTCTAAACGGGGTCGCCCCTCGGCAGTAGTTTGGCAAACTCTCCGGGTGTATTTCTGCCATGAGAAGCTTCTCAGCAAAAAATTCATTTGCTTTGCAAGTGCCGTTCGGAGTCGGCAAAAAACTGTAGGTCCCGCCAACTTGTAGGAAAACTCAAAAGCAACACACCACAGGTTGGAAAGAGAAGCTCGGCTAAAAATCTCGTTAGAGGTTATGATAACCTGTTGGTATTTCGCCGCCATTAGTTTTTTTTTTTTTTTTTTTTTTTTGGGCTATAACTCCTGTAATTAAACACGTAGGAACGTGAAATTTTGTAAGTGTTGCTATTTTTATATGTGAAATATCGATGTTGAAACTCATTGAAATGGGATAAATATTTCACATAGCCCCCATACAATCGATTGTTCCGATAAACGGATTTTGGTAGATAACTCCTGTAATTAAACACGTAGGAACGTGAAATTTCGTAAGTGTTGCTATTTTTATATGTGAAATATCGATGTTGAAACTCATTGAAATGGGATAAATATTTCACATAGCCCCCATACAATCGATTGTTCCGATAAACGGATTTTGGTAGATAACTCCTGTAATTATATAGGTAGGAACGTGAAATTTTGGAAGTATCGCTATTTTTATATGCGAAATATCGATGTTGAAAATCATTGAGATGGCATAAATATTTCACATAGCTCCCATACAATCGATTATTCCGATAAGCGGATTTTGGGCTATAAGTCCTGTAATTAAACACGTAGGAACGTGAAATTTTGTAAGTGTTGCTATTTTTATATGTGAAATATTGATGTTGAAAATCATTGCGATGGCATAAATATTTCACATAGCTCCCATACAATCGATTATTCCGATAAACGGATTTTGGTAGATAACTCCTGTAATTATATAGGTAGGAACGTGAAATTTTGGAAGTATCGCTATTTTTATATGCGAAATATCGATGTTGAAAATCATTGCGATGGCATAAATATTTCACATAGCTCCCATACAATCGATTATTCCGATAAGCGGATTTTGGGCTATAACTCCTGTAATTAAACACGTAGGAACGTGAAATTTTGTAAGTGTTGCTATTTTTATATTTCACATAGCTCCCATACAATCGATTATTCCGATAAGCGGATTTTGGGCTATAAGTCCTGTAATTAAACACATAGGAACGCGAAATTTTGGAAGCATCGCTATTTTTATATGTAAAATATCGATGTTGAAAATCATTGAAATGTGATAAATATTTCACATAGCCCCCATACAATCGATTGTTCCGATAAACGGATTTTGGTAGATAACTTCTGTAATTATATCGGTAGGAACGTGAAATTTCGTAGATAATGCTATTTTAGAATGTGGAATGTCGATGCTAAAAATGAATGAGATTGGACCAATATAACACATCGTCCCCATATAATCGATAGCTCCGATAATTTCGGTATGAGCTAAAGTTAAATTCATACAGGCTGTACTGGGGATCAAACCGTGAAAATCGTGACGCTTATTCATGAAAGGTATTTAGCCTTCGGCACAGCCGAAGACAGCTTTCCTTACTTGTTTTTTTCTCATTACTTTTCTGAATGGAGTTTTCAATCAAATAAATTACAAATCAAAATAATTTTTTTTTAAATTTTTCTTGAATTTACGCTTAAATTTCTTGCTATAATTGTTAAAAATAGGGACTGTGAAAGCGAAACGGATGAGCCCCCTCTAACAAACTCATCTGCCATCTCATTTCCTGGCATACAACAGTGTCCAGGCATCCACTAACAGGTGCATTGTAAATTGAAAAATATTTTTGGATTTTTTCTAGTTTTTCCAATTTTTTTATTTTCAAATTTTTAAATATATTTTTCTGTTTGACTGACATATTTTATATTGCTTAAATATGTCAAAATAAAATCAGAAGAGAGAAAGGTTTTACCTTACAGTATTTTTATCATGCTCCCTTGCGGTACTGCCCGACTGTCGTGGTAGCGATTTGGTATGACCAGTGGAACCTTCTAGGTATTGTCATCCCTCCATCCGTGAGGAAGAAGAAGATGGGTAATGAGAGGTGAGAGGAATCATATCCGTATATCAACCATCGAGTAGCACGTCATTACCTATGTGCATATTAGTCGCCTCTTACGACCGGTATGCTTACCTCGGGCATATTTTAAAACCCTAACCCGCAGGAGTTAACATTACATTTACATTTTGATATTTTTGCCTGGCTGATTAAAAACTTAGAAATTAATATTAATTCTTTTTTTTTTTTGTTAGGTAGGCTATTTGACCTATTGTGGTTATCAATGCAAATAAAACTAGTTTATTTCATTGTTACGGCTCAACGTTCCGCTAGTCATTCTAGCATCATCAGGAGCGATATCTATATTTAACAACAAAAATTACATATATTAACTTAAAATATTAAATTTGATTTAAGGTGCAAGTGATGGAAGCAAGGAGAGAGGAATTGAGAGAGCAAAATGACATTTAATTTCGAGAGAAGCTGATAATTCTTGCTGGACAAATTTGGTCCAGCCCGAACTAGCAATCACGGAAATCAGCTGATTTTGAAATAATATTTTTTCGCGCCTATATGCAACCTATGACAGCTGAACTTGCAAAATTTTTGTACATTTCGCGTTCGCGTAAAAATTATCAATCATCACTCATTGAGAGAGAATGTCACAGAAAAGAGAAACATTTCGTTGTTGGATGATTCGTACTGAACTTTTAGACGAACACACTTAATAACTTTAGTACGACAATGATACCCAATACGTGCGGTACCAAAGAAATTATTTACTTAATTTGTTAGTTATTAATACAACTAATGTAAGTGTGACTGTTTAGTTTTCAGTTTTTGTTTTTGTTATATGTAGCCCAACTGTGATCACCCTTTTACTTCCATCACTTGCAACTTAAATCAAATTTAATATTTTAATATAATATACGTAATTTTTGTTGTTAAATGTAGATATCGCTCCTGATGATGCTAGGATGACTAGCGAAACGTTGAGCCGTAACAATGAAATAAACTAGTTTTATTTGCATTGATAACCACAATAGGTCAAATAGCCTACCTAACACCAAAAAATTATTTAAAAATTGACCGGAATTACTATTAATATTAATTCTTATTAATTTGCGTTTTTGCTTTGTCTAAGCCCCTCAATAGTGCAAAAAAGGTCCATAGAATCTGGCCATGCAAAACGTTATGGTGGTTGGGCTCGAAATGTCACAAGTGGCCAAAGACCAGCTACTTCCAAATATGCAAGGATGCCCCATTGCATTGTGCGTAAACATCCATCAAGCGGGCCAAAAAAATTGGATTAGTTCAAGTCCAACGTGGGGACGACCCACCCCGAAAATATTTAAGATATATGAAGACATGCATGGATGAAGGGGGTATGTCGCATTCTCACTCAATTTCTGTTTTTGGCATTGGTGAATAGTGTTTAGGCAGATCTATATTTCTGTCTTATCAGAATCTGCCTATCGTGAAAATTGTAGAAGATAATTCATGGATGAAGGGGGTATGTACACAACTTTTCAATATTAATTGTGGAAGAAGGGGGTATGTTTCGGTTTTTTCATATAAAACACTAAATATAAACTTATGCTTTTTATTGCATATAAAGGCTTTGCATAATTTTTTTGTCAGTTTTCCATAAAGATTCGAAAAAACCTCAAATGTTTAAGCAAAACTTTAAAGCCGATTTTCTCGTTTCACTCAAAATGCGACATACCCCCTTCAGCCATGCATGTCTTCATATATCAAAAGAAAGGTATTGAAATTAGCTATCCAACGACGTCAAAATCTTGGAAATCGGTTCAGTACTTTAGGAGGAATTTTGATTAAAAAAAAAATATTAAAAATATAAAAAATAACTTATGTTGTTGTTGTCGAGTATTTTGCATTTGATCCGATTCTCGTAGTTTTCCCAACATTTGTATTGCAAAGTTGTCTCACCCCTGGGAATTCTATACAAATTTTTGCGGGTATGGCAGCCCTTAAAACCCAGCTGTGCTTAAAATACTCGCCAGGTTTCGCGCTTGTGCAAATGCCAGGTAGAAAAATTTATTATAATACAAACAGCTGTGCGTATAGATGATTTTTAATTCTTTCTTCGTTCTAACTTTTCTGTTTGTGCATAAATTAATCAAATTCAATAAAATTACGTTCAAAGCACGCAATCGCTTCAATCGGTGATAACGTCGGCGAAGCTCCGGAAATTTTATTTACAAGTTTTAAGCGATACCAAAGCGTTTCGTTGGAATAGTATACTTTGTGGCAAAAGTGGATATACAAGAGAAAGCAAATAAAACGTGACGCAAATCAAAACAAATTTTACTTTGTGTATTATTTATTTCCAAAAATAGATGTATAGAATATGCTAACTAAGTAAAAAAAGTTCTGTGGGAAACAACCTTAGCCGCACCGCATCGCCAAGAGCCTGTTGGCTGGCAAGCGGTTTGGAGGCGAAGAATACAACCCCCAAAATTGCATTGTTGCAAAGCTGTGGAAAACAAAGCAGTAGCAGCTGAATCATACAAATTGATTTAATATTTAACGTGATAAATTAAGAGAACCTGATGCACGTATTCTTGCATGTACATACATACATCTGTATGTATTAAGTGTGCGCGGTAATAGCTCGTAATATCGATTAGCGAAATAATTTGCGTATATATGCAAATTTCTTTTATAAATTGATCAAATAAAAAGTGCTAATATATTAATGCAGTTCCGGTGTACAGCAGTGCATACATACATAATAAATAAAAGTAGTGCTGAGTGTTACAACAAATATTAAAAATGGACAGCTCAATGGTTCTTGGTGTATTCCGCAACTTTACTTCAGAATCAGCAAACATCTCGAAGGGCATTGACCCCGATATCGTTGCGGATATGGATGATATACACAGCATGTTTCGGGCATCAACCATGGAGCCTAATGTATCCACGACAACAACCGATCCGGACACGTCAAACCCAATGTCAAATTTTTATCCAGCTTTAGTGCAATGTTTCGGCATCATTATTTGTGGGTAAGCATTTTTGTAATTACATATGTATGTAGATATTCATCAGACGGTGAATGGACTTAACCAGAAAAAAACCTGACGATTGGACGGTAGTTATCTAATAGTTGCGCATGACCTATCACAAGCGTTTGACCCAGTCAATCATTCACAGCTGGTTTTTGATCTCAATAACTAACTCGTCTTTCCCTGCATGTCCAAAGGAGTGATCAACAATCGTTTGTTGTATTCATAAATTCAAGGTGAAACCCCCGCAATTTAAGCAATACATTCCTACATTTTGATTAAAAAAGATCCCTCCACCATCGTTTTCGACGAAGGCGATTGTACTATAATGGCAGCCGGTTCTTCCATTGTTGAGCCATGCTCTGAAATAAATAGCTACATATCTCCAAACTATTGCCGGTATTTTCGGAGCACGAAATTTAACAATGTTGTTGTTGTCACCCGAGTGTATTGCTCTTGGCTGGGTGGACTTAAGAAAACGGCCCGGGTCGTTTCGGCACGATGGGTACAGCACAAGTACTGGTACCGTTCTCGTAGAACCGGCTCACTAACAGGAACCTTTGGACGGATGCGTTCATCGCACCATGGAGTAACACGCCTTAATGCAATTAAACTGCAATGGTATAACTGGCAAGATTGTGGAGATCACCAAGTTTATGCAGCAAAACTCCATCAAAATTGCTGCAATCCAGGAGACTAAACTTGGCACCCACTCGGATCTCAGAGCGAGTGGTGGCTACCACATTCTCCGGCATGATCGTACGGACGGTGGGGGTGGACTTGCGTTCATCATCCACCAAACCGTGCGGTATAGGGAATTTGCATTCAACACCGACCAAGAGGACATACCCTTAGAGCGACAGGGTATTGTCATTTCAGCTGGAGGTGTTGATCTCGAGCTGATAAACATCTACATACCTCCCGTCACCTGTTGTCCCAGAAGTTATCGCCCTGATTTAAGCGATTTCCTACGGGGCGATAACCGTGTCATTATGGGCGATTTTAATGCACACCATGACATGTGGCATTCACGCCATTCTGCTGACGGCAGAGGACGGGAAATAGCCGAGCAAATTGACGCTTCCACATTCTGCGCGGTGAACACGGACGCCCCCACGAGGATGGCAGTAAATTGCAGTAGCTCCCCGGACATAACAATTGTTAGTCCAGGTCTAATAAACTGCATAAACTGGCGCCCAATGGTGGCTTTGGCATCAGATCACCTGCCAATCATCCTGTCCGTTGATCGTGCCCCGGATTTCACCACCTCTGAGAAGAGATCCTACGTAAACTTCAGGAGGGCTGACTGGGTTGGCTTTACTGAGTTTACTGAGAGCTCCTTTGGTGCTCTTCCCATACCGACTGACGTACGCCAAGGTGAAAAGGAAATACGTAAGGTCATAAATAGAGCTGCAGCCCTTTTTATACCAGCTGGGAGAATACAGAATATACGGCCAAACTTCCCAACTGAAGCTGCAGCCCTGGCCAATGAACGTGACCATATTCGTAGCATCGATCCCGCAGACCCACAGATCAGTGGTCTCAACGCGGAAATCAGACGGTTGGTAGATGAACACAAACATGCCAAATGGGAGGAGCATCTGAGGTCTTGTAACCTCTCTACCGGTGTTGGAAAATTATGGTCCACAGTCAAATCCCTGTCAAATTCGACGGGCCCACCAAAAAACGTAGACATCACCTTTGGTGATAAGACGTTTAGTGACCCGAAGAAAAGTGCAACGGCCTTTTGCCGACAGTTTGTACCACACCCTGCACAGGACAGGGACAGACGTAGGATCTTCAGGTGTGCGCATAAACACAAAAACAATGCCCCCGTTTCCATCACCGCTACAGAGGTTCGAGTGGCCATCAGGAAAGCCAAAAACTCTAAAGCTATGGGCCCTGACGACATAGCCATGGTGCATTTAAAACACATCGGCGAAGAGGGAGTAAAATACCTCACTACCGTCTTCAATTTGTCCCTGGCCACTTCTGTCATACCTGAAAAATGGAAACAGGCAGTCGTGGTCCCACTACTAAAGCCTGGCAAGCCAGCTAACGTAGGGGAGTCTTATCGTCCGATATCGCTCCTCTCGCCAGTAGTGAAGACATTGGAGGCGGTATTACTTCCTCTTTACACATCAAAGTTGAGGTTAGCCGAGCACCAACATGGCTTTAGAAAAATACGGAGCACAACATCTGCTCTAAATGCCATTAACACTCAGATAACTGACGGACTCAACCAGAAAAGCCCTCATCACAGGACGGTTCTAGTTGCTCTTGACCTGTCTCAAGCTTTTGACACAGTAAATCATGGACAACTGGTATCCGATTTGGAAGATTCATCGCTTCCCCCCTGTCTTAAGCGTTGGTCCGCCAATTATCTGAGTGGTCGTCAATCGTCTGTAGTTTTCAGAAACAAAAAATCAAAACCGAGAAAGATTAAACAAGGGGTACCGCAGGGTGGTGTCCTTTCCCCGCTTCTGTTTAATCTTTATATTTCGAGGCTTCCTTCCCCACCAGATGGAGTCTCGATTGTCTCTTACGCAGACGATTGTACGATCCTGGCTACTGGCACTTCCGTTGATGAGCTATGCTCCAGGATCAATGGTTATCTCCCCTCTCTTGTTGAGTTTTTCACTGCCCGGAGCCTGACATTGTCGCCAACGAAGTCCTCGGCGACACTATTCACGACCTGGACGGCGCAAGTTGGCATGGAGTTAGAAATCTACGTAGGCGATCAAAAATTACCTACTGTCTCTCACCCCAAAATCTTAGGGGTAACTTTCGACCCCATGCACAAATTCGCTGCTCATTCAACCGCAATTGTCTCTAAGCTACAAAGCCGCAACAAAATTCTCAAGTCGCTAGCCGGCAGCACTTGGGGTAAAGACAAAGAAACGTTGCTGGCAACCTATAAAGCAATTGGTCGGCCGATCCTGAATTACGCGTCGCCGATATGGTCGCCGGGGCTTGCTGAGGTTCATTGGAAAAGACTGCAGGCCTGCCAAAATACCGCACTCAGAACCGCCACGGGATGCGTCCTTATGTCTCCTAAACATCATTTACATCATGAGGTGGAAATGCTCCCAGTTTTGGAGCACAATGAAATGCTAAACAAGCAGTACCTGTTGAACTGTTGCAAACCACAACATCCCAACAGACTACTGCTTGAGTATGAGCCACCTCCTAGGACCGTAAGGGCACATCTACGTGAGCATTTTGATGAGATCCGGCACCTCACACTTTCGCCGTTTGATCCAAAGGTACATACGCAGGCCCTGAAGCACATCCATGACACGTCCGTTGCGTATTATGTCTCGCTCTGTCCACTGAACGCCGTTTTGCACGCCAAACCACCTCGCGTCGCGGCTGAGGAGCGTCATCTTCCTCGAGAGACAAGGGTCACTCTGGCTCAATTACGCTCTGGATACTGTAGCAGGTTAAACTCCTACTTATCCAGACTAGACCTTGACGTGCCGAATGAATGTCCGGCATGCGGCTCGTCACCCCATAATACCAACCATTTATTTATCTGCTCTTCGCAGCCCACTCTTCTAACACCCATCTCCCTCTGGTCCAACCCTGTTGAAACTGCAAGTTTCCTAGGACTCCCGTTAGAAGAAATTGATGACAATTTAGGTTAAGGAAAAGTACACGCTGGGCAGGGCTACGCTTCGTTACAACAACAACAACAACAACAACAACAACGCCTCAACCTACCACGCCAGCCAACCCGGTTACACCAGGTCTACAGCTAACTAGGCTGAGGCACAGCCTTGGTCTTAGCCTAACAACACCTGGGCGAACACATCCGTCTCTCACGCCTATGGTTAACTCGACATCGACCCCACCGGCGCACTTCCAAATTTTACAGCACAACTGTAAGGGATTAACTGGTAAGATCGCAGAGATAACTAATATGATGACGCAATATGACATAAAACTTGCCGCAGTCCAAGAAACCAACTCAGTCCTAGGTCGGACCTCATTACCTATGGCGGATATAACATCCACCGGAAAGACCGTCATAGAGTAACAGGAGGTCTGGGAGGTGGTCTAGCGTTCATAACGCACAACTCTGTACAGTATCATCTATTTGATACCGACATCGAAGGAACGGAGGATATCTTAGAAAGCCAAGGTATTACCATCTGTACAGGAGATGTCGATCTGCAAATCATTAAAATCTACATACCCCCTGTCTCAAGTTGCCCCACCAGTTATCACCCCGACATTAGCTTGCTACTACGATGAGATAACCGCGTGATCCTGGGCGACTTCAATGCGCACCACGACATTTGGCACTCTAACCTGCCAGCAGACAATAGGGGGCATGTACTTGCAGAACAAATAGATGATCGGCTTTCTGTACATTGAACGGAGACGCCCCAACGAGAGTATCGGGTAATTGCTATAGTTCGCCAGATATTTCTATCGTAAGTGCAGGACTATTGAACAACACCAATTGGCGACCCATACTCACGTTGGCGTCTGACCATCTCCCAATAGTCATTACCATCGAACGACCGACGGACTTTATTACACCTGAGCATGGTACATACATTAACTTTACCAAGGCGGACTGGGACAGTTTTCAGACATATACGGAAGAATCCTTGGCTGCTCTCTCCATCCCTACGGACGTACGCAAAGGCGAACGAGACTTCCGCAACATCATTGACTTGGCCTCTAAACGCTTCCTTCCTGCTGGTCGAATATCCCAATTAAGACCAAATTTCAACGCGGAGGCAGCGGCCATGGCTAGAGAAAGAGATGAAGTGCGAAGTCTCAATCCCGCAGACCCCCGTATAAGGGATCTCAACGCGGAAATTCGTAGGTTGGTCGATAAGCATAAACTGGCCAAATGGAAACAACACCTAGAGCAATGCAACCTCTCTGATGGTGTTGGCAAATTATGGACTACGGTCAAAGCTCTATATAATCCAACGCAACACAAGGATAAAGTAGATATTACTTTCGGTGACAGGGTGAAGAAGGACCCTAGGGGATGTGTGAACTCCTTCTGTAGACAATTTGTACTACATTCATCACTGCCTCAGAGGTCAAGGAAGCCATCAGACAGGCTAAGCCCTCAAAATCCATCGGCCCCGACGGAATTGCCATGAAGATGCTGAAACATCTAGGCCAGGAGGGACACAAATACTTAGCGGCTCTATTCAGTCTTTCACTGAACACTTTCGTCATTCCCGAAATATGGAAAAAGGCGAGAGTGGTTCCACTACTAAAACCTAGAAAGCCGGCAAACATAGGCGATTCATATCGCCCTATATCACTTTTGTCGCCGTTAGTGAAGACGCTAGAGTCCATTTTGCTCCCGTATTATACTGCAAATCTGCACCTGGCTAGTCATCAACATGGCTTCCGTAAGCTGCACAGCACCACCACCGCACTCAATGCCATTACAACGCAAATAAATAGCGGCCTAACTAAATCAAAACCAACCAAATCACAGGACTGTGTTAGTGGCACTTGACCTGTCGAAAGCTTTTGACACGGTTGTTGTTGTTGTAGCGAGGTGTAGCCCTGCCTAAATGTCAGACAGGGCCACCCCGAGTGTATTGCTCTTGGCCGGGTCGATATAAGAAAACGGCCCGGGTCGTTTCGGCACGATGGGTACGGCACAAGTACTGGTACCGTTCTCGTAGAACCGGCAATACAAGAAACTAGCCGTGTAGGCTATGTAGGTCATTTAGCGTTACCCAGGGTGTACCAACTGGGAGGCGACGTACTTTTACACACGGTCAACCATGCCACTGTCATACAAGATCTCTTCGAAACACAGATACCTGATGGGTTAAAGAGATGGATCGCTAATTATTTGAATGGACGGCAGGCGTCGGTTAACTTTAGAAACGCAACATCAAAACATAGACGTATTAGACAGGGGGTGCCACAGGGTGGTGTCCTATCCCCGACACTGTTTAACTTCTATCTATTGAAGATGCCCCCACCACCAGAGGGCGTCACCGTCGTTTCATATGCCGACGACTGTACAATAATGGCAATGGGGAAGGGCCCCTATACTGATGAACTCTGTGCGAAAATCAACGGTTACCTCTGCGACCTTTCCAGGTTTTTCACTGAGCGAGATCTGACGATATCTCCGACTTAATCAACGGCGACGCTGTTCACGACATGGACGTACCAGGTGAGAAATGAATTAGACATTTTCGTTGATGGCACTAAGCTACCAACTGTCAGCCACCCAAAGTTATTAGGAGTGACACTGGATAATACTTTCTCATCTGCTGGTCATGTGTCTGCAATGGTCTCAAAGGTACATGGTCGCAACAAGATCCTCAAGTCACTTGCCGGCAGTACTTGGGGAAAAGATAAAGAAACGTTGCTGACTACATATAAGGCTATTGGCCGACCAGTCTTTGACTATGCTGCACCCATATGGTCGCCTAATGTACATAACACCAACTGGACGAAGTTACAAGTCTGCCAAAATACTGCCATCAGAACTGCTACGAGATGTATCGTCATGACTTCCGAGTCTCACCTCCATCAGGAGGCAAAACTGCTCAATGTAAAAGAGCATGCGGAAATGCTGAGCAGGCAATTCCTTCTGAACTGCCACAAGCCAGCACATCCAAACCGTCATCTTTTGGACATAGATCCGCCCCCGAGAGACATAAGGAAACATCTCCGTAAGCATTATGATGAGATCCGGCATCATATTACCTTGTCGTTTGAGCTGCAGAATTATAAGCGGGCTCTAACCGACATCCACACCGAGTCTGTAGACACTTTTGTGGGATCTCTACCTGTGAATGCCGTTCTGAACAGTCCTCCACCGGATATTGCTGAAGAAGAACGCACCTTACCAAGGGAGACAAGAGTCACCTTGGCACAGCTTAGGTCTGGATATAGTGTAAGGTTAAACTCCTACTTATCCAGACTTAATGATACAATCTCAAACACATGCCCTGCATGTGGTAGGACCCCCCATTATACTCTACATCTCTTCAATTGTTCATCTGAACCTACTCTTTTAACCCCTCTGTCCCTCTGGATAAACCCTGTTGAAACTGCACGTTTCCTTGGACTCCCTTTAGAAGAGCTTGATGAAGATCTTCGGAATGATCATACACTCTAGACAGGGCAATGCATTGTTAACAACAACAACAACAACCGGCAATACAAGAAACTAGCCGTATCAGTTGCAGGCCTGCCATAACACCGAACTCAGAACTGCTACTGGTTGTCTCCGTAAGTCTCTATTCATCATTCACACCATGTGGCCAAAAATCCTCACATAATGGAATGCTATGCAAGCAGTTCCGGTTAAATTGTTGCACCGCAAAATCCTAACAGACAACTGCTTTAGTCGCTTCCCAAAACTTTCGGGGAGTGTTTTTGCTGTTACAACAACAACAGCTGGCGTCGCCTCCTAGTAATATAAGGGCAAGTCTACGCGAGCACTATGACGAGATCCGGCACCTTTTGTCGTTACAACAACAACAACATTCGACACCTGGTAATATCGCCCTTTGATTCAAAGTTTTACAGGCAGACCCCGAAGATATTCATACAGTGGTAAGCTTGTATTTGTTGTTGTTGTTGGTGTTATAACGAGATGTAGACCTGCACAATGCGTACTTCTCCTTAGCCTAAATTGTCATCAATGTCTTCTAACGGAAGTCCTAGGAAACTAGCTGTTTCAACAGGGTTGGTCCTGCCCGGTGAATGCCATATTGCAATTTCAAGCACCAACGGTTGCTGCAGAGGAACGCGATCTTTCGAGGAAGAGCAGAGCTAAATTCTCTCCTTAAAGTACATAGATATGCACATATAACTATACCGAAGTACCCTTCATGGGTCCCTATGTACAGTCACTTCTCAGAGCAGAAAACCCAGGGCATCGCCATGGATCTCTGCGCAGTGGAACCACCCGGGATTTTACCTCGGCCAAGGACTGTCACTTTCAATGTAACCCTGTTTAGTATGTTTTGTCCCATTCTGAAACTATCATCCTCCCCCCTTGCAGCAGGGCTGCAAGATATTCTATTGTTACGGGCGGGCGTTGAGCCGAACCCCGGACCAAAAGAATGGATATCCAGTGTCTGTTGCAAAAAGATATATATTAAACGGTCGCATTCTGTGCAATGCTTCTGGTGTAAGAGATGGCTCCATAAATCTGGATATGCAGGGCTTAACCTTAACATCCACAGACCCCGTACTTTCTTTAGTACTTTCGTGGCCCCTTCTTGTTTGCGCCCTCGGGCGTCCCGCGGTAAGCGCCGTTCAAGCGCACCCCTACCGCCACTTTCTAGTAGCAATACTAATAGTAATAATAATAATGTCTTAACGACTAGCAGCACTTCTGCTATACCCGCCACACAAACTCCAGACTGTTGCTCGTGCCTTATGGCGTCAACATCACGCGCAGCGGCTCAACACTCTCGCTCCCACCGGAGCAGTTTAGACATGAACAACTCCGAGCACCAGTCTCTCTCTGTTTCTACATCACACCCCCCGTCCCGTTTAAATTCTCACGTGAGTTAGGATCAACATCTTCTCGCACCTGTCTCTACGTGTACTGTTTGTCGGCAAAGATTATACACGTTCGCGTCATCGGTCAAATGCAATAACTGCTTAGGCCAATGCCACGTACATCTATGCTCTGGGCTCGCTAACAGGAACCTCTGGACGGATGCGTTCATCGCACCATGCTGTAGCACACCTCAACCTACGACGCCAGCCAGCCTGTTGAAACTGTACGTTTCCTTGGACTCCCTTTAGAAGAGCTTGATGAAGATCCTCGGAATGATCATACACTCTAGACAGGGCAATGCATTGTTAACAACAACAACAACAACAACCCCTCATAATACCAACCACCTATTGACTTGCTCTGTGAAGCCCAATCTTCTAACACCAATCTCCCTTTGTCCAACCATGTAGAAACTGCTAGTTTCCTAGCACTCTTGTTAGAAGACGTTGATGAAAATTTAGGCTAATTATGAGTACACGTTGGGCAGGGCTACACTCCGTTACAACAACAACTACAAGTATCTAAGAACCGCCTACATATCTACTGATAAACATTCATCATACGTGACTGTCACTTGAACAACACAAGCTGGCTGAAAGTGAAATTGGTTAGCACTATTTATTTAAGATAACGTTTGTCAATCACTGAGTACCATATTTTTGCTTTTTTAATTTTTTATGCACAAAAGTGGTCAGTAAGGTTGGTACTTTGAAAAAGAAATTCCCTTGCACAAAATTAAATCTCCATTTTCTCCGAGCCTAAAATAAAAACCTGTTGTTGTTAAGACAAAAATACTCCCCGGAAGTTTTGGGGATTGATGTCGAAATTGGCAGTCCTTGGCCGGATATGAACCCGGTACGCTCCGGTACTGCCTTGCGGTACTGCCCGACTGTCTCGGAAGTGATTTGGTATGACCATTGGAACCTTCTAGGTCATGTCATCCCTCCATCCGTAAGGAAGGAGAAGATGGGTAATGAGAGGCATCATATGCGTAGATGGACCATCTCGTTAACCAATTAAAAAAGGGCTCGCAAATAGTCCAGAAATTGGTAAATATTCTACCTTGAAAATCTTTGTAATGGTTACATTAGTTAATGAAAAAATTGTGCAACCTCTTTTTTTTGTAGAACGTTCAATTTCCTGCAAATACTGGGCTAAAAGTAGGCTTTACGATTTTTGGATGAGAATATATACATATTCATTTACAAGCGAATTAAAATAAAGCGATGAAACCTCATAGTTAGTTATTTTATGCTCTATGTTTGACTAGGAACTGGATTTTCTTTATTCCCCTTTAAAAATCCAAAGTTGATGTTTTTTTGGCCACCCTAATGTATGTATGCATAATCTAACAAATACAGTAGCGCTCTATTCATATCAGTACAAAAATAGTCATAAAATGTCCAAGTACTATTGACTCTTTATCCCTATTTATGTAAGTAATTTCCCCAAGGTGTTTTATTACTTTGCACACATAAGTACACAGCTCTGTGAAGTTGGCACCTCCATCTTTGAATAATTAAAAAAACTAAATGTCATTCGTGTGTCCATCGTTTGTCCACGTTTGTCCAGGAAAAATTTTCGTTTGTCCACCCTTGGTAAAAAAGTTATTACAAAAAAAGTTTTTATTGAAAAAAAAAAAACAAAAACGTTGACTTTTGAAGTTTTTTTTTTGATTAATCGTTTGTCCACCGTTTGTCCAGGATTGTCCAACAAAAATTTTCGTTTGTCCACCCTTTGTTCAAAAGTTATTTAAAAAAAAAATTGTGAAGTTGACACCTCCATCTCTGAATAATTAAAAAAACTAAATGTCATTCGTTCGTCCATCGTTTGTCCAGGAAAAATTTTCGTTTGTCCACCCTTAGTAAAAAAGTTAGTTATTACAAAAAAAAGTTTTTATTGAAAAAACAAAAAAGTTGATTTTTGAAGTTTTTTTTGCTTAATCGTTTGTCCACCATTTGTCCAGGATTGTCCAACAAAAATTGACAAACGATTAAACTTCAAAAATCAACTTTTTGTTTTTTCAATAAAAACTTTTTTTTGTAATTACTTTTTTACTAAGGGTGGACAAACGAAAATTTTTCCTGGACAAACATGGACACATCATACTCATCACATCATGGGGCGTGGCAAAAATAAATTTTTTTTGCGATCGCTTTCAAAATATCTTTAAACCTAGGGGTGGACTGGAAAAACTTTTTTGTCGATCCAACCTATTGCACACAGATAGTTAGATCTGTAACTTTTTAATTAAGAAAATTTTGTAAAACGGCAGAATTTTTGTTGCTCATACTAAATTTTGTGTTAAAACAAAAACTTCCTCTAGTTAATACAACAGCGAAGGAACTGTCATTTTAAATTTATTGCATCATCCAATTAACTAGTTAGAACTCTCTCTGTTTTTGTTGATCAAACAAAATTTTGTGTTGAAACAACAACCTCCTGCACTTAATCCAACAGCGAAGATACTGTCACTACTGCATTAGAACAAAGCTAACTTTAAACACCGGCATGCATAAGTACACGATGGCTCGATTCCGGGGAAGGTAACAAAGCAACGTGAGACAGTATGGTGTTATTAAGAACAAGGCTGTAATTAGACGTTAAAAAGCATAAGTATACGATGGAATCATGGTAGGCACCTGGGTTGTTAAAATAACTTTTTTTTTAGTTTTTTATAAACAACATAATTTTCTGTTAAAACAACAGTTAAGTTAAGGTTAACAGTTTTATAAGAATTGAGCATGATTTTGGTTCAATCAACCCATATTTTCGTTGATATGACCAGCTCATTTTTCTGTATAGCTATCGATTGCACGGAATGGTTGTTTTATTACTTTTCGGATTTAGGTATCGTTTTGTATTGATTTGCTTTTAAGCTTATCGCACTTTGTATAGAGGTAAAGAAAAATATTTCTCCGATAACCAGTATATTGGCTCATAGAAACCCAGATTTTATGATGGTCGTTGGTTTAAGTTGCAGAAAAATACCTGTATCCTAGGGAGTATGTTCGGTTGTGCGGAAATAAAGTTTTATTAGATGGGGATATATTAACGGCTGGGTGGAAGGTTCCCCTATTTCAAAAGAACTCCTTTCTAAAAAATTTGTTTCAACCACTTTCTATTTCAGAATTCGATTCAAAAATGCTTTATAAAGCTCATTCTGGGACGTTCTTGGACCAATTTCGCATGTAATCAAACCAAACCTCCTATCGTTCAAAGATCGATTTCAATGGTACTAACTACTATATTGAACTTTAATTTATTTTGAATGGAAAAATACCACCTCAAAAGAAGTAGATATTGACTAATTATGAAAAATGATAAGTTGTTGTGAATTAAATTAGATATTATCTAACCACATTGGTTTTAATTTTATAGGCTTTCTTATCAAAAAAGTTTTAAAATAATTTAAAATAATAAACCTCTTTGCATGATTAATAATAATAACTGCCTCCAAATGATTATAAAACTTATAAAAATAATGCATATTTATATAGTAACAATTACTTACGAAGTTGCATTCGCACCCTTATAACTAATTGAGCAATAAAATCTCAGATTCCCTTTGTTCTAAACTGGATGAATTGTAATTAATTAGTTCCCTTCTTTGAACTAAGTAGTACGTATACTAAAAAATAAATATACTTAGGCGTGTTTGTTTAAAGAAAATTGATTTACTTAGGCGTTTCTCTGACGCTTCCACATATTTTATAGTTAACTTTTTTAATTAGGCCTTATATCACATTGCAAACCTAAAACAAATTAAACACTACATTTTTCACAGGATTGAAACATGTTTAACAGCATTACAATCGAGGCGTGTCATCTAGCTGTAGATCATGTGATACTACTTTAAAATCTCTATTAGTTCTAATATTATTATTTTAATAACATGATTTAAAATAATTAACAACAAAAAGTCACATTTGTAATATACATATATGTACATATGTGCCTAACTATGTAAACAAAAATAATATTACATAATTTGTTGCAATGCTGTTAAGTTTTAGGCCGGGATTCAAGCTTTTTTGCAGGCGCGTAGCTACCGCCGTATCAATTATACGGGGCGCCTAACGGGCGTAGGGAAAAATTAATAAAAACTTCCCAATTTTTCTTTTATTTCACAAATGCATCCAGTTTTTCCGAGGTCATAATAGCATACGTCCTATTGTTAACCCTTCCAGTTAGACCGGCAACTGCTGGAAGAACTTCTTCAATGTTAAAACTGATTCAAAATTACTTAAGCACTTCGATATAACAAGAACGCTTGTCAGACCTGTCGCTATTGTCCATAGAGGTAGAAACTTTAGAAAACCTAAATCAGTGTGGCGAGAAGGGGCAAGAAGAGTGAATATTTAGTTTGAATTGTTTGTAAAAATGTTGAATAAAGTGGCAGGTGAATAAATATTTCTCATAATTTTATGCATGTTTTTTTTGTAAGAAATCTTTACCCCTTCTCCTTTACGCCACTGCCTCTTCGGCTTTATTATTTCCTGAATACAAAAAAAAAAAATTGGTGGCAGCCCTTTAAACCATCCCAAGTGGCACCACGCAACTGGAAACTTTTATAAATTTGGTATATGGATGATATACCAAAATTTCATGCAAATCGGAGCTCCCTTAACCTAGCCCAACCTTTGTAGCCCAATCAAAAAAGGAAAGCGTACTAAATTCCCCAATATTTATTGCTCATTTAATACGCTTTGATTTAATTTATTACACTTTGGGTTTTTGAGCTTAACCTTAAGCCCAACCATCAAAAAAATTTCAGCCCAATCAAAAAAGGAAAACGCAGTTGTTTTCTCCTTATTTAATGCTAATTTAGTACGCTTAAGGTTAAGTAAGCTAGCCCAACCCTGGGTAATTTAAAAAAAAACCAAGTGTAATAAATTAAAGTAAAGCATACTAAATTAGCATTAAATAAGTAGAAAGCAACTGCGTTTTCCTTTTTTGATTCGGCTGACATTTTTTTTGATGGTTGGGCTAGCTTAACCTTAACCTTAAGCTAGCCCAACCCTGGGTAATTTTAAAAAACCAAGTGTAATAAATTAAAGTAAAGCGTACTAAATTAGCATTAAATAAGTAGAATGCAACTGCGTTTTCCTTTTTTGATTGGGCTGAAATTTTTTTGATGGTTGGGCTAGCTTAACCTTAAGCTAGCCCAACCCTGGGTAATTTTAAAAAAACCAAGTGTAATAAATTAAAGTAAAGCGTACTAAATTAGCATTAAATAAGGAGAAAACAACCGCGTTTTCCTTTTTTGATTGGGCTGAAATTTTTTTGATTGTTGGACTAGGTTAACTTTAAAACCCTCGGTAATTTAAAATACCAAAAGTAATAAATTAATGTAAAGCGTACTAAATTAGCATTAAATAAGTAGAAAACAACTGCGTGTTCCTTTTTTGATTGGGCTGAAATTTTTTTGATGGTTGGACTGGTTTTGCTAACATTTTTTTCATGGTCCTCGGTAATTTTAAAACCCCAAGTGTAATAAATTAAATCAAAGCGTATTAAATTAGCAAACAAAATTTGGGCAATTTAGTACGCTTTCCTTTTTTGATTGGGCTACAAAGGTTGGGCTAGGTTAAGGGAGCTGCAAATCGGTCAATAGGTGCCCAGGATAATGACCGATATACGAAGGAATAAATAATCTACTTGACAATATCTTGGTATGCGGCCGAAAAAGCATTTTGTTTGATACCCATTTTGGCATATCTTGCTAAACATTAAAAAAAAAAAACGCAAGAAAGGTGGCAACGCTCTAAACCGTCTTAAGTATCAAAAGCGTGTTTTAGTTATAGCCCGATTAAAATAGACAAAAAATTAGGGGTTAAATGAATCTAATCTTGGCTTGCGTCATTTATTGATGCTTGACCGCCTAGGTGATTTTGGCCATTTCGTATCAAAGCACGTCAGTCATTCTCTTTTAGCGATAACTGACGCCAATTGGAAACCCCGAGGGAGTTCAAGTCATCCTCCACTTGTCGTTTCCATCTCAGTCGAGGCCTCCCCCTTCCTCTGCTGCCGAATTCGGGTGTCGATAGGAAAACCTTCTGTGCTGGAGCTTCTTTGTCCATTCGCATTACATGACCCAGCCAGCGGAGCTTTTGGGCTTTAATTCGCTGGACTATGGTTAGGTCTGTGTAATAGTACATTTAGACTGCACCAAATTTGGCGAAAAATTGCAAATTTGGCGATTTTTTCATTTCACCAAATTTGCCGAACAATACAATCCACCGTTCATCGAAATAGCAACCCTGCGGTTGTTCCACATTTAGAATTGCCCAGCAAGAACCCTAATGGTTTAATGACGTGTTTTAACTTATGCACTATGCACAGCTGTAAATAACAATTTCAACTAATTTTTTTTAAAGAAAAGAAGCCTTCGCGACTCCTCCATCATTTTTACTCTACAGGTGTTAAGTCCATCACGGTGGTGCATTTTCTTTCGGTGGCTTTGTGTCCTGTTAGAAGATTCTTGCAGGGAACGTGAGGCTAAACCGTGTCGAAGTGGCAAATTTGTATTCGCCACATTTGGTGCAGTGTAACGTAAAGGCACCGTTTACCGACCGGCCTCCTCTATCCGACCATTTTAGTTTTTATTGGTTTAACCATATAAAAAATATCTAAAAAGTAGTAAAACCGATCTCATTCGATTCGAGAAATCATCTTGCGTCAATTGTCAAAACTTGAGTTTCAAACGTTAACGGATACTTTGGCAGTTCAAAAAAAACTACGCAGTAGTACATTTTGCATCAAATTTGATCCGAAAAAAACATAAACCGGACAAAAAAAGAAGTGAGGTTTTTTTAAACTATTCAGCGATAAGTTTGATATTTATTAATTTTATATGATTTATTAGTGTTTTAACGTCCTTAAATTTTAATATACAAGAAAAATTTGATTATCTTAATATATTAATCGGTAAATTAATTGTGGACGGAAAGAGGAGCTCTAAAAAATACTAGCATTCCTAATACCGACCATCTGGTCGGTAACAGGAATTTGCAAGCTTGTAATTTAAATGAATTTTTTATTTGTTTATGTTGTTTTATGAGTGTTTACTGCTTCTTTTATTATTCTTTAAGATAGTTTTTTATAATACACCTGTATCCGACCTATTAATACTTTAATGGATTTTTTGTAATTTACGTTTAAGTTTGCTCTATTTTTTCACTTTATTTCCAATTCATTTCGAAAAACCAATCGGGTTTAAAAGTCTTTTACGTTAAGTTTATTAGATATAATTGCATAATTACTTTATTGTTAGATTCCTATAAGTCCGCGGAAGTAGAAACGTGCTTAAAAAATTTGGATAAAGCCCGGAGTAAAGGACTTATTAGGTAAATTTGGGTTTGGTCGGAATCTGGATACGATTTATTTCGCTGTCCCTGTTTCCGTCCAACGCGGGTTCTTTTGGGTTTTTTGTGCTTGGGGCCGTTCAAATATTACGCCAGCAATTATTTACCCCCCACCCCCCTTGTCATTGAAAATTAACAAAGCGGATACCCCCTCCCCCCATGCTTACTTAAACATTATGTGTTGTTTTTGTTTGATTTTCGATGTGATTGATGTATAAAAAATTTAATTATTTTAAGATAATAATGAATAAAACTTATGGCGTTTTCTTTTCTCGACAAAATGTTGCCCTAATGTTGCCCTCTTAAACTGTAACTTTTGTCCTCGGCAATTTAGAGCCTATCAAAATGGCTTAATTTATAGATAGTAGGGTCCTTCTGCCTACTTATAAGGTATTATTTTGTGAAATGAACCTATAAGTCTTAGAGAGAGCTGAGAAAAATCTACAGGGCAACACTTTTTCTAGAAAAGAAAACGCCATTACTTTCTTACTTACTTACAATACAATTTTTGTAGCGGAGGAATGTTGTTTTGGCCTATTAATAATTTGAGAACCGATTAGATCATACACCTAAGTATATCTTCTCCGTCTACCTCTACCATGTCCCTCTCTATTGTTCCAGTACAAATTCCAGAAAGACCTAATACAATTTCATGCAAACTTCCGAGCAATGTTTTCGTTAACAACGCTCACAGAGCAAAATTTCGACACAAAACAATAGTCTGATCTCCATACATAAAGATTTTTTGGTCTCCATAGTCCATATTTGGGTTGATAACTCCAAAACTCGGGTCTTCATTTCTTTCACCGGCAATACCTTCTCTTTGATATTCTAATCGTAAAAACATTTGGAAGGAAACAGTTTTGGCTTCAGATTTCCTAAGGCTCAACCAATGCATTCGATAACCCTGTGGGTTAGGGGTTTGAAATATGCCCGAGGTAGGTATGCCGGTCGTAAGAGGAGACTAAAATCCACGAAATCGTTCCCAAGACAGTCAGGCAGTACCGCAAGGAGTACCGGAACGTACCGGAAAAGAACTGTCAACACCCGTACATCTCCTGCCTGGTCTGTCACGTAACTTTTTATAAGTGGATCTTCCGACTAGGCAAGACAAAGTATGGCTACAACAACAACATAGTACTATAGGCGTAGATATCGTGCAGAAATTTTGCAACCAACCGGAAATGGTTAAATTGTGTCGAACGGCGGTAAAAATTCATATTACCTTCCGGAGACTCAATATATATCCAAAAAATCCCTATCCCCATCCCCATCCCTATCCATATCAATATCCCTATCTCTATATGAATATGTATGAATTAATTTTTTTTGGTAGTTTTATATAAAATTTTTAATGAATATTGAAGGAAATATATTTGTATTAATTTTTTTTTTTTGTTGTTTTTATATCAAATTTTTAATAAATGTTGAAGTAATATTCAAAAATGTTGTGTTTTTAAACATATATTCTCCTATTCTGCTGATTTTACAAGGAATAAATTGGGTGGTCGGAATCTGGGTACTTAGTGGTCGGATACAGGAAAGTTTGCAGTCAGTCGGTCGGAAAACGGTGCTTTCAGATTTTTTCAGACTTAAAAGATTAAATAGAAAAAAATATATATTTAATCTTTTATATGAAAAAATTATGCATATATTTTCAAATTTAGGTTTCTTTTCTATCAGAAAACTATATTTTCTAATAACCTTTGGGGGTTTTAATTTATCTTTTGAGCGATTCATTTCGCCATCAGTGGTCGGAATTCGGTGCCTTTGCGTTAAAAGTAACATAAAGCTCGTACAGCTCATCGTTAAATTTCATTCGATAGTTACTCGCCGTTGGCATCACGGGAAGGACCATAAATCTTCCGGACAACTTTTCTTTCAAATAGTTAATTCAAATTAAATGAATGCGCTCCTTAAATAACGATGTGAACGACAAAAACGCTGAGATACATTTTTCATATTTTAACATTTTATAAACAAACTAACTAGCTGACCCGGCAAACGTTGTCCTGCTACAAATTTATTTCCCTGCATGTTTCTCTAAACCGATTCCTATATCTATCTCAATCCCTATCCATATATCTATCCCCATCCCTATCCATATCCCTACCATCAGGTTCTGAAAGGCAATATAAAAAAACTGATAAGTGCTGTATCTAACAGGGTTAAATTAAAACAAGTGTCTTGTGTCCTATTGTGGCCGGATTATGATATTTTAAAATTTGAATGAAAAAAGTCGGGCCAGTGAATCAGCTGTTTGGCTTTTACAAAATTCCGAGTTAGATTATATACATACACTAGCGGAACCTCACCCGCTTCCCTGGGTGAAAGAAAAAGAGAAATGAAAGTTGTTCTTCGTTTTTTCTTGTTTCATCATTTAATTCATGTTCGGCCATTATTTTGTGACTTATTCTAATAACAATGTTTTATTTATTTTAGTGACTTACTCTAATTATTGTAAACTAACAACTTATTCTAAAGCCTTCTGATACACAACATTTTTGGTTTTATTTTCATGCGGTGTATAAACATACAGTAACTGTGGTTTCCCTACTTAATTCTCTATCCTAATTTTCAGCTACCTGCCTTAACCCCATTTAGAGACATTCAACCTCAAGAAATTAAGTTTGTGTGGGAGGTGCCACGCCCCGTTTTCACATAACCCCAACTTACGGTTTTGATATCCTATAGCTCTATAGCGATTTCCAAGTCCTTGCCTTAGACTACTAATGGCGGCGATGTACCAACACCTCTAACGAGATTTTTAGCCGAGCTTCTCTTTCCAACTTGTGGTGTGTTGCTTTTGAGTTTTTCCTACAAGTTGGCGGGACCTACATTTTTGTGCCGACTCCGAACGGCACTTGCAAAGCAAATGAATTTTTTGCTGAGAAGCTTCTCATGGCAGAAATACACCCGGAGAGTTTGCCAAACTACTGCCGAGGGGCGACCCCGTTTAGAAAAATTCTTTTTCTAAATAATTTTTGATGTTACTTTTGTCGGCATTCGAACCGCCACGACTTGGTGTAGAAGGCCGAACACTTAACCGCTACACCACGGCGGCCGCCTTACCTTAGACCCTTTCATCAATATTCTGCTTGAAAAATTTAGTTTGTATGGGAGGTGCCCCGTCCCCTTTTCTGATAACCCCCCCTTTTTATGTGTGAGAATGCTTTTGATATCATATAGGTCTATACCAATTTTCAGGTCCCTACCTTGAACCCTTTCACAGATATTCTGCTTGAAAAATTTAGTTTGTATGGGAGGTGCCACGCCCCCTTTTCTGATAACCCCTATTTTATGTGTGGGAATGCTTTTGATATCATATAGCTCAATAACAATTTTCAGGTCCCTACCTTGCGCCCTTTCACGGATATTCTGCTTGAAAAATTTAGTTTGTATGGGAGGTGCCACATCCCCCTTTCTGATAACCCCCTTTTTTTAAGTAATAAACCTTCTTCACATGTGTCTCTTCAATGTGGCAAAGTTTGGTTAAAATTGGTTCAGCCATTCTCCGCAAGGTTCATTACAATGCGAAAAACGGCTAAATTTTTATATATATAAGAAGAAGAAGATATATAGTAGACTGGGCCAAAAATTCAAAATTTCGTTTTTTTCAAAAATTATATTGATTTTATTTTTAAGAGAGGCGAAAAAAAAAGTAATGTAATTTTTTCAGATTTTTAAATTGAAGTCTAGAGGTCTATCATCGCTAGTTTAGCTTTTACAGACTTAAACTCCAATTTGGTATAAAAACGACAAATCATTGTTGAAAAATAGACTGAAATTTTCTCATTATAGCCTCAAGATCACTGATTTGGACTTAGCTCGCCAAAATACATGAAAATTTATGTTTTTCGAGTGATACTCTTAATTTTCTTTTTGGTATTTTTTCTATAAAATTTTGAGGCATCAATGTATCGCTCTGAAATTTTACCAGGGTGTAGTTTTTGAGACGGAGGTTCTAAAAATATAAGCGAGGATAATCTGCTCCTCCAATATTAAATGTTATCATCAATGAATAATTTTTTCACTTTTCTTAAAAAGAAAATCAGTCTAATATGGATATGGAAGATTAGGTCCATTTCCTGTTTTTTTGTGTTATTATTTACACAGTTGGTGACATAGAGGTAATATTTTTGTTATCGACTTTTCTGAGATCAAGGTGATTAGCACGCAAAACTTATAACTACAGGTACTTCATCGTATATGGTGATAATTCAACACTTAAATTGACACATGGAAATACCAAATAATTTGTGTTCACGTAAAAAATAATTTATATATATATTTAGTGGAAATTGGTAGAGCAATTTATTCTCAAATTTCTCGATAACCCTATAAACCTTTTAAACTTATAGGTAGAAGAATTTTATTTGCGAGGTGTTCAAGAATGCATGCATAAAATCACCACACAAAACCTTTATACAATGGCCGATTTCTGCCATCTTATTGTCTGTCAAAAGTCTTTTTGAAGGTATGAAAACGATTAAAATAAAGTTCCGGTTCCTGTTTCGTTCTTCATTCGGTTTCCATGATGGATATTCTCCAATAACTATAGTAATAGATAAGTATTACTCCCGCTATTTACGGAAAAAATGTCTTCAAAATAAATTTAAAAAATTAACTCTACTTTCCTACTCTTTCTGAGACGAGCCACTAAAAATTTTCGATGGCTTCATTCGATTATAGTTCAATTTCCTCTTCCGGAGTTTTGATATTGAGGTCAAAACGTGTCTTTTGCAACCTTGCTAAACCATCTTCCATGAAAATTATTATGTGTCCACAAAAAGAAGACATTAAAAAAATTCAAAACCGTTTGGAACCGGTTCCGGCTTTTAAAACGGTTTCGGTTTCGTTCTTTTTCAGATAAAAATAACGGTTACGTTTTCGGTTTCGGTCCTTGGTCTTTGTTTGCGCCAATAATTGGCCGTGATATGATTTGATCTCTAAAAATCACAATGATAATTAACTAACGAAATGAAATCTATTTTTTTTTCCAGAGTGATACCGGTTAATACTACATAATAAAACGTCAAACATATTTATCCAGAATAACTATAGGGTTTACACGAAATCATTTCAGTTAAAAAATTTACTCTTTGATTAATTTCATGTGATTGACACTGATTTAAAAAAAAAAATCACTCAGAGTTGAGTTAATTTGTCTGTCATCACAGATTTTGCAGTCGGTCCAATTTGAAGGTCAATTTTCTAGTTCACTGAATGCGATCAAATTAATTCGAACACACTTGATGAATGTGAAATTTTTCACTCGGAATTATTAAATATATTTTAATTACATAGGCAATTTTAAAGTGTGGCAAGATTTAACATAATTAACACTTTCAATTTCTGTTGTTTTAATTTAGTTAAATACTTGATAATATAAAAATATCTATGACGACTACAAAATCGAAATTTAGGTAAACATAAGTTAGATAAACCCAAAATATTACATATCCAAATTTACGATCTGTATGACTGACGCGACATGTCGCACTATATTGGGTGGTTTTAATCACCTAATACATGGGGCAAGGTGATAATGCAAATGTGATAGATTATTCGCCCAGCTGACAGTATTTCGACTAAACGGAAGTAAGGGGGAAATATATCAAAACCCGATCTTAGATAGCAAAATTTTTGATATCGACTGATTTGCTTAGGTGCGTTAGGTTGTAAACCATTTTCGGTTTCGGTTTTGTAATGGGTTTCGGTTTCGGTTCCGGTTTCGTTGTTCAACATTTATTTCGGTTTTGGTTACGGGTTGGTTTCGGTTTCGGTTTCCAAATAAAAACACCAACACAAAAAAATTTTGCTTCTACAAAACTCAAATATGTCCTAAATGTAAAATAAGTCTGAATTTTTATAACTTTACTCCGGTGGTCATGATGGTTTTTCTCCAATCCCTATCTCTACATTGTCGTATGTTACATTTGACGACTTTTAGAAAATGAGACTTGAAGTTTGGAGTTCAATTTCTCAAAAACGCTTCATTGCATTTAGTACAAAGTTTGGGAGAATTTTACTGGTCCAAGAAATTATTTAATTAATAACTTTTTAACGGGTTTTGTTAATTATTTCAGAATTTATAAAGGATTTTCTTCCGTAAAGTTTTGTCGTATGTTACATTTGGCAACAATTTTGCAGGAACAATGTGTGACGTACGACAAATAATTATCGGATTTTGCTCTAAATTTAAGATGTTTGAAATTAGTAAAATATGACATTTGGTTTTTTATAAAAATAAAAGAAACAGTTTTTCACTTATAAGCATTTTCTGCTTATAACCAAACCAAAAATGTATCTTAAATATAAAAAATTGAAAAATTTCACTCAATATCTCGGAAACTAGAAGACATATCAAAATCCCGATGGCTCCATTTGAAAGAACTCGATCAGTTTAGTATAATGCATTTATAACTCAATTCGACCAAATTTTCACTTACGACAATAATTTATCCGGGCGACGACATAACTAATAAAAGTGTAACAGTTCGATGTCTGTACATGGCAGATATCAACAAAAATTTGAAGGTCCCTAAAGCTAGCAGAACAGTTTTAGCAGAACATAAAAGTAACACATGCAAAATTAGGTGCTCAAAAGGTGCTCTAATCCCACAAAAGGTGCTCGTCAACTTTTCCCAAAAATCGATGTTCTGCTAGCTTAAGCTAGCAGAACACTATGCGTTAACAGTGAAGGGTGATAGCTACATGAAAAGTGAGTATACAAAAATTAGGTGCTCCACAGGTGCTCCTTAGGTGCCATAATCCGAATTAGGGTGCTCCTCAACTTTTTCGAAAAAAACGATGTTCTGCTAGCTTAAGCCTTAAGATAGCAGAACACTATGCGTTAACAGTGAAGGGTGATAGCTACATCAAAAGTGAGTATACAAAAATTAGGTGCTCCAAAGGTGCTCATTAAGTGCCATAATCCGAATTAGGGTGCTCCTCAACTTTTTCGAAAAAAAACGATGTTCTGCTAGCTTAAGCTGGTTTCTTTTTTTTCAGATAAAAATAACGGTTACGGTTTCGGTTTCGGTTTTGAAAAATGAATCGGTTATTAAGAGTTAATAATCATTATTTAACAGCTGGTAAAAAGCATGCTGAGCCATTTGAAACCAAACGAGGCTTCAGACAGGGTGACTCCCTTTCGTGCGATTTCTTTAACCTGATGCTGGAGAAGATAATTCGAGCAGCAGAGCTAAACCGCAATGGCACAATGTTTTACAAAGCGTGCAATTGCTGGCGTATGCCGCGCCGTAAGCGCTGCTTTCTCTGGGTTGGAAAAAAGTGGGCTTGCGGTGAACGAGGACAAGCGAAGTATCTGCTGTCATCAAAGAAAGAACCGGCGCACCTCCGCCTTGGCAGCCAAGTCACCGTTGATAGCTACAAGTTTGAAACGGTGAGAGACTTCTTCTATTTGGGAACGAGCATTAACACCGAAAATAATATCAGTCTAGAAATCCAACGAAGAATCACCCTTGCCAACAAGTGTTACTTTGGACTAAGTAGGCAATTGAGAAGTAAAGTCCTCTCTCGACAAACAAAGATCACGCTCTATAAGTCTCTCATCCTACCAGTCCTGATGTACGGCTCGGAATCATTAACAGTGTCAAGAGAAGATGGCCCTTGGAGTATTTGAGAGAAAAGTTCTTAGGAAGATTTATGGTCCTTCCCGTGATGCCAACGGCGAGTATCGAAGGAAATTTAACGATGAGCTGTACGAGCTTTACGCAGACCTGACCATAGTTCAGCGGATTAAAGCCCAAAGGCTCCGCTGGCTAGGTCATGTTATGCGAATGGAAAAAGAAGCTCCAGCACAGAAAGTTTTCCTATCGACACCCGAATTCGGCAGCAGAGGAAGGGGGAGGCCTCGACTGAGGTGGAAGCAACAGGTGGAGGATGACTTGAACTCCCTTGGGGTTTCCCATTGGCGTCAGTTATCGCTAAGAAGGAATGACTGGCGTGCTTTCATACGAAACGGCCAAAATCGCCTAGGCGGTTAAGCGTCATTATGACGCAAGCCAAGATTAGATTAGAATCATTATTTAGAAGGTTATTATAATCTATCAAACTTTTGTTTCTAAAAAGTGTTACATAGCATTCTTGGTAAAACAAACAAGAGAGTATCGATTCGAATGGTCTTTGCGGTATGTAAAACTTGACCAGTATACCCGTTTGATTTTCACTTTTTTTTACCTAACTAACACCATACACTCAAAACACACTGCCTCGCATGCAACGAGAACGCTGGAAAGCCCTCCCAGCTTGTTCTATAACCTAATTTACTAAAAAAAAGTATAAAAAAGAATCTTATTAAATAAATTCCATTGTATATATTAAGAATTCCTTAATGATCAATAAGTATTCATTATTTCATGTTAAAATTTATTTAAAAGTAATTCGAAACAATTGCAAACCATTAATGAATACTAGAGTGGCTGTTAATTTTTATAAGTTTTTTTTCAACCTGCTCAATTTTAAGTTCTTACTAGAGTTATGCTAACAAAATTTCAACAGTTTACCCCTTTTTTCAAATAAACTTACTAAGTTTTTTTTCATGCGATTGATTGACCTTTCTTATGTGAATTTCCAAATGGTGTAAAATGCTCGAATTTTGGCAAGCTTTCTAACCTATCTCGAATCGAGTTCTAGTGTAGCTCTCTACTGTTGCTTTTGAATAGAGAATAGTTAGAGAATTACTCTAGTTAAAGACTGTGTTTGTTGGGTAGTTATTACCCTTTGCATACATAATTATTAAATCAAAACACCTTATAATTTACAAACATTTCGGATCATTATCATCATTTATTAGCGACAGGCAGATTCACGCGATTCTCGCAAATATATAGAGTGCGTCACCGTTTCAGGTAAAAAAGGAAGAATTTACAATATGATCAGCTTGCGACAGCATTTGCAGACGGTTTAGCTCTGCTGCTTCAGATAATATTTTCCAGCATCAGGATTTGGAAAAATATGGTCGATAGTAAATTTGTCACCATGCGATATTACGGAGACTGATATCGCGGTAGTTGGTGGGATTTGATGGGTTGCCTTCCTTGTGTTTGGGGAGAGTCATCTTTCTGAAGGCGCCGGCATAAATAAATAAGGGTACCCTCTAATGTTCACATACATAATACATTTTATAATCTTTTTTTTAATTAGCCAAACTCAGCATGTGAATAAATAGCTTGTGCAATTGATATGCGAAAAATTGTTGATGATATTTAACTAGTTACATCTATATTGACTTATCGCAAACTTAAACTGCAACTTATTATTGTGAAATAGTTAGGCTTACATTATTTATGGGAAAATAATTACATTAATTCATATTACTTGACATTATAAAAGAACAAACAAAATTGAAATTTTTATATGTTGTTACGTACATTAGTATCATCTGTTATGATTATAAAATCACTATTCTAATTTATTGCCAACAATTGATTACACTGTACAACAGCCAAAAAATCCCATCTGTTTCTAAAGTTTTTGGGTGTGCTGAATCCGAATTTAAAGTCAGATTTTTCAAGTCACCCTAAAATGACATTTTCATACAAATTTTGAATTTCAAAAGCTTATTATTTTATGAATATGTTTATGTTTTTCGAAAAAAAAAATGTAATTTAACCTTAATTAAACTTTTTAAGTTAAGAAGTTAAAAAAAAAAGTTCGAAAAAAATAGCAACCACTTAGGGTTAAGTTAGAGCGCTAATTTTTTGCAAGGCTTATTTTCTCGTCAATACCTAAAGTTTCAGGGGGTAGACCGAAAAAAAACCAAATTTTTTTTATTTTAATCACCCTAATGTACATACGTATTTGGAAACTGATTGTAATGTAGCAATAATAGACTTAATTTATTAAAAAAAAATATTTAGAATGAATGACGTTCAGTTTGCGTCAGCCACAAATATTGTGTCTTGGAAATCTTGAAAAAATTTGTGGAATTTGCCTCTGTTTAATAGCTTTTAACTGTTTATAGTATAATGACCTAGTCTCGATTCACCATTCTTATAAATGAAGCCGACACTAACCCACAGAGAGAAGTCCATTTTTAGTCAACTTAATCCGTCTATTTGTTTCCCTCAGGCAGGTATGTTTGTTGCAAAAAAGTCAGTAGTTAATAACTATTCCTGGCACCTGCTAGCAGCTATAGTGAAGTATATGGAAGCCTGTTTCTTCGAACGCTTCGCTTCGTCAACGAACACGGCTATTATAATAAATTTTACATACATACATATAGTGTCGGACGAAACATTTTGGACCGCCGAAAACGTTGTTCTATGACCTTTAAATTCTTTTGACCTTTAAATTTAAAATAAAAATATCGTTTGAGATCTTACGAATGACATTCAAATCGATTTTCCAAAATTTGCACGGAAATCAGCAAAAATCTCCAAATTTTTCTCAGACTCTTTAGAAAAATTCTCATTATTTAGTTTTGTAGCCTAACTATAAAATTTTAGTCTAATACACAGAGCCAAAAATGCCTAATAAAATTAATAAGATTGTCTTCATGATCAGTTTTTGGGCAAAGGGGTAGTCGCAACGGTGGAAGCGAAGAAAAACTATAGGGAAATCTTTTTGGTTTTAAGAAGAAATTTTTATTAAAAAAACTATACATTTAGTACAAAGGTGTAGTTAGACGCTGGCAATTTTTAGTACCGATGACCGGATGGTTAGCAGCTGGGCTTAGCATTCGAAAAATTGTAAGTTCGATTCTCTCTTTTTTTCCCAATTAGAAATGTTAAAAATAAATCTTCTCAATTATATTTATGGGATTTTCCTTTGAAACATTAACAACTATACACATATCAGTAATTAGACGCTAGCAATCAAAAGTGAGCGATGGCCTGATGGTTAACAGCTGGGTTTATCATTCCGAAAATTGTAAGTTCGATTCTCGGTGAGGGCAATATCATTATACCTTTCATGAACATGAAATGGTATTATAACTTTGGTCCGATGTTTGTAAATATGAGAAGAAGAAGAGATAGACCCATCAATAAGTATACCGAAATGATCAGGATGACGAGATGAGTTGATTTAGCCATGTCCGTCTGTCCGTCTGTCCGTCTGTCCGTCTGTCCGTCTGTCTGTTTGAACGCAAACTAGTCCCTCAATTTTTGAGATATCTGGCTGAAATTTTGTATCTGGCCACCATTTTGTAATATAGGAATCATTTGTCGGAACTGACAAGATCGGACCAGTATAACATATAGCCCCCATACAACCGATTGTTCAGATATAAGAATTTTTGGCCAAAACTTCTGCAATTAAAAAGTTAGGAACGTAAAATTTTGCAACTCGAGTACTTTCTATTTATGTAGTGTATATAGTGAAAATCAACAAGATCGGGCAAATGTAACATATAGCCCCCATACAACCGATTGTTCAGATATAAGGTTTTTTGGCCAAAACTTCTGCAATTAAAAAGTTAGGACCGTAAAATTTTGCAACTCGAGTACTTTCTATTTATGTAGTGTATATAGTGAAAATCAACAAGATCAGGCAAATGTAACATATAGCCCCCATACAACCGATTGTTCAGATATAAGGTTTCTTGGCCAAAACTTCTGCAATTAAAAAGTTAGGAACGTAAAATTTTGCATCTCGAGTACTTTCTGTTTATGTAGTGTATATAGTGAAAATCAAAAAGATCGGGCAAATGTAACATATAGCCCCCATACAACCGATTGTTCAGATATAAGGTTTTTTGGCCAAAACTTCTGCAATTAAAAAGTTAGGAACGTAAAATTTTGCAACTCGAGTACTTTCAATTTATGTAGTGTGTAGAGGAAAATCAAGAAGATCGGGTAAATGTAACATATAGCCCCCATACAACCGATTGTTCCGATATAAGGTTTTTTGGCCAATACTTCCGCATTTAAAAAGTTAGGAACGTAAAATATTGCACCTTTAGTACTTTCTACATATGTAATGTGTATAGTGTAAGTCAGTACAATTGAACACGTATAATATATAGCCTCCATACAATCGATTGTTCCGATAACTCGGATCCTATTATTTTGTAAGTTTTTTTAAATTATAACAAAGATGTGTAATGTGTATAGTAAATATAGTTAAATTGACACAGGCTGTACTGGGGATCGAACAGCGAAAATCGTGACGCTTATTCATGAAAGGTATATAGCCTTCGGCACAGCCGAAGACAGCTTTCCTTACTTGTTTTATTTTTCATTTAAAATATTAAAAAGAAAATCTTCTTAATAACATTAAAAAGACTGTGTCTACATTAATAAGAAGCACATCTTCTTGAAGAAAAACTATACAGATATCTTATCATTTTTGTTCTATTTTATTAGGTACCTTTGGCTCTGTGTAAAGTGAAAGCGTGTTGATTTTTTAAAAATTATTTTGCGAATTTTTTCTCCATACATACATATGAGCCCCTTAAAGCACAAGTCCACCTTTTCTCGAACTGAGATATTCAAGATTTTGTATTGTCAACAAATAGGGGGCGTGTCGCACGGTATTCAAACTTCAAATTAGCTTATTAGTTTTATTTCTGTACTTTGATCCTCGTGCTGCATTAGATAAAAAGAATTTTTTTTTTGGTCTCCATACACAGAGCCAAAAGTATAATAAAAGAGAACAAAAATTATAAGATATCTGTATAGTTTTTTATGAAGATGTGCCTCACATTATTGTAGAGAAAGTCTTATTAATGTTTTCAAAGGGAAATCACATATTATTGAGAAGATTTTCTTTTTAATATTTCTAATTAGGAAAAAAAGAGAGCATCGAACTTACAATTTTTGGAATGCTTAGCCCAGCCGTTTACCATCCGGCCATCGTGTACTTATGCTTGCCAGCGTCTAATTGCAGCTTTGTGCTAACTATTAACTAGCGTTTTCTTTTCTTCTACGAAAATGTTGCCATTTCGTAGAGGAACTTTTTTATTTTTATAATTTTAATTTCGCCCTGTGAAACTGCTGCACACTTAAAATTTTCAGTGTCACCCTGCATGTCTTCAGAAGAAGAAAACACTGCCGCCATATGAAATGTTAAAATTGTGTATGCCTATCGGTGCTGCTTTACCGTGGCTGATATACATGTGTTAAAAAGTGACAGACAGATACTGCTTTTGTTTGTTTTTGCCATTTATCAGGGCAAATAATTGCACCGT
This sequence comes from Campiglossa producta, assembly GCA_964058755.1. Classification (NCBI taxonomy): domain Eukaryota; kingdom Metazoa; phylum Arthropoda; class Insecta; order Diptera; family Tephritidae; genus Campiglossa; species Campiglossa producta. Next base: position 44,039,140 of record CAXKVI010000002.1, read on the forward strand.
CTACGACAGCGAGGGCTTTAAAAGGGTGTAAAAGTAGGTCGCCTCCCAGTTGGTGCACCCTGGGTAACGCTAAATGACCTACATAGCCTACACGGCTAGTTTCTTGTATTGCCGGTTCTACGAGAACGGTACCAGTACTTGTGCTGTACCCATCGTGCCGAAACGACCCGGGCCGTTTTATTATATCGACCCGGCCAAGAGCAATACACTCGGGGTGACCCTGTCTGACATTTAGGCAGGGCTACACCTCGCTACAACAACAACAACAGCGAGGGCAAGAAATGTTTCCTTTTTGCAATTTTATAGGGGAGGGAGGTCGAGAAAAGATAATGATGCCCTCTATGAAGATAATGCCCATTTTACACCAGAACATGGCTTTTAGCGGGCATGCGGCGAGGGCGACATTTTCGTGCAGTAAAGAAAACGCTATTAATGTATAGTTTTTTTTATATGAATTTCCTCATAAAACCATAGAGAGTTTCCACCGTTTCGACTACCACTTTCCCCAAAAACTGATAATGAAGACAATCTTATTAATTTTATTAGGCATTTTTTGCTCTCTGTAGGGTCGCCGGAACTTTGGGGTTCATTTGTTCAATTTAAAATAAACTTAGTTTTCTTTTTAAATCTATTGCTTAGTTACCAAAAAATGTTTGCATCGACTTTACAAATTAAAAATAGCTGCAAAACTGGAAATGTGCAAATTGAATTTTTAATGCAGTTTAAAGTAGCAATGTAAATTGGCATCATTAATTAAAGTAATAATAATATTAACAAGGAACAAACCTATAATTATATAATTACTACATAGTTACTTACATTAGAACGTCAGGTATTGAGATAGGTTCTGGCATTTTCCGTTTATATAATGGTAGGTACTCACATGCATATTATCTGATATTGAAGTAGACGTCATAGGGAGTTTATATAGCTGTTTAGACACACCCATCCTAGGCATGAGGAAGGGAATGGATCTTCCGGCAAAACTACTTAAATGCATCAAAATTCGTTTCCTTCAATGGTTAGTCCTCAACAATCTAATCCAATAATGATTGACCAAATTTATATTAATTAATGTTTAAAACTTTTACAGTATTTTTTTAACGTAAGTAAGTACTTATTCATCTATAAATATGTTATTATATTAAAGAAATTACTACTTAAAATACCACTTAAAAAATTCATGCGTTTATTTATACAGCTTTTTTTTTATAAAAATAGTCGATTTCACGACCAACGAACTGTCTTTTGAATGCATGTGATGATATGTAATTAAATAGTTACGTTACAGATGTACACACATTAAGGGGATTCGTTAAGTCTTGCAATGTGCACAAATATCACGGATTGTATGAGTCATATGCCATAATATGTAGTCTCATTTCTTACACTTTGAAGCACTTACTAATAAATTATTTGTGTATTTTTTTGTTGTGAGTTTAAAATTTACTAATTTCGTATTGTGCGCGCATCATTTGCAAGACTGAACGAATACCCTTATTTTACTAAAGTATCTGCTGCAAACACGAGATTTAATCAGACGTAACAATTATCACGTTGCGGCGATGTTTGTAAAATTCTTTAAACTCAGATTACGTTACAGATTGCAATGAACAAATTTTATTCAAATACGGAATTGATTAAAGTCAAATAAATAGCTATCTTTATTGTAAACACTATTTGCATGTGTGATATTGTTTGAAAAATTAATAAAAAAGCACAAAAGTTGATACAAAAGTGAAATTGTAAGATGAGAAAATAAATAAAATAAAAAAGGAAATAGAAAGAAATAAAAAAACAAAATGGGGAAAAAAGGAAGGAAAAGAAAAGAAAAGAAAAGAAAAGAAAAGAAAAGAAAAGAAAAGAAAAGAAAAGAAAAGAAAAGAAAAGAAAAGAAAAGAAAAGAAAAGAAAAGAAAAGAAAAGAAAATAAAAGAAAAGAAAAGAGAAGTAAAGGGAAGCTAAGATTAGAAAAGGAAAGAAAACAAAACATATTAACCCACACAGCATTTGAATGAATGGATTTTGAAAATATCTCAATTCGAATACATTTTGATTACTTTCTGTGACGAAATACTGAGTTATCAAGCTCTGTGAAGTTGGCACCTCCATGTCGGAATTTTTAAAAAAACCATATTGCATTCGTTTGTCCATCGTTTGTCCACGTTTGTCCAGGAAAAATTTTCGTTTGTCCACCCCTAGTAAAAAAGTTATTTCGAAAAAAAAAAATCCGGTGTGAAGTTGGCACCTCCATGTCGGAATTTAAAAAAAAACAAATGTCATTCGTTTCTCCATCGTTTGTCCACGTTTGTCCAGGAAAAATTTTCGTTTGTCCACGCCTAGTAAAAAAGTTATTTCGAAAAAAAAAAAAATCCGGTGTGAAGTTGGCACCTCCATGTCGGAATTTTAAAAAAAACCAAATGTCATTCGTTCGTCCATCGTTTGTCCATGTTTGTCCAGGAAAAATTTTCGTTTGTCCACCCCTAGTAAAAAAGTTATTTAAAAAAAAAAGTTTATATTAAAAACCCATAAAATTTGATTTTTAAAGTTTTTTTTGGCTTAATCGTTTGTCCACCATTTGACCATGATTGTCCAACAAAAATTTTCGATTGTCCACCTTTTGTTCAAAAGTTATTTAAAAAAAAAATTTGTGAAGTTGGCACCTCCATCTCTGAATAATTAAAAAAACTAAATGTCATTCGTTAGTCCACCGTTTGTCCACGTTTGTCCAGGAAAAATTTTCGTTTGTCCACCCTTAGTAAAAAAGTTATTACAAAAAAAGTTTTTATTGAAAAAACAAAATTGTTGATTTTTGAAGTTTTTTTTTTTTGCTTAATCGTTTGTCCACCGCTTGTCCAGGATTGTCCAACAAATATTTTCGTTTGTCCACCCTTTGTTCAGAAGTTATTTAAAAAAAAAAAAATTGTTTGTGAAGTTGGCACCTCCATCTCTGAATAATTAAAAAAACTAAATGTCATTCGTTAGTCCATCGTTTGTCCACGTTTGTCCAGGAAAAATTTTCGTTTGTCCACCCTTAGTAAAAAAGTTATTACAAAAATAAGTTTTTATTGAAAAAACAAAAATGTTGATTTTTGAAGTTTTTTTTTTGCTTAATCGTTTGTCCACGTTTGTTTTTTCACAAAAAATTTTTTTTTTTTTTAAATAACTTCTGAACAAAGTGTGGACAAACGAAAATTTTTGTTGGACAATCCTGGACAAACGGTGGACAAACGATTAAGCAAAAAAAAACTTTAAAAATCAAATTTTATGGGTTTTTAATATAAACTTTTTTTTTAAATAACTTTTTTACTAGGGGTGGACAAACGAAAATTTTTCCTGGACAAACGTGGACAAACGACATGCAATATGGTTTTTTTTAAAATTCCGACATGGATGTGCCAACTTCACAGAGCTGAGTTATCATCAAAATAAGCAGGAGGAATAATCAAATATGATTTCATTTGATGATCAAAAACGTATAACCATTTTTCAGTCACCATTATAAATAATTTTTCATTAATTCTGATGATTAAATTCGGAGTCAACTTTGAAATCAAACAGGAAAAATGATAAAATAATTTTACTTTAGGTGAACAAAAACTGATAGTAATTTTTCAAGAAATCTTTGAATCCTTTTTGATTATTTTTTGGTTACACAAAATCAATTTTCTTTCGCCTTTCATGAATAAGCGTCACAATTTTCATTGTTCGATCCCCAGTACAGCCTGTTACAATTTAACTTTAGCTCATACCGAAATTATCGGAACTATCGATTATATGGGGGCGATGTGTTATATTGGTCCAATCTCATTGATTTTTAACATCGACATTCCACATTCTAAAAGATCAACTATTACGAAATTTCACTTTCCCACCTATATAATTACAGGCGTTATCTACCAAAATCCGTTTATCGGAACAATCGATTGTATGGGGGCTATGTGAAATATTTATCCCATCTCGATGATTTTCAACATCGATATTTATTATATAAAACAAGCAATTCTTACAAAATTTCACGCTCCTACCTCTTTAATCACAGGAGTTATAGCCCAAAATCCGTTTATCGGAACAATCGATTGTATGGGGGCTATGTGAAATATTTATCCCATCACAATGATTTTCAACACCGACAGTTCTTATATAAAACAAGCAATTCTTACAAAATTTCACGCTCCTACCTCTTTAATTACAGGAGTTATAGCCCAAAATCCGTTTATCGGAACAATCGGTTGTATGGGAGCTATATCTAATATCGATCCGATCTTGCTGGTTCCGACAAATGATTCCTATATTAGAAATTGGTGGCCGCAGAGTGACCCCCTTGCTCTGCAAATATACATATCGCACCCTAAATCAAAAACCGTCACAACTCAAATTTTTTTAGGTCGCTTTCTTGGCATAGATTGCCTAGTAAAAAGTAGTACAGCCAGTACATACATTTTATTTCTTTTTGACTAGTTTTTATCGTTACTCTTTTTAAAGAGCACAGTGATCCAAAGTTGTGACTCTTTTTGATTTAGTGTGTGATATGTAGATACATATGTTTGTATGACAAATTTGCTCACACATGAAGGATAACTGGTAAGTGGTAGTCAGGGGGCTCTAACAGCAATTCCGACGGGACTTCTGAATTTCTTGATGTCTATCGACTTTATCGAAAGTCCGTCGGGATAGCTGATAAACCCCAGCGACTTTTCCGACATGTGTGGTCCTCTGCTCATGCCTCCAAAAAAAAAAAAAAAAAAAAATCCTCTGGTAGCTTAAGGCTCAGGCTAGCAGAGCACTACGCGTTAACAGTGAAGGGTGGTGACTACTTCAAAAGTAATTATTCAGAAATTAGGTGCTCATTAAGTGCCAAAATCCCAATTAGGGTGCTGCTCAACTTTTTCCAAAAAACGATGCTCTCCTAGCTTAAGAACTTTTGAGCACTGTATTTTATAATTTGCCTTTATTTTCACATCAACCCGATTTTACCTTTCATGTGCCTCTAGATTATTCTTTAGAAAGCAACATCTATGTGTTTGTATTTACCTAAACACGAAAAAGCATCTGAATTATAATAAAAAAAAGAAGCAAACGAAAAATTTTTTTTGATTCTCTGAGTCATAAGAGAGGTCACGAAAAACTTTAACTGTCATTATTTTGTACTGTAACCATAATCGGCTTTCTGTAAATATGGGTCATATTTTCATCAGTTTAGCGTATTTTTAGCTTTACTTCTAAAATTGCTCTCTACCTATCGTATTTATTTTTTTAGATACTGCATTTTTATTTAGATGGTGTTTATTGATATTTGACGTCTCAACTAAAAGCGATCATATAATGTTATGTGCGCAGCGCTTGATATTCTCAATTATTTATACCTGTTTGAAATATGCAAAAATTATTATTATATTCAGAAGCAAGCCATAATATTGAATTACTGCCTTGTACCGTAACTATTCACATGCCAATATACAAAACTACAAATGCGTTTGTAAACAATTGAATGCACTTTTAAATAGATGTAAATATATGCGAGTAATCGATAAAAGCGATAAGGCGGTTTATTAAAAGTCAACTAAATAAACCAAACATATTGCAAAAATGAGCGATAAACTATATAGCAGACGCTTTTGTGAATAAAACAAAACGAAAAGTTTTATAAATTAGTTTAATTGAGGCAAGTTTCTGTATGAATTTATCAACAGGTACGCGCGTCAATAGAATCAAACTTCATGTGTAATTAAACAAATATGTAATTAACTGACTTGGTGAGAGAAACAAACAGAATCTTCGTTGCCCAACATAACATATGAAAGGTAAGGTTAGGTCGGAGAACTACTAGGGTTTATCAAGGTCCAACTTTATATGGTGATAGGGGTTTTGACTGGATACTGTCTGGTGGGAGTTCCTGCGGTGTGGTTGAATATTTTAGTTTAATCTAGATGCCCTAGTGGCATAGACGATTACGAGGTGGCACAATGAAGTTACCTCCTACTCAGCTGCCCGGCGTTCGAGAGGACAACGTGGGCATAGCTCAATTTAGATGTATTCAAGGTTTGGAGGATGACTACCTTATCCGTAAGTTTAAATTTTGTTGGTATCCATAGAAGAGAGCTCAGGAAGCAATTTTTTTCGATACAAAAAACAGAATCATTTTGTTTGCTTAACATATCGTAGTATAGTTATGTGGAATGTCTCATTTATTCCTTCATGTCTCCAAATATTTACACACGCTAATCTTGTTAATACTCAATATACAAAACATTCATTAACCTTAATCATACTAAACTGTTGGAGGCCCTATTCTCCAATAGGAGTTAATGATGTTGATGATGGTGATGAAACTGTTGGAGAGTAGCTATTTTAAAATCCCGGAACCATACCCGGGATTATAAAAAAAAAATAGTAAAAGCGTAATCTATCTGTGGACTCTGGGATTGCGGAATCCCTCTATTTTTGATATCACGATTAGCACCCCATGAGCCGACTTCGACTCAGCATTCGTTTAAAATTTGGGCAGTCAATAACTTTAGAAATGTTTGTCATAAAATGACGAGCTTGCCCCATAGTGGATATTAGCCAAATCGCCGGATGATCACGCCCATATTTCGTTGGTTTTTACAACTACGACTCGGTGTTTGTTCTTTGGTTTGTGGAAACAATTTCAGATTTTTTCTCGGGTAGCAGAAAGTTGAATAGTTACAAACCGCCAGTTTACAGAACTACTTTCTAATTAACAATCCAATACACTTTAAGATATTTACAAAAATGTTACACTTTGTTCTGTTTTTTTTTTTTTATCCCACAAAATCTCTAAATTTTATATCTAGTGTGTACCTTAAATTGTTCAATGACCTTAATTTACTTCACTCCGTTTGCCTTTCGAAATATGTATATACCTACTACAAACTACTCAAAAACAAGGTATTACTTAATAAAAGTAGCTTTAAGCACATATACTTCATTTCGTCTATTAAAAGATGGGTAACTGTATTTTGCAAGGTATGAAACCAATTAAAATAATGTTATGTGTTTCGGTTTTTTTTCGGCTTTGTTCTTTAGCATTTCCTCTTCCAGAATTGCGATACTGAGGCTAAAACGTGTCTCTTGTAACCTTGCTCGGCAATATTCCACGGAATTTGTTCAGGGTAACGTTTTGTAAAAGAAAAAAAAATGTGCCCACAAAAGGAGGTTAGACATAAAAAAAAAAATTAAAAACCGTTAGGAACTGGTTCCGGCCTTTGAAACGGTTTCGCTCTTTTTTTTTCAATAAAAATAGGGGTTACGGGTTCGGCTCGGCTTCGGTTTGCAAATGAATCGGTTTTAAGTGGTTACGGTTTGCGTCCTTGGTATTTTTGTGAAAGTTTACTAAAATTTTGTACAGCGATGCTCTTATTGAATTTTCGCACTTTTTCACAATGTTCGCCAAATTTGAATTCATAAAAGCTATAGTTATTTGTTTATTTTTGATAAAAACTGCACTTTTTTCTTCGTGGCATTTTCTGCCAGTGCTTCATTCATCAAGCAAAGCGTTCACCTCTTGAGATATAAAAAAATTAAACTCGCCACTAGCTAAATTTACTGTAAAACTGTAACAAAAAAAATTGTATTTGTTTATATTGATTAATGGAGCGCGATGCTTGAGGTCAAGAAACTTGTTGCTGTCTCATAGTATGTATATTTTTTATGAATGTGTCGACTGTGGGCATGTAGCACAAATTTAACAAATTTTCTTAGTTTACTTTAACCTCTTCAATGTGCAATATGTTTATATATGTACATTAATTAATTGTTTTTATCTTTTTATTTAAAATAATAACTTATATGTGCATGTTAATTTAAATGCTTACATTTAATTTCCAGCACATGCAATCGCGTGTTTGTACTTGCATCATTGCAGTAAAATAATAGATCAGATTTGTTGCACCTACATAACTGAATTTCTTATTGAATATTATGGTAGCTTCCATCACACGTGATTACTTTACTCTAACAGGCAGAAGGTGCTACGGTCTGATGTTTCCTAAAAAAATGTATCTATTGATAAGCCTGTTGGTTAGGTCCCTAAAGCTAGCAGAGCAATGTTACCAGAACATAAAAGTAACATGTGAAAAATTATGTGCTCATTATGTGCTAATTAAGTGCCCTAATCCCAAAAAATGTGCTCTTCAACTTTTCCCAAAAATCGATGCTCTGCTAGGTTAGGTTAGGTTCAAGTGGCTGCCGCAGAGGCACACTTAGGCCAGGAAGGAAAGTCAGTCCCAGCCATATGAAAAATCCCTGAGTTGTTGGGATTTTCCACATAGCAGAATCCCGGGACTGACACTCCTAAACCGACACCGTTACTCCTCCTCGAACCACTTAGATGACTTTATGAAGGCCATCAAGTCCTTTATGTCCAGTTCCGCGATCTGGCTTAGGCTATCCAGGAACGGAACTCCCAAAAAGCGCGTTCTCGCGCCGCTTAAAGCCGGACAGTTGCTCCACTGTTTCCTCCTCCTCATCATCTTTGCAGCTCCTGCATCATCGTCGGTAGGGCACACCTAGCCTTTCTGCATGCCTACCAATGAGGCAGTGACCAGTTAATACCCCTATCAATATGCAGATTTCCCTCCTAGTTAGGGCATAAATGCGTCTAGACCTTTTAAGATCCCATTTTGGCCAGGTTTGTTTCGATATCCGACACCCTGCGGATTGCAGCCATCTTTCGTTGGCTTGACGGAGTGTGTGCTCCTTCAGCATTAGTTTGCATGTGGCAAACGGCATACCTAAGCGCTCTTTATCCTGAAGAACCTGCTTGGTCGTGCCCTGCCTGGCAAGCTCGTCTGCCTTACAGTTTCCCTCAATGTCCCTATGTCCCGGGACCCATATGAGCTTTACGCGGTTCTGTTGGGCCATCTCCTGAAGAGATCGACGACAGCTGAGCGTCAGTTCAGAGTTGAACGTGTATGAGCCAAGGGATTTGATTGCCGTTTGGCTATCGCTGAAAATAGCGACATTTTCTCCGATAACACGTTTGCTTAACCAGGCCGCGGCGTCCAGGATTGCCGAGACTTCCGCCTGGAAGACGCTACAATGATCAGGTAGTCTGAAGGAGAGCTCAAGGTCCAAATCCCTTGAATAAACCCCTCCTCCAATTCTGCCGTCCAACTTCGAGCAGTCGGTGTATATGGAAGTGCCACCATTTGTTTCGGGACACCAATCCGTCCTCTCCCAGTCTTCTCTGCTGGGAATGTTTATTTTGAAACAGCTATCCCCGACTGTAGTGGTCGCACAACGATCTGTGCTTAGAGGGAGAAAGCTGTAAGATTCCAGAATACTGGAGTGTCCAATAGTACCCGCACCCCAACTGGAGGTTTCTCTTAGGCGCAGAGCTGATGCCGCCGCTGACCGAAACCCTTCCAGATCAAGTGGCAAAATGCCCAGAATGACCTGGAGGGCTTCGTTGGGCGTTGTCCTTAGCGCACCGCTTATACAGATCATATTGGATCTATGGACTTTCCGCAACAGATTCAGGTATGTTGCCTTGCTCAGCGCAGGCCAGCATACGACTCCATACAGCATGATTGGGCGAATGATGGTCGTGTAGATCCAACTGCATACTCTAGGGCTGAGCCCCCATTTTTTGCCAATGGCTCTTTTGCGATGCAAGCTTTCTTCTGGCGCTGAAGAACATTCTCCTTCCAATTCAATTTCCTGTCCAGAACTATGCCTAGAAACTTGGCCTTATCCGACAAGCCCAGGCGCGTGCCATCTAGTTCTGGTAGGCTTAGTGGCGGTTTTTTTGTACCGGTTGGTGAAGAGGACAAGTTCCACTTTCCCCGGGTAGGAGAAAGGAGTTCAACTCAGACTTGACAAAAATACACGTTCTGACTTTGCTCTCCTCGCTGGCTCGAATGAGCTTGAAGCCCTTAGTCCCCAATCCGCAGATTCTCGAGCTATTGACCCAGGGTTCTTGGATGAGGACCACAGCCACGTCGCCTTTAGAAAGACGACTACTTAAAGCAGCCGAGGCCACTTTAGATTTGTGCAGATTAATCTGAAGCACCACCAACATGAGAGCGCACAGACTTCCCTGCCGTCCCCATATCGTCGAGGTTTGCCCCATCCCGGAGGTTGCCTATCAACGACGAGTTGTTCCGATTAACTGCCCAATATGGCGTTGCAGGAGTCCTGCTGTCTGTAGATGTCGTTAGATGTTAGTCGCCGTTCCTCGTCCTGTGGGCTGTCCTCCTTCTCCGAGTTGTTCACAGCACTATCGCCAAGGGACGTGGCGGATAACATGCTTTCCGCATCGGAATCCTCCGCTTCCTCTTCTGGTAATTCGTTTTCCGGTTCCCCCGGAACAGCCGAGAAGGCAGCGCGCTGAGCATCACCACGATATACGTGGATAACGATCTGGCCTACGCTGTAGTGTACTAGGCCATTGCACCTTTTGAGGGGCTCGATTGACTCTTTATTCATGGTGAACACCACCTGTCTGTCGGGCCCTACCGCATCCCCGACCAGATTGACACTCCAGTCATTAGCCATAGCATCCCGAGAATTCTCTCGGGTTCGTCAGGGATGGCCGGAATCCACGCCCTTGCCCTTCCAGTCGACGACCTCTATCTTTGCGCCCATGTAGACTTCACCCAGTTGCTGCTGCCTTGTACAGTGCTACGGTTTTTGCATCCTCGCATGCGAGTAATTTAGTCTGACCCTGGTGCCAACCCGCATCCGTTACTCGCGCCGAACTACCCGGAAACTCCGGAGCAACGTTGAGAAGAATGTTGCCGAGTTCATTTCGCACGTAACGCCACCGGTCCTTGGGGATGGCCAGACGGTCATTGCCTCGGTCAAGGACGCCTATAAGGATCCTGTCCTTGGTTACCTCAGCAAAGCTTAGTTTGCCCGCTCCAGGGGTATTCTGATGCCGGGAGGGGGATTTAACTCCAGGTCCGATCTCTGGCGCTTGAAAGGGTTAACTTTTAACCTCTTTGGCATGGAAATTTTCATAGCAAAGAGTAGATTACTCGAGCCCGTTAGCCTGAGATAGTTTAGTGTAGACTCTTTTTTTGAAGGAAACTCAATTTTCTACAAAAACATATCGACAGCCCCACTGCAAAACCCTGTAAGTCACTGTTTTTCTAAAACAAGGTTCTGAGTTATAGATCGTGCATTTTCGCGCATTAAGATGCAGCAAAAATCGGGTTACAACTTTCCCTCTCCTGAAAACTTTTTGGTTTTGAACATGCTGGGTTTTGCAGTGTGGCTGTCGATATGGTGGTTAGTGTTTTTTTTAAGAAAATCATTTTCCACTTTTTTTGTTTAGCCTAGTCTAATATATAGACATTTTTCAATATACCCTGCAAAAACTTCTAATTTTTCAAAAAACTACTGCACTATTTTATACCCTAACGGGAAGTATAGAACAAAAAAAAAGGATTTTTAAAAGTGACTTATACCAATTATGTTTCCCCATAAGAGACTAGGCTAAATGCATGAATCACATAATTTTTTGCAGGGTATGCTCACTCTCGTTTTTCAAGCTTTTGACGCAAATATAGATAACTCAAACAAATTAATAGCACAGGTAAAATGGGCGGAGTTTAAACAGGGGTGTGTTCGCTGGTGCAACGCTGTGCGTTTGCGGTGCGTGCGTAAAATTGATTTCCATTTTTATTATTTATAGCTGTGCTTCCGATATTTATTGGCGTTCAGCAAGTAATGGAGCCAGAAGGCGTTTAAGGCCATTTACGCAACTAGTCGAACACCTAGTAAGTGTTAGCCCAGCATCTTGCTTCCGTACAAAATATGGCTTGCATTAAAATTGAAAGCTTGAATGAATGATTTAAAAAGTGATTAAATGAAATGGCAGTGTGAAATATTGGCGAGAACTAGAAGATCGATTGCTGTAGGTCAAGAACGGAAGTTTGTTAAATGTTGTAAATTACTATGCATCGCAATATAGGGTGATACAAAAATATGATTGTTAATAAAGATGAAGAGTTCTAGCTTTAATGCCGGCTGAGTATGGAATCTAGCCAAGATAACGCAGAAATCAGCTATACAATGTTGCCATTGATCACTTTTCATGCATGCTACCGAAAACAATCGAGTATTTTTCATTGTATCGTCCGTCGGTGAGTGTTTGAACTATAAGTTCGGTAAACCGATCATTAAATACCCAGCGATTTCTACCAGTTTTATCAGGAATATTTCCTATACTGCCATGTAACCTGCCAAATTTTATCATTCTACTATAATCAGTTTTAAAGTTATGACCAGTCGAATTTTTAAAAATGCCCCCTTTAAAAATGCACGGTTCCACGACCACTTTAAAGTTTAACGGAGAATCACAATACAATAGCCAGGTGGATTTACCTACACGGCTAAAAAAATGAACCTAAATTTTAAACCCGTATAAAGTTTAATAAATTTTTCAAACTTTTTTGTACAATATTTCAAACCGTCCAAATAAAATCTAAATGAAAAAGCAGTATTAATTTTTATACCCAGCGTACTAGTACTAGTACAAGGGTATATTAATTTTGTTCACATAACGGTAGTACGTAACGGCACAAAAAAATCGAGATAGATAGAGAGTTCCATAAATGAAAGTTCTTAGGTTGAAAAGAGAAGTTCATTAAGGTATGTCCGCCCGCCTGTCCGTCCGTCCGCCTGTCCGTCTGTGTACACGATAACTTGAGTAAAAATTTAGATATTTGAATGAAATTTTGTATACAGGTTACTTTCTGGCCAAGGTAGGTTGTTATTGAAAACGGGCGAAATCGGATGATAACCACGCCCCCTTTTTCGATATCGAAAATTTCTAAAATCACCTAAATTGACTTAATTCGGTAACGGAAATGGGTAAAATGATATAATTTTATAGGTGAATCCCCCTGGTCAGTATACAATGATTTTTTAACAAATTTTTAAAAGTAGGCGGGGCATCGCCCACTTTTCAGGGAGGCATATTTGAAAATTTCACGGCCCATAACTTTTAAACTGATTACAGTAGAACGATGAAATTGGTACAAGGTGTACTAGCATAATAGGGAGCATACCTGATGTAATTGGACGAGATCGCTTTCCGACCACGCCCACTTTCGATATGGAGCATTTCGAAAATCACATAATTTGACATAATTCGGTAAGCTTTGGTTATATCCTCCTAGGGCCTATATCATTGTTCTGAAAATTACCGCTGGGTATTTAATGTTCGGTTCAGCCGAACTTAGACTTCCTTACTTGTTTATTTTTGGTTTGTTTGAATGTAATTGTATTTTGCCCCCAAAAACTTCGTGTGTGACATAGCTCAGCGGTAGAGCAGTCGGCTGTGACTCCTGAGCGATTTCATGCGAATCCTGCCAGCTGCCACATTTTTTTGTGTTATTTTATTCTTAAAACTTTTCGGTTTAAAATTAAAACTTTTTTTGCTTGAAAATTAAAACTTTTCGTTTTAAAATTAAAACTTTTTGGATTGAAAATTAAAATTTTTCGGTCTAAAATTTAAACTTTTGGGTTTGAAAATCTAAATTTATATTTGAAAGCTTATTCAAAATTGAATTTTGCCAACAACATTTATGTGTGCGATGTAGCTCAGTGGTAGAGCAGACGGGCATGATGCGGGGATTCTTGGTTCGAATTCCCGCCAACGGACAAAAAGTTTATTTTATCTATAAAAAATTGTTAAAACATTTCTTGTATATAATTGAAACCCGATTTATTTAGCCAATTTTCATGAAAACTGGTCTAGATTGAATAGTCCAAAAAAGTTTAAAATTTAGGTTCAAATTTTTACCTTGTACCAAATTATACTAATTTAGCTATTTACCCTACTGAATTATGCCCACGTCCACTTTCAAAAATTTATCAAAAAATCATAATAGAATGACACTTATGAGACTGGATGGTGGTTCTAATTTTAGAAGGTATCGGAGAGATATTTTTGTGCTCTTTCACTTGGAGCTCCTAGGCCTTACTCTGGTGCGATGGAAAAGGCGTCAAGTGCGGTCCACTTTATCCGGCGTTCATATTGCGGTTTAAAAAAGGCAACCAGTTGCTTTGCTTGTTTGTTGCTATACATGTTTTCTGTCTTTTCTCCAATCACGTTTCCCCCCTTGAAGCATTTACAAAAATGTATGCGCGCTTCATCAGTTATCAGGGTTTTCCTCTTCGTGACAAATAAAAGTACTGAAGCTTTGCTGCAATAGGATAAGGGAAACGATTTTGAAGACGGTTTCTTGATTTGAAATACAAAAATTGTTTATCTTATTGTTTTACCTTTGTAATTATTAATTAATTTCCTAATTAACATATTTTTTACTTTATTTCACAGTTATATCGCCGGCCGCTTTAAAATAATTTCAAATGCTGAAACCAAAGGTCTTGGCACATTTGTGGGCATATTTGCATTGCCATCGTTAATCTTCATCTCGTTGATTGAATTGGATTGGAGTACCGTGAATTGGACCTTCTTATTGGCAATGTTCATATCGAAGGCTATCGTTTTCTTTGCTGTACTTGTGATTTCATTACTCATCACGCGTCCACTTAATGTTGGACGTGCCGGTGTATTCAGTATTTTCAGTACGCAAAGTAATGATTTGGCGATTGGTTATCCAATTGGTAAGTGTGATAATATCAAGTATACCGTTAACTGTTTATAACGGAAAATATTTTTTCGTGCTTCATTTTTTGTTTACAGTGATGGCTTTGTATAAAGACGTTCATCCAGAATATGCTTCATATTTGTATTTGATGTCACCTATTTCGTTAGCCATACTCAATCCCATCGGTTTGGTGCTGTTGGAAATATCGAAAGTTTCGCAAAGCAAAGCCGAAGCGGCGGCGGTGAGTTACTATAGCAATTTGAGCACAGGTTTTCAGTCCAGTTTAGAATATTTATAGTAAACTTTGAACTTCGTTTAACCTTGTCATTTTGGTCGTTTAAACTTAGGACTTTAGTCAGGTCGTACGCCTATAACCAAAGTGACAAAGTTGATCTTATTTTTACATAACTATAGTTGGAAGTCGCACTGTAGATCTGACTCTTAGATAGAATTTCGTCACTATTTTCATTATTTTTTCTCTTTCTTAGCGTACTCAAGTACCACCATGCCTGAACGATTGTCCTGCCGAACAGCAAGCAAAACGTAATCGTTGTTTAGGCGAAAATACGTTGATTGTATTGAATACGATTAAATCATTATTCTTCAATCCATTGTTGCTTATGACATTGCTTGGTCTCTTGGGTGCTTTCATATTTCCAAATGGCCTGCCTGAGATACTTGCGAGCACATTGCGTGTTTTTGGTAATTCATTTTCGGCGACCGCGCTTTTTCTGCTGGGTTTGAAGATTGTCGGACAAGGTGGTTCATTACGTGGTTCTGGTTTTTTGCTGCCCGGTATTTTGATATTGGTTAAAATGTGAGTAGTTAACTTGCATAGGTTTATAATACATTTACACTGCACCAAATGCGTCGCATTTGGCGAAGTTATTTCGAGAATGTTTGTCCGCAGAATGAATTTGTTTGCCAAATTAGATGAATTTAATTTAATATGACCTAATTTGGTGATGAAATTCAATCTGCGGATGAACGGTCTCGAAAAAACTTGGCCAAAAGTGACGCATTTGGTGCAGTGTAAACGTAGCTTTAGGCGTTGCACTTGATTTGCTATAACTAATTGATTTATTTTTTTACAGTTTGGTATTGCCATTGGTTTGTCGTCAGACTGTGAATATTATGCAAGCTGGTGCAGATTTTAATGATACAACTGAATTAAGTACTTTTGGATTTTTGTATGGCACATTTCCTGCAGCACCGGGTGCATTTGTAATTGCCTCGCAATATAATGTAGAAGTTGAGCTGGTGAGTTGAGTAAAATCCACTCTTGTGTTCTGGTTATCTGTATATATATAAAATTGTGGGGGATTTTGTATAGGGAAAAATTTCTAAAATTTTGACAATTTATTCCCCTACCAACCAGCGCTAGCCAGGGTGAAAACAAAATCACAAATTAGTGCTGTGCAATGCCAAAAATTAGTGTGGGGAAAAGTAGGCATCGAAATACCAACGCATAATTCGATAAACTCGATAGTTCCATAATTTCCAACCCTAACTAGCCTTCAACATGGATAGAAAAGGCTCCTCGTTGAACAAAATTATCTACCTTTCTATCCAGCTTTTAGGGAAACGCGACCTGGTAATTTCCCAGGAAATTATCAAAAGATGGTTAGCAGGGTTCTTTGGAAACGTCCTCTCGGCATAGGATGCATCTGTTCTCGAAGTTCTGGAGTCGCTAAATTTGCAAAATCCGTATTTATGGTCCGATGCTTATTAATATTCATATTAGGGACGTATGTTTTTTAATCAACAACTCTGTTGCAAAAAATTAACCCGATAGGTGGCGCTGGAGTCGAGATATTGAGCAAACGATTAATTATGGTTTTGTAAGTTTTGCAGAAAAAGTCGCGGGCCTCTGCTAGTCTTTATATATAAACATCTTTTGTCCGTTCTTTGTCACTGTACTCCCCCTAAACGCCTTAAACAATAATGAAACTTTTTTTATGTGTAGACTCGAGCATGGCTTTGATTCACAATCCGTACCAATGAATGAAGTGGGCGTGGTACCTCCCTACAAATAAGATTTGTCCAACGGCGACCACCGTGGTGTAGCCGTAGTGTTCGGGTATCGCAACCCGGTAAAGGCAAGAAAAACTATAAAAAAGGTTTTCTAAACGGGAAGCCCCTTGATTCGAAAATATGTCAAAACTGGAAAGTAGTAAAATCGTCAAATTAAAATGTCATGGAAATGTTGCAAACAGCTCAGACTCCATCATAAATACTAGGTTATTTCTACACTGTAATCACTTTTTAACTCCTCCTTATTCAATTCCTCTTTCAGGTCGCTACTGGTATGGTGATTTGTACATTCATCTCAGCGCCGGTTATGTTCATTTCAGCTAAAATGATTTCAATAACCAATTTAAATCCCGTCGACTATATACATGAGCTGGATATATTTTCATTTGACATAAGCATTGCTGGTGTTGCTGCCTGTGTATGGGTTCTAGTATTGCTGATTGTGACAAAACGTTTCAAACGTATGCCGCATCGTGCTACCTTTTGTTTGGTGCTTTCGCAATTAATGTGCTGTTTGGCTGTGATAATTTGGGCGAAATTGGATCATATGGAGAACTGGGTGTTATATGTACAATTCTTTCTTTTTAATATGGGCACCTTTAGCAGTCGTTTGTGGTCAGCTGTGTTGGCTATAACGCTACTCTTTTTGCAGTGCCGTAGCTTATGTTTTGTACTGAAAATATGGCCCTATATGGTGAGTTTGCGACCCTCTAAAGGTTTTATTGGTCGAATTTTCGATCACAAGCGATACTAGTACTTATTAAAAACATATCTCTTTCTTACAGCTTGCTTTTGCATGGGGTGTACCGGCTATTATTTCAGGCCTACTGGTGGCATTCGACCACAGCATAATATCGCCCGACAAACATAATCCATGCTTTCAATTTGGTACAGCGCAGGCTGCAGTTAACGTTTTCTTCCTTGTAATGTGTTTCTTTGGTAAGTTCGAATTTATTAGTTCTCAAAACATAAAACAAAATAGTACTTTAATGATGAGAAACCCACATTTGACAAGTTACGATAGGCTTTACCTGGCTCTTGCTGCTTTTTGGGGTCCAGCACTCTAGTTGTTAGTGCAAGTTATACCACAAACTTTCAGTGGGCTGCTAAAATTTTATGCTTCAAGCGCTATGTGAATCCTTGCAGTGATGTTTGTAAAGTTTTCAATCTGATTACTCAAATGCTAACATGCATTCATTGCAATTACGGCCACATTTTCTAATGAATTTATTGTTTTTCTTCACAGTTACGGTTGGCTGTTTAGTGTTGCATCAACGTTACAAGAGGCGTTATGAAAAATATCTTACATATGCACGTGAGTTATCCAATCCGGATTGTGGTGAGACATTTTGATTAATTTTCTTTATTGATAATTTTTAATCTACATTTACTACTTTTTAGATCCCGCTGACTTACAATCCACAATTTCAACAGCAAATTTGCTCACAAACTCTAATGGCAGCGAACCAATTTCAAGGCGTCGTTATGCATCTTATTCATCATCAGACGACGAGGATATTATTTCAACCACTGACAATGGTGCAACTACAATAGCTGGTGGTTGTACTAGTGTTAATGGGACTTGCTGCTCAACCGACACTACCACGAGTCCCACTACCACTACAGTGGTTGTAGATATTGAAGATTTGCTGGAACGTCGAAAGGCTGAAGCAAACTTAGCAACAAATGGTGAGGTTCGACATAGAAACACTGAAACAGCAACTACACCATCAGCAGACCAATTTGAGAATGAGTAAGTTTTGCCCTGTTCATTCCCCCTTACAACGACACTTTGAAAGTAAAAAAAAATTGATATGTAATTATTGTGCCAAGAAGTTTTGTCTATCCCATTCCTGTCCTTATCCAAACTCATATCCTTCTCCTGATCCCTATCCTTATCTTGATCCCTATCCCTTTCGCTATCCTTATCCTCATCCCTATTCTTATCCTATCTCAATCCTTTTGGAGGTATTTGAGATAGTCCCCGGGGTTGTCATTTTAAAATCCCAAAATAGCGGGACTATCAAAAGGTTTCGATGCCTTAAATACGGGCAATGATAGGACTGGAAAAGGAAAAGAAATATAATAGGAAGCTTGTGAAAAGAACAAAATCATAAGCTGGGAATAATTAGTGAGAGAGTAGGGGAATAAAATTCTCTAAACTCAAATAAATCAATACATTAATTTTCCGTTTATATTTTTTCATACACAGCAATGTTGGCAGACGTTCAAGTATTTGCCGTCCCGGCTTTAACTGTGCAGCCAGCTCAGTGCGTCAGAATTGCCAATCCATTGTTGAGCGCTATAAAGATGAATCACATCGTGATCTAGAACCACTGGAATATCCTAGCGATGCTGATGAACATCAAACTTTAAAGCATACAGTTTTGTTAATTTTGTTGTTGTGCTCAATGTTTGTGGTATGTTGAGTTATTGTTTCACATTTACATATATTTTATCGCTAATAAACTATTTACTATTATTTTATAGGGTTTGTCTGTTTCCATTTGGACACTTGTGATGGATGGCATGTCTGGTATTTATTTGGAGTTGAGTTTCCTGGACGCTTTTCTAAATTTCGGTCAAAGTGTAATTGTGTTGGGCGTATTTATCGGTGATACGAGTGAGCTGCTAACACCATTAGTGAAAATTTGGCGCAAGTTGTGGTATGTGATAAACTAAAACTTTGTATTAACATCTTTTGTAATAAATCTTTTAATCTATGTAGGTATGGCGCAAATATCCTAACCTTACCGCTTTGGTCTAGCCTCAGTTCGGAAACTAAGCATATATGCGAACAATTCCGTAATCATCACTTGGAGAACTGCAAGAAAGGCATCGCCAAGGATAGAAGGTTGGTTTCAATTCTTTTTTTTTACAACAAAATCAACTTTTTTTCTGGGCATCGGACCAAACCAACATTTTTTATTTAAGAGATTGAGATATAAGTATACAAATGATTTTCCTGTTTTTTCGTAGTTAGCCTCTAAATCTTAGTTATGGGCTTTCGAAGTTCCTAATTGGACCCATTGTAATTTTTGTTTTGCGATTGTTGTATCTCTTGTTTGATTGGTGCACTTTGATACTGTATACCTATAACTTTTCTTTCATATCGTACCCTTAATTCACAAATATATATGTATATGTACTTTCAAATAAAAAAAAATATGCACCATTAAAACAAACGAAGCAAGCAGACCACGATTACATTTTCCTTTTTATTTTTTTATAAATACTTTAGCCCAAAAATCAAAAATTCCCAATTGGCCAATTTCGAACTTCAAAAGTAGGAGGTTAACTTCGAAAAAAAGGGGTCATTTTTTTTTAAAGTTGGTTTTGTTAAAAAACCACTTCAAGCTCAAAGGCCTCTACATTAACATTTAAACTCTATGCTCATTATATACTTAATAATATCTACTATTTATCATCAACAGGTGGCGTATACGCGTCTATCGCAAAGTCTTTTACGGTACCGAATTTGTTGATTGGCTACTCGAGGTGGGTTTGTCTAAGGATCGACTAGAAGCTGTACAATATGCCAGACACTTGGTGGACGGGCGTGTTTTGCGTCATATAAACAATGTTTATCATTTTGAAGACAAGCAGCTCTTATATAATTTCTGTGAACGTTTGTAAAGCGTAACGATAAACTGTAAAAAGAAGGATAAATATGTACAAATGTATATATAAAAGTATTCCTATATGATTGTACCTAGTACAGTTGGTGTTGAATAGTTTTAAAAGCGATGATGTTTATTAGCTAAGGATATGGTGCTGTGATGCGTGTCAAATAATTTTTGTTTTGTGTAATTTAATTTCACTTTCTTTCATATATGTAAGAAAATGTATATATTGAGATCTGAGTAGAGGATCAAACTCTTTTTAAATATTTTTCCAACACGCGCTATCTTTGATATAGGGTGATCTTCCACTCAGCCATCGACATGTATGTAGGTTAGACTGTCCCAAAATGTAATTATTTTAATAGTTAAGACAACCGCACATGGCATACCATTTTGGAAACTTCAAAGCTTCAGCTTTAAGAGTATGTAAACATATTTTGAAAAAAGTTTCAAAAATTAAAAGAAAATTCACTTTGAAAAAAAAAAATGTCATTTTTCCTCATATAAAATGTATGGGAAAGGGCGAAAAAAATAGCCACCCCTAAGGGTTAAGATAGAGCGCTAATTTTTATTTTCTCAATACCTAAAGTTTCAAACCAATTTTTTTTATTGGAATCACCCTAGTACACATTTTCAGAACTCTTATTACAATAAAATTTTTTCAAACACATAGATTTGCGGAAAAGTTGAAAGACAATAATTTTAAAGGACATTACTTCCATGTCCTTAAAAGATAATTAAAAACAAATTATATTTAGCCTATAAATCAACTATCCTTTAAATAATTAACCACATATCCACATTTTGTTGACATTTTGCGGGAGGCCCTACAATCTTTGTCCTTTAAAGGATATTCTGAGCATCTGGTTTCTCTACCAGTAAAATACCGGTTTACTAATTACGACGTCCTTACAGGGTAACGACTCAGCAACATGGAAAAAGTGAGTACATAAATCATTAAAATAGCTAAAGTCAGTGGAATGTAGTAGGATTTTACTCATAACTTCAACTGCAAGTCGACACGGGCAGCCGTGGTCCGAATTGCGTATAACTTTGTCAGGATACTTTTTGATGCATAATGTTGAAAGTTAGGGGGTATGCGTTGAAATAAAATAAATTTGAAATTTTGGGACAGTCTAATGTAGGTATATTCTAGTTAAAAAAGTTACTGGCGTAAGCAGCCATTTACGTGATTAACTTTGATAATAGTATATGTATGCATGTTTGGCACTAAATAGTTTCGATATTATTAATTGAGAAAGTCCCAACCAAAACGCAATAAGTACACTAGAGCGTATCACCAAAAAAAAGTCGGCCGTACCTCCCCTCATATGAAGTGCTTTTGAAAAACATTTAAAAAAAATTTTTTTTGTGGCAACCCTAGATGTCGCCCAATTGCATTTTTCTTCATATCTTCGGCATTTATTGTCGGATTTTAAAGTGTGGTACCACAACGAAACGCATGAGCTCAATGAACTTTCTTGAGAAAAAACCTCCTCTTTGAGACGAAAAAATTGCGGTGTCAAACTTTAAAATCATACAACAAATGCCAAATATTTGAAGAAAAATGTAATTGGGCGACATCTAGGGTTGCCACAAAAAAATTTTTTTTTAAATGTTTTTCAAAAACAATTCATATGATGGGAGGTATGGCCGACTTTTTTTTTGCCTGTAAGCCGAGACGCTCTAAAGTACACACTGAATTGATATACACTTATTGCTTTATGGTTTTTGGCTCCTCAATTAATCTTTAATTGCAATTTAACATCAGAGAGTTCCCTTTTCAAGCGATATTTCTGGTTTTTTGTGCTTACCTAAATTTAAATAATAAAGATTTAAAGATTGTTTAAAAAATCGCAATTATTTCTATTCTCAGACTGTCAGAATAGACGAAACAAAGAAATTTCGTCTGAAAATGAGGCACACTAATGCACATATAAATAAATGAACCGTTGTTTTTTTTTTTTTGAAAGCGGCAGAAATCAATCTAATTATTTATCAAAATTTTTTAGTTGTAATATTAGTTAGAAGAATAGCCCTTTATAGCAAAATTACCTTTAGAAAAATTTCCAAAGCTGGACTTTTGACGCCTTCAAAAAAACCGACACAAATGCTAGGTATTTTCAAGTAACTAGTCGTTCTAGTATATGTATATATTTTCGCGCTCTATACATGTACACAAATGCATGTTTGTATGTATAGAGCTTATGTCACAAAGATTTATTAGCTTTCAATTAAACTATTATTTAATTATGTAACTGTTAAGTATTTCTTGTTTTTAGATTTCACTGTCAAATTTATTAGTTTTCTTACACGCTATGCCAAATATCTATTGTAAACTAGGGAAAAATATTTGTATGTTTGTATGAAGGTTTGGATAGCGATTTATATGTATTTTAAAATTTTGCGAAAGAAAATTATAATCAAAATAATAAGTATGACTTTTATTTAGACAATATGGCTTAGTATAAGTATGTATATGTACATATGTAAATTATACAAAAATATTGTGATGGCTTTTAAGCAATTTTTGTTTTTTGTTCGTAAGTGCAGCATTCGTGAAAATGTATGAATTAAGCATAGTTTGTGTTACATAGAAGGCAGCAGCTTTTTTAAACCATTGACATGTTTAGGATAAACAATTAATAAATTTGCTATGGTCACAAAGATGCTTAGAAAATACATATGGTGTTTTTGTTTTTATATAAGGATGCTACGTAGTTACTAAAAACTAAATGGTAGGTAATACTTTATACATTATTTGAGAAACAAAAATTTCACTTTCAGCAAAAATCGATAAGCTGAGTATTATAGTTGGTCGAAATGTTTTTTTTTTTCTAATATATCGCCCGTTCCAAAGTAAACAGATGTATTTTATTTTATTTTTTGGGAAAACAGCATTTCAAACTTTTATTTTTTCATAGAATTCAATTGTAAAAATGAAATTTTGAATGCCGTTTCAAAAACAATTTAAATTTTGAAATACTTCTATTTACTTTGGAACCGGCGATATTAAATAATAATACAAATAAAAATGATTCACAATGCCTGAAAAATAATTAGGCCGGTCAAAATAACATTTCAAATAACAATAATTCCAACACGGCCAAATTTTGGTAGAGAGCTTATGTCAGAAAGAAAAGTTCAAAAGTCCTCATCTATCCCATGTGTGCTAAAAAAGTTATTCGGGGTCAAAGGCCAAAATTTTTCTCGAAAACGGTATATTTTTTCGAAAAATTACCTGAGGCCAAGTTGTAGACCAGGAAATTCTCGACTAATGTGGTTCTTGCATTTTTTCTTAGATATCGCAATTGCAAAATTAGCTCTGGAAATTATATGAAAATATAAGCCACATATGAAATTTTCTGGATTTTTCTAGAAAACGTGCATAGGACCCACAGGAACTATAGAGACAGTGGTGAATTTCCGGCTCCAAAGTCGTCAAGTATGCTACGCAAGGAGCAAGGAGACTGATGGACCTCCAATGACAAACACATGTTAAGAGCAAGGACTAAAACTGGTTCATTTTCAAAACACAACCCGAAATGGTAACCGATTACCCCTTTCAGAACTATTGTGGTTATATCTGTGGCAATAAGAGCGAACGACCAAAGTTGAGAGGGTGTAAAAGTAGGTCGCCTCCCCGTTGGGATAACGGTAAATGGCCTACGTGGCTAGTTTCTAAGTATTGCCGGTTCTACGAGAACGGTACCAGTACTTGTGCTGTACCCATAGTACCGAAACGGCACGGGCCGTTCTTTTTATATCGACCCGGCCAAGAACAATACACGCGGGGTGACCCTGTCTGACATTTGGCAGGGCCGACTTATTTCAGACAAGCACGTATTGCACAACTTTTGAATCGACTTTTTGCTCATTTTTCGAGGTCCATAAGTCGACAAGTAAATGTGATTTAGGTATTTGGAAGGCTGAATATGATAGCCCAAACATTTGTCTTTACTGTCTAAGGTAAAAAAGTTATGTGTCAGTTACTAAGGAGAAGCGAGGTCAGCTCAGGTAGATGATCTCATTTTCGAATCAATGCAAACAACGCACTTAAAAACAGAATAGTTATGCAATTCATGATTTGAGTAGGCTATATTAACAGCTTCTAGCATTTTGCATCAAAACCTGGAAAAGTCCATAAGGTGGACCTGGAATAAGACCATTTTACATTGTGTTTTTTTTTTATCGATTTTTGAGTTTGCAGAACATACATTTTCAGCCCAATAGTTAGGTATGAGTGTAACTTTTGTTGACACTAATCCTTATTCCCAAATAAACTCCGTCCAGAGAAGGTTAAAACCGATTCATTTTCAAAACCGAAACCCTACCTCGAGAGGGGACTTTACTTCTCAATTGCCTACTTAGCCTGTTTGCAAGACTACTTTTTCGTATTTCTAGGCTGATATTATTGTTGGTGCTAATGCTAGTTCCTTGGTGAACGGAGTCTTTCTATTTCGAGATTATGGCTGCCAACAGTGGTGTGGTTTGCTTGATGATAGCTTGTAGTTCGTCCGTTGCTTCCGCTTATATTTTTTGTTTGGAGTAGCGGAAGGACTACCGGAAAAAATATCTTTAGTTTATTTTCCTTCAGTGTTTTTCTTAACAAATGAGTCAACAAAAATATAATTAGCAGGAGTTAGCTAAACTGTAAAGAGTATCTACTGTTAAAATTTTCTAATCAATTAGCCTGTGATTACGCTTTCTGAATCATCAATCATGAATGATGTTTAATCAAAATGTGATTAGTCGTTGAATTAATTATTTTGATATTGATAATTATTAATCTCTGAGTAATTAATTAATTATCATCTTTAGCTAAATCCATTGCGTCAACTAAAATAAGTGGTTGGTTCCGTGTTAGTCGAATATCTTGAAAGGATGCGCGGAGGCTACACTGCATATTTACTAATTTTGCTGTCTATAACAGTCACCATTTGATTCATTTTGAAGCAACGTGCACAATGATAGGTAATCACTTTACATACAATTTTGGGAAGCAGCCCAAAAAATGTGATACTTCTGAAAGGTAGCCTGAAAAAACGCGATTAGTCTAGCATGAATCCGGGATAAGTCAAGGGAGCATGTGGCCAAAACCAGTTTTTATCTCTTTATAAGGGTTGATCACTTTGCTTGAGCATATTCTTGTACAATAATAATCTACATTCTTCTTCTACATATCTGTGGTCATAAGCAATAACAGCCTAAGTCGACTTAAGAAATTAGACCAGTTGAAATTTTTGCTGGCGAATTTTTGTAAGAACACTGTTTTATAACTAAGGCAAACGTATTGGATTTAATTGTTTGTAAAGAAAGTAAAAAAAGACCAATGAAAGTCTTGAAAAATGTCTCGATGTTGCTATTCAACAACGTACGTAGACTGTCCCAAAAATGTATGAAAAAAACTGAAGGTAAGAAAATTTATATGCATACCCTCTATATCGGTGCGTTTTAACCTAAATAACATGTGTGCGAAGTTTTATTGTTCTAGTTAATTGAGCAAATCTTGAAACTTTGCAATTATAGTGCACTTTTTATAGAACCTACACGGCGTTTGAGTAACATTTAACTGCTCTTTTCATACTTGTATATGAAAGGAACAAGTAAATTAATTAAATTGGTCGATACCTCCCATACGGATTGAGATATCCAAATAAAACTTGCACTACTTTCAGGGCCTTTCATTTGATACCGATATTGTAAAACCAATTTCCGGGGTATCACCTGCCCATCTTCTGTGCATCCTTAAATATTTGTATACACATTTTCAGAACTCTTATTACAATACAACTTTTTTTAAACACATAGTAGCGGAAAAGTTGAAAGATAATAATTTTGAAAGACATTACTTCCATGACATTGCCTCCTTGAAGTATAATTAAAAATAAATATATATATATATATTTAGCTTATATGTATTTCAATTATCCTTAAAATAGTCAACCACATATACACATTTTGTTGACATTTTTCTGGAGGCCCTACAATCTTTGCTCCTTTAAAGGATATTCTGAGTATCTGGTAGAGAAAAAAATACCGATTTACTAATTGCCTATAGCTTTCTTCCGCTGAGCACAGATCGCTGTGCGACCACAACAGTCGGAGATAGCGGTTTTAAAATCAACATTCCCAGCAGGGAAGAATGGGAGAGCACGGAGCGGAGTCCCGTCACTCATGGCGGTACTTCCATTTATACTGATGGCTCGAAGTTAGACGGCAGAGTTGGGGGAGGGGTTTATTCAAAGGATCTGAACCTTGAGCTCTCCTTCAGACTACCTGATCACTGCACTGTCTTCCAGGCTGAAGTATCAGCAATCATGGACGCAGCGGCTTGGATAGACCAACACACTATCAGATAGGACATTTTTATATTCAGCGACAGCCAGGCGGCCATCAAATCCCTTGGCTCTTACTCGTTCAACTCTGAACTGACGCTCAGCTGTCGTCGATCTCTACAAGAGATGGTCCAACAGAATCGCGTTAACCTCACATGGGTCCCGGGGCATAGGGACATTGAGGGAACTTGTAGGGCAGACGAACTTGCGCTTAGGTATGCCGTTTGCCACATGCAAGCTTATGCTGAAGGAATACACACTCCGCCAAGCCAACGAAAGATGGCTGCAATCTCCAGGATGCCGGATATCCAAAGAAACCTGGCCGAAATGGGATCATAAAAGATCAAGACAAATTTATGCCCTAAGGAGAAGAGAAATCTCCATATTAATAGGCGTATTAACTGGGCACTGCCTCATTGGTAGGCACGGAGAAAGACTTGGTGTGCCCTACCGACGATGCTGTAGGAGTTGTAAGGATGATGAGGAGGAGGAAACAGTGGAGCACCTCATCTGCAACTGCCCGGCTTTAAGTGGCGCGAGAATGCGCTTTTTGGGAGTTCCCTTCCTGGTCAGCCTACGCCAGGTCACGGAGCTGAACATAAAGGACCTGATGGCCTTCATCAAGTCATCTAAATGGTTCGAGGAGGAGTAACGGTGTCGGTATAGGAAAGTCAGTCCCGGGATTCTGCTATGTGGAGAATTCCGTTAATACCGGGATTTTCCATATGGCAGGGTCCCGGAACTGACTTTCCTAGTGTTGGTGGTATCACAACGGGCCTTTTAATACTGGCCTAGGTGTGCCTCTGCGGCAGCCACTTGAACCTAACCTAATTACGAAGTCCTTAAAGGATTACGATAAAGCAATATGTGAAAAACGAGTACATAAATCGTTAAATTAGCAAAACGTAGCGGAATGTAGTACGATTTTACTGATAACTTCAACTGCAAGTGGACACGTGTAGCCGTGGGGTATTTACTTAAATAAAATAACTTTGAAATTTTGGGACAGTCTAATGCATATGTATGCTATACAACTAAAAAATCAACTATGCCAATGAAAGACTAGTTGGAATCAAATATAGATCTTTCTAGACGAAGGGATTAACCACAGACCACTCTCTTTAGATATAAAAATAATACTTTTATACCAGTGCACAATATCCAGCGGGTGCAAAGCGTTTTGGGGAAAAAACTCATTCTGTATGCAAAGCAACGTTGTGTCTCTTCTCATGGCGGGGTTACGTGCTCGTAATGATAATTAACATCTTAACATAGCAATTAAAAACAATTTTTATAAACAAAACGCATTTATGTACTTTTATTTGGTAATCTTTTCTCCAAAGATTTATTTATTTATTCTTTAAAATATTTAACAATTAATTTATTTTGTAAACAAAATGGGTTGCATTGTTCGTTGTTCTGTCAAAAAAGGCGAAGTAATAAAATAAAATGACCATTACAACAACATGGCACTTATTTTGTTTCCTTATGGAAATAAAAAAAAAAATTATAAAATATACCAAAAAAACACACCAATCCAGCCATCATATTAAAAAAAAGGCGTGAGTACTAAGTACTTGAGAAGATTGATGTGTAAACATGTTTATTCTGCACAAAACTTCATTTTATTACATATAAGTATTTTTTGGTGTTTTTTCTGTCCTTTCTTTTATTTATTTCTTTGGGAATCTCTTCTATAAAAAACTCTATAAGCCAAATATACCCTTTAGAACCAAAGTATATGAGTCAAAGACGAGTCATAAATGACTCATGGGTGGATCATCAATGTATCATGGATGAGTTTAAAATTACTCATGAATAAATCAAAAATGACCCATGAATGTGTTATAAATGACCCATGGATGATTTATAAATTACTCATGAATGATTAATAAATGACACATGGATGAGTCATAAATGACTTATGGATGTGTCATAAAAGACTAGTAGGCGAGACATAAATGAGTAATGTCTGAACCATAAATGACTAATGTGTGAGGCATAAGTAACGCATAGGCGAGTCCTTTGCCTTCCTTTCTTTTCCTACAACTTTCTTGCTGTTTCTTTCTTTCCTTACATTTCCTTTCCTATCCTTTTCTTTTCTTATCTTATCTTATCTTATTTTATCTTATCTTATCTTATCTTATCTTATCTTATCTTATCTTATCGTATCTTATCTTATCTTATGTTATCTTATCTTATCTTATCTTATCTTTTCTTATCTTATCTTTTCTTATCTTATCTTACCTTATCTTATCTTATCTTATCTTATCTTATCTTATCTTTTTTTATCTTTTCATTTCATTTCATTTCATTTCATTTCATTTCATTTCATTTCATTTCTTTTCTTTTCTTTTCTTTTCTTTTCTTTTCTTTTCTTTTCTTTTCTTTTCTTTTCTTTTCTTTTCTTTTCTTTTCTTTTCTTTTCTTTTCTTTTCTTTTCTTTTCTTTTCTTTTCTTTTCTTTTCTTTTCTTTTCTTTTCTTTTCTTTTCTTTTCTTTTCTTTTCTTTTCTTTTCTTTTCTTTTCTTTTCTTTTCTTTTCTTTATCCGTTCTCTTATTTTCTTTTCTTGACTTTCATTTCCTTTCCTATCCTTTTCTTTTCCTTCTCTCCCTTTCCTTAATTTTTCTTTCCCTTCTTTTATCTCCTCTCCTTTCCTTTCCTTTCCTTTCCTTTCCTTACCTTACCTTACCTTACCTTTCCTGTCCTTTCCTTTTCCTTCCTCCCCTTTCCTTCCTTTTCCTCAATTTCGCGTAACTTTCTTGGATGACCCCCAGCGCAAAGGTGTTTACACATCAAAAATAATTGTTCATACGATTGAATTTTAAGTGATCGTGGCATCAAATTTGTCGGCGTATTCGGGCGTATACTACTAAATTATTATTCTAACAAAGTGTTAAAAGAAATTATAGTCGGCCTGTTGTTGGAACAAAAAACTATTAGAAGTACGCGCAGGCAATTGTTAACAAACTATTTGTTTATGCGTGCCGCCGCCGTGTTTGGGTTGCTAAAGTTTGCAAATAATTTTAATAAGTGAGGTTGACGAAAAAATTCACATAAATCATAAAAAATTATGAAAAATATAACGCATTATCTAATAAATACCAACCACACCCCCACACAGATATCGTCAGTCATTATGCAAAACCGCGTAAAGGCTGGCACAAGATTTTACAGGAGAGACAAAAAACTGTTTTAACTTCAGCAAAAACCGTTATCTAGTGTGACAAATTCTTATAAAGCGGATATTTTAGAATATATTTCTATCCCAACTAAAAGTATTGGTGAGAAGAGCGAAATTTTGAGAATGGTAAAAAAATTATGTTAAACTTACAGATCTTAATATTAATTTCTAGATTTTGTAGACCATTGCGGTAAATAACTTACCTTGCTAGAGAAATTTCCTGGAAAAATGTTATAGGCTGACATTTTTTCTGAATAGCCATTTTTCGAAAAATAATAGGGGGTTCATAAACCTTTATAAACACCTTATAAAGCGTGTAAACGTATAAATTAGAACTACACAAGTTTGACAAACCCGCGTCGATTTTTAATGCATTTAATGCACCTTAGATAAAAATAGAAGAATATGCTTAAAAAAGGGCCAAAAGTTACTTTTTTAATCCAAATTTCGAAATAAAAAGTTTTCGTTTGACATCAAAAACTTATAGCGGCGGCGATATACCAACAGGTTATCAATATAACCTCTAACGAGATTTTCGTGCGAGATTCTCTTCCAATTTGTGGTGTGCTGCTTTAAATTTGTTTCCTACAAATTGGTGGGATCTACAGTTTTTTGCCGACTCCGCACGGCATCTGCAAAGCAAATGAATTTTTCCTGAGAAGCTTTTCATGGCAGAAATACACTCGGAGAGTTTGCCAAACCCCTGCCGAGGGTCGACCCGTTTAGAAAATGCTTTTTCTGAATAATTTTTGATGTTGGTTTGACCGGAAGTAGATACCAGGTCACTTGGTGTAGTAGGACGTGGACGCTACACCACGGCGGTCGCCATTTGACATCTAGTACACATAAATTGATCTAGGGCGTTCATCTAACTGTGCTGGTAAATTTATAAATTTACGCATTTCGTAAACTTATATGGTTCGATAAATCCCTCTAATAACTTTAAACATTGGTTTGGTTTTTCCATTACCTGATTTTGGTTAGAAAATAAGCCAGCAACACAAAAATTAAACTAGAAAAAAATATATATAATTGAAAAAATAAAATAAATCTATTTATAAAAAAATCTATTTGGTCCAGTCCAATGGTCCATCCAATCCAAGTGGTAATACCATCTAACCCCTGGTAAATCCTGAAACAAATATGAAATTACAACACAAACTGTGGGTCAGACGAACGCAAACTCTTAAAGAAGCTATGGAGTGAGATGTCGTAAAAGATTAAACCACCTCGCTCCACAATCGTCCTACTACTCGGGCTATCAAGCACCTTAGTAGGTATCAACTGTATCTTTGGCGTTCCCTCAAATCAAATAGTTATGGTGTTGACTTGTTGTTTGCACAACAAACATTTATTGGCAAAGTTAATACCGAAGCCTGCTCACTTAGATTACTAATTGAATGCAATTATTTTGCTTCAATATCGAAAGTGTATCAAATTGTTTTTTTATTATTTTTGTTTTTTTATGCAAAATTCCAATTCAAGCTGTCAGCGTTGTGTTGACATTTGATCGATTAATGAGTTAAAAATATGTGCCTCGATAACTACATTAGACAGTTTCAGAACAACAAATATGGGACGCTTCTCTGAAAGAGGATTTGGGTAAAAAAGGCACTAGACTTTTATAATGTGGGTAAACAAAATAGATGTATAACGTAATCAAAGGTTTAGCCAGGGAGATGCTACGGACAGTGAGAATTAGGGTTGCGCGGTAAGTTTCCAAGATTTCAGAAGCTGTCCAGCGAGAGCCTTCTGCCACCATAAAAGCCTGGTAAATTTAATGCTATCATCACTCATTGGCGCTTGACCGACTGTTTCAGTTCGCTATGTCTCCGCAATAGTTGCTACCATCCGTCTAATATTTCGTATAACGATCCTATACATAAAGAACTAGGAGCGGTATATGAAGGTGGACTTTCTCACCAAACATTTTATTCAATTAAACCGTTTGAGGCTTTTTTGAAACAGTCTGGTGTGCACCTACATATACATTAGACTGGGCCAAAAATTCAAAATTTCGTTTTTTTTTACCACGCTTTTATTAGGTTCACTTGTATGTTTGCTTGTTTGTTTGTTTGTTTGTTTGCTTGCTTGTATGTATGTAACTCTCGTTCGGTCTAAGCCCCAGTGGCCCAAAAACCGTAAAATGTCCCTACAATATGGGTATCAAACGAAAGGGGAAGGCCCCAGGTTTCATTTGGACATCGATATATTTTTAAATTTATCGATAACTGAGTCATCGGTCAAAATGTGGTTGCCCGAAAACCTTAAAATTTCCCTACAATATGGGTATCAAAAGAAAGGTGAATGCCCCAGGTTTTACTTGGACACCGACATATTTCGATAAATTTATCGATAACTGAGCTATCGGTCAAAATATGATTGCCCAAAAACCTAAAAAAATCCCTACAATGTAGGTATCAAACGAAAGGTGAAGGCCCCAGGTTTCACTTGGACATCGACATACTTCGATAAATTTATCGATAACTGAGTTATCGGTCAAAATGTGGTTGCCCGAAAACCTTAAAATTTCCCTACAATATGGGTATCAAACGAAAGGTGAAGGCCCCAGGTTTCATTTGGACATCGATATATTTCGATAAATTTATCGATAACTGAGTTATCGGTCAATTTTCCTACAATATGGGTATCAAACGAAAGGTGAAGGCCCCAGGTTTCTTTTGGACATCGATATATTTCGATAAATTTATCGATAACTGAGTTATCGGTCAAAATGTGGTTGCCCGAAAACCGATATATTTATCGATAATTTCATAGCACATTTGACTAAAAAGTAAAAAGTAAATATAGTTTAAAAAAACTAAAACTCACGCTATTAGAGAGTATTGAATTAAAAAGTTGAAAATAATTTTAAAAACCCTACACAGTAGTATTGTGGAAAAAGCGTGGTCCGCTTTGTGCCATAATTTTCGTATATCGAGCGCTCGACACATAACGCTTTTCCCACATAATGCTAGTTTCTTTACTACGCTTTCATTAGCTTTACTTGTACATACATTCATATGTATGCTTGCTTGTCTGTATGTAACTCTATTTCAGTCTACCCGATAGTGGCATATGACTGTCACAAAAACCTTGAAATGTGCCTTGAATATGGGTGTCAAACGATAGCAGGTTGCATTATGACTTCGATATATTAATCGATAACTAAGCCATCGGTCATAATGCCTACAATCTGGGTATCAAACGAAAGGGAAGTTCTACAGGTTTCTATTGGATTTTGGAATATTTCGATATATTTATCGATAACTGAGTTATCGGTCAAAATGAGGTTGTCCAATAATATTCAAAATTGCCTACAATATGGGTGTCAAACGAAAGTGGAACCCTAGAGGTTTCGTTTGCACTGCGGTATATTTCGATATATTTGTCGATTACTTCATAACACATTTAACTAAAAAGTAAAAAATAAATATAGTTTAAAAAGCGAAAACACGCGCTTTTAAAGAATATTGCACTAAAAAGGTAAAAATAATTTAAATAAAAAACGAACGCTTTTTCCACAATACTACTGTGTAGGGTTTTTAAAATTATTTTCAACTTTTTAGTTCAATACTCTCTAAAAGCGTGAGTTTTAGTTTTTTTAAACTATATTTATTTCAAAAATTGTATTGATTTTCTTTTTAAGAAAGGTGAAAAAAAATTACTGTAATTTTTTCAGATTTTTATATTAAAGTCTAGTATTCTAGCCTCAAACATTGGCATGTTTTTTGGATTCCCCGAGTTTTGTTTGAAAATTTGCCAAACATGAAAAAATCAACATCGAATAAAGTTAAATACATATTCTTAAGGGAAATTGGCTGCTGAATCCGAATTCGATATTAGAATTTAACAACGGGCCCGAGGTTCGGCCCTAACCTTGCAAAAAAGACCAATGTTATTTTGTGAGGGTTTTGTTTGATGAGAGGAGAACTGGATTTAGCTCGCCAGAATATATGAAAATTAATATATTGAGTTCACAGATCCGTCAACTTTTTGATAAGAATACCTTCTGGGCCGGAGCATATATTATCATATAATGATAAATAATCATGTAGAATATCCATAAACAAAATTTAGTAAAAAATTGGATCAAAAACACCAAAAAGAGGGAAATATGATTTTTTTTTAATTTAATACTAAATAAGTTTTGAAAAAGTAACTTTACAATAAAAGTTGTTTTACCTTTTTTGTAGCCCACTCAATTTCCCTGTATCTATCTTTGTTGTACGTAGATATTTGCATTTTTGACAATTTTTGAAAGAAAAAAATGGGAAATCGAAAAACATGCTAATTTTTGAAGCTAGGATACTACTTTTGTAGGGAATTCGATTTCCTTCAAAAATATCTTCAGGTAAATGGTGTTTTACAACAATGGTTTGTCGTTTTTTTACCAAGTATGAGGTCCGTAAAATCTAAACTAGCGATGATAGACCTCTAGACTTTAATTTAAAAATCTGAAAAAATTACAGTAATTTTTTTCTCTTTTCTTAAAAAGAAAATCAATATAATTTTTGAAACAAGCGAAATTTTTAATTTTTGGCCCAGTCTGGTAGGTAGGTAGGTAGAAGTGGCTGCCGCAAAGGCACACCTAGGCCAGTAATAAAAGGCCCGTTGTGATACCACCAAACACTAGGAAAGTCAGTCCCGGGGCCCGGCCATATGGAAAATCCCAGTGCTGTTGGGACTCTCCATATAGCCGAAACCCGGGACTGACACTCCTAACCGACACCGCTACCCCTCCTCGAACCATTTTGATAACTTGATGAAGGCCATCAAGTCCTTTATGTCTAGCTCCGCGACCTGGCTTAAGCTAACCAGGAAGGGAACTCCCAGAGAGCGCCTTCTCGCTCCGCTTAAGGCCGGGCAGTTGCAGATGAGGTGCTCCACCGTTTCCTCTTCCTCATCATCTCTGCAACTCCTGCAGCATCGTCGGTAGGGAACGCCTAGCCTTGCTGCGTGCCTACCAATAAGGCAGTGCCCGGTTAAAACACCTATTAATATGGAGATTTCCTTCCTTTTTAGGGCGTATATGTGTCTAGATCTTTTAAGATCGCATTTTGGCCAGGTTTGCTTGGATATCCGGCACCCTGGGGCTTGTAGCCATCTTTCGTTGGCTTCGCGGAGTGTATGCTCCTTCAGCATTAGCTTGCACGTGGCAAACGGCATACCTATGCGCTCTTTATCTTGAAGAATCTGTTGGTCGTGCCCTGCCTGGCAAGTTCGTCTGCCCTACAGTTTCCCTCAATGTCCCTGTGTCCCGGGACCCATGTGAGGTTCACGCGGTTCTGTTGGGCCATCTCTTGAAGAGATCGACGACAGCTGAGCGTCAGTTCAGAGTTGAACGAGTAAGAGCCAAGGGATTTGATGGCCGCTTGGCTGTCGCTGAAAATACAGATATCCTGTCCGATGGTGCGTTTACCTATCCAAGTCACGGCGTCCATGATTGCAGAAACTTCAGCCTGGAAGACGCTGCAGTGATCAGGTAGTCTAAAGGAGAGTTCTAGGTCCAAATCCCTTGAGTAAACCCCTCCTCCGACTCTGCCGTCTAACTTCGAGCCGTCGGTGTATATAAAAGTGCCGCCATTAGTAGCGGGACACCGATCTATGTTCTCCCAGTCTTCCCTGCTGGGAATGTTTATTCTAAAACAACAATCTCCGACTGTTGTGGTCGCACACCGATCTGTGCTCAGAGGGAGAAAGCTGTAAGATCTTAGAATACAGGAGTGTCCAATAGTGCTTGCGCCCCAGACGGACGTTTCCCTTAGACGCAGAGCCGATGCCGCTGCTGCCCGGTACCCTTCCAGATCGAGTGGCAAAAAGCCAAGAATGGCCTGGAGAGCTTCATTGGGCGTTGTTCTTAACGCCCCGCTTATACAGATCATGCTCGATCTGTGGACTTTTCCTAACAGATTTAGGTTTGTTGCCTTTCCTAGCGCAGGCCACCATACCACGACTCCATACAGCATAATTGGCTGGATTATCGCAGTGTAGATCCATCTGCAAATTTTGGGGCTGAGCCCCCATTTTTTGCCAATGGCTCTTTTACACGTGTAAAGTGCAATGCACGCTTTCCTCTGGCGCTGGATGACATTCTCCTTCCAGTTAAGCTTTCTATCTAGAACTGTGCCTAGGAATTTGGCTTTATCAGCTAAGTTCAGGCGCACGCCATCTAGTTCTGGTAGGTTCAGCGGTGGTATCTTGTACCGCCTGGTATAAAGGACAAGCTCCATCTTTCCCGGGTTGATGCTAAGTCCGCAGCGAGAGGACCATGAAGAAATTTCTCGCAGTGCTACTTGCATCAAGTCACACAGGGTTTGTGGCCCAGTCTAATAGACATACATATATATAGTATATATACTAGGGATTCCAATCCCGGGATCCCGTTGTTTTTTAAGTCCCGAAAATCCCGGGATTACTAGACATAAATCCCGGGTTCACCGAAAATAAATGTTTAAATACATTTAAGCTATCTTGTATTTATATATGCAACGAATTCAGGTCCAGATTAAGAGATGACACTATTAATGCAATAATTTCTTTATGATCACACTTGAAACTTCAGAAAAAGTAATTTTTCTCTAAGTCCAATGGAATTCCTTTTTATTTTTATATATGTACAATGAAATTTTTATTATTACTATGCATTAAGGCGGGTCGATTTATTAACCTATATCGCGCCATCGATTTTTCGATAGGTTTGGGGTTAAGGAAAAAAAGTTCCACTACGCCTACCCAAAAAAATAATTTTCAAGCCTGCAAAATTTGAGTTTTTTGAAATTTTTTTCGTTTATTTTTAAGGTTTTTTTAATGACCTACTTAAAAAATTTTCATTTGACTTAAAAATTTTCATACATACCCTGTCCGACTCAAAATTGTCCGCTAAAAACGTGGGCGATAACAGTTTTTTGAAAAAAAAAATATTTTTGGGGTTTTGAGGAGTGTTTTGGTGAAAAAAATAACTTTTCCGCCATTTTTTTTTAAGGGTTTCTTCAAAAACGTGCAAAAGTGTTGCCGATGAAAACGAATTTGTCTCGTAGTTCCTATCCCTCTTAAAATTATGCGATAAAAACGTTGGCATTAACAGTTTTATAAAAAAATAATTTTTTTTTGTTTTTGAGTCTTGTTTTGGTCGAAATCGATTTTTTTCATTTTCAAGACTCCAAATAATTTTTTATGTATATGTTTCCGTTAGACCCACCAATAAATATAGCAAAATGGGCGAGGACGAGCTGAGTTGATTTAGCCATGTCCGTCTTGAAATACATTATTCGGGATAATTTATTTGATCCATCTCTCCGTGCCTCCGTAAAACCAAAATTTAATTTTGATTGCACTGAGTACGTTCATATTATTGATTTGAACGACGATAATGAGCTGTCAGAACCGCCATTCACAAGAGGCATACCGTATGAACATTTGAAAGCTTATTTTGAAGACGAAGAAGATCCGCCGCTTCCGGATCCGAATATTCCATGCCATATTCAAGGCACCGAGCGGTACGTTCAGCTAGTATCCAACGTATCTAAACGTGCCATTCATAAAAATCGCGAAGGGATTATGGCGACCACAGTAGAAAGCCGAAGTAAAGTGAGCCGAATGGAATCCAAGCAGGACTTGCAAGGAAATCTCTGAACTTTAAAATGAATTCCCATATTTTTCACACTTTTTTGTAAACTGCAACTGCAAACTGTCATTTTCATAATTTCAATAAATAGTTCAAACTAGTTCAAAAGCTTTATGTTTTAATTTCCAATTTGATAATTTTTTGAACACATTTTTAATGGTCAATAAGCACGTACTTTACCAAGTTTCATGCTTTAATCTCTAAAAATGAGGGAGAAATGGCAATAAACCTTTTATCTGAACGATCGGTTATATGGGAGATATATGCCATAGTGGTCCGATCCTACCGGATCCGACATATATCTCCTATAATGCCAGTATACATCTGTATGCCAAATTTCATCGAGATATCTAAAAAACTGAGGGACTAGTTTGCGTTCAAACAGACAGACGGACAGACAGAAAGACGGACGGACGGACAGACGGACATGGCTAAATCAACTCAGCTCATCGTCTGCCCATTTTGGTATATTTATTGGTGGGTCTTACGGAAACATATACATAACAAATGATTTCGAGCCTTGAAAATGAAAAAAATCGATTTCGACCAAAACAAGTCTCAAAAACAAAAAAAAATTATTTTTTTTTTAAACTGTTAATGCCAACGGTTTTATCGCATAATTTTAAGTGGGATAGGAACTACGAGACAAATTCGTTTTCATCGGCAACACTTTTGCACGTTTTTGAAGAAACCCTTAAAAAAAAATGGCGGAAAAGTTATTTTTTTCACCAAAACTTAACTTTCTTCCATACAAATCGACCCGCCTTACTATGCATACCTGAATTGTCGGAGACCAAATGGAAAAAATTTAATTAAAAAAAAAAACATAACTATGTACGTAGTTTTCGCCATTATCGCTGAAGAATTTTTAGTCATTTATATACATAAGTCGTTATTAATGTATCAAACATGCTATTTGTACCTGTGGTACAAAAAAATTGTACAAAATTACTGAATACATATATTTTATTTACAAATTTAATGTTATTTTTTTTTTGTTCTTACATATCGTCGGAAAAAGTACAAAACCGCACATCGCAATTCTGCAAAACCGCACATATGTAGCCGCACAAATTTTACAGGAGACACTGAAAACTGATTAACTTTTGTACGAGCCACTATGTGGTGGGTCAAATTCAAATGTCGTTTTTTTGACATTCTTTTGCACAAACCTCTACTTCTTTGTTACTAATGAATGAATCCGGGTACCCAGAAGCCCTGTTAGGCAAATCTCATTTTTGACAGAAATGTCGAATGTGCGGTTTTGCAGAAGTGCGATGTGCGGTTTTGTACTTTTTCCGACGATATGTAAGTCGTTAATCATATGTGTACGTATATTTGGCTATGTTTACCAGTAGTACAAACAACTTATGTTTCAAGTGCCTGAATAGTAACTTTGAGTTACAAATTTAATGTTACTTTTCGATCGTTCTAAAAATGACTGCCTTAATAAATACATACAAACATACTTAAATGAATTACTATAATTTAGTCTACTTTATTACATAGATATGGGGTGCCATTTTTAGCAACAAAAATATTCGGGACAATCCCGGGATCCCGAGAGGCTAGAAATCCCGGAAATTGGATTCCCTAATATATCCATACATAAATACAAATATCTTTTATGTTCAATCATTGAAGAAATTCATCGATTGTGCTGAATTCAAAATCATCATCATCATCATTTATTGGCGCTTAACCGCCTAAGCGATTTTGGCCGTTGCATATCAAGCTCATAATACCGGCTTGAAAGAAAATCTTCCATTGAACTATGCACATAGTGATATGTACAAATGTACATACAATGCTAGTAAAATAGGAATATGTATTAAAATGCCACTGAGGCCCGGTTTTTTAGTGCAAGTTTAAACCACAGACAAAGTGGACTATTAAGTTTAACTGAAATTAACAGTGCCTTGTCGACGAAGATTATACCCTAAAATGTTTTTGTTTTCCTGTAAAATGTTTTCTTTAATAGTTAAGGCCTTTATGAGTACTATACGAAAGTAGTCAAGGGTTAAAGTTTATTTTTCGTTGTTGTTGCCATTTAATTTGTGCTAAAACTAGCAATTATTTTATTAATTTGCTAGACAAAACGCACAACCTACAAATTATATTACCCTGTCAAACTTCGATGACAACTCAGGTAAATTATCTGTTGCGTGGTCCTCCATTGATAGGTAGTGGAAAATTTATAGAAACATAGCAAGCACATGGCGGTCGCATGTATGTATGTATACTATTATGTTATTTGCTTATCAGAAAATCTGATATTTGATAGAAAAAAAATGCCCAGTACTTTAAGTTCAATTAGTTATAAGATTTATATCCTCAGACTTCAGCATGCGTTGTTTCTTGAAGGAGCTAATTCTTGCTTGAACACACACTTTAGCATTGTCTTTTCCTGGTTGTTGTAAAAATATATATCCTAATATGCCTAAATAGCTTCATACTCAACTATTAGCTGCATGACATTTTCCCAAGGGTCAAGGGAAACCCAAAAAAAACTGGTGGCGATATACCTACAGGTTATCATTAGAACCTCCAAAGAGATTTTTGGGCCGAGCTTCTCTTCCAATTTGTGATGCCTTCCAATGGTTTCCTAAAAATTCGCAGGACTTCGTACGGGTCCGGCAAAACAGACGCCTCCCATGGCAGAAATACACTTGGAGGGTTTGCCAAACACTGCCGATGGACGACCCTGTTTAGTAAAACTTTTTTCTAAACAATTTTTGATGTTATTTTCTGCCAGATAGGAACTCAGAATCTTTGGTGTGCCATCAAAGGTCATTTCTCGGCATGACACCATTGCACCTAAAGGGATAATTGGAAAGAAACAAGTCAGCTAAAATTAACCCTTTAGG
Source organism: Campiglossa producta (assembly GCA_964058755.1). Lineage (NCBI taxonomy): Eukaryota > Metazoa > Arthropoda > Insecta > Diptera > Tephritidae > Campiglossa > Campiglossa producta. Next base: position 44,079,400 of record CAXKVI010000002.1, read on the forward strand.
TGCAATGTGTTATATGCTATAAAAATGCAAAAAAAGTACATATTTTCCAAAAAAGGAGTAGCTAGGAAAACAAAGTGATTCGTGATCAGGACATCATCCCGGACGAAGTGGCATTTTCAGTTTTTGGTGTCAGGCAACCTATTATTCGTTCAGGAGCACTGTGACCCTGTTTATGGGATTTACGAGCATCTCAAATGCTTTGTCACGATTTTAGTAGAATATTTGATTTTTATATAAGTGTCTACCTACCTGACCTCACCTGACCTAGATGTAATTTATGACCTTAGTTAAGAAATCCTGTAAAATCGCAAAACACATTTTCTTTGCTTGATGGAAGTAGGTACGTGGCGTATGATTAACTTCTTAAATGTCAAAAACAGCCACACAATCTTAAAATTGCTCATACGCCGTGGATACCTAAGCAACTCCATAAATGTTTGCAAAACGCATAAATGAAAGATATGCTTTAATTTATGTGTCTGTTTGTCTTACCTAACTGTAAAACATGTCATTTCCTACTCATAGATTAACATAGCACAGACATTTTTTACGATCAATATTTACTTTTAGTGGGGCGTGGAAAAGTTTAGCCGAACTAATTTGACATAAAAATTTTACAAAAAGACTAAATAATGTATGTACATATGTGGGTATAGATTTTTCACATCCGACTAAAAAGGAAGTGCCTAACATAAATAAAGCACGAAGCGTTTTTAATTTTTTTGCCTAATTAATCGGTTGACCCAAAATCTGTTTAAGCTAACAATGTGGATATATCGCACCCTAAATCAAAAACCGTCAAAACTCAAAATTTTTTAGGTCGTTTTCTTGGCATAGATTGCCTAGTAAAAAGTAGGACAGCCAGTACATAATTTTTTTTTTCTTTTTGTCTATTAACGTTACTCTTTAAAGAGCACACTGATGCCAAGTTTTTAAAAATCGAATGACTTTTGTGAGATCCAGAAGCAATTAACTGAAAGTTACTCTGATTTTGAGTTGTGCCTCTTTTTGATTTAGTGTGCGATATGTATGTAATATACTCATTTGTTCCAATTCATGGTCATCTCTATTGCAGTGTAATATTAATTTAATAATACGCAAATACAGTTGTGGTCAAAATCTTTGTAGTGCAGTAGTAGCTCAAACAAAAACGCACCTGCGAAAATTTGAAAATGTAATATAGTACGTATGAAAGCACAAACTATAGGCGAATTCGGTAAATTTTTTTGTATAATTGAATAGCTACCCTGCCAACCAGCAGCGCATAAAATCTTGGGAAATAACTGGGCAGCGCTAACCAGAAAGAAGGATAAAAAATGGTCAGTCACTGAACAAGATGTTTATTCTCTACCCATGTTGAAGATGCTAGTTCATGTCGAAAATTATAGAACTATCGTTAACTTCTTACGCGACAATGCAATGTATTTATGGAGAGCGAAATTTTAATAGGAAATAAAAAGAGGTGACGGAAATTAAACTTTTGGTTTGTCTTCCTTTGTATATATACCGTTGGTATATTCACTTCTATCACGGGAACGGATCTAGCGATTTGGATCAAATTTGGCATATAGATAGTTTGCTTCATTCTAAAACTTTCTAAATTTTTTTATAGCCAGCTACTTGTACTAGTACTTGTACAAGGGTATTATAATTTTGTCCACATAACGGTACTACGTAACAGCATATATGAAAGTTTTAGGTTGAAAAGAGGAGTTCATTAAGGCATGACCGTCTGTCCGTCCGTCTGTCCGTCTGTCCATGTACAGAATAACTTGAGTAAAAATTGAGATTTTTGCATGAAATTTTGTATACAGGTTACTTTCTGGCCAAGGTAGGTTGCTATTGAAAATAGGCGAAATCGGATGATAACCAGCCCCCTTTTTCGATATCGAAAATCACATAAATTGACATATCTGGGTAGCCGAAATGACTAAAATGATATAATTTTATAGGTGAATCCCCCTGGTCAATCTCTTATGATTTTTCCATACATTTTTCATAGTGGGCGTGGCACCGCCCACTTTTAAGGGATGCATTTTTGAAAATTTTACTGGTCGTAACTTTTAAACTGATTACGATAGAACGATTGAATTTGGCACAAAGCATACTCGTATCGTTGGGAGTATACCTGATGAAATTGGATAAAATCGCTCTCCAACCACGCCCACTTTCGATATCGAAAGCTTCGAAAATCACCTAAATTGATATAATTCGGTAACGGAAATGGCTAAAATGATATAGTTTGGTAGGATGAATCCCCTAGTCATTCTATTATAATTTTTTGATACATTTTTAAAAGTAGGCGTGGAACCGCCCACTTTTAAGAGAGTTATATTTGAAAATTTTACGGGTCATAACTTTAAAACTAATTACGGTAGAACGGTACAAGGTATACTAGCATAATAGGGAGTGTACCTGATGTAATTGGACGAAATCCCAACCACGCCCACTTCCGTAATGGAATATTTCATGTCATAACCTACTTTGAACATTTGGAATTAAAATCGCGTGGTTTTGTATTCCAAAAATGCTGGCCAGGTCTTACCCCCTCAAAAGTTAGTAATTGATGAGAAAATTAGCCTTGCAAAAAATTAACGCTGTAACTTCACCCGAGGTCGCTATTTTTTCGGCACATACAAAATGTATGGGAAAAGATGGGATTTTTTCAAACTTTTCCCAAAAAACTTTACACATTCTTAAAGTGTTTCTTGAAATAGTACAAAAATTAGTCAAGTAAAGAGTCTGTAATTAGTTAAATAGATATGATAATCGCCCTATGTTTTCTTAAGAAAAGTTTAAAAAATCGCGCGTAAGTCCACATGTCTCCCTTAAAGCGGGAAGAAAATATTTCTGTGGCGAGAAAGTGACCCAAACTTTGTCTTGGGCATATAGTAAAACTTCAGTGAAAATTGCATTCAATTCTATAGTGCGGTTTTCGAGTGATGCGCGAACAAACAATCAGACAGATAGACAAAAATTATGGAATAGGTTGATTTGTTTTGTATAACACTAATAAAAGCATTTTGCTTGGGCAGACATTTTATTATACGTATTCAGAAATCAGCACTACCAAGATTTTAATCTTAGCTGTATACATTTTTTTCTTTTCAACTAAAAACAAAATTGCTTACATATCTACATAACGAATCACAAAAGCCCATTTCAATAAGATTGGCATTCAAATCATTTATTTGGCTTTTTCTTTTATTTTCGCTTTCCGCCAGAAGATTTCCATCTGGGCATCACGCCTTCGGCATACAAATATCAGATATGCATTGAATGCAATCAAAGCATCTATAGAAACGCGTGTGCATACGCAAATTGTGCTTACAAAACAATAATATTTATTGTTCATACAAATGCATTGGAATTTTATGTATTCGCATTTTAACAATTTTATTTAATTTTGTTTTTTCTGATTTCATTTAAGGAATGCAAATAAATCCATTAATTGCAAATATTACTCACACTTCATTTTTTTTTGACGAAGTAACGATGCTAAAGAATATAAACAATTTAACAAATGCCTTGTGCTGCGGCATCATGGAGTCATCGAGTGTACTAAGTTTGCATCTAAATATTTTGAGCATAGCATCGATCATGCAATCGCCATTCATTTGCACACTGCATGCTCGCATCCGAATTGGCGCAATGCATTTCGGTAGTCGTATAAACAAATAGGCATACAATTCCAGCTTCCGGTATTATTTACAATTAAGTCATTGTGTTGCGACGTATTTGGCGTTGGGTGGTAGTGGGCAGACGTCAATTGCATACTATTTCATCTGAGTGGGTAATTTGTATTCAATCTACATATGTATGTATGTAAAATAATGCTGCGGGGCAAAATTCTTGCGCGTGGCTTATTGATTATTGGAGTGATTGTTTCTAGTGCGGTAATGTTTTATTTTGTTGAATAGGCTTTGGACCATAAAGAGAGAGCACATTTGACCATACGAATAAAGTAAAACGGCCCTATGCTAAGCGCTCTAGTTCGTTCGAGACATTCTTAAGTCCTTCCGCCAATACGTTGGCCAATCGAGTTCAGTGTATAAGGTAGGTTCAAGTGAGGCACACTTAGCCCAGTTTTAGAAGGGCCGTTGTGATACTACCAAACTAGGAAAGTCAATTCCGGGATCCGTCCAAATGGAAAATCCCTGTATTGTCTGGATTCTCCACAGCAAGTTATTGCACTTCCAGACATACATACATACATATGTACATTAGGGTGATTCAAATAAAAAAAATTTGGTTTTTTTCGGTCTTACCCCCTGAAACTTTAGGTATTGATGAGAAAGTAAGCCTTGCAAAAAATTAGCGGTCTAACTTAATCATTAGGGGTGGCTATTTTTCCGCCCTTTCCCATACATTTTGTATGGGGAAAATGGCATTTTTCAAAGTGAATTTTCTTTCAATTTTTGAAACTTTTATCAAAATATTTTTACATACTCTTAAAGTTGAAGCTTCCAAAATGGTAAGCCATGTGCGATTGTCGCAACTATTAAAATAATTACAGCCTAATGTACGTACATGCGACCTATGAGTTCAACAAATAACTCACGTTTAAACAGAAGCACATTTAACGCCATTTAATGTTGGTTTTAAAAAAGTCACATTCTTACCCAAGAATTAAGTCGACATTGACAAGGGTTTGAAATATAATTTGCACTACAAAGGAATTTTATTCGCCACGGGAGTATGACACATTGAAGCCAGTAATGCAGTATATGTCAAATAATTTTCTTTAAATGCTGACGAAAATAAAATGCTTAGGAATTATTTTCAATTGTAGAATGTTAGAGTACCGAAGAATATATAATGATGTAAGCGCCCCCGCGGGTTAGGGGTTTAGAATATGCCCGAGGTAGGCATACCGGTCGTAAGAGGCGACTAATATGCACACAGGTAATGACGTGCCAACTCGATGATTGATCTTCGGATATGATGCCTCTCATTACCCATCTTCTCCTTCCTGACGGATGGAGGGATGACATGACCTAGACGGTTCCGCAAGGGAGGGGAAAGCTGTCTTCGGCTGTGCCGAAGGCTAAATACCTTTCATGAATAAGCGTCACGATTTTCACTGTTTGATCCCAGTACAGCCTGTGTGAATTTAACCTTAGTTCATACCGAAATTATCGTAACTATCGATTATATGGGGGCGATGTGTTATATTGGTCCAATCTCATTGATTTTTAACATGGACATTCCACATTCTAAAATAGCAACTGTTACTAAATTTCACGTTCCTACCGATATAATTACAGGAGTTATCTACCAAAATCCGTTTATCGGAACAATCGATTGTATGGGGGCTATGTGAAATATTTATCCAATCTCGATGATTTTTAACATCGATATTTCACATATAAAAATAGCGACGCTTCCAAAATTTCAAGTTCCTACGTGTTTAATTAAAGGAGTTATAGCCCAAAATCCGTTTATCGGAATAATCGGTTGTATGGGAGCTATATGTAATATCGGTCCGATCTTGCTGGTTCCGACAAATGATTCCTATATTGGAAAATGGTGGCCAAAATTTCAGCCAAATATCTCAAAAACTGAGGGACTAGTTTGCGTTCAAACAGACAGACAGACAGACGGACATTGCTAAATCAACTTATCTCGTCATCCTGATCATTTCGGTATACTTATTGATGGGTCTATCTCTTCTTCTTCTCATATTTACAAACATCGGACCAAAGTTATAATACCATTTCATGTTCATGAAAGGTATACAAATTGTACAGAAGAAGCAAAAAACAAAAAATTTTTACATTGAACGCATGCAAATATAGCTTTGTAAATTTGGAATATCTCCGTTATTACTGCTAGTAACTCTTTAAAATTTGTAGTGAGTGTGTAGTTTATTGTATTATACTTAAATATGTGAAAAAGTCATTTTCGAAAAATGTGTCAATTAGGGCCTTTGTGAATTAAGGTGAGGATATATTGAATTCAATTTAATAAATATTTATTTTCTTTTGTTACACCTATTTTTCCGAACTAAGTGATTCAATCAAGGTTCATAAACCTTTCTCTTGACCACTCGAAACCCATCCCAGCCTTTTTCGAAATCACTCTCGTTTCCGTTCCATACGTCAGCACAGATCCACAGCTTCAAAAGTGTACCAAAGATATCACATGATGGAAAGTCGTTGTTGTTGTTGTTGTTGTTGTTGTAACGAGGTGTAGCCCTGCCTAAATGTCAGACAGGGTCACCTCGAGTGTATTGCTCTTGGCCGGGTCGATATAAGAAAACGGCCCGGGTCGTTTCGGCACGATGGGTACAGCACAAGTACTGGTACCGTTCTCGTAGATCCGGCAATACAAGAAACTAAACTAGCCGTGCAGGCTATGTAGGTCATTTAGCGTTACCCAGGGTGCACCAACTGGGAGGCGACCTACTTTTACACCCCGATGGAAAGTCGTCTCTCGTTTTGTTTCTGAAAGTCTTATACAGGTCCTACCAAAACTTGACTGAGCTATTTGTTTCGTTAAACGGCATATCCGAATATAACGAAGCCAATTTTAAAATTATAAGATTGTGCGAATCCACGTGCGATTTTAATTTGACGGAAATAAATATCCTTACAAAATCACTATAAATTTTATTTCGAAAAATTTATTAGACCTTATTTGTTTGCAGCTGCAAGTGTATCAAACGGCAGCTAACACGACGCGCACGCAAAACGCCAATCAAATTTGATGAAAAACAGACATTTTAGATTTTTTCTTAAGCAGCCATCAAATATTACGGGTAGGTAACACATATGTCGAATCAACAAAAATCTCACCACCTCAGCCAAATAATTCGATCAAATAATTTTTGTATGGAAGGATTGCTTTAGTATATTGAAAAGCGATTTATTGATTAATTGCATTAATATTAATTATTTAATATATAATCGGGAGTGTTACAAAAAGTAAAATGTTTGAATTCCAATCTCTATGAGTAGATATTAAGGTGGGTATATTTTGCTTTCACATAGTCCCTCCCGATGTGGACTCTACAAAAAATTTATAATTAAACAACCAGCGTAATAACGTAGTCTATAAGGTCACGAGGCACTAAACAAAAAAGACATAAATGATTTCGCTAAAAATTTGCTAACTTTTTCTACCCCCCGAAAGACATTTTTCAGAATTTTTTCAAATTTTTTTCCCCAAATCAAAAAAAGGTATGAACTTAAAAAAACGTTTTTTTTTAATGCTGTAACTTCTTCAAAAATCTACCGTTTGGGATCATTTTTTTTTTAATTTTTGTTTTTAAATGTAGTTTTCGGAAAAAAAAAAATAAAAAAAGTTTTAAAAGCCCAGATACATAATTTTTTTTTTTCGAAAAAAAAGTCCAAGCGGTTATTTTTATTTTTATTTTTTTAATGAAATCGAAGGGGATCAGGTAAAAAATTTGTCGATTTGGCATGGAATGACCCATATATACTATATTTACACAGTAAAAAAAATTGTTTACGGTTATTCCAATTCAACATCAGAATGTTTTATTTGCTGGTCGGCCTAAATACGAATATTTATTGCTAGTTAATTTTTCCACAAAATTTATTTTTCCACTTTGTTTTATGTAACCAAATGACGCGCATGAAAAGCATTAACCATAAAAAAGTTTGTATAATTCGTACACTTGTATCTATGTATCTAAGGATATACTACACAAATAAGTGATATAAATATGTATGCAAGTATTTGAATTAATGTAGTGAAATACATTTTTAGGTCATTGCTATTTCGGTAAATGCCAGCCATCGTCCCTTATTCTAATATCTTAAACGGCGGCGCTTAACCCTTTAAGCCAGGGACCGCGAATTTTATTCCTTTTAAAACAAAAGTCCAGAGAAAAAAGTTATATCTGGTCTTTTACTGTTATCCGGACAAAAATAATCGGACAACCTGGACTTTTATTTTTTCTCGCCAGCAATAAAAGTTATCTTTGTCCATTTATTTTTTAAGGACAGAATAAAAGTCCTCTCAAATATCTTCCTCTTTCATATGATACCAAATTTATTTAATTTGGACAAGATGTTCGGAAGATATTTGAGAAGACTTTTATTCTGTCCTTAAAAAATAAAAGAATAAAGATAACTTTTATTGCTGGCAAGAAAAAAATAAAAGTCCGGGTTTTTAAGTTATTATCGGACTTTTTTTTGACAAAAAACTTGATAATTTTCTTCAGGAACAATATCTATCCCCGGACTTTTATGAGATCGAAAAAAAACTTTTATTTTCCGTCCCTGCTTTAAACGGCTTTCGCCATAGCGCTCTCGTCCTTTCTTCGTTTTGTCAATTGGAAACAGCAGGGAGCAGGGGTCACAAAACGTTTTCCAGCTGATCATTTCGTTGGATAGGTAGTCTTCTTCTTCCTCTTTTTCCACCAGCGACTAATCTATTAATCTGTAATTCGTCGCTTATGGGCTCAACTATGCTCAACTTGACTAGCTCAGCCGATACTAAGCGACAGAACTAGAAATGGTCGCATTGCCTTTGCGACTCATCCTGGGCGCATCCAAGACTAATAACATTTTTTGAAAGGACCGTAACCGCAAAGGAACAAAGCTTATCTGACCTACACTGCCATATCGACTAAGCTCATTTTTATTAAGTTTTATGTTCATTCAGAGCTTAATTCTCTAGAAGTATAGTATATATATATATATAAACGCATGCAAATATAGCCTTGTAAGTTTGGAATATAACCGTTATTACTGCTAGTAACTCCTTAAAATTTGTAGTGAGTGTGTATTTTACTATACCATACTTAAATTTGGTAATTAGGGCCTTTGTGAATTAAGGTAACGATATATTCAATAGAATGGACCAAATTTTGAATTTAGGAAATTACACTGACCCAAAGTCATAGTCAAAACTAAGTATGATTTTAAGCTAGTTAAAACTAGACATTTTTGACAGATAGCACTTGTAAAGTTGTGTCAAAAACATTTAACTAACCTTAAATCATATTTAATTTGAACTAGGACTATGGGCCAGAAATTCTTACTCGGGAACGTTTTTTAAGAATTTCATAGAAACATGACCAAAAATGCAATAATCGCTCGATATATTGCCAAAGGTATGAAGCAACCGTTATTATCATCATTCTCGTGCACATTCAATCCTTATTTTTGGTACCGGTAATGCCAATTGGGGCAACCTTTTTTATCTTGCATAATAATAAATTTGTATGCCTACTTAGTTGAGCTATACCACCTTTCTCTAAAAAATCGACATATCGTGTCAATAATAAAAATATAGTGTTAATTTAACAATAAAAATCCTGTTAAATTGACATGATGGATCGTGTTAATTTAGCATTAAAATCTTGTTAAATCAACATGATAGATCGTTTTAATTTGACAATAAAATCCAGTTAAATTAACATGATAGATCGTGTTAATCTAACAATAAAACCTGTTAAATCAACATGATATATCGTGTTAATGAATTATACAAATATGTATTGTATTCTTTTATCTAAGTTAATTATTACTTATTACTAAATATGTTAAGGGTTTCGAAATAAAATTTATTTAAAAACAAAAAACGAGGTGTTTTATTGTTAGCAATAAGTCGTGTTAATTTAATAGTAAAAGCTTGTTGAATTAACATGATAGATCGTGTTAATTTAACAATAAAAACCTGTTAAATAACATGATAGATCATGTTAATTTAACAGGTCGTAAAGTGTTATTTCAACATAGTAAAGTGTTAATTTAACATTGCAGATCGTTTTAATTTAGCATGAAAGATCGTGTTAAGCTAACATGTAATAGTGTTAATTTAACGAGAAAAATAATGTTGTATCAACAGGAAATCATGTTGATTCAAACCTTTGTGATCATGTTAAATTCACACTGTTCCTTCATGTTGATCTAACATGTAGGTACAGTAAAAAAGTAGCTTCATGTTAAAACAACATGTGCGATAGTGTTGAAAAATATTAACCTGAAAATGTGTTAAAAAAGTGTTGATTCAACATGAAAATTCTTCTGCGTGTTATTTTAATATTAGGTTCATATTTGAAAGACTGTGTAACAAATCTCCACCTTTGAATTTTTAAAAGGATAACAGGATTCTTTGCAAGGACATTGAAAAAACGTATTCACGAGAAAAGTAAATTGAAATTTAAAAAGTATTTTAGCATATTGCGTAACAATATGTTTGAGTGCATCTTGAAACTTTGCAATTATAGCGCACTTTTTATGGGTCCTAGACCGCGTATGAGTAACATTTACTTGTTCTTTTTATACCTGTAAAGAAAAGAACAGGTGAATTGTATTAATTTTTTTGGTCGATATCTCCGAAACGGATTGAGATATCGAAATAAAACTTGCACTCATGAGCGTAGCCTCGAAAACTTCTACGTTTCTTAAGAAAGAATTAATCTTTGCCCTTAAGGAATTTGCTGAAACAAAGCGAAAAAAGGAGTATCAATTAAAATTTTTATAAAATGAGAAACCAAAAAATGATACTTGTAAAGTGTTTCTCATGCCAAAAAATATGTCCTACTTTTTTTTCAAAAAAATATCCTAATTTTTTAATTGATTTTTGAGAAATTGTCCTCGAAAAAAGATCTAAAGAAATTTCTGGCTACGCGCATGCTTACACTACTTTCAGACCCGCACCTTTCTTTTGCTTTGTCAATCTAATGTGCATCCTTCAATATGTAGTTGTAAGTATACCCATATTGAGAACTGTTATTTCAATACAATTTTTTAAAACACATATCTAGAGTTTTGAAAAAAATTGAAGAATAATAATTTAAAGGACATTACTTCCCTGTCCTTGAAGGATAGTTAAAAAAAGTTATATTTAGCCTATATGTATTTCATTTATCCTTTAAACTATTAATCACATATCCACACTTTGTTAAAATTTTTCGGGAAGCGCTACAATCTTTAATTCTTTAAAGGATATTCTGAGCAGAGAAAAAATACCGATTTACTAATTACGAAGCCCTTAAAGGGTAAGGATACAGCAATATGAAAAAATGAGGTCCAAGTTGCACAAAACCTTGCCAGGATCGATGTATAATGGTTAAAATTAGGTAAGCGTTTAAATAAAACAACTTTGAAATTTTGGCACAGTCTAGTGTACATGGATAGGCAGCTTCGAAGATTAAACACGAACTCCCGCGGGCTTAAAGCCCACAGCTAATAAGTAAATATGTCTCTTAGAGGAATTAGACAAATGCTCATTTAAGTAGCGTACAATTTTCCCACCAGACATATGATTGCATTGATCCCACTTTTTTCTTTTTTTTGTAATGACTTTTAGACTAAGAATTGCGTATTTTCAAAAGTTCAGGGGAAGTAAGACTCCCTACCACCATCAAAAACCACAATGCTTTAATTTGACGGAAGTAATGATAAGCGAACAAATGTGGGTGTGTGTGTGTGGTTGATACTTCCTCTTTTTTGTGGAACCGCTAGCGGCATCATACAAACATTCACCCAACGAAGCACCTTCGTTTAGGCGCGAATGCGTTATCACAGTCACCGGCAAGCACACACTTCGGCAGCAAAGTGGGCTGTATAGGCGGGCAGCGACGTTGATGTCGACGCTCAAGTTGACGTTGCTGGCATTAGCTCCAGCAGCTGTATGTTACTGCTACCGGCAGTTAAATGTTTCCATTTGGCACATGCTCAAACAGTACGCCACGAGCCGCGCTAACGATTGGTTGCGAAAAAATAATTTTGCGTGCACAACACAACACAAATGCCAAGTGAATTGTTGTAGTTTTGTGTGCTGGTGTTTGTATTTTTTTTATAAAACAAACGTTGAGTTTTCAATTGAGATTTTTAATTAAAACTGCAAATGAATTAAACTAGAACGTTTTGTCGACAAAAATAAACTTGGATGAATATATGTGTTGATATGTTGTTTAAATGGTATAAAAGTTATTAAAATGACATTAATTCAATTAAGTCAAATTAAAACACAAATTAAAAAAATTTCATTTAATTAAAAAGAAAGAATATTTAATTAAAAAAAAAAAACAATTTGTAAAATTGATTGAGTGTTTAGTAGGGCTCTTGATAATCGACAAATCGATTAGTCGAATAATCGATTTCGACTAGTCGTTTCCAAAAATATTCGATTATCACTAATCGACTAGTCGAATAGTTGCTTTTGACTAGTCGATTACTCATCTGAAGACCCGGGTAATAAGGCGGCAAATTTCTACTGTAATTCGCATGCATGTTTAAGTAGTATCTGCCATTTTCGCCAATTTATTTGCTTCATTTCTTTGAAATTTAAAAAAAATGTAACAGGAGCACAGAATATTTGTGTAGGTAGATATACAAAAATGAAATTTTGAAAAATGTATGTATGTTTGTAGCAATATTTGTATGTATGTAGATAAAAAAAGTTTGAAAATTTTTTTTCATACTGCAAAATGTTCTATGTCAATATTATTCTTTCAGGTTTAAGTGCACAATGGAGGCATCTTTCTCTTATTCTACATCGCCGTTTGAAAAGGATAGTTGAAAGATTGATTCGTGGGGCAAAAAAAAAGAAAAAGTACATTCAAATACACCTAATTTTCGAAAGAACTCAAAAATTACAAACATTACATAGGGCGTTTTGATGTATTACCAAAAATATACGGGAACATTAGAGTGGCAAAAAAAGTTCCACACTTTCTATCGCAATGATTAAGCTTGAGAATTTATTTTTTTTGTAGTAAAAATGCTTCTGCCGGCAAATGGAACATTTCCAATGAAAATAAAAAGCAAATTTGACATGTGAGAAATTATAAGAACCTGCAACTCTAGTGTCTTAGTTTCTGTTTGAAAACTTTAGATTTGTAACAAACTTTTAAAATTGTTATTTGTTTCATGCGCTGCTAACTGCTCTCCAATGCTGCTGTTATGTCAGGCCGAGTTAAAATACAGGAGATGATTGAAACACGAGCTTTTAATCCAATTTAAGATTGTATAATTCCCCCTTTAAAAGCTGATGTGGGTTTTTAATATAAAAGTCGCTGGGAATTATTTGGAACGCATAATAATAAAAAAAACATGCTCGTAAAATTTATGGAATTAGCGCTTTTCAAAATTGATGATTGAATAAATATTTTATAAATTTTAAGGAAACATTTAAGCACACGCTAATAATTTGTTTTTAATATTTGACAAGTATCAGGAGCACAGAATTTCAATGTAAGCAATTATACAAAAAAAAATTCAATAAACTGGTATGTACAGATGGGGGTTGGTGGGGCAACTACTCCCACTGTTAAATTGCATTTCGAAAATATCGTTGTGTATAAGAAAAGAACTGAAAGCTAGTAGAATGCGTGTTTTTGAAGTTATTAACGTTAATATTACTATCAATATTACTGCAGTATTGCAGTCAAGTTACTTTATTTATGCTCTGATGCTGATACTTAAGAGATAATGGGGTCTATCACCTATTCCGGTGGAGCTTCCGGCAGGAATAAAGGAAATAGAGTCAATAAAGATAACATCGAAATTATCGAAACATACCGCCAAATTATCTTAAAATCGTTGGAATTCCCTCAAGATCTGTTACATTTTCTCCCGCCGGGAGCTCCGTCGGAATAGCTGATAGACCCCAATATGCAACAATAATTTCGTACTTCATTTTCATGTAGCGACTGATGAGCTTGTGATGAGCAACAGATTGTCAACATTTTATTCAACACACCCCATATTTTTTTTTATACGGGACGCTACTGAAATAATTTTCTCAAATTTTTGACAGGCGGCCATGTTTTTTTCAATAGTACAATATTTGTGACATAATTACATACTTACATAAAGAAATGCTGTCTCCAAACCCTGTAGGGAATTCATATAACTCCAAGTCAACTATTAGTTCTTTATTTTTCAGTGTTCATAGCACTTTTATTAGAGCGTCTCGGGCTTACAGGCAAAAAAAAGACGGCCGTACCTCCCCTCATACAAAGTGTTTTTGAAAAACATTAAAAAAAAAATTTTTTTTGGCAAGCCTAGATGTCGCCTAATTACATTTTTCTTCAAATCTTTGGCATTTGTTGGGGGTTTTTAAAGTTTGACACATAAATTTTTTCGTCTCAAAGAGGAGGTTTTTTCTCAAGAAAGTTCATTGATGCGTTTCTTGTGGTACCACACTCGACTGAGATGGAAACAACAGGTGGAGGATGACTTGAACTCCCTTGGGGTTTCCAATTGGCGTCGGTTATCGCTAAAAAGGAATGATTGGCGTGCTCTGATACGAAACGCCAAAAAACCGCTTAGGCGGGTTGTCGTCATTATGACGAAAGCCAAGATTAGAATTTCAGATAAAAAAGTATATTTTTTAAGTCAGCTTTTGATTTCATTGAAAATTTGTATGATGTCAGTATTGATCTGGCTTAGAATACCGGTTTCGACCTTAACTGAGGCCTGGACAGCTACGTCTGAATGCATGATAAAACCAAACCAAAAACGTAAATAAATTATTATTAATATCTCATAACTAAATTTGATTAGTTAACTAAAACAAGTACTTATATGTATAGAAATCTGTAGATATTTGGTATTTGAGAAAAGGTTTCGAAAAAGCAATTGCTCTTTTTTATTAATTTATACCAATGGTACAATGAACAGCTAGGATGAAAATAAATAATAATAGTTGATTTGGAGTTATATGAATTCCCTACAGGGTTTGGAGACAGCATTTCTTTATGTAAGTATGTAATTCTGTCACAAATATTGTACGATTGAAAAAAACATGGCCACTTGTCAAAAATTATTTCAGTAGCGTCCCGTATAAAAAAATATGGGGTGTGTTGAATAAAATGTTGACAATCTGTTGCTCATCACAAGCTCATCATTCGCTACATGAAAAGGAAGTATGCAATTATTGTTGCATATTGGGGTCTATCAGCTATTCCGACGGAGCTCCCGGCGGGAGAAAATTGAACAGATCTTGAGGGAATTCCAACGATTTTAAGGGAATTTGACGGTATGTTTCGATAAATTCGATGTTATCTTTATCGACTCTACTACCTTCATTCCTGCCGGGAGCTCCGCCGAAGTAGCTGATATTATCACTTAAGTATCAGCATCAGAGCATCCATAAAGTAACTTGACTGCACTACTGCAGTAATATTGATAATAATATTAACGTTAATAACTTCAAAAACACGCATCTACTAGCTTTCAGTTCTTTTCTTATACACAAAGATATTTTCAAAATGCAATTTAACAGTGGGAGCAGTTGCCCCACCAACCCCCTTCTATACATACCAGTTTATTGAATTTTTTTTTTGTATAATTGCTTACTGAAATTCTGTGCTCCTGATACTTGTCAAATATTAAAAACAATTTATTAGCGTGTGCTTAAATGTTTCCTTAAAATTTATAAAATATTTATTGAATCACCAATTTCGAAAAGCGCTATTTCCAGAAATTTTTCGAGCATGTTTTTTATTATTATGCGTTCCAAATAATTTCCAGTGACTTTTATATTAAAAAACTACATCAGCTTTTAAAGGGAAAATTATACAATCTTAAATTGGATTAAAATCTCGTGTTTCAATCATCTCCTGTATTTTAACTCGGCCTGACATAACAGCAGCATTGGAGAGCACTTAGCAGCGCATGAAACAAATAACAATTTTAAAAGTTTGTTACAAATCTAAAGTTTTCAAACAGAAACTAAGACACTAGAGTTGCAGGTTCTTATAATTTCTCACATGTCAAATTTACTTTTTATTTTCATTGGAAATGTTCCATTTGCCGGCAGAAGCATTTTTACTATAAAAAAAATAAATTCTCAAGCTTTTTTGCCACTCTAATGTTCCCGTATATTTTTGGTAATACATCAAAACGCCCTATGTAATGTTTGTAATTTTTGAGTTCTTTCGAAAATTAGGTGTATTTGAATGTACTTTTTCTTTTTTTTTTGCCCCACGAATCAATCTTTCAACTATCCTTTTCAAACGGCGATGTAGAATAAGAGAAAGATGCGTACATTGTGCACTTAAACCTGAAAGAATAATATTGACATAGAACATTTTGCAGTATGAAAAAAAATTTTCAAACTTTTTTTATCTACATACATACAAATATTGCTACAAACATACATACATTTTTCAAAATTTCATTTTTGTATATCTACCTACACAAATATTCTGTGCTCCTGTTACATTTTTTTTAAATTTCAAAGAAATGAAGCAAATAAATGGGCGAAAATGGCAGATACCACTTTAACATGCATGCGAATTACAGTGGAAATTTCCCGCCTTATTACCCGGGTAAAACCCGGGTAAAAACTGGGAACCCGATTTAGTCGTTAGTATTCGATTAGTGACAGCTAGTCGACTAGCTGAAATCGAATATCTGCTATTCGATTTTCAAACAGCACAAAAGTTGGTAATCGACTACTCGACTAATCGACTAGTCGAGTAATCGATTAGAATCAAGAGCCCTAGTGTTTAGCATACTATTGCTCCACATAAACATAAAATTCAATTACCATTAAACGAAACTTGTTCACAATTGCTCAAATGTAACTGTTCAATTGCAGCAGCTTCCAAATGCAGCACAATCTCATTGATTGCAACTAATAAATTATTTAAAGTGACACGAAATTGAAGTGGTTTCGATCGTATGCAAATAATCGTAATTTACAATAACAAATAATGCACAAACAAATCATAAAAATTATTGTGCAATAAAAAAGTGTTGTCGATAGAAAAAGTGATTAAGTGAATTGCTTTTACGGCATTTTTTTATACCTAGTCGTAGCGATATTTGTGTAGGCTGCATAAAAGGGTTAATGATAGTGCAATTTTATTTCCATTCCCAGTAAACATTTGAACTTCAAATTGAACTTGATTTTCATTATCGCTCAAAATTTTAGTTTAGGCTTGTTTCCTGCAACCACTCCCACTTTTTATACTAAAGCCAGGTACTTACTTCACAGCCGTGAAATTTCGCCGGCAACATGTTCCTAGCACATTTAATTTTTTTTAGTTCATTCATTCTTTGGTTATTTATTAATTTTCTTTATGTTTCCCATTTCATGTGTCAATTTCAGCAAATGTCACTTTTCGCACCATTTTAAATGACATGGACAAAGTCGTGAACAAATTTTGTTGGTGTAATATTGCGCAATATTTATACGGCGTGAAGTCAGTACTACTTTGCCAAGAAGTATAGATTTTGACTGCCATTTCTCGCGAAACTTAATGTTAGTACCTAGCTTAAACAGGTACCGCAAATAACCATTGCTTTTATTATATTAAATGGTTATAATAGTTATTTTTAAATTTCGATCGGAAAATAAAAGTTGGTTTGAAAATTTTGTATTTGGACGGAAAATAAGAGTTATTTGGGGCCTTCTCTCTAGATGTTTTCCATAAAAAACACAAAAAATAACACATTATTGTCGAAAATTTCCTAGACTATTGTCAAACATTTTTTCATGCAACAACAAAGTGCGTGTATTTTTTAATCTTGTTGATGTTGCTTGGAAAATAATTTTGACAATAGTGTGTTATCTTGTGTTTTTATGAAAAAAATTTAGAGAGAATACCCCGAAATTTTTTAATTTTTGTCATTTTGAAATAAAAGTTACTCTTTCACAAAAAAATTGGTTCACTAATGGATTCTGAGAGTAATAAAGAATGTGTTAAAAACAACAACAACAGCAACAGGAATGTGTCTATGTCACAGTCAGATTTTTGGTTTGAATTTTACCTAATAACTGTTATTTGCGGACCCTGATACTAAACATTTTGAAAAATGGAAAAAATGTGTGCGATTAATCTCTAAAGAAAGTTGTCTTCGATTAATCCCTTTTGGGTACAATTGGTCTACAATTGTGCCCAACACATGCCTTACGGTTAGAGTTGGAGATTAGTAAGACTGATAGACGAACGATTCGTCTGCTCACAAAATCGCTTATCTATCGCATTATCTATCATTTTCGTTTGCTCCATAAAATTTTTAATAATTTCGACTTTTCTTTGACATAAAAAACAAAAATGAAAGAAAATGCGATGGGTATGCAATATTGTGAGCAGACGAATTGTTCGTCTGAGCTATCGTTCGTCATACATAATGAGGCCCTTAGACTTCCTAATTTTTTTTAATGTGAGAAAATATGTAAATACTTTCGTTCAAACAAACTAACAGTTACTAAAAAATTGCAATTTATTTAGGAGGAAATAAAAATATTTTCATTATTCAACCGATTATCGAACTGCAATAAAGGAAAAAAATAAAAAATATTACGTATACGCCTCGTTGGCCATTTGAGAACAGACGCATCTGTTTTAACCCAAGAAGATAAGAAAAAAACAAAAACAAAAACAAAGAATAACAATTAAATAAATACAACAACGCATACCAACATCCATCACAAATCAATAGCATTCCTAAACATAAACTAACAACCATGGAGAATTCCAGCGTATTATCGTTGATCTCACTTGACGCTGTAGCTGAATCGACCAGCACCAGCGATTTCGATTGGAATGTCAGCTCAACTGCACTGCCAAACGTCATCGCTCAACCGGTGGCGTTATATGCAAATCGGCGACGCTTCTTGTTCAGCGGCATTGTACTATTGATTGGTGTAATTGGCAATACTTTGGCGTTGATGATTTTGGCGCGCAAAAAGACAACGAAAAATAGCAAATACACATTAATGTTGCGGTAAGTAAACACACGCATTGCATTGCATATAAAGGTATTAAGCTTCGCTTGGTTGGTTGTGCACTTTCTATGAGCTGCAGTAGTACTCAACGTAAACTTTGTACCAGGTACATAGATTTAAAAAAAGTAGACGCATTTGTGCACTACATAAATAGAATTAAATTAATGTGTTGGGTTCAGTGACCGCTTGGAGTTGCATGAGGTTCAAGGTACCCTTACTCATAAATATTTTCGTTAAACTCGAGTTTTGCCGTCTTTCCAAATTTGGATTGGTTTATTTTCAGCATTGCGAGCAAGAGTTTTCAATAAGATAGGTAATGAAAACAAGTAAACTTGTCTAAGCTCAAAAGAAAATAGCACCAGCTGGGGGGTTTAAAGAATAAATAGATTTCATCTAACCCATTACCGCCCACTGTCCCCTATGGTACAAAATTCTTTTAAACGCCAGTGGATAAATCAGTTTCATACTTAAAATGACTATTAACCCCATATATGGGATAACCCATTTTCTGAAAATTGAAAAAAAAAAAATTAAAAATTATTATTTAATCAATGAATAAATAACACAGTGCGACAAAAAAGAAAAACTGGAATATACTTTTGAAGCGACCTAGTAGAGATTGTTCATCTGGTCGAGTTATACACGAAACATCCTTTAAAAGATTTGTAACACCCCCAAAATCTGGTTTTAAGGCCAAAAAACCATTTTTTCAGAGTTTTCGTTGAAAAAAATCATTAAAAATCAAACTTTCAACCGATTTTGAAACTCACAACGGTAGAAAATTGTTGGCACTTTCGAAATATGTATAGCCTTTTGTTCATTTGAAAAGGT
The DNA here is from genome assembly GCA_964058755.1 of Campiglossa producta. Classification (NCBI taxonomy): domain Eukaryota; kingdom Metazoa; phylum Arthropoda; class Insecta; order Diptera; family Tephritidae; genus Campiglossa; species Campiglossa producta. Next base: position 44,098,900 of record CAXKVI010000002.1, read on the forward strand.
TATGACATGTTTTTCACGCGAGAAATTGAATTTTTTTCGGTTTTCCGGTGTTGACGCCGTTTTTTTGCCACTAATTGACAATGAATGAGCCTTATTGGGCATGTGTCATCGAGAGGCATTCACTACTTAATTATACCAGTTTTATTTTTTTGGAAAGGACTTCAAGTTTTCAAGGTATACAGCATAATACAAAATCCAATTTTTTGGTCTCCAGCGCCCTACTTTGGTACTGTGTTCAATTAGGCGGGTCGATTTGAAATTCACCCAAGTGACAAGGAAAATCGTATTTTAGGGATCAAAATAAGATACTGTACCGAAGGAAGCATACCTCTAAAACCAATTCTGATGTCCCGACTTTGTACTTTTGACTTTGAGCGCCAAAGTTTGAAAAATCCTAAGTTTACCCATTTAGAGTGCCCCAATCGTGTTAAAATGTATGACCGACCCCCACTAACTCTTTAAGGCCGACCCACCATGCCAGTGGCGCATCCCCTAAGATCCCACCTTTGGGGGTCCCCATATAAAAAAATCAAAAAATCACAATTTTTGGCACTTTACGTGATAAAATCAGCTAAGTGACTATCTTTTTTTTATTTCTGGAGTTCAGTACCCCGTTTCTGTAACCCAATTAGATCGATCGTCTGGACTGAAATAGTGGATTCTACGTCATAATGACGTCACACAAATTTTTTTTGTTCCCGTAAAAAATTAAATTTTGTCGATTTTGCTTTCTCACTTGCTTTTGAGCTGGTGGCAAAATTTTTTTTTTTCAAATTTGAATCGAGTCGATTGTGACGACATTAAAATCGAGAATTTTCACGAGTTTTTTAGAGTTGGTTTTAGAGGTATGCTTCCATCGGTAAAGTAACTTATTTTGATCCCTAAAATACGATTTTCTTTTTCACTTCGGCGATTTTGAACACAGTACTCCTGTAGGGCGCTTGGGACCGAAATATTAGATTTCGGTTTAGGTTGCATACCTTGAAAACTTGAAGTCCTTTCCAAAAAAAAAGGTATAATTAAGTAATAAATGCGTCTCGATGACACATGCCCAATAAGGTTCATTCATTGTCAATTAATGGCAAAAAAATGGCGCCAAAACCGGAAAACCGGATGAAATTTCCAAAAATTCCAACTTCTGGCTTAAAAAACTATCATACTTTTTTCAAATGAATAAAACAAAATATCTACTAGGTCGCTTCAAAAGTGTAAAATGGCTGTTGCACTGTGTAATTAATGGGCTGAAATTTGACAAATCACATACCAGGTTTAGATCAGTAATTTTCAAAGTGGTTCAGGTAAAACCAAAGGTGCCCACGAGGTACTCTCCGGGGGACAAATCACATACCAGGTTTAGATCAGTAATTTTCAAAGTGGTTCAGGTAAAACCAAAGGTGCCCACGAGGTGCTCTCCGGGGGTCTGCGTTGGCATCAAATTCGCAAAAATATATAGTAATTCTTTTTAATTATGGCTTATGGAGGGCCTCACTGTGATAACGTAGAGATGTGACTGGGGTCCATCCAAAGGGGTCTATGACAATCAAAATTTGGGAGCGACTGGTTGTATTTAAAAAAATTTATTTTGAAGCTATCTTAATGCCATGGAATGCATGGAAATTCATAGAATATCGATCTCGATTAGCTTTTTTACTCATAAAAAAAAACTTTGCTCTTAATGTGTACCAAATGAAACAAATTTTCTAGATTATCTGCAAAAATGAGGGCGAATGTCATAATCTGCTTATCGCAGCTGAATTCTAAGCTTGAAATACATATATGTAAATCGCAACAAATTTGACAAAGTCTCTGTTTTCTCTTTTTTGTTCTAAAGATGCCATTTAAAGCAAAGCCATAAATGCGAAACCATAATAAAAACAACCATGTATGTATTAGTGTCCGACCGAATATTCGGCCAAGTTTCGGTATTCGGCCTATTCGGCTACGGCTTCGGCCTTCGGCTGAAAAGGCAGTATAATCGAAGCCGAATAATAGATGTGTTAAATAACAAAAAAATTGACTGAATTTTACGAGTATTCGATTTGGTGGGAATCGATCTCATAAAACCCCTTGCCAAATTTCAGTGGTTTACCTAAATACTTCCAGAGATATGGACTATGAAGTATTTCATTCGTATGGGAGGTGCCACGCCCCCTTTTCCGTTAGCTCGAGTTTTGTGGGAGGTGTTAGGGATCGATCACATATAAACCCTCACCAAATTTCAGTGGTCTAACATAAATACTTCCAGGGAATGGACTATGAAATGTTTCCTTCGCATGGGAGGTGCCACGCCCCCTCTTTCGTTATCCCCAGTTTTTTTGAAGGTGGCAGGGATTGATCTTATTCATCACAAAATTTCAGTGGTCTAACCTAAATACTTCCAGAGATATGGACTATAAAGTACTTCATTCGTATGGGAGGTGCCACGCCCCCTTTTTCGTTATCCCCAGTTTTTTTGGTGGTGGTAGGGATCGATCTCATCTAACCTCTAACCACGTTTGATTGATCTAACATTAGTACTTCCAGATATATGGACTATGAAGTATTTAATTCGTATAGCAAGTGCCACGCCCCCTTTTTCGTCATCCCCATTTTTTTTTTGGAGGTGGTGGGAATCGATCTCATAAAGCCCCTTGCCAAATTTCAGTGGTCTACCTAAAAACTTCCAGAGATATGGACTATGAAGTATTTCATTCGTATGGGAGGTGCCACGCCCCCTTTTTCGTTATCCCCAGATTTTTTGGAGGTGGTGGGAATCGATCTCATAAAACCCCTTACCAAATTTCAGTGGTCTAACCTAAATACTTCCAGAGATATGCCGCGCCTCCTTTTTCGTTATCCTCAGTTTTTTGGAGATGGTAGGGATCGATCTCATCTAACCTCTTACCAGGTTTGAGTAGTCTAACATAAGTACTTCCAGAGATATGGACTATGAAGTATTTCATTCGTATGGGAGGTGACACGCCCCCTTTTTGGTTAACCCCTAGTTTTATGGGTGAGAATGGTGTTGTTATCCTATAGCTCTGTACCAATTTCCAGGTCCCTACATTAAAACCTTTTGGAGATATTCACCTTGAAGAAAAAAGTTTGTATGTGAGGTGCCACGCCCCCTAATATTTTGTTCTGATTTTATAACATGACCTGCGCGTGGTAATAACAATCAAACCCCCCAAAGGAAGTATATGGTTTGGTTCAGCCGTATTCGAGTTTTAGCGTGACGGCTGAACACCATTTCATTTTTATATATCGACCTATCCTAATAGGAAAGGCGTATCTCAAACAAAATTTTATAAAAGACGTATTTCGTCGAATTTGTTAAAATAGTCGTATTTCAAATTATTTTTTATAAAGAACGTATCTCAGCGAAATTATTATGAAGGCCGTATCTCAGGATCTTGGTTAAAAGAGGGATAACTTAATTTTTTTGGAAATTGAGCTTTTTAATCTATAAAATAGCGCGAAAAATTTGCATTCTTGTGATGCCAAAATTATGTTAAACCGTTTTTGCACGTATACGCGAAATTAAATATTCCCTTCTGCGAGCTATAAAAAATTTGCCATCGAAAAAAGTCGTATTTCAGCGATTTTATTAATAAAGTCGTTTCTCTGGAAGTTGATTAAAATGGTTTGGGAAAAGTAAGTTATTCCTCAATCTATGGCGAGAAATGTTGTTATTTTCATCCAATAAATTCTCTTCTGTCAATGAGCACTATTTGATAGCCTTATCCTATAGACATTCTGGGTCACCCTGATCAAAATTTTGGTTAAAATCTCCATCCGTTCAGGCCACATCCGGTAAACAACGGAAATAAGCATTCATTTTTATATACGTAGAAGTAAAATTAACTCTTTAGCACATTTTTTTTTCGAAAACTAATCAAGTTTTTAGATTCAAGTCCTTAACGAATTGTGGAAAGGGATTTAATATTCAAATCGCTCCTGTAAAAATCTATTTTTTTTAGTTACAACCCTTTTGCAAGCTCCTGAGATACGACCTTATTAATAACAGGCTGAGATACGTCCTTTATAAAAAAAAATTTGAAATACGGCCTTTTTAACAAAATCGACGAAATACGTCTTTGAAAAAAAAAAATTTTTGAGGTACGTCTTTTCTATTAGGATAGGTCGATATCGTTTTACTTCAAATTTGAAATAATTCGCTTTGAATTAATTCGCTCTTATAGACAAGAAATCAATTTCTTAAACAGTTTCATTTATTTCCGTTTATTAATGCATTTTCTTAAAGTTTAAATGTTACGTTATAACTAGACGGACCACACTTTATGATGAGCTCGCTGCGACCTTGTTAAAAGATTTCGGATTATACTTGATTTAAGTACAACGTTGTTATGGCTTTCACGCAATTCACTCAACTTCCTTACGTTCCCGTGGATACATGTATGTGGCTATCAACATTCTAACTTATACATAGACATCTCTACTTACAAACATTTCAATTTAATGACTTCACTCGAACTCGTTAACATGTTACATATATTCGGGAGTTTTCTACAGATGAGAATAACATTAAGAATTCAACGATATTACAATTTTTTGTTGACTTTTTGGCATTTGACATTTTGACTTTGTTACTCACCCTGCAAAAAGTGTGCGATGTTTTGCAAATTCATGTCCATAAGAAAACTCCTTTTGCGATTAACAGCCCTATGCTGCGCGTTACCGATAAAATTGCCATCGGCAAACAATTTTCCCTAAAATACGTTACCAAATAAAGTGGCTGCGATTCTGAGCAGATGGTAACGCTCTAATGGCAAAAAAAACTCACCAGTGTGTATGGTGAATTGAAAAGCCACCCGGCTAGTCACCTGCCATATGTTTTTTGTTTATCAAAAAGAAGAAGACTGCAAAATGGAAATGAACAAGTAAGTAAATTTGGTAAATATTTTATGAAATTTATTAAAAATGGTTTATTTTATTTACAGAAAATATGCACGCACCACCCCAGCGCAGTTGCGGTTGTTTGTGGCCTTTTGCAAAGACCATCCCGAGCTCCTGCAGGGAATACACAGTTTTTATTGTGATTTATTAATACTATATACCTGTTTATTTGTTTGATTTTCACTTTGTTTTATTTATTTTGTTTAATTTTCACATTTTTTTGTTCAATTGCACTTTCGCTTTTTTATTTTTCAAAGTAAACATCAGCTGTTTTATATTGATGTTACCACATGTTACCACCTATTTTGGTGGTAACGGTGTTACCAGAAAACTTTTGCCCTCAGAATACCAAAAAGGAGTAAAAGTTGCCGAGTGAATTTGTTTGCCGGTAATAATAAAGTTATTACCACAGTAGAATTGACCTGTAAATGTAAAAGTTTTGCGCAGTTGCCTTGGATTAATAAAATTTTATTACTTTCGTACTTCGACCCATACAGCGCAGCTCGATAACGTGACCTAATTGAAACCAAGGCAGGTCACGATAGCAAATATGTTCACGTTTTTGAATGCCCAAAAATACCAAGTTAATACATGTTTATAGATAAAAATTCAGATTATATTCTTCTTCTTAAGTAATATCATTAGAACTGTAGGTTTTATTTAAAAATCAAACCCATTTTTTTATATTTTCTGGTTTTCTTCGAAGTCGAACTACGTTTTATAGTCAATGCACAAAAATTACTACGTTATCGAGCGTGCGCTGTACCAACATGCAAATTTCTGTTTACAGTAAAATTAACATAATTCAATATAAATCTTTTAGGTTAGAGAGTCAGTTAAATTTGGTCTATTTTATTGCAAATGCAATTTGTAAATTTATATGCCGTACTTAAATTTGCTTATTTACAACATATTGCCAACGAAATATATTAATTCAGTTGAAACAGTTTAACAAAAACGACTTAAATGAGTTCTTTGTTTGGAAGTTGACTTTCATATCTTTATTTAACGAAATTTTCATAAAGAAAATAGCAGACGAAAAATGTTGGAGTCTGCACTAGAGGTGGGCGTCGTGCGTGTTTTTGACCGTGACACGAAGCACGCACGCGTGTGTCCATGTGCTCGTGTTTGAAAATGCGATTTCGTGTCGTGCTCGTGCGTGATCGAGTTGAGCCCGAAAACCAAAAAAATAAAAACACGCACGAAAAAACACGATCAACTTTTTTTCACTTTTTGTACTAAACTGGCACACTTTTACTTTTTGTAAAATTTTTTTTGTTATTTAAACAAATTTTGATATAGGTAGGGAGTTTTTGAAAAATATTTTGAAATAGGGCGACGTGCCACCCAGTCGTCGCAAGGTTAAAAATTTGAACCTAAATTTTAAACTTTTTTGGACTGCATATATGACCAAACCAAATTTGGTTTCAAATTCAGTCTAGACCAGTTTTCAAGAAAATTGGCTAAATGAATCGGGTTTCAATTTTAAACCAGAAATGTTTTAACAATTTTTTAACTATAAAATAAATTTCTTGTCCGTTGGCGGGGATTCGAACCAAGACATCATGCCCGTCTGCTCAACCACTGAGCTACATCGCACACATTAATGTTGTTGGCAAAATTCAATCTTGAATAAGCTTTCAAAAATAAACTTTAGTTTTCAAACCAAAAAGTTTTAATTTTAAACCGAAAAGTTTTAATTTTCAAACCAAAAAGATAATTTTAAACCGAAAAGTTTTAAGAATAAAATAGCCGTGCGATACATATGTACTTTATAAGCTTTAGATGTATAAGTACATACCATGAACAAAATATTACAAATATATACAAAAATAAAAAAACCGTTTTATTTCATAAACTATCACTATAGCAAAAAAATGTGTTAAATAAATTAGGAGCATGCGAGTATTGAGCAAAGATTCTAAAGCAATAAACGTATATACGTACTTCGTCGTTTCAATATATCTTCAAATAATTGACACCGGCGAGGGAGAAGTTGAAAAAAAAATTTTAACAGGGATGCGGGAAACGGATTGACGCATATCGATATGTACCTTAGCGTGCAATCTATTTTCGTTTTTTTTTTTACAAGTACACAGAAAGTGCAATTCCTAGTTAAAACAACAGTATATTGACCAAATATTATTTTTTTTTCTCTAAAATTTACAGGAAACGTAACGCTTTATAGAAATAAGAACTTAGTCATTAATGTGACCCTTACAAAATTATTTAAGGTCAAAAATTTTCTATAAGGTTTTGTTATTGTATCTTAAACAAAAATACAATATTATTAAAAGCATTTTAGATGTTTGAGTATGAAACTAAACGGTTTTTAAAATAGGTCTTCTCGCCTTTTTCATTTATACACTCGAAAAAAAGCATTACTTTGAAGCAACGAATCAGTTTCCTTAATTAGATTTTTATTAGGAAAAACAACCTTAATTTAAAGAAACTAGAGTTTGCCCTGTGATTGCAATTCAACCACAAAACCTTATTTTATTTATCTACCTTTTTAAAGTTCATTTTCCTTAACTTTCACTTTTTTGCTATTTCTTAAATTTTCCTTACTTTCTTTTTCTCATACTTTCCGTTTCTAAACATTCCTCTTCTTTTTTCCTTTTCCTCCCTCTTTACACCATTCCGTAATACAGTTACAATCTTTATAATTATTTATTTTAGGTTCTTTTTATTCATCTTTCTTTCCTTCCCTTTCCTTTCCTGCCATCTCCTTCCTTTCCTTTCCTTTTCTATTTCATTTCATTTTACTTTATTTCCTTTCTTTTCTTTTCTTTTCTTCTTTTCGTTTCTTTCCTTTCTTTTCTTTTTATTTTCCATTACATTCGTTTTTTCCTTAGCTTTCTTTTCCTGTCATTTCCTTTCCTTAACTCCTTTAGTTTTATTTCTTTTCCATTCCCTTCCTTTCCTCTATTTTTATTTATTTTTATCTTCATTTCTTTTCATACCTTCCTCTTCCCTACCTTTTATTTCCTTTCTTTTTCTTTTCTTCCCTTTCTTTATCTTTCTCTATTTTCCTTTATTTTTTTTTTTACTTTTCTTTCTTTACCTTTCCTTTCTTTCCGTTCCTTTTTTTCTTTTCAATTCCTTTCCTTTCCCTACCTTTACTTGATTTTCTCTCTTTTCCATTCCTTACCTTACCTTTTCTTTTTTTCCTTTTATACATTCCTTTCCTTTCCCATTCTTTCCTTTATTTTATACTTTTATTTATTTCATTACTTTTGTTTATTTTATATTATTTACTTTCCTTTCATTTCCTACAAATTTCTTTCTTCACTTTCAATCATTTTTCTATTTTTCATTTTACTTTATTTCACAGTCTATTCACGAAGGGAGTTATGCACGATGTAGCTTTTTTTTAGTTTCAAAATATCAAGTCTGGGTATTTGCTTCTCTGAATACCTACTCAAAAATTTTGTTTTTGTAAACACTGTTTGTACCATGATATAAACTAGAGTTCGCCCAGTGCTTGAAATTCAACCACAAAACCTTCTTTTAGAACTCTACCTTTTTCAAGTTGAGTTTCCTTAACTTTCACTTTTTTTTGCTATTTCTTAAATTTTCCTTAATTTTCCTTATTTTTTATCTTTTCCTTTCATGCCCTTTCTTTTCCTTTTTTCCTTTATTTTAATTTGTTTTCCTTTTTTCCTTCCTTTTCCTTTTTTTATTTTTTTACCTTTTCTTTCCTGTTCATTACATTCCTTTTATTTTCTTTGTCTTGTCTTTTCGTTAGTTCTCCTTTGTTTTAGTTGCGTTTCGTTTGCCTTCATTTTATTTATTTTCTTTTCATTTCTTTTCTTTTTTATTTTTTCTTACCATTATTTTCACTTACATTCCCTTTTTCCTTAGCTTTCTTTTCCTATCATTTCCTTTCAATACCTTTCCTTACTTTCTTTCTTCTCCTTTTCGCAACTCCTTTCCATTCCCTTCCTTTCCTTTATTTTTTTTTATCTTCAAATCCTTTCCATACCTTCTTCATCCCTACCTTTTATTTCCTTTCTTTTTGTTTTCCTTCTTTTCCTTCCTTTCTTTATCTTTCTTTATTCCCTACCTTTACTTGCCTTTAATTTTTCTTTCTTTTCCTTTCCTTACCTTACCTTTGATTTATTTTCCTTTATCCATTTCTTTCCTTTCCCATTCTTTCCTTTATTTTATACTTTTATTTATTTCATTTTTATTTATTTTATATTATTTCCTTTCCTTTTATTTCCAACAAATTTTTTTTTTTTTACTTTCACTCACTTTTCTATTTCTTATTTTACTTTTTTTTTTAATTTTACCAATTTTCGATTTTATTTTATTTCACTAAGTCTAGCCACGAAAAGCCTTGTGCATGATCTAGCTTATTTGTATTTTTCTTTTTTTTTTCAAAACATCATGTCTGAGCAAGCATTTGCTTCTCTGAATACCCACTCACAGATTTTGTTTTTGTAAACACTGTTTGTACCTACGCTCAATAAAGTTGAGCCCGCCCTCATGTTTATTATTGCTGCCAACAAAACAACTCTCGTTCTCACACTCGGGCTCTCCCCAACTGCAATGAATGCAAACACAACAATGCAAGTGGGCATACCTACTAGACTCCTGCATGAATGGATTCAAACTTTGGGTACAATAGAATACAGTAAATTTGAATTTTCCATTTGAAGAACCAAAAAAATTAGCCTTGAATATTTTATATTTTGAATATTCACTTTGCCTAAACTTTTCAAAATGTGTTTTTTGAGAAAAATTTACCTACTCGCTGCAGGAACCAGACAAGCCGACATATGTTTCGATGATACTGGAGTTACATCTCTTCAAGGACTTTTCTTCCCGGCATTGTGAGAGTCGAACTCACAACACTGTAGTGACTTGTATGCTAGAAGGTCTAGCACCTTAGGCCACTACCCAGCTTGAAGGTAAACCCTTCTCAGTGTCCATTTATGCATATATTTATACTTCCATATAGAAAATTAAAAAAAAGAATATGAATGAATGAATGAAAATAATTTTATTCATTCTGATTCAAAACAAATATATTGGCTACACAGCCAATTAACTTTTGTTTCAAATTTTCAATATTTATATTTTACCTTTAATTCAAATAAGCAATACGAAATAATATTCGGTAGCAAATTTAGAAGTATTTTATTGGTAGTGAAAAAAACTTCGGTGCCAGTGAAGAACGGTTGGAATTCAATTGTTTTGTAAGCTAAGGTAAGAAAACTGTAACCAAACATTTTTTACAAAAATCGCGGATGGTATAAAAGTAAATTATTGCTAATAATAAAGAAGAGAAAATGATACCCAATTTACATGTGGTGCACCATAAAGGATTAATTCCTTTGTTTACATTCGTTTGACATTATAGCCCCTTACAAGAGAAAATAGTTAACTGTCAATCACACTTTGTTGAATACATTTTGCTCTTATATGTAGCGAACTTTCAAGGTACGAGAAACTGTCACAATTCTCTTAAGCTCGCTAAAGTTCGTTTAAAACCCGATACTCTTATAGGTAACGAAATTTCAAGGTACGAGAAACTATCGTAATTCCCTTAAGTTCTCTAACATACGTTTTAAACCCGGGACTCCTATATCTAACGAACTTTCAAGTTACGGGAAACTATCACAAGTCTCCGATGTTCCTTTAAATATGATTCTTGGTCGAGTGGGTAACGATCTTTGAAGTTACGAGAAACTATTGCAATTCTCTTGAACTTCCTAACATACGTTTTAAAACCGAGACTCTTGAATCTATCGAACTTTGAAGCTAAGAGAAACTCTCATAAATCTCCGATGTTCGTTTAAATAGGATTCTTGGTCGGGTGGGGGGGGCCCACCGCAAGACTATCGTAAAAGTATTACATGTCGCCCAGTTTGTGGCAGCAGAGCTCACTTTCTCGATATCCGTTTGCGATCAGTTTACGACACTTTATAGCTGTTGAAAACGGATCGCAACCGAATAAATTTTCGATCCGATTTGCTATAGAGAAGGTACCTAAAACAGTATCGAAAACGGGCAACAAACTAATACATTTTTATAATTTAAATTTATATAATTTAAATCACAAACATATTGCAAATAGATAGAACTACATAGTTAATTAATGTACATAGGACAAATGCGTTTAAAATAATATTAAAATATGTATGTGGTCGGCAAGCAGAGAGTGCTGAATATGCGACGGCACCGACAGTTTGGATTGAGGATCTTGATGGAAAGTCACCCTGGAGTATTTAGATTCCCGATATAGCCATACAGGAAGAAATCCTGAAAACGGTTTAAGAAAGAAAAAAAATGGTTAAATTGAGTGAAATTTAAATATTCGAAAGCTATAAAACACTTACTTTGATTTCCAAACAAGTCCTTTCCATTTCCCCACCTATTTATACAGTTCCAAGGAAGACCAGAGAGCTTCTGGTATTTCATTTAGAGCTTAAATGGCTGTAATTATTTAATAGTTAAGATAGCCGCACATGGCATACCATTTTGGAAGCTTCAAAGCTTCAACGTTAAGAGCATGTAAAAATATTTTGAAAAAAGTTTCAAAAATTGAAAGAAAATTCACTTTAAAAAAAATGCCATTTTTCCCCATACAAAATGTCTGGGAAAGGGCAAAAAAAAAAATAGCCACCCCTAAGGGATAAGTTAGAGCGCTAATTTTTTGCAAGGCTTATTTTCTCATCAATACCTATAGTTTCAGGGGGTAAGACCGAAAAAAGAACCAAATTTTTTTTATTTGAACCACCATAATATATATATATATATATATATATACAAGACTTGTCTCAATTTAGGTGCAATGTTGACCTTGATTTCTTAATACTATTACCAAGTAAAAGAAATTTTTCCGTGAAATAAGGCATTTTTTTCTTTGCGGAGATTTTCAAACTCGTAAAATTTAATTGGACCGTTAATCAAATTATTTCCAAGAAATTTAAAATACAATTCAATTAAGATAAACGACAATTTGCCAGAAAACTGCGATTACTTAACCACAGTGCATTATATTCATACATATTATGTTTATTCAATAATATGATGATGCAACTTAGCACTTCTTATAATCATTGGGAAAACCCCTGAACTATATACCTATTATCTAGAATTTATTGCTTGAACTCAGACAAGTAATTTTCATGTTCATATATGTATATTTACTATTCAATAGCAAATACAAGATATCATTCGCTATTACAGGAGAACTTGTGCATACAAAACCAATCAATACCAATTCTAAAAAAATGAATGACTGTAATACAATTTCACTTGAAAATCTATTAAGCTAACATGTTTATACCGCTAGTTGAAAGGCTATAATACTTTGTTTATATTGTTAGTAATTATAAATAAATGGATGCATAAATTTTACGACAAATCAGAGGTAGAGTAACTAAACAAAATATTTTTTAGTTTATAAATAATAAAGAGGGGAATTAATAATAAATGAGATGAAATGAAACAATGGGCGGAAACCCAGAGAATTTGGGGACCATTTCTAACGGCCTATCTGTCAAAAACGCTGACGCTAACTTTAATGACTACTTTATTTGGACTATTAATATGCTTAATTTTTTTTTCGGAAACATGTTTGTAAAAAAAAATGTTTAGGAAAAGTATTGTAAAACTATTACCACGCTTTTGAAATAGGCAGGAAAAGTTACCAGCAACCACCCGTGTTTTATTATTTAGAGCTATAACATTTTCTTATTATTTTTTTTATTATTATTGAAATTATTTTCATAAGCAATTTAGTAATTGCTTATCTACAAAACAGGGACATAAGATGATTACAAAATAGAAGAAATTACAATAATGTATATGTGAGAAATTATCATGCTCATATAAAAAATTAGAATTAGCAATTCAGCAATGTCCATAATAATTAAAAATTACGTGTGGTCTAATCATTTGTTGATTCTATTTTTTTATTTTTGGTTCTAAAATTAAGTAACAAATGGCACAACATACATACAAAATGTGCATCATTAGTATTCCTGGAGGTGTAGAATATCAATTTCTAATTTGAATGTGCAAAGTAAATTCACTAAATGTGACAAAATAGGAATTTAATTTACGGCAGGTGAAAACAATTTGTATGATTTGGCACATTTTATTGGACGCAGGAATTCAATATATTGCGTCGTATAAACTGCGAATAATTCGGTAATTTTCCTTGGAAATTCAAGCAAGATAATTTTTGCTCAACAGCTAAAATGCTAACTCTCAGACAAACCAACACTTTAATGAGTGTAGAAAATTATCACTACTGGAGTACGCCCGTTGGCGGAGTTAAACCTTAAAACTCAACTATATTTATTATAGTAAGACAAGAGGCTTCAATATTTTTTATCGTTTCTTTGGTCTCATTACCTGCCATTAATTTTCTTTCTTTGCTATGTATTTCGTTTGATTTTATATATTTAATTTTATTTTATTTATTTTTAGTTTAATTTATTTATACACAGACAAAAATGCCCTGGTCATATCAACCAAAATGTGGAATGATTCAACCAAAATCACCAATTTTTAATCATTATTCAATGCTGTTGATTCAACCGCATTGAAACTGTTAACATAAACTTAACTGTTTTTTTAACAGAAAATTTTGTTTTTAAGGTGTTTTAAGGTGTTGAGTTCTTATATTGACTTCACCGAAAAGGTGTCTTGAACGCTCAACCCAGAAGTCTATCATGTTGTTGTTGTAGCGAGGTGTAGCCCTGCCTAAATGTCAGACATGGTCACCTCGAGTGTATTGCTCTTGGCCGGGTCGATATAAGAAAACGGCCCGGGTCGTTTCGGCACGATGGGTACAGCACAAGTACTGGTACCGTTCTCGTAGAACCGGCAATACAAGAAACTAGCCGTGTAGGCTATGTAGGTCATTTAGCGTTACCCAGGGGTGCGCCAACTGGGAGGCGACCTACTTTTACACCCCATCAAAATGACATCATGATGTCATCGCATACTTAAGCTTGCCAGCGTCTAATTACAGCTTTGTTCATGACATCACACTTTATCACGTTGCTTTGTTGCTTCGCCGATAATCGAGCTCACAAAATTTGACTGCCATGATCTACCATGATGCCATCGTGCACTTATGCTTGCCGGCGTATAATTACAGCTTTGTTCTATGACAGTAATGACGGTATCTTCGCTGTAGGATTAACTACAGGAGTTTGTTGTTTCAACACAAATTTTGTTTGATCAACAAAAACTCTGTCAGTTCTACTAAATTTAATTGGATGATGCAATAAATTTAAAATGACAGTTCCTTCGCTGTTGTATTAACTAGAGGAAGTTGTTGTTTTAACATAAAATTTTGTTTGATCAACAAAAATTTGCAATTTTGATTACTTAAATTTTGTTTTATTTTATTTTTTGATTTTATTTTGTTTGTTTTGTTTTATGTTGCTTTAATATGCATATCTTATGTATTTTATTTTTATTTATTTTATTGTTTTTTTTTTATGTTAGATATTTATTTTTATGATTTATCGGGCCCACTTTCTCGGGAACATCTGGCCCAGTTTAGAAATATAAGATCGGGCTGCGGGGCCATTTTCATGGTAACCGAAATGTTTTCAAGATTCCTTCGGTATCATTTCAGTATGAATGTCGTAAGCTTCATTAATGCTAATGGAGATAAAGTTTACTTACAAATATATTTAATTGTTAATGACACAACTACACTATAAATCAATGCTTAATGATAATGAAAGGATAGTTTTCGTAAAAGCAATTTTGAGTGATATTGAATACGTTCTTATCTTTAAATACCAGAACGCATTATCTGAAACGTATGTATGTATGAGTATTTTATTTAAGCCATGTCTCAAACAATTTTCCTGGTATAACGTACTTTCCCAATGTCGTCAACGGGTAATTGACTTTTGAAAATTCTTAGAACTTTAATATAACAATCTCAACATATTGTATGACTTACTAATCAATTACACTGTACAGTACTCTGGGTTTCGGACCAAACCAACTTTTTTGAATTGACTGAGACACACATATCTAATTAAAAAAGTTATTGCCCGTTTTTTGAAGTTAGCCTCTAGAAACTATAGTTTTGGGCTCTCGAAATTGGAAAATATACCCTTCGTAATTTTGGCTTTCTAATTGTCGTATTTAAAAAAAATTGATATGAGAAGATTAATATGCACGTGTTATTCTTTGTTTAGGTGACAAAATGAATGAAATGTGGAAACAATTTTTCTTATTCCGCCAGTTTATCTCCTGTGGCGAAAAAATTTTCTCAGAAATCTAAATGTGAATTATGTTTGTAAAAAAAAAAAAAACTACTAATGGCGGCGATATGCCAACAGGTTATCATAACCTCTAAAGAGATTTTTAGCCGAGCTTCTCTGTTTTCCTACAAGTTGGCGGGACCTACAGTTTTTTGCCGACTCCGAACGGCACTTGCAAAGCAAATTAATTTTTTGCTGAGAAGCTTCTTATGGCAGAAATACACCCGGAGAGTTTGCCAAACTACTGCCGAGGGGCGACCCCGTTTTAGAAAAATTATTTTTCTACATAATTTTTGATGTTACTTTTGCCGGGCATCGAACCGCCACGACTTGGTGTAGAAGGCCGAACACTTAACCGCTACACCACGGCGGCCGCCAAGTAAGTAAAACTATATTTATGGCAATATTATGTACGTATGTATGAATGTACGTTCGACATGTAGCATTTGTAGCAATAAAAGCTTGTCGAAAAATCGATATTTTTAACCTTACTTAGAATTTAACAAATTTGACTTACAGTTTTTTGTACATTAACAACTAATTATTTGTTAAAAATGTGTTTTTTGAGAAAAATTTACCTACGCGCTGCAGGAACCAGACAAGCCGACATATGTTTCGATGATACTGGAGTTACAACTCTTCAAGGACTTTTCTTCCCGGCATTGTGAGAGTCGAACTCACAACACTGTAGTTACTTGTATGCTAGAAGGTCTAGCACCTTAGGCCACTACCCAGCTTGAATTTGTTAAATTACATTTTACATATGGACATACACCTCCATAAATGCTTCACTGACACACTGAACACCCTTTGCTTTCACCAGTCAAACATCTACCGTGATTGCGCTAGCATAAGCGCAGCTTATGCCGTCAACATCGTCTCTATAGTTTATTGTTACAGTACGGAATGATTTTAGGGAAGATTTTGGGAATTTTCGGGACTTGGGAAAAGTGGTCACGAAAACAGTAATAGGGAAATGGTCCCCAAAAATTTTATAAATGATCTAAAAAAAATTTAAGAAATGATCCCGAAAAAGCCGGGACCATATCCCGAAAAAGTACTGAAATTATCAAAAAAAAGTCCCGAAATGGTCCCAAAACAATCCGGAAAACCATTCCGATCTGGTCCCGAAAATTTTGGGAACATATCCCGAAATGATCCCAAAAAAGTCCACAAATGAGATGTAACATTCCGAGCCATGCTTTTGGGAAATGGCAATCTGGCCTCGTTTGCTTTACCATTAGGCACTCATTTAACGGTAGTGGCAACTTTGTAACTTCGCAATTATTGCATACATGCGAAGTTAAATGTATACCATTAATATAATTAAAAAAATATAATTATAAAAATATAATTATCGAGTCTAATGTAGACATCTATTAAGTCCTATGTATATTCATATATTCATGAGACGTGTCACACTTTTATGATTGATATTTTGAAGCCTTATGAGCCTGTTAACAACAATATATTTATGGATTTACATCCATTGTTCACCCATGCACATATAAGTGCATAAAAAAACGTACGTGTCGTATGAGTAACCTTTTGTTTATGTGATTATCCCGCATAAATCCTCTTTTATGAGATCCAAATTTGACCTGATACACACAACATTGAGGATCAACAGCATTGACGATTACTCGTTTGGCCGTTATTGCACCATATCTGTACCATAACTTTGGTTGTTATTCCACCATCTCGGCAACATCTAGCGGTTGCTCGCCTTTTAGTTTTCATTTTGGTTGTATTTCTTGATGTTGTTTTTTTTGTGTTGTCAGCGAAAACTTTGTTGTTGCCTCTCAAATCTTCTTCATTTTTGGGAATAATGAAGATCACCCTCAAGTTAATTCCCAAAAACGCAGTTAACTCCCGATTGGCGTTAATGTATCAGCCCTATAAGTGTCCTTTTGAGCACTGTTTTGGAAAAAAGATGTTAATTTTAATTTAGGCTGTTTTGAATTTTTTCCTACAAATTGGCGGGACCTATAGTTTTTTGCCAACTCCGAACGGCATCTAACAAGCAGATGAATTTGTGCTGAAAAGCCTTCAATGCTGAAAAGCCTTCCACTCGGACAGTTTGTCAAACCACTGCCGAGAGGTGACCCTTAATAGAAAAAATCTTTCTAACGAATTTTGACATTACTTTTACCGGAATGAAAACCCGGAGCCTTTGGTGTGATAGACCGAGCACTCTACCGCTACACCATGGCTGCTGCTAACTGTTCAAATTTTAATTTGTAGAGATGGAAAGAAATCGAGTCCTTTGTCGATAGATCAATCTCTCTTTGGGCATTAGAGCCGTAACTTTTCAATACCATGACTTTTTTTATACCATGAAATTGTCTCGCTTTGAAAAAAACTCTTCTGGCTTTCTAAAAAGGAATCCTTTTTGCCAATGAAAAATTACTAAAGCGGAATGCTTTGCGTCGCACAAACTTATATGAAGCTAATCATATATACCACAAAGATACTTCTTTCTTTATGTCCATGTGTGAAAGTGTGAATGTACTTAATGATAGGCATCAACGGTAATCTCCTTCTCATTTGCTTGTTAAATAAATATGTAGGAAAACAATTCTGTTTGATTAAATTATGCACTCAACTTGGTTCATAATTTATGAAAGAAAGTTGATAATATCATTAATAATATGCCAAAAAGTTTGTTTCACTTGTTGTCCGTTACAGGCTTTTAGAAGATATTTTTCATGGAATTAAAGCTTTAACTGTTCTTGTTGAAGGGTAAAAATTAGAACTTTAGAATCGTGTAAATACATGTACGTAAAGCTCGTAAAGCTCATCGTTAAATTTCCTTCGATACTCGCCGTTGGCTTCACGGAAAGGACCATACATCTTCCGGAGAACTTTCCTCCCCTTGCTCTGCTGTCGAATTTTGTTGGAATATAAGGAAATTAAATTAAAGAAAGGAAAGAAAAGGGATGGAAGGGAAAGGCAGATAGAAGAAAGGGAACGAAAGGAAAGGAAAAGAAATGAAAGTTAATTAAAGGATAGGAAAGGAGAGGAAAGAAAAGAAAGGAGAGGGAAGGAAAGGAAAAGAAAACAAAGGAAAGATAGTAAAGCGAAAGAAAAGGTAGGGAAAGGAAAGGAATGGAAAAGGGAAAGGAAATAGAAAAGGGAAAAAGGGAAAGAGGTAATTTGCGGGTAATTTTGGGATATTTTTGGGGTCATTTTTGGGTTATTTAAAAATTATTTTGCTATAAACTTTGGATCATTTTGCTATCATTTTGGGATTATTTTGTGGTCATATTGGGAAACATTGGGTGCCTTCACAAATATAGATAAAATAACATAGTTTGTGTTGTTCCTTTGAAGGTAATTCGATGAATAAGCTAGCATTTTTTCGTATTTGTTTAAAAGTTAATCACTCTAAAAATATTAATTTAATTAGACTTATGTGCGGATACACATGTTTACACATTAAACATCACGAGTACTTGGTACTCACGTTTTTTTTATGATTTTAATACTAATTCATATGAGGGGTATAGGGTTAACTTTATTTTGCCAGTAGGTCGAGACACCTTTAGATACGTGCCTCCTTTTGTATGAAAATTCCTGTAAAAATGAACAACAAAGTAAATACGTGATACATTTATTTTGTTTATACATATATGTACATACTTCCAGATACTCAATGAATTGCACCGCAAACATTCCCACATTTTATTAGCTTATTTATTTATCGTTAATGATTTAATTACTAATAATCTTGGCTTCGCTACACCACGGCGGCCGCCATAAAAATGTATTTATCTTTTTATCTTTCAAGTTATAACTTTAAATCTCGGGAACGGCTTGACCGATTTGGATGAAATTTTGAATATAGATAGTATGATTGATTCTAAGTTTATCCACTTGGGGCGGTTTACAGGGTTGCCACATATCTAAATTTTTTTCAATTATGGAGCAAGATATGCCAATAAGAGTATCAAATTAAAGGTATTTTCGACGACATGCCAACTAAAATATTTTCAAGTAGGGTTGCCACCTTACCGCAGTATATTTGTATATCCGGTACTATCTCGAGAACCGCTTAACCGATTTGGATGAAGTTTGGCATGGGGATAGTATTTTTGATTCTAAAACTATCCACTTGGGTGTTGCCACTGGCAAGTTATTGCAGGGTCGCCACCTATCTCATTTTTTTTTAACATTGAGTAAGATATCTAAGCCAATATGGGTATCAAATTAAAGGTATTTTCGGCGGCATACCAACTAAAATATTTTCAAGTAGGGTTGGCACCTAGGGTTGCCTCCTTATCTCAGTATATCCATTACTATCTCGAGAACCGCTAAACCGATTTGGATGAAATTTGGCATAGAGATTGCATTTTTGATTCTAATACTATCCACTTGGGCGTTGCCACTTGGGGGGTATTGCAGGGTTGCCCCTACCTTAAATTTTTATATTGAGTAAGATAAGCCAATATGGGTATCAAATGAAAATATTTTCGGCGGCATGTCAACTAAAATATTTTCAAGTAGGATTGCCACCTGGGTTGCTTCCTTATCGCAGTATATCCGGGACTATCTCGAGAACCGCTTGACGGATTTCTATGAAATTTGACATACAGATAGTATGCGATTTCTAAGACTGTCCACTTTGGTGTTGCCACTTGGGGCGGTTTACATATCTGAATTTTTTTTAAATAATGTAGAAAGACATTCCAATATGGGTATCAAATGAAAGGTATTTTCGGCGATATACCACCTAAAGTATTTTCAAATAGGGTTGCCGAACAGTGTTACCATTTCATCGAATTGAGATCATATAAGGGTCATTTAGGGATTATTTTCGGGAATCATTTTATGGTCACTTTGGGATAATTATGAGGGTAATTTTTGGGCAATGTTGAGATCATTTTAGGGTCATTTTGGGTTCATTTCCGGGTAATTTCGGTATCGTTTTTGGATCTTTTTAGGGTCGTTTTGAGATTATTTTGGACTGTTTGGCCGATTTCGATGAAATTTGTCATATATGTAGATAGTATGCCTGATTTTAAGACTGTCCAATTGGGTGTTGCCACTTAGAGCGGTTTACAGGGTTGAGACCTATCTAATTTTTTCTGAAATAATGAGCAAGGTATGCCAATATGGGTATCAAATCAAAGGTAGCTTCAGCCGCATACCAACCATGAATTTTTAAAAATGTGTTGGATAGTAGATATACATACTTCATTCTAAGATTTTCTACTTGGATTTGCCACTTTAGTTGTTTAGTTTTAGTTTATAGAGTTGCCACCTATTTGATATTTTTCGGAAATTCATTTTGAAAAGTTTACGTTGGTAAGTAAGAATATTGGAAAAAATGTAAAAAGCAAGCTCGGTCACCCAGGTACTGTTATTCGGAGGTCGTTTCGGTCTAATCAAACACTTTTTAAGGTGCAATTATTTCACACCAGGAGACTTTAAGCTTAATTTTTGTATCACCTTAGGAAGGTGCACCTTAGAGTCTCGCACTAACTTTTAGGTTTCCTCTTAGTTAGTTAATTAAGTTAAAGTTGCTGGTTAACAAATTTATTATGCGGTTATACATTGTAAGTATATGCACTAATGGTAACACCTAAAGAATGACAGAAAATTTGCGAAGGCGTTAAGTGGGCTCGTTTATAGGCCATGCAATGGTATCAAAATAAATTATCCCTATAAACAAACGCCCTAACATGCGTATATAAATATGAATGTTTTTAGCAAATATACGAGCACGCGCGTTAAAGTTGTATAAACAAACAGTAGTATGTAAACGTTTGATACCAAAAGCCGGCAAAGCCATCAAGACCAACAGCACGGCTCTGTAACATGCCTGGTTGGAGTTCATTAAACGCTTTTCGATTGTTTATGACCGTTCTGTTTTGGTTTTTGCCTAAATTTACTGCAGCTTTTTATGCTTTTGGCTTTTTTATTGATCAACCGTTTGTTGCCCTTCTTTGTTTTCTTGTGATTAAATTGTTCCTTAAAGCGAGGACAAGGCGTGTGGCCAGACGATACTATAAATGAGTTTGTATAATGTGTGCGTAGGTTGTAGAAAAGGCAGAAATCTAAAACCATTCTTACCCCATAACCATCCATGAGAGGTTTCCAGTTTAGGCCGCAATATGACCCAACGCTTTCATATCCTTTTTATTTTTTTATGTAACCCTCTTTCCCTCTATATCCCTATCAATACATTCTTCCTTATTTCTATTTCTAACCCCATCCATATCCCTATCAGGGGCGTCGCGAAGGTCCCGATCGTGGGGGGGGTGAATCTTACTGATATGCCGACTGATCTCGACATTTTTACTGATTTGCCGACATTTTTTTTAGGTATAATTATGGATTTAAAAAAAAAAAAATTATTGGAATACACTTGTGAAAATACGCAATATGTAACCGAATGAATTAAAAATTACAGTGTTTGATTACTCTTTCTTTATTTTCGTCGTATATAATGTTTTACAAAATTAAATACATACTAAAAAGATACCCTTTTCACAAAAATCAAAATAATTTTACAAAGAAAAATTTTTTTGAGAAAAATGGAAGAATTAAATTCAAATTTTGACTCTGCGATGTTTTAGTAAGGACCATTTTTGAACAACTTCACAAACGTCAATTTCATCTACTTTATCTTTTGAAGAGAAGAGCACAGAGCCAACAATGCCTTATAAAATAGAACAAAAGTCATATGATATCTCTATAGATTTTCTTCAAGAAGAAGTTCTTTTTAAATTTGAAGAGAAAATCTTATTAATGTTTACAAAGGGAAATCTTGCAAAAAACAAACCGATTTCTTAGGGTTCCTAACAAGAAGATTTGATTTCTTAACTGATTTTCGCATAATTGTATGTATTAATAAGATGATCTTAGGGTTCCTAACAAGAAGATTTGACTTATTAATGTTTTCAAAGAGAAATCTTGCAGAAAACGAATTGATTTCTTAGGGTTCCTAACAAGAAGATTTGACTTATTAATGTTTTCAAAGAGAAATCTTGCAGAAAACGAATTGATTTCTTAGGGTTGCTAACAAGAAGATTCGCCTTATTAATGTTTTCAAAATGAAATCACATATTATTGAGAAGATGTTCTTTTTAATATTTCAAATAAAAAAAATAAAAATTATATTTCAGAGTTCTTATATTGTCTTCGAGAACTTCAGATTATCCAGTTACGATTCAGTTTTAGATTTTTCTTGTATTACCTTCTTATGTTTCCTTTTTATATTTCCTTCAAGCCATCTAACCGCACTCTTCCTTACATTGCCTTCCACACTTGCCATATTGCCTCCACCGCGAATCGAACTTACCACATATTGAATGCTGAACACAGGTGCTTACCATCGAGCCATCGGGTATTTCTGCTTCCCAGCGTATAATTGTTCTACATGATGTCTGCTGATGATGATGCAAATCTTCTTGTTAGGAACCCTAAGATCATCTTATTAACACATACAATTATGCGGAAATCAGTTAATAAGTCATTTCTTCTTGTTAGGAACCCTAAGATCATCTTATTAATAAGAACCCTAAGAAATCATTTCGTTTTCTGCAAGATTTCCCTTCGAAAACATTAATAAGTCACATCTTCTTGTTAGTAACCCTAAGATCATCTTATTAAAATAAGAAGTTTTCTCTTTTTCATCTTTTTTTCATATTTTTAAGGAAATCTTGAAAAGATTTTCTTATTAATAACAATTGCACTTAATAATATCAATAAGAATTTCCTCATTAAACCAAATAGATTTGCGTATAGTTTTTTTTCGTTTCCGTCCTTTCGACTACCCCTCAGCCCAAAACCCGCTCATGAAGACAATCTTATTAATTTTATTAGGCATTTTTGGCTCTGTGAGCAACATCAACGAATTTAAACGATACATTTGACAGTATATTTTGTATTTTTTTGGTGTTTTTGCGAGCTACAAGGAGCCAGATATTGGCTGCATTAAATCATGGAGTTAATCAGAATGGCTTCTGAAAAAAATTAAAATTTTTTCAGTGCCCAAAAAAAATTTTTAGTTAAATGGTGTTAATACTTGTTGTTCGGTATAGTTACTAAAATCACGAGAAGATATGACTATAACAATTGCTGCGACACTTAAATTTCAGATTTTGAAAAAAGTGGACTTAGTCACTGTGTACACTGAAAGGCTCATATAAGAAATTTACTCAAAAATGCCGACTAGTCAAAAACGCAGACTACATGTAAGAAATTTAGTCAAAAATGCCGACTACATGTAAGAAATATAGTCAAAAAGGCCTACTACATATAAGGTTTGTTTACTGACCAAAAAAAGTTCAGAGCAGGTTAGAGCAGAGCAGAGCAGGGCAGCTGTCAAAATAGAAATAGAGCAACTTAGAGCAATTCAGAGCAGAAATGCCATGAAACACTTGAATCTCGATAGTTTCTTTTTATTTGTTTTTTTTTGTTTAAATCTCCCATATTAATGCAAATTCACGTATACAAAAATATTGATTTTCTTGCAAGCTAATTTTTTTGAAGTTTTCAAAAATTTATTTTTTCCTGACTGACAATTCCTTCTCTGCTCTAACTTACTCCATAAAAAACCTAGAGCAGAAATTTGTGTTCTGGATTACTCTAGTTTTGTTTTGAGCGTACTCATGAAACAAAAGATAGAGCAACCTAGAGCAAGAAAAGTGTTCGTTAAACACTATTTTGTGAAATATCTCAATCTGGCGTAAGCTAGAGCAGCCCAATAAACAAACCTATAAGAAATTTAGTCAAAAATGCCGACTACATATAAGAAATTTAGTCAAAAATGCCGACTACTCAAAAATGCCGACTGCATGTAAGAAATTTAGTCGAAAATGCCGACTACATATAAGAAATTACCGACTTCAAAAGACGTGGGGTGTGCCCCCCCCCCCCCCCCCACACCCCCCACTAGTGACGCCCTTGATCCCTATAACTATAATATTTCAGTTTGTTATTTCGACAAGACTCTTCAACACCTTCGTATTTAGTATTAAAAGTAATATTTCATTTTTTACTGTGCGAAATTTTCGAAAATCTCATCCACTTTCATATCTGCTAGCTGATTTATGATATTTTCATCAATTTTTAAAGTGGGCGTGGCACCGTGGTCATTACTTTTAAACAGATTACGGTAGCATCATGAACAACGTATGTGTACTAGCATTATAAGGAGTATACCTGATGAAATTGAACGAAATCACTTCCCGACCATGCCCGTTTTCGATATGGAAAATTTCGAAAATCACATAAAATTGTATCCCGTTCTGAAAACCATCGGTCGGTTTACTCGAACTTTTTATTTCTGTTCTTGTGCGACACAGTACGTAAGAGACCCAAGTGGATTTGCCCGATAGTCCTTGCTAAGCCATAAAAAGCCAAAATTAATCTTAAAACGGGCATTAGTCACATGCTCCTTTGCGATTCATTCAGGGTAGGGGTTCTTGATCGTATGGGAAGTAAATAAAAGCAGCAGGTTGCAACATATTTTATGTTCATATTTATGTTTTTGTTACGCATTTTTTATTGCCTAAAATGATTCATTTAAATGCATGGCAATAAAAGGACGCATACGTGAACACATCAATCTTGTTACTGCCACCTCAGAAACTCCCAATGACCATGTAAATACTTATTTTTTATTTTGTATTAGAAGTAAATTCGTCCTACTAAAAATGGATTATAACTACGGAAACTAGAAATAAGTTCTTTTATCCCTTAATAAGTACGTACAATTTACTATGTACGTAAGGGTGATTCCACAAAAAAAAAACATGTACAATGAAATGATGAAGCAACAACTACAGATAAATCATTTATATAAGACCAATATTTGTTTTAAAACAAGCGCTCGATGTAGCCACGATGAAATACTATTTCCTGCTATTCGTCTGTTGTGCTATGTTTTAAAAAAAAAATTATATTGGAAACAATGTAAACATACAACGATAGACGAATACGACACTCTTGTGAATTGCCCAATTTATTTTCCTTTTGTTTCTTTCTTTTAGATGTTTGGCTTCAAATAACCTAATCGGTCTATTGGGTATGCTAACAACACTTTTGCTGAAAGTTTACGTTCCAGATGACCAATTCAAGGCTTACGTACGTTGGGATTGTACATTGAAAGTGCTGTGTCGCTTCTTTGGACTTAGTTCCGGTTGCATTGCGGCGGTCATGGCTATAGAACGGTGGATGGCTTTGGCGAGACCATTTATTTATCACAAGGTATTTATGTAGTTAAATTTCATTTCAAACTGCTGCAAATTCCTTAACCCTACAACTATCTATATCGCTAGCCCTATTCCTTTAATTATCCCTCTCCCTATCCAATCGATCTAGCCGTTTTTAAGCTTTGCAGTCACATTGATATACCATTAATTTTTGCTCGACTGCCTGCTAACCATGATAACTTTTGTTCTTTATGACATTGAAATGGCATCACCGCGCAGCACATCACATATGAACTTGTACGTAAAACCATACATTCTCTGGTGCTCATCGCTGTTATTATAACATTTCTGCCTTTCACTGGCTTTGGAGCCTATATCGACGAAAGTGACCCAGAAAACCTAAAATGTTTGCGTTACCGCGATGCTGAAGGCTTTTGGAATAAAATATATTCGGTGTTGTTCATGCTGTTTGGTAAGTTTGCTGATTTGAGCTATTTCCTGTTAGTTTTATAGACTGAGAGCCCAGACCCGCCAGACATCACTTATTTTCTAAAGGATGAAACCATTACCCCTGGATAGTCCTCACCGAATCTAGAACGACTTTGAAAATTTCCAAGTTGTAACCATGTCCGGGTCCTAGGAATCAGGGGTCAAAGTCGCCCAATTTGGAAATCGATTTCACTTATGGATGATTTTCACATATTTGTCGTAGAATACCACCCTGAGTTAGTATCTAGCGTTTTTAGACCCGTAAGAATGGCCCGGCTCCAACCAGACACCCCTAGCTCGCGGATTTTCCTATGGAAGTTAGTTCCGTCTTAACAATTTATCGGATTTGGCCAACTTTGGCTCTTTCTAAGTACCATTTTTTACCATTTTTTGCAGAACACTACCCTTTTTAGACTTCGTCCAATGACAAAAACTTATGCCAGACACCTCCAAACTGGAGAATTTTCATAATTCTCCCTGTGCTCTCACATGTTTAAGCGAGTTAGTCCAACTTTCGCTGTTTTTAAAAGGCGGATATTCACAAATATGTCGTAAAACACTACCCTTAAGTAGAATCAGGCATCTTCAGACTTCTTTCCATGACAAAAACTTCAGCCAGACACCTCAAAGTTCGGGACACATGTGTCATACAACACTATTCCTAATTAGTATCAGGCATTTTTAGATTTCGCCCAATGACAAAAACTTCAGCCAGACACCTCAAAGATCGGGGATTTTTCTGTCATACTTGGTTTCTTTCGTCCGCCTTTGGATATAAATGTGTTTTTTTTTTAACATTTTATAGGAGGTATTTTGTTCTAAAACTCATACATAATTGTAACGTCCGGTTATCCGGTTGAAATTCGATTAAGGGCCGCTTGCATAAAAGCCGATAACGACTAATCGGAGTTTAATTGACGTATTTTGTATGGTTAGCTGTCAAGTTAATCAAAACAGACGTATCCATTCAAAAGTCCGAGACGCTCATTTACTGGCTCACGTTTGTAATCACACCGATTTATGATAACGATCACACTTCACGATAACTATAATCAGAAACTTGATTTACTTATTACGTGACGAGTTGCTCCTTCACGACCATTACAATTCGGCCAGTTTTTCAGCCTTTAAAATTAAGTACTTATGAGAGGTGCACACCCATTTTTCGATAGCTCCCACTTTTTTGCGTGGAAATGCTTTAGATATCATATAGCTCTATACCAATTTTCAGTTCTCTACCTCAATCGTTTTCAAATATATTCAACTTAAAAATTAAGTGTGTATTTGAGGTGCCACTCCCCTTTTTTGCGTGGTAATGGTTTTGATATTATATACATACCCCTATATCAATCTTTAGTTCCTTACCTTAAACCCATTTAGAGATATTCAGCATGAAAAATTAAGTTTGTATGGGTAGTGCCACGCCTCCTTTTACGATAACACCCACTTTTCTGTGTGAGGAGGTTTTGGATATTATCTAGCTCTATAACAATTTTAAGTTTCCTACCTTACACAAATTCAGAGATATTCAGCTTGAAAAATTAAGTGTGTATGAGAGGTGTCACGCCTCCTTTTCCGATAACCCCCACTTATCTGCATGAAAAGGCTTTTGATATCATGTAGCTCTATAATACCCATTTTTAGTTTGAAATTCAACACGATTCGAAAGCGCGCAATCCTGGAAGTGGGGATATCCCACGCGCCCTAACCTAACATAAGCATCATTTGAAAAGAAAACAAATTTTTCAGATTCCACAGGCTCTTCTCATTAAATAACTGTCTTTGCGATGAAATAAATAAATAAACGCCTTCATCTTGCCTATTTTAATTGTTCGCCCGATTTCTCAAGTATTTACATATGTATGTATATACTTTTAATTCTTCCACGTGAACATATCAATAATTGTAATTGATTAAGCACGTTTCACATTTCAACCCTCCCACTATTATACGTTCTTTTTTATTGCAGGCACCCTTTTGTGCGTCGTCATTGTGGCTTGTAATTTGTTTGTGACGCGAGTCCTTTGTTTCATTGGACGCACACGTACCACTAAACGTCATATGCACTACGATCTTGTGAATCGTGAAAAGGGCAGCATACATCGCATCGAAGGGGAACCAAATAGCGGCTCATCATTGTATCATCATCATAGTAATAGTGTCACAGTGACAGCAGACGCTTCCCCTGATGAAATTAAATTTGCCAAGTTAATGGCTTTCTTGAGCATTTCGTTCGTGATCTGTTGGATGCCACAAATGGTAAGCATTTAATTGATAGAATAAACATTCATTGACCTTAATAAACTAATTTAATTCCACTTCTGTTTTATTTTTTTTGACATCACTTTACAGATTGCCATCCCCATGGCTATTTTACCGAATCGTGTACCCAAAGCGCATCCATTCTTTTTAGTAGCTGATGTATTGATGGCTTTACATTTTACTTCAGATCCATATATTTACGTGTTGAGTCGCACAAAACATTCCTACATTTTGGGTTGCATTAAACGTTGGCGTTGTGGTTTGAAACGTTCGCATAGTGATCAAAGTCGCCTGCGCACCACCATCGAACAGAATACCACGGATTGTGGCCTTAATTGACTGAAAAGAGGGCGCGGTGTGCGTGGCGTGAGAACTCCAGGTCGTAGTATACGCGTTGTGTATTTGTAGATACATTTTCAACTCAAACTTAAGATGCAGTATCTGAATTAGATAAA
This sequence comes from Campiglossa producta, assembly GCA_964058755.1. Classification (NCBI taxonomy): domain Eukaryota; kingdom Metazoa; phylum Arthropoda; class Insecta; order Diptera; family Tephritidae; genus Campiglossa; species Campiglossa producta. The sequence goes on from CAXKVI010000002.1 coordinate 44,127,418, forward strand.
TGCGATTTTTTATACCAAAAGTTTCTAAAGGATTGTTAAATACCTGTGTAAGGAACGTGATTGTAGTGATTGCCTATGGCGAGCTTTTATTATTATGATTAAATACATAATGAACAAAAATAAAAAAGAACTTCAATAGAAATACTTAGCGTTACATACATATGTTTATCCTTGTCGTATATATGTATTAAAGACATGTAAAAGTATTTTTATGTATATATATTATGCATATATGCATGTACTTAAAAGTATTTGATTAAATTTTTAGCATTATTTTACATAATATATATATATGCTATTTGTTTGTGTACAATAGTTGAGTACCTATTCGTAATGGGGATAAGCGAATATGTAATTACAATAATTATTAAATAAAGAATACGCATTATCGATAACTCAAAATTATTGATTTGCCGACAGGTTTGCGTGATTTCGAATCCTTTTATACTTCAAATCTACTTTCAATTAAAAAGTCACTGTGAATTGCAATTTGATTCACTTTCCAAATCAAAGATTTTTTTTGTCCTTTGATTTATCGACCATATCAAGAGACTTTTTATTTCTGATTTGAGCACTTAACGAAATCAAAGGTGCTTTTACTTGTCCCTTCATTATTTTTCTTTATGATTCGATTCATCAACCACCAAATCACAGATAAAAATTAACATGTCACAAAATATTACGACAGATGATATTTATAGTTGGGTATATAGTATCTACTACATATGTATATGAACATATTTCTGTACAAAATAACTAGCTTAAGATGATCTTTGATAATTTTAAGATGTAAATAATAATTAATTAATTTAAAAATATAATGTTAAATCGAATATTGTACTTAATATAATACTTAACAAACATACAAATAAACCAAATAAATTATATTTTTAATAAAACAAATTTACAAGTATTTACACAAATGTTAACTGTAATATACTAGCGAGCTCAGCCGAATATTTCGCACTAAGCATTTAAGTTTTAGAGAGACTTTACCGTAATGACAAAGGCTCCGTGCCTATCGAAATATACCAAAGTCCAAATTAAATCTGTTGATTTGTTTAACCCACTTGAACCTACCGATCGTTTAAACGATCAAAAAATTCTTCAAAATTTAATTCAGTAAAAAAAAAATCCTAATGTATCTATTGTTTTTTGTTTACAGATCTTCGAAGTGACTCTTTAGCTTTGTTTAGAAGCCTACACCTTTAATCTAAATTTTTGATTAAAAAAATTATTTGCATTTAAGTTCAGAGGTGTGGAGGTTTTCAAAGCGGTAAGTTTTTGTTAAATTTATTACAGAAAAAATTGGGTTTACGCACATAATTTATTAATTGATAGCCTGTCCAACAAAACAGTGAAAAAAAGTTTTATGTTTTGTAATTTTTATTATGCCAAACTTCGTGATCGTTAAAACGATCGGTAGTAATATGGGGATGTAATTTTATTCCACAGTACAAATTTGACGCTCGATGAAATCATTGATGAATTGGAGAAATTAGATGATGATAGCCAGGTTTCAAGAAATATAAAAATTTTTCCACCTGACAACGCCAATGCTGATCTTACCGATGAAGATTCTGGTGATGAAGAATATGTGACTTTGGACAATCATCCAGGTTTGATATAGGGGCCAATATACCCTCAAAATAACAAACTTGGTAATGTTACAAACAGCGAAATGAAGGTCTTCGTGGCTACTTTATAGTGGATATGTTGTAGTTCCCAGAAGAAGAATGTATTGGGAATCATCATCAGACTCAGAATTCAGTATTATATATAACGCCATTTCAAGGGATAGATTCGCATTTATCATGACCCACCTTCACTTTTGTGACAACACTCAAATAGCTACCGAAAGCGACAAGTTTGCAAAGTTGAGACCACTTTTCAATATGCTGAATGAAATATTTCTCGATATGGCACCCTTACAAGAGAATTACAGTATTGACGAAGCTATGGTACCTTACTATGGGGGACATAGCTGTAAACAATTTATACGGGGAGGCCAATCAGGTGGGGCTATAAGTTTTGGGTTGGCGCAACTACATTGGGATATGTTCTGATCCGTACCAAGGCCATGCAACAGTAATTTCATCGGCTTATAGACAGTTAGGTTTAGGGTCTGATGTTGTTTTGCGCTTCGCTGATTTTTTACAAGTTCGCTATCCAGATGCGCCTTTTCACCTTTGATAACTTCTTTTCCTCTATTCCCCTTTTCCAAGAATTGGGTAGAAGAGGACTCAAAGCCACGGGGACTATTCGCGAGGACCGCACTAAAAACTGTCATCTCCCGAGCAATAAAGATTTCAGGAAAACTGAAAGGCGCACGTTCAAGTCCAAGGCAAGCAAACCTGGCGATATTTTGGTTTGTAAGTGGAACGACAACAGTGTGGTGACTGTGGCTTCAAATTCGGAAACCGTGGAACCTTTGAACAAAGCAAAACGATTTTCCCAGCAACAAAAGAAATATATACAGATTGATCAGCCCAAAATTATAGAGACTTATAATCAAAATATGGGAGGAGTCGATAGATCCAATCAAAACATTGGACTCTATCGTGCATCTATTCGTGGAAAGAAATGGTACTTTTCATTATTTGCTCACTGCTTAGACATGGCCACTAATAATGCTTGGCAACTTTACAAACTTAATGGAGGAGAGTACGATAATCTTTTATTTCGGAGAACTGTCGCCAGAGGTATCTTGGAAACGTACAAAAAAAGCTAGAAGCGCGGCCCCTGCCGTACTCCAAGTTCTTAAAGGGAAAATTCGCGTTACAAGATTGATCATTTAATAGAGTACCAGGAATCTCAGCTTCGATGTTTGCTTTGCAAAAAAAAAATACAAACTTTATATGCAAAAAGTGTGAAATTCATTTGCACCCTAAAGAATGCTTCGCTATATACCATACGCCTACATAGATAAACTGAGTACTGACATATATATTTATTATTTACTTATTATTTTTTTTTTAATAAATATGAAATGAATTATAACGTATTGAAGTAAGAATGAAATTAAATAAACTATTTTCAGTATAAAAACTTGTTTCTTTAATTGCGTTGTACTTGTATGAGGGTTACCTAGCCCCTTGTTCCTACCGATCGTTATAACGATCAACATTTTCCGAGTTTTCCGGAAGACGTACGAGCTTCCATACTGTTTTCCTGGCCAACTATATGAATTTCAGCAACAATAACAAAAAAATACGATGAAACTGCACAAAAATTAATAACCGTAATAACCGTATTGTAGGCGAACTTCGAGGTTTTTCGACAACCACACTTCGACAGATAACTTGGCCCAGCAAACATGGCTCAACTTTTTCTCAAACCATCGTAAAACTGTATATGTACATACCCTGCAATTTACAACTAGTCAGTATTTTGTCTATTTTTCCAAATAATCAACTGGTATTTTTTACGTGTTGATGTCCTACGAAAAGTCAAATGTCAGATTTCGACCTAAACATACCAGCCCTCTACTAGTCATGATATACTAGAATTATACTAGTTGCAAAATACCAGTACCATACTAGTTCAACCTGTAATGCCTTTCGCTATTTTTTATCGTTTCCACAAACGAGATTTTTAACCTTATCACAAAAGGTTTGCGTTATCACATTTGCTATTCACTAACTGGGTTTTTTTTGTATATTAAAAATCTTTAATAAAAAAGTAGATAAAACGCTTTGTTTAAAAAATTAAACACGCCAACAGAAACCGCGATAAATTGTCATTTGTAAAGACGACAACCAAAACAGCTGATTATGTTTTATCGCATTCGGTGACAAAACAGGTGATAAAAGCTTTGTTTCTTGAAATTTCCAGCAAAGAACTGTCAGCAGAAGAGAGTCTTGTAAAAAGCTGTCAAAATCTCATTTATGCTAATTTTTCGTCGAACAGGGTTCAGCAGAAACTTGCAGACAAAACAGCGGTTACGTTTCTGATTGGCTAACAATTTGAATTTACATTTTTTGTTGTTGTTTTGCTATGTCACCGATCAGCTGTTCCTGCTTGCTGGTTTCTGCTGGACGAAAAATCTCCAGCAATAACTTGCAGCGAATTGGCGCTCTCTCTCTCAATTAAATGTCAAAAAACTGCTGAATTCGCTGCTAATTTTTTCAAAGAACACTTTTTTAGGAATAATTATTCATAATTATTCATAATTAGCAGGAAAGAAACAAAGCTAAAAGCTTCATTTCTTTCCTGCTAATTATGAATAATTATTCCTGTAAAAGCGTTTCTTGAACAAAACTAGCAGCGAATTCAGCAGCTTTTTGACATTTAATTGAGAGTGAGAGCGCCAATTCGCTACAAGTTATTGCTGGAGATTTTTCGTCCAGCAGAAACTAGCAAGCAGGAACAGCTGATCGGTGACATAGCAAAACAACAACAAAAAATGTAAATTCAAATTGTTAGCCAATCAGAAACATAACCGCTGTTTTGTCTGCAAGTTTCTGCTGAACCCTGTTCGACGAAAAATTAGCAGAAATGAGATTTTGACAGCTTTTTACAAAACTCTCTTCTGCTGACAGTTTTTGCTGGAGTTTTCAAGAAACAAAGCTAAGAGCTTCATTTCTTTCCTGCTAATTATGAATAATTATTCCTGAAAAAGCGTTTCTTGATCAAAAATAGCAGCGAATCCAGCAGCTTTTTGACATTAAATTGAGAGAGAGAGCGCCAATTCGCTGCAAGTTATTGCTGGAGATTTTTCGTCCAGCAGAAACTAGCAAGCAGGAACAGCTGATCGGTGACATAGCAAAACAACAACAAAAAATTTAAATTCAAATTGTTAGCCAATCAGAAACGTAACCGCTGTTTTGTCTGCAAGTTTCTACTGACTCCTGTTCGACGAAAATTTAGCAGAAATGAGATTTTGACAGCTTTTTAAAGACTCTCTTCTGCTGACAGTTCTTTGCTGGAGATTTCAAAAACAAAGCTAAAAGTTAGTGAACACAAAATGTGTTAAAATTATGTGTTAACAAAGTTACCGTCAGCAAATGTGGCTAAAAAAGTTAGTGAATCGCAGTACTGTACTAGTATGATTTCCATAAAATGAACTAGTCCCCATACTAGTCCAAAAATTACTAGTATGAAATATACTAGTCCCCATTCTAGTCGAAAAAGTACTAGCATGAAATCTGTGGTCCCAAGCCATAACAGCACAAGTGTGTTTTTTGGATTTTTCAGGAGAGCACTTTAAAGATTCAAAGTAAAATTTGAAAAAAGTTTTTGAAGGAATCCCGGATTTTTTTTTTTAAATATCTCAAGTGATATCATATCCACGTTATGCTGCCAAAAAACTTAGGTAAATGTCGGTAGTTTTTTAAATACGCTTAAAAATTTGATTCAGTCCTTTTTTCCCTAAAGTAATTTGACACGATTGAAAGACATAACTTAACTTGTGTTATTATTCTGAACTAAAGGTTGACCTCTCTGGCGAGACAATTCAAGTTATGCCGATGTTCCATAATATTAAATATAATATTTTTAGCATAACATTAGTTGTGCCCTTTTGTCAAAATTGGTTTCATTTTAATCCTATTTGATCAAGATAGACATACTTAAATAAAGGTGTTCTTGAACTCAAATTAGTGCATTTATTTGAACAAATGTAATGTGAAAACTAAGAATAAAACATATATAGGAACTTCAGCAAATTTATGGTACATACAATGTCATTTTGACACAGTTGAACATAGAAAAATATTAAATAAAATTAAAAAAATAAAAAGGAATACGATAGGGGTCTTCTCTCTAAATTTTTTTTTCATAAAAAACACCAGAAAATAATAGACTATAGACAAAATTTAAAAAAAAAATTTTCAATGTTTTTTCATGCAACATTATGTAATTTTCTTGTCTTTTTTATTAAAATAATTTAGAGAGAAGACCCCTAACATGATAATAAAAAAACAAAACTTGAATGTCAACCATTTCAAACATAAAAAACTATTTCTATGATGGCAGGATATCCTATTGAGAGGGATCGTTCTCAATATTTTCAATTGACGTAGAGGCGTCGACAATGTCTGGATCAATATTCCGTATATTTCCTGAGTTTAAGTTGTTATAGAAACTATGGAACATGGGATCGATTAAGTTTAAAATGCTCAGCAAGTCTTCCTTTTTCTCTTTCGATATAAGAGGAGTTGTCGTTATTTTATCTTGGTCCCCAATGGTTAAGGAGCTGACACCGCGCTTCATTACATTGAGTGTCTTAAAAGGCTGCGTATCATCTAACGAAGTTTTGTATTTTACACCACCAAAGCGATTTTTAGTGTATCGGAGCCATTTTACATCAGACCATGTAAACTTTTCCCCATCTTCATTAACTTTTCTCCAATTCAATTTATTTTTAGCGATTGCACCAAAATTGTAAAATTTATTTTCCATTTCAATTACTTCAAATGTATTGTTACTTCCAACTGAAAGAACGAATTGATACCAATCACGTGGATGGTGGATTTTCATAGTAGTCTTCTTCTTTTTTCGTTCGATGAGGGCGTGAGCCACATCACACTCCATATGTGTATGCCCTGGCTCAAGGAACTTATGTTCAATCATTTTAATATTATGGTTGTTCTCCAAGAAAGCTATAAACATTGAGCCGACAAATGAGTTTTTATTTTGGCCAACGCATGAATCGCTATAAAAAACGATTGAGTCAACATGTTCGTCCGCGGACAACTTCTTTAAATGCTGGAAAATACATGATGATATTTCGTTAGCACCTCGCTGCCCAACTGCTTCGTGCCACATATTACAAAAGGCCTTATTCGTTTCACAATCGTATATGGTTAAATTATAAGTATTCAATTGCCGTTTATAGTAGCAGACTGAGGTTTTGAGGTAAGGAGTTGGTAAAACTTGCTGCAAATCAAATGTGTACGTTTTTATATTACAACGGGATCGTGAAACATATTTAAGAAGAAGTTATCGCCTATGGCTGGAGAGCTCGTCTGAAAATTGGCTTTCTCGAAGGGCCATTGATGTAACTCACACTTTTCTGAAACTTAAATGACAAAAACAATGTGGCACAATTAAATAAAAGTTATTTCAAGCTGTTAGAATGTCGGATAAATTTGAACCTACCTTGGTCTTCCATTGTTTTTTGAATTTTCACTATGTAAATATATACTGCAAAAAGGCACAACTAAGACATTTCTTTAAGCTAGCAGTTGGAATAAAAAAGCAAGTCAAGTTAAATTCATAGTTGCAAATAAGTGGTTTTGGAATAATAGCATATCTTTTGTTATGTTAACTAATGATAAGAAACACAGAACGAAACAAAAGCATAACTTAAGTTATGATAGGTATTAGAAAAAAAATACATTGGATAAAACAACACAAGTATACTTATTTAAGCTTCCGAGCAGCAAACTAACTTCGGAATAAAAGCACAAGTTAGATATGCTGTTTTTCTGCACGCAAAAAATTAACAACCTGCCGCTCCGCTTGTTGAATTGCAACTGAGCACAAAAGCACAAGTCAGGCGAAAATCAGCTGATATCAGAGAACTGAGATGTGTCGTTATTCCCTGTGCAAGCTGCGATGATTTTGACTTGATCGGTATTTCTTTCGTTAATATCTCGCTAACTATTGGAGTGATTTTCATTAAATTTTGACACAATGTGAAATCAAATATGGAGATTCCAACCATGATAATAACTCATTTTGGCCAAAAATGGAGTTATGTTGTTATGGCTTGGGACCACAGAAATATACTAGTCCCATACTAGTGCAAAAATTACTAGTATCAAATATACTAATCCCATAAACTAACTAATGGCGGCGATATACCAACCGGTTATCATAACCCCTAACGAGATTTTTGCCGAGCTTCTCTTTCCAACTTGTGGTGTGTTGCTTTTGAGTTTTCCTACAAGTTGGCGGGACCTACAGTTTTTTGCCGACTCCGAACGGCACTTGCAAAGCAAATGAATTTTTTGCTGAGAAGCTTCTCATGGCAGAAATACACCCGGAGAGTTTGCCAAACTACCGCCGAGGGGCGACCCCGTTTTTAGGAAAATTATTTTTCTAAATAATTTTTGATGTTACTTTTGCCGGGCGTCGAACCGCCACGACCTGGTGCCTTATCATGTAATTCGATCCGAAAGAAATTTCGTTCGAAAAAAATTGTATGTGATTTGACAGCTTTCGAATAGCATTTACTCTTGAATCGAATTACATGATAAGGCCCCTGGTGTAGAAGGCCGAACACTTAGCCGCTACACCACGGCGGCCGCCGGCGTCCCATACTAGTCCAAAAAGCATTGAACCTGGACTAGTATGATTTCAACTAGAATTTTCATGACTTACCTTTTATTTTATCATTTGCCTTAATTTTCATGTTTATTCTTACGAAAGCAGCGACTATTTGTATTTACCCTATCACGAAAAAAGAAGCAAACGAAACGAATAAATTTTGTATTTTTTAACTGGTATGAGTTCATCCAGAAAAAGTCAGTTGTATACTAGTATGAAATGGATATTTCCTGACTAGTATGAATTCAGCCAGAAAATTCTTTTTGTATACTGGTATGAAATTGATATTTCCTGACTAGTTTGAATTCTGCCAGAAAATTATAGTTGTATACTAGTATTTTTCTGACTAGTTTGAGGTTTCGCTGCAGTTGTTCTCAATTTGATATCCAACACAATTCTGCAATTTTTCGCCAACCTTAGAAATATTTTGATAACTTAAGTTCTCAAGTTGATACCCAACATGATTCTCCAAGTATTCTCTAACCTTTGATATCTTTAGATAATTCTATCGTTCTCAAGTTGACACCCTACATCATTCTTCAAGTATTCTCTAACCTTTGGGATATTTTGAGAACTTCAAAGTTTTCAAGTTGATATCCAAAATATTCTGCAATATCCAGCTTTTAATATTCGAATTAAATTTGAAGAGCTTATGCCTGGTTTTTCAGTACGAGTTTAAACTTAGTTTAAGTGGCCAATTTGTATGGGATAAACTCTAGTCAACTTTGTCTGTGGTTTAAACTTGCACTGAAAAACCGGGCCTTAATCGACTAAAATTTATGTAAATAAAAATTTAATATCCACTATTTCATGGCGTTTTAAATTTAAAAAATCATGGTTTATTTTTTTCGGAGTCGCATTCATAACTATCCCTTTCTCAACTTGAGGAACAGCGTTTCCCAGTGGGAAAGTAGGTAATGCATTACCTTTTTCATCCATGAAAAGAAGCATGACCAAAGTAACGCATGAAAAAATATTTGAAAAATCTTGCCATGTAATGTATTTCGTAAGGTTTTATTTTTCAAAAGCATTACTTTTCCTATGACATCGCTGTAGAAAAAGTAATGCATGAATTCCATTATATATAAAAAATTTTATAGGGGATATACATTACTTTATTCATTACCAAATATTACCTTTTCCCAGTGGGTTTTTTTTTTCATATGAAAAAAATGCGCTTTTTGTTGAGAAAGCTGTCATTCTCAAGTGGTTGTCGTGTTGAGAAACGACGCTTGAGGTTTGAGAAGACCCTTCCCTGCAAAAATCGTTGGATTATGTGTTCCAAATTTTTGATTTTGGAGTACTCCAATAGTCAACCATGCATACCTCATCGGACCACCTTCAGCTTCTTGAAAGGCGATGTTGTTGTTGTTGTAACGAGGTGTAGCCCTGCCTAAATGTCAGACAGGGTCACCCCGAGTGACCCGCTCTTGGTAGGGTCGATATAAGAAAACGGCCCGGGTCGTTTCGGCACGATGGGTACAGCACAAGTACTGGTACCGTTCTCGTAGAACCGGCAATGCAAGAAACTAGCCGTGCAGGCCATGTAGGTCATTTAGCATTACCCAGGGTGCACCAACGGGGGGCGACCTACTCTTACACCCCATCACTGGGGTAATCACTGCACGTGCCTGGGCGATCACTGCACGTGCCTTATCGACGAAAATCACGATACTATCGGAGTAACAACACTGGAGTACTCAATGGAGTAGCAGAAACAAAGCTAAGGTTGGAGTATGTGGTCCAGTTCTAGGAAATCGCAATGTTAATTGGAGCACAATTTGTATATGAAAAGGATTACATCTGATGCTTCAATTGGAGTACTCTTTGGATAGCAAATAAGAGTACTCTCGATTTTGGCAGGGTTAGTTCCCAGCTTGAGATCTAACGTAACTCGATGTTGTTGTTAACAATGCATTGCCCTGTCTAGAGTGTATGATCATTCCGAAGATCTTCATCAAGCTCTTCTAAGGGGAGTCCAAGGAAACGTGCAGTTTCAACAGGGTTTGACCAGAGGGACAGAGGGGTTAGAAGAGTAGGTTCAGATGAACAATTGAAGAGATGTAGAGTATCATGGGGGGTCCTACCACATGCAGGGCATGTATTTAAGATTGTATCATTAAGTCTGGATAAGTAGGAGTTTAACCTTACACTATATCCAGACCTAAGCTGTGCCAAGGTCACTCTTGTCTCCCTTGGTAAGGTGCGTTCTTCTTCAGCAATATCCGGTGGAGGACTGTTCAGAACGGGATTAACGGGGATAATATGATGCCGGATCTCATCATAATGCTTACGGAGATGTCTGCTTATGCCTCTCGGGGGCGGATCTATGTCCTGCTGCAAGGAGGGAGGATGATAGTTTCGGAATGGGACAAAACATACTAAACAGGGTTACATTGAAAGTGACAGTCCTTGGCCGAGGTAAAACCCCGGGTGGTTCCACTGCGCAGAGATCCATGGCGATGTCCTGGGTTTTCTGCTCTGAGAAGTGACTGTACATAGGGAACAAACGTAACTCGATCATAAATGTTTGTTGGGAATGATGGGGGTCTATCAGCTATTACGACGGACCACCGGTGCCCCTGCGGGTTAGGGGTTTAGAATATGCCCGAGGTAGGCAAAGCGGTCATAAGAAGCGACTAATATCGAGCCATAACCGCAATTTTGGTGTAACCAACAAAATTTAGAAAATCCGTTTTTTGGCGAATATCGGTAGTTTTGCTTATTTTAAACCATCTCACAAAATATTATAACTGTATTAAATACCATTTCAAAAATTAAGTAGTTTTGATGTAACCAACATTTTGCCTTAAACTAAAAACCTTTTCCTGTAAAATTTTATATTTGTTGATTACACCAAAATGGCTGTTAGGGCTCGATATGCACATAGGTAATGACATGCTAACTCTCACCACTCATTACCCATCTTCTCCTTCCTCACGGATGGAGGGATGACATGACCTAGAAGGAGACAAGAGTCACCTTGGCACAGCTTAGGTCTGGATATAGTGCGAGGTTAAACTCCTACTTATCCAGACTGAATGATACAATCTCAAACACATGCCCTGCATGTCGTAGGACCCCCATGATACTCTACATCTCTTCAATTGTTCATCTGAACCTACTCTTCTAACCCCTCTGTCCCTCTGGACAAATCCTGTTGAAACTGCACGTTTCCTTGGACTCCCCTTAGAAGAGCTTGATGAAGATCTTCGGAATGATCATACACTCTAGACAGGGCAATCCATTGTTAACAACACCAACACCAACACCAACAACAACAACAACAACAACAACAACAACAACAACAACAACAACAACAACAACATCAACAAAAACCTAGAAGGTTCCACTGGTCATACCAAATCGCTACCACGACGTCGGGCAGCGTACCGGATTAATATCCGGCCAAGCACTGTCAACTTCGGCATCACTCCCCAAAAACCTTCGGGGAGTGTTTTGCTGTTAACAACAACGACCGAGATACCGGCGGGAGAAAATGTAATAGATCGTGGGAGGATTCAATAGATTTCATCGAAAATTAGCAGTAAATTTCGATGTGATCGCTATGAATTCTATTACAATTATTCCACGCCCGTGGCCTTATACGGCTGATACATAACCGCAAATCCGGAATTAACTGCGTTTTTGGGAATTAACTTGATCATAATTATTATAAATTCCGAAAAATTTCTCAATTGTTTTGTTAAAGGAATCAGTTAATACTTACGTTGTCTTATAAATGTACCGTATAAGAGAAAGAACAAGTTTTCATTTTCATTTTGTACATCTAAAGGTTTGTTTTATTTACCTTTTCAAATGTGTTTTTTTTTTTACATTTAATAATGCATTTTACAGCAAAATCCATGATTGGGATTTAGATCACTACTACACACACATGACAAATTCTTCTTTTAAATACTCATTCACGCGCTTGCAAATTAATATGCCGTTTGCGCCCTCACTCATCGTTATTGTTGATAATTAATTTGTTTTATCCTTAGCAGCTATTGGCTGTATTACTGGCGTTTTTGTTTGTTTCGATCTATTATTTTTTGCAGGCAATTCATTGGAAATAGCATGTGTTCAAGTTTATATGTAAGTATAAGTGGTTAATTGATTTGTTTTGTTTTTTTTTCTAGTTGAATTTATTGTGTAATATAGTATGTAAGGTGCAATTTAAATTAAACAAAGTTGTTCTATGATTTTGCAAGCGATCCAACAGTGGTGATAAACAACATTGCTTATTTTGAAAAAACACCTTGTATATATAATTTTGGTTGCATTTAAATATCTTGTCAAGTGGCAAAACATATAAGATTTCATACTGTTATTGTTTTTTGGAAAGAACATAACTAATACAAACTAAACTTAAATAGTGGAAATTATTTATGTATTTTTTGTTCTATAATAAGTTATGCTATCTTTTTTACTTTTTCAAGTTTATAATTTTTAAAAAGTGTCTTAATTTTGACGAACTTAAATATTCGCGTCATGCCTAAACACTAAACTAGTTGCTTAGTAGCGATTGTAACGACCACGTCCACGGCCGCGCGGCGTAGCTTTTGCTGCTGTTGCACGTGCTGGCGTACCCTTCTTGGCAGGCGATGCATCAGCTGCTGGTGTGGCGGGAGCTGGAGTTGCTGCAGCAGCTTTAGCTGGAGTTTTGACTGGTGTTTCAGGCTTTGGCTGTTCTTTGACTGGCTCTGGCTCGGGTTCTGGCTCTGCCTCTGGTTCGGCCTCATTTGCCTCCATTGACTCATCAACAGCCTCTTCTTCACCACCTTCCTCACCTTCGGCAGTTTCACCATTCTCATTCATCTCAACATCTTCTTCACCCTCACCGGTGGCCTCAGAAGGATCATAGAGATCGCCTTCAGCACCTTCAGCGGCTTCGCCATTTTCAGTCTTAACTTCAGCAGTGGCTGCTGCCTCAGCTTCTTCCAATTTACGCTTCTTGCGCTCGCTCTCCTCTTGGGCGGCAGCGGCGCGCTTTTGAGCAATCTTAGTATCGCTCGATTTCTCATTAATGAATTTCAAGAAATTACGATGATGAGTAACGGTACGTGAGTGTACCTCAACTGTTTTTTCAGTATCAAAGAATTTACCGCATAGGGAACATTCGAAGCACTCCAATTTGGTAATAAGACCAGCACCTACTGGGCGTGTCCAATTGTATTTGGGCAAGCGAGTATCAACTTCAGTGGGTATCTCATCGCCATCGGCGAAATCAATTATACAATCCTCAGGATCAACGGGCAAAGCAACTTCTTCCTCTTCTAGAGTTTCATTCAAATCGTCACCCTCTTTGGTTTCGTCAGCACCCTCTTCACCTTCTTTCTTAACCTCAGCTTCTTCACCTTCGGCCTCCTCACCTTCAGCAGCCTCTTCACCCTCTTTCTTGACTTCACCTTCGGCACCTTCAGCCTTCTTGGCAGCAGGCTTCTTCCTCTTCTTTTGTGGTGGGCGCAAGTCCTTGGATTCTTCCTCTTCGGTATGAATAACCAAAGTATTGCGTTTACGCTCACCCACCTTGGTATTCTTTTCAGCTGCCTTTTGTAAGTGATCAGCCGACAACAAATGGGTATCGTAATCAATGCGTGTAGCAAATTCCTTGTTACATTCAACACATTTTGGATGTAAGAACTTCTTCAAACTCAAATGGCCCTCTGATTTACGATGAGCCGAAATGTGTCCATGGAAATTAAGATCGCACATAGTACAGTATTCCAATTGACGTTGCTTGGTCTTGCCCATACGCTTCAAACGATCCAATTCAATCGATTTCAATTGCTCAGCGATCTTGGCCTCCTGACGAATCATGTTGGCCTTTAGACGATAACTCTCTTCAATGCCCTCGCGCATCATTAAATGAGTACGTCCCTTGATGTGATTCTCAAAAGAGTTGGCATCCCACATATGTTTCTTACACAAATGGCAGTAGAACATGTCGTTTGGTACGCTGGCATAGGGAGATTCCTTGCTGCTCATACGAAAATGCGAATGTAAAGCAATTCCAGTGTTCCACGAGTTGATCAAGTAGTGCAAGTATATAAAAAAAAGAAAATATTTTAGTATTTTTGTATTGGTTTTTGTTGTTATAATGAAGAGTACAATAAGAGAAGTGTTTCAAAGGGGAAGTAACTGTTTTGCGAAATTCCTGCGTAAAGTGCTATTAGAGGTGTGTTAAATACGCAGTCCAGATGTATTTGTGATCAATTGATACTGGTAATTTAAATAGCGGCCATCAGCACTCTAAGAAAGGCTTCAACCATGTCTTATTTGATGAAAACAAATACATAGGCGTTTATATCCTATGAGGTCAGGGAAAAAAAGCTTGTGCTAATATAGGGGACTGAGCAGGAATGAACAGTTGAAACCAATAGTTTTAAAATGCATGATATTATTTCTTGAAATAGGCATACGATAATCTTCAGTCTATAATCTATATTACTATCATTTGCTAAATAAAATTGTATCGTTACAAAACTAAAACTACTTAAATGATTTTCCCAAATTTTGAGTTTATTCCTTGGAAATTTTTTGACGCTACACGGCGCATGAGACGCTGTATTTACAAAATTCATATTTATGGTCCGATCTTATTCATATTTGCACGCACATTTGTTTGATATATAATGAACAACTCTGTTGCACAAAATTAACCAGCTAGATGGCGGTGGAATTCTCTATGAGAAATATGTGTACATGCAGTCTTTTTAACTGCCTAAAAATGTTGAGATGTCAAAGGCTGGCTTAAATTGGAGCTTGCAATAGGGGCAAAAAACCCGTTGTCGGCAGAAAATTTCAGTCTTGAAATATTTTGTTATATTTTTGAAAATGACTATCTTTTTTATTTAACACACCGATAATACACAATACATTTCAAAATACACAAATTATATTTAGTATTGAAGTGATATATTTAGTTTTAACTTTTTTTTGGAACCTAAACAAATAGTTTTTGAAATTCGTCTTAAAATACCCATGATATGTTTCCTCGGAGGTGGTCTCTTTGGGGTCATAAAACTTTATTTGTGATTCATCAACTTTTGTCAATCGCATTGACGCATCTATCGACTTGGTAAGTACAGAATCTGAAGATTTCTATTACAGCTATGAATCTTAATCGCTTGCCAATTAAACCAAACGACCAATGGGTATTAGCTGTGTGAGCATGGTTTACATATTAATACTTTTCCTATATATCACTGTAGATCACAGACCATTTGGCTTTTAAAAAGTTCGTAAATAAAAAATCCGAAACAGGGGTCGGTCATAAAGATAAAATAAGCCAAGTATTTTGTGATCCATCAACTTTTGTCAATCGCATTGAAGCATCTATCGACTTGGTAAGTACAGAATCTGAAGATTTCTATTACAGCTAGGAATCTTAATCGTTTGCCAAATAAACCAAACGACCAATGGGTATTAGCTGTGTTTCCATGCTTTCCAAAATTTGTATACTAAAACTTATTATTATTATTATATAGACCAATGTCAATTCCAGAACCCTCGATTACTTTTAAAAGATGAACGTTTTCAATTAGTTGCTTCGATGCTGCGCCATTGAAGTAACAATTTCCGAATCTATTTGTAATTCATCAACTTTTGTCAATCGCATTGAAGCATCTATCGACTTGGTAAGTACAGAATCTGAAGATTTCTATTACAGCTATGAATCTTAATCGCTTGCCAATTAAACCAAACGACCAATGGGTATTAGCTGTGTTTCTATGCTTTCAATATTTCTATACTAAAAATTTAATTAAATTATTAGCAAATAATAACGGAGATATACCTTGACCTATCCTAATAGAAAAGACGTATCTCCAAAAAATTTTTATAAAAAACGTATTTCGTCGACTTTGTTAAAAAGGTGGTATTGCAAAGTTAACTCGATGTGGAGCCGGAAGGTGTTTGTATTATATGGGTATCAAATGAAAAGTTAAGGGCTTTAAGAAGATTGGTCTTTAGTCCCGTGTTCGCTGCTACAAAAAAAAAAAAAAAAAAAAAACTAATGGCGGCGATATACCAACAGGTTATCATAACCTCTAACGAGATTTTTAGCCGAGCTTCTCTTTCCAACTTGTGGTGTGTTGCTTTTGAGTTTTTCCTACAAGTTGGCGGGACCTACAGTTTTTTGCCGACTCCGAACGGCACTTGCAAAGCAAATGAATTTATTGCTGAGAAGCTTCTCATGGCAGAAATACACCCGGAGAGTTTGCCAAACTACTGCCGAGGGGCGACCCCGTTTAGAAAATTTCTTTTTCTAAATAATTTTGGATGTTACTTTTGCCGGGCATCGAACCGACACGACTTGGTGTATAAGGCCGAACACTTAACCGCTACACCACGGCGGCCGCTGCTACAACTCTCATCAAAACCTTTCATTCCATAGCCATATTGGACAGAGATATACCGGGGGAAACCCGGATCAGGTTTTGTCCCATAACTCCGAGACCCGAGTTCTTTTAGAATTATTCTTCCACAGCACAATTCCATAAATGTTACTTTTACAGAACGGAGATTTGTTTAGCCGTTTGGTCAGGCATCGTGTTGATACGAAAGACTTTTCAAGGCAGAATTAAGATTAATACGCCAACTAATAAGTTCGCATTTTAATCAATATCTCCCGAAAAGCTTCAGACGTGAACTTTTATTTGATACCCACATCGAAAAGCAACTTCTAGGGTCACCTCTGGGCGACATCTTGGTCGATATCTTAGGATTCCGCAAAATTTTCCTAATTTTGTCTCTCATAAAAGCTATCAACTCACCATAAAAAACACGGTAGGAAAAGGGTTAGTGAAATCGGTCAATCTGTTCACGCGTGATATCCGAACCAAGGGAAATAGGGTTTCATTTTTATATACAGATATAGACAAGTACCTATAGTACTCGGATAAACCTGAAAACCGCTCCTTGCGGAAGCTCTCATCAACACCTTTCATTTGATAGCCATATCCTATAAACATTCTGGGTCACCCTGATCCAAATTTTAGTCAAAATCTCCATCCGTTCAGGCCACATCCGGAAATAGTCATTAATTTTTATATAAGTAGAAGTAAAATTAACTCTTTAGCACATTCTTTTTTGAAAATTAATCAAGTTTTTATATTCAAGTCCTTAACGAATTGTGGAAAGGGATTTAATGTTCAAATCATTCCTGTAAAAATCTAATTTTTCTAGTTACAACCTTTTTAAGCGAGCTTCTGAGATACCACCTTATTAATAACATCGACGAGATACGTCGTTTATAAAACCAATTTTGTAATACGGCCTTTTTAACAAAATCGACGAAATACGTCATTTATACAAATTTTTTTTGAGATACATCTTTTCTATTGGGATAGGTCGGCCTCTAAAGTGTTTCTCAGATGGGCCTTTGTGAATTTAGGTATGTAAGTTCTCTAAGTTATCACATGTTAAATTATTACGAGTTACCTATCGTCGCCCGGATAAATGATTGTCGTATGTGAAAATTTGGTCGAATTGAGTTATAAATGCAGTTATACTAAACTGATCGAGATCTTTCGAATGGAGCCATCGGGGTTATGATATCTCTTTAGTTTAGTGAAACTATTCAATTTTTTATATTTAAGATACATTTTGGTTTGATTATAAGCAGAATGTGCTTATAGGTGAAAAACTGCTTATTTTATGTTTATAAAAAACAAAATGCAATATTTAACTAATTTCAAACATCTTAAATTTAGACCAAAATCTGATAATTATTTGTCGTACGTCATATATTGTTGTTGTAGCGAGGTGTAGCCCTGCCTAAATGTCAGACAGGGTCATCCCGAGTGTATTGCTCTTGGCCGGGTCGATATAAGAAAACGGCCCGGGTCGTTTCGGCACGATGGGCACAGCACAAGTACTGGTACCGTTCTCGTAGAACCAGCAATACAAGAAACTAGCCGTGTAGGCTATGTAGGTCATTTAGCGTTACCCAGGGTGCACCAACTGGGAGGCGACCTACTTGATCCTGCAGAGCTGTTGCCAAATGTAACATACGACAAAACATTACGAAAGAAAATCCTTCATAGATTCTAAAATAATTAACAAAACCGGTTAAAAATGAATTAATTAAAGAATTTAGTGGACCAGTAACATTCTCCTAAACTTTGGACAAAATGCAATGAAGCGTTTTTGAGAAATTGAACTCCAAACTTCAAGTCTCATTTTCTAAAAGTCGTCAAATTTAACATACGGCAATCATTTATCCGGGCGACGCTATGTAAATATATCACTTCAACACTTTCTTGTTTTATACCAGTTGCTTTCTTTGAATTGTGATAGATATACTTTTTTGTGAAGCAGACATTACCGTTTTGAGGAATTAAAGATTAGTATTTCCTGATATATCAATATTGCCTTTGTTTTTACATTTCGAATGTCATTAGGTGAAACCTTGGTAAATGACAGTACCAAGAAATTTAAATCTAGCAATAAACCAGTATTTCGAGGTAAAAGTTTTAGATTTGCTAAATATCACAATTCAAAGAAAATAATAGTCATGGTAATGTTGCCCATTAATACATATTTTGATGATAAATCTAGTACAGGTGGAAAATGCGCGTTAATTAAATAATTTTAAACAAATTAAAATGCTTATATACAAAATAAATAATTAATATATAAAAATAAAAAATTTTAAATAATAAAAACATAAATTTACGCTTAAAATAAAAATGAAGTTGATCTTATTAATATAAACGAAAAAAGCAAGAAGTTTCGCAGTAAATTCCATGATTATGTATTTCGCAGAGAAACCACATTCCCACCTACAGACTTTTTATCATCATCAGTTAACACAATAATGCCGCATGCTTCTTTTTAAATATCAATAGCAAATTTTGTTCTCCACAAAGAACAATTATTAACTGCCATGTATGGAAATTATATGAACCCCTTTTGTTTTATGCGCATTTTATATGTATTTAATTATAAAATGGGTTTTGCAAAGAGGGCAAATGTTTATTTATAGTATAGCTATATTGGTGGGATTTTTGTATAAAACAATTCCCCATAAATATATATATAGAATATATTTGTATATTTTTGCTTTGCTTTATATATAGTAGTATTAAAAATGAAGGTTTTTTTTTTGGTTTTGTATTGGTACGAAATTGAAATTTTTACAGTAAAAATTTGTTGAAAATTTGGTTTTGTTTGTGAAAAACGCTTACCTCTCAGTTTTCTTATCGCCAGAAGCGGAATCCTTCTTTTTATTATTGGTGGCATTTTTGGCCAAAAGTTTCTTTGCACGATCGAAAGCATTCTGCTTGCGTATACCGCCAGCACCTTGCTTTTGACCTGGTTTAGCACCAGCTGCGCCACGGTTTTGAAAACCTCCTTGACCACGGCGATTTTGCATGCGATTGCCAGATGCTCCACCACGATTGACCATCTTTAGGTTTTTTTACATTTTATAAGTGGGATATTATTTTGTATATAAAATGTTACACATATTCAACATTTGCAACAATTTGTATTGGCATGAAATGCACAGATTTTGCAGATGTTTCAACATCAGTTTACCAATATTTCACAGATTTGTAACGAAGAACAGAAATTTTGAATTAGAATGTGTCAAGTTTTCAATTTGCATTTTTTCGAAACACAATTCATGATTTTTTATTTTTATTTTTTTCATAAAAATGACATGTGATCAGTCGCAACGAGGTGCATGTTCACATTTTAAATTGAAAAATTTTGATTTTTTGTTTGTTTTTGGAATAGGAATTATGAGATTTTATAGTTTATATGATGTGTCAAATCGTTGGCAGTTTAGGCAATCAACAATGAGCATGTGAAGTAGATGATTTGTTTTATTTGGCGGAGAGCAGCAATGGCAGCAATACACGTGATTGCAAAGAGCAGCCGAAATGGCATAAATGCGTTAATGTGCGTCGTGTGCATGTGTTGACACAATAATAGCAACATTTTGTATATAAAATCGTTGAAGTTATTCAGGTATTAAAAATATGGCAGATGTTTTATGAAATACAGCCATTTGTACATTTCAGTTGTTTTTTTTTTGTTATTCGAAATACACAATATGCAAACAAAATTGTTTTCGTGAAAACGCGTTACATTTTGTTAACCAAACAAAATTCATTCATCAATTAATAATAATAATTATTATTATCATTTTTTTTTTTTTTTTTTTCATTTTTAGTTATCAACAATAATTTGTATGAGTTTATGCGAATGTTTGCCATTCGGGTTTGGTTTGTTTGTTTTTTGAAATCAGCAGCATTTTGGATTACAATAAAGAATCGTTGAAGAATCATGACCAGACCAGACCAGTGGTGTATGCCCGTAGTGGTAATCAGTAGTAGTGAGCACAGTTGTGTAGACAGAGATCAGCAACGGATCGATCATTCGTGCAACACATTTAAGTGTGCGTGTGTGTGATGCGCAACAAGTTGAAGTAGTGACATCGGTTGCAACATTTAAAATATTCGTTCAATATTTGATTTTTACATTTGTTTGGCGGCGGCAAGTTATGTAGTGTGAATATGATTTGCGTAAATGCCATGTGTTTATTTGCATTTGCATTCATGTATTTAGAATACCATGGTTTTCGTTGCGCAAGGTAAACAATTTTTTAAGGGAAAGGATTTTTTTTTATTAAAACAAATTTTGTTAATAGAAATTCGAAAACCAATTGTAACAATGCGCACCATAGACGCATAAACATGAAAAGCGAACAATGCAAAAACATCAATTGCATACGCATCATTTAGTCATAACATCAACCATAACCGCAACATGCATTGATTTTGAAGTGCATTTTTTTTTTTTTAAATTGCAACATATTTTCGATCACAATCGATACGCAGTTGATGGAACACAATTGAACATATCAAAAGATGGTGGTTCACAAGTTCAGTGCGTTTAAGGGTTTTTAGTTGTTTGATAATTTTGTATATATGGAGAAGAGAAAAGAAAGTATACATTGGTAATTAGAAATTATGCAGCGCATATATGGTACAGCAAAACAATGTTTGTTTTTGTTTGTAAGTCTTAAAATTATAAAATATACATTTTATAAAAATAGTTATTATGCTGTTTATGGCAGCAACTTATAGTTAAAAGTTGAGGAAACTAAAAGTTATAAATACTTTGTTGCTATTGTATTGCATACAAACAGCAGGGTAGTAGGTGTACAATTTTTTGTTAATTATATTGCTTTATATTTGAGAAATTATAAAGAAATAATTACTCTGCTGAAAAATTGTGCACTGTTATATTTTGGTCTCTTCTCTCTCTTCTCTGTTATATTAAAAATGCAGCATTTAAAATGGACAAATGCTTTTTTGTTTGAAAACCTTCAAATGCACAATCCTTTTACATTTCTTTTAATTATTTGATTTGCAATTTATGTGTACTAATTTAAAAAAAATTCAGTTTCAGGACGAGTTGTAAGTTGTAATTATAATTTAATTCTAAATATATATAGCTTTTATAAAAATACATATTACATACATATAAAATGAAATTATACAATTTAAAAGGAAAAATTTCATATCGTTTCGCAATCAAGACATACATACATAAAAAGGTGAATGTGTCCATGCATAAAAGTCGAGTATTTTCTAAGGTGAGTAAAAGGTGGCTTGTTTGTTTTTTATAACAGAAACAAAATACCTAGTTTAATCTAATTCGAGTCTGAACAAATGACCGGAACATAGTTCTAACTTCCAACATCTGATAGATTTAACAAAGACGTTCCCATTCAAGGAATTTGGAAAAACTCAAATATTGAATTTTTTTTATAATTATTATCCCTTGCTGGCAAATTGTAGGCGATTTATCTGCTTCCTAAAGTGTTTTATAAATTTTATTAAACACTTCGTTAAGGCATTCAGAAAACATTTCATTGACATCGGACGGAAGAGTAAAAGAAGAGTGGGTAGGATGATGTTGTGCGGTCTTCGTTTTTTATTAAAGGGTTTAATTGAACTTTTGAAGTGTTACCGATGTACTGAAATCAAAGGAAGAAATTCATGATCCACTTTTAGCAAGCATATACCTAATGGGATTATAGGTGTTTTGATATCATTTGAAACGATTATTATGGAAATGTGGCTCCTATAGAGAATATTGATAGCAATCAGTATTTGAAAAAGTTGATTACTTATTCCTGGGAGTTATGCCTGTTATGTAATGTATATTTGTAATGGAACTTTAAGAGATTATACAATAACAATAATTTCAACTTAAATTTCTTGATATACGCATACGATATGAAATTGATCAATAAAGTGTTATGGTTATCCCAGATACATACATCTTATAGTTTATAAAATAAAACTAAAAGACTTTGAAAAAAAAACTACAAATCAAAACGTAATAAATCATGTACATACCGGTCCACTGCGTTGATTACGATTGCCCATACCACCGCCACCGCCGCGGGGTAAATCCAACAATGATGGTGGATTTTGGCTACGGAACAAATTGTTCAAGAGATTGTTAGCCAAATTGATAGCCTGAGCGTTCATGCCTTGTCCGCCTTGACGCATGTTACCGCCAAAGTTACCAGCATTGGGGGTATCCCAGGGTGACATGTTCATGTTCATGCGATTGGCGCCCATTGGACCACCATAGTTATTGCCGCCAAAGTTGCGGTTACGATTTTGATTGCCACGGAATGCCATTTTCTTATTCCCGCTGTTGTTTTTGTTATTTACTTGTTTAACGCTAGAAAAAAGGTATACAAATTTAAAATTAGATATAGATTATAGTTTAGGTACAGACATGATAAAAAAGGTATGGATAATCCATTCAAAGTAAAAAAAAAAATGTAGCCGCTTTTGCGGCATACACATCTGCATACCTTGGAGACATTTGAGATAACAAAAATTTTAATATTTAGAAAAGCCAAAAGTTGATACGAAGGACTAAATAAAGCACACCCTTAATTTAGACCTAGTGCTAAGCAAAATGCTTTACGTTTTTGAGATTAGCGCAATAGCTAAATGCAAATGTATCCAAAATATCTGAAAAAACAGTAAACAAAAAGCACACAAAAGTTGATAAATGTCAAGAGTTGCAATAAATATTAATATATGAGGATAAAATTTGTTTTCTTTTATGTTTTTATACGGAGCAATTACAAAGTTTTGAAGACCTCAAGCGTCGGCGTCCATTATTTAGACTTAAGCCTGGAAGACGCTGCAATGATCAAGTAGCCTGAATATACCCCTCTTCCAGCTTTGCCGTCTGATATTGAACCATCGGTGTATATGGAAGTGATGCCATTAGGCACCTGAATTTAGTTGTTTTTATATATGGACGTGTAAAAGTACATACATAAATATGTAAGTACAAAACGGATATGTACACCAACATTTTCGAATGCCCCCAGAGCAGTGGTACAAAAAAAACAACAAAAAATTCGTTGGTCAACACGACGAACAGACAAAGGAAATGTGCTAAGAGCACTTGGGCAAATGTGAAACCCCAATTTTTTTAAACATTCATTTTACACTTTTTATGCAATAAAATATACCAGTTGCATACATATTTATTACAGGCCAGCCTTGCAGACTAATTTAAAAGACAAACCGGCCGGCCGGCTGGGTATGTTAACATTTTACTGCTGCAAAAGCATTATCGGCTGACTAATATGTACGTATATCTAAATTTATAGGAAATTTTCAACGAGAACTGGCCAAGCAGGTATACGTGTATACATACACGAAACCAGGCACCTAAAATTGATGGAAAAAAACATGTGAAATAAAATGGCGGCCGATTTCTCGTGGCAAAATTTTCACTTATTTAAATGTAATTTTTTAACTGAAAATTATAAAAAAAAGCATCTTTCATTTACAATGACTAGCACAATTCAAGAACAATGACCTCATTGAGCACTTTCGAGACAACTCTTGAATTGAGTTCAGACTGTACTTCAAATCCATTACTTATGGAACTTCGGTAGACCAGATAAACCAAAATCTATTTAACAATTAATACTAAAACAATATCGGGTACATCAATTATTGATTAAAATATTTATTTTAAATGCAAATAACAAGAAAAAGATCTATGAATATGTAATTACAAAGCCAGCCACTCATACATACTTATTATCCAGGCACAAAAAATGTTAAATTATTACATAATTAAAGCAACTATAGTTACAGACTTATGCTTTGCTTACCTTCTTATCAAATATTCACTTTTTTATATGATTTCACAACTTTTTCTTTGATGTGAAAAAAAATTCAAAATGGCGATGGTATAATTTATAATTATGAACAAAACCGCGTTCACGCACACGTACTACACGAGCAAAGAACGAAGAATGAATGAATGAGCGAAGCCGGATGAAAAAGATGGAAGTCGATTGCAGAGTCAACGAGTAAAAAGTAACGAATAGAAATGAATTCTAGCGAATTGACGAAACGGAAATGTCTGCATTCATACAGAGGCAACTTTTGTTGCTTTTATCAGCAATTCTCTTTTGGTGTTGCTGATGTTCTTCATACACTAGCAAGGAGTTGCATTTTTTTTTAATGAAAAGCTGTGTTTTTATCACAAATTTTTATAAATTATTGTACTAAGTAGCTAATTTCTCCTGCTTATTAATAATTTAGACGAATTTGAAAAAAATTGAGAAACTCCGCAATTTAAAATTGCAGCTAATATAACGAAGCTGCGAAGAACAACACAAAGCGTGTTGACCGAGCACAGGCAACTCGGTACCCGTCCCCTACCATCGTCGCTCTCTATCCCACCATTCGCTAAAAAGCAAGCTGTTGCCAGCAAGCCCTTGCCTTGTTTGAATGCAGTAAATATATGTATCTCGCTTTTTTTACCAATGTTGTGTGAGACAGAAATATTTTCCGTTTCACAAATCAAAAAACGGAATAGAAAAGGGAGTAGAAAATTTTGTGCGCCCTCTAGTGAGACAATAAACGGAGTAGAAAACGGTCGCTTGATGTTGCCACATGTTGTATATTTTAAACTTCAGTCTAATTGTACATTTACACCGTAGGTACAAGCGGGCATGCTATGCTAAAAAAATAACGAAAAATATCGGAAATAGAAACCAGTCTGTAATATAAGATTTTATATGTTTTGTTTGCTGGGTTGAGCACTTACGGCCGGTTAAATAAAACAAGTTAGTTGTTGTTGTTCCCTATTTTTTTTATTTTTTTTTTGGCACTTGGACGATTCTTCTCTATTTTATGTGAACATTTTTTGTTTACATTTTAATGTTGAAAGTTTTGTGCGCGAATTTATATGAAACCCGTCTTGTTTGTAAAATAAATATATCCAATGGACATTCAATAGTTTTCTGCTTTTTTTCGGGGTTTTTTGTGAAAAAACAGTGCAGAAAAATGAAATACTTTTTATGTAAACAAAAGCATGTCGAACACAAAGGTTCTTCTTTGTGCGCATTAGCATGTTTACATTTTTATACTGCAAGTTTTGTGCGCGAATTCTTGTAAAAAGCAATTTGCAGTGCAATAAATAAATTTGCTTCATTGTCGTGTGTTTCTTGTGAAAAAAAAACAATGCAGAAAAATAAAGCAATTTTCATGTAAACAAAAACATGTCAAACGGACTCCATTGTGCGCATGCTTGTAGTCTTTGTCTCACTCCTTCGTAGACAAAAAATACTGGCCAAAAAAATAAAAAAATTAAAGTAAAAATACGTAGTGTCATATAGCTATAACGACGCGACACTAGAGAATAAAATCATTTTGACAATCACCTCAATTCAAAATATTTTTCATTAAAGGCTGATTTACAGTTCGGTTTGTAAGGCTGAAGTGAGTGCTCGCTTTGAGCACGGCCATTTAAAAAAAACAGAATTTATTGGTGGTGCTAGTGGTTTCAACCCAAGGACGGCGTGTCTACTTCCTCCGTGCAAAACAGACGTAGTTGGGAGTTGTAAAGCTTCCCTAAGCTTGCTTAGGGATAGAATTTACACTCACGGCGTAATTGTGAAAAAATATTAACGGAATTGAAAGCATACTACACTACTAATAAATAACGGAACGTATTCATACCCTGGTGTATCGAGGTTAATAAAACCCTCTAAACCAACAGCTGCATTGTCAGCCTTAAAGCAAAAAAAAAAGGCTGATTTACACTTAAGGTCTGTTTACATTGTTCAATTTTGGAATCAATTTTAGTTGCATGTATAGTTGATTCCAAATTAAATTGACTACCCGTTTACATTAATAAATTTCTTTTGAAACTATTTGACGATTGTTTATGTGAAGGGTGGACACCTCGCCGCGGTACGAGGGCTTAAGTCGATAGCCACAGGGCTACGTTGCCCTTGTGATCATAGCGCCACCGGTACTACATCACGAGAGAAGCCAAGCCTCTCTGGCGCGACGACTAAGATCTTCCCCTCCCAATCCAGGGTGTTATGCGACCACGTGGGGTGTAAAAGTAGGTCGCCTCCCAGTTGGTGCACCCTGGGTGACGCTAAATGACCTACATAGCCTACACGCCTAGTTTCTTGTATTGCCGGTTCTACGAGAACGGTACCAGTACTTGTGCTGTACCCATCGTGCCGAAACGACCCGGGCCGTTTTCTTATATCGACCCGGCCAAGAGCAATACACTCGGGGTGACCCTGTCTGACATTTAGGCAGGGCTACACCTTGCTACAACAACAACAACAACAACCACGTGCCCATTGGACGTTTGCAGCCGGGAGACAAATCGTGGCTGTAATCGAACGGAGCCTCTCTGATACCGGGCCGCCTCGGAGAGTAACTATGGCCTTACCGCGGTATGGGGCTCTGCCGCGGCGGACGACACATTCCCCCTATTCTTCCCTTGACCCTAAACTGGCCTTGCCCGGCGAGGGGTCGTACGAACAAGATGATAAATAATAACAAAAACCCTAAAACTAAAGATACAACTATGTATACTGCACAGCAGAGGAGGAAAATGCTGGAGCAAGCGAGAACGCAACGTCGGAGGACAAACTCCATTTCCTTATCGATAAGCTCTGGATAACAAGGGGGCAATCCCCAAAGTAAGTACCGGTACAAACACAGTGAAGCCAACAACGGCTGATGGTAAAGTCCTAGTAAGTGCCGGTACCGAAACTAAGTCTTTAACGTCTGTGGCAGTGGTCTAACGACCTGGCCCCAGAGATCCAAATAAGGGAACGACCGCGATGGCAACTACGGGTCGAAATTTACCCCAAAAGACATCTCCCAGTCGCTCTGAGTACTTGGACAAAAGAGCGTCCGCGAGGATCCTGAAGAAATGCGAGGGTATTTCACAAGAGACACTATCGCCGAATGCTAGAAAAACGGTGGAGATGGCTGAAGCTATCTTACCGAACTTCCAAAGCGATTACGCGCCAAAGAAGGTTAATGGAAATCCCTTCAAACGCCAGAGATCGGACGTGGATTTAAAACCTCACCCGAAGCGGCAGCAATACGCCCCCGTAGTGGGTAAACTCAGCTTTGCTGAAGTAACTAAGGATAGGATCCTCATAGGCGTCATTGACCGAGGTAACGAAAGCTGGGTCATCCCTAGGGACCAGTGGCGGTACGTCCGGAACGCTATCGGTAATGCCCTTTTCTCACGACACTCACTATTGATTCACCTGCTCCTCTGAGTAAACTCTGCTAACACCAAACTCACTTTGGTCAAACCATAATGAAACTTATGGTTTCCTTCCGATCCCGTTACAAGAGATTGATGACCATTTAGACCAATAGGCGTTACGTCTGGGCAGGAATGTGTTTCTTTACAACAAGAACAACGGAAATATAGACCTAGTAAAGCGGATAAAAAAGTATCGGTCATCCTGGCTAGGCAATGCTTTACAACTCCAAGCGTTTCCAAATGAGCGAAAAGCCCATTTGAAGGAATGATAATGGGAGCGTCTGCGGATTTAATTGTAAAGGGGAGGCCGCACGGAGTCCTTCCGCACCACAAGGAAACATATTCTCCATTATTTGGATGTCTGCGGAGTGTTTTGGAAGCCCATAAGCGCATCCTCAAGGAGTCCTATAAGAAACTTTTCTGCATACATTTTTAAAAGGCACTTCCTCATCGAACTATGCCGGGAGTCCTAAAGGAGTACCTTACGGACTAGTTTGGGGTTAGATGGGACGGAATGCACAGGTTTTGTTGTAGGTTTCGGTGTTGAACAAGAAAAAGAAACGCCAATTAAAAGAGAAACAATTTATTTTTAATTTTTTTATTTACAATTTTTTTTTTTAAATCTGACAAATCAAAGCTCAATTCGAAAAATAAACCCAGGATTGTACAGAAGTTGAATGATAAGTTGAACAAAAGTCGGCTGGCTACCAACTTTGTTGCATGCAATTTAGCAAGACCCGTTGACACGAGTCAATTTTCAGAATCAACATGAAATTGATTGAAAAATCAAAGGCTTCTTTTTTTTCGGTCTGGCAGCACCAAAAGCTCGTTGCAAAAATATCGAGTTGTGAAAGCGAGTAAAGGGCCCTTTACACGATCACACTGTGTGACAAACATGTGCGGCGTGAAGAGAGGTGTGAGCGTGTAAACATGAGAAATTCGTGTGTGTCACACATGTGTGATGGTTTTCTAAAATTTTTGATTTTTTTGATGTTGGACACACATGTGTGATAGTGTAAACGCTTGCAATCAAGCACGCAGTGTATTTTTTCAGTCGATAAGCAAAAATTAGAGGGTAATGACATCGCGGGCAAACAAAGAAATTTGAAAGGAGTTCTTCGAAGTATATCGAAGCTATCCAGAAATCTGGAAAATTAAAAGCGAAGAATACAAAAATAAAATAAAAAAGAATGCTGCCTATTTTGTTCTATTTCGTCTCTTCTAAAATGTCAAATACAAGTGCTGCAACCAATGCGCGTGCCATGTTGCTTCGTTCACAAATAACAGAGAAATGAAGTATGACAACATGTGTGACCGTTTAAACGAAAGCAATTTTTTTTTTCTTTTTTTTTTCATCACACATGTTTGTCACACAGTGTGATCGTGTAAAGGGCCCTTAAGGAACTCGTTTGCACCAAAGCAAATGAGAATGAACATTGAGCGAGAGAGCTACTACCCCACTAGATGTCGCACATTCATAGGCTACGCCAAAATGTATTCAACAAAGTGTGCTTGAATTTGAAGTTGCTCTCAATCGGAACCAGGGTATAATGTCAAACAGAAAAATATTTTAACCCATTTGTAAATTAACTTTTCTTTTAAAGTTTCAATATTTATATTTTACCTTTAATTCAAATAAGCAATACGAAAGAATATTCGGTAGCAAATTTAGAAGTATTTTATTGGTAGTGAAAAAAACTTCGGTGCCAGTGAAGAACGGTTGGAATTCAACTGTTTTGTAAGCTAAGGTAAAAAAACTGTAACCAAACATTTTTTACCAAAATCGCGGATGGTATAAGAGTAAATTATTCCTAATAATAAAGAAGAGACAATGATACCCAACTTACATGTGGTGCACCATAAAGGATTAATTCATTTGTTTACATTCGTTTGGGATTATAGCCCCTTACAAAATAAAACATTGCGTCCGACTTCACGTACTTGCCGGAAAAGGAAGAAACTGACAGCCGAGTAGGATGTGTGTATTTTGCATGTAAAACGCTAGATTGACGAAGTATCAGTCAACGGATCCGGCATCCTTTGCCAATTTTCTATTTTGACGGAACGGCAGCTGCGTGACAAATTTCAAAATCAATTTACCGCCAATTTGACAACGCGTTTGTGAAAATTGTGAAAAATCAAATTTAACCAAAGTACCTAATTGCCGATTTATATGTTTATTTATAGATTTGCGGTTTGAATCCTTGGTTAGTTTTTCCCTAAGCAGGTCCAGCGGCCGCCGTGGTGTAGCGGTTAAGTGTTCGGCCTTCTACACCAAGTCGTGGCGGTTCGATGCCCGACAAAAGTAACATCAAAAATTATTTAGAAAAAGAATTTTCTAAACGGGGTCGCCCCTCGGCAGTAGTTTGGCAAACTCTCCGGGTGTATTTCTGCCATGAGAAGCTTCTCAGCAAAAAATTCATTTGCTTTGCAAGTGCCGTTCGGAGTCGGCAAAAAACTGTAGGTCCCGCCAACTTGTAGGAAAACTCAAAATGCAACACACCACAAGTTGGAAAGAGAAGCTCGGCTAAAAATCTCGTTAGAGGTTATGATAACCTGTTGGTATTAGAGATATACGCCGCCGGCAAACGCCGCCGCCGAATAGCCTTTTTAGCGGCGCGGCGGCGGCGGCGGCGCGTTTAACATTTTTTTTGTGATAATTTTCTAAAGTTACAATTTTTTTTTTTTATTTACAACACACTAATGGCCGTGCCCTAAATGTGTTAAAAGTGCAGGTATTGGTTTCCTTTAGGGGTCAACTGTTAATAAATTAGCTAAAATTGTGCGGGAGGGCTTAAAAGACGGGATTTGGCCTCAGGATCACAAATCCGGAAGCGCTTTTTTTATTATTTTGAGTTACATATTTGCGATCAAAGTTGTAAGTTTTCATGTGATTGTAATTTATTTAGGCCGTCCCTAAAAAGACTTTTTAAAAAAATACCATGTAGTAGTAAACGATAATGATATACCACATTATAAAACAGTTGCAACAGCATTAGATGATGTTTATGAAAGCGTTTTAAAAGTCGTTAAAGGAAAAATATCTGGGATGGAACGTTTTGCTTTAACTTTCGATCTATGGACGGATAACTACTGTAGGCGTAATTATATAACTTTTACTTTTCATTACCATTCAACAAACTTCGCTATGTCGAGTCTCACACTAGAAACAAAATATGTCTCAAAGTCCCATACAGGAAACAACATATTGCAGGAGATTGAGGAAGTAACTGAATACTTTAACGTAAAGCTTGGTTCGAATTTCGTTGTCACTTACCAAAGCAGTAATATGAAGAAAGCCATCGATTTGGGCAGCCTTAACAACCACTTCTGTATTGGGCATGGGCTTCACAATTTGCTTACGGTAGATGGGTATGATTCCGTTCCAGAAATAAATCGTCTAATTTTAAAGTGTAAAAAAATCGCGCGAGCCCTACCGTTCAAAACACATACTCTGAAGTTACAGGCCGATGCCATACAAAAAGAGATTTTGTCAAAAATTGATAACTTGGAAGAACTCCTGGCTTCAGAAGACGCTTCATGGGTCGACTATGACGAAGGGTTCGGTCCCCTTGTTGATGTGTCCTTGGAAGTATATAGAAACATAAATAATACCAATGACTTGCATGGCAGTTTGGTGGATAAGAGAAACATCACCCTTAAAAATTCGATATCTACAAGATAGCACAGTGTCTTATCATTACTTGGTAGTCTTGGATCTCAAAGGGCTGCCATTAATAAACTTCTTTTAAACTGTAATAAAAGTGACTTAATTTTACTCGAAACGGAAGTACTACTATTGTATAAATTAAGAGACTTTTTGCAAAAATTCAAAGATGCTGTCAATATTCTTTCTGGGGACTAATACCCATCGATTTCTCTTGCGTTAATCATTCGAACTGAGATATTATCAATATTATCTGAAAACGATGACACTGATTTAAATCAGAATAATTTCAGCTTTTGTCAAGATCATTTATTGCAACAAATAAAACAAAATATAAAGAGTAAACTTGACTATAGATTTCCAATAACTGATATTTTAGTATGCGCAACGCTGCTGGATCCGCGTTTTAACACATTAGATTGTGTTACAGAATACTGCAAAAGCAAATGTAAGACAGAAGTACAGTTTTTGATAGAGATGTATAAAAGACTTGTTGGTGATTCATCAAAAAAACGGAAATAGTGTAAACGATTCTGAAGAAACTTCACCTTCTTCTAAAATATTGAAACTTGCCAAGCGGTATTCTTCGAGTTTGAAAAACTCTAATTTAGAAGCAGAATGTCATTTGCTGCTAAGTCTGTCCTCCAATCAGAATGTTTTAGAGTTTTGGAGGGAAAAGGCGGCTGCAATGCCCTTGCTATCCAAGCTAGCAAAAAAAGTTTTATGCATACCTGCAACAAGTACGCCGAGTGAGCGAGTTTTTTCTATAGCTGGTCTGACAGTCACAAATAAGCGGTCACAGCTAAGCCCTCACAACATTAACCAAACAATTTTTATCCATGACAACTACGAGTCTTGTGTAGAATATTTAAAATGATTATTTTTCGCTGTGAAAAGAGACACATACAACTTTATAAACATAACATGGTACAAATTTTTTTTTTTAAACTAAATAAGTAAATTTCTATCAATGTAAGCATTACAATAGCTTTACTTTTATGTTAACAATGTATGCAAAGACTGAATTGATATAATATTACACTATAAACATATATTTTAAATCACACATGCATATTGTAGTGATCATAACAAAGCCTTCGGTTAATGTACATAATTTTAGTCCTAGACTCAATATGTAACATAGTTATTTCAGTGTAAGAATTTGATTAAAAGACTGCTATGCGTTATGTTTTTAGTATTCTTCTATATTATATTATAAAATGTGAAACATTTAAAGTTACGTTCATTTACATTACATAAAAAATGTACCCAAAATTTTTTGTCAGTTCAATAAAAGTCCCAACAATTGAAATTATGGAGTTTTTAAATTCAACATGCGATTTTTTTATACCACCACGCCGGCATAGCCGCCGCCGCCGACAAATTTGACGGCGTATACCTCTAGTTGGTATATCGCCGCCATTAGTTTTTTTTTTTTTTTTTTTTTTTTTAGGTCCAGCAGTAGATCAAATATGGGCTTCTCCATTTTAATATTAATTCTGAACTCCTCAGGGAATGCAAAATTCACACAAAAAAAGCCGTGGATGTTCCTGTCGTAAAGATGGACGTACCCCCAATCTGCGGTTGTAAAGCCGCCTGAGAAGCTCCATTGCTTCTTTTAGCATCACTATAACAAGTATTACTTGTATATTTTCCATGTTTTTAACCGAAATTTTGCATTGGTTATGTTTTTTAAAATAATTTTCGTCAATTACTTTGTTGACTTCAACATGACGTACGTCAATCGCTATGTGCCATCCCTGTGCGACACGTACGTTTTGTCACGACGTACGTCACGTGAATGACGTATTGACCAAAGATAGGCGCATTCTTCTGGTAATGAACCAGAGATAGATAAAAAATTTTACATGTAAATGGAACAACAACGAGGAAAGCCAGATAAATCCACATAGAACTCTGGTTCAACTTGGCAGCACTTGCACATGAAGTGTCAGAATTAACAGTTCACGTATACATACAAAATTTGGCAGCCATATTTCAAAGTAATTTTCTCAATTAAGCAAATAAAAATGGAAAAACTTCAATAAAATGTATGTATAAAAATCATCGAAACGTGTTGGTATTTGCCATATACCACAGAAGCATATATATCTCCTTCGGTGCTACTACTTTGCTAGTTCCACCAAGTTCCTTGCTGGTATAGAATGCGCTTGTACTATATCGCTCTACAAATTGTAAAAACGAGAATATTTGTGTAAAATATTTAGAGGTTTATTGGTATAAATATTCTTACCAATTAAAATATGTGCAGTAGAGCGATTCATTCGAAAATGTTTGCGGAACTCTTGCTCGGTGAAATTTTCAATGGTGGCCAAAAAGTTTCCATTGGGAACATGGCCTTCTTCATTTTCCGACGTGGTTACGCTGCTGGCAGACGAATTTAAAATAGCTTCAGTCAGGCCGCTTGTGTTTGCCGATTCTGATGACGATTCACCCATTAACTGTGAAACACATGCAAATAAATGAAATAAAATAGTTAATTAACTTAATCAAAAGTTGCAAACATAATATATTAATAAACTTACTTCAAATAATTGTTCTTCCATGGTTTTATTTAACTTTAAATTATTTTCAGTTATTTTCACGCTCTGTTTGTTTGTTTCTCTTCTTCTTGCTGTGAAAAGTGACGTTTTCTGTCAGTGCTGCCAACTCACATTACCATGAACCGGACTGTTCCCGTGAGAATCGAGCGTGAGCCGGAGCGATAACCATTGTATAACCATTGTATAGGGGGTCGTATGTATAAACACTTTGAAGGTAGAAACTGCCGGACATTTATAGTATAATTTTTATATTTAATTATACCTCAAGTTAATACTCATTTAGCAAAAAAGTTTACCTTCTACTGGTAGTTTATCACTAAGGCCCGATTTCACAGTGCGAGGTTAACTTACGTTTTACAGATTTTCAATTGTCATTTTGAGTTAACCAAAGGTTAACTGCCCAACGTTGGTGGTTTAACCTCTGGTCAGATATCAGAAGGCCGTCTACCAACAATTTTTACAGAAACAATTCAGTTAAATAACTTAAATAAAATTGCGAATCCATAGTTAACTGTGGAACATAAGTTAACCTGCCACTGTGAAATTGGGCTTAAATCGAAAATTAATTGATTGATTAATTGATATTAAGTTTTCAAAAAGTGAGAATTGACGTTGAAGGTTTCATCTCAAATGCGTCTCAGATTGATATCAAACAAAATGGCTTATTGGGCTTCATACTATTCCTTCCTTCCATTTCATTTGGAGTCACTCAGCCAGTGCCTTCCACTCAAATTCGTAAGAAGAAGAAAAGAAGTTGCCAAACTATAGAGGGATAAACAATGCTTGAAACTCTCTCGCGCGCTACCTATCGGGGGTACTGATTATGTGTTGCGACTTGGCAGCACTGCATAATCGAGGAACATCTGCCAGCAGAAGCAGCGATAAATCTGGTTACCAGATGAAATATATTGACAGAAAGCAGTAGGTTTTTTATTTGTGATTTTGGATTTTAGTCAAAAAGGCGGTAAGAACGTAATAAGTAAGTGTATAAAATGCTAATCACAAGGAAATGTGTCGTAAAATTTGCTTATGGCCAAAGTTTACTTTAATTTCCCTATTAGTGCGAATAATATCGTTTTGAAATTGAGCGGGTATTTCGATGGTAAATTGGTTATTTGCTTCAAATGTCCACATTTATTAAGAAAAAAAAAACAGTGAAATAGTACGTTGTAAGAAAAACATTCATAAAGTAAACCTTTTCTTGGCACATTTATAGTACATTTACACAGCACCAAATTTGGTAAATTTGGCGAAAAATTGCAAATTTGGCGCTTTTTTCCACACAAATTTCATTTTCCAAATTTGGAATTCCATCCATTCCAATCCACAATTCCTCAAAATAGCAACCCTGCCTGTGTTCCACATTTAGAATTGCCGAGCAAGAACCTTAATGGGTAATTAACGTGTGAAAACTTTTGCATTATAGTACATTTATACTGCACCAAATTTGGCGAATTTGAATGTGTCATTTCGAACCTGTTTACACTGGCAAATTTGCATTTGGCTTCACCTTCCCTGCAAGAATCTTCTACCAGAATACAAAGCCACCGAAAGAAAATGCACCACCTTGTAGTTTTAAACACATGTAGAGTAATAATAAATGAAGAATCAAGTTCTCTCTTTTCTTAGAGGAACTGGTCCAATATCATAAAAAAAATTGTTGAAATTGTTATTTAGAACTGTGCATAATGCAAAAGTTTTCACACGTTAATTACCCATTAAGGTTCTTGCTGGGCAATTCTAAATGTGGAACACAGGCAGGGTTGCTATTTTCAGGAATTGTGGATTATATTGTTCAGCGAATGAGGCCAAATGCGATGGAATTCTAAATTTGGAAAATGAGATTTGTATGGAAAAAAGCGCCAAATTTGCAATTTTTCGCCAAATTTACCAAATTTGGTGCGGTGTAATTGCGCTTTTATGCACAGTTCTAAATAACAATTTCAACTATTTTTTTTATGATATTGGACCAGTTCCACTAAGAAAAGAGAGAAGCCTTCTCGATTCTTCATTTATTATTACTCTACATGTGTTTAAAACATCAAGGTGGTGCATTTTCTTTCGGTGGCTTTGTATTCTGGTAGAAGATTCTTGCGGGGAAGGAGAAGCCAAATGCAAATTTGCCAGTGTAAAAAGGTTCGAAA
This sequence comes from Campiglossa producta, assembly GCA_964058755.1. Classification (NCBI taxonomy): domain Eukaryota; kingdom Metazoa; phylum Arthropoda; class Insecta; order Diptera; family Tephritidae; genus Campiglossa; species Campiglossa producta. The sequence continues at coordinate 44,163,678 of CAXKVI010000002.1, forward strand.
TGACACATTCAAATTCGGCAAATTTGGTGCAGTATAAATGTACTATTACATGACTTAATGTGAAAAAGGCAAATTAACCAAAGTTTAAATCAAAATGCCCAAAATTATCTTCGCAATACTGGCACCACTGGACACTGTTGTACAAAATTACACATTTAGAGCGCTCTCACAGAGCAAAAAGTTTCGGATCAAGTCATCTTTGGTCATTGTTTATCCCTACTATAAGGTATACAATGTCTTTGGTATTGACGGACTGATTCTGCTTAACGCTTTCTGCGGGCCGCCAGCAAACATACAACTGCATACATTTGGAACTCGCACCAAAGCAAAGGAGAATCAATATCAATGAACATTGAGCGACAGAGCTACTAGCCACTAGTTGTCGCACATTCATACAAACGAGTGGTAACCAAAGATGACTTGATTTGAAAGTTATCGCTCTCTGAGAGCGGTTGTTTTTTGTAACACTTGCAAAGGTGCCAGTATGGTGAAAACGAAATTGGGCATTTTTAGTATTAATATAGGTACTTTGCAATTTCCACACCACCAAGAGGTATGCAAAAGACGCGTTACCGAATTTATTTTGGCGTGCTCGGTTCCCCGGTAGGCCTATATCACCCCTATTATAACAATTGGAAAAATAAAGTCAATAGAATTTGCAAAAAAATAACATTTTTTTTTATTTTGTCCTGTGTACATAAGAATAAGTCAAAATATATATAAAAATAAAAGTAAAATTTCAAATAAATGGAAAATTATAAAATAGATAAAAAATAAAATAATTTATAATAAAAAGGTAAACACAATAAGAAATTATAAATAATTAACATTTCAAATAATAAAGAATTAAAAACTACACAAACAAATAAAATAATTCATAAAAAACGGTTAATAAAATATATCTGTACATAAACAAGTCGAAATTTATTTAAATTAAAAGTAAAATTCAAATAAATAGAAAATTATAAATAAAATCAAACGGAAAATAACTCATAATATAAAGTTTAAAATTGTAATAAATTATAAATAATTAACTTTCTTCAAATATTAAATAAAAAATTAAAAACTTCCACAAATTGTATTATTTTCAAAGAAAATTGGACAAAAGATCTACTACATAGTGAACAAAATATGTACGTGGTTTATAATTGTCTTTGTTGTTTTTCATTTGGGTGTTGCCTTGACTAACGACCCTCAAAAAAAGATGCTGCGCAAGCTGCCTGAGTATGTACTTAGATTGGTTTTGTGTGGGATTCACCATGATTAACGATCGTTAAAAGAGGTCCTGCTCAAGTCGCCTGTATATTTTGTATGTACCTGCATTGTTTTTGTATGAATCGCTGCTAATTATGCACACATAGTTACTTGAAGGCCATTCGGAATTCGCAACAAATTTCTCACTTTCGTCAATCAAGTTAAGAATGAAAAATCCAACTAAAATCCTTCAAAACCCGAAACTACACGTTTTCACAGAACTTATGTACAAAACTAATGTCTGTACAATATTTTAAAAGGACTAAAGGGTCGAATACATAAAGCTTTGTTAACCTCGCCTGACATTTACTACCTCAAAACTTTGCGTCCAACTTTAGAGGTATGCTACAATGAACGCCTTGACGTTTCTCTTTTATACATTTGTTTTCGTTATTTATTTCCTTGCATTCAGAGTGTTTTGGTTAATTTATTAATTTAATAGAGAAAAAATGAATTAATTATTATTTCCTCCAACTTTTTATTCTTTAATTTAAGCAAATTCATCAACATCTGATTGTCAAAGCAAGCAAAGCAAGCAAAATTTGAGAGTTTGCCAAATTTTAACCTCGCTTCAACTTTGAGGTCTCCAATTTGCCATGCTTCGTTTAAATACGTATACTGAACTTTTCTGTCAAAGTCAAAGTTTGAGGTAAAGCCAAAATAAAGTTGTATGTAACTGACCCATAAGTTATACTTTTTTATAATCACCTAGACTCGTCCTTCTCCTTGTTAGGGAATTTATGAAAACGGTGGCCAATGTCAAGTGTCAATGACAGCATATTTACAACTTTTTGATACAAGGTATAGTAATTTGAAATGTCTATATTACACGGGTTTTTTCAGTGAGATAGTTTTCGATACAAGTTTTACATTATTTAATACTCTCTTTGTATTTTTTTTAAGAAACGTATATGTTCACCTTCAATTATTTCTGTTAAATGTTTTTTTTTTTTTTTTTCAACGCATATATTTTTCACACCGTCAATTGCGACACACAAAGAAGCACTGATTTAAGACCCTTATACAGTTCCGTGTGAACGTGAGCGTGAATGAGTGGAGACTTTCTATTGCGTACGCAAAGGAAAAGAATTCAAAATCAATTCTTTTGTGCGTTCACGCACATCTGTCAAATGACTTCAACTCTCCAAAAAATGTAAAAAAAATCACAGTTTGGCGCGGTAATTGCCAAATTTCAACACCCACTTGCGAAGGGTTTGTGTCACTTTGCGTTCGCACACAATTCACTGTGAGATAGTAAAATAAGCATATTTAACACTTTCACTTAAGTTTAAATGCAGTAATAACAAAGATATTTTAGTTTTTTATACACTTACGGATGATTTTTTTTTGGAAAAGTGGAGTAATATCAACATATTACACAAAAGAAAATTGTTCACGCTCACCAACGTTCACGCTCAAAAATAAGTGTATATAGAGCTTTACGCAAATATGCATGGTGTGTTTTGCTTCTGGCTACTCATTTTTTCTGTATCTATTGTTGGATGTTCCTCGATTATGCAGTGTTGCCAAGTAGCAGCACATAATCAGTACCCCTTTTAAGTAAACAATTAAATAAAAGAGAGAAAGAGTTTCAAATTAATGTCATCTTTGGTGGTAACGTTCACAGCACAATTGCGTCGTACTGGCGTAAAAGGTTATCAGCCCGTTATAGGTCCGTTCCACGATCCAATTAACAAGATCTCGCATTTAAAAAAAAGCTGTAACGTCACGGTTTTATAAACATGTCTGCTTGGCTTTAAATGTCTGAGGAAGGAAACAAAAACAAATGAAAAAAAAAAATTCGAAGTGTTTGTAAACAAATTTTTGTGAAAATCTTTTTATAAAGCGTTATGTTACGTTGCGTTTTAGAAACCGTGTTATAGTGGATTTTATATCAATATTAAGGAGCTATATATGTACATATATCCTAGAAGATTCGGGCCTGTTATTATTTACAAATTGGCAGGATCTTCTACGCTGAGTCCGAACGGAACCTGCAGAACAGATGAGTTTTAGCTGGGATCTTCGGTATGCTATACCAGCTTCCTCTACACCACGGTTAAAAAACTGAAGTTTTCAAAACCGTGACATTTGACAAAAAAACTTTTTTCCCAAATTAAATTACAAACCGTCACCCAAGGCGAATTCATACAGGCGGGTTAGAGCGAATTCAGATCCACACACACGCACACACTCCTTGTAACTGAAAATGTCAGACAAAGCAACAATATAAGCAATTTGACAGCTACGATTCGATTTTCAAGGAAGAAGAAGAAACCATATGATGGGAGGATGCCACCTGTAATGAATTCGCCTTGCCGTCAGCTTAATTCACAAAGGCCCTAACTGACATAAAAAAAATTTTACAGGAGAGGCAAAAAACAAAAAAATGTTTAGGTACATTGAACGCTTCAAATATAGCTTTGTAAATTTGGAATATATATGTTATTACTGCTAGTAACTACTTAAGTGAGTGTGTATTTTACTATATCGTACTTAAATATGTGAAAAAGTCATTTTCGAAAAATGTGTCAATTAGGGCCTTTGTGAATTAAGGTAACGAAATACACGGTTGTCGGAAAGCGTGATCTGTAGTAGTTGGTTCATGGGTCCGTTCATTATGAAAAAAATGATTTTTTAGTAATCTTCATCTTGCCTTAAAAACGCCCAAAAATTTTTGTACCTACCAGTTAAAGCTGGTCTTTTATTATCAACATCGAAAATAAATACAAATGTACATACACACGTGTAGGTATTTTATGTCAACATTTTAAAATTGAGATATACATACATACATCGGTACCAATATTTTGACAACATATTATTATATGTATTCGTAGTTGTTAAAGAAAAAAGTCCATTGTGTATCAGTATCAAGTGTGATCTCTTCTTTTGACAACACATATTAAAATGTCGGCATGTTTACATCCTGCACATTAAAATGTCGCCAGCACCGAATTAATATATATACAGAAAAACAATGGCGTTGTTTAACATCCTGCACACATCAACATGGTGGTATCCTATCTTTTACCGAATGGTAGAAAGAGATGGAAAAATGGAAAAAGGTGAGATAAAAAAGGCGTTGTTGTTGTTGTAACGACGTGTAGTCCTGCCCAACGCGTATTTTTCCTTAGCCTAAATTGTCATCAATATCTTCTAACGGGAAACTAGCAGTTTCAATAGGGTTGGACCAAAGGGAGATGGGTGTTAGAAGAGTGGGCTCCGTAGAGCAAGTAAATAAGTGATTGGTATTATGGGGGGACGAGCCGCATGCCGGAGTTTAACCTGCTACAATATTCAGAGCGTAATTGAGCCAGAGTGACCCTTGTCTCTCGTGGAAGATAACGCTCCTCTTCAAAAATGCGTGGTGTTGCGGCATGCAAGACAGTGTTCAGCGGACAGAGCGCGGCCTGATGGCCAACTGACGTTGTATGGATATGCCCCAAGGCCTGCTTATGCACCTCTAGATCAAACGGCGTTGTTATATAATGCCGGATCTCATCAAAATGTTTACGCAAATGCGTCCTTATGGTCCTAGGAGGCGGAGTGAGTTGAAACAGTTGCCTTTTGGGGTGCTGTGGTTTACAACAATTCAAAAGGTACTGCTTGTTTAGCATTTCATTATGCTCCCTAACTGGAAGCATTTCCGCCTCATTGTGTATATGAGTTATAGGAGACATAAGGACGCACCCCGTAGTGGTTCTGAGCGCGGTGTTTTGACAGGCCTGCAGCTGACTCCAATGAACGTCTGCAAGCCCCGGCGACCATATCGGCGACGCATAGTTCAGAATCGGTCGACCAATTGCCTTGTACGTTACCAACAACGTTTCTTTGTCTTTGCCCCAAGTACTGCCGGCTAGTGACTTAAGGATTTTGTTGCGGCTCTGTAATTTTGAGACAATTGCAGCTGAATGGGCAGCGAAAGTGTACATGGTGTCGAAAGTCACTCCTAAAATTTTTAGGTGAGCGACAGTAGGTATTTTTTGATCACCTATATAAATTTCTAATTCCATACCAACCTGCGCCGTCCACGTCGTGAATAAGGTCGCCGAGGACTTTGTTGGCGACAATGTAAAGCTCCGGGCGGTGAAGAACTCGACAAGAGAGGGGCGATAACCATTTATTTTAGAGCACAGCTCATCAGCGGAAGTACCTGTTGCCAATATCGTGCAATCATTCTGGTGGAGGAGGAAGCTTCGAAATATAGAAGTTAAACAATAAAGCAGGCTACTCACCTGCCAAGAAATGTCAAACTCCATATAAAAAAAACGCTCAAGAAATGGTCAAGAAACGTTTTCACACGTCAAATTTTCTTGAGCCAATACTCAGCTCATAAGAAAAAATACTACAATTTTCTATGCTTGGCAATGCCGCTTTACCTCAAGAAATAAATATGCTCGTATATATTTCTTGAGGTAAACTTGCAGATTCACGGCAGAGGTGAGCAAATATTTCACTAAACATGTTTTATACATTTTTATAAGAGTAATTTGCAAAAAAATGGAAAATTTGATAAACGTCAAAATTTCTTGACCAGGCACAAGAAATATATGCTCGATTTTTTCTTGAGGTATTTCTTGGCAGGTGGGTAGCCCGCTTAACGGAGAAAGGACACCACCCTGTGGTACCCCTTGTTTGATCTTCCTGGCTTTAGATTTTTTGTTTCTGAACACAACAGACGACCGACGACCTTTGAGATAATTGGCGGTCCAGCGCTTAAGACACGGGGGGTGGGGGTGGGAGAACGAGTCTTCCAGTTCGGATACAAGCTGCCCATGTTGTTGTTGTTGTAACGAGGTGTAGTCCTGCCCAACGCGTATTTTTCCTTAACCTAATTGTCATCAATATCTTCTAACGGGAGTCCAAGGAAACTAGCAGTTTCAATTGGGTTGGACCAAAGAGAGGTGGGTGTTAGAAGAGTGGGCTCAGATGAGCAAGAAAATAAGTGATTGGTATTGTGTGGAGACGAGCCGCATGCCGGACATACATTCGGCACATCAGGGTTCATTCTAGTAATGTAGGAGTTTAACCTGCTACAATATCCAGAGCGTAATTGAGCCAGAGTGACCCTTGTCTCTCGAGGAAGATGACGCTCCTCTTCAGAAATGCCAGGTGTTGCGGATGTAAGACATTGTTTAGCGGACAGAGCGCATAGTAATGGCCAACAGACGTTGTATGGATATGCCCCAAGGCCTGTTTATGCACCTGTAGATCAAACGGCGTTGTTATATAGTGTCGGATCTCATCCATATGTTTACGTAAATGGTCCTAGGAGGCGGAATGAGTTCAAGCAGTTGTCTACCGGGATGCTGTGGTTTACAGCAATTCAGTAGGTACTGCTTGTTTAGCATTTCATTATGCTCCCTAACTGGAAGCATTTCCACCTCATTGTGTATATGAGATATAGGTGACATAAGGACGCACCCCGTAGCGGTTCTGAGCGCGGTGTTTTGACAGGCCTGAAGCTGATTCCAGTGAACGTCTGCAAGCCCCGGCGACCATATCGGCGACGCATAGTTCAGGATCGGCCGACCAATTACCTTGTACGTTACCAACAACGTTTCTTTGTCTTTACCCCAAGTACTGCCGGCTAGTGATTTGAGGATTTGGTTACGGCTCTGTAATTTTGAGACAATTGCAGCTGAATGGGCAGCGAAAGTGTGCATGGTGTCGAAAGTCACTCGTAAGATTTTTGGGTGAGAGACAGTAGGTATTTTATGATCACCTACATAAATTTCTAATTCCATGCCAGCCTGCGCTGTCCACGTCGTGAATAAGGTCGCCGAAGACTTTGTTGGCGACAATGTCAAGCTTCGGGCAGTAAAGAACTCGACTAGAGAGGGGAGTACCAGTTGCCAATATCGTGCAATCGTCTGCGTAACAAACAATCGTAACTTCTTCTGGTGGAGGAGGAAGCTTCGAAATATAGAAGTTAAACAATAACGGGGAGAGGACACCACCCTGTGGTACCCTTTGTTTTATCTTCCTGGCTTAAGATTTTTTGTTTCTGAATACAACAGACGACCGACGACCACTGAGATAATTGGCGGTCCAACGCTTTAGACAGGGGGGAGGGACGAGTCTTCCAAATCAGCTACAAGTTGCCCATGATTTACTGTGTCAAAAGCTTGACTCAAATCAAGTGCAACTAGAACCGTCCTGTCATTAGGCCTGTTTTGATTTAGACCGTCAGTTATCTGAGTGTTTATGCCATTTAGAGTAGATGTTGTGCTCCTACCTTTCCTGAAGCCATGTTGGTGCTCAGCTAACATCAAATGTGATAAATAGAGCGGGAGTAAGACCGCTTCAAGGGTCTTTACTACTGGCGAGAGGAGTGATATCGGGCGATATGACTCCCCAACGTTAGCTGGCTTGCCAGGCTTTAGTAGTGGGATCACAGTTGCCTGCTTCCATTTGTCGGGTATGACAGCTGTGATCAGAGACAAATTGAAGACGGCAGTTAAATATTTAACTCCCGCTAGGCCGATATGCTTTAGATGCACCATGGCTATGCCATCAGGGCCGATGGCTTTGGAATTTTTGGCCTTCCGGATGGCCTCTTGAACCTCTGTAGCCGTTATGGGAACGGGGGCATAGTTTTTGTGTTTATGCGCGCGCCTGAAGATTCCAAGTCTTGTCCTGTCTTGCGCAGGGTGTGGGACATATTGTCGACAAAAAGCCTGCGCACATTTCCTGGGGTCATTAAATGTCTTGTCACCAAAGGTAATGTCGACATTTTTTGGTGGACCCGAAGGATTCGACAATGACTTGACGGTGGACCATAATTTCCCAAGACCTGAGGTGTTCCTCCCATTTGGTTTGTTTGTGTACGTTAACCAGCCGTCTGATTTCCACGTTGAGATCACCGATCTGTGGGGCAGAAGGATCGATGTTGCGTATGAGGTCACGTTCGTTGGCCAAGGCTGCGGCCTCAGCTGGGAAGTTAGGCCTAATATCTTTTATCCTACCAGGTGGTATAAAGCGGGCTGTAGCCTTTTTAATGACCTCACGTATGTTACGCTCGCCAACGTGTACGTCAGTGGGAATGGGAAGATCACCAAAGGAGCTCTCCGTGAATTCCAAAAAGCCGACCCAATTAGCCTTTTTGAAATTCACGTATGTTCTTTTCTCCGAAGTAATGAAATCCGTGGCACGATCGACGGACAGGATGATAGGCAAATAGTAAAGGGTTTAGAGACGGGGGCTGAAACTCAGTAGTGCTAAAAGCATCAACCGATGTGTTACGAAGAAAGTAGCCATGAGTGGATGCTTGAGATGTTGATGCACTAGGAAGCAAGCTACAGCCGGGAACACACATGTTCTGCTGGGCAATATAAGTATTGCAGGTCGTGGAGACTTGATTTATAGAGGGCGATAAAGCAACATTTGAGCGTCGCTTGCCTCGGGACGTCCTAGGACGTGAACAGCAGGGCGCCACAAAACTTTTGTAGAAACTAGTGGGCCGGTGTGTTTTAGGATCTAGTCCGGAGCAACTAGATTTATGCAACCAACCTTTGCATGATGCACACTGTACTGAGTGTGATCGTCTTGTATATATTTTCTTCCGACAAACGCAGCAGAACCATTCTCTTGGGCCAGGATTTGGCTCAATGCCAGCCCGGATCAAGAGAATAAGGAGCAGCCGTGCTGCAAGGCGCTGTTCCGGGGATGACAATAGGTGAGGGAATCGTGACGCGTTAGACAGGGTCACTTCGAAATGTATTGCTCTTGGCCGAGTCATTATAAAAAAAAACAACCCGGGTCGTTTCGGTACGAAGGGTAATGTACAAGTACAAATACCGTTCTCGCAGAACCGGCAATACGTGAAACGAACTGTGTCAAAAGCTTGACTCAAATCGAGTGCAACTAGAACCGTCCTGTCATTAGGTCTGTTTTCATTTAGACCGTCAGTTATCTGAGTGTTTATGACATTTAGAGCAGATGTTGTGCTCCTACCTTTGCTGAAACCATGTTGGTGCTCGGCTAACATCAAGTTTGATGTGTAGAGTTGGAGTAGGACCGCCTCAAGTGTCTTTACTACTGGCGAGAGGAGTGATATCGGACGATATGACTTCCCAACGTTGGCTGGCTTGCCAGGCTTTAGTAGTGGGATCACAGTTGCCTGCTTCCATTTATCGGGTATGACAGCTGTGGTCAAGGACAGATTGAAGACGGCAGTGAGGTACTTAACTCCTACTGCCCCGATGTGTTTAAGGTGCACCATGGCTATGACATCAGGACCGATTGCTTTGGAGTTTTTGGCCTTCCGGATGGCCTCTTGAACCTCTGTAGCGGTGATAGGAACGGGGGCATAGTTTTTGTGTTTATGCGCACGCCTGAAAATCCCACGTCTTGTCCTGTCCTGTGCAGGATGAGGGACATACTGTCGACAGAAAGCCTGTGCACATTTCTTGGGGTCATTTAGTGTCTTGTCGCTAAAGGTGATGTCGACATTCTTTGGCGGACCCGTAGGATTTGACAAGGACTTGACTGTGGACTATAATTTCCCAACACCGGTAGAGAGGTTACAAGACGTAAGGTGCTCCTCCCATTTGGTTTGTTTGTGTTCGTTAACCAGCCGTCTGATTTCCACGTTGAGATCACCGATCTGTGGGTCTGAGGGATCGATGTTGCGTATGAGGTCACATTTCTTAGCCAAGACTGCGGCCCCGGCTGGGAAGTATGCCCTTATATTTTTTTTTTCTACCAGCTGGTATAAAACGGGCTGTAGCCTTTTTAATGACCTCACGGATGTTTCGTACGCCAACGTGTACATCAGTAGGAATGGGAAGATCACCAAAGGAGCTCTCCCTGAATTCCAAACAGCCGACCCAGTTAGCCCTTTTGAAATTCACGCATGTTCTTTTCCCCGAAGTAATGAAGTCCGAGGCACGGTCGACGGACAGGATGATGGGCAGGTGGTCGGATGACAAGGCCACCATCGGTTGCCAGTTAATGCAGTTAATTAACCCCGGACTAACAATAATTAGGTCCGGGGAGCTACTGCAGTTAACAGCCATCCTTGTAGGGGCGTCTCCGTTCACAGTGCAGAAAGGGGGAGCGTCAATTTGCTCGGCTAATTCCCGCCCTCTGCCGTCCACAGAAAGGTGTGAATGCCACATATCATGGTGGGCATTAAAATCGCCCATGATGATACGGTTATCGCCACAAAGAAACGCCCTAAGGTCAGGGCGATAACTTCTGGGGCAGCAGGTGACGGGGGGAATGCATATATTGATTAGCTCGAGATCAACACCTCCAGCTTGTATAGCTATACCCTGACACTCTAAGGGTAAGTCTCTTTGGTCGGTGTTTATATCAGATTCCCTATACTGCACTGTTTGGTGGACAAGGAACGCGAGACCGCCCCCGCCGTCCGTGCGATCGTGCTGAAGAACGTGGTAGCCTCCACTCGCTCGGAGATCCGTGTGGGGGCCGAGTTTAGTCTCCTGGATTGCAGCAATTTTAATTTTATATAGCTGCATGAATGTGGTTATCTCCGCTATCCTGCCCGTCAGGCCGTTGCAATTAAATTGCAACAATTTAAATTGCGAAGGAGAGGCAATGGCCACTCTGGGAGTTAAAGACTGATGTGTTGGCCTAGAAGGTGGTAGGCTAGGTCGCGCCTCCGTCGCAGCCCTGAAGCCGACGGATTTCGTTCATTATAAGATGAGTGTACGTCCATCAACGTTGTGGGCTGCGCAGCTCGACAGCAAGGCGCGACGAACGCATCAGTGCAGAAATTTCTGTTTGCGAGTCCAGAACATATGCGTAGGTGACATTGGCCTAGGCAGAAGTTGCACTTGACCGATGCCACCGACGCATATATCCTGTGCCGACATACAGTGCACGAAGAGTGAGGGACCAGAATCTGATGGACTTGACTAAAATTCGTGCTAGTACCGTAAGAAGTTAGTGGAGGGTTCAGAGACAAGGGCTGAAGCTCGGTAGTGCTTATAGCATCGACCGATGTACTACGTAGAAAGTAGCTATGGGTGAATGCTTGTGGTGTTGGCGCACTAGGACGCAAGCTACAGCCGGGAACACACATGTTCTGCTGAGCAATATATGTATTGCAGGTCGTGGAGACTGAATTTTTAGAAGGCGACAATGCAACATTTGAGCGTCGCTTGCCTCGGGACGTCCTAGGACGTAAGCAGCAGGGCGCCACAAAACTTTCGTAGAAACTAGTGGGCCGGTGTGTTTTAGGATCTAGTCCGGAGCAACTAGATTTATGTAACCAACCTTTGCATGACACACACTGAACTGAGTGTGGGCGTCTAGTATAAATTTTCTTCCGGAAAACGCAGCAGAACCATTCTCCTGGACCAGGATTTGGCTCAATGCCAGCCCGGATCAAGAGAATGAGGAGCAGCCGTGCTGCAAGGGGCTGTTCCAGGGATGACAATATTAGGTGGGGGAATCGTGACGCGTTAGACAGGGTCACTTCGGGGTGTATTCGTTAAAAAAAAACCACCCGGGTCATTTCGGTACGAAGGTAATGTACATGTAAATATACCGTTCTCGCAGAACCGGCAATACGTGAAAAAAGGCGTGAGTACCAAGTACTCGTGAGGTTTGCTGTGTAAACATGTGTATTCTGCATGAAACTTCATTTCATAAATGACTCCTCAATGAGTCATTTTTGACTCATAAATGAGTCATTTTTGACTTATCAATGTGTATTTTTGGACTCATCAATAAGTCATTTTTGACTCATAAATGAGTAATTTTTGACTCATCAATGAGTCATTTATGACTCATTCACGAGTCATTTATGACTCTTACACGAATCATTTATGACTTTCACGAGTCATTTATGACTACAACTACAATATACTGATACACAATGAAGAAGTCCCTGGCAGGACACGACCACTTCTGTGCAGCAGTTTTCAATCATTTTCAACCGAACCTAGATTTATCTTTACTAAATCCATCACACTTCAAAAGAAAATACCCTACAAGGCATTGCTTAAGGCAGGAATGCGCCGTCGAGATAATTATGATTTTATATGAGCAAAAAAAGATTAATTATGATTTTATATGAGCAAAAAAGATTAAAGCTTCACTGAAAACAATGGATGTCTGAAAAGGGAGATAAATATTTAAGTACATATAAATCTTCAAATAAAAGCCCTTATAAGCAGTATTCCAGTATAACAGTAGTTATCTCTCTCGAACTTAGTACTTTTGTATCTAAGTTTGCTTGATCTTCATTTGCTTCCCTTTCATTTCACTCTTAAACCTTGTTTTTCTTAATAAAGGTACATTTGTATGAATAAATAATTTTCTATGATCTTAGTTTGTTCAAGTCGTCCATTTCTATTCTTAGAGACTTTTATTAAAACTAAGCGCCGCACGCAGCTTATTTCGTATCCGTGGCGAGGTCCAACGTGAGCTCGTTGTTGCTGTATTACCGAAATTTGAGATAGCTTTTAGATCATATGGTGAGACGCCCTCATCAACATCGTCAGCTTCGGTCTTAATCTCCATTTTCTGTAATTAATAGTTAAAGAAATTAATAATTTATAAGTAGGTTCAAGTAATCTTTTTGGCACCCTAACAGACAGCTGTTGGCCAGTGACCACTCATTGGATATTCCGGGCTGAGGTTATAAAGCATAAGAATTGTGATAAGATTTCGAAGGCGATGGTGAAAAGTTTTAAGGGCTCTGTTAATCTTCCTTATAGCTAACGCCATACCCATAACGCTCATCAGCTGTTCCAACCAAACTTAGGGAAATCAATGTAAACGATTATACTTGCCATAACATAACGCTAACGCGTTTACATTGATTTTCAAAGGGGCAAATCCAGCGTCACTTACGTTTCACCGTTCGGTCTAAAAATGCATTTTTTAGTGGTAATTTTCAACAGTTCTTAAAATAGAGTTATACAGTTTCAAGTGTATTAGGGCCATATTTACGAATCAGTTTAAACATAACTTAAAATGATTACATAGTTCCGGAAATTTTGTACTTTAGGTGGTGTCACTTACGTTTCCGCACAGATTTCATTTTTTGAGTTCTTCAAGTTTAGATGTCAAACTCTGCGAATTGCGGAGCAACAGTTGGACAAAATTAGATTTTTTCAAAAGACTCTTTTATTTAGTAAGTATAATGAACCAAAAAAAAATTTTTTGTCAAGCCTACTATAGTTTTTTTTATAATGTATTGGAGGTGATCAGTGTCACTTACGTTTCATGGAGGCGTCACTTACGTTTCAAATCTCGTAAATTCGTTACATAAATGAGGTTTTATTAGACCTACAATGAGCCACATGGTGTTTCAGTTAAAATTTCTAACAAATATTCCTTAATAAATCACCTATATTAAAAAATGCAGCACCCAACGTACGCAATAATATATTTTTTTTATACTGCATCGAAAGGTGTATATTTTTATCTATCCATCTTTTTAAGCACACATATAATACGTATGTCACTTTCGAAATCTCTTAACCCCAATAGCGCTTATTTTTTCTACTGCTTCTGTATCATATTGGATATTTTCTGTTTTTTGACTTTTGGATCCTCTCACGTTCACTATCCAGCATTATACTATGCCTACATGTTTTCATTATAGCAGCATAAATACTTTTTTCTACAATTGGCTGCTCGATCGTCAAAAAAAATGCACCTTATTTTTCGTGGCGTCACTTACGTTTCACTTTTTAAATGGCAATAATTATAAAAATGGCTTAAGTTTTAAATTTTAAATGATGCAGATTTGTTTAGAAAGTAAATTTAAAAGAAACTTTAATATATGGCCTTATTTCAAAGGTCGGTTTTGAAATTAAGATAACTTTTATATGTTTTTGCGTCACTTACGTTTCATTTTGCTATTTACATTTTTAGCAAGAAATTATATGTACTAGAGTTCGCCAAGTGGTTGAAATTCAACCACAAAAGCACATTTTATTTTCCTACCTCTTTGCTGTTTCTTAAATTTTTATTTTCTTTTTCTTTAATTTCCTTTCGTTTCCTTTGCTTTAGTTTCGTTTCCCTTAGTTTCCTCTCATTTTGTTCATTATACCTTTCATGAACATGAAATGGTATTATAACTTTGGTCCGATGTTTGTAAATATGAGAAGAAGAAGAGATAGACCCATCAATAAGTATACCGAAATGATCAGGATGACGAGCTGAGTTGATTTAGCCATGTCCGTCTGTCCGTCTGTCCGTCTGTCCGTCTGTCTGTCTGTCTGTTTGAACGCAAACTAGTCCCTCAGTTTTTGAGATATTTGGCTGAAATTTGGTATGCGGCCACCATTTTCCAATATAGGAATCATTTGTCGGAACCAGTAAGATCGGACCAATATAACATATAGCTCCCATACAACCGATTATTCCGATAAACGGATTTTGGGCTATAACTCCTGTAATTAAACACGAAGGAACGTGAAATTTTATAAGTGTTGCTATTTTTATATGTGAAATATCGATGCTGAAAATCATAGAGATGGGATAAATATTTCACATAGCTCCCATACAATCGATTATTCCGATAAACGGATTTTGGGCTATAACTCCTGTAATTAAACACGTAGGAACGTGAAATTTTGGACGTATTGCTATTTTTATATGTGAAATATCGATGTTGAAAATCATCGAGATTGGATAAATATTTCACATAGCCCCCATACAATCGATTGTTCCGATAAACGGATTTTGGTAGATAACTCCTGTAATTATATAGGTAGGAACGTGAAATTTTGGAAGTATCGCTATTTTTATATGCGAAATATCGATGTTGAAAATCATTGAGATGGCGTAAATATTTCACATAGCTACCATACAATCGATTATTCCGATAAGCGGATTTTGGGCTATAAGTCCTGTAATTAAACACATAGGAACGCGAAATTTTGGAAGCATCGCTATTTTTATATGTAAAATATCGATGTTGAAAATCATTGAAATGGGATAAATATTACACATAGTCCCCATACAATCGATTGTTCCGATAAACGGATTTTGGTAGATAACTCCTGTAATTATATCGGTAGGAACGTGAAATTTCGTAAATGTTGCTATTTTAGAATGTGGAATGTCGATGTTAAAAATCAATGAGATTGGACCGTATGAGCTAAAGTTTCGGTATGAGCTAAAGTTAAATTCACACAGGCTGTACTGGGGATCAAACAGTGAAAATCGTGACGCTTATTCATGAAAGGTATTTAGCCTTCGGCACAGCCGAAGACAGCTTTCCTTACTTGTTTTTTTTTCACTTCATTTCTTTTCTTTTATTATACCTTTCATGAACATGAAATGGTATTATAACTTTGGTCCGATGTTTGTAAATATGAGAAGAAGAAGAGATAGACCCATCAATAAGTATACCGAAATGATCAGGATGACGAGATGAGTTGATTTAGCCATGTCCGTCTGTCCGTCTGTCCGTCTGTCCGTCTGTCTGTCTGTCTGTTTGAACGCAAACTAGTCCCTCAGTTTTTCAGATATTTGGCTGAAATTTGGTATGCGGCCACCATTTACCAATATAGGAATCATTTGTCGGAACCAGCAAGATCGGACCAATATAACATATAGCTCCCATACAACCGATTATTCCGATAAACGGATTTTGGCCTATAACTCCTGTAATTAAACACGTAGGAACGTGAAATTTTGTAAGTATTGCTATTTTTATATGTGAAATATCGATGTTGAAACTCATAGAGATGGGATAAATATTTCACATAGCTCCCATACAATCGATTATTCCGATAAACGGATTTTGGGCTATAACTCCTGTAATTAAACACGTAGGAACGTGAAATTTTGGACGTATTGCTATTTTTATATGTGAAATATCGATGTTGAAAATCATCGAGATTGGATAAATATTTCACATAGCCCCCATACAATCGATTGTTCCGATAAACGGATTTTGGTAGATAACTCCTGTAATTATATAGGTAGGAACGTGAAATTTTGGAAGTATCGCTATTTTTATATGCGAAATATCGATGTTGAAAATCATTGAGATGGCATAAATATTTCACATAGCTTCCATACAATCGATTATTCCGATAAGCGGATTTTGGGCTATAAGTCCTGTAATTAAACACATAGGAACGCGAAATTTTGGAAGCATCGCTATTTTTATATGTAAAATATCGATGTTGAAAATCATTGAAATTGGATAAATATTTCACATAGCCCCCATACAATCGATTGTTCCGATAAACGGATTTTGGTAGATAACTCCTGTAATTATATCGGTAGGAACGTGAAATTTCGTAAATGTTGCTATTTTAGAATGTGGAATGTCGATGTTAAAAATCAATGAGATTGGACCAATATAATACATCGTCCCCATATAATCGATAGCTCCGATAATTTCGGTATGAGCTAAAGTTAAATTCACACAGGCTGTACTGGGGATCAAACAGTGAAAATCGTGACGCTTATTCATGAAAGGTATTTAGCCTTCGGCACAGCCGAAGACAGCTTTCCTTACTTGTTTTTTTCTTACCTTTATTTTCTTTCACTTTTTTCCTTACCTTTCCTTCCCTTACCTTTCCTTTTCCTACATTTCCTTTCCTACCGTTTCCTTACTTTCTTTTTTTCCTTTCCGTAAATCCTTTAGTTTTCTTCCTTTTCCATTCATTTCCTTTACTTATTTTTTTTAGCTTTTCATTACCTTTCTTTCCTTTATTTTTCATTCTTTTTATTTTCATTTTTTTTCCGTACCTTTCTCCTCGCTACCTTTTCTTTCCTTTCTTTTTCTCTTCTTTCCTTTCTTTGTCTTTCTCCTGTCTTTCTCTTTTGCCTCTCTTTTCCATTCCTTTACCTACATTACATTTCCGTTCTTCCCTTCCTTTTTTCTTTTCCATTCCTTTCCTTTCCCTACCTTTATTTGCTTTTGATTTTTCTCTCCTATTTTCCGTTCCTTACCTTATCTTACCTTTATTTTCTTTTTATCCATTCCTTTCCTTTCCCATTCTTCAAAACAACTCACACTCGGACTCTGCCCAACTGCAATGAATGCAAGCACAATAATGCAAGTGTCCCTACATACAGGGGCTCTATAAAATGAATGCGTGTTTAGCACTTGTAGTGGTGTGACTTTAAAATCATATTATAATTAATTTTTTTAGTTTTTGGTTTGTTGTCGCACACCCTGCTCGGCGAGACCTATCGATACATATCAAATTTTATATACCTTAGAATTGTGGTTATTGCGAAAATGGGAGAAAACTTTTAAGCATTGCACATTTATATATAATAGATTATTTTAATTTATTTTATTTTATTTTATTTTATCTTATTTTATTTTATTTTATTTTATTTTATTTTATTTTATTTTATTTTATTTTATTTTATTTTATTTTATCTTATTTTATTTTATTTTATTTTATTTGATTTTATTTTATTTTATTTTATTTTATTTTATTTTATTTTATTTTATTTTATTTTATTTTATTTTATTTTATTTTATTTTATTTTATTTTATTTTATTTTATTTTATTTTATTTTATTTTATTTTATTTTATTTTATTTTATTTTATTTTATTTTATTTTATTTTATTTTATTTTATTTTATTTTATTTTATTTTATTTTATTTTATTTTATTTTATTTTATTTTATTTTATTTTATTTTATTTTATTTTATTTTATTTTATTTTATTTTATTTTATTTTATTTTATTTTATTTTATTTTATTTTATTTTATTTTATTTTATTTTATTTTATTTTATTTTATTTTATTTTATTTTATTTTATTTTATCTTATTTTATTTTATTTTATTTGATTTTATTTTATTTTATTTTATTTTATGTTACTTTATTTTATTTTATTTTATGTTATTTTATTTTATTTTATTTTATTTTATTTTATTTTATTTTATTTTATTTTATTTTATTTTATTTTATGTTACTTTATTTTATTTTATTTTATTTTATATTATTTTATTTTATTTTATTTTATTTTTATTTATTTTATTTTATTTTACTTTATTTTATTTTATTTTATTTTATTTTATTTTATTTTATTTTATTTTATTTTATTTTATTTTATTTTATTTTATTTTATTTTATTTTATTTTATTTTATTTTATTTTATTTTATTTTATTTTATTTTATTTTATTTTATTTTATTTTATCTTATTTTATTTTATTTTATTTTATTTTATTTTATTTTATTTTATTTTATTTTATTTTATTTTATTTTATCTTATTTTATTTTATTTTATTTTATTTTATCTGATTTTATTTTATTTTATTTTATTTTATTTTATTTTATTTTATCTTATTTTGTTTTATTTTATTTGATTTTATTTTATTTGATTTTATTTTATTTTATTTTATTTTATTTTATTTTATTTTATTTTATTTTATTTGATTTTATTTTATTTTATTTTATTTTATTTTATTTTATTTTATTTTATTTTATTTTATTTTATTTTATTTTATTTTATTTTATTTTATTTTATTTTATTTTATTTTATTTTATTTTATTTTATTTTATTTTATTTTATTTTATTTTATTTTATTTTATTTTATTTTATTTTATTTTATCTTATTTTATTTTATTTTATTTGATTTTATTTTATTTTATTTTATTTTATGTTACTTTATTTTATTTTATTTTATTTTATGTTATTTTATTTTATTTTATTTTATTTTATTTTATTTTATTTTATTTTATGTTACTTTATTTTATTTTATTTTATATTATTTTATTTTATTTTATTTTTATTTATTTTATTTTATTTTACTTTATTTTATTTTATTTTATTTTATTTTATTTTATTTTATTTTATTTTATTTTATTTTATTTTATCTTATTTTATTTTATTTTATTTTATTTTATTTTATTTTATTTTATTTTATTTTATTTTATTTTATTTTATCTTATTTTATTTTATTTTATTTTATTTTATTTTATTTTATTTTATTTTATTTTATCTGATTTTATTTTATTTTATTTTATTTTATTTTATTTTATTTTATTTTATTTTATTTTATTTTATTTTATTTTATTTTATTTTATTTTATTTTATTTTATTTTATTTTATTTTATTTTATTTTATTTTATTTTGTTTTATTTTATTTTATTTTATCTTATTTTATTTTATTTTATTTTATTTTATTTTATTTTATTTTATTTTATCTTATTTTATTTTATTTTATTTTATTTTATTTTATTTTATTTTATTTTATTTTATTTTATTTTATCTGATTTTATTTTATTTTATTTTATTTTATTTTATTTTATCTTATTTTATTTTATTTTATTTTATTTTATTTTATTTTATTTTATCTTATTTTATGTTACTTTATTTTATTTTATTTTATTTTATCTTATTTTATTTTATTTTATTTTATTTTATTTTATTTTATTTTATTTTATTGTATTTTATTTTATTTTATTTTACTTTATTTTATTTTATTTTATTTTATGTTACTTTATTTTATTTTATTTTATTTTATTTTATATTATTTTATCTTTTATTATTTTATTTTATCTTTATTTATTTTATTTTATTTTATTTTTTTATTTGTGCTTCTCTGACTACCTACCCACAGATTTTGTTTTTGTAAACACTTTGTGTAAGCGCCATGAATTTGACGGGCTCGTGCTTATTATAGTAAACAAAACAACTCTCGTTTTCAGCAACAGCAATCAATGCAATTTTTCATGACTACACACACAATTGCATTGAATGCAAACACAACAATGCTAGTGGTCATACCTACGTACATTCACACATAACAACGGCTCTATAAGGTGAATGCGTGTTTAGCATTTCATAATATAATTAATTTTTTTAAATTTTTGGTTTGTTTTCGGCCACCCTGCTCGGCAAAACATATCGATACATACCAAATTTTATATTCCTTAGAATTGTGGTTATTGCAAAAAAGGGATGATCCAGTTATGTTTGCGCATTTATATATAATAGATTACAGCTAAGCACCACATAAAACTTAGCTTCAGTTCATTTATTTAACCCTTCTTACAGCACTCACTGGTATTTATTCTAGTAGGTTAGGATAGGTTAGGTTGGGTGGTAGCAGCCCAACTGAGAAGGCTACTCACTTGGACACTTGTATGGTCCGTTGTGATACCACATTCTAAACGGTGACGCCAACTCATATACAAATTTACCTCACAAATCGCTGCGTAGCGACAATATAACTCCGGATAAGGCACACATTGATCTTCGAGACGTCCTCCGGAGACCTAAGCACGTTGAGCATGAAGTGACCTGATGATTCCACCTCGTCATCCTCCATGCAGCTCACGCAGTTCGGATTTTCAGCAATGTTTAAGCGCACCGCATGGATTCCCATCGGACAGTGCCCCGTCAACACCCCAATCATAATGGAAAGGTGTGCCTTGGAGAACCTGAGTAGTTCCGCCGATCGCCTGGAGTCAACCACTGGCCAGAAGGACCTCGACACCTTACAAGAGTTGGTATCAGCCCAGCGCTTGCTTAACTGATCTGAAGCCCATCTACCCAAAAGCAGACCACAGGTGGCAAGGGGAATACCAAGTGCTCCGAAGGCACCCATTTCCATTTCAAGAGTGCCCTCCCTGGCCAAGTGATCCGCATGGCAATTGCCGGGAATGTCACAGTGGCCTGGCACCCAAATAATTTGTATTTTGAAGTAGTTGGACGCAACCGCAAGCGATTCCAGACAGTCGCTAACCGTCCTTGATCGAACGTTGCTTGCGCTCAACGCCCTAATTGCCGCTTGACTATCGGAGTAGATGTTGAACCCCTTGACGGTGAATGCGCTAGACAGCATTCCGTCCACCGCATCCTTGATGGCGGCAATTTCCGCTTGGAAAACGCTACAGTGGTGAGGCAGCCTAAATTTCCTACTGGTCCCAAGCTCCTGACAGAAAGCGCCAGCATAGGCTATCACTTGACAGCCCCTGTGCTCGAGGGCCTGGAGCAGTCCATTGACTACTATGACCCAGAGAAGTGGAGAAAGAACACCACCTTGCGGCGTACCCCTTCTCACCCTTCTCTGAGCCCCAGAACCTAGTATCTTACTATAAAATTATGGAAGCCATAGATAGCCATAGGTGCTGTTTTTAACAATTTTTTCGATTTTTTATACCTTAACTCTTTGAAATCAATTTGAACAGGGTTACCAACATTTTTCATATAAAAAGTATATGTTTCTGAGAAGCTCGGTCTATCCTCTTGACAATAGCGGTATTTTGGAAACTCTATAACAAAGCCAATTTTCCTCAATTTCAACTCACTTTTCTAGGATTTGCCCAAAGGGTGGTTGGAACAGCTGATTAGTGTTATGGGTATGGCGTTAACGATAAGGAACATTAATTCTGCCTTTATGCAAACATTTGTGTACGTGTAGAGTCCATGTGTGAGTGTTCAGGATAACGGAAAAATAGTATTCGATCATGGATTACGGCGATACGGCCGCAGGATAAAAAGATGAGATCCAGAGATACAGGAATACAGAGATGGGGAGTGAAAAGAGTACAATAATGGAAGTCAGTTTTGGATACAGTTTTGGATGAAGAGGTAATACCAAGCAGTATCCATAATTAAATAAAAAACCCATGCTAGAGCATTCCCAAGTTTGACGTTTTTTTAAATTTGTTTGAAGGACGCTCTTTTTCGGAGTTTTCTTAAATACCGCCTATTTCAAAATTTGGTTCAAGAATGCCGTATCCCCGTATCAGTTTCAAAAGCGCCTTTTCAACACGTTGTCAGCTGACGTTTGTAGTTTTTGAATAAAGTTCTCAGATAAGGTGTTGTTGAAAAAAATTGAGACATTACTAAGGGTTTTTTTAAACAAATTCTCGTTATTGAAAAAAGTCTGATAAAGGGTGTTTTTAAACAAACTGATCTTCAACTCACCTGTACAATAAGACGCAATAGTTGGTGTTGTTGATCCAATAGGCGTGTTATGTCACGTAATTTGCGACGCTGACGTTCCAATTCTCCATTTATAAAATCATCGTTGCTCTCGAAAGAAATTGAGTCCATTGTAGCTAAAAAGGAAGGAAAGGTTAGATTTGAATTAGTGATGAGATAATATGCCATGCCGTGATTATATATGAAATATTATTATTTTTAAAATCTTAAAATCAATAGGGCATATTCTTATTCGAAATAAAGTATCGTGTAAAGGGGTGTAAGAGTAGGTCGCCTCCCCGTTGGTGCAACCTGGGTAACGCTAAATGACCTACATGGCCTACAAGGCTAGTTTTGTGTATTGCCGGTTCTACGAGAACGGTACCAGTACTTGTGCTGTACACATCGTGCCGAAACGACCCGGGCCGTTTTCTTATATCGACCCGGCCAAGAGCAATACACTCGGGGTGACCCTGTCTGACATTTAGGCAGGGCTACACCTCGTTACAACAACAACAACATAGCCATAGAAATGGTGCAAAAAGCTGACGCTAACTTTAGTACCTACTTCATTTCGACTATGAATATGCGCCAATATTTTCTGAAAGATCCTCTCCAAAATTTTTTCATTTTGCCACATGCAAGCTAATGCTGAAGGAGTACACACTCCGTCAAGCCAACGGAAGATGGCAACAATCCCCAGGGTGCCGGATATCCAAACATACCTGACCAAAATTGTTACATACAAGATTTAGAGACATTCACGCCCTAAGAAGGAGAGAAATTCCCATATTAATAGGTGTTTTAACCGTGCACTGCCTTATTGGTAGGCACGCAGAAAAGCAAGGTGTGCCCTACCCACGATGTTGTAGGAGTTGCAAATATGATGAGGAGGAGGGAACGGTGGATCACCTCATCTGCAACTGCCCGGCTTTAAGCGGCGCGAGAACGCGCTTTTTGGGAGTTCCCTTCCTGGATAGCCTACACCAGATCGCGGAGCTGGAAATAAAGGACTTGATGGCCTTCATAAAGTCATCCAAGTGGTTCGAGGAGGAGAGTCAGTCCCGGGATTCTGCTACGTGGAGAATCCCAACAACTCAGGGATTTTCCATAGGGTCGGATCCCGGGACTGACTTTCCTAATGTTGGTGGTATCACGACGGTCCTTTTAAAATTGGCCTAAGTGTGCCTCTGCGGCAGCCACTTGAACCTAACCTAACCTACTAAAGTTGCGATCTCTTTAACTTTATGATTAAGAAGAGATTTGGACGGGAGAAGTAAGCCCAGACCTCTCCTAAAGGATTTAAACTGATCAACCTTACGGAAACGTCGTGCAATGCAAT
Organism: Campiglossa producta; assembly: GCA_964058755.1. Taxonomy (NCBI): domain Eukaryota; kingdom Metazoa; phylum Arthropoda; class Insecta; order Diptera; family Tephritidae; genus Campiglossa; species Campiglossa producta. The sequence goes on from CAXKVI010000002.1 coordinate 44,187,124, forward strand.
GCAATGTAGGTGGTATAGGCAACATTTAAACACACACCATAGGACAAAGAGTGGTGCTTTGGATATGGTATGATATCCGGCAGGGGCGCAGCCAGAAGAAAATGTTTGGGGTGATTTTTAATTTTTTTCTTTTAAGTATTTTCCTAGCACAACTATTTACAAAATTATTTTATAGCGCCAGTCAGGAGTAGCGCAAACAAAGCATTTAAAAAAGATATATACATTAGACTGGGTCAAAAATTCAAAATTTCGTTTTTTTTCAAAAATTATATTGATTTTCTTTTTAAGAAAGATGAAAAAAATGACTGTATTTTTTCAGATTTTTAAATTAAAGTATAGAGCTTTATCATAGCTAGTTTAGATTTTACAGACTTTACCTCGATTTAGTTGAACACATTTTTGAAGGAAACCGAATTCCCTACAAAATTTGCATTCACCAAAATTTTCTCAGACTAGCCGTTTTCTAGTATTCTAGCTTCAAAAATTAGCATGTTTTCTCGATTTCCCATTTTTTCTTTCAAATATTGTCCAAAATGCAAATATCCATGTACAGCAAAGATAGATACAGATTCTTAAAGGAAATTGAGTGGGCTACAAAAAAGGTGCGATCAATCTTCTTTATTTGGTTGGATGTCTTTATTTTCTTTTCGATTTGGATAATTGGCTTCAATTATGACAACTTGTCCTTTTCGATAACAACGGAAGAAGGACGAAAAACAGTTAAGTTGGCTGCGGTTCTCCCTTTTCCCATCTGTCATTCACAATAGTTTCAACTGTCAAGTGACAAATACCGGGTGATATCAACTAAAACTAAAGGTAGCATTACAAAGGTTAAACAACTTTTTTTTGTAAAGTTACTTTTTCAAAACTTATTTAGTATTAAATTTAAAAAAATCATATTTCCCTTTTTTTTTTTTGGTATTTTTGATCCAATTTTTTTACTAAATTTTGTTTATTGATATTCTACATGATTAATTGTCATTATATGATCAATATTATAACAAAAAAATATGCATTTCTCATATTCGTTCAAAAATATTTTTGCTTAATATAGGCTTTCTCCGCGGGGGTGTAGTTCTAGTCTTTAAATGGCGCAGCCACAAAAAAAAAACAAAAATTTTACGGATCTGTGAGCTGAATACATTAATTTTCATGTATTTTCGCGAGCTAAATCCAAATCCGTGATCAGAACTAGCCTAACAGGTCGCAGTTCTTCACTAACCTTCACAAAATAATATTGGATAATTTGCACGGTTAGGGTCGAATCTCGGGCCCGTTGTTAAATTCTGATATCGAATTCGGATTCAGCATCCAATTTCCCTTAAGATAATGTATTTATTCGATTTGATGTTGATTTTTTTGTGTTTCGCAAATTTTGAAACCAGGTAGCTTTTGTAGGGAATTCAATTTCCTACAAAAATATGTTCAGGTAAATGGTGTTTTTCAACAATGATTTGTGGTGTTTATACCAAATTGGAGGTTAAGTCTGCAAAATCTAAACTAGCGATGATAGACCTCTAGACTTTAATATAAAAATCTGAAAAATTACAGTAAATTTGGAAAAAAAAACACGAAATTCGGAATTTTTTGCCCAGTCTAATATACATACATATGTACATTAAGGCGCCTCGCCAAAAAAAGTTGCAGTGTTTCCACCGGAATTTTAAAATTCACTCTTTTCTAAGGACTCTCCCAAAATATTTCGAAAAAATATTAAGACTTACTGGAGCTAAACCGAGTTAAAAAAACGCTAAAAATATCCTTTTTTATGTATAAAAAGAGTATGGAAATATATTTTTTAATAAAAATCACGATGATGAATTAGCTGGAGTACAAAAAGTAAGCATAAAAAAGTTTGTAAATTTGGTAACTGTATAACTGTGTGCTAATATTCGCAATGTGGAAAATTGGGCCAACAAGGGTTAAATTTTGCAGAAATGACAACGTCTCGAAAATACCTTTCAAATGATACACTAATCGTCCAAATACGTCAATAATTGGCTGAGTTATTAAAGTTTTCCACAAACCTACCCCTCGAAATATGACCAAAAACAGCATCATACATCTCAATATTTGGATTGCGTTTATAAAATTTTCAAAAGAACTGCGTACAAGAAATTTGCCGGACACCCTCAAAATCTTGAGTTGGGGGTCAAAACAGGTTTTTCGTACCTTTGCACACTTAGGTGTATGGATGTAACAGACATGGATCGCGTCAATATGGATGTAACGTGTGACACCCCTCTTATGCAAACGGACCAAAAGCTGGATTGGAATTGACGTTTTTCGATTTTCATGCAATCGAAATTTTTGCTAACATGTCATGAAAACTAGTTTCCACATATACAGTTTTATATCTAAGGGGTGGTTTAAACCCCCAAAACCACTCCCTGGCTGCGCCCCTGATATCCGGTATACATGGCCAATTTCAGATAAAATGCAAAAAAAAAAAACAAGAATCCTGTAAAAACTTTACCATCATTTCTTCGAATGACTGAAGGCTTCAAGCTTATCAAAGCTACGATCTGGCGGTCGACAACCCTAGAGCACTAAGATTACGGAAAGAATAAGAACACTTTTCTGCACTTATTTGCTTTGTTTCATATTAGTACTTACTATCCTCACTGAATGGATTTGAGAACCATTTACGTAGTATAATGTCTAGGAAACCAAGTTTGCATTTCGTATTATTGGGATATTCAATCAATTCCAGTTTGTCGATTTTCTGTAGCCACATTTGAGGTAATTTGCGTTCCAGCTCTGTATGTAAAACCACCTGTAAAGAGGTCGATGATTTTATATGAAGAATTTGTACCTTGCTACGTCTGAACTTTTTTATCAACCTACCTGCATAGCTAGGCGCTTGAGTTGAGCGTTACGTCTAACAGACTCAATATCACCGACTGCCAAACCGATGAGGAGATTCATTAAAAGAATTGGCATGAGAATCATGAATACACCTGAAAGAAGATACAAAATAAATAAATTTACATTAGAACAAAATAAGTTCGGTGGTCTTTTCTCTAACTGCCGTACCATTACAGGACATCACAGCATATATTTGTGATGTCTGGAAAGTACTGCTGTGAAGCCACTGCAGCTAAAAACCACTTACTTAAACTGTTACCAAATCGCGATGAACTTTAATGGGCTCTATGACGCGGCAAGTTAGCCAAACCAATTCTACCAGCTATCATGCTTGGATAAACGCTGTCTTAAACGCAATCGATATGGTTCCTGGGCCCGAAACGAATAATTTTCTGAAATAATCTGTCCCAAGGGAATGCCCCGAGAATTGCTAAGACTTATGTCACTCGGACTTGCCAGTATATGATAGAGGCCTCGGAGCGCTATAGATATGTCAACTTCGCTGACTGGGCTGCTGCTATAATTTGCAACAGGGATTACTTCAGTGTCAGTTGGTCCTAATTTCCCTGCTGGAAAAGAAGACGCTCAAACTCTCTGCCGATTTGGAAATCCTTCGGCATGATAACCCAAGCAATGTTTCTACATGATATTGATGGAACATCACTCGCTCCAAACTGAAACTGGAAACATAGGCTGCGCTCACACTGCAACCGACTTTTGTCGTCCGGCAGCAAATACCCGATTTCACCCGAATGTAAACAAACTTTGGCCGCCGGATAAAATAGAACGCGCTCGAATTTCTCTGATGATGTCGGATGAAAAAGTAGGTTGCAGTGTGAGCGTAGCCATACAATACAACGTGTTGTCAATATAGGCAGCACAAAATAGGGAACTTATAGTTCTGCCAGAATACACCAGAAGTCCTCGCACGATTTCAGGTAACCAGAGCACACTAAACGACATCGCTAACATACCAAGCTTAGATGCTCAGTTTGGTCTGGATAAGACAAACGTTGATTGACCTTGGTTTCTTGAAGCTACAGTGGATTTATGCAGTCTTACCAGAAACTAAACCGTTGCAGCAAAGTAAACTGAGCTCCTCTTTGTAAAAGACAGGGGTTTGCTTAACCTATGATAACCTGTCCTAACCCACTAAGGCCCAATTTCACAGTGACAGGTTAACTTGAGTTCCACAGTTAACTATGGATTCTGATATTTGACCAGCGGTTAACTCACCAACGTTGAGCAGTTAACCTTTGGTTAACTCAAAATGAAAATCTGTGGAACGTAAGTTAACCCGACACTGTGAAATTGGGCCTAAGGCAGGGGTGGATCCACTGGGTGGGTTTTCAGGTTCAAACCTTCAATTATACCGGTTATTTTATTCAATGTTATGCAAAACGTATGTGTGAATTTAAAACAATTTAAATTGTATTACAAACAGGGACGAGCCACACAAAAAATATAGGCGTCTTTTTTACTAAGGGCCGCTTGCATAAAAGCCGATAACGACTAATCGGAGTTAAATTGACGTATTTTGTATGGTTAGCTGTCAAGTTAATCACCAATTAGGCGTTATCGGCTTTTATGCTAGTGGCCCTAAGGGTTTGAACCTGAAAACCACCCCAGTGGACTCGTCCCTGAAATTAAGCAAAGAATACAGTAAAAAATACGCGAAAAATACAGTAAAAATCACACATAAAATATAGTAAGTCACGCGAAAAAATAAAGTAAAAATTACACAAAAAAATATAGTAAAAATTACACAAAAAATAGTATAATTTACACCAAAAATTTAATAAAATTTACATTGAAAATATAGCAAAAACTGCACCAAAATTTTGGCAAAAATTTTTTAAAAAATATAATAAAAAATTACACAAAGAATATAGATAAAACTACACATAAAATATAGTAAAAAGTACACAAAAAAGACAGTCAAATTAGCACAAAAAATACAGTCAAAATTACGAAAAAATATAGAAAAAATTACACAAAAAAACAAAGTAAAAGTTACGCAAAAAATTAAGTAAAAATTACAAAAAAATATAGTAAAAGGTACGCCAAAAATGAAGTAAAAATTACACAAAAAATATTTATGGTAAAAAATGACACCAAAAAATAAAGTAAAAATTACAAAAAAAATATAGTAAAAATTTCGCAAAAATATGGTAAAAGTTATGCAAAAAAGCAGTAAAAATTAGAAAAAATATAGTAAAAAATTTCCCAGAAAATATAGTAAAAATTATATGGTAAAAGTTGCGCAAAAAATACAGGAAAAATTACACAAAGAAAAAGTAAAACTACCAACTCATATTTTTGCGTTTACGTAATACACATTCGGTAACTTTTTAAACGATTTACATAAGTTATACCTTGAATTTGACATTGCCCATACTAAGAAATGTAGACATATATTGTTTTAAAAAACAAGTATAAAAGGCCATAAAAGGTCAGTTATACAAACTACGTGACACTTACGACACGATGGTGCTGCATGGGTTAACCTTCATAGCAGGTTTTTCCAGGGACAACTCTCTAGGGCTTTTATTAGTACATTCAAACATGGGGTTTACATAGTTTATTTCGACTTCAGAAAATCTAATATAAGTTGCTTAAAGCATAAGTTGCGTTAGTGCAGTTTTCGTTTTTTCTTTAGTTAGATATGACATTATTTAGGAAAAAATGTGTTCTATTTAACACGCTAACCGGGTAACTCCTAGCGCCCATAGCAACCGAATAAATAGCAGAACTAACTTGTGAAATCATCTGTAAGACAAAACATACTTTCTACAATACTTACTTAAAATGAGGAATGAAGTTATTGGAACTTTCAGTTGTTTGCGATAGTAGGTATTGACATAGGTGCCTACAAAATCCAATTCACCTAACATCATTGAGAAAGTGCGCAGCAGAGACATCGGAATATTAGAGAACGATAAATGATTCGGTTGGGCATCGTTAATCTGTAAAATAAAAAGAAATAGAAAAAATATTCGCTTCTTTAAAATATCTTAAAACTCGTGTTACCTTTGATAAGAGAATATAAAATGCCAAACCAAAAGCGATGATTAGAATCGAGAAAACGATCAATACTTTTATAAGTGTTTGCAAAATCTCCAGGAACATTACCACATAAATGCCAACCTATTAATAATACAGATTTTATTTGAATAGTAATTATGATATTATTACCAACTGATTACTTACTTGATCGAAACGTTGTAGAAAGAGTAATAGACGGAACCAAGATAAAAATACCGCTATCGATGCAGCCGAATAATGTACGGTCGATATATTGCCATCGGCCTGAAATACCGGCCAAACCATAAACAAAGCTGATATGTAGAGAACCCATGATATTAAGTTTACACATTCAAAGATGTAGTGTAGCTTTTGTTGATACATTTGTAAAAATTCGCGCAGCGAGTTACAGCCAATATAAACTACAATCGCTATAGCGCAGACTGTTAAAGCAGTGGAATGATGTAGGCACTCGTCTGTATCGCCATATTTGATCGGAAATGCCTCACCTCCACCTTCTCCTCCTGGATTCTCCTGCCAGTCGGTGTTAATCAAATTTTTTGTTTGACTTATGAAGGGTTTAATGGGAATAAAGAAATGTTATTTGATTAAGAGGTAGTTTGGTCTATATAAACATCTTGCCAATACTAGATATATCGTCCTATCTCAGAATTTGTTTGGAAACACTCTATCTGAAAATATTTTTCAATGAGACCTTATTTTGAAATTCGGCCCAGAAGTAAAATTTCAGAATATTTTGGAATCATATACATCTATATCTATATCTATGTATATCTATACATATATAAATGCGCAATGTTCAAAAGTTTTCTCCCTTTTTTGCAATAACTCAAAGGCAAATAAAGGTAGGGAAAGGAAAGGAATGGAAACGAAAAAAGGATGGGAAGAAAGGAAATGTAATGCAGGTAAAGGAGTGGAAAAGAGAACCAAATAGAGAATGACAGAGAAAAGAAAGAAGAGAAAAAGAAAGGACAGAAAAGGAAGAGAGAAGGAAGGTATGGAAAATAAATGAAAATAAAAAGAATGAAAAATAAAGGAAAGAAAGGAAATGAAAAGCTAAAAATAATAAGTAAAGGAAATGAATGGAAAAGAAAGAAAACTAAAGGAGTTACGGAAAGGAAAAAAGAAAGTAAGGAAACGGTAGTAAAGGAAAGGTAAGAAAAGGAAAGGTAAGGAAACGAAATGACAGGAAAAGAAATCTAAGGAAAAAAAGTGAAAGAAAATAAAGGTAAGAAAAAAAAAATAAAAGAAATGAAATGAAAAAAAAAGAATAAAATGAAAGGAAACTAAGGGAAACGAAACGAAACTAAAGCAAAGGAAACGAAAGGAAAGGAAGGAAAATAAAATCAAAGAAGGAATGTAAACGAAGATAAATGTAGAAAAATAAAAGAAAAGAACAGAAAAGAAAGAAACAAGGGGAATAAAATGAAATGAAAGAAGAGAAAAGGAAAGAAAAGGAAAAGAACGGAGCGGGAAGAAAGGGAAAGGAAAGAAAAGGGAAGGGAAGGAAAGAAAAGCAAAAGAAATAAATTGAGATGAAAGAAGAGGAAAGGAAAGCAAATGAAAGCAAAGGAAAGGAAAGGAATACATATGAAGACGAGCTAAGAAGAATAAATAATTATCAACATTGAAACTATATTACTGAATGGTGTAAAGAGGGAGGAAAAGGAAAAATGAATAGGAATGTTTAGAAGCCAAAAATATAAAAATATGGAAATGAAAGGAAAATTTAAGAAATAGCAAAAAGGTAGGAAAATAAAATAAGGTTTTGTGGTTGAATTTCAACCACTGGGCGACCTCTAGTATATTGAAATAGGCATTTAATGAAAAAAACCGAGGCATAGGACGTATTTGAATCGAGTTTTGGATTAGAGTATTTTTCAATAAATTCACTCAGGGCCGGTTTGTCAGTGCGAGTTTAAACTTAGTTTAAGCGTCAATTTGTATGTTGGAAATTCTAGTCAACTTTGTCTGTGGTTTAAAATTGCACTGAAAAACCGGGTCTCAGGCCAAACTTTCGTAAGAGCCAACATATCCAGCCGATTTCACGAATTCAAGATTTGAATAGACTTATTCGTGGGATACAATATATGGGAATTTTTCAAATGGTAATAAATATGAAATAATAATTAAGGCATAGATATTGATTCTAACACAGGCGAGTAAGTTTAAAAAAAAGAAACAACCAACCTCTTCCGATTCTGTTAGTTTAAAAAATAAAATATTTTCATACTCACTCATTGTTACTATCATTCATCAAAGACGCATTCCAATTGTCCAATATACTCGTTTGTAAAATCAGCGGACGCTTTTGTATGCCGTTCATCATCAACGAAGAAAATACAGTGACAAATAGTAAAAATATTGAATAGATCAATAAGTTGGCCAAATGAAAGTATTTGCCATAGGAATTCCATTTCATTTGCAAGTATTTTTGACTGAGCGGATGAGCGAGCAGTTCGACGCGTCCATGAGTGACCATAGTCTAGCGGATGTGAATATAGAAAATGTATAGAATAAAATGGAGATACAGATAAATATATGTGTGGATACAAAAGAACACTTATTAGAGGAAGCACAGCGATATATACGAAAGTATTGTACACATCAGTACACATTGTACGAAAAGGAAAAGTAAAAATGGTAAAGATATACACATAGATAGATTGCAGGATTGAGCTATGATCAATAAAATATAATACAAAAAATGTAGCATAATCGTTAAAAATAGCAAAATGATCAATGAAACAAAATAAAGCAAAATAAAATAAAAAAGACAACATAACAAAAAAAAATTAAATTTTGTTAAAAAAAAAAATTAAAACAAGTTAGGAAGTCTAAGTTCGGGTAAACAGAACATTAAATACCCAGCGATTTCTACCAGTTTCATCAGGAATATTTCCTATACTACCATGAAACCTGCTAAATATCTACTATAATAATTTTAAGTTATGACCAGTCGAATTTTCAAAAATTCCCCCCTTTAAAATGCACAGTGCCCCACGTCCACTTTTAAAGTTTAACAATAGAATGTCCAGGAGGAATTACCTACCTAATTATAATATTTTAGCTATTTACCTTATCGAATTATGTCAATTTATGTGATTATCGAAATTTTCCATATCGAAAGTGGGTGTGGTCGGGAAGCAATTTCGTTCAATTTCATCAAGTATACTCCTCATAATGCTAGTATACCTTGTACCAAATTTCATGATTCTACCGTTATCAGTTTAAAAGTTATGACCAGTCGAATGTTTTAAAAATGCCTCCCTCGTGGAAGAGTCATAAATGACTCGTGGGAGAGTCATAAATTACTCGTGGGAGAGTCATAAATTACTCGTGGGAGAGTCATAAATGACTCGTGGGAGAGTCATAAATGACTCATTGATGAGTCAAAAATGTCTCATTGATGAGTCAAAAATGTCTCATTGATGAGTTCAAAATAACTCATCGATGAGTCCAAAATGACTCATTGATAAGTCAAAAATGAATCATGATGAGTCCAAAATGACTCACAGGCGAGTCATTTATGAAATGAAGTTTCATGCAGAATACACATGTTTACACATTAAACCTCACGTTATTTTTCCAATTTTTATTTTTTTAGTAACTAACTGTACCTCAATTTATAGCACTATGCAACATCTGAATGCCTCTAACATTTTTGTAAAGCTCGGTAGATAAATTATATAGAATTATAATGAAAACAAGTGCATATACAAAAACAAAACTTATACAATGCGAAGCTCAAAAAAACATTATTTTTTCCAATTAGACTACTTACGTAACTAACTCAGTACAGGCATACATACTTATGTAATTTGCCAAAGCTATTGTCACATTGATATATGTATGAATAATATCCTTTTATGTTATTGATTTACAATGGAACTGACGCGATTACATTTGAAGTCTTTACAAAAGATACTTATGTATTTAAAAATGGCTAAGTAATTACAGCACATATGAATTTATGTACACACGATTTATCGGCAACGAAGAACACTGAAAACACTAATCGTCAATTGAAAGTTTACGATATTAGATTACATACTTCTGTATAGATCAAGTTACCTGATTCGCAGAAGCTGTCATATTTGGGTCTATTGAGAGGGTCAGCCTAGTATATGAAGGTGATAGTATCGGCTGAATTTACAGCGACCGCAATTTCAGATTCAAATATTTTTTATTGTTTTGGGTAAAATACCACAATCAAGTATGTAAACTTTCAATTTTCGCTTAGTGTTTGTACTAATGATTGGGTGTGTGTTTTTTGAATTTTTCTACACAAAAGAAACTCACATTTATGGTGAGTAAGGGTTCTGGTGTCCAAGTTGGATCATCTAGCGCCAAACGTTTTTTCGCAATTTCGTCAGGAGACTTTTGAATTGCATGAAAGGAATATTTTATCTGTAATCGGAAATTTTGATTACCTAGACAATGTAACCTTATATAAAATTATGTATATCCTATACAGACTGAACAAATGGTTTTGAATTTAAGTTATTCATAAATACAATTTTCGGAGAGTGATGTTACCCCTAAAATCAATACGAGGATAATAATCATGCATTTAAAAGTATTTTTTTTAATAAATACTACTAAATATAGTTAATCCAAAACAGCAAGCAAAAATCATAACCGAAAAATATGCAACACTAAAGCTGTTGTTATTCTTACAAAGCAAGGCCGTGATTTGACCTTGACTTGAATTGGCCAATTAGATGATACTCCACTTATAGGGCTGATTCATAGCGCTAATTCCGAATTAACTCCGATTTTGGGAGTTAACTTGGGCATAATCTTCATTATAAACTCGCACATGGCTTACCATTTTGGAAGCCTCAAAGCTTCAACTTTAAGAGTATGTAAAAATATTTTGAAAAAAGTTAACTTTGAAAAAAATCCCATTTTCCCCCATACAAAATGAATGGGAAAGGGCGAAAAAAATAGCCACCCCTAAGGGTTAAGTTAGAGCGTTAATTTTTTGCAAGGCTTATTTTCTCATCAATACCTAACTTTTTAGGGGGTAAGACCAAGTCGACATTTTTTTTTAATCACCCTAATGTAATAATCTTATATTCGTCTGGTGCCAAGTTTCAGGAGCAATTGGAACGGATGTTTGGTTTCGCTGGTATCATCCACACAATGGCGAAACCTGATTGCCTGAGCAAAAAAATGATGTAAATCTGACATTATTTACCACGCAAATCAATCGTTTCCTAACCCCAACAATTTGTGTTTTTGTTTTGAAGAGACTTTGTAAAGTATAAGTGGAATGTATCACTTTTCTTGTGCCGTGGAGTACCCCAAATTACTTTAAGCAGAAAATACAAGGGTTTATTCATGGTAATTTTATATCACATACTTATATTTATGTGTATACAAATGCACTGAGATATATGTTTCCATATCAAATTAGCAAACACTTATTAAACTCATGTATATGAGTGAATATATAAAAATATCGATTTTATTCACATGTCGCACTTATTTTGTAGGCCAGTGTAACAGCCGTTTTTTATTCGTTATTCCTTGAGATACAAACTTTAAATCAGGTTGTTATTAATAAATAAAAGGTTGGCACCAAATTGACCACTTTGGGGCGGAGGTCTGGCTACATGTCGCACAATTTTTGTAGGCCAATAATGCTATTGAATCATGTCCATCACTGACAACGAACTGTGAAAAAATTAGCTTGATGTTAATAAATATTTTGATGACGTCATTTTGACATATTTGGGTTGTCGGTCCCACTTTATGTCGCACATAATTTGTAGGCCACATATATTCGTGAGTTGGTTACGACAGTGGCAGTTAGTGAAATAAAAATAAAACGGTTATTCATAAAAATTTTGTATGCACCAAATTGACATGTTCCATGCCCCCTGCCTCCCAAGGGTCGCACATTCCAGAATTTTCGAAGATAAAAAAGTTGGGCGTCTCTGCGAAAGGAAGTCGCTCAGAAAAACTTAGCTTCTTATTAATCAACAACACCATGTCTATGGGGGCTCTCGTACTATAACTAACGAATCTAAAAAAAACAAAAACTTCTAAAATATTGGAAAACTTCTAAGTAATTTATGACAGTTTGAATTTAATTTTAACTGTCAATAATTGTTGTCCAAAACTAAATGAAGACAACCGAAAAATGTTGTTAGCCATAATGAAACGAAAAAGTTGTGATGTGTTGTTACATTTACAATACAACTTTTTCTAGTTGTGAACCACAATAGGGGCAATAATAAAACAAATAAGTTGTGCTTGTTGTTACATTTACAACACAACTTTTTCAAGTTGTGAATCACAATAGGGGGGCAAGTTAAATTCACTAAAGTGTTGGGTAATCGGTAACACGCTAAATTTATTTTACAGAACGCTATGTGACAGTTCTCAACGCAAGGCAAGTCTATGCAATGTAAGTATAACCGCAGCCTAAGTATATACATATACATATGCAAGCAAACCAAGCAGGCACGCAAGCAGGCAGGCAGTTAGTAAAGTTTGGTTAGTAGTAGTTCGTTGTTGGGTACGTGAAGGCATCACAGCTTACATTTAAAGCTGGTAACGGTGTTGGGTTAGTTTGCATTATCGATTCACCCGTTTTCTCATCCATTTTCGCAAACATGAATGGACATTGCAGATAAGAAAAAGAATATTTTATCTGCGGTACGCATGAGGAAAGTACATATTAGTATATTTTTTATTTCCAACAAAATTTTGTATTATTTAATAAGCTCAAAACCAGATATTAATTATTTTAGAGGGCGGAGGACCCATTTGGTAAGGATGCAAAATATGAACGGGTAATTTCATTAAGGGTGCTCTCAGAAATTCAGTCACCACAAATTAACATCTCCCAATGTTGGCATTGAATTCATCGACAATCGAAATATGGTCATCTGTACCAAGTTCCAGCACAAAAATAAACCAATTTGACCATGTTGTGATACACGGCGAATTAGCTCCTCGGTTCTGAATGACACAAGCATCAACTAGGACGCTTGTCACCACTGCCGAGAAAACGTCAAATGTATCGACAGTATTAATTTCCCTGCATTAGAAATTTTCTAAAGTACATTTGATAAATTCGAAAGTACATTTGACGCTTTCTAAAGTACATTTGACTATTCTTGTTGTTGTTGTTGTAACGAGGTGTAGTCCTTCCCAACGCGTATTTTTCCTTAACCTAATTATCATCAATATCTTCTAACGGGAGTCCAAGGAAACTAGCAGTTTCAATAGGGTTGGACCAAAGAGAGATGGGTGTTAGAAGAGTGTGCTCAAATGAGCAAGAAAATAAGTGATTGGTATTGTGGGGGGACGAGCCGCATGCCGGATATACATTCGGCACATCAGGGTTTTTCTTTTTATAAAAATAACGTTATTATGCAGGCCTGGTCTAGATATGTAGGAGTTTAACCTGCTACAATATCCAGAGCGTAATTGAGCCAGACTGACCCTTGTCTCTCGAGGAAGATGACGCTCCTCTTCAGAAATGCCAGGTGTTGCGGCATGTAAGACATTGTTTAGCGGACAGAGCGCAGAGTAATGGCCAACAGACGTTGTAGGGATATGCCGCAAGGCCTGTTTATGCACCTGTAGATCAAGCGGCGTTGTTATATAGTGTCGGATCTCATCAAAATGTTTACGTAAATGCGATCTTATGGTCCTAGGAGGCGGAATGAGTTCAAGCAGTTGTCTACCGGGATGCTGTGGTTTACAGCAATACCTCATTGTGCATATGAGATATAGGTGACATAAGGACGCACCCGTAGCGGTGCTGAGCGCGGTGTTTTGACAGGCCTGAAGCTGATTCCAGTGAGCGTCTGCAAGCCCCGGCGACCATATCGGCGACGCATAGTTCAGGATCGGCCGACCATTCTAAAACACATTTGATGCTTTCTAAAATTTAAATTGATGCTTTCGAAAGTACTGCTGGAAAAGGTGTAGTCAACATTTGGTATTGAGCTTATTAAATTTTTTAAACTAAATAAAATTTCATATACCAAAAAAGCCAAGGGTATTTTTTTAAAATTTGCATACTTACATAATAGCTTTTTGAATCACGTTTGCAATTCGCTTTTGTTATACATTTGTCCAACACCGCCTCGAATACTTTTGGCATGGATGCAATTAATGCCAATATAACACATGGATATTTATCAGAACGCAATGCCATCACCTCGTTAGCACGCTCCTCATGGGTCACCATAGCCAGGGCGGAGTCGGGATATTTATAATAGATAGCATAGTCGATAGCGCTCATATCCATGTTGTTGTAAAATAGTTTGCAGCCCATCGACAATAACACGGAAACAGCGTGAGGTTTATTCTCCATGGTAGCCAAGTGAAGAGCAGTATTCTGCGAACAAACAAGAACAAATACATTGAGCTGACTATGTCGTATTAATAGGGATGCCAATCCCGGTACATTTTTTGTTGAGGTGCAAAGCTTTTGAACATTTTAATCATCTTTGTTGACTGTGTAAAGTATCATTAGCCGTTTTTTAGAAAATTTTTAGATCTTTAACTCAAATCCATAAAACTTCAAGTTTTGACTATTGATCAGATAACTTTTATAGGATTTTTTAAGTTTTCTTTATGTTGGGGAGCCTAAGCTCTCCAAAAATTTGGCTGTGTCGGAATTCTTGTTATTTTAAATGCAAATATTTTTCAAAAACGCCCTATCAGAATTTGTTTGAACAACGCTCTATTTTAGACTTTTTAAAACCTTTATATTAAGTCGCTTTCTTATTTGCACCACCTTTTTCATACGAAATTTCGGAATCTTGCAAAGTCTTTTTAGGTAGCTTCCCGTTGAGCTAGACACTTGAAACTTGGAACATAGTTCGGAGCTCCGTGACAATGCAATGTGAATGAAAAAAGTATCCTCTAGGTGCCGCACGGATCAAGAAATACGGTAAATTCATTTAAAAATTTTAATTTTGGGACGCATATTTGAGGAACTTCCCGGTAAGCTAGATTATTGAAAATTTGCATACATATGATCAATTGAAGACAATACAAACTGTTGTACAAGAAATTCCGATAGATGTCACACTGGTCGAGATAATTACAAAAAATATTAAAAGACTCCTGGAATTTTGCGATCGATTTTTAGTAACTTCCAGGTTAGTTAGAGACTTGAAACTTGACACATTTGTCATCACCCGATGACAATGCAATACCTCATCAAAACAATTCCGGTAGGTGGCGCACGGATCGAGATATTTCGAAAACTAATTTGAAGTTGAGAATTTTGCGATCGACTTTTGACCAACTTCCAGGTAACCTAGGAACTTGAAACTTGGCATTGAATTAATTTATAATTGCAAATCTTTAAAAAAAAATTAAAAGACTCCTGGACTTTTGCGATCGATTTTTAGTAACTTCCAGATTAGTTAGAGACTTGAAACTTTACACATTTGTCACAATCCGATGACAATGCAATACCTCATCAAAACAATTCCGGTAGGTGGCGCACGGATCGAGATATTTCGAAAACTAATTTGAAGTTGAGAATTTTGCGATCGACTTTTGACCAACTTCCAGGGAACCTAGGAACTCGAAACTTAGCATTTAGTTGTGGAAACGGTGGCAATACAATTTGTTGAAATCTGAATTCCAAAAGGTGGCGTGATTTAATTGAAAATCTCTAAAACATAGGGGGAGTCTTGCGATAGATTTTTGGGTAACTATCCGCTAAGCTAGAGACTTGAAACTTGTCACATTTGTCAGAACCCGATGACAATGCAATCTCTCATCAAAAAAATTCCGGTATTTGGCGCACATATCAAGATCTTTCCAAAACTATTTTGAAGTTGGGAACTTTGCGATCGACTTTTGCTAACTTTCTGGTAATCTAGGAACTTGAAACTTAGCATTTAGTTAAAGGAACCGTGACAGTACCATATTTAAAAATCAAATTTCCGATAGGAATCACCAAAACTAAAAATAAAATAATAAAAAGATGATAAAAAATTTTAAAGACAACCTTTATGTGAATGCTGTCAAAAAGCCTCAGCAAATTTTTCGTTAAACAAAGACATGGTTTCGGTGTTTTTGGTTTTGAAATTTTAGTCATACCAATTATAATAAATTTTTGATATTTGATATAAAGGTGGAGTGCACGTTTCCAAAATAAGGCAAACAGTTTCTGAGATCCTAAATAGAAGTTCGGTTTTCGACAAAACATTTAAAGCCTATTAATTGCACTCCACCTTTATATTTTCAAATCTCAAAAATTGATTACAATTGGTATGACTAAATAAAATTTCAAAACCAAAAACACCGAAACCATTGTTAAATTATATAAGGTTAAGCAGATTTTGACATTTGCCAAGGCAAAGCTTCCTTATTAGAGTTGCATTTACAAAGGAAGCAAAAAAGGGTAAAAAATCCCCCTTTGGGAAAATTGTAGTAGAAAAGGAAGGAACGGCGTTCGCAAAATTTCAGGATTTTTTTTCCGGAAATCTGTCTTTTCAACATTTCTTTTTTAAAATTATTAGGAAAATTAAATTAATTTTAAATTTAACTGTAAAAAGCATGCCCTTTTTGTGGGTAGCAGTTAACATGTACGAAATAAGCTTATAAAACGGCAATGTTTATAATTGGATCCTTTTTAATAACTTTCATCAATCGCCGGTATGAAAACCAATCTCTTAAAGTCTGTGGCAGCGGTCTCACGAACTGGCCTCGGAGATCTAAAGGAGAAAAAAGCTGTACCTGAGTTTTCAGCGGGAGCGACCGCGATGGCAACTACGGGTCCGGACTCCTAGGAGACATCTTCCCTCCGCTCCGCTTACTTGGAAAGCGATTGGCCGCAAGGACCCTGAAGAAATATAAGGGAGTCTCGCAGGAAACGCTGTCGCCGAGTTCCAGGAAGCCGGTGGAATTGGTGCAATCTCTGATATCAGATTTCCAAACCACTTATGTGCCAAAGCGGGTAGACGGAAACCCTTTCAAATGCAAGAGATCGGACGTGGAGTTATAACATCACCCCGGAGTGGGCAAACCAAGCTTTGCCAAAGTAACTAAGGACAGGATCCTTATAGCCATTCTTGACCGAGGCAACGATCGTTTGGCCATCCCGAAAGACCAGTGGCGACACGTCTGGAACGAACTCGCTAACGCTCTTATTGAAGTTTATTTGAAGACTCCGGGTGGTACAGCGGCGGTCACGGATACGGGTTGGCACCAGAGACAGATTAAAATAGTCGCGTGTGATGACGCATGAACTGTTGCACTGTACAAGGCAGCAGCTGCAAGACTGAGTGAAATCTACAAAGGTGCAAAAATCGAGGTGGTCGACAGGAATGGAATTCCGGCTTGGCCAAGGGCATGGATTCCTGACATCCCTGCACAGCCTGAGATAATTCTCACGATGCTGCGGATAATGAATCCGTCCCTCCCGACGCAGGACTGAAGTGTCACTCTGGTCGGGGATGCGGTAGGGCCCGATAGACAAGTGTTCTTCACCATGAATAAGGAGGCACTCGAGCCCCTTAAAAGTTACAATGGACTAGTGCATTACAGTGTAGGCCAGATCGTTATCCACGTAAACCATGGCTATGCAGAGCGCGCTGCCATCTCCGATGCAACGTGGGACTCGGATATCGGAGGAGTCCGACGCGAAAAGCACGGCACTTTCACAAAGTGACGTGAACAGCTCGGAGATGGAAGACAGCTTGCTGGACGGGGAGCAACCAATCCTGAGCGCATTATCTCTGATGCTTCAGTCAGCAGGGCTCCCGTTACGCCAACTCGTCGTTGAGAGGCAACCTCGGGGATGGGGCAGACCTCGACGATATGGGTACGTAAGGGAAGTATGAGCTGAGGCTTTTTGACAGCATTCATATAAAGGATGTCTTTAAAATTTTTTTATCATCTTTTTTTCAATAATACCCAATTTGAAACCTCAAGAGCGCCCTATCTCAGAATGAGTTTCAAAAACGCCCTTTATCAATGGAAATTCAATACATTTTTAGCTAAGATAGGGTGTTTTTGAAACCAACTCTAAAACATCCTCCACTAAGAGGTCGAACTGTTTTAGAATAGCTAATTTCCAAATCCCGGTAATTTTAAATAAAATTTCGAAAGTCCCGGAATGGTTAAGTTCATAAAAAACAAGATTCAATTACCTTTAGAAAGCTCAAGGAGATCGACAGATGTGGTGTCAGCCCAGTACCTACTTGCTAAGATAACCCCAACAGATTATGATTGGTCAGCGCAACTCCGACTTCTCGCAAAGGTCTCTAGTGAGTGCACTAACTATTCTATCACAGCCCTATGATATATGATTTTTACCGGGGAATTCGCAGAACTTTTGAAATTTCGATTCTATCATGCGAAGTTACGGACATCCGAGTCGTGCACGAGGTATGTAGTTATAAAGTGCCTTCTCCCCCAACTCATCAGAAATACCCGAAAAAAAATAAATTTTTTAAAATCATACTCACGCCGTCCTTGTCAACCTGATCGAGCAAATGCGAATGCACAGAATGCAGCAACTCAATGGTTTGTATGTAGCCAGACATTGCCGCCAGATGAAGAGGATTACGACCATTATGATCACGATGCAAGAGTGCACCTCGATTCAAAAGCAACTGTACCACACGTGTATGTCCTTGATGTGAAGCGATATGTAAAGGTGTTAGACCCTCGCCATCGCTCTCGTTGATAATGAAAGAGCCTTTCTCTGAGTCGAGCAGCTGTTTAACGGTATTAAAACGACCATAACGTGCTGCAAAATGTAGTGGACTCTCATTGTTGTTGTTCTTGAGATTAATGCAAGCACCCAAACGTATGAGATTCTCAAGTGAACGTATATGACCATCACGACTGGCATAGTGCAGTGGTGAACAACCTGAATCATCTTTTTCGTTGAGCAACTGTACCAATTGGCAATGGGATTGCTTCTTGTTAACCTCCTCAGCAAATTCGGGCAAACGACCACCATTCATTATTACGAAATGTAGCACGTTACGTGAGGATGCGTCCTTGACATTGATGCTTGCGCCGAGACGTATAAGCAAATGTACGGTTTTCCAGCCACTACGTGAAGCGGCCAACAATATTGGTGAGCGCTGTTCCTTGTCGAGTGCATTTATGTCAGCGCCTTCGGTTACCAGATATTCTACAATGTCGGGGTGATCAAACATAGCGGCGCAATGCAGTGGCGTCATCTTCTGCACATCGGTGCAGCTGAGGCAAGTGAGCTTCTCTGTTGGTTGCATGCTAAACATGAGCTTTACGATTTCGATGGCGCCCTGAAAAGAGAGTTGAAAAAATAGATGATTATTGAGTTGAGAAAATCTAAAATTTCAAAACAGAAATATATTATCTATCATCTCAGAGACCACTTTTGTTCATATGATCTTTCAGCAACTCTGAGCATAATCTCATCCGTCGGTTATTTTTGTGCAACATAAAAAATTCAAAACATGTAACTTTTGAGTTACGGTCATTTCATGTTAGGGATGGGACGGTAAATCTTCAGGATTGTTTTTAGATCATTTCGAGCTTGTTTTTCGGATAATTTCGATACTTATCGAGATAATTTGCGGATAATCTCGCTATTGTTTTCAGGATCAATTTGGGTCCTTTTTCGAAATTGTTTTCGGGATCATTTTGAGAGTTTTACGGGATTGTTTTCAGATCATTTCGGATTGATTTGGGAATTTGTTTCGGGGATGTTTTTGGTTCGTTTGTCTTCGGAATCATTTTGGGACTTTTTCGGGATGGTTTTTGGATAATTTCGAGTCTTTCGAGATTTTTTGGGGATCATTTCAAGGTTGTTTTCGGGATCATTTTGAGAAATTTTCGCGACTGTTTTCGCTGTCATTCTTCTCGGGATAGTTTTTGGATCAATTCGGAATAGTTTCCGCGGTCATTTCGAACTTTTTTCGGTGTTGTCTTCGCATCATTTTGGAATCATTTTGGGACATTTTCGGTATTCATTTCCTTTTTAGACCCGGAAACAATTCCGAAAAGATCCCAAAAAGATTCTGGAAACAATTCCGATATGATTCCAATACGATCCCAGCGCAGTCCGAAAATGATCCCGAAATAATCCAAAACCAGTCTCGAACAAGTCCCAAAACAATTTCGAAAAATTCTGACGTTCATATTCACCGCTGTCATAACTGTCTGAGTTTATCATCGCTCCGTCAACATGTTTATTTTCGAGCATTTGGCAAAAAGCGAAAAATAAAAATATTTCAAAAAGTATTTTAATTTTCCAATCGCTTTTTAAAAATTCCAAAAAAAACTTTTATTTTCCAGTCGAAATAAAAGAAATTGAAAAAAAACTATTACATATAACCAATTTATACGTTAAAAGTTACTGTTATTTGCGGTTCCTGAGTTGAAATTAAATTTTCTTGTCAAACTTATTTCAGAAATTGCCTCCAGTTACCACCAACTTAACATAGCACTTCGCGTTAACCCAAATATCTCACATAACAAACCGTTTAGTTTTTGGCATTTTGTTGCTTGTACTCTCCCACTTGAATTCATAGAATTTCGTTCAAAAGTGTAAAGTCGACGCTGTCAAAACAGTACAACAATGTCACCTTGTTAAATAGTCGTATTACAAGCTCGTTACATAATGCAAAGACAAGGCAAATATATCTTTTAGTGGCTTATTGGTTTTAAATACAAAGCTGTGGTGTTGCTGTTGCTATGCGACCCGAATTTTGTAACTATAGTTATAATGTCAAAATATATTTTAGAATATCTATACTACATTAGGGTATTAAAAAAAATTATATTTTTTTGGATCTATGCTTCGAAAAATGGATTGCTAGACCAATTCCAAAAATTCTCTCCGAACATTTTATTTATTTACTAGATGTTATCCTGCCCCAAGTAGAAGGCTGGTTCAAAAATAGGTCGATAGATCCATGTGTATGTAGAGATTTATATTTACTAAATATTTTCTATCTATCCCCTAAACCATATTTTACTCACCTGTGCACATGCCAAATGTACTGGCGTCGAGAGATCATATTGCTGCGTTGAGATTTTTGCTCCCGATTTTAGGCACAACTCCACGGCTTTGATATCGCCACCATGCACGGCCGAATGTAGTGGCACATTGCCCTCAGAATCGTAAAATGATATCATTTCCTCGCGTGGGCAACCGCGTTGTTCACCCCACTGTTGAGAAGAGTTACAGAGTGTTAAATATTTTGGGATTTAATTGTTACGTGTATGTATGTTAAATTTGTATGATGTTGAAAAAGTGCGCTAAACATGAAGGTATTTCAAACTATTCGGGTTTCATTTAGCTAAAGGTCTACGCAAATCTCAGGATGTATGTACATATATATTTTAAACGAGTTACTGTGTATGTGTGTGCAATAGTACAAAAGTCAGTATTAAATGGCTGTAATTATTTGAATAGTTAAGATAATCGCACATGGCTTACCATTTTGGAAGCTTCAAAGCTTCAACTTTAAGAGTATATAAAAAATATTTTCAAAAAGTTTCAAAAATTAAAAGAAAATTCATTTTGAAAAAATGGCATTTTTCCCCATACAAAATGTATGGGAAAGGGCATCCCTAAGGGTTAAGTTAGAGCGCTAATTTTTTCAAGGCTTCTTTTCTCATCAATACCTAACTTTTTAGGGGGTAAGACCAAGACGACATTTTTTTTTGAATCACCGTAATATATGTATATGTATATACATTCGGCAACTTTTTAAACGATTTACATAAGTGATACCTTGCATTTGACATTTCCCATAGTATGGGACCCATACCAACGACATTTCACAATATCACAGACAGATTATCAGGGGAACGTGCCATGACTAAACATTGGAAAGTATCAAGATTTTTTGCGAGAAAATCCACATTTACATCGTTTGTTTGCTCTCAAAAAATGATGAAACAACTTAACCTCCAATGAAAAGGCGCTTTCATTTTATCATTGAGCCCTGCAAACTTTTGTTTGAAAAATTTTTTTTGATGATTATTTAAAACTTTTGTCAGACTTTTGCTTTTAATAGTCAGCTAAGGGCAACGTTTCTCTATGTCAACAAAATCCGTTTGATTTGATTTCTCGTGTCATTTATTTGTTTACCAAAACTACTAGCCCAACAATGCATTGCACTTCAACGAA
The DNA here is from genome assembly GCA_964058755.1 of Campiglossa producta. Lineage (NCBI taxonomy): Eukaryota > Metazoa > Arthropoda > Insecta > Diptera > Tephritidae > Campiglossa > Campiglossa producta. The sequence goes on from CAXKVI010000002.1 coordinate 44,209,166, forward strand.
AAGTTTTTGTGAAAGAAAACGACACATAGAAGAAATAACGCAAACATTTCAACATCTTAAAGTTTCATTATGAGAAATTTCATTTGCATTTTAAACAAATCAGAATGTTAAAACATTAAGAATAAACCATTTTCAGTAGTAAATGGATAAGTAGATAAGTTAAAGTGAAAGAAGACAGATGTAGCGGAAGACGGAGGACTTGAAAGTCAAACAGGTATTAAATTAAACAGCTGATGCTTCGCTCAAGTGAAATACATATATACTAAGAGATGTGGTAAGAAACTTGAAAATGCAAGGTATTGGCATATTTATACAATAGACTGGGGCGCTTTTTTTATTATATTCTTCAAAATGTAGAAAAACAGTGTAAAAGTTACAGAGCGTAATCTTAATTTCTATTGGGCTATCAGGGCTAGTTTATATGTATTTTTAAGAACTGATCTAAGTTTTGCTTTCAAGTGCCAAACCTTTCACAGGCTTGAAAAAACTAAATTTCCCACAAAAAAAGTTGAAAGTAAAAATTTTTTTAGGTGGACCGTTTTCTTGTAAATTTTTTTTATGATCAGTCTAATGTATATAGTATGTTTGTGTAGAAAGTATATTATATTATATTATTTACATGTGTATACTTATGAACCGAGTACTTTAAGTTAGGAGATAGCAAAAATATTTAAATACTTCAGATTGCGTCGTTAGGAGATATTTTGAGGCTTCTAGTTTTTTGGGAATATGCACTGTGCGTGATGAAGATGCTTAATCGTATACAGTTTTAAGTTATCCCAGTTAAAATACATTTTGTCTCGTTTCTGCCTTAACCTCGTATCTACAAAAATAGAATATTTCAGAAAACGAAAAAAACCAACTGAAATTCTCAAGTTTTGCATACTAAAACAAGTAAGGAAGTCTAAGTTCGGGTGAAACCGAACATTACATACCCAGCTGTGCACATAAAGTGGGCGTGATCGTTCACCGATTTTTCTTATTTTCTGTGGTAGTACTCTACATAAACATAACATGCCTGGTACCTAGTTTCGTAAATCTATCTCACACCGTTCTGAAGTTGTTAGCAGTCGAATTTAAAAATTGCTTGACTCATAAGTGGGCGGTGCCACGCCCACTTTCCAAAATTTTGAAAAAATTATGTAAAGAATATGAAAGTTGATGTATGTACCAAATTATATTATTATAGCGAAATCAGTTAATTAGATATGGACTTTTCAATATTTCCACCTCCTTTCAATATAACTTTTATGAAAAAGTAGGCGTGGTCGCGAAGCGATTTCGTTTATTTTCTATAGCTGAATTTACCACAACAATAGTATGTCCTCTACGAAATTTCGTTATACTAGCATAAACTGTTCTGAAGTTATTAAGAGTCAAAATTTTAAAATTTCTTCAAATATACGTGGGCGGTACCACGCCCCCTTTTCAAAAATTTTTATAAAATCGGCCTTAGAACATCTAAATCAAAACATATTGCAAATTTTATCATTGTAGCTGCTTCTAATATTGAATTAACCCATTTTATACGTTTTTCGAAATTTTCGATATCGAAAAAGGAACGTGGTTATGGTCCGATTTTACCCATTTTCAATAGCAATCTATTCTGAACCCAAATAAGTACGCATGCCAAATTTGGTGAAGATATCTCATTATTTGCTCAAGTTATCGTGTTAACGGACAGACGGACGGACGGACAGACGGACGGACATGGCTCAATCAAATTTTTTTTCGATCCTGATCATATTGATATATGGAAGTCTATATCTATCTCGATTCCTTTATACCTGTACAACCAACCGTTATCCTAACAAAGTTATAATACCCTGTGTACAAGTACAGCTGGGTATAAATATAGATACGAGGTAATGGATCGTACAAAAAACCCGAAGGTTTATATATTTTACCATGCTCGATGTCTTAAGGCATTTCCACATAAAAAACGAGTTTTCTCAAAAAGTGTAGTTGCGAGGTTAAGGCAGAAACGGGACGATTTGTACATTAGGGTGATTAAAAAAATATAGAGATCCTGAAAAGCTTGTAATTGATGAGAAGGTAAGCCTTGCAAAAAATAAGCGCTGTAACTTAACCCTTAAACTAAGGCAGCCCGCAGACGAGGCGCATCGTCATAGACGCGTACTCGTCATTTCACTGATGACGAATTTCCCTGCGTCTCAAGATCTGCACACGAGGCTGCAGAAAAAAAAAGCACACAAAGAACTGTCAAAATTGCAATATTAATTAATTAACACGTTTTCACAGTAATGGACGTACATCTTTTCTCCGATTCTGCAAATTTTGAAAAATTTCCATTTTTTCTTTAAATATAAACAATTAATTGAATTGAAAAAAAGAAAGCAAAGCCACGGCATACAAAAATCGGAAATGAAAAATGTAAACAAATGCTTATTCTTCCTATTTTCTAAGCGTACGACGCCTGGCGACCAGCATTCTCATACGCTGAGCAGCATTTAGCTTTCATGCTTTGCCACTTTCGTGCAGCTGCCGATTCGTGTGCAGCTCTTCATGCAAACATACGTGTTCAGCAACAAAGCGTACAAAAATCGAATGTAGCGTCTAATACGCGTCTATGACGATTCGCTCCGTATGCGGACACGCTAAGGGTACACCTAACGACGCGACCAAATATTCTTTGCATGTATTCTTATGGGGCATAGTACAGCTAGCTACAGCAGCACTACGCAACACGACATAGTTGATCAAATAGGCAACTATATGGTCTACAGGTTGCCATATTTTTTACCATTCCCATACATTTTGTGTTGCTTGTAATAATACAAAACCCAGTTATTTTAAATGTCTATAAGTGCCCTGCAGTGAAACCTCAAACCACAACTAGAATTTTCTGATTGAATTCATACTAGTCACAAATATCCATTTCATACTAGTATACAACTATATTTTTCTGATTGAAATGATACCAGTTACAAAAATCCAAAATTCATTCGTCTCGTTTGCTTCTTTTTTCTCTTATAATTTACAGATGCTTTTTCGTGTTAGGGCAATGAAGGCAAATGATAAAATAAAGGGTAAGTCATGAAAATAATGCGACTATTAATTTCTGATTGAAATCATACTAGTCGAGGTTCAATGCTTTTTGGACTAGTATGGAGACTAGTATGTGAACTAATTAATTTTATGGAAACCATACTAGGCCAGGTTGAAATAGAATGAAACTGGTATTCCTCACTAGTAGATAACTGGTATATTCTGGTCGAAATCTGACAATTGACATCTCGTAGGACATCAACACTTAAAAAATACCAAGTGCTTATATGGAAAAAAGACAGAACACTGACTAGTTGCGCCCGGTGCATTATTTAAAAAGTTTTGGAATGTTCACAGCTTCAACTATGAGAATATGTAAAGAATTTTTGGGAAAAAAAAAAAAAAAATAATACAAAATGTATAGGAAAGGTAAAAAGGGCTATTACCTATTACCAGGCTTAATTTTTGCAAGGCTTCTTTCACTTATTTTATCTTACTTTTTTTATCTAGCCTGTTTTTATCTTACAGGCGAGATGAAAAAAGTGGCCTTAAGAATTACAAGGATTCTGGAAGTGCTGTAACCGTACAGAAAAAAAAAAATTTTAATAAGTCTTTCGGGGTTGAACAAAATGATCTTTCAGGGTTTGCATACATATCATTGTTTGTATATCGGGTTGTGCATATATTGAATATGATAGAGAATGAACATAAATTAGTGCAATTCACTGTACTTGCCTGCAAGAAGACCTCCATTGTTTTGGAGCTTGCATTCTTGGCCGCTTCGTGTATGGGATAGTAACCATTGTTGCAGGGTTTACGGGGGCATGCTTCAAATTCGGTTATCTGTAAGAAACAACAGACATGTGCAACACCAATTAAAAAAGGTGTACAAAATAACATAAAACTGTGACTTAAAGAAACGAATTAAAAGAAAAAAAAAAAATAAACATAAGGAAGATTGCCCGATATACGGAAATTTTATTGGAATTAGGAAAGTTTAAAAATAAACACATCAACAAAAAAGAAATAAATAAGTGTTATGTGACATTCGTCACATATATGAATTAAGTCAAGTGAATGAATGAATGAATGAATTATTTTTGTTATTTATTCATCTATTAGTTATTATTATTATTCTTTTTTATTTTTCAAATGTATCTTTTTTATTATAACTTTTGTTGTACTATAAGATATCTAAGATCTTATTGTACTAATTGGTTGCCAGTAAATGATACTGATACTGAATATAAAGCCACGTTCAGACTAAGCAGTTTCGACATGTTAAATTTGTTGACTGAGAACAGATTGGCAACAGATATATTACCATATATTTCGTAGCGAAAATAACGTCTGTACTAAATAGTATTGGACAGTATCGAGTAATTTTGAGTATCTACTACTTTGGTATTGATACTTTGAAGCATCAAGCAGGTACTATGTGTCGAGTTCTACTGGTAGCTCTTTTTTCACAAAAAGATCTGGTAATTCATCATTTACCTATGTAATTTAATAATATCACTCGTTACGACAAAATAAAAAATAAAAATTCATATCTATTCAGTGTACAGGTTTCGAAAATTTCGACAAGTAACTAGGGACTTAATGTGGCGTTCATGCTAGGCCTGCATTTTGCATTATCCTCACAATTTAGCATTTTTCTAAAAATGCAGCATTTATTTCTGCATTTACCATACAAATTTTGATAGCCAAATGATATCTAATGCAACCATTAGCATATAAATGCAAAAACAACCCTGCAATCTTCGAAGCAAAAAGGAACTGGAAAAGTTGAGTAGGTAGTACTGGTTTCCTTATATTCTTCCATTATCTTTTATTCGTAAACAATTGTTTGTGTTGAAAAACTTGCGGATTCGCGGGCTTTTGTTGAAATTATATTAAAAAAAGTGAAACTACAAGTGAACTGATGTTTGTGAAACCCCTTAAAACGACCAAATGTGAAAAAAGTGTAAAGTTTTGTACACGTACCATAACCTAAAAAAATTGCTACCGTGTTTCGAATTGAGCCAAATGTGCATTTACTTAATTCAGCAGCATTAACGCTTTTCGAAAGCTCATGTCCGAAAACATTACAAATGCAGCATGAGCCCCAAATAAGGCTGGTTTTCATTAGGTCAAAATGATTGACTTCAAAAACTGACTAAACTTACTTACTTACTTAAAATAGCCTTTAACCGCCTAGGCGATTTTGGCCGTCCAACATGTTACGCCAGTCGGTTCTTTGTTGAGCCAACTGACGCCAATTAGAGACACCGCGTGCTCGCAGGTCTTCCTCTACTTGGTCCTGCCATCGAAGTGGTGGTCTCCCTCTTCCTCTACTTCCACCGGCGGGTGCCGTTAAAAATACCTTCTGGGCCGGAGCGTCCTCGTTCATTCGCACCACGTGTCCTAGCCAGCGGAGCCGCTGGGTTTTAATTCGCTGAACTATGTCCACGTCTGCGTAAAGCTCATACAGCTCATCATTATATCTTCTTCGGTACTCGCCGTCGCCAACTTTTAGGGGTCCATAAATCTTTCGAAGAATTTTTCTCTCGATTACTTCTAAATTGCCTACTCAGCCCAAACTAGCATTTGTTTGCAAGAGTTATCCTTCTATGGATTTCCAGGCTTACATTGTTGTTGGTAGTAATGCTGCTTCCCAGGTATACAAAGTTCCTTACTATCTCGAAATTATGGCTGCCAACAGTGGCGTGGTTGCCAAGGCGCGAATGCGCTGACTCTTTGCTTGATGCCAACAGGTACTTCGTTTTACCTTCGTTCACCACCAAACCCATTTTTTCCGCTTCCTTTTCAAATTTGGAGTACGCAGAAGTTACGGCGCGGTTCTTGAGGCCAATGATGTCGATGTCGTCGGCATACGCCAACAGTTGTACGCTCTTGTAATATATTGCTCCAGCGCGGTTAAGTTCTGCAGCTTGTATTATTTTCTCCAGCATTAAATAAAAGAAATCGCACGATAGGGGGTCGACCTGCCTGAAACATCGTTTAGTTTCGAACGGCTTGGAGAGGTCGTTCCCAATTCTAACGGAGCTGTTGGTGTTGTTCAGCGTCATTTTGCATAGCCGTATAAGTTTTGCTGGGAAACCAAAATCAGACATAGCGGCGTATAGGCAACTCCTTTTCGTGCTGTCGAAGGCGGATTTAAAATCAACAAAGAGATGGTGTGTGTCGATCCTTTTCTCACGGGGTTTTTCCAAGATTTGGCGTATTGTAAAAATCTGGTCGATGGTAGATTTACCAGGTCTGAAGCCAGACTGATAAGGTCCAATCAGTCGGTTTACGTCAGGCTTCAGTCTTTCGCACAATACGCTTGATAGGACCTTATATGCGATACTCAAAAGGCTGATTCCACGATAGTTGGCGTAGTTTGCGGGATCACCCTTCTTATGGATTGGGAAGAGAACACTTAGGTTCCAATCTTCAGGCATGCATTCATCCGGCCATATTCTTCACAAGAGCTGGTGCATGCACCTTACCAGCTCCTCGCCGCCGCATTTAAATAGCTCAGCAGGCAGGCCATCAGCACCCGCCACTTTATTGTTTTTTAGCCGTGATATAGCTACTCGCACCTCGGTATAGTCGGGTTGTGGAACTTCGATTCCATCGTCTTCGATTTTGGGGTCGGGTTCGTCCTCTTCTCTGGATTGTTGCTCCGTTCCTCCGTTTAGAAGGGCAGAGAAGTTATCCCTCCATAACCCTAGTACTCTCTGAACATCTGTCACCAGGTCGCCGTTGTCATTTTTACAGGAGTTTGCCCCGGGGTTAAAACCGTCATTCGTCGAATTCTTTGATAAAATTTTCGGGCGTTGCTTCTGCTGGCTAGCATTTCAAGCTCTTCGATTTCACGCTTTTCCGCTTCCCTTTTCTTCGCCCGAAAAAGCCGTCTCGCTTCCCTCTTCATCTCGCGGTAGTGTTTACACACGCTCCTCGTTGCATTCGCTTTTAACGTTGCCTTATAGGTGTCGTCCTTTCTTTCCATTGCGTCTTTGCACTCTCTATCATCGTACCAGCTGTTTTTTCGCATTTGCCGGAATCCAATTACTTCTTCGGCTGCGGTACGAAGTGATCCGGAGATATGCTCCCACTGCTCGTGCACTCCGCTGGGGTGAATTGTGCTCTCAGAGAGCAGGTGCGCGAGTCGTTCTGCGAAATCATTGGCTGTCTGTTGTGACTGCAGCTTTTCGACGTTCAGCTTTCCTTGCGTTTTTTGTGGTGCCTCTTTCGTTGTACTTAGGCGAGTACGAATCTTGGCTGCTACCAAGTAGTGATCGGAGTCGATGTTTGGACCCCGCTTCGTACGTACGTCCATAACACTGGAAGCATGCCGTCCGTCTATCACAAAGTGATCAATCTGATTGCGTGTTTTCCGATCTGGCGATAGCCATGTTGCTTGATGGATCTTTTTATGCTTGAACCTGGTGCTGGCTACGACCATATTTCGTGCACCGGCGAAGTCGATCAGCCTGTATCCATTCGGCGAAGTCTCTTCATGGAGGCTGAACTTTCCGACAGTGGGGCCAAATACACCCTCTTTCCCACCCTGGCGTTAAAGTCACCAAGCACGACTTTGATATCATGACGGGGGCAGCGCTCATAAGTTTCTTCTAATTTTGCGTAGAATGCATCTTTTTCCACGTCGTCCTTGTTCTCGGTCGGTGCGTGCGCACAGATAAACGATATGGTGAAAGACACTACCTGTTTCACAAGCCTCTTTCCCACCACAAAACCGACGCCGAATCTGCGCTCATTAGTGTGGCCGCTCCAGTAGACATTGCAGGTTTGGATGGTCTTATAGCCTTGCCCCGTCCATCGCATTTCTTGTATAGGGGTGATGTCAGCTTTTGCCTGTTTGAGGGCCCCAACTAGGCGGGCATCGTCACCTTCCCTGCTCAGGGTTCGGACATTCCAAGAACATGCCGTGATTTCCTTAATCATATTCCTATTTCGTTTGCAGTGGTCGTTATCTAAAGAGTGAGACCTGATTATTGGATCTCAATGGAAGTTTGTTTTTATATGGTGGGTCCCAAACCCTACGCACAACCCGTTTCTCGGGGGGGTTGGATTTAAATTACACATTTATATAGCGAGCCGCTTGGTTCAAGACAGACGCCCGCTTGCAGCCGCACCTCATGGTGACAGACGCTGCTGATGAAGTCCCCTGGCAAGCCCTTAAACCGATTATGTCGGAGTGGCCTTGTCAGGTTGTCGCCTGCCCAACACTAGTCTGTACCATTGTACTAATCAAGCACTTGGTAATTTAAGTTTGAACATAGCTTTTAGTAATAGAATTCAGATATGAAAATTATAGTATGCAGAAAGTACCGAATAAAGTGCATATTAAAACGTAAATTCTTTAAGTTAGATTTAAGTAGAACAAAAAATTAACAAATATTTCAAATTTGAGTTTAAAACTTGCATGCAAACTATTTACGTGTTAGTCTATACATATGTAATGCACAAATATGCGCCCACACGTTTTTACATACATATTTCCATAACCACTTCATGCGTGTTAATGTAAATGGACGTGTGTGCACATAAATTCACATACTTACATACATACATAACGGGTTTTGTTTGATTGCTTACACTCACCAATATCCTGGCACATTCCTCATGATCATAAATGGCTGCCAAATGCAATGCTGTACGTCCATGTTCACCACCTTGTTGTATATCGATAACATTACGAAAATTACCCATTACGCGTAGAGCGTGAACTTTATTTAATTCGGTGGCCAAATGTACCGGTGCCTGCTTCTTTTCGTTGAGTAATCCAGTGTCGACGGGACTGTAGTAGAAAGGATTGAAAAGTAATGTCTGATTTCATAATTTGCACTTTAAGTTACGCTCAGATAAAATCGGGGTGGGTTATCGTTTGGGAGTGAAAATTTATTTTTATTACAAGTGTTGACAAATGTGATTGTTCAAATCATAAGTTGAAAAGAAAGTGTGAAACTGGATATGATTAGATTTAGGGTTAGATTTGAAGTGGAACCAGGCAATAGTTTGTTGGCATTTATCTGTTTTCTCATCTAGCCTTTAATTTTAGAGATCAATATTATTTTTTTTAACCCTTCATTCTTCCTTTAAATTAAAGGGCAAATGAAGTTGCCGGTAAATTTGTAATGAACTTTAAAATTAAAGGCTGCATAAGAAAACTGTCACATGTATACGGACCTCTATTCGAATTTCCATCACACTAAAAAAAAACATGTTCCCAGAAAACTTCCGCCATCCTTTAACTTACATGGAAAGCAAATAGCTGATCGCTTCAAATGAGTCATTTTCAACTGCCACATGCAAAGGAGTGTTGCCAGCATTATCTTTTGCATTGAAATCTGAAAAAAGATTTCGGTTATAATAATAAGTTGTTAAAATTGTTTTATAAATTTAAATTCAGAAATTAAGTAAGATTTTCTTAAAAATTAGGGTGTAATGTGGTTTTTCTTGATTTACTTCGAAAGTCGATCTCTACATTTTATAAAACGTTTTTCTCTAACTTTCTTGTGTAAAAAGTTATTAGGAAAAAACTAAAAACTTTTGTCTGCCCCCCAAATTTTTTCTTAACACTTCAACTTCCTGCAAATTTTGTAGTAAAAAAGGAACTTTGGGAACTTTCAAATTGTGAACGATTTTACATATTTTCGACTTGTGAATTTTTGTAACTACACTCTTATTTATGGCATACTTTGACTGCTGCCCTTTGTTCACAGGTATTTAGTTGGCCGCCAGTGCGTATACGCAACATATCGTTACCTTAATTCAAAAAGGCCCTAACTGACAAAAAAATTTTACAGGAGAAGCAAAAAACAAAAATTTGTTTACATTGAACGCACGAAAAAGTCATTTTTAAAAAATGTGTCAGTTGGGGCCTTTGGGAATTAATTTAACTATATACTATATACCCAATAACACTTAACTTTGTTGGAGAACACTATGTTTGTTCCAGTGTTTCTCCAGTCGTCGTCTGATGTGCTCTTCATGTTGAGCCTTCATTTTAGAATTTAGCCCAAAACGCACATTTTTTCCATACAATTTTGAAGGCTAAACGCAATTAAATGTTACTTTATTTCTGCATTAGCTTTAGCATCTTCGAAGATACAGTACGACCAAAAATTTCCTTGTATGAAGAAAAAGTGAAAAAAATGTAGTATACTTTTGGGCGAACCGCTGTTTATATTAGGACTTTCTAAACAAACTTGAAAGTTTTTCAACGTGAAAATTGCAACTTTTAACTGGAAAAATTATTGGATAACTACGATGACTTGCTTAGCGAGAAGGTACCCTGATATAAAAAGCTGTTCCCTCAAAAGTGTGCAACATTTGGTTTACTTTTTACGGACTGATTAGACCTTATCAGTATGGCTTCAGACCTGGTAAATCTACCATCGACCAAATTTTTATAATATCTAAGTCAAATCTTAGAAAAAGCCGTGAGAAAAGGATCGACACACCCATCTATTTGGTCATTTTAAAGCCGCTTTCGACAGCACAAAAAGGTGTTGCCTTTATGCCGCTATGTCTGATTTTGGCTTCCCCGCAAAACCTGCTGGCATCAAGCAAAGAGTTAGCGCATTCTCGTCTTGGCAACCACGCCCCTGTTGGTAGCCATAATTTCGAGATAGTAAGGAACTTTGTATACTTGGAAAGCAGCATTAATACCAATTACAATGTAAGCCTGGAAATCCATCGAAGGATAACTCTTGAAAACAAATGCTACTTTGGGCTGAGTAGGCGATTGAGATTGAGCCCTCTCTCGACCAATAGCTACACTCTATAAGTCATTTATCGTACCAGTCCTGCTATTTGGTGCAGAAGCATGGATACTGACAGCATCTGATGAGGCGGCTTTGGGAGTATTCGAGAGAAACATTCTTCGAAAGATTTATAGACCCTTAAAAGTTGACGACGGCTAGTACCGAAGAATATATATTTACGCAGACGTCGACATAGTTCAGCGAATTAAAACCTAGCGGCTCCAATGGCTAGGACACATGATGCGAATGAACGAAGACAAGATATGCCAATATGGGTATCGGCCCAGAAGGTATTCTTATCGGCACCCGCCAGTGGAAGTAGAGGAAGGGAGAGATCACCACTCGGATGGCAGGACCAAGTGGAGGCAGATCTGAGAACACGCGGTTTCTCCAATTGGCGCCAGTTGGCTCAATAAAGAACCGACTGGCGTAAAACGTTGGACGGCCAAAATCGTCAAGGCGGTTAAAGGCTATTTTAAGTTAAGAACCGCATAAGCGATTTTGGATAACTGACCAATTGGAAACCCCAAGGGAGTTCAAGTCGTCCTCCGCCTGTTAGTTCCATCTCATTCGAGGCATCCCTCTTCCTCTGCTGCCGAATTCGGAAGACGACAGCAAAACCTTCTGGAATAGAGCTACTTTGTCCATTCACATGGTATGACCCAGCTAGCGGAGCCTTTGGGCTTTAATTCGCTGGACTATGGTCAGATCTGCGTAAAGCTCGTAGAGCTCATCGTTACTTTTTCTTCCTACAAGCAAGTTATTGTTCCTAGATACATCTTCGAAGATGACAGAGTTGTATTAAGCATTTATAATGCTAATGCAAAAAGTAAAGTTGCATTAAGCTGTAAATAAATGCCGAACTTTCGGTTGAATAGTAAATTTTGAGGATAATGCAAAATGCAGGCTCAGCATGAACAGCACATTATTAGGACCGTTTTTTCATCTCTAAATTTACCAGAGGCAGTGAACCTTAAAGGAAAGACGTGAAAAAATGTACCTACCCGATAGCGAAAAATTACTACCGCCCATGAAAGCGGTGGTGACGATTAAGTTTGGCATTTAACATGTATACCCGCTGCAGGGTATACAAATATATCTTACAAATTTATGCATAATGCAACGATGGTCAGCAGCATCATCATTTAAATCGTTGCATTTAAGCGATTTTAATTAACTTATTTTATTCCTTTGCTTCTCTAAATTCTTTTCCACATTTTCCACTTTTTCGTATTGTTAATTAGGTGGTAAGGAATTTTTGCATCCAATTTCGCTTATTAAATTCTTTATTTATCTTGCTGGGGTTTACTTTGTTTGAGAGTTTGAACTCAGGGAGACGGACCTTTTCTTTTACTATTTAATTAAATTAAATCGATAGACAGCCTTATGGAATTGCGTGTTTATAACGGCAAAGCACCATCGCCAAAAGTTATCGCAAATCTGGACATGAATTGTCTCAACCTGGAATATGAATATTTAACGGGGCCACTTTCTTGAGGTCTTTTTTTTGAGTTTATGGAAACCAAGCTAAAAATAAGTTATAAGTGTTCAAGAAAGTTATACCTCTAGAGTATTTTCGATCGGGAATCAAAGTAAATCGATAAGAATTATAGACTCCAATAAAAATGGGTGCGCCAAAGATAATTTATAAAATCAGTTCAGGACATAAGTACAAACCAATATATAAGAATTAAATAATTTGAATAACTCAAATAAAAATATGTAATAAATGAAATCGATTCTCGATTACCTCCACTTTGATCATTAATATAACGCAAGATATTGACACGATTTCTTGCGGATGCTTGATGTGCTGCAGTACGACCTTTGCTGTCTTTAATTGATAAACGTAAATTGTCTGCTTGAAACAACCGTTTGAACTCATCCAAATTTCCTGATTCTGCAGCCTGAAAAAAAGAAAAGTAAAACCCAAATATAATATTAACGACCTTGTACAGTTTGGGTCCTATGCAATTATATGTATGTAGACATGCTTATTGGTACACACAAGGTTAAAAAATGAGCCTAAATTTTAAACCCATCTTAAGTTTAAACGATTTTTGAAGTTAACTTCTTAGGCGGCGATATGAAGTTTTGATTGAGAGTAAAATTTGAGAAAATGTATGACGATGAAACGGAAGTTATGGCACGGAAATAGAAATCGTAGCCCACTTTCAGGCGTATGTTGCAGACTTTCGGGCGTAAGCGTTTTTCTTATATCTCGGGAACCGCTCAACCGATTTGGATAAAATTTGGCATTATAGATAGTATGACTCATTCTAAGATTATGTGCGTGGGTGTTGCCATTTGAGGCGGTTCACAGGGTTGCCACCTATCTCAATTTTTCTTTAAATGTTGAGCAAGATATGCCAATATGGGTATCAAATGAAAGGTATTATCGACCGTATTCCAAATATTTCAATCTCAAGCAGGGTTGGCGGTATTTCTTTCCTTAAGGGCCAACTGCTAATAAATTAGCTAAAATTATGGGAGATAGCTCAAAAGAATGTGGAATGTCGATGTTAAAAATCAATGAGATTCGACTAATATAACACACCGCCTCCATATAATCGATAGTTCCGATAATTTCGTCATGACCTAAAGTTAATTCGAACAGTGAAAATCGTGATGCTTTTTCATGAAAGGTATATAACCTTCGGCACACCCGAAAAATTAGTAAAATTGTTGAAATTTATTTGATTTTCACTAAAATTAATCAAAAAAGTTTACTTTAAACAAGCAAAAAAACGAAAACAAAAACTATTTATGAGGAAAAAAATTTTAAATAAATAAGAAAATATTTTACTACAATTAAGAAAACTAGAGTTCGCCCAGTGGTTAAAATTCAACCACAAAAGCTTATTTTATTTTCCTACCTTTATGCTGTTTCTTAAATTTGCCATTCTTTTCATATTTTTTATATTTTTGGTTTCTATACATTCCTGTTCATTTTGCCTTTTCCTTCCTCTTTACATCATTCAGTAATATAGTTTCAATGTTGATAAATATTTATTCTTCTTAGGTAGTCTTCATACGTATTTCTTTCCTTTCCATTCCTTTGCTTTTATTTCCTTTCCCTTACTCTCCTTTCATCTCATTTTTTTCTTTTGTTTTGTTTCCTTCCCTTTTCTTTCCTTTCATTTACTTCCCTCTCTTCTCTATTCCCTTTCTTTCCTTTTCTCTTCTTTCATTTCATTTTATTTCCCATCTTCCTTTCTCTCTTTTCTGTTCTTTTCTTTTATTTTCCTTTCTTTTCGTTTCTTTTATTCTCTTACCTGACATTTCTTTCCATTTCCATTACATTCCTTTTTTCCGCTTATTTTCTTTTTCTTTAATTTCCTTTCGTTTCCTTTGCTTAAGTCTCTTTTGCCTTAGTTTCCTCTCATTTTATAATTTTTCTTTTCATTTCATTTCTTTTATTTTTTTTCTTACCTTTATTTTCTTTCTCTTTTTTCCTTACTTTTCCATCCCTTCCTTTCCTCTTCCTACCTTTCCTTTCCTACGGTATCCTTACTTTCTTTTTTTCCTTTTCGTAATTCCTTTAGTTTTCTTTCTTTCCCATTTATTTCCTTTACTTATTTTTTTAGCTTTTCATTACCTTTCTTTCCTTTATTTTTCATTATTTTTATTTTCATTTATTTTCCCTAGCTTCCTCCTCACTACCTTTTCTTTCCTTTCTTTTTCTGTTCTTTCCTTTCTTTGTCTTTCTCTATTTGCCTCTCTTTTCCACTCCTTTACCTACATTACATTTCCTTTCTTCCCTTCCTTTTTTCTTTGCCATTCCTTTCCTTTCCCTACCTTTATTTGCCTTTGATTTTTCTCTCATATTTTCCGTTCCTTACCTTATCTTACCTTTATTTTCCGTTTATCCATTCCTTTCCTTTCCCATTCTTTCCTTTATTTTATACTTTTATTTATTTCATTTTGTTTGCAGCCGGGAGGCAAATCGTGGCTGTAATCGAACGGAGCCTCTCTTATACCGGGCCGCCTCGGAGAGTAACTATTGCCTTACCGCGGTACGGGGCTCTGCCGCGGCGGACGACACATTCCCCTTACTCTTCCATTGACCCTAAACTGGCCTTGCCCGGCGAAGGGTCGTACGAACAAGATGATTAATATTAACAAAAACCCTAAAACTAAAGATACAACAATGTATACTGCACAGCAGAGGAGGAAAATGCTGGAGCAAGTGAGAACGCAACGTCGGAGGACAAACTCCATTTCTTTATCAGCCGAGAGATCGACAGCGATGGCAACTACGGGTCGATTAGCTCTGGATAACAAGGGGGCAATCCCCAAAGTAAGTACCGGTACAAACGCAGTGAAGCCAACAACGGCTGATGCTAAAGTCCTAGTAAGTGCCGGTACCGAAACCAAGTCTTTAACGTCTGTGGCAGTGGTCTCACGACCTGGCCCCAGAGATCCAAATAATGGAACGACCGCGATGGCAACTAAGGGTCGAAATTTACACCAAAAGACATCTCCCAGTCGCTCTGAGTACTTGGACAAAAGAGCGGCCGCGAGGATCCTGAAGAAATACGAGGGTATTTCACAAGAGACGCTATCGCCGAATGCTAGAAAGACGGTGGAGATGGCTGAAGCTATCTTACCGAACTTCCAAAGCGATTACGCGCCAAAGAAGGTTAATGGAAATCCCTTCAAAAGCCAGAGATCGGGCGTGGATTTAAAACCTCACCCGAAGCGGCAGCAACACGCCCCCGTAGTGGGTAAACTCAGCTTTGCTGAAGTAACTAAGGATAGGATCCTCATAGGCGTCATTGACCGAGGTAACGAAAGCTGGGCCATCCCTAGGGACCAGTGGCGATACGTCCGGAACGCTATCGGTAATGCCCTTCTCGACATTATGGATGAGTCTCCGGGTGCCACGCCGATGGGTTCTGATGCGGGATGGCACCAGGGCCGAATCAAGGTATTCGCTTGCGAGGATGCAAAAACTGTTGCACTGTACAAGGCAGCAGCTGCAAGACTGGGTGAGATCTACCAAGGGGCAAGAATCGAGGTTGTCGACTGGAAGGACATCCCGGCTCGGCCAAGGGCAAGAGCGTGGATTCCTGCTATCCCTGCTGAACCTGAGAGAATTCTCAGGATGCTGAGGATGATGAACCCGTCTCTCCCGACGCAGGACTGGGGTGTCAATCTGGTCGAGGCCTGACAGGCAAGTGGTCTTCACCTTGACTAAGGAAGCACTCGAGCCCCTTAAACGGTGCAATGGACGAGTGCACTACGGCATGGGTCAGATCGTGATCCACGTATACCGCGGCGATGCACAGCGCGCTGCTATTTCGGCTGCACCGGAGGTCTCGGACATCGCAGTGCCGGTAGAGGAGTCGGAGATGTCCGACTCGGAAAGTATGGTATCTGCCACGTCAAATGGCGAAGGAGCAGTGAACAGCTCGGAGATGGGAGACAGCCTGCTGGACGGGGAAGACCTCGACGTCACAGTGATAGCAGTTAGTCCTGAGCGCACCAATGTCAATACTGCCACAGTTAGTAGGATCTCGGCTACGCCAAATCGTGGTCTGAACAAATCGTCGTTGAAAGATAAGCCTCCAGACGAGGTGGAACTCGACGATACGGCGGTGGCAGGGAAGTCTGAGCGCTCTCATGTTGGTGGTGATTCAGATAAACCTGCACAAATCTAAAGCAGCCTCGGCTGCTTTGATCAGTCGTCTCTCTAAAGGCGACATAGATGTGGTCCTCATCCAAGAACCCTGGGTCAACAGCTCAAGGATTTGCGGTTTGGGGACTAAGGGTTTTTAGCTAATCCAAGCCAGCGAGGGGGGCAGGGTCAGAGCCTGTATTTTGGTTGAGTCTGAGCTGAATGCCTTTCTCTTGCCCAACTATACCAATGGTGACGTTACAGCTGCCAGTTTAACAGTCGACAGTACCAGTCTGACGATGGCATCGGTCTATATGCCCTACGACGCCGAAGAACCATCGCCACAGAGGGAGGTAAAATACCTGGTGGCAAATTTTTCCATGGGTCATCTTATTATCGGAACTGACGCCAATGCTCATCACGTCCAGTGGGGAAGCTCCGATATCAATGCTAGAGGAGAGTCGTTGTTTGATTATTTGTTAACAACTAACCTGGTAGTTTGCAACGTGGGTAACGAACTTACGTTTATTACTAACACCCGTAGGGAGGTCATAGATCTCACTATTTGTAGCGAAGGCGCTTATGAGTGGGTCAGAAAATGGCGCGTTCTCGATGAACACTCATTCTCCGACCACCGGTACGTAGAATTAGTTCTAGAATTTTCTGTTGAGCAGCCGGTTATGAAACGCAACCCACGTAACACTAACTGGCAGCTACACAATGAAATACTATCTAGGGACTTGACAGCACTGCCCCCACAAGTCCCCTCATCAGTAGGGGAGTTGGAGGATCATAGGCCGCATTGGTGGTCCTACGACCTGGACTCGCTCCGTAAATCATGTAGGACACAATTTAATAAGGCCAAGAGCCTTGGCACGGAGACTCAATGGCTCGAATATAAAGTTAAACTGAGGGCCTACAAAAAAGCTCTGAGGCAGGCGAAGAGAGTATCGTGGAGAAATTTCTGCACTGGGGTCGAAAATGTCGACGTACAGCGAGACTTAGACGAGTGCTCCCAAAAACTCAAACAGCCAACAGCTGACAAAGCCAAGTTCTTGGGCACAGGTCTGGATAGGAAACTAACCTGGAAGGATAATGTTCTTCAGCGCCAGAAGAAAGCGTGTATTGCACTCTACACATGCAAAAGAGCCATTGGAAAGAAATGGGGGCTCAGCCCCAAAATATGCAAATGGATCTACACTGCAATCATTCGACCAATCATGCTCTATGGAGTTGTGGTATGGTGACCTGCGCTGAGCAAGGCACCAAACATTAATCTGCTAGGTAAAGTACACAGATCTTGCATGATCTGTATAAGCGGTGCGTTAAGAACAACGCCCAATGAAGCACTCCAGGCCATTCTTGGCATTTTGCCACTCGATCTGGAAGGGCACCGAGTAGCAGCAGCATCGGCTCTGCGTCTAAGGGAAACGTCCGGCTGGGGCGCAAGCACTACTGGACACGCCTGTATTTTGGGATCCTAGTGCTTTCTTCCGCTGAGCACAGATCGCTGTGCGACCACAACAGTCGGAGATAGCGGTTTTAAAATCAATATTCCCAGCAGGGAAGAATGGGAGAGCACGGATCGGAGTCCCGTCACTCATGGCGGCACTTCCATTTATACTGATGGCTCGAAGTTAGACGGCAGAGTTGGGGGAGGGGTTTATTCAAAGGATCTGAACCTTGAGCTCTCCTTCAGACTACCTGATCACTGCAGTGTCTTCCAGGCTGAAGTTTCAGCAATCATGGACGCCGCGGCTTGGATAGGCCAACACACTATCAGACAGGACATTTTTATATTCAGCGACAGCCAGGCGGCCATCAAATCCCTTAGCTCTTACTCGTTCAACTCTGAACTGAC
Organism: Campiglossa producta; assembly: GCA_964058755.1. Classification (NCBI taxonomy): domain Eukaryota; kingdom Metazoa; phylum Arthropoda; class Insecta; order Diptera; family Tephritidae; genus Campiglossa; species Campiglossa producta. Next base: position 44,227,434 of record CAXKVI010000002.1, read on the forward strand.
GCTCAGCTGTCGTCGATCTCTACAAGAGATGGCCCAACAGAATCGCGTTAACCTCACATGGGTCCCGGGGCATAGGGACATTGAGGGAAATTGTAGGGCAGGCGAACTTGCGAGACAGGGCACGACCAAGCAGGTTCTTCGCGATAAAGAGCGCTTAGGTATGCCGTTTGCCACATGCAAGCTTATGCTGAAGGAATACACACTCCGCCAAGCCAACGAAAGATGGCTGCAATCTCCAGGATGCCGGATATCCAAAGAAACCTGGCCGAAATGGGATCATAAAAGATCAAGACAAATTTATGCCCTAAGGAGAAGAGAAATCTCCATATTAATAGGCGTATTAACTGGGCACCATTGTGTATAACATAAAGGACCTGATGGCCTTCATCAAGTCATCTAAATGGTTCGAGGAGGAGTAACGGTGTCGGTATAGGAAAGTCAGTCCCGGGATTCTGCTATGTGGAGAATTCCGTTAATACCGGGATTTTCCATATGGCAGGGTCCCGGAACTGACTTTCCTAGTGTTGGTGGTATCACAACGGACCTTTTAATACTGGCCTAGGTGTGCCTCTGCGGCAGCCACTTGAACCTAACCTATATTCTTTCCTTTCCTTTCATTTCCAACAAATTTCTTTTCTTACTTTTAAGCAGTTTTCTATTTCTTATTTTACTTTTTTTAGTTTTATCAATTTTCCTTTTTATTTTATTTCACTAAGTCTAGCCACGAAGGGCTTTGTGCTTTATTTTTTCAAAACATCATGTCTGAGCAAGCATTTGCTTCTCTGAATACCCACGCACAGATTTTGTTTTTGTAAACACTGTTTGTACCTACGCTCAATAACGTTGGCGGGCTGGCGCATGTTTATTATTGCTCCAACAAAACAACTCACACTCGGACTCTCCCAACAACAATGCAAGTGTACCTATATACATACATACATAACAGCGGCACTAAGTTAACGTAACATAAGTTACTGCCACCCACGTCGTCTGAAATATGATTGCACATCATAAACTAGCCGACCCAAATACCCATAAATTACTCATAATAATTACTTACAATAAAGTAAACCCGTGCCGAACATTTCCGCCCGAAATATGATCAGTCATAATTCGGCCGACCTAAATAAATTCCCATGAAATGCATTGGCGCACAACGATCATTTACCCAAGTCCGATCGCACCTCATAAATTTTAAGTGCAATGCATTTATGCAAAGGCAAGACATTTTAAAACAATTAATTTCATAAGTCGCCTGAAATATGACTACTCATCACATTTCAGCCGCACCAAGTAAAACTCACTTCAAGCGGCATTTAACTATTGCGCTATATCACAATCACACGTACTATGCTTGCCCAAAGGCAACATGCCGAGTCGGCATTCATTAAATATGGGTCATATGGAGAAATGCATTGTCACACAGTGACATACTACAATCACCCATACTATGGTTATCCAATGGCAATATGCTAAGCCAGCACTATTGGAAATGGGTCAAATAGAGAAATGCGTTGTAAACGAATTTCTCTCCAAAATGAGCTCTTTCCCAATACATAGGAATTAAATAAATTATTTTTACATAAAGAAATTTGGGTTGCAGAGCAGGCTTAATTTTAGCATAAATAAGACGAAAAATTGTAATTTAGGCTAAGTCTGGTTTTGGATTTCAATAAAGGCGGCCACGCTGCCCGAATAAATCAAACAATAAACAAACGTTTATTGAACTTCTATAAAGTGAATGCGTGTTTAGCAATTGTAGTGGTGTGACTTTCAAATCATATTATAATTAATTTTTAAGCTATTGCATAGATTTTATCGCAGGCCTGGCTGGCACCAAATCAAAAAAGTTAGTGACGGATATTTTTCAAAAAAGGTTCGAAAAGGTTCGAAAAGGTTCGAAAAGATTCGAAAATTTTATATCTCTATCATAAAATTAAGGTCCGGGTCAAAGTCAAAGTCACATCTAGGTCCGGGTCAGGGTCCGGATCCAGGTCCGGGTCGGGGTCCGGATCCGGATCCGGGACAAAATTAAAGCCAGATTCGGGTCCCGGTCGGGGTCCGGATCCGGATCAAATGTTCATGAGTCAACGTCACATCATCAATATTTATATGAACTCAAACGTTCATGAGTCAACGTCACATCATCAATATTCATATGAACTCAAATGTTCATGAGTCAACGTCACATCATCAAAATTTATATGAACTCAAACGTTCATGAGTCTACGTCACATCTTCAATATTCATATGAACTCAAATGTTCATGAGTCAACGTCACATCATCAAAATTTATATGAACTCAAACGTTCATGAGTCTACGTCACATCTTCAATATTCATATGAACTCAAATGTTCATGAGTCAACGTCACATCATCAATATTTATATGAACTCAAACGTTCATGAGTCTACGTCACATCATCAATATTCATATGAACTCAAACGTTCATGAGTCAACGTCACATCATCAATATTCATATGAACTCAAATGTTCATGAGTCAACGTCACATCATCAATATTTAAGTCGCAAGGTGGAACTTTTAACGAAATAGTATATGAATATAGTAAAGCACATTCTCAGGAACTCGTTTATGTCGCGCTCTCTCGGGTGACAAATATTGAAAAATTGTATATCACGACCAAAAACGATAATGCCGCATTTAAGTTTTATCATAATCGAAAGCAAGCTGCATCGACTGCATCTTTGTTGCAAGAATTTAAAAGATTGTCTTTAAATAATGTTCAGACGATAGCTCAAAGCGTCTTAGATTTCATTAGTAATAGAAATGGCATTTCAATAATGACTTTCAATTGCCAAAGTCTAAATAGTCACAAATACGATTTTCAAGATTCAGTTACCAGACAAACACATGTCTTACTTCTTACCGAAACTTGCATGACGCGTGATAATCCGATTGAAATACCTAATTTCAAATGTATTGTTCAATTCAAACGAGATACTGCTCCTAAGGGTGGTGTAGCTATTTACCAAAATAACAATAATGTTACTAATATTATGTCTCTGAATATTGAAATAAATAATGGACACGTTAGCGATGTTAATGATATGTACTCATTTGTTGGAGATATTTCTGCGTGCTTATGCAAACTTAGTAATGGTTTACACATTGTCATGGTAGCAATCTACATTTCGCCGAATCCAAAATTGGAAGAGGTAGAGCATTTTATTCATCGCACTTTACTGGAGTACTCGGTAGAAGGGGCAAAAACACTTGGTACAAATGGTGATAAATTTCCACTTATCTTGGCCGGCGATTTCAAGATCAACTTCGCTGATAAAAAATGAGAGCGGCTGACAAGTTTTCTTTTTGAAAAATTCAATTTGAAAATAAATAATGATCCAAAAGAATCCACAACAAAATATGGGACCACCATTGACGCGGTATTTTCAAGATACTTAGAGGATATCAAGTCTCAAACGTATATTTCCTATTTCAGTTACCATAAAGCTATAATTTCAATTATAAATAATTAATTATAAATAATTAACTAATTAAAAGCTCAAATTACTAACATGAAGTAACTTACTTTTATTTAAATGTGGTTTAAAATCAGGTATGTATAAAATGGGTACTCTGCTAGTATTCAATAAAGCTGGGTATTGTCTTCGTGAAAAATGTTGCAAGTGGCCTAGAAAACATTTGAATTCGCAATCTTAATGACTAGAATAAAAAATATGTTACTATCATCGTTTCCCATCTTATTCAGTCCTTTTCACGTCTTGAACTTGATTTATCATGGCGTAATTGCCTTTGCAACTTTTTTTGCCGTGAAATGTTGGTAACGCCTATAATTCCAAATCCTTTGATTTTACGGCTTGAAAAACTAATCTACACGGTAGTAATACTATGTTAGAAACCTTTGTTATACTTCATTTATCAAAAAAGTGTTTTAAAATGGTGTTTAAGCTACTTGCAACATTTTTCACGCATGAAGACAATACCAAGCTTAAAAGTAAAAATTTGTTTTCTTGTCGGTCACCACGCTTACAAAGTGTAACATCAATTAATATCAAAGACAAAACTTGAACTAATATCAAAGAAAAACAAAATGTTGCATAAATATTTTAATCGCATAAGTTGATAATATGCAATAGCTTTACCGCGGCAGTCCACGAGTGCCACACGTCCTTTTTTTAATTTTTGGTTTGTTGCGGCACACCCTGCTCGGCGATATCGATACATATCAAATTTTAAGGGAGAAAACCTTTAAGCATGGCGCATTTATATAAAATAGATGTTTGTTTAGTTATTTTCAAATTATTTTTTACTTTCTAAAAACCGGCCCGCAATGAAAATCGTCGCAACAAACCAACCCAATGTTCAAAATAGAAACATGTAATTTTATAAATATGAACACAATAAAACGACCCGGCAAAACGAATAAGGCATAATGATTTGGATATTAGGGCATGTACCGGGAATGTCCGGACCCTTTCAAGGGACGGTACCGCTGCCCGACTGGTTGATGTCCTCGTTAACGCAAAGGCTGACATCACCGCCCTGCAGGAAATGCGATGGACGGGACAAGGAAAGACGACCATCGGACCTTGTGACGTATACTACAGTGGCCAGACACGCGGCAAAGCGCGTGGTGTAGGATTCGTGGTGGGAAAGTACTAGCGTTCACCCCCGTGGACGAGCGTCTCGCTGCGATCCGCATCAAAGCGAAATTTTTCAACATAACATTTATCTGCGCCTATGCGCCGACTGAGGAGACGGACGACGCAGAGAAGGACTCCTTCTACGATAAACTTGAACAGACTTATGATCGCTGCCCCCAACATGATATCAAAATCGTGCTCGGCGACTTTAATGCGAAGGTGGGCAAGGAAGGAGTCTTTGGTCCAACAGTTGGAAAATTTAGTCTCCATGATATAACATCCCCCAACGGCACTAGGTTGATTGATTTCGCCACTGCTCGCAATATGGTCATCAGTAGTACCAGGTTCCAGCATAAACGAATACACCAAGCCACATGGCTGTCTCCTGATCAAAGAACAAGAAACCAGATTGATCATGTCATGATCGACGGCAGGCATAGCTCCACCGTTCTGGACGTGCGTACCCTTCGTGGTCCCAATATCGACTCGGACCATTATCTTGTTGCAGCCAAGATACGCACACGCCTCTGTGTAGCAAAGAAAGTGCGCACAGTAACGGAAGGAAAGTTTGACGTCGAGAAGCTGCGCACGACACAGACAGCTGACAATTTCTCCACTCGACTCTCACACCTGCTATCGGAGAGCAATCCTCGACCTAACGATTCAACCGAGCAATGGAAGCATATCTCTCACTCATTACGTACCGCCGCTGAGGCCACTATAGGGTTCCAGCGAGCCCGCAAAAACAACTGGTACGATGAGGAATGCAGCACTGCCTCGGACAAAAAGGACGCTGCCTACAGGGAGACGTTGCGAACGGGCGCAACCCGCAGTGTATGGCAACGCTATCGTGAGGCAAAGAAGGAAGAGAGACGCCTTTTCAGAAAAAAGAAACGTGAGGCCGAAAGTCGTGAGTGTGAGGAGCTTGAGATGCTGGCTGACAGGAATGATGCCCGAAAATTCTATGAAAAGATCCGGCGGATGACGGAAGGTTTTAAGACCGGGGCAAGTTCCTGTAAGGACAATAATGGCGACCTGGTAACCGACGTACAGAGTGTACTTAAATTATGGAGGGAGCACTTCTCCTCACTGCTAAATTGCGAGGGAGACGTCGAACCCGATACCCCAATCCCTGACGATGGAAAAGTCGTCCCACCACCTGACTATGATGAAGTGAGGATAGCTATATCCCGGCTCAAAAACAACAAAGCGCCTGGAAAAGACGGACTACCCGCCGAGCTGTTCAAACACGGAGGCGAAGAGCTGGTAAAAAGCATGCATCAGCTCTTATGCAGAATATGGTCAGACGAGTGCATGCCTCCAGATTGGAATTTAAGTGTGCTCTGCCCAATCCACAAGAGAGGCGATCCCGCTATCCGCACCAACTACCGCGGAATCAGCCTTCTTAATATCGCATATAAGGTTCTTTCTAGCGTATTGTGTGAAAGACTGAAGCCCATCGTAGACAAGCTGATTGGACCTTATCAGTGTGGCTTTAGACCTGGTAAGTCTACCATCGACCAGATTTTCACGATACGCCAAATCCTGGAGAAGACCCATGATAAAAGAATCGACACACACCATCTCTTTGTCGATTTCAAAGCCGCTTTTGACAGCGCAAAAAGGAGTTGCCTGTATGCCGCCATGTCTGAATTTGACTTCCCTGCAAAGCTTATACGGCTTTGCCAAATGACGTTGAGCAATACTAACAGCTCCGTCAGAGTCGGGAAGGACCTCTCTGAGCCATTTGAAACCAAACGAGGCTTCAGACAGGGCGACTCCCTTTCGTGCGATTTCTTCAACCTGATGCTGGAGAAGATAATTCGAGCAGCAGAGCTAAACCGCAATGGTACAATCTTTTACAAGAGCGTGCAATTGCTGGCGTATGCCGATGATATTGATATCATTGGCCTTAACAACCGCGCCGTAAGCGCTGCCTTCTCTGGACTGGATAAAGAAGCGAAAAAAGTGGGTCTTGCGGTCAACGAGGACAAGACGAAGTATTTGCTGTCATCAAAGAAAGAATCGGCGCACCTGCGCCTTGGCAGCCACGTCACTGTTGATAGTTACAAATTTGAAACTGTGAGGGACTTCGTCTATTTGGGAACCAGCATTAACACCGAAAATAATATCAGTCTAGAAATCCAACGGAGAATCACTCTTGCGAACAAGTGCTACTTTGGACTGAGTAGGCAATTGAGAAGTAAAGTCCTCTCTCGAAGAACAAAGATCGCGCTCTATAAGTCTCTCATCATACCTGTCCTGATGTATGGCTCAGATTCATGGACAATGTCAAGAGAAGATGAGATGGCCCTTGGAGTATTTGAGAGAAAAGTTCTCCGGAAGATTTATGGTCCTTCCCGTGATGCCGACGGCGAGTATCGAAGGAGATTTAACGATGAGCTGTACGAGCTTTACGCAGATCTGACCATAGTCCAGCGCATTAAAGCCCAAAGGCTCCGCTGGCTGGGTCACGTCATGCGAATGGACAAAGAAGCTCCAGCACAGAAGGTTTTCCAATCGTCACCCGAATTCGGCAGCAGAGGAAGGGGGAGGCCTCGACTGAGATGGAAACAACAGGTGGAGGATGACATGAACTCCCTTGGGGTTTCCAATTGGCGTCAGTTATCGCTAAAAAGGAATGACTGGCATGCTTTGATAGGCGACGGCCAAAATCGCTTAGGCGGTTAAGCGCCAATAAATGATGATGATGAACACAATAAAACGCGAAGCAAAAATACTCCCGACGAAATTTGAGTGGCGATAGATGTCTTTTATTTCCATCACTCTCTCCGACGAAAAACATGCCAAGGTGACCGCATTTTTTTTGTTAAAAATTAAAAAAAAAGAAAAACATTAAATTTTTTATTTTTAGACAGCACGTATATATACTATGCAAGCCCTGTATTAAAATAAAGTATAGCAAGATTGTTCCCAAGTTCCACCAACGCATATTTAGTGAGTTTTATTAACTTCGTCTATTTTTTTTCTTTTCTTTGATCTGCTCACATTTGAAAAATAAATTATCTGGCGACTTCAAACTGTTTATTTCTTCTACCAAATAATTTATTTTTTTGTCGTTTACCACGTTATTTGAAGCGCGCATTCAAATGTCGAAACAAAAAAAAAATAAAAAAGGAAAAAAAAAAACCGCGTGTAGCCAGTAGACGTGAAAGAAGTTAACTTCTTAAGTTCAGAAATAACGAAATATGAATAGGACGGGGTAGAATTAGGCCAAAATTAACAGGGGCCAATACGAATGGGATATAGAGGAAGAGGGGCGTGGTAGAAGGAAAGAGGGCAATGAAGAGCAAAAAGGAGGACTAGGTGGCAAGCCTGCTTGAAATTTAAATATTTGGAACACGGTCGCAAATACCTTTCACTTGATACCCATATAGGCATATAAAAAAAATAGATAAGTGGCAACCCTTTGAACCGCCCCAAGTAGCAACCGCCATGTATATAGTCTAAGAATGAATCATACTACTACTAATGCAAAATTTAATACAAAACGGCAAAGCGGTTCCCGAGATACAAGGAAAAATAAATAAAATACGGTTTGGGGGCAACCCTAGCTGGTAACCCTTCTAGAAGTTATCATATTTGAAATGCGACCGAAAATACCTTTCATTTGACACCCATATTGGCATATATTGCTCAATATTTAAAAAAAATGTACATATATAGGTGGCAACCCTGTGAACAGCCTCAAATGGAAACACCCACGCAAATAATCTTAGAATGAATCATACTATCTATAACGCCAAACTTTTGTTGTTGTTGTAGCGAGGTGTAGCCCTGCCTAAATGTCAGACAGGGTCACCTCGAGTGTATTGCTCTTGACCGGGTCGATATAAGAAAACGGCCCGGGTCGTTTCGGCACGATGGGTACAGCACAAGTACTGGTACCGTTCTCGTAGAACCGGCAATACAAGAAACTAGCCATGTAGGCCATGTAGGTAATTTAGCGTTACCCAGGGTGCACCAACGGGGAGGTGACCTACTCTTACACCAAACTTTATCCACATCGGTCAAACGGTTCCGGAGATATCAATAAAAATAAATAAAATGCGGTTAGGTGGCAAAACTCCAGCGTATTTTCGCGGCGTAATCTCATTGTGGGTCGGTGCTAAGTTCAAAATCATTCCTCGATTTTCTGGTTAGTACGTTTTCCGTGTACAAATCACAAAAGTACCAAGCACATTTTGGTGGCGATACACCAACAGGCTGTCATAACCTCTAACGAGATTTTCGCCTAGCTTCTCTTCCAACTTATGGTGTGTTGCTTTGAGTTAACTCAGAAAGAATTCTTTCTTTCAAATTGGCGGGATCTAAATTTTTAGTAGGAAGCTTCTCATGACATAAATACACTCGGAGAGTTTGCCAAACTACTGCCGAGGGGCGACCCCGTTTAGAGAATGCTTTTTCTAAATAAATTTTGATGTTGGTTAGACTTGGAGTCGATACCAGGTCACTTGGTGTAGTAGGCCGAGCACACTCACTCTAAATCACAGGGGGTCGAAGAAGTAAAAAAGCACTGAAAATCTTAAACTACTAGAGCGTTCATCGTCTACTAGCATTTTTTGTTGCTGTGGCTACATAATGTCAATCTTTGTACGTGCTTTGATTATGTATGCCGTGGCGTATTAGTAACCGCAAGCATTGTAATGTAGATTTACATGCATGTGTTAATACCCGAAAAAAACACTGCTGATCTGCATCTTAATATTTAAAAGCAATTTTAAGTTATCTTTTACTTTAAGGTAAGACTTTTTTATAATCTTTTTACGTATAATTCAAATCTGCTCCTTAAATATTCTTTTTTTTGCATAGTTCCGCAACAATCCGGCATTAAAGAACAATGTCCTATTTCTTTGCCATATTTAACTCAGCAAGCTAATATGGTATGTTTAGTTATATGTATAGGGAAATATGAAAGAAGATCCCTTTCCATTTTACATCCAAGTCTTTAAAGCATTTTCTATGATCATACCTGGCGCACATTTAGCTTGATATCTAGGAGTCGTTTGCATTGGTGCAGCGTCACGGGCGCTATTTCCGCGGGCTCTATTTCACTGCGCCGTGCGCATGTGGACAACACAAAGCACTGATAGCTAATAAACCCATATCGTAAAAAAATTATCTAAGGTCACACCTGGTACATATTTTGACCATTTCATTTCCTTTTCCCTGCATTCCTCTGCAAAACTTTTTCTCTTCCCTCTACCAATACTAACTCAATACCTAATCTATCAGCCCCCTTTAGGATAACTTCATCCAATGAAATAGAAATCCTCAAGTGAAATAGTATCTATATTGGTATCCACATTAGTACCTCTATTCCTATTTCTAAATTTAAAAATGAATTTCAAGTTATTCACTGGTCTTCAGAGGATGAAAGACCTTCTCCCACACATATGTACAAGTAAAGTACGAGCTGCTCTTGGTAAATTCATGTTTTATATAGAAAAGAAAGAGATTTGGCAATTGATTAACCGGCTGCTATTTGGCGCTTTACCAACTTTGATGTCGTTGACTAGTTTCAGAGCAACTTAAATTCAGATGCAACGCGAGCTCGTGTAAATTGTATTTTTTCATTTATATTTTTCAACCATAGAGAATTTCAACAAAACGCATGACCAAAAACAAATATTAGTATTTTTTTAAGTTTGCAAGGATATACATTAGACTGGGCCATAAAAAAAAATTCGTTTTTTTTTCAAAAATTATATTGATTTTCATGTTTTTGAAGGAAATCGAATTGACTACAAAATTTGAATTGACCAAAATTTTCTCAGACTAGCCATCTTCTAGTATACTAGGATCAAAAATTAGCATGTTTTTTCGATTTCCCATTTTTTCTTTCAAAAATTGTCAAAAATGCAAATGTCCATATACAACAAAGATAGATTCTTAAAGGAAATTGAGTGCGCTACAAAAAAGATTAAAAAACTTTTTTTTGTAAAGTTACTTTTTCAAAATTTATTTGGTATTAAATTAATAAAATAATATCTTTTTATATAAAATAATAAAAAAAATGTCGTTTTTTAGTGTTTTGGATCCAATGATTCATTATCATTATGTGACCAATACTATTACCAAAAAAAATACATTTCTCCTATACGTTCAAACATATTTTTGCTTAATATATGCTTTTTCTGCGAAGATGTAGTTTTACAGTCTTCAAATGGCCACAAAAAAAAAAAAGTTTACGGATCTGTGAACTCAATACATTAATTTTCATGTATTTTTGCGAACTAAATCCAAATCCATGATCAGAATTAGCCCAAGAGGTCGCAGTTCTTCTTTAACCTAACAAAACCATCACAAAAAAATATTGAACTTTCTGCAAGGTTAGGGCCGAAGAATATGTATTTACCTTTATTCGATGTTAATTTTTTTCATGTTTCGCAAATTTTCAAACCAAAATCGGGTAGTCCAAAAATCATGCCAATGTTTGAGGCTAGAATACTAGAAAACGGCTAGTCTGAGAAAATTTCAGTCTAGACAGCTTTTGTAGGTAATTCAATTTTCTACAAAAATATGTTCAGGTGAATGGTATTTTTTAACAATGATTTGCAGTTTTAAAACGAAATTTATTTTTTTTTAGCCAAGTCTAATATACATAAGTATAGCAGTTTATAATATTAGCGGACATCAGCCACAAAATATAAGTGTCATGTCATGACGTCGTACAGATGACTGTTCGCCTGTGGCTTTCTTGGATCTAACTATGACCGGATTCCCGCTTGACTTATTGGCCATTTCTTTGTTGTTGTTGAAAGTGCTTGTGGCAAATTAGAAAAACATCGTAAGCAGTTAACTATATGGAAGTGCAAATATTAAAAAAAGTTCGATTACATATTATATATTTATGCATTTTCCTAGAATGAATTTCACGCAATAGATGTACATTAGGACGGGTAGCCTTTGGATAGACAAAAAAAGTTGCGAAAATTTTTTAGTCAAGTTTTTTGATATTAAGGTTCCAAGTGTACAGTATGACGACATAAATCTCTTCTGTGACCTTTGACTCCGAATAACTTTTTTAACATATATGGGATCGGTGAAGACTTTAAAGTTTTCTTTCTGACGGCGAACCTAAGCCCTTTACCAAAATTTGGCTCTGTGGGAATTATTGTGGTTCATGTCTATTTTGACCGGGCTGGGATGGTAGAATTAAAGAGGAATAACTAAAAATGTTTCATTTTGTATTTTTCGGAAATAAATGGAATACATGCTACATAGCAGGTTATACATATATGTATGAGTAAACAATTTTTTGGCGACGGGAAAAACCACAGAAAGCAAAATGTTTGAAAAATTAGCTGCAGACAGCCATGAACATTTTCCACATTAGACTGGGCAAAAAAAAACGTCTTTTCTCTAAAATTTAAATAAGTAGATATTTATTGTTTTTCAGAATGGCAATAAAAATGTAAAAGTCTCCGAACTTGATAATATTTTTGAGAGATCTACCAATGCTAACTTAGATGTCTGAGGACTGATCTCTAACTGCTGAACCAGAAAAGAAAAAAAAAAACTTAGCTGTAGATAGTTCTTGTCGTCAAGATCTGCACACGACATCAAGCTTAGCTGCACAAAGAAAATACACAAAGAACTGTCAAAATTCAAATTTTAATTACTTAACACATTTTCCGAAAGTTATGGCCGTACATCTTTTCACCAATTGTGCAAATTTTCTTTTCAAAAGAAACAATTAATTTTATTTGAAAAAAGAAAGCAAAGCCACGGCACATAAAAATCGATAATATAAAAAGGAAAACAAATGCTTCTTCTTCTCTTTTCTAAGCGTACGATGCCTGGCGGCCAGCATTGTCATAGGCTAGGCTCACACTGCAACCGGTTTCGGCCGTCTGGCAGCAATCAAACATCCACACACATATGTTTTAAATGAGCTCTGCGATTTCATCCGATTTCACCCGAATGTAGACAAACTTTGGCCGCCCGATAAAATTGAACGCGTTGGAATTTCTCTGATGAAGCCGGATGAAAAAGTCTGTTGCGGTGTGAGCCTAACCATACGCTGAGCAGCTTGTAGCTTTCATGCCTTGCAGCTGACGATTGTTGTGCAGCTCAAAACAGTTCTAAATAAAAAAAATGTACCCAAGAAAAGAAGTATGACAAAAGTAATGCATGTAAAATATTTCTAATATCAATCGATGTAATGTATGTATGTTGTAAGGCTTTATTTTTGAATGTATGAATTCCATATTTGTTATGATTGAAATTTCCGATGGAGTGAATAACTGGATTATGTTGGAACGATTTTCCGTCATCCCTTGTCAAATATGGGGGATATACATTACTTTATACATTACGTTATACCTTACCAAACATTACCTTTTCCCACTTGGTAGTTAGAAGTTATTATTCCAACAGTCGGAAATTTTGAAAAATATTGCCATGCTCACAGTGTGAGCAAACCAGCCATTGGGTTTTTTTCAACTGTAATAAGCTATGAGTTTAATATGCAGTAGATACTTGACCCTAAGAAGTAACTGGTCCATTTCTGATATAAATTGAACAAGTGGCATCTGGTATGAAAAAAAAGTTCTGTGCGCCAATAAAATTATTCAAAGCAAAACAAGTTAATATAGAAAGAGCGGGGAGTTATTTAAAAAATAAAAAGAATATATGGATAGCACGCGCCAAAAGCTGCATCCATTTTTAATATTTTGTTTATCAATGTCGCCTCAAGACACAACTTCGTGCGTGAAAGGGTCCGGCTTACCGCTGAAATAGTGTCTCAAACGGTGTACACGGTGATTTTAGTTTTAGCTTCATCGGCATTGAGGTTTGCTTTCACATCCGTTCAATGACGCGCTAACGATGCCAAACACTGAGTAGCGTAATTAAAGTCAGACTAGAAATTAATGCCATTTGATGCTCTGTTTAATATTATTTAGCCTGCTTCAATTGATACATGTGCGTGTGGGTGCGTGTGCTTCTTAAATGGCATTGACTGAAACACAATGTCCTTTACTACAGTAGTATTTATTATGTCACATAGCCAGAGAGAGTAAGATGTTATGCATTTCCTATTGTTGGCAATTAAAATTCCATTCTTTGTCACAAGTGGCGTACGCAAATTTATAGCGACAATTACCTACTACGAACTTAGGCTCACATTAGTAGGTAAGAGCGGTTATGTTTAAAAAATAGGACATGCAAAGAGCGTAATAATCTGTGTGAATTTGGTTATCAGATTTTTGGACAGGTGTCCCACTAGGTGCCTAGGCCTGCTCTAAAGAAATTTTTGTGTCGAGCTCCTCTTCCAATTTGTGATGTGTTCTTCTTTTTGCCAAGAAGTTGGTGGGACCTACAGTTTTTTGCCGACTCTTCCATGGCAGAAATACACTCGGAGAGTTTGCAAACCATTTCTAAGGGGCGACCCCGATCAAAGAATTTTTGATGTTGGTTTTACCGGGATTCAAGCTCGAAATATTGGCGTACTATGCCGAACACCCAACCGTTAAACCACGGACACGGAATTAAATGCCGTTAGAATTTAAACATATATGCCAAGCGTTGGGTTCAGACAGAGGTCAGCATCGGATAACTTTTTCGTGACTCGAATATATCCGCATCCGTTTGAGTATAATTGCGTAAAAACTGTATACCATTTTGATCCCAAAGTGACCCCAAAGTGACCCAAAATGGCTCCAAAATACCTCCAAAGTGATCCCAGAGTGACACCGAGTGGATTAAAAATGACCGCAAAATGCTTTTTTCGAGTACGACTAACATGTTGATGCGTAGTTATGACTCATAGTAGTATGACTTTGAAATGATTTTTTAGAGGGAACAGTTTTAACGGGAACTCACTTCGTAGGAGAGGTTTGTAAAAAAGTCAAGGTTCATAAAAAAAATATGGCGTTTCTTCAACCCACCTCCGATATTTACTATTTAAATAATAATTTAAGTTTTTTTTTGTATTTTTTTGTTTTTTGGAAAAATAAATGAATTGTGATTTGAATTTTTTTTTTTGCATTTTATCTTAACCGCCAAAAAAAAAAACAATTAAGGAAAAATAAAAGTAGATAATTAAAAATGGCGTGTTGACCTTAAAAAAATGTTCATTAAATTCAAATAATAATTTAACTTTTTTGTATTTTGACGCACATAACGACAAAAATTTAAATATCGGCCGTTACACCGCATGACAAAAAACTGGTTCTTATATGTTTTTCCATGAAAAATAAGAAAATAATTATTCGAGTTTAGACGCAAATTAAATAAATTACGCAGAGTAGCATTTATGTACGTTTTCTTTTGCGGTCACTGTTTTTCTTACTACGCATCATGAGTGAAACAACGACGAACAACCGAAAGCGCAACTTCGTCCCTGCAAATCGTTAGCGTTGGTGTTTGAGTATAATATAAAGTGCACAATGTGCAGCTTTTGGCTGCCTCTGGTTATGAGTATGAAAATACTCATTACTAGACACCGTTGTAACAACTCTGTGTGGGTATGAGTTTTATGCATATTGAGCAGAAAATACCCGACGTTGCGAAAGTCATCGCTAGTCTCTGGTTCAGACAAGGCGATTCCCCATCAGACCGCTTGCACCTTAACGTTTTAATAGTTTAAAATTTGACACTGTAAGGGACTTCGTTTACTGGGAGCTAGCGTTTATACTAGAGTACGGTTGTTTGGGTCAATGGAAGGATTAGTTTGGTCACTGGTTCGGTAAATAGAACTAATTGAATAATTTGTGATAGCTACCTAGTTAAAAATGCAAATTAAAAAAGAAATTTCATTTCGTTTTGTAATAACAACCAAAGTTAAAATTAGTAAATAAATTATTTGCTGTTGCCGCGGTTTCGATATATAATGATAACGTGGTGAGTTTCTATAATAACTAACATAAATTCTCTCCTGAAAAAATGCTACAGAAACTTTGGTCCACATAAAAGAACGAACTAGTTCTATTAAAAGATTTTTTTCACTAGTTCTTTAGTTCAAAAAATACGCAAGCCTAGTAAATACTTGAAGTAATACTAGCCAAGAAGTGCAATGCAGCATCACTCTTGAGTTTGCTACTTTGAACTGGGTAGCTAAGTAACTTAGAGATAGAGTAATGTCTCGACGAATAAAAATCACGCTCCTTGCTCTAACGTATCTCAGTTTCGAAATAGTGAAGTATTATACATACAACAAAAGTGCATCGAAGTAAATTTTGGAGAGCTTTTGTATAACTATTTTTTAAGCCCAATAATGATCTGGCAGTGAAAGCTGTTCAGTATAAAGTTGTAAGTATAATATTTTCACTTTCTTAAACTCGCGTACCCATATCATCCTTCTACATTGCTTAAAAACATTTTAATCAATCATCGTACTTAACCTCGATGTTCAAAGACAGATTTAAACTTGAGTTGAAAAACATGGAGTTTCAGCAAACAAACCTTTTCACTCCACCACATCATATTTTTTTATTGGTTTATTTTTCAGTCCAAAATATTACTACGAAACCTATGAATGACCTTTCACAAAAACATACAATTCGAATTATACTTTTTTAAGGTTTGCTGGTGCTCATTTAACCAAGTACGGTAACAGACTCCCAGAACAAATTCTCGAAGGAGCAGACGACTTGCTGTTTTTACTGCTTTTTTTACCACGCTTTTATTAGGTTCACTTGTATGTTTGTTTGTTTGCTTGCTTGCTTGCTTGTATGTATGTAACTCTCGTTCGGTTTTAGCCCCAGTGGCCCAAAAACCGTAAAATGCCCCTAAAATATGGGTATCAAACGAAAGGGGAACGCCCCAGGATTCATTTGGACTTCGATATATTTCGATAAATTTATCGAAAACTGAGTTATCGGTCAAAATATGATTGCCCAAAAACCTAAAAAAATCCCTACAATATGGGTATCAAACGAAAGGTGAAGTCCCCAGGTTTCACTTGGACATCGACATATTTCGATAAATTTATCGATAACTGAGTTATCGGTCAAAATGTGGTTGCCCGAAAACCTTAAAATTTCCCTACAATATGGGTATCAAACGAAAGGGGAAGGCCCCAGGTTTCATTTGGACTTCGATATATTTCGATAGATTTATCGATAACTGAGTTATCGGTCAAAATATGATTGCCCAAAAACGTAAAAAATTTCCTACAATATGGGTATCAAACGAAAGGTGAAGGCCGCAGGTTTCATTTGGACATAAACATATTTCGATAAATTTATCGATAACTGAGTTATCGGTCAAAGCATGATTGCCCAAAAACCTAAAAAATTCACTACTATATGGGTATCAAACGAAAGGTGAAGTCCCCATGTTTCACTTGGACATCGACATATTTCGATAAATTTATCGATAACTGAGTTATCGGTTAAAATGTGGGCCCCAGGTTTCATTTGGACTTCGATATATTTCGATAAAATTATCGATAACTGAGTTATCGGTCAAAATATGATTGCCCAAAAACCTAAAAAAATCCCTACAATATGGGTATCAAACGAAAGGTGAAGGCCCCAGGTTTCATTTGGACTTCGATATATTTCGATAAATTTATCGATAACAGAGTTATCGGTCAAAATATGATTGCCCAAAAACCTAAAAAAATCCCTACAATATGGGTATCAAACGAAAGGTGTAGGCCCCAGGTTTCATTTGGACATCGATATATTTCGATAAATTTATCGATAACTGAGTTATCGGTCAAAGTATGATTGCCCAAAAACCTGAAAAATTGCCTACAATATGGGTATCAAACGAAAGGTGAAGGCCCCAGGTTTTACTTGGACATCGACATATTTCGATAAATTTATCGATAACTGAGTTATCGGTCAAAATGTGGTTGCCCGAAAACCTCAAAATTTCCCTACAATATGGGTATCAAACGAAAGAGGAAGGGTCCAGGTTTCATTTGGAATTCGATATATTTCGATAAATTGATCGATAACTGAGTTATCGGTCAAAATATAAATGCCCAAAAACCTAAAAAGTTCCCTACAATATGGGTATCAAACGAAAGGTGAAGGCCCCAGGTCTCATTTGGACTTCGATAAATTTATCGATAACTGAGTTATCGGTCAAAATATGATTGCCCAAAAACCTTAAAAATTCCCCACAATATGGGTATCAAACGAAAGGGAAAGGCCCCAGGTTTCATTTGGACTTCGATATATTTCGATAAATTTATCGATAACTGAGTTATCGGTCAAAATATAATTGCCCAAAAACCTAAAAAATTCCCTACAATATGGGTATCAAACGAAAGGTGAAGGCCTCATTTGGACTTCGATATATTTCGATAGATTTATCGATAACTGAGTTATCGGTCAAAATATGATTGCCCAAAAACCTAAAAAATTCCCTACAATATGGGTATCAAACGAAAGGGAAAGGCCCCAGGTTTCATTTGGACTTCGATATATTTCGATAAATTTATCGATAACTGAGTTATTGTCAAAATCTGAGGCCAAATGCCTTAAAATTCCCTAACAATATGGGTATCAAACGAAAGTGGAAGTCCAGAGGTTTCGTTTGGACTGCTGTATTTTTCGGTATATTTATCGATAATTTCCTAGGACATTTGACCAAAAAGTAAAAAATAAATATAGTTTAAAAAAACTAAAACTCACGCTTTTAGAGAGTATTGAACTAAACATTTGAAAATAATTTTAAAAACCCTACACAGTAGTATTGTGGAAAAAGCGTGGTCCGCTTTGTCCCATAATTTTCGTATATCGAGCGCTCGACGCTTTTCCCACATAATGCTAGTTTCTTTACTGCGCTTTCATTAGCTTTACTTGTACATACATTCATATGTATTTTTGCTTGTTTGTATGTAACTCTACTTCAGTCTACCCGATAGTGACATATGACTGTCACAAAAACCTTGAAATGTGCCTTCAATGTGGGTGTCAAACGATAGGAGGTTGCATTTGGACTTCGATATATTTATCGATAACTAAGTTATCGGTCATAATGCCTACTACCTATATCAAATGAAAGGGAAGGTCCACAGGTTTCTATTATTTAAACCAAGGAATATTTCGATATATTTATCGATAACTGACTTATCGGTCAAAATGAGGTTGTCCAATAATATTGAAAATTGCCTACAATATGGTTATCAAACGAAAGTGGAGGCCCAGAGGTTTCGTTTGCACTGCGGTATACTTCGATATACATATATATCGATTATTTCATAACACACTTAACTAAAAAGTAAAAATAAATATAGTTTAAAAAGCGAAAACACGCGCTTTTAAAGAATATTGCACTAAAAAGGTAAAAATAATTTAAATAAAAAACGAAGATTATGGAACAAATCGGACCACGCTTTTTCCACAATACTACTGTGTAGGGTTTTTAAAATTATTTTCAAATGTTTAGTTCAATACTCTCTAAAAGCGTGAGTTTTAGTTTTTTTAAACTATATTTATTAAATTTCAATGAGTACACTTCAGAAATATTTCGTTTGCTTCTTCGCAGCCTGCCCATGCCTGAACCTTACATCCACTATTTTCTTCCTTTCTTTTTTTTAAATTTTGGACAATATATACATTTATCTATCGTATATAATACTAAGCACATGCACCATTATGTAGTCATATATTGATGACCTCTATTGAGTGTTCAAAGAATGTGTATAGAGGTTCTCTGGGCAAAAGTGCTCAAATTGGATTTAACAAAAATTGGAAACTGTGAGAGAAACCTGTATTACTCTCGTTAAGCTAAAAAGGAAAACCGTGAAACGAGATCTTTATAAATACATATGTCCAACTATGCTATTTATTTAACTAGAGTTTTAAACCGCATTGGTTGAATAATAGACCAAAAACTGAAAAATTTGACATGAGTATTTTTACATTTCATTCATAGCACTATGAGAACAACATGTTCACGTGCACCGAGCTCATCAATCAAATGGGATGATGCAAATCAAATACTCGCACTGATGCTTCACTTATTCGCACTACATTGACATATTGCTTGTCTAGCTGTGTTCCTTTTTGTGTGGTTCAAATTCGACAAACTGTATTTCATTATTATTAATCTGGCTTTTTTCTTAAAATTAACAGTTACAAAAAAGGTTTTATATTTCTAAAATTTTTTGTTTACCTGTAGCAATTCATCAGGCCTTATCTTTGGTGGTGCCTGCATTCGCAACATTCGCGTCCACTGCGTTGATAATTTGAGTGGTGCAGTGACGCTTAATTCAGCGCCACGGGCACAGCCATTTATTAGACAGCGTATCGGCCGCACAACCGCATTATGTTTTGTTGAGTTTTTCATTTTTTTTTTAAGTTTTCAGTTTTGCGATAGACGAATGCAGATACACTTGCACAATTGTGTTTACATATACAAATGTTTTTGTCGGGTTTTAGTTGTTCTGATTGTTTGGTATGCTTTGTTAAATTAATGGAAACTAGCAATCATTTTCAAAATTAATTATTTGTTATTTGGTTGTATTTTTAAAGTTAAACGTTTTTTTATAGCTAATTTATCATTTTCATTCACAAAATATTTAGTTTTGTTATTAAATAAGCCCAGAGCAAATTTTCTTGAATAATTACTTTATCACTTTCATTAACTAAAAATATTTTGTTATTCAATAAACACAGAGCCGTAAGTTAGTCCGGTCAAAATAGTCATAAAAATAGTGGTTAAATACAGAAACTCCTACAGAGCTAAATTTTTGTAGGGAGCTTAGGTTCATCTTCAGGAATAAAACTTCAGAAGTCCCCATTGATCCCATGTGTGCTAAAAAATATATTCGGGGTCAAAGCTAAAAATTGTATGTTTTTTGTATTATTTTCAAAAAACGGTAAGTTTTTTCTAAAAACTACCCGAGACCACGTTATAGATCTTAAACTTCTCTACAAATTTGTTCCCCGCATTTTTTCTCTAAGAGTAACCAGTTCTAAGATATCGCGATTGTAAAGTTAGTTCTGAAAATTATATGAAAATATATGCCACGTAGGGACTTTTTTCGAAAACTTTTGTATACGTAGAAGTTCCACATCGGCAATCAAAATAGCTTTTTACGTAAAGTCTATAGTTCTCGTGCTAGGCCACCTGAAATATTGTTTTTATACCTTTCATGAAGATGAAATGGTATTATACACGGCTAAAAAAATGAACCTACGTCCGTATAAATTTAATCAATTTTTCAAACTTTTTTCTACAATATTTCAAACCGTCCAAATACCTACAAAGATTGGCATAAGTGCAGAATACATACATTTCGCAAATCAAAAAAATATCTACATGGATCGATAGCAGTATTTGCGAAAAATGTTTATATGAAAACAATGTTTTTTATAAAAAAACGAATGCAAATGAACAAAACTGTTTAAAAAAGAAAAAAATGTCCCGTTAATGGTATTATTAGATAGTAAAATATTGTAGATAATGCAATAGCTTTCATTTTATACACATATTGCTATATGAAAATTGTGTATTTCCATTATAAAAAGGTAAAAAAAGTAATCGCCTCAGGGCTAATTTTTTTTGGAGTAAAAAACAGGGACTAAAAGTGGTTTAGAAAGGTGTTCTGCACATAAATACCATGGATCCCGCCCATAGAGTGCGTACCGTGGCACGTTGCCACGGTTCAGGGAACCGGTGACAGGAAATAGTGTCCATGGTAAATTGGAAATAGTGTCCTTTCGTAAAAGGAGAAACCATAATTTTGTAAATTATAAAATAATAGAAGGGATTTTTTTTTTTAATAATCGTAAGATGGCCATTCCAAAAGAAAATTAAGTATTTGATCGCTTTTGAATGAAATTTGCTTTTTTGTTCGTTTTTAGTACATAGTGTGTCAAAGGGTTAATAAAGTATACATTGACTGAAAGGTATTTCGAAGAGAAAATTTAGGAACAAACAATTTTAAAAATCCATTCACCAGTTTGCAAGATATTTTGAAATGAAAAAATATTTTTTGACCTTTGACTATGAATATCTCTTTACTTAGTTCTTAACCCTTTGAGTGCACCAGAAAAGAAAAGTACCGTTAAATTCAGCGTAAAACCCTCTTTCAAGCCCAACTTTTTTTTTTTTGACAAATGTATGTATTCTGCACTTGTTCCCAAAGATTTTCAATTTCTTTTGGTTTCGATTTAAGATCTATTATATATAAATGCGCAAACATAACAATTTTCTCCCTTTTTTGCAATAACCACAATTCTAAGGTATTTAAAATTTGGTATGTATCGATATGTCTCGCCGAGCAGGGTGTTCGACAAAAAACCAAAAATTTAAAAAAATTAATTATAATATGATTTGAAAATCACACCACTACATGTGATATACACGCATTCGCTTTATAGAGCCGCTGTTATGGGTGTATGTATGTAGGTATGACCACTTGCATTGTTGTGTTTGCATTCATTGCAGTAGGGTGAGTTGTTTTGTTGGCAGCAATAAGATAACATGAGCCAGCGCGTCAACTTTATTGAGCTTAGGTACAAACAGTGTTTACAAAAACAAAATCTGTGCGTGGGGATTCAGAGAAGCAAATTTAAAAAAAAAAAGCACAAATAAGCTAGATCATGCACAAGGCCCTTCGTGGCTAGACTTAGTGAAATAAAATAAAATGGAAAATTGATAAAATTAAAAAAAAAGTAAAATCAGAAATAGAAAAGTGATTGAAAGTAAAAAATATAATTTGTTGGAAATGAAAGGAAAGGGAATAATATAAAATACATAAATAAAAATGAAACAAAATGAAATAAATAAAATATTAAATTAAGAAAATAATAGGAAAGGAAAGGGATGGATAAAAGGAACATTAAGGTAAGTTAAGGTAAGGAACGGAAAATATGACAGAAAAATCAAAGGGAAAGGAAAGGTATGGAAAAGAAAAAAGGAAGGGAAGAAAGGAAATGTAATGTAGGTAAAGCAGTGGAAAAGAGAAGCAAAAGGAGAAAGACAAAGAAAGGAAAGAAGAAAAAAAGAAGGGAAAGAAAAGGTAGCGAGGAAGAAGGTATGGAAAATAAATGAAAATAAAAAGAAAGAAAAATAAAGGAAAGAAAGGCAATGAAAAGCTAAAAAAAATAAGTTAAGGAAATGAATGAAAGAAAAAGAAAAGCAAAGGAGTTGCGGAAAGGAACAAAAGAAAGAAAGGATACGGTAGGAAAGGAAATGTAAGAAAAGGAAAGGTAAGGAAACGAAATGACAGGAAGGGAAATTTAAGAAAAAAAGTGAAAGAAAATAAAGGTAAGAAAAAAATAAAAGAAAAGAAATGAAATGAAAAAAAAAAATGAATAAAATGAAAGGAAACTAAAGCAACGGAAACGAAAGGAAAGGAAAGAAAAAGAAAATGAAAGGAAAAAAGGAATGTTATGGAAATGGAAAGAAGGATCAGGTAAGAATATAAAAGAAACGAAAAGAAAGAAAAATAAAAGAAAAGAACAGAGAAGAACAGAAAAGAAAGAAAGAAAGAAGGGAAATAAAATGAGATTAAAGAAGAGAAAATGAAAGAAAATGAAAAGAACGGAGAAGATAAGGAAAGGAAATAAAAGGGAAGAGAAGGAAAGAAAAGCAAAAGAAATAAATTGAAATGAAAGGAGAGGAAAGGAAAGGAAATAAAAGCAAATGAATGCTAAGGAAAGAAAAGGAAAGAAATAGGTATGAACACGACCTAAGAAGAATAAATAATTATCAACATTGAAAAGGCAAAATGAATTGGAATGTATAGAAACCAAAAATATACAAAATATGGAAAAGAAAGGAAAATTTAAGAAATAGCAAAAAGGTAGGAAAATAAAATAAGGTTTTGTGGTTGAATTTCAACCACTGGGCGAACTCTAGTCTTAATAAAATAGCAATCTAATTTTTTTTTTTTGGTTTGTTTGAATGGAATTGAATTTTGCCCACAAAAACTTCATGTGCGTCATAGCTCAGCGGTTCAAGCACTCGGCTGTGACTCCTGAGCATTTTCGTTCGAATCCTGACAAGTGTAACTTTTTTTTAAATTTAATTATTCTTTTTTCTTAAAACTTTTCGGTTTAAAATTAAAACTTTTTGGTTTGAAAATTAAAACTTTTTGGTTTAAAATTAAGACTTTTTGAAAGTTTATTGATTGAATTTTGCCAACAACGTCTATGTGTGCGATGTAATTCAGTGGTTGAGCAGACGGGCATGATGCGGGGAGTCTTGGTTCGAGTCCCCGGCAACGGACAAAAAATGTATTTTATCTTTAAAAAATTAAAACATTTCTGGTTTATAATTGAGATCCGATGCATTTAGCCAATTTCTTGAAAACTGGTTTAGAATGAATTTGAAACCAAATTTGGTTCGGTCATATATGTAGTCCAAAAAAGTTTAAAATTTAGGTTCAAATTTTTAACCGTGTAACTTTTGACCGATGTTTGTAAGTATGAGAAGAAAAAGAGATGGACCCATCAATAAGTATACCGAAATGATCAGGATGACGAGATTAGTTGATTTGACTATGCCCGTTTGTCCGTCTTTCCGTCTGTCTGTATGTCTGTCTGTTTGAACACAAAGTAGTCCTAATATAGAAATCATTTGTCGCCACCAGCAAGATCGGACCGATATTAGATATAGCTCCCATACAATCGATTGTTCCGATAAACGGATTTTTGTAGATAACTCCTGTAATTATATAGTTAGGAACGTGAAATTTCGGACCTATTGCTCTTTTAGAATGTGTTGTTAGAAATCAATGAAATTGCACCAATATACCACATCCCCATATAATCGATTGTTCCGATAATTTCAGTATGAGCTAAAGTTAAGTTGACACAGGCTGTACTGTGGATCGAACAGTGAAAATCGTGACGCTTATTCATGAAAGGTATGTATATAGCCTTCGGCACAGCCGAACACAGCTTTCTTTACTTGTTTTTATTTATTATTCTGAACTAACTCCATATTACCGAAGATGACCGAAATATAATGGCAAAAATTTTAAATTTTTTTTTTAATTGGAAAAGTCACCTCACCTCAAGCCGACAAGAGGAAGAGTTGGTTAAAATACAAAAAATTAAAAATAAAAAAAAATATAAAAAGATAAAACAAAAAAAAAAATAAAATAAACAAAATTAAAAAAAAATAAATAAAAGTTTTAAAATTAAATAAACTAAAAAAAAAATAAAATAACCAAAATGAAAAAAAAATAAAAAAAAGTAAAACAAAATAAAACAAAATAAAATAAAATAACATAAAATAAAATAAAATAAAATAAAATAAAAAAATATAATAAAAATAAAATAAAATAAAATGAAACAAAATAAAGTAAAATAAGATAAAATAGAATAAAATAAAATACAATAAAAAAATAAAGTAAAAATAGAAAATAAAATAAAATAGAATAAAGTAAAAATAAAATAAACTAAAAAATTATAATTAAAAAGCAAAAATAACAAACAAGGAAAGATCTCCCCGAGTAATTCGGATCGTTAATACTAGATTCGGGTTATTAAGGATCAGTTCGCTTCTAAATCGTTTAAACCATTGAACTAGTTCTTTGGGATCTTGGTTCGATCACCTTATTCAACTATATTTCGGCCAATAGGACTAGTGGAATAATAAGTGTTAAACACCTAACTCCATTTTGGTTTAGAAAAGCAACTAAAATTATATGAAATTAATTTGATTTCGTTTTATAATAATAACCAAAGCAAAATTTAGTTAATAGGTACTATGATTCCGACCACATCACAGTGCACTTTCTTTTGTAAACGTGGATAAACGTACATTTGATAGTGCGACATAAAGCTAGTTACTATATTCAACTAACCAAATCGATCTATATACGTACATTTCGTGGCATCACAGAAAGACATCGATTTATAAATTTTTGTCACTAATATCCCTTGTATGGTGTCTAGTAGTACTACAGGGCGTATGAGTAACATTGATACAAATTAGTTACGTACGGAAAAAATCACCCACGATTTAATTTGATACACATGCTAAACAATTTTATTTTCAGAATTTTCTTCGAAATATGTATATGGAATTTAAGTCAAAATATGTATGTATGTACATTAGGGTGATTCAAATAAAAAAATTTGGTATTTTCTTCGGTCTTACCCCCTGAAACTTTAGGTATTGATGAGAATATAAGCCTTGCATGGCTGTAATTATCTTAATAGTTAAGATATTCGCACATAGCTTACCATTTTGGAAGCTTCAAAGCTTCAACTTAAAGTATGTGCAAAAGTTTTTTCAAAAAAGTTTCAAAAGTTATAAGAAAATTCACTTTGAAAAAAAAAAATACCTTTTTTCCCCATACAAAATGTATGGGAAAGGGCGAAAAAAATAGCCACCCCTAAGGGTTAAGTTGGAGCGCTAACTTTTTGCAAGACTTACTTTCTCATCAATACCTAACTTTTTGTGTAAGACCAAATATAGTCTTTAACGCCCCAAGGAACTAAATTATTAAATCGTTAAATTTTCACAGCATTTTAATTATGGCAAGTACCTAAAAAATGCAGAGTAGCAAAAAAAAACGCAGCTTATTCTTATAAAATAGAAAGTTACATGATTTGTATAAACGGGTTGACGGAAT
The DNA here is from genome assembly GCA_964058755.1 of Campiglossa producta. Classification (NCBI taxonomy): domain Eukaryota; kingdom Metazoa; phylum Arthropoda; class Insecta; order Diptera; family Tephritidae; genus Campiglossa; species Campiglossa producta. Next base: position 44,253,587 of record CAXKVI010000002.1, read on the forward strand.
CTGCATTGAGGTAATAAAAACTACTAAGCATATCTGCGTATGAACAAGTGTAGGGAATAAATGTACCGCAAAGTGCAACATTTGGAAATTAAATATAATTAAAACACATAAGAAAGTACAAGTTCGGATAGAACTGAAAATTGTATACCTAGTTGTGAGATATTCTGGCCCACATCTTCACTTGCATCACAATTTTTGTATACTGCCAAAACGTGTTATAAAAACTATTTAATTTTTCCAACTACAATTTGTTTTTCAGTCTATTCGGAAATGGATGAAAATGTTTGTTTTGCTTTGTTTTTCATATCCTGCTGCAGTGCTGGCCGGCGTGCTTGCCAATTATGCAAATTTCATGGTAGGACGATCTTTTTTTTTAAATATAAGGCAAAATACATTCTTTGTCTATTTGGACAAGTCTCTTACTTGTGCACTGAAATATTACGAAAATTAAAAAAAAAACTTTGTTACCCACATAACTTTTACATAATGTTGACGTGTTTAAGAAAGGAAACAATTTTACGGATTTCAAGAATTTTATGTTTGCTGACAGTATTACGCATATTCCAGCTTATATGAACTTATTAAAAAAAATCAAAAGTAAAGGAAATTTTTTAGCTCTGTGAATTTTAGAATTTTACAAGAAAAGAGAATAAAGTTCTTAAGGGATAGAATTCTTTTTATAAATGATAGGGTGTTTCCAAGTCAAACACTTAGATAGGTAGATGTGAACTCCTCCAATTTGAATGAGTTTGATAGCGAGTTTCCTTTTATCATGAAGCAAACTTCTGCAAAAATGTAAAAATTCAAAATTCAAAAATTTCTAATTTTAATATTTTCTCAATTTTTCTAAATGGATAAAGTTCGTCATAAAACATTGGACTGAAATTTTTTATTTATTCTTATATGCATATTAGACTGTTTCAAAAAAAATGTAAAGTGTTTTTCTTAAACCATGGACTGCAACCGGAACCGGAACCGAAACCGTAACCGTAACCGATTAAAACCGATTAATTTTTCAAAACCGAAACCGAAACCGTAACTGTTATTTTGATCTGAAAAAGAACGAAACCGAAACCGTTTCAAAGGCCGGAACCGTTTCCAAGCGGTTTTGATATTTTTTGGTATCTTACTTCTTTTAGTGGGCACATGGGTATTTTTTCTTTTATTAAAAGGTACCCTGAACAATTTTCATGGAAGATGGTCGAGCAAGGTTAAAAAAGATACGTTTTAACATCAATATCAAAATTCTGAAAGAGGAAGTTTGACTATAGTTGAATGAAGCGATCGAAAAAAATTTACGAGATCCGAAAAAGAAATGTTCAGGCTTGCCTCAGAAAGCACCACTCATATTAATGTTTTTGACGATTTATACATTTCATTTAGCTTGCATTCTAATATTTTTCAAATAAAAAAGTAGTTCATTGTAGGAATTTGTTTTGCTGAAATTTCATACATGCATAGCGTTAATAAAATTTATTATTATATTGGAGAAATTTCACATGGCCGCGGAAAAAAGTTGTGAAAATTCAGACCTATTTCGAAGCTACATAGGTACTTGAGTATATTAGTAGTAACATTTATTTTGTTCGTATTTTTAATTGGAAACCGAAACCGGAACGTTATTTTAATCGGTTTCAGACCTTGACTTAAACGCATACTCCCGTAATTTTGACCATTATGCATCAAAAACTATCCTGACAAAGTTTTATGCAATTCGGACTACGACAACCCATGCCGAGTGGCAGTTGAAGTTATTAATTTAACTAAGTATGTACTTGTTTACTCTTCCTTTAAAGGGTTAAAGGATCAAAAGTTGTAACTACTAAAAGAAGTAATGACGGCGATATACCAACATCTAACGACATTTTTGCCGAGCTTCTCTTTCAACTTGTGGTGTGCTGCTTTTGAGTTTTCTTCAAACAAGTTGGCGGGACCTACAGCATTTTGCCGTACATCGATACCCAACTATTTGGTATAGTAGGCCGAACACACTACCATAGCGGAGATATCAACCAAAACATGAATTAAATTTACCTGAACCTCTCATACTTATATCTAAATGTTACTCATACGCCGTGTATGACCTATAAAAAGTGCGCTATAACAAAATTTAATGCAAATCCCTCAATTTTAACTCAATTTATCCCTCGTGAAGAGTGGATACCTTGCCGCGGTACGAGGGCTTAAGTCGATAGCCACAGGGATACGTTGCCCTTGTGATCATAGCTCCGTACGGCACTTCATCACAAGAGCAGCCTAGCCTCTCTGGCGCGACGACAAAGATCTTCCCCCTCCCAATCCAGGGTGTTATGCGAAACCGTGCCCATTGGACGTTTGCAGCCGGGAGGCAAATCTTGGCTGTATTTGAACGGAGCCTCTCTGATACCGGGTCGCCTCAGAGAGTAAGCATGGCCTTACCGCGGTACGGGGCTCTGCCGCGGCTGGCGACACATTTTCCCCTACTCTTCCCTTGACCCTAACCTGGCCTTGTCCGGCGATGGGTCGTACGAACTAGGTGAACTCAAATAACGCAAATAAAAAGGAAAAACCTAAAAAACACACAATGCCAAATTTCACTCCTCAGTAAAGGAGAGCTATGGAGGAGCAGGCGAGAAAGCAACAACAACGTCGGAGGACAACCTCCGTTCCACAATCAAGGGGGGATCGACAGCGATGGCAACTACGAGTCGGTCAACCAACCCTGAATCGAGTAAGATTGACTTGATGGGAGCTAGCACCAGTGCGGTTGCCAACGCAGCTAAGCGGACAACGGCGGATGCTAAACTCCCATCAACCGCTGATATGAAAACCAGTATCTTTACGTCTGTGGCAGCGGTCTCACGACCTGGCCTCGGAATTTCGAAGGGGAAGGAAGCTGCAACTGAGATTTCGGCAAGGGGAGCGACCGCGATGGCAACTACGGGTCCGCACTCCCGGGATACATCTCCCCGCCGCTTCACATACCACGAGAAAAGATTGGCTGCAAAGATCCTGAAGAGGTATGAAGGCGTACCGCAGGAATCCCTGTCGCCGAATTCCAGTAAATCGGTAGAGCTAGCGAAAGCTGTGATACCGGACTTCCAAAATGCCAAAGAGGTTAAAAGTTAACCCTTTCAAGCGCCAGAGATCGGACCTGGAGTTAAATCCCCCTCCCAAGCGCATCAGAATACCCCTGGAGCGGGCAAACTAAGCTTTGCTGAGGTAACCAAGGACAGGATCCTTATAGGCGTCCTTGACTGAGGCAATGACCGCCTGGCCATCCCCAAGGACCGGTGGCGTTACGTGCGAAATGAACTCGGCAACATTCTTCTCAACGTTGCTCCGGAGTTTCCGGGTAGTTCGGCGCGAGTAACGGATGCGGGTTGGCACCAGGGTCAGATTAAATTACTCGCATGCGAGGATGCAAAAATCGTAGCACTGTACAAGGCAGCAGCTGCTAAACTGGGTGAAGTCTACAAGGGCGCAAAGATAGAGGTCGTCGACTGGAAGGACATTCCAGCTCGTCCAAGGGCAAGGGCGTGGATTCCGGCCATCCCTGAGGAACCCGAGAGAATTCTCGGGATGCTACGGCTAATGAACCCGTCCCTTCCAACGCATGGCTGGAGTGTCAATCTGGTCGGGAATGCAGTGGGGCCCGACAGACAGGTGGTGTTCACCAGGAATAAAGAGTCAATCGAGCCCCTCAAAAGGTGCAATGGCCTAGTACACTACAGCGTAGGCCAGATCGTTATCCACGTATATCGTGGTGATGCTCAGCGCGCTGCCTTCTCGGCTGCTCCGGGGGAACTGGAAAACGAATTACCAGAAGAGGAAGCGGAGGATTCCGATGCGGAAAGCATGTTATCCGCCACGTCCCTTGGTGATAGTGCTGTGAAGAACTCGGAGATGGAGGACAGCCTACAGGACGAGGAAGTCGTCGACGTCACGGTGGTAGCAGCCAACGCTGAGCGATTAAGATCTAACGCTACAGACAGCAGGACTCCTGCAACGCCATATCGGGCAGTTAATCGGAACAACTCGTCGTTGATAGGCAACCACCGGGATGGGGCAAACCTCGACGATATGGAAACGGCAGGGAAGTCTGTGCGCTCTCATGTTGGTGGTGCTTCAGATTAATCTGCACAAATCTAAAGTGGCCTCGGCTGCTTTAAGTAGTCGTCTTTCTAAAGGCGAGGTGGATGTGGTCCTCATCCAAGAACCCTGGGTCAATAGCTCGGGAATCTGCGGATCGGGGACTAAGGGCTTCAAGCTCATTCGAGCCAGCGATGAGAGCAAAGTCCGAACGTGTATTTTGGTCAAGTCTGAGTTGAACTCCTTTCTCCTACCTAGCTACACCAATGGTGATATTACCGCTATCAGTCTAACGGTCGACAGCACCCGCCTGACGGTGGCGTCGGTCTATATGCCCCACGACGCCGAAGAACCCCCACCACAAACGGAGGTGAAAGACCTGATGTCAAATTTCTGCACGGGTAATCTTATTATTGGAGCGGACGCTAATGCTCACCATGTCCAATGGGGGAGTTCCGATATCAATGCCAGGGGCGAGTCTCTGTTTGATTACCTCTTAACAACCAACTGGTAATTTGCAACGTGGGTAATGAGCCAACTTTTATCACTAAGACCCGCAGGGAGGTCATAGACCTCACTATCTGTAGTGAAGGCGATTATGAGTGGGTCAGAAAATGGCGGGTTCTGGAAGAACATTCATTCTCCAACCACCGTTACATAGAAATGGTTTTAGACTTTATTGTAGAACAACCAAACATGAAGCGCAATCCACGTAACACTAATTGCCAGTTACACAATGAAATATTAGACAGAGACCTACCAGTACTGCCCTCACAAGCCCCCTCATCAGTAGAGGAGCTGGAGGATCTTGTTACTACATTTACATCGTCGCTCTCAAATGCTCTAGGACAGGCTTGTCCAGTGCCAAAACCACGCGGTAAACACAGGCCACATTGGTGGTCCTACGATTTGGACTCGTTCCGAATATCATGCCGGAAACAATTTAACAAGGCCAAGAGCTTCGGCTCTGAGCCTCATTGGCACGAATAGAAAGCTAAACTAAGGGCCTACAAAAAAGCTCTGAGACAGGCGAAGAGAACCTCGTGGAGAAATTTCTGCACTGGCGTCGAAAAGGTCGACGACACAGCGAGACTTAGACGAGTCCTCTCGAAAAGTCAAACAACCATCAGCTATCTGCGAAAACCTGACGGATCCTGGACCAGCACGGAAGAGGAAACCCTTGAGCTGCTCTTGAATACACATTTTCCGGGGAATCTGCACGATGCACCACTAGCACCTGCAACAAACCTGGCAGTAAATATACCCATCACTGAGGAAAGAGTAAGGTAGGCAGTTAAGAGCTTTGAACCGTATAAGGCTGCCGGGCCGGACGGGATTATCCCCGCGCAACTTATAAACACGTTGGAGACATCAGCTAAATGGCTGGTATTTCTCTTCACAGCCTGCCTGGCTCTCAACCACATTCCGGGCTCCTGGAGAAGCGCCACGGTAGTGTTTATCCCTAAGGCTGGGAAGGCATCCCACTACGAGCCAAAAGACTACAGACCGATCAGTCTCTCGTCCTTTGTACTAAAAACCTTTGAGAGGACACTAAGCGACTACCTCTTAACAACTATTGATAGCAACCTTATCTCTAGCTATCAGCATGCATACACCAAGGGTAAATCAACAGAAACCGCTCTGCACAGCCTAGTGTCTGTCATTGAGAAATCGCTGTGTGAAAAGGACTACTGTCTCGTGGCCCTCCTAGACATTGAGGGGGCTTTCAACAATATAAGCCCGGAGGCTATCAACTCCGCTCTAACTAATCTGGGCGTAGATAGACCTCTAACTGATTTAATTGACCAACTTTTAAGGGGAAGGAAAATAGCTTCTTCACTTGGTACGGTTGAGTTATCACGTTATGTCACAAGGGGAACACCCCAGGGTGGTGTTCTTTCCCCGCTTTTATGGAACCTCACAGTCAACTCGTTGCTCCGCATTCAGATGCAAGTTCCCACAAACTCTGTGTGACCTGATGCAAGTAGCACTGCGGGAGGTTTCGAGGTGGTCCTCTCGCTGCGGACTTAGTATCAACCGGGGAAAGTGGAACTTGTCTTCTTCACCAACCGGTACAAAATACCGCCACTAAGCCTACCAGAACTAGATGGCACGCGCCTGGGCTTGTCGGATAAGGCTAAGTTTCTAGGCATAGTTCTGGACAGGAAATTGAATTGGAAGGAGAATGATCTTCAGCGCCAGAAGAAAGCTTGCATCGCTCTTTACACATGCAAAAGAGCCATTGGCAAAAAATGGGGACTCAGCCCTAGAGTATGCAGTTGGATCTACACGGCCATCATTCGCCCAATCATGCTGTATGGAGTCGTCGTATGGTGGCCTGCGCTGAGCAAGGCAACATACCTGAATCTGTTGCGGAAAGTCCATAGATCCAATATGATCTGTATAAGCGGTGCGCTAAGGACAACGCCCAACGAAGCCCTCCAGGCCATCGCTCACTTTTGATTGCTAGCGTATAATTACTGATATGTGTATAGTTGTTAATGTTTCAAAGGAAAATCACATAAATATAATTGAGAAGATTTCTTTTTAACATTTCTAATTAGGAAAAAAAGAGTGAGAATCGAACTTAAAATTTTTCGAATGCTAAACCCAGCTGCTAACCATCCGGCCATCGTACACTAATAATTTCCAGCATCTAACTACAACTTTGTACTAAATGTATAGTTTTTTTAATAAGAATTTCTTCTTAAAACCAAAGAGATTTCCCTATAGTTTTTTCTTCGTTTCCACCGTTGCGACTACCCCTTTGCCCAAAAACTGATCATGAAGACAATCTTATTAATTTTATTAGGCATTTTTGGCTCTGTGTGGACATAAAGGTCTTAATGGCCTTCATAAAGTCATCTAAGTGGTTCGAGGAGGAGTAACGGTGTCGGTTTAGGAGTGTCAGTCCCGGGATTCTGCTATGTGGAAAATCCCAACAACTCAGGGATTTTCCATATGGCTGGGTCCCGGGACTGACTTTCCTTGTGTTGGTGGTATCACAACGGGCCTTTCAAAACTGGCCTAAGTGTGCCTCTGCGGCAGCCACTTGAACCTAACCTAACCTAACTCAATTTATGTCAATTTGTATAATTTTCGAAATTTTCGATATCGACAAAGGGGGCCATTTTCAAAAGCAACCTACCTTGGCTAAAAAGTAACCTGTATATAAAATTTAATGCAAATATCTCAATTTTTACTCAAGTTATCGTGTACACAGACGGACGGACGGACGGACGGACGGACATGGCTTAATGAACTCCTCTTTTCAACCTAAGAACTTTCATACATGGAACTCTATATCTGTCTTGATTATTTTGCACCGTTACGTAGACAAAATTATAATACCCCTGTACTAGCACTAGTACGCTGGGTATAAAAATTGGATTACCTTAAAAAAAAAGATTTTGAGTAAAACTAACAATACAGATGAAAATTTTAAATACAAACATTCCCAAATACCGAAAAACCCCCTTGTAACAAAAAACAATAAATAAAAAAAAATTCAGCAAACATTTTTTGAACCGCGAGTATTATGGATGAATTTTTAATTAGAACTTCTAATTTTTTTCTTGGCGCTTACGAAATAGGTATTTTGTGGTTCTGAATCGACCCTTTCCGATTTGAATTAATTTTGGTGGGGATTTTTCTTTTAAGTTCTGCCAAAGAAGGAAACTGGTGTAATGCCCGTTTAACAAGACGTTTTGTTATTTGTATTTTTGGATTTTTTATATATGTATTTTGTTTGTATTTTTTATACAAAAAATCAAATAAGAAAAACACTTTATAAAAAATGTAAGAAAAAGTACAAGGAAAAAATAAGAAAAATGCGTACAAAATTTGGGTAAATTTTAAAAATGTATATTTTTGAAAAAATCCATTTTTTAAGTACATACATTCATATATCAGCTTTATAAAACAAAAAAGTTTACTCTGAAATTTAATGGTGAACTTTACTTTTTATTATTTCCGAATTTTTTTAAATTTGCAATTCTAAAATAGTTATTTTTTTGATACCTCGAAGTTTCTTCTTCAAACGTGCCATATATTTTTTTGGATTACAGTAGCTTCAGCCATATTGCAAAAAAAAAATTTAGTAAAACAGAAAATAGGTGAAATATTGAATTTTTTAAGATTTTTTTTGTAATTTTTTTGATTTTGGCAGAACTTTGCTTTATGAAAAACGGAAACCATTTCCACTAAGAAGACCCATACTACATTATTCTTATAAATTTAACTATTCCTGCACACTTTTAATTAATTTGATAATTTTGGTAAAAATAAATTTGCTCTAAAAGCTTGGTTTTGTAGATTATTTGAGCTGTGTTATATATCTTGTCCTTTATATTAATATAACTCTTTATTTTTTTCCAGCATTCGTTTATAAATATTTCAAAATATTGACACTTCACCGCGGTAATCAATTATTAATCCAATGGAAATGTCTGCATTGTGTAACTACAAGTTTTGCTTCCCAAAGCAGCTTTCTATCTTTATATATTCACAGTAAATGCTTTATATTTCTCTCTTACAAATTTTTTTGTTCACACTTTTATTTATTTATTTCGAAAGCGAAACGTTTAAATGTAAACTTCGCGCCGAACTGAAATTTGTATCCGGCTGTTGCGTGCTTTTATAAGCGCGTTTTTCCCTCTGTCACCCGCAAAGACCAGTTCCATCATTTCCATTTTCGTATTCTTACGATGAAACATGAATGCTGTGTTATTGTGCGTGCTGTGGTGAGTATTTGTGTGTCCTGCGTGCTATACTCTTTAAAGTTTTCATCCCAAATCAACGCCTGGTGAAGCGTTTTCATTTTGTTTTGCTCTACTTATTCTACCTTTACGTGTAACGGTTCTTTGTTTACTTCCGTTTCATTGTCATGGACACAATTTGTGGTAGTATTTTGTAATTGTAAAATGCAGTTGGTGTGGTGAATCGAATGTTTGATTGCTCCCGGCAACTACATCGCTGTATTTGTATGCGTCTACGGGGATGTTATGATTTATCACAGACGACCTTTGAAGCACGTGCGTGGTCTTATGAGTATATTGTTTTTGTTAATTTATTCGATTCGATTTTGTTTTTATTTTCCACTAGCATGAGGAGAATATTTCTATTCTCCAAATTTAGTTATATACACAGTAAAAAGAAAAGTCTAACTTTAATACCATTTTGGTGTTTATATATAACAACGCCGAAAAGTATTAAATTAATACCATATTCGGTCTAATGAGGAAAGAGAGGAATTCAGTCAAAGACAAAATGAATTCAACAAAGTGTGCTTGAATTTGACGTTGCTCTCAATCGGAACCAGGGTATAATGTCAAACAGAAAAAATATTTTAACCCACTTGAAAACAATTTTTTCCGTTTATAAACTTTTAGGAAAATTTGTAAATTAACTTTTGTTTTAAATTTTCAATATTTATATTTTACCTTTAATTCAAATAAGCAATACGAAAGAATATTCGGTAGCAAATTTAGAAGTATTTTATTGGTAGTGAAAAAAACTTCGGTGCTAGTGAAGAACGGTTGGAATTCAACTGTTTTGTAAGCTCAGGTTCGAAAACTGTAACCAAACACTTTTTACAAAAATCGCGGATGATATAAGGGTAAATTATTGCTAATATTAACGAAGAGAAAATGATACCCAATTTACATGTGGTGCACCATAAAGGATTAATTTATTTGTTTACATTCGTTTGACATTATAGCCCCTTACAAGAGAAAATATTTAACTGTCAATCACACTTTGTTGAATACATTTTGGTCAAAGATTCTCTCAGGCAAAACAAAAAAAAATTACACAGTTTTATTATATTGTCTTCACCGAGAGTCGAACTCACAATTTATTGAATGCTGAACGGAGATGTCTACTATCAAGCCATCGAGTACTTATGCTTGCCAGCGTCTAATTGCACTGTTGTTCTTAATGTAGTATCGCAATAGCGACGAACCGCGTGCTCTGAAGAACAAACCACTGGACTTAATTTAACGCTAAAAAGTAATTAATTTAATACTTTTCCGGCTTTGTTTTTGAACAAATAGTACCTAAAACATTATAATGAGAGAGAGCGCTATAGAGAGAGCACTTTGGTATTATTTTGGTATTATTTTAAAACTATTTGGAATTAAAAAAATTTCAGAGTCTTAAATTAATACTATTTAGTATTAAAACTCAAACTTAATTCCAAAAAGGCTTAATTTCAATACCGACTGGTATTAAAAGTAATATTTCATTTTTTACTGTGTAGTAATTACTTAGGAGTGAATGTTTAAAAAACTAAAAAAAAATTAGGAAAAGTCAAAAATTTCTATGTTTATGGGCTGTGGGTTTATTCGATTAATCGAGTAAGTTGATTAATCAATTACTCAGTTAATTAAATAATCAAGACGAACGTTACTCGAGTAATTTCAAAAATGGTTAATTGAAAACTGCCTAATTTGCTTAAAAAAAATTTATATAAATGAAATTTAAAAATTTTAAAAATTTAAAAATTGGAAATACTTGAAGCATCAAGGAACTTTTAGTTCCTAAAACGCCCACAGAGCCTAATTTTGGTAGAACGCTTAAGTACGAGCTCAAAAAGAAAACTTCAAAAGTCTCTATCGATCCCATGTGTGCTAAAAAAATTATGCGGGGTCAAAGTCAAAATTTTAGGGGTTTTGGACTTTTCTCGAAAACGGTAAGTTTTTTCTAAAAACTACCTGAAACCAAATTGTACACCTGTAGCGCAATTCACCAACTTTTTTTAACCACATTTGCTCACGAGGACTTCGTTAACACATAATTTTAACATATATGCTATTCACTAACTTTTAACACCTGTTTTGTCACCGAATACGATAAAGCGCAATCAGCTGTTTTGGTTGTCGTCTTTACAAGTGACAATTTATCGCGGTTTCTGTTAGCGTGTTTAATTTTTTAAACAAAGCGATTTTACTTTTTTATTAAAGATTTTTAATATAAAAAAAGATAATATAAGAAAAAATTGTGTTTGTCGAAACCCAGTTAGTGAATAGCATATGTGATAACGCAAACCATTTGTGATAAGGTTAAAAATCTCGTTTGTGGAAACGATAAAAGTTAGCGAATCGCACTACTGGCCACTAAAGGTCGCGTATAAATATTGGATGGTCAAATATTTTTACCGTTCTTTTCGAGTATAAATTTAAAAAAAAATTTTATTGAAAAATATTAGTAAAAATTTTAGAAAAATTTGATTTTACTTTTTTTCAAATTTGGACATTTTTAATTTTTTTTTTAATCTTAATAAAAGCTTGATCTTTTTCCTTTAAAATGACGCCATGTTTGTAATGAATTTCGAAAATTGCTTAATGAGTTTTCATCTTGAACAAAAAAAGCACATAAAATTCACCATGAAACGCCATTTTTACATAGCAGATTACTTTAATCAAATTTAATTCACATCGAAGCGTTGCAATTTTTGGGTAGTCCGGTGGATGAATTTCGCTCCAAAAAATACTTGGAACAAAATTCAAATTAAAAATAATTTCAAAGGGGATGGATCGATTTTAACTATCTGACGATTTCACATGGAAATCTCATATTTCCTGGAGAGAAGCAGTACTGACAGAAAACTAAAAACGTCCAGTGTTAGCAGAAGTTTACCAATTTTACCTTGTACCTGCGCACTAATGCGTGTGAGAGAGCTCTAAATAAAAATCGTATCTTATCTATTCGGAATACGATCGGTTAATGATTCTATGGCTCAGAGCTGTCAATCATTTTATCACTACTAGCTGACCCGGCAGACGTTGTTCTGCCACAAATTTATTTCCCTGCATGTTTCTCTAACCAGATTCCCATATCTATCTGAATCCCTATCCCCATCCCTATTCCTACCATCAGATTTTGAAAGGCAATATGAAAAAACGTATGAATGCTGTAATTCATGTCTAGCAGGGTTTTAATTAAAAAAGTGTCTTGTGTTCTATTGTGGGCGGATTATGATATTTTAAAATTTGAATGAACAAAAAATTGGGCCAGTGGATCGGCTGTTTAGCTTTTACAAAATTTCGATCAAGAATTTTATATACATACTAGCGGAACCTCACCCGCTTCGCTGGGTGACAGAAAAAGAGAAATTAAAGTTGTTCTTTGTTTTTTTCTTGTTTTATCATTTAATTCATGTTCGGCCATTATTTTAGTGACTTACTCTAATTATTGTAAACTAATAACTTATTCTAAAGCCTTCTGATACACAAAATTTTGGTTTTATTTTCATGCTGTGTATAAATATACAGTATATCTCTATCCTAATTTTCAGCCACCTACCTTAACCCCATTTAGAGACATTCAACCTCAAGAAATTAAGTTTGTGTGAGAGGGGCCTTTGAGAGAAAGACTTTGACATCATATAGTACCAATTTTCAGGTCCCTATCTTGAACCCTTTCACAGATATTCTGCTTGAAAAATTTAGTTTGTATGGGAGGTGCCACGCCCCCTTTTCTGATAACCTCTATTTTTATGTGTGACAATGCTTTTGATATCATATAGGTCTATACCAATTTTAAGGTCCCTACCTTGAACACTTTCACAGATATTCTGCTTGAAAAATTTAGTTTGTATGGGTCGTGCCAAGCCCCCTTTTCTGATAACCCCCTTTTTTAGTTATAAACCTTCTCTTTGTATATTTGTATATTTGCATATTTGTATATTTGTAGGTCCGGTACTATCTCGAGAACCGCTTGACCGATTGGGATGAAATTTGGCAAATAGATAATATGATCGATTCTAAGACTATACACTTTGGGGTTGCCACTTGGGGTGGTTACAGGGTTGCCACCTATTTAAATTTTTTTTATTTATGGAGCTAGATATGCCAATATGGGTATCAAATGAAAGGTACTTTCGCTGACATACCAACTAAAATATTTTCAAGTTGGGTTGTCACCTAGGGTTGCCACCTCACCGGAGTATATTTGTATATTTGTAGGTCCGGTACTATCTCGAGAACCGCTTGACCGATTCGGATGAAAATTGGCATATAGATAGTATGATTGATTCTAAGACTATACACTTTGGAGTTATCACTTGGGGCGGTTTACAGGGTTGCCATCTATTTAATTTTTTTATATTTATGGAGCTAGACATCATATGATATGACATTATATGATATGACATCATATGATATGACATCATATGATAAGACATCATATGATATGACATTCATATGATATGACATCATGTTATATCACATCATATGATATGACATCATATGATATGACATTATATGATTAGACATCATACGAAATGGGATCAATTGATATGACATAATATGATATGACTTCATATGATATGACACCGAAATGATCCCGAAACAGTCTGTACTATTTCGATTTTATTTTTTGCTTTAAGTGTGCCAATTTACATATCTTTTACATAAGTCCGTGTCATATTTTCCATATGCTACACGGAATATGGGCATAGATTTAGGCGTACTTATAAATGTGGAGGTTTTACATTATTTGTATATTTGTACTATCTCGAGAACCGCTTGACCGAATGGGATGAAATTTGGCACATAGATAGTATGATTATTTCTAAGACTATACACTTTGGGGTTGCCACTTGGGGTGGTTTACAGGGTTGCCACCTATTTAATTTTCTTTATTTATGGAGCTAGATATGCCAATATGGGTATCAAATGAAAGGTATTTTCGCTGATATACCAACTAAAATATTTTCAAGTAGGGTTGTCCGCAAAAAGTCCATTACGGCTACGAAAATTACAAAATTTCAAATATTTGCCCACATATAAAGGACAGTGTAAGTTGTGCTTGGTGACAACGTTGAGGGCATGGACGCAGAAGAGGGGCCAGCTAAGAAAGCAGAGACAATGCTTAGGCCGAGTCTACGGAGAAAAGTGTGGGTTCTACGCTACTCTTCCATCGTTTCCTCCATTTTTATTATCAAAAAACATTAAAAAGCATTGGAATAATTAATAAATTACATTTTTACACATTTTACAAAACTTTTAATTTGTGATGCTTATCAGCTGTTCGTTCGACGAATGACACCAATTTGCCAACATGTTGGCAAATCTATTTTGAGTGTCAATCGTTGCCCATTGCGCTGTCATATTGAAATTTGACCATTTTCACATGCTTGTCATTTTATATGACAATGAGTCGTCAAAACTGACTGCAAACGCAATTGACACCATATGCCAACCCGTTTTCATTAGTATGCCACCATTTGTGTCATATTTTGACCTAATGAAAACCAGCCATTAACATCCTCACAAGGTTGGTAAGTAAAGTTAGCACTAATTTGATAGCACCGAGCAAGCTCGGTTACCCAGGTACTATATATAGAAGATATAATATAGATGTATATTTATGATGCCACGACACCATATCAATATAGCTCAATAAACATGCAAATCAGTCTGCTTTCCCCTTTTACACAATATTTGACTGCTTCGCCAGACAAGAATGGACTTAATCACATTTCTACTATTTTCATTGCAAGTTAAGTTCAAGTTTATGTCAGGGCCATTTTTAGTACTTTCAAATGTAATCACCTGGACGTGTACACGTGTGGTTAATGCTGTACCCTTATACCTACGAAAATATAGATGATTTCTATAAACAAAACAACTACGAAGTACATATTTCGAATAAAAGTAGCAATGGCAATCGCATTTGACACAAGCAAATTGTCATCAAACAAATTGAGATTTCAACAATTTTGTGCGGCAACCTTGCCCTTGTTTATTACCCCAACTGGGAAAAGCGTGTATGGACAATACGTAATATGTATGTTTTATAGTACAGTGGGTATATTGCATAAAACATTTTATTAAAACATTTTTATACCTCAGTGATCCATATACACATAGATAGTAAGCTTTTGTCCGATCCGTGGAAGAAATCGTTCATCAAACAAAATATTTTAAACGTTTCCAAAGATACGGTCTTGCTTCACAGTGGAACAAGCAGATTATCGATGTCACGTGGTTGTACTAATACTTCTCATTGCCTTATATCAACTGATCTAATGTCACGGTGAGCTTGAACAAGAGTCAATCCATATGAAAACGTCTAAGGGCGGATTTCTCGACTGCCTGTTAACGTCAAAGTTCACTGTCAATTCACTGTCAGCTTAACAGCCAGTTCATTTGCCCTTTATTTAACAGGAGGATGAACTGCCCGATAAAATTTAATGTGAGCGTTAATTGACGGCTAGTTGAGAAATCCGCCTTGCTAATATTCGCTGACTAGTCTCGGATTTCGGTGAAACTTTGGTGGACACTTCTTTAGGGTTTCAAATTAATAAATTTCCACACATTTAATTTTTATAACCACTGATTTCGGACTGGTCGAATTTCAAAGATAGAAAAACGTAATTTTTAGGCTTAGCCTAATACTGATGTAGAAATATTTCTATTAGAGATATTCTTACGTTCCATATGGCGTTTTAAGGGTAAAAGTGAGTAGTTTCTTTAAAAGTAAATAATAAATCATATAGCAAGTACCTGGTATTAAAAAGCTGGTACTGAAAATGCGTAATTTTTATCCTTTTTATCAATTTTAGTTGGCTCTGGCGTCTTCCCTGTTTTGAGTAGCCACTAAATTTTTTTCAGAAATTATGCACCCTGGAAGAAACTAACTCATCCATCGGTCAAAAAAACTCACTCCTTATAGATAAATTATTATATCGAAATTTGTAAGTTTTCAAAAATCGTGTTTTTCAGGCTCTAAAACGGACATGTTTCCCAAGAGATAAAAATACGAATTTCTCATGGACTCCAGTCCTGACCTTTATGGATCTCCTAAACCAATATAATTTTTTATTTTTTCAAAGTAAATTTTCGTATAATTTTTGAGACTTTTTTAGGCAAATTTTACATAGTTTTAAAGCTGAAGCTTCCAACTTTGCAACAGAAAAAAACCGCGTGTAATTATCATTTTACCTGAGACAAAGTTGTAGACCTTGAAATTCTGTACAAATATGGCACTAGCATTTTTTCTAAGAATAACCAGTTCTGAGATATCGTGACTGTAAAATTAGCTCAGGAAATTTTTTTTGGAGGGCTAAGGTTCCCCCAAGGAAGAAAACTGCAAAAGTCGTCATCGATCCCATTTGTGCAAACAAAAAAAAAATATTGGGGGACAAATCTCCATCTATATCTTGCCAAAACTTTTCAGACTCTAAATTTTGTCTGCAAAAATACAACCCCAACCGTCCACTGAATGAGGCCCTCTGTGCTGCTGTTCGATAGCATTTGTCTTAACAATTTATTGCTAGTTGCGCCATCAATGAACATTTAATGGTTGTATTTTTGTTGCTATTGTGCAAAAGTATTGCCCACAACAGTCGGCAACAAATGTGAGAAATAAAAATGTAGAACATTTTAAACGGCCACTTACCCTTAATATCCTATACGGACTGTCACGCAACAGACAAACTTGGGCTGCTGGTTCTGGTTGTAATATGGCTTCAAGTGGCGTTTCGGCATCCTCAATCTCGCCACGTTTACCAGCTGAGGTAGCACGTTCAATTATCATGGAAAATATCCAGAACTATATAACAAAAACACCAAAAAAGAAGAAGAAAAATAAAATTTGCGATTTAAAAAGGAATTAAATTGAACAAGTGGAAATTTACTGATTTGATTCTCGATTGAAGTTAGCTCGATGACCTTACCATCACTTACTTACCTTGCCTTGTTGTCGCTTGTTGCGAAATGAGCCGGAAAGTAGCTTTGGCTGCGCCTCGACAAGCTCCGGTGATATGCCATGATGAGCGCTGTTGTATAAACCATTCAATAATTTCGGCATATTCACATCGGCGTAGTGAAAGGGTGATAACGTAATTGGGCTGCTAAAGCCATAAAACAGACATGCAATGCGAAGAAAATATATATGAGTTAGTAATGCAAATAAGCGACACATCAATTAGATACACTAAAAATATATTGTATCTATGTAGATACATATGTATATTAGACTGGTCGAAATTAAATATTTTGAATTTTTCTTTTATTACACTGATTTTTTTTCAGAATAGTGAAAAAAATTACTGTAAAAGTTACAGATTTCAATACCAATAACAACTTTTTTGTTTAACCAAAGAGGGCAAATAGAAAAATATACCAATGTTTGGGGCTAGAATACTAGAAAACGGCTAGTCGAAGAAAATATCGGTATATAAGTACTAAGAGAATTATAGTACAAATTTGGCGATTTTTTCCATACAAATCTTCCAAATTTGGAATTCAATCACATTTGACCTCATTTTCAGAACAATATGATCCACAGTTCCTCAAAATAGTAACCCTGACTGTGTTCTACATTTAGAATTGTCCAGCAAGACCCTGTTTTGCCGGTTCTACGAGAAGGCTACCAGTACTTGTGCTGTACCTATCGTGCCGAAACGACCCGGGCCGTTTTCTTATATCGACCCGGCCAAGGGCAACACACTCGGGGTGACCCTGTCTGACATTTAGGCAGGGCTACACCTCGTTACAACAACAACAACAACCCTTAATGGGTAATTGACATGTGATAACTTTTGCAACTTTTCCTGTTCGACGAAAAATGAGCAAATTTGCTCATTTGCTGGATTTTGAAGAAACGGACCTAAAAATATAATATTCACAGATGCATTCCTAGTTTTGGCTATCGCGGGACACCTGCAGATGAAGTGTTTAATACTTCTAATCTCTCCCTCGTCCCTATATCTGCGTCAGAAATCATTTGTCGGGAAACCCATACGTTCGCCGTATGGACGTAGAGAGAGGCGCTTGAAAACATGGCTTTTGGAAAATTAGGAGTACAGCTTCTACAGGACGGACTCAAGCAGTAAACGTCTAATGACACGATGGTCCTAGTTGCCCCTAATCTATCTTCAAGCTTTTGACACAGTCAATCACGCGCAGCTGGTTTCCGATTTGGACGATTCATCACTCATCCCCCTGTCTTAAGGGTTGGTCCACTTACTATCTGAGTGGTCGTCAAGCGTCTGCCGTTTTTAGGAACAAAACGATATTGGCACCTGGTACTTCCGTCGATGAGCTGTTATTAATGGTTATCTCCTCACTCCTGTCGAATTCTTCTCCGCAAGGAGCTTGACATTGTCGCCGCCAAAGTTGTTGTTGTTGTTGTTGTTAACAATTCATTGCCCTGCTAGAGTGTATGATCTTTCCGAAGATCTTCACCAAGCTCTTCTAACGGGAGTCCAAACAAACGTGCAGTTTCAACAGGGTTGGACCAGAGGGACAGAGGGGTTAGAAGAGTTGGTTCAATTGAACAGTTAAAGAGATGTAGTGTCATTTTGTTTTACCGTTTATATGGTACGTAGTTCTCTATCCAAAATGGAATTTCTACAGAGTCAAATTTTTTGTGGACAGCTTAAGTTCACCCCCAAAAAGAAAACTGTGAAATTCCCCATCGGGGTCATAAGACGATACAATTAAAAAAAAAAACAAGTAAGGAAGTCTAAATTCGGGTAAACCGAACATTAAATACCCAGCGGTAATTTTAATATGATTTTCGAAATATTCCATTTCGGAAGTGGGCGTGGTTGGGAAGCGTCAAATTACATCAGGTATAATTCCTATTATGCTAGTATACCTTGTACTACTTTCTTCGTCCGCACGCACAGACGGACGGACGGACATGCCTTAATGAACTCCTCTTTTCAACCCAAGAACTTTCAAATATGGAACTCTATATCTATCTCGATTATTTTGTGCCGTTACGTAGTACCGTTATGTGGACAAAATTATAATACCTTTGTACTAGTACTTGTACGCTGGGTATAAAAATATATCTATTCAGAACTGGTTAATCTTAGAGAAAAAATGTGTGGACCATATTTATAGAGAATTTCCTGGTCTACTACTTGGTCTCAGGTAAGTTTTTCTAAAACGATGTGGACTTTTGAAGTTTTCTTTCTGACCTAAGCTCTTTCATATTTAATAAGGAATTTTTTAATTGTCACTTCTTATAAGGACAACCCTTGTTTATACATATACGTATATGTATTTTACCATTTGTGTTTTCCTATGCCATTTATGGGTTCATTTATGTTAATAAAAAAGTAAGCGTATCCCACGCTCACGCTATCCGTCTATGGTAGCAGTATGTACACACGCATTAAATGATTATTTTTTAGTTATTGTTGATAATTTTATTGTCGCTAATGATATTTCAATTAATTGCACACTTATGTACAAATGAGTTAAATAAACGTATTAAGCACATTCGGCTGTCCGCATTTTTCAGTATTTTTTGTGAAAAATATTACCCTTATCAATTATTTCCATACCTGAAAGGCAAATTTCAGAGTCACGGTACTAGTCGATGCCATAACCAGTTTCTTTCTGAGGGAGAAGAATGCTCGTCCTTTTTAGTAAAATTATTAGGTTGATGCTACACGATGATCGTCCCAGTCGATATTGGAACCTCTGCTCTGAAGAGAGACATATCGAAAATTGAAGATTTTTCAACAAATAAACTGTGGGGTTACCGGACAGCCTAATATCATATTGAGTAGAGTTATTTGCATATCACCAAATATGGGTATAATATGTTTGTAAATGAATTATGACTCATAGGATCAGTTGTGAAACTCAAACAAGTCCCTCACATATGCGTGTATTAAGTTAGGTTTAACAACCCATAGTTTAATTCTGTGAGGTTACCTTTCCTTAATCTTTTTAGTAAATATCACATGCATAGGCAATTTCACAATAGTTCAATTTAAGCTCATAATTATTATCTTCTCTTTCATTTGATGACAGCCCATCATCTGTGATAAGTATAACTTCATTAAAATATAAATGGTTTTGCGATAGGTAGCAAAAGCACGGTTTCGAATCGTCCGTTCCTTCGCTTACATATAACAGTTACCCACAAATTATAGCATATTGATATTTGCTTTATCGGAAAAGCGTGTGCAAACATTCTACTTTTCCTTTATTACACTGAGAGAAATGCATTGAATGTTGTGACAATTTCGCTATTGATAGCGACGAGTTTGATGCAATATTCATTCAGAATGAGCGAGTTATCAAATATTACATATTTGCTCCCAATAAAAAGTAAAAAGACATGTCCACCATTTCGATATGATATACTATTTTTTATATTTATGGATAGAATACTAATATATTTGAACGGCATGTCCATATCTATGGTCGTGATATGTATTTCTATTGTCGGTATATCCATATCCATATTTACTGCATAGTAATAATGGTAGAGACACCGCATTAATATATATTGGCGAAATGTAAATTTTTCTGGGACGCATAATCATAATAGTTCAACAATTTTTACTATGGATTTTCTAACAATATTACAACTTGTTGGAGCGTCTTTTTTAATTTCAAATTTTTTTGAATTTCTTATGATTGAACATTTTTCTAAAAATTTTATAAAATGCCGTAGCCGAATGGTAGAATACTGGGCTAACGTGCCAGAGGAGCAGGGTTCGAATCTTACTGAAACCAGATGTTAACTTATATAAAATTTTGTTTTTTTAAACTATTTAGAATTTATCAATAGTTTATATGGATACCATTTCAATAGTGATTTATCAAAAAAGCATTGATGAAAAATCCATATTCATTGATGGGACAGAATTATCAATTTTTATTTAATGTGATATCAATAATTATGGATGTTCCATCCATAGATTTCCCTCCGTGTAGCTACCGTGTCTAAATGATTTATTATTCATCATTTTGGAAAATCAATTACATACAGTCGCAGAGATTAAAAAGAAATATTCATCCTACAGCCATGGGCGTAGCCAGTCTCGAAATTAGGGGGGGGGGGGGGGGGGATTTTTAATTATAGGGGAAAATTTTTTAACTATAATTTAATAATGAAATTCCTTTAAATATAGTAACTTTAAGAGTCGGTAGTACCTCTATTCAAATAGATAGTTGCGATATTATAGTTATGTATGTACATTCACTTGTGCGTATATTGAAATTATATATGTACGATTATAACTATTCGAAAATTATATAGTAAACTGGCTGGTGCCCGCGACTTCGTATGCGTATAATTTCTGTTTTAATGTTTGTCGCTCGATAAACCCAAATTTCAGTCACAAAAAATGTTTTCATCGGACTGATAAAGCTTAAAGTTTAATAAAAAACGACCCTAAAGCCATGTAATTTAATAACATCGCATATTACAGCACCCATTGACACCTTTCGTTAGACACCCATATTGAACTTATTTATAAATAAATAGTAAATTTCCCTTAATAGCCATATTAAGCGTTTTGGTATTAATAAGGTTCATATTTTATGAGATATTTCCGGGGTAGCTTAGGTATTGAAATTAATCAAATGGTTTATGACACCATTCATAAACACCTTTTGTTTGATACCCATAATGACTAAACATTTTTGTGGAAATATTCGTCGATACCTCCGAAACCGGTCGAGCGACCGAAATTTCAAGATATCTCTCAAACCACTTCAGATATTTCAATGAATCACATCGCATATTATAGCACTCATTGACACCTTTCGTTTGAACCCCATATTGTACTAAGACATTTTTGGGCATCCCTGGTCCACATATTGGGCGATAACCCCAAAACCCGTTGAGATATCGTAAAAAATAATATCTTAAACTTTAACTTGAGCGTCTAGCAATCCAACGATTCAGTACTTTTAGAGTGTTACGACCACAAACATACAGACACACATGGTCCACATATTGGGCGATTACTCCAAAACCGGTTGAGATAGTGAAAAAAGTAATGTCTTAAATTTTAAGTTGAGCGCGTCGAGCAACCCAACGAAAAAAGTTTCATTCAATTCAATTCATTACTTTCACAGTGATACGGCCACAAACATACGGACAGACAGACAGACAGACACACAAAAATTTTTAAAATGGTTGATTTAGATTCCACTCGCTTAATAATGCTTCCCCCAATCAATTTTTTGTTGATATCTGCCATGTACAGACATCGACCTGTTACAATTTTATTATATGTAGAGATGAATAACTATTTTAAAGAAATTCTGCGGGTATTTTCTGCAAATTGATCCAAAACTTCAATTTGGTGCATATTCTCTTTCACATATTTTCGGTGTACGCTTAATGAGCACAGACCTAAGAATTAGTTTTTTTAATTAATATACAATATTACGAGACCAACATAATTCGTTACATTACCTCACAACTGCTAAAACTCGTCCAAAAATACGAGTTTTAACCTTGTTTTTAATAATCTGAAAACGGAAATTTGATTTTTTCTTTCTGTCAAGAGAAATTTGCAAACAAATTGAATTGTTTTTGAATTTTTTTCTCACTCTTGGAAAGAGTTTCCAGAATTTAGGGGGAGGCAGCTGCCCCCCTGGCTACGCCCTTGCCTACAGCGATTGTCCCCACGAATACATCATCATCATCATTTATTGGCGCTTAACCGCCTAGGCGATTTTGACCGCTTTGTATCAAAGCACGTCAGTCGTTCCTTTTCAGCGACAACTGACGCCAATTGAAAACACCAAGGGAGTTCAAGTCATGCTCCACTTGTTGTTTTCATCGAGGTCACCCCTTCCTCTGCTGCCGATTTCGGATGTAGATAGGAAAGCCTTCTGTGCTGGAGCTTCCTTGTCCATTCGCATAACATGACCCAGCCAGCGGAGCATTTGGGCTGTAACTCGCTGATATCATTTTCTGTGTTAATGCTGGTTCCCAAATATTCGAAGTCCCTTACTGTTTCAAATTTGTAATTATTTATCAATAGTGCCGTGGCTGCCAGACATCAAATACTTCATCTTGTCCACATTTTTTTGGCTTCTTTATCCAATCTACAGAAGGAAGCGCTTACGGCGCAGTTATTAAAGCCAAAGACAGCCTCGTTTGGTTTCAAATGATTCAGAGAGGTCTTCCCTATTCTGACGGAGCTGTTGGTATTGCTTAACGTCATTTCGCAAAGCCGTAGCAAGGAAGTTATAATAGCCCTTAAACTACTATCATTCAATATTCATTTCCAGGCTATCTTTCAGTTTGTGTGAGGTTATGTTTTTCATTAACAAATTATTTTTTACGTTCACAATTACACCGTGAGTGTAAATTCTATCCCTAAGCAAGCATAGGGAAACTCTACAACTCCAAACGACGAACCCGTCCTTGGGTTCCAACCACTAACCTCACAAAAAAGCCTGTTTTTTCTAAAATAACCGTGCTCAAAGCGACCACTCACTTCGGCCTTACAAAACGAACTTGGTCGTATAAGCTTTGTAGGGAAGTCAAATTCAGACATGGCGTCATTTAGGGATCTCCTGTTTGCACTTTCAAATCGACAAAGAGATGGAGAGTGTCGATTCTCTTACCATGGGTCTTCTCCTGGATTTGGCGTATCGTGAAGATCTGGTCAATGGTAGACTTACCAAGCCTAAAGCCACACTGATAAGGTCCAATCAGTTTGCCTACGATGGGCTTCAGTCTTTCACACAATACGCTAGAAAGAACCGTATATACGAAATTAAGAAGACTGTTTCCGCGATAGTTGGTGCGGTTAGCGGCATCGCCTTTCATGTGTATTGGGCAGAGCACACTTAAGAACCAAACTGGAGCATTGTACTCGTCCGACCATATTCTGCTTAAGAGCTGTTGCATGCTTTTTATCAGCTCTTTGCCTTCGTGTTTGAACAGCTGGCGCGTTCCAGGCAATTTGTTGTTTTTGAGCCGAGGATTGGGGTATCAAGTTCAACGTCTCCATAACTTACATACAGTCTGTACGTCGGTTACCAGGTGGCCGTTATTGTTCTTGTAAGAATTTGCCGCGGTTTTAGAGCCTTCCGTCATCCGCCGGATCTTTTCAGCATCTCAAGCTCCTCACACTCACGTCTGTCGGCTTCACGTCTCCTTTTTCTTAAACGGCGTCTCTCTTCTTTCTTCGCCTCACGATAGGGTTACCATACACTGCGCGTTGCGCCCGTTTGCAACGTCTCCTTGTAGGCAGCGTCCTTTTTGTCCGAGACAGTGCTGAATTCCTATTCGTACTAATTGTTCTTTTTGGGCTCGCTGAAAGCCTATATCCTCATCGGCGGTACCCAATGAGTGAGAGATATGCACCCATTGCTCGTTTCCCAGCGGCGAAGTGAGCTTGCAATGTCTCACACAAATTGCATTACGAAACCCTTACAAGTGTCTATTCAAATCGTATGGCGTAAAGTGGATGATGTACCGACAATGTCGATTACAATTTCAAAATGGTATGCCAGTGATGGTAATAAGCATCCGAACATTTTTCGGGAACAGCTTACTTATTCCATTACTAGTAATGGGGTATGTTATCAGCTTTGTCCACAAAGCGGCCATGCTTATGGGAAAGTAATATAGGTTGTAACAGATAGCACATCCCGTACTTTTGTAAACGCCGGGCACCAAAAAAAAAATTCAATTTTGCAGAGCTGCGTTATCACCAACTTATTTTTCAGGTTTTCACAAGATTCTTCAACCTACCTCCATGCTTGCTTAGGTTCCATGCTGTATATGAAATTTCACAATAACTAAGTACTTTCCTATCAATACAATTTGACAAATTCCGATTCGCAGGACCTTCCACGCACGCGTTCCAATGCGAAATAGAATTTGCATATTTGAGACACAGCGGAGGTAGCCCAAAGGAAATTAAAATTCAAGTAAAGCGAAGTGTGGGGAAGTTAAACCCTTCGTCTATGCCAAAAAGTAATAATAAATAAAATAAACAAAAGTGTTATGTGATACACTATTTTATTGAGAATGTCATGCTTCTAATCATGTTAGCAGTCACAATAAACGCGTTATCATGCATGACCTCAACCTATGCTCCAACGTTCAGCATGAGTACGTCTGCATGCGCACTTATTGGGGCGCGGTACATACTAATCATTGTCTGGTGAAAAGTTTATGGGTCCTATGTTGATTCGTTTTACAAACTACACCACTAAATACAAACAATAACACTACACAGCAAAAAAGATAAAAGGCCAAATATTAAATTTCATATAGAAATATATGAAATTTTTATCAAAAAAATCCTTTTAAGCTTATCGTTTTTGACGCATTTCGGATAGAAGTAAATTCTATTCTATACGAATCGTTTCCAGGTCATGATTTTCATGCATAATACACTGGACAAAACAAAGATTTTTCTTGCATGTATGTATGTATATGTATTAGGGATTCCAATTTCCGGGATTTCTAGCCTCTTGGGATTTTCGGGATTTGAAAGTTCAATCCCGGGATCCCGCGATTGTCCCGAATATGTTTTTTTGCTAAAAAGGGCACCCCATATATATGTAACAAAGTAGACTAAATTATAGTAATTCATTTAAGTACATATGTATGTATGTATTTATTAAGGCAATGCTTACACAAAATTAAGTCCACAATTATTAAAAGGAATAATTTATGTTAATGCTAGTTGGGGAATATCCACAGAAGATGTCTCAGACGCTGCTAACTACAAAGTGTGGTGAGGTTGGCGCTAAGAGCAAACAAAATAATTTCATGAAATTCATAAAATCTTTACAATATGGCAAATTGAAGGATACTTAATATTGAATCTAACGGAAACATCAAGCACAACTGGACACTCCAGTATTCTGGGATTTTACAGTTTTCTCTCTCTGTGAACAGATCGGTGTGCGGGCACATCAGTCGGAGATAGCTGCTTCAAAACAAACATTCCCAGCAGGGCGCAATGGGAGAGGACGGATCGGTGTCCCGCCACTAATGGCAGCTTTTCTATTTACACTGACGGCTCGATGTTAGACGACAGAGGAGGGCTTTATTCAGGGGATCTGGACCTTGGGCTCTCCCTCAGACTACCTGATCATTGCATCGTCTTTCAGGCTGGAGTCTCAGAATCTTGGACGCCACGGCCAGGATAAGTAAACGCGCTATCGGCGAAGATATCGTTATTTTCAGTGATAGCCTAGCAGCCATCAAAGCTCTTGGCTCAACTCTGAACTGAAGCTCAGCAGCTGTCGATCTCTTTAAAAGATGGCCCAACTGAACAGAGATGGCGTGAACCTCACATGGGTCCCGGACACAGGGACATTGAGAGAAGCTGAGCAGGTTCAGCGGGCTAAAGAGCGCTTAGGTAACAAACCGAATTATCCAAAAAAAACCTGGTCAAAATGGGATCATAAAAGATCTTGAGACATTCACGCCCTAAGAAGGAGAGAAATCTCCATATTAATAGGCGTTTTAACCCAGCACTGCCTTATTTTTTTTTTTATAAAAAACATAGTTTTCATATAAAAATTTTACATAAAGGTGGGGGTGTTATACATTAAATCAAAGGTATTTTTATTACCTAATTATTGGTATTTAACATTTTCTAATCCGATAAGTAGTTTGAAAGATATTTCGATTTAAAAAAACTTAAAAATTGCCCTTTTACGTGGAATTACCCCTAAAGTTTTTATTTGCACCAAAAAAAAATTATACGTTTCAACTTTTCGCAAATACTGCTATCGATCCATGTAAATATTTTTTTGATTTGCGAAATGTATGTATTCTGCACTTATGCCAAAATTTCAACACCCTAGCACAACAGGAAGTTGGTTCAAAATCGAATGCAAAAATCCGGGCAAAAGAACGATGAAAGCGACCTAATAAAAACATTTTAAAAATAAATTTTTGTCACCGCATAAAAAGCAAGTGAGAAAACCAATCGACAAAATTTTTTTTAACAGAAACAAAAAAATTAATGAAGTTTTATTTGTGGATTGAATCCAATGTATATATTTATACGTTAATTTTGTAATTATAGGTATTAGAAATTGAATGCAAAATTTTATACAGCGGAATGGTAATTCACTGACTAGTTTCCATGCGACCAAGCATTTAGACGTAGTGTTTTATCCGGTCTGGCTGGCATCGAACCTACCAGACTGCATTGGCATTGCGTTTTCTTAACGCTTCGAGCCATGTGCCCTGCATGCAATCTTGCATTTATATTCTTACTAATATTTGCCATTAATGTGATTATGACGTCAAATCGACTATTTCAATCGAGATGATCGATCGAATTGATTTACAGAAACGGGGTACAGAAATGACGGACGAAAGTCAGACAGTTTTTCAAAAATAAATTCTAAAATTAAAATGACACTCATACGCCCTGGCAATCGGATCAGTATAACTTGTTGTTTGGATGGAAAAAAAGCTCGACGAATGTTTAAAATAAAATAAAGCAAAATTAAATGAAACAAAAAAGTTTATAAAATAAAATAAAAAATTACAATAAAAAAAATAAATTTAAATACAAAAAAATAAAGTAACAAATAAAAAATAAAAGAGAGTAAAATAAAACAGATTAAAAAAATGAAATAAAATAAAATAAAAAAATAATAAAATTAAATTAAAATTAATAAAATTAAAACAAGAAAAATTAAAAAAAAAAAATTAAAAAGTTAAAAAAAAATATGGTATGCATAAATGTTGATAAAATGTGTTTCCAAACCCTCACCAGTTCATATAACTTTTTCATTTAAGACTTTGGAAATAACAAATCAAGTCAAAATTAATCTATATTACCTCATTTAAAAAAAATCTTCAAGCTTTCAGCGCATTGACATATATAAAAATAGCCTAATAAAATAAAATGTATTAGATGTATAAAACTAAATACTTACCTTATTGTGTTATATTTTTGCTGATGAAATTAAGAAGAGTCCTGCACTATTTGGTCTTCCGAAACACTTTAACACTTTTACGGTTTCAATACCGACTGAGACGAAAATAAGACTGATCTGATATTTTGTATGCGGCAACACACAGGCGCAAATGGCGTAGCAGCAAAATGAATACTCTTTTATGAGCTTTAATTGTCAAATACCAAAATGACAGAAAAAGCCACAAAAATTAAATGTGAAAGACACTTGATAGCACTTGCTATATGAGAAGATATAGTACATGTGAGTGTTTGTATTTAGACTCCACTACAAATTATACATTTATTGATTGTTTTATTATTTAATAGTCACTTGTGTACAATAATGCACTTTCAAATTTATCAAAACTGAAAAGAAGAACCGATAGAGTAATTAATTTAAACAATTTTTTGAGAGCTAGTTTTTCTTTTTTTTTTTTAATTTTTTAGCTCACATCAATGACACACGCGCACAATATTTCACCTGCCACTTGCAGCTGCGAGTAGGTGCTAGAAAATACGTTACGTTTACCTGGTAATACTCAAAAACGTCTAAAACTTTCACTTGTCTTCCCCTTTTTGTTAACTTTTCAAGATAAAAATTGGTTTTCTTTGAAATTTTCAAAATGGCAGCTGCGTTTTTTAAATATTGCATGCAACACACGTTAATATATATATTGATGTACTTCTTAAGTTATGGCTTGCACTTTAACTAAAACAACTTGTCATGCGCGTTCCTTACGCGTCACTACGATGTTGACTCTTCACTGAGCTTCAAGGTGCATCATTGCGATAATTTAGCAAAAATTATATAGCCAAGAATGTAACTAAGTAATACACATCCATATGTATGTATGTTTGTCTTTATTTGTTTATGTATATTAATTTGTTTGTAGGTGACGATGCGTTAAGTGGCGTGACGAAGCATTCAATTTCTGGCGCAAAATTCTCCAAGGAGTTCGAACCCTAACGTTACAAAAATGCGCACTATTACACTTTCGCTGACCTGCCATTCACAATTGATGAGTTGACTTTTGTCGAGTCAGTATCCACGCACATTTTCACATACTTACATACGAGTATGTATGGTATGATATGTCTGTTAAGTTGACATTGTATCTACTTGACTGATTATAATTAAAAACTAAAGAGAAAGAAAAAGAAACACTGCTATATATGCACCAAAAAGTTGCCACTTTTGACATTTTTTTTCCTACCAAAGCCAACTGAAAACCTACCAAAATGACCTTCATCCTAGCAATATTTTCTTCATAGTATCGCTCGCCTATCTCTTATATACGAGTTTCAATAAATAATGTTAGAAAAATATTCCATGAGATATTATGACATTCTCTGTGCCGGGGTCTTTCAGATTTAAAAACTTTGCCCACTCAACGCTTATATCAAAAATAACACGGAAGAGTACTGATTTAAAAAGCCCAAAGAAGGCGACAAAGCATCCAAAGTTCTGAAAACAACACTCTTATACCGGTCCCTGATCCAGTACTCAGATTTCGGAAAAGCGGTTTGCATCTCGACTGGCGCTAGCGAGTCAGACGGTGAACTTGTTATACAATTGTGCCATAAACTTTCTAAAATGTCATACATGAAAAGAAGTTCCAGCTACATCTTTGTGATGAAAACCCCTTCTTTCAAGCTCACAAGAACGAGACTTGTCCTTGAAAAATTGGACTTTACAGTAACACAGTGATGCTACATGAGCGGAAGTGAAAATCTACCATCATACCAACAGGAAATAACACCTACCAGTTTTGCTAGGAAAAGCTCACATCACATCCCTGTTGTTGACGTTAATTATTTTATGGTTTCCCTATGCAAATACGCTAGTTGTGCTGCTTTGGCGCGACCAACGTAAACAAGTGGGTGACGGGCTTGCCTTTAAGCACGTAATATCGAATTTATGAGCAGCAGCCGATACCGCTGCACTGAACCTCATCGATATCTGGATTAGGACGCAGCTATCGTTACCAGAAACAAATGCCGTTTGACAGCGAAAAGGAAATGTTGCATATTTTAGTTTTATACCCAGCGTACTAGTAGGTTAAGTTGATTGTGGAGCGGAGGTTGTCCTCCGGCGTTGTTTTCTCGCTTGCTTCTCCATAGCTCTGCTGAGGAGTGAAATTTGGCGTTGTTTGTTTTTTAGGTTTTTCGTTTTTATTTAAGTTATTTGAGTTTATCTTATTCGGACGACCCATCGCCGGGCAAGGCCAGCTTAGGGTCAAGGGAAGAGTAGAGGAAAATGTGTCGTCCGCCGCGGCAGAGCCCCGTACCGCGGTAAGGCCATGCTTACTCTCTGAGGCGACCCGGTATCAGAGAGGCTCCGTTCAACTACAGCCACGATTTGCCTCCCGGCTGCAAACGTCCAATGGGCACGGTTTCGCATAACACCCTGGATTGGGAGGGGGAAGATCTTTGTCGTCGCGCCAGAGAGGGTAGGCTGCTCTCGTGATGTAGTGCCGTGTGGAGCTATGATCACAAGGGCAGCGTAGCCCTGTGGCCGTCGACTTAAGCCCTCGTACCACGGCAAGGTGTCCACCCTTCACGAAGGATTACGGAACTACGTAACCGCACAAAATAATCGAGATAAGTAGATATGGAGTTCCATACATGAAAGTTCTTAGGTTGAAAAGAGGAGTTGATTAAGGCATGTCTGTTCGTCTGTGTCTTCGTCCGTGTACACGATAACTTGAGTAAAACTTTACATATTTTCAGAAAATTCGGTATACAGGTCAAGGTAGGTTACTAGGGCAAAATCGGATGACAAACACGCCCGCTTTTTCTAATCGAAAATTTAGAAAATCACATAAATTGATATTTCTCGGTAGCTGAAATGGCTAAAGTGATATAATTTTATAGGTGAATCCCCCTGGGCATTCTATTGGTCGTAACTTTTCTACTGTACACTAGAGTGGTTCAAAATTTTTTTTTTTGGAAAATCTAAAACGCTACCCCGAAATATGGTTCCTTGTGACAAAAAAGAGGCTGCTATTTTTTTTTTTTAAAGGTGCTTTAGAGGTCGCGCTATTCGTTTTTATAAAAAAAATGAGATGCTTGCAAATTTTATTTTAACATGTTTAAGTGCAGTAAAAATTTGGGTTTTTGTGTGTAGTTATTCTGTTTTCATTGACGAATATTCGTGCAATTCAATAGCGTTCTTGGATGAGTAGAAAGGGATTAACTCCTAAAAGTATGTTTCGAAATTGAAAACGGTGCAATTAAAACGCCTACACTGACCCCATTGCGCATTGGTTTTTTGGATAAATTTCGCATCTAGAAAGTTTATGACATCGCTGATTATGAATCCGATGTCAGTTTTTTTAAATTCAAAATGGCGGGTCCAATTTGGCGGTGATTTAATTGGATTTTATTGAAACTTGGTACTCGGGGTTTATGCGTTTTCTGATTACGAATCCTATATCGGTTTTTTTTTTAATTCAAAATGGTGGATCCAATATGGCGGTGCATTTGTGAAAACTAATTCGTTACCGAATAATGACAATTTAGGCGATTATCGATAGTAGGATGAACCCCCAGTCATTCTATTATGATTTTGTGATAAATAAAGGGAGACAATCATGAAACTTGGTTCAATGTATGCTAGCATTATAGGGAGTATACCTGATGAAATTGGACGATATCGCTTACCGACCACGCCTACTTTCGATATGGAAAATTTCGATATGGAAAATTTCGAAAAACACATAAATTTGTATCCCGTTCTGAAAACTACCGATGGGTATTTAATGTTCGGTTTACTCGAACCTAGGCTTCCTTATTTGTTAGTTTTTATTTCATTTTTTTTTTTTAATTTTTATTTTGGGTATTTTTTTATGGTTTTCATTTTACTTTACGTTGTGCTAATTTTTTTATTAAAAAAAAATTTTTGTTTGAGTTTATTAAATTTCATTTAATTTAATTTAATTTAATTTTTTTATTTTATTTCATATTACGTTTTTTTTCAATAACGCCCTCTTTAAGAATTTCGTTCAAAAATGTCCTATATCAGATTACAGCTCAAAGTTGCATGGATCCTATTACGATTTTGACCGAAATTTCTTTTGGACCTCTAGCTTTGGAAGGGTACATAAGATCACGCCACTACGTATCGAGTAATATAGATTTCTATTTTCAGTCTGGTTTCGGAAATAGTAGACTTCGAGTCAGCTTAAAGAGCTAATGTGGGTGACGTGATCGTTCGGTCATTGCTCACAAGGTTTGGAGATTATGGCGAGATATGTTTACAGCTGTTTTCTTATAGACGAATAGCCATTATGGCAACGTTCCTTATTTTTATGTAGCTTTATGCAAAACTTCCCATTTGAACCGATTATTATCGAATTTAGTTCTGAATTTTAGTTTATATGAAAAAACATTTGAACAGAACACATCTAATTAGATAACAAAATATAGTAAATTATTTCATTATTTTGTTTTTTTGAACGACCATATGTTTGAATTTACATACTTCTTTATACTAATTATATCCTTTTTAGCACACAGAATGTTTAACCATCGACCGTTCACTTCTTTTTTATATGTCCGTAAATTTTTCCGAACTCCGTACGCGTTGCTTAATTTCGTTAAACTATTTCAAGCATATGTATATCGTGGCATCGACTGTCTGCTGGCATCCAGATATTAGCAAAGGCGTTATCGCGACATACAGACACTCTGATAAGGTTTCAATTTTTATCCACAAATATCAAACTTTATTCCTTTTTTACATAAAAATGGATATACATTAGGGTGATTCAAAAAAAATGTCGACTTGGTCTTACCCGCAAAAAAGTTAGGTACACAGAAATAAAAATGTTGAAAGTGCACATTGAAAGTAACTAATCAAAACCACTTTCAAAGCGATTATGGTAATACTGTAAATATTACAGTATTTACTGTAAAATTGGCAGTAAAAACATGTGATTTATAATTTACAGTAATTCATGTCAATATGATAGTGTCCAGCTGTAAGGCCTAGTTGCCACGGCTAATTGTTAGATCTAAGTTTTACACTTAAGTACCTAACTTGTAAATAAATAAATAAATAAATAAAATGATAGTGTCCACTTTCAAATTTACATTAATTC
The DNA here is from genome assembly GCA_964058755.1 of Campiglossa producta. Classification (NCBI taxonomy): domain Eukaryota; kingdom Metazoa; phylum Arthropoda; class Insecta; order Diptera; family Tephritidae; genus Campiglossa; species Campiglossa producta. Next base: position 44,286,428 of record CAXKVI010000002.1, read on the forward strand.
ATGTCAATATGATGGTATATTCGAAGAATGATAGGAGGTCACTTTCATAATTGATATTACCCACTGTTGGACGAAAAATGACAGGGTTTACTGTTAATTTAACGGCCTTTTCTTGTAGATTTTTTTTCAGTGTATTTATGAGAAAATAAGCCTTGCAAAAAATTAGCGCTCTCACTTAACCCTTACGGGTGGCTATTGAACAAATTTATAATACCCTTGTACTAGTAGATGCGCTTGTATTTTGATGTATTTTGACACACTGAATCAAATAATAATATATTACAAAATGGTGGTGGCATAAAAAGTTTCAGCCAAATGTCTCTAAAACTGAGGGAACATTGCGACACTCATAAAAAATATGAAAAGTATTATTTTGAACAGTCTAATGCACATGTATGGTTTTCGTTTATAGAAGTCTATGTGTATTATTTTGTTTGGCAAGGTGAATAATATTTATGGATGTATGTTAGACTGTCTCAAAATTTCAAAGTTATTTATTTAAACGCATACCCTCTAATTTTGACAATTATGCATCAAAAAGTGTTCTGAGAAAGTTTTATGCAATTCGTAGCATGGCAACCCGTGCCGACTTGCAGTTGAAGTTATCAGTAAAATCGTACTACATTCCACTGCGTTTCGCTAATTTATGTGCTCGTTTTTCTCAGATGCTCCGAATATCCTTTAAGGGATCAAAGATAGAGCCTCCCGAAAACTTTCAACAAAATGTGGATATGTGGTTACTCATTTAAAGGATTATTGAAATATAGGCTAAATAAAACTATTTTTAATTATCCTTCAAATAGTGTCCTTTAAAATTATCATCCTTCAACTTTTCCAAAACTCCTTGTGTTTTAAAAAATTGTATTGTACAGGAGATGGGCAGGACATACCCCAGAAATTGATTTTACAATATGGGTATCAAATGAAAGCTGTTCCGAGAGCCAGAAAGTAGTCTAAGTTTTATTTCGATATCTCAATATGCTTCGGAGATATCGACCAAACTAATTTATACAATTTACTTATTCTTTCCATATACTAGTATGAAAAGAACAGGTAAATGTTACTCATACGCCATGTAGGACCTATAAAAAGTGCACTATAATTGCAAAGTTTCAAGATGTGATCAATTATTTTTAATAAAAACATATTGTTACGCAATCTAGTAAAACACTTTTGAAATTCCAAAGCCCTTTTCTCGTGAATAAGAATCCTTTAATCCTTTTAAAAGTTTAAGGGTGGAGATTTGTTGCACAGTCTTTTAAATATGGGGCAGATATTAAAATTTTGTAATTTCCGATGCCTGATGGGACTATTTTGCAAACTTAGTGTAAGCTGCTAGCAAGAAATTTAACTCAAAATCGGCACGGATTGCCGTTATCCTAGAACAATAAAGCTTCGCACACATGTTATTTAGATTAAAACGCACCTATATAGAGGGTATGCATATCAAATTTCGAAGCTTGAGCTTTTCCATACATTTTTGTGACAGTCTAATGTATGTATATTAGACTGGGCCAAAAGAAAATTATTTTTTTCAAAAATTATATTGAGTTTATTTTTCAGAAAGGCGAAAAAATTACTGTCAAAATTACAGATCTTAATATTAAATTCTAGAGGTCAATCATCGCTAGTTTAGATTTTACAGACTTTACATCAAATTTGAAAACGAAACGAAAACGATAACCCATTGCTATAAAATACTATTTACCTGAAAATTGCCTAGACTTAAATTTTCTCAGACTAGCCGTTTTCTAGTATAGTAGCCGTAAACATTGCCATGTTTTTGATTTCCCGATTTTTGCATGAAAATTTGCCAAAAATCAGGGTTGGGCATTTTCGCACTACCACTAAAATGCACTACCACTATTTTTTCAGTGATAGTTAAAATTCAAAATCACTATCACTAAATGCAGAAATAAACATGGAATAAATCTTAATACATATTCTTGAGGGAAATTGATCCGAATTCAATATCAGAATACAATAACGGTCCCGACGTTCGGCTGTAACCTCGCAAAAATGACCAATACTATTTTCTGATGGTTTTGTGAGGTTAGAGAAGAACTACGACCTGCTAGGCTTATTCTGATCACGGATTTGGATTTACCTCTTCAAAATAGACGAAAATTAGTATATTGAGTTCACAGATTCGTCAACTTTTAGTTTTTTTTTAGGCTTTGAAAAGCATATATAAAGAAAAAATATGTTTGGACGTATATTTTTGGTTATTATATTGATCATAAAAAAATTGATCAAAAACACCAAAAAAGGACAGAAATATGATTTTTTTAACTTTATTTATCTTCTTTGCACATGGCTATTTGCAATTTTGAAAATTTTTTAAAAATAAAGGAAAAATAATTTTTGAAAGAATACAATTTTTTGTTTGTTTTTTGGCCCAGTCTAATGAAGGCATATGTGGGAGACTGTATCAGCTTTTACTTCGTTGTGCCACTAACACTATACAATTGGCTAGCCGGCCATTCAATTACTTAAGAGTTACGCGATCGTATCCTTATACATACTATATACATACATATGTATTATAATTTTTCATTAACACGACTGTGAATTGAAAACTGGATGAAGTCTGTAGGTAAGGTTGTCGTTTCAACTGGATCTTATAAGCAACTCATAATATGAAAAATTAGTGCGGGACAATGCCAAAAATGAGTAAGGGTAAAAGTAGGCATCGAAATACCAAAGCATAATTCGATGTAACTCAAAAAATTCCAACACTAATTTGCACCTTCAACATGGGTAGAAAAGGCGCCCCGATGAACAAAATTACCCGCTTTTTTGGGAAACTCGACCCGGTAATTTCCCAAGATTTTATTCGCTGCTGGTTAGCTGGTTAGGCCCTGCGGGTTAGGGTTTAGAATATGCCCGAAGTAGGCATACCGGTAGTAAGAGGCTACTAATACGCACATAGGTAATGCCGTGCTAACTCGATGGTTGATCTACGGATATGATGCCTTTCACCTCTCATTACCCATCTTATCCGTCCTTACGGATGGAGGGATGGCTTGGTCATACCAAATCACTCCCGAGACATTCGGGCAGTACCGCAAGGGAGTAACGGAGCGTACCGGGTTCATATCCGGCCAAGGGCAGTCAATTTTGACTTCACTCCCCTTCGGGGAGTATTTTTGTCTTAGCAACAACAACAGCAGGATAGAAAAAACACGAATGTTTGTTGTGAAATTAGTACTCTCGAAAACTTACTATCGTGCTTAGCCATTAGAATGGTTGTGCTGCTAAGATTTTTCAGTTTAAAGAAACTTTGATGCATCTTATAATTACAACAGACAAAGCAAAGCAAACCTCCAAAAACAACTATGTATTTACTTACTTAAAATAGCCTTTAACCGCCTAGGCGATTTTGGCCGTCCAACATGTTACGCCAGTCGGTTCTTTGTTGAGCCAACTGGCGCCAATTAGAGACACCGCGGGGTCGCCCTGCCTGAAACATCGTTTAGTTTCGAACGGCTCGGAGAGGTCCTTCCCAATTCTAACCGAGTTGGTGGTGTTGTTCAGCGTCATTTTGCATAGCCGTATAAGTTTTGCTGGGAAACCAAAATCAGACATAGCGGCGTATAGGCAACTCCTTTTCGTGCTGTCGAAGGCGGCTGTAAAATCAACAAAGAGATGGTGTGTGTCGATCCTTTTCTCACGGGTTTTTTCCAAGATTTGGCGTATTGTAAAAAATCTGGTCGATGGTAGATTTACCAGGTCTGAAGCCACACTGATAAGGTCCAATCAGTCGGTTTACGTCAGGCTTCAGTCTTTCGCACAATACGCTTGATAGGACCTTATATGCGATACTCAAAAGGCTGATTCCACGATAGTTGGCGCAGTTTGCGGGATCACCCTTCTTATGGATTGGGCAGAGAACACTTAGGTTCCAATCTTCAGGCATGCATTCATCCGACCATATTCAGCACAAGAGCTGGTGCATGGACCTTACCAGCTCCTCGCCGCCGCATAGCTCAGCGGGCAGGCCATCAGCACCCGCCGCTTTATTGTTTTTTAGCCGTGATATAGCTACTCGCACCTCGTTATAGTCGGGTTGTGGAACTTCGATTCCATCGTCTTCGATTGTGGGGTCGGGTTCGTCCTCTTATCTGGATTGTTGCTCCGTTCCTCCGTTTAGAAGGGCAGAGAAGTGATCCCTCCATAACCCTAGTACTCTCTGAACATCTGTCACCAGGTCGCCGTTGTCATTTTTACAGGAGTTTGCCCCGGGGTTAAAACCTTCCGCCATTCGTCGAATTCTTTGACAAAATTTTCGGGCGTTGCTTCTGCTGGCCAGCATTTCAAGCTCTTCGATTTCACGCTTTTCCGCTTCCCTTTTCTTCGCCCGAAAAAGCCGTCTCGCTTCCCTCTTCATCTCGCGGTAGTGTTTACACACGCTCCTCGTTGCATTCGCTTTTAACGTTGCCTTATAGGTGTCGTCCTTTCTCTCCATTGCGTCTTTGCACTCTCTATCATCGTACCAGCTGTTTTTTCGCATTTGCCGGAATCCAATTACTTCTTCGGCTGCGGTACGAAGTGATCCGGAGATATGCTCCCACTGCTCGTGCACTCCGCTGGGTTGAATTGTGCTCTCAGAGAGCAGGTGCGCGAGTCGTTCTGCGAAATCATTGGCTGTCTGTTGTGACTGCAGCTTTTCGACGTCCAGCTTTCCTTGCGTTTTTTGTGGTGCCTCTTTCGTTGTACTTAGGCGAGTACGAATCTTGGCTGCTACCAAGTAGTGATCGGAGTCGATGTTTGGACCCCGCATCGTACGTATGTCCATAACACTGGAAGCATGCCGTCCGTCTATCACAAAGTGGTCGATCTGATTGCGTGTTTTCCGATCTGGCGATAGCCATGTTGCTTGATGGATTTTTTTATGCTTGAACCTGGTGCTGGCTACGACCATATTTCGTGCACCGGCGAAGTCTCTTCATGGAGGCTGAACTTTCCGACAGTGGCGCCTAGTGCACCCTCTTTGCCCACCCAGGCGTTGATGTCGCCAAGCACGACTTTGATATCATGACGGGGGCAGCGCTCATAAGTTTCTTCTAATTTTGCGTAGAATGCATCTTTTTCCACGTCGTCCTTGTCCTCGGTCGGTGCGTGCGCACAGATAAACGATATGGTGAAAAATCGTAGTTTTATTCGGATTGTGGCGAAACGCTCGTTCACGGCTGTGAAAGACACTACCTGTTTCACAAGCCTCTTTCCCACCACAAAACCGACGCCGAATCTGCGCTCATTAGTGTGGCGGCTCCAGTAGACATTGCAGGTTTGGATGGTCTTATAACCTTGCCCCGTCCATCGCATTTCTTGTATAGCGGTGATGTCAGCTTTTGCCTGTTTGAGGACAGCAACTGGGCGCGCATCGTCACCTTCCCTGCTAAGGGTTCGGACATTCCAAGAACATGCCTTGATTTCCTTAATCAAATTCCTATTTCGTTTGCAGTGGTCGTTATCTAAAGAGTGGCCTGATTATTGGATCTCATTGGAAGTTTGTTTTTATGTGGTGGGTCCCAAACCCTACGCACAACCCGTTTCTCGGGGGGTTGGATTTAAATTACACATTTATATAGCGAGCCGCTTGGTTCAAGACAGACGCCCGCTTGCAGCCGCACCTCATGGTGACAGACGCTGCTGATGAAGTCCCCTGGCAAGCCCTTAAACCGGTTATGTCGGAGTGGCCTTGTCAGGTTGTCGCCTTCTCACTTTAGTTCACCACCGAACGGGTGTTCAGTGGCTATCCAGAGATACGTGGGCTTTCCCGGACGTAGTGAGCTGCTTGGACCGCACATAGAAGAATCGCTGTGGCCATTCCCAGTTGAATGGCGATCAGAAGCTTTCCCCACTTGCGTGGACTTCTACACACGGCCCCACCTCCCTATGTATTTGCTTTGAACAAAATTGAAGGAGTTTATAATTCAAAAAATTTTAACAAACTCAAAATATTTTATATGGTAAAAAGGAGAAAAATTGCACAACAACCAAAACAACAATGGCACATATTCCAATTATAATCAGACCCTTGATAATAGCGGGCAGTAAAATTTTTTTAAATGCTTTAAGCGGATTAGTTAGCGGATTGAACGAGGTTTCGGGACGCCTGTAAATAAAGTATTAATGAAACTCAAAAACTAGACTATAAAACTCATTAAAATCTCAACTTACGAGGGATTAGCTAAAGCATTTGGTGGATTGCGGCCAACGCCACATGGATTGGCCGCTGCTTCCGCTTCGGTGAGCAATTCCAGTTCCAGCTCTATTTTGCCCTAAGCGATTATTATTATAATAAATTTCAGAATATTACTTCGTACTTAACTAAATTTTTTATATATTTACACTTTGAGTTCGTATTTGGTCTTTTATTTTCTTAGACACTTCATCCGTTTGCGCATGCAATGGAAACCAACCGCGTATGCGTTTTTTCGTAAATAAATTTAATGGGGGACGGCGTCTATTCGCAAAACCTTGCAAACGAGCCAATGATTCGGGTAACTTAATACCAGCAAATTCATTTGTTAGCGTACAGTAACGACGATTTGTACAGGGTTCTGGAAAGTTTGACAGATTTATCTCGAGCATACCAAGAAAATCATTCCTTGTGATCAAATCATTATCCCAAACTTGAAGATAAAATGTAGGCGGATGTTTTACTTCGTATTCGTTAAGCATGCCATTCTTTAGTTTGACAACCATCTATTAAAGAGAGAAATAAAATTGTGATGCACATATTAAAATATTTGTATGCATACAACTATTTGTAGCGATGTGAAAGTCATTATAGTTAATTGGCGAGCAGTATAAGCATACATATATACGTATAATGCAAGGTGACATGTGCATTGATGTATACATTGACGTACATATTTTGAAAATAAAAATTTAGCAATGTTTTAATTTATGCAATGTGTATTAGATGATCAAAGCTGATTAAAAAAAAATTATTTCGTTGATCACTACATCATCACAGCACTTCGAAAGGCATCACATTCATATTACGCACCATATAATTTATTGAAGAAAGAGCTTACATAGCTTATTAACATTTATATACAAGCATACAACGCTTCCATTTACTAAGGTCGCTACTCAAAACACATGTATTCGTTTTCAAATCGGTCCTTATTATCTCCTGTCGGTTTGAAGGATCGTATAAACACAAATCTTTTTTAAAGCATTTCAAAAATCAGCTGTTTCTTCATTTCACATTCACTGTTCCGAACTGTCAGTTCAAAACGATTTCTTGACACTGGACAAATTTGTGTCCTCAGTAAATGGGTTTTTTTCAGAACCGCTTTTTATATGTATAAACAAGGTAATAGTCATCCATATCTACATTGCAGCACATTTATTTATATGAATTTACGAAATATTTTCTCATAAACGTACATCTAATCATATCGAGGCCGATCAAATCCCAATATTTCACATTGCGCATCACATCACATCGCTGAATAACAGATCGTAACACAACAAATTCGCCCAGCGCTAATTCATGATAACGATTACAAGGCAAAAACTAATTAATAATAATCATTACAAGACAAAAAAACTAATAGTCTAACACCACACCAAATAGCAGAAGGTATGTGAACCATGTCACATCATATAAAAAAAAAAAAAAAAAAAACTAATGGCGGCGATTTACCAACAGGTTATCATAACCTCAAACGAGATTTTAGCCGAGCTTCTCTTTCCAACTTGTGGTGTGTTGCTTTTGAGTTTTTCCTACAAGTTGGCGGGACCTACAGTTTTTTGCCGACTCCGAACGGCACTTGCAAAGCAAATGAATTTTTTGCTGAGAAGCTTCTCATGGCAGAAATACACCCGGAGAGTTTGCCAAACTACTGCCGAGGGGCGACCCCGTTTAGAAAAATTGTTTTTCTAAATAATTTTTGATGTTACTTTTGCCGGGCATCGAACTGCCACGACTTGGTGTAGAAGGCCGAACACTTAGCCACTACACCACGGCGGCCGCCCGCCGTCACATCATATACAAAAAGATAATATCTTCGCTACCCAAATAAGTCGTCATATTTCACATCATATCATAATTGGGAAAGTCCTTTGACGAATATGGTTCCACTATTCTCGAATATTGCAGGAACCTTCTGGTCGATTCTAATTTGCTAATATATTCTCAAAACTTTTTTGGAGATAAACGTGTCAACTAAAGTATCTGAAAGCAGGATATTGAAAGGCATCATATCTGCAGATAGATAGCACATGATATCACATCACACGAACATATCGCTTGTCATAAATTTATTTAAATAAACATTTATTTTATCACATATTAATTACATACCAACTGAATTTCAGCTACATAGCATCACACTAAGATCGTAGCCCATTCCATCACCTCACACATAATTTTATAAAATCATTAAACATGACATCACACTAATACATCACTTATAATCATCATAATTACCTTGGGCTTAGAATATGTCATAGGCAAGGTTTTGTATAGATCGGATTTTTGTCACCTATAGCAGGATCTGATATGTTATCATTCAGCCTTATGTACACGTACTCTTTGGAATTTTTAAGCTATTAAAATTCATCTGATGTTTGAGTGTGAATCAAGATATCGCAATTTTAATAGAAAGTTCTAAAAACACCATCTCCTTTTTTATTGAAAATTAGCGTCTATCCAAATACATAGTTCAAGGGTTGAATATTTAGGTGAAGCATTGCGTTTCGAAGTTATTGCGGAGAAAGAATATAGTGTGACGTTGGGCTGATGAGTATGAATAGATTCAGCGGATAGAGATATTGAGATGATCTAGAGCTTTTAGTTAAGCGCAAGCCACAATATATTAATTTGCTTTTATAAACAACATTAAACAAATTATTTAAAGAATTTTCGTGAATTAAATTAATGTTTAGTTGTTTGAAACGAAAATATGAAATGACGACGAGGAACTCAACTCAATCTAATTATAAATACTTATGTACATCGAGCAACAATTAAAATAACAACTACATAGTACCTTCGGAAGATTAAGGCCGTGCTTTTTGCATATTTTCTACCACGCTTTTTTTGTTGTACTTTACAGCGCTTTCATACTAACTACCCCTGAACTTGAACATGAAACGTTCAAGGTATTGGACAGCTATTCAATCTATAGCGGTCATTACAGCAAGCTTACCAATTTTCAATTAAAATCAATACTTTATACCACAATTTAATTTTTTATTAAGAGCTCATTAGCGAATGAGACGTAGTAAGTTACCCGGAACAACAACAAATAACAATAAAATTAATAATAAGCAAATAAGACAAAAAATGCATTGGTTTCAACTCACCATATCTTCATTGGAAGAATACTTGAGGGGAAACACCATGCGCCAATTAAAATGAGCTTCGCCATTCAATGAACGGTAATGGATATCGGTGGCTTGTGCCTGGTCTTTATCGGCACACCAGCTGTGTATTTGTATTTGTTCGATTATGTGTAGGTGGGTTTAGTTTACATGAAACCAAAAAGTGTGCATTAATTAACGAATAAAAAGATTATTATAGATTTCAAATCAAGAACTAAACACTTAATGAGCTATCGATTTTTGATTTTCTCGAAATTATTATATTTGTTTATCTATTTAGATTTATTCAATGCCCAATTCACTTACCCTTTCACTCCAACATCGCTCATTTTTTTACCAAATATATTACGATCATCCATTGTTAAGTCGGTGCAACCAAATACAACAACGCGTAGCTCGTATGGTTGCGGCGGATGTGGTGTGATATCGATGGGAGCGGGTATATTTAGGTTACCCTCATATAACTCGATCCATAGCTGAATTTTTCCCTGAAAATATTCATACTAAAGTTTATACGTTTTTTGAATGGAACTCCACTATAATCAGATCTAATATAGGAAATGCTACCGATATAAAAATAATACTAAGGGTTATGATACAATTTCAGATTATCTGAACTGATTTTAACTTACCTGTTCTATGCCAGGACAATCGCGTCGATACAGGGTCCGCGTTTCCACATGCTCAGGCACTAGCTTGTAGCCAAATGAAGGAAGTTGATCCAAATTACGGAGAGCCGTTAGACTTAGACGCTCTTGTAGCTCTTCGGCTAGTTAGAAAAAGAATTGCATTAGTAACTGTAAAATAAGTTTGGTTTTAGCAAAATGTTTCTAAAAACGCTGGTCTAAAACTCATGCGATTTAACTTTGTGTAGTATTTATACAATTTTCACTTACACATTGCTATTCGTGTTTCGTCCCTAAACTTTAAGCCATCTACTTCAATACTTTCATCTATAAATATCGGCGGTGGTACTTCACGTTGAGAACAAAGTTCGGTTAATATTTCATATGGTGTGGCAATATTACGCCACTTATTGTAACCGTTTCTAAAAAAAATAAAAAATGCTGATGACTCTTTTATAAACAAAAAAATGTATTTATTAAATTGCATACCTTGAATATTCCTGAGATATACCAATGGATGCACGATGTCTTGTTCTCCAGCGATCTTCTAAATCGATAAAAGTTGAACCAACATAATCATCAGCAAATATGTTGCGATCAATTACGGAGACTTCGAGTATATTATCTCTAGAAAATCAGAATGAATATCAAATGAAGTTTAACAATGTTGTTATTTTTTTATGAACTTTGAGGATTTTTGTGGACATTTTACCAGTCGAATAATTTTGATCAAATCATTTTGTGAGTTTATCCTTGGTTCGATGACCAGTAGGTAAAGGTGAATAAAAATGTCTAACAATACAATACAAAACGGCTTGATAAGACCCTTCAGCAAGGTCGAAATTACAATCATCGTAGTTGGTATTGTGTGTTTTGTATTATTTTTAACTTGTTTTCGCCAAAAACTCAGTAATATTTTGATAAAAATGATTCTACTAATGATTTCGATCCGTATTTTAGGCTTGGTGTTTTACCACTACCGTGGAGACAAGGTTTCAATAATGGATTGTCTAGATATTTGTAACATAGAATTAAGCAAAATGCAAAAAAATAACATAAAATAACACGTCATAAGAGAAAATTAAAGCAAAAAAATAAAAACAAATAAAATTAAATAAAATAAAATTAAAATAAAACTAAAAGTAAAATAAAATTGAGATAAAAAAAAATTTAAAAAAAAAAACATATGCATAAGTAACATTTACTGTTACTATGGTAAATATATAAATAAATATAAAAATTTAAGTATTATTATTCTGCCCGCTTTTTTATTGAATTTCAACCAATGGTCGAAGTCTTGTATATATTACTGCTGCTTTCAACTTACCTGGGTAGAACCCCTTCCATTTGAAAACATTTTCCGAAGACAGGATTAGCCTCATTCGGCACGTAATGGGCACGATTCGAAATAGTCTTACCACCCAAATGAAGTTTAACATAAGCATCCGATTTGGTACTTTTATCATGCGGTCGTAATTGCAAACACTGCACCACATAGATGCGCACAATGATTTTTGTAAGATCGGTCAACGTATGTAACTCGGCTTGATAACGCGGATTAAGCGCAGCAGCCAGTGGACGTAACATTATACCGTCACCGCCGTCGTTGGGGCCACATTTACAAGGCACAATTTTGATGTTCAACTTTAATGTGGCATATGTTTCTTCTTTGGGTATGGAATTCTTTTTGTATTTAATGCCATGTACTAGCTTGACGGGCTCAGCCCAATCGTGCAAATAACTGAGTTCAGCTTGTCGCTCCAATTCATTCGAATATATGACCAAGCTGTGTTTGTAGAGATGTGAAATATCGCCTGTGTCCTGCGTGAAATTTTGATGGAACACTTTCTTTAGCGAATAGCATTTTCTATCGACTTACCTGGTATGTAAAAATAGAATTGTAATATTTAGTCCACCAACTGTATTGAGTTTCATCAATAACTTTTGCTAAATCGAAGCTTTCGATTGGTGGTAGTTTTTCGAGTCCTTTTGATTTTTTAAAAACGCCAAGTGTGCGTTGAAATACCGTTCGCTTGTTTTTGTTTAATAACGGTTTGTTTTCGTCGTTGTCTTCTATTTCGCCAATTTGTAGCGTTGTGGAACCTTCATCACCGGACGTTGTTGTTATGCATTTCACGGATTTGTCGACTTGTAGAAAACGTTTAGAGTCGGGTATTAAAACGGCGCCTAAAGTTGTTTCAGCACCCTTCGACGATACTGATACGTCTGTGGCAATGATTGCAGGCCAATACTCAAGCTGCTCGGGAAGGCTCTAAAATAAAATATCGTTTTAGTGATATACGAGGTGTGTTCAAAAAGTATCGCGAATTTTGAATTTTCGCTGGTTGCGTATATTCGAATTTCGAATTTTTTGTGGCGTTATGTTGGTACTCATGTCTCTTACTTATGCCGACAAGCTCGGCCATTTTGAATGTTCAGTTAATTGTTGACAGCTGCTTTGCTTGCACGTGTTTTGGATCGTCTTCGATTTTTACCTATTCAAAAAAATGGATCAAAGAACCTGTATCAACTTTTGGTTTCCACGTCATAACCATAAACCCACGATTCGTCACCAGTTATGACCCTCTGGAGCAAATTTGGGTCGTCGCGGACAGAGTTTAACATCTCATTAGCAATGTTCATGCGATGCTATTTTTGGTCACAATTGAGCAATTTTGGTACGAATTTCGCGGCGACCCGTCTTCTGCCCAAATCATTGATAAAAATCGAATGGCACGCGCCAATCGATATGTTAAGGTGCTCAGCAACTTCTCTAACGGTGATTCGACGATTGGCCAATACCATTTTCTCCACTACATTAAGTTTTTCGTCTGTTGTTGAAGTGCTCGGGCGTCCGGCACGCTCTTCGTCGTTCACATGTTCTCGGCCTTCTGAGAACATTTTGTACCACCGATAAACGTTGCTTCGGTCCAAGGTAGCTTCTCCGTATGCCACAGTCAACATTCGGAATGCATCTGCGCACTTAATTTCGTTTTTCACACAAAATTTGATACAGGTTCTTTGATCCATTTTTTTGAATAGGTAAAAATCGAAGACGATCCAAAACACGTGCAAGCAAAGCAGCTGTCAACAATTAACTGAACATTCAAAATGGCCGAGCTTGTCGGCATAAGTGAGAGACATGAGTACCATCATAACGCCACAAAAAATTCGAATATACGTAACCAGCGAAAATTCATAATTCGCGATACTTTTTGAACACACCTCGTTAATATGTAGGTACTGTACACTTACCACCACTCCAGAGGCGAATATTACTAAAAAGTTTATGCTATTCTTAAGGCGCGACGAGGAGAGTCCGCTCGTCAGCAGCAAATCTCCCATCATGACTTTTATGCGATGTCTTCCCCCAAAAGTAGATTTTGTATAATTTCTAAAACCAATAAAAACCACCTCTAGTCTAAAATGGAAGAGCAAAAATCTTTAAAAACGACCTTCCAAACCCCTCCAGTCTCATTAGGTACTCTACTCACACATAATTTCGCATGATCGGTTTTATGCTCGCCGGTATGCCTGTTGTAATGGACGGTTCTTCCATATCAATTCTACCAAGTTCTTCACGCGTCTCGACCAGCTCCGCTGACATGAGCACTTCAGCTCTCACGCTTCCCTGCTGAGCAATCGGTACCCACGTCAATGGTGGTGGGGATAAAACTCTCAATTTATTAAACTTTTGCATCGCATTTCTCGTCTTCACCAATTTATTCAACTTAAATTTACTGTCAGCTTCTTCACGCGCACTCTCATCAGCCTCGTGCATACTAATCACAGCCACTGGTAACGTACCACAACCTACATAGTCATTAGCCGTGATGCGATCACGATCATACATTTCCACAGCTAAAAGAGGTGGATTCCGCACATACCATTGCATGCTACCAGGCAGTACAATAACATCGAAGCAGATAACACAATTCCATATGGGTGAGAGTGTTGCCTCCACGGTAGATGTTTCAGCCCATTGCGAACCGAAAATCACACGTAAATAACCATCGCAGAGACCACTTCGATCATTGCCCGGACGCACTTTTGCTTGATGTATGAAGATGTGACATTTGTAAACGGTGTATTGTATCACGGGTGACCAATAATACATTTCGGTTTGCTTCCAGTCTCTGGTGATAGTTGCCAAATACTCGGTGCGTTCGCTATCGACGACAATGCCCAGTGATCCTTGAATGATGCCTACATTACAGCCGCAATTGATACAGCTGTGCTGGCATTGAATGTCCTGAAGAGATGGAGGGAGAGAGGGGTTAAATTAAATAAAATATATTATAAAATAAAATATAAAAAAGGAAAATTAAATTAAATAAAAAACAAAAAAAAACTTTCTATCGAGGCTGGTCCTAAGTAATCCCTTAGACTAAAATATACACTGAAGCTTCGTGGCCTTCTCCTGCCAAGAAATGCTCCGAACATAAGAAAAAAATTCCGTGACAAGTTTGCTATTGGAAATTCAACATATCACAGTTACCTTGAATATAAAATTGCGCGTACGCCAACACAGACTATTCGCACTAGGCGATTTATCTTTCGGGGCATTTAAAAAATACTTCGCATTCAAACGACAGACTGCAATATCACGATTTCCCGCTACACTGAGCAAAATCATAAGCGTCGGCCATTCATCCTGCAAACGCGTGGTGGCCAAAAGACTTTTCAATTCATTGCAGAGCGAAACCATTTGATCGAATACCTCGGCTATGGTAGTCTCTATTAATATGGCAGGCGATGTTTTGAGTTTATGGCGCATAGCTCTCAACTTTTCAGGAAATTTCTCCTATGCGAAAGTGATTTGGTAAAAAGACAAGAAACCATTTGCTTACGAACTTACAAAGAAAGCATTAACATAGATCAAACGATTGTTATCCCACATGGTGACGTCCTTAAATCCTGTGTACTCGAGGCGATTATCGTCCGCACCCTCTTTCAGTTTGTTTTGTAAGTTCATTATGATTGCCTTGAGACATTTGGCTTGCAAAACAAATTGGTTGTTGTATTTGATTTGGAATAGCTTAAACGTCGTTAGTTCTGACTCCTGTTTGAGAGACATTTTGGGTACACCAACAATTTTTTTAATTAAACGTACTCACTATCAAATCTAGAACTTCTTGCATGTAGTAGTCGCTTTCGAATTTATATCGATTGTCCGGCATTCTGATTTCTAGGTAAATCGCTTTATATGGCACTTCTTGGCGAAAATATTTCAGACTGCTGCCAGAGCTAGGTGGCTTTCCGGGATAGGTTTTTAAGAAACACTCCACATGGTTGGACGAATTTTCTAATGGAGAATAGAAGTTTAGACTTAATCGATTAGTTTGTGATACTCGTGCAGGCGCCAAAACCATTGGCATTATGGCCTCTTCTACTTGAGATTATGACACCCATCCCCAGTGCCATAACTACATTTAAAAAAGTTTGCACAATGAAACTGTATACTGGCAAAAAAAAGGCGGCCGTACCTCCCCTCATATGAAGTGTTTTTGAAAACATTTAAAAAAAATTATTTTTGACACATTAATTTTTTCGGCTCAAAGAGGAGGTTTTTTCTCAAGAAAGTTCATTGAGCTCATGTGTTTCGTTGTGGTACCACACTTTAAAATCCGACAATAAATGCCGAGGATATGAAGAAAAATGCAATTGGGCGACATCTAAGGTTGCCAGAAAAAAATACAGTTTTTTTCAAAGTTTTTCAAAAACACTTCATATGAGGGGAGGTACGGCCGACTTTTTTTTGGTGATACGCTCTACTCTATATGTAAGGGGTGTGTCATAGTCCCACTTTTTTACTTGGGATTATGCCACTTGGGATTGTGTATGTCTCCACAAAACCTGATGAATCGGCTCTGGAAGTTTTCGAGATAAAGGGCTTTAGAGAGGTTTTTATTTGATTTTTTTTTTTAATATTTTTAAAATTTTTTTTACTTCTGTTTAATTTTATTTTACTTTCCTTTTTTGTTTTTATTTTATTAATTTTTTTTACTTTTTTTTAATTTTATTGGATTTTATTTTAGTTTATTTTGCTTTATTTCTTATTTTATTTTATTTTTTTATTTTATCTTAATTTATATATTTTTTTATTCATTTTATTTGTTTTTTTTTTTTATTTTAGCCAGATTTTGAACAAATTTATTTTGTTATATTTCTTTTAGTTTTTATTATTTAAATGTATTTTGTTTTATCTAATTTCATTTAATTTTATTTTATTTCACTTTTTTATTTTTTTATATTTTTTTTTGTTAAATTTTTTTAAATTTAGTTTTATGTTAATTTATTCATTTTCATTTTATTCGTACCTGCGAGTTTCATAGAAATTTTACAATTGCTGTAATTTCCATGCAGAAAGTCACCCTGCAGCGGTACAAATTCGACCAAAAAAGTTTCCTCTTGCCACCAACGTTTCTCATCCAAAGGTGCGACCGATTTCGTTAAGAGGTCGCGCGCTGGACCGGCTGGCAGACCTTCTGAGACAACCTCTACCAAAAGACGACCAAGATATTGTAATGGATTGGCTATATCGTAAAAGTGCACGTATGTTGGACCCAAAGCGGGTTTATCTGTTGGGGAAGAAACCAATTGGGAACTCATTTCTGTAGTGAACTCAAAAAATCTTTCTCTTCACAAACCTTTGAAAGCAATCTCATCGAAATGTATCTCATAATCAGCAATAGTCTTCCATTGTAGATGCTCATGCGCTAAGATTTGTACAACAAAAGTCTGCGATAGTGATGGATAGGTCCATGAGAAGCACACCGAATGATTCCACTCCGGCTGAGATGTAGACTTGCAAACATTTGTCTTGCCCTTGAAAGGATGGAATCTAAACTTTAGAAATGAAAGGTCAATAGTGAATGGGACGGTGTCTCAAGTACATGATTGCCAGCATAGGATACTTGTATGAGATAGTCGCTCTTCTTGATAAGCACAGCCTTATAAAGTGTAACGGTATAGCGTATGTTGCTCTGCAACATATTGTCCGCGTTTTGTAGCATATGTCTAAAGAGAAGGAAGTTAGGCACTCCATAACCCACATTCGATTCGATAAAGCAGACCTCTCGATATTGTCGTAATCTTGATTTATTTGCCATTTATTCAAATCCAACATTTCGTCTTCACGTGGTCGCAGCACAGTGTTCGGATCGGAATTCTGCGACACAATTGCTAAGTCGATTTGTAGATAACCTTTGCAGGCGCCCGGCGTGTTATTCGACATATCCGCAATGGAGGCTTCAAGACGTCCCCACTTTTTAAAATAACAACGATTTGGTTGATTCCATACACTTTGCAAATCAATTAGTAACTCGCCATGGGACATGGTCTTCTTGCAGGTGTTGCGTTTGCGCACCTCATACAATACAGTTAGCCGCAAGAGTTCGTTTAACGTGCAGCGCTCTTCGAAGACGAAGTACTGTAAGGAAAAAGGAAAATATGATACTCAATTTTTGTTTGTCTCTCCACCTCTCTCTTGCTGTACATCACCTCATTGTAGAAGGGATTCTCTGAACGCGCATACGGCTTGGTTGTTTTGTGCACTTTATCCAACGTCACTCGTACAAAAGTCTCACCAGTGAAGACTCCTAGTTGACGCGCCTTGTGTATTGTCGTACATATCAGATAATCCTGCGGCATGCTGAGGAAACAATCATTTTGAGCGATCGGTAACATTTGTTTGCCGAGCTCGCTTAATTCCACAGTGTGCAGCGATATTTTTATTTATTTTTGTATGTTCTAAATTGAGCTGAATAATGCAAAAGCAAAAATTTCTAATATTTTTTTTGGTTACTTTTTTTTTAAGTTTTGAAAGACATTTTCTTTCTCTTTTCTAATTTTTCAGTGCTGGAAAGTTGTAAGCATATTATTTTTAAAAATTTTACTTAAGAATATTTTATTTTTCTATTAGCGCAATAAAATGAAATAAGGAAAAAAATAAAATAAAATAAAAATAATTATAATAGAAAAAAAAACAAGGTATTTGTTTCCTTTAGGGGCCAACTGCTAATAAATTAGCTGAAATTATGGGAGATAGCTCAAAAGACGGGTTTTGGCCTCAGGATCACGAATGCGGAAGCGCTTTTTTAATTTTTTGTTTTAGTGAAAAGTTATGGTCAAAAAACCGAAAAATGACCCGGGTCCGATACCAAAATTGGGGCGGAATCCAATGTATTTATGTGCGAAACACCTTTCTGAGTTGGCGGCCTTCGGTCGCGCTTATAAAAAATAACCGTGGGCTACGCCATCCCAAGCCCGGACGTGTGACATAACCGTGGCTACCGCCACGGCGCGACTTTTTTTTGCACGTTTTTAGGGACAGTCTAATAAAATTACAACAACCACATGAAAACTTGAAACTTTGATTGCAAATATCTCTTCAGAGAAGCAAAATATTAAAAAAGCGCTTCCGGATTCGTGATCCTGAGGCCGCATCCCGCCTTTTGAGCTATATCACATAATTTTAGCTAATTTATTGGCAGTTGACCCCTAAAGGAAACAAATACCAAAAATTAATAAAATGGAATTGAACAAATATAAAATTAAAATAAAAATAATATTAAACTAATTTAAAAAACACAAAATAAAACGAGATAAAAAATAAAATAAAAATATAAAAAAGTAAACAAGAATAATAAAAATAAAAAAAAAATAAAATAAAGGAAAATTAAAAATAAATAAAATAAAATATAGGAAAATAAAAAATTAAATTAAATGAAATAAAACAAAATAAAACAAAGTAAAATAAAATAAAATATATTAAATAAAACAAGTATGAAAAGAAAAAAAAAAATATAAGTATGTTATGAGTTTGTGGTCATTAATTTGAGAATCTTTGAAACTTTGGTGGACTTTTGACCGTTTGGGAATAATTTTTCTTAAATTATTCTATGTTTTTATTTTTAGTGAACAAGATGGAAAAGTAACAACAATTACAAGCTACCATGATTACGTAATTTCGGCCTTGCTCAAGGGCACTTATCAAATGGCTTTGTGTTTAGAAATTTTTCATCACCTTTTGTTGGTCATCGAACCAAGAACCAAGGGGATTAGGAATTTCTAAGCCCGCAGTGTGTACCTCTTACACCAAGCTGCGTTGAAATTATTGCCAGCTTATATCCATCATGTTCACTTAGTATGTATTCATTTTATTTGTTTTTTATACCCAGCTGTACTTGTACACAGGGTATTATAACTTTGTTAGGATAACGGTTGGTTGTACAGGTATAAAGGAATCGAGATAGATATAGACTTCCATATATCAATATGATCAGGATCGAAAAAAAATTTGATTGAGCCATGTCCGTCCGTCTGTCCGTCCGTCCGTCCGTCTGTCCGTTAACACGATAACTTGAGGAAATAATGAGATATCTTCACCAAATTTGGCATGCGTACTTATTTGGGTTCAGAATAGATTGCTATTGAAAATGGGTAAAATCGGACCATAACCACGCCCCTTTTTCGATATCGAAAATTTCGAAAAACGTATAAAATGGGTTAATTCAATATTAGAAGCAGCTACAATGATAAAATTTGCAATATGTATTGATTTAGATGTTCTAAGGCCGATTTTATAAAAAATTTTGAAAAGGGGGCGTGGTACCGCCCACGTATATTTGAAGAAATTTTAAAATTTTGACTCTTAATAACTTCAGAACAGGTTATGCTAGTATAACGAAATTTCGTAGAGGCCATACTATTGTTGTGGTAAATTCAGCTATAGAAAATAAACGAAATCGCTTCGCGACCACGCCTACTTTTTCATAAAAGTTATATTGAAAGGAGGTGGAAATATTGAAAAGTCCATATCTAATTAACTGATTTCGCTATAATAATATAATTTGGTACATACATCAACTTTCATATTCTTTACATAATTTTTTCAAAATTTTGGAAAGTGGGCGTGGCACCGCCCACTTATGAGTCAAGCAATTTTTAAATTCGACTGCTAACAACTTCAGAACGGTGTGAGATAGATTTACGAAACTAGGTATACAAAACAAAGAATAACAGCATTTTATGTGCACAGCTGGGTATGTAATGTTCGGTTTCACCCGAACTTAGACTTCCTTACTTGTTTTTTTTTTTATTTTTTTTTTTTTATACTACCTTATCGACAACTAGAGCGACATCAATCGGTCGCCATTTATACCATATATAACATAGAATAATTTAAGAAAAATTATTCCCAAACGGTCAAAAGTCCACCAAAGTTTCAAAGAAAAAAAAAATAATTAATTAAAATAAAAAAATAAGATGAAAATAAATAAAATAAAATAGAAACAAATGTAAAAAGGAAAATAAGAAAAAATAAAATAAAAATAAATAAAAAAATAAAAAAAATAAAATAAAATAAAATAAAAAAAATCAAATATAACCAAATTAAATTAAAAGTAAGTCGAATCAAATTAAATAAAACAAAATAAAATTGAATACAAAAATTAAAAAGCATCAAATAAAATTTAAAAAATAAAATAAAATAAAAAAATTAACATAAAAAACCAAAAATAATATTAAGGTAAATAAAAAAACAAAATATAACTAAATGAAATGCAATGAAATAAAACAAAGTAAAATAAAATAAAATAAGAATAAAACAAAAAGCAAATTAAATTTTTCTCAAAAACACATTTTCATACAATCCCGAAAAATTGCTTCTAATACCGTCGGTATTTACAGCAATAGACTACAAAGTCAAAAGCAACAAAGAGTTTAAATGTTATAAATGGAAAAATATTCGTGCTTAATTAAGCATTGAAAATTCTTTCATAGGTTTCACACCAAGTCCAAAAATTCGCAAATCTTTCATATAAGTTAGCATTGAAATTAAAGAAATGTTCTATATGGAAGTTTAAATATATGCATAAATGGACACTGAGAAGTGTTTACCTTCAAGCTGGGCTTGTCTGGTTCCTGCAGCGCATAGGTAAATTTTTCTCAAAAACACATTTTCATACAAAAAGCAATTTAATTAAATAAAGTTCAAAAAAAAAAAATGTAATAAAAGAACTAAAATAAAATAAATTTATAATAAAAAAATAAAACAAAATGAATCAAACTAGAATAAAATTAAGTAAAATATTATCAAACACAATAAAATAAAATAAAATAAAAAGTTAACTTTAAAAATAAAAAATAAATAACTTAAATAAGATAAAAAGTATTAAGTAAAATAAAATAAAGTAAAAGAAAGAAAAAAATAAAATGAAATACAATAAAGTATAAAAAACTAAAATAAAATAAAATAAAATAAATATAATAGGACTATAATAAAATAAAAAAATAAAAAATGAAATAAGATACAAAATAAAAGAATATAAACAAATATTGAATAAAAAATAATATAATATAAAACAAATTTGAAATAAAATACATACATGAAAAAAAGAAGCGAAGAAAAGTAAAACGAAAATAAAAAAATGTAATAAGGTAAATTAAAATAAAATAAATATAAATAAATAAAAAATAATATAAAATAAAGTAAATAAAAAATATAATAAAACAAATTACTTAAATTAAATTATAGTGTTCAAGTATTCGAAAAATGTAATGCATTGCTGATGCATTAAATTTTCCAACTGGGTAGCTGTAGGATAAAAAAATTCAACAACAAATGGTTGGCTTATATAAAAGCTCAGCATTTCCTGTTTATATTCGACAATAAGCAAATGAAAGCTTAGGCAATACGGCAACCAAACCAAACCTGCTAGTTAAAAGCAAAAACTTTTCTGCTTGCAAAGAGCTTTTGTCACCAACGGATTTATGCATTTCATTGAACATGGAGGTTAAGTTGGCGAAACGAAATGAAAAATGGAACATATTCAAACGGGTTAAGGTGCCATTACCGATACTTAGCATAGACTTGACTTGACTTGACAATTGTCACTTAGCACTTAGAAAAATAACAAGAGAGCATTTTCACCTCTCGAATTTATTTTTAAAAGTAATTGTGTAATTTTTTACATATAACTCTGTAAAAAGTACCAACACGCATTTTCGTGGCATTAGGTTTCGATGTTTTGAGCTTATCTATAATCAGTATATCAATGCCCAAATAAAACTATAAAGAATGTTGGGAGGAAAAAAATTTTTTTTTTGGTTGGCCTAATATGAATTTAATTTATTTGACAGCTAGTTTTGCGGCTGCCATATGAATAATATAGATCCAAAATTTCTTATCTCTATGGAATATTTGGAGGATTTTATTCAAACTGTGTAACAAAAAGGTATGGCATCACGCAGTTCTCTCACGGCGCTCACTAAACTTAAAATTTACGTAGAAAATCAAGACTCATCTGCACCCAGTTTCTGTAACTTTTTAACGAAATTCGTTATTGTCGTTAACATCGATTTTGACAAATTTTGTACAGAAAATTGTGTCAAAATTAACGATTTTTATGTAACGAACTTCAAGGAGGGTAATCGATTACATGCAAACTTCATATAACAGAACGCTAAGTGCAGGTTCCCAAGTCAAGTGAAGTATATGCTAAGTATCGCTAATGGTTTCTTTACGGAGCACAAAATAAAAGCTTTGAGCTGCAACAAACATGGGTGGCTGGCAAGTGGGTAAACAAAGTTAACTTTGTATAAAAAAATAAAAGCAGCATAAAAAGAAGCTGGCGCTGCCGATTTCTTTAAATGCCTTTATCTGTTCTTAAATCAAAATATATAAATCGATATCCGTGGTTAATGAAAAGGTGCCCTGTCTTAACAAAACAAAACATTTTGAAGACAAAAAAAATAGTGTTTTGCATTTTGCCCGTAGAAATAGAAAATAAGTGATTTCTTTAATTTCTATTGTAACATAAAAGTTCTTTTCTCAGTTTTAAAATTTTAATTGAAAAAAAAAATAAATATTTTTCGTCTTTAACTTTCCATAAAAAAACTTTCTGGCAACCCTGGCAATTACATCTCAATTACAAGCCTACCGCTTGGCGAGAGAAGCTCGCATAAATGAAAACAAAAGATGCAAAGTCGACAACAATCAACAAAACATTACACAAAACTGTAGTTGGCATCACGAACAGCTCAAATGTTTGGATAAATAACAAAAACAACGGAATTGAAACATTGTCAAGCCACGAACAGCTTTACAAGTTTGCTGCCCCCAACAAGCAGCTCCAAAGGAAGGTACGCTCCCACAACTGTGCAGGTGTGTGTATGCATGGGCGTAGGTGGTATTCTACAGAAGTGGGGATTAAGAGTTTATTGTTATATGCATATTTGTACATAAAAAAGCTAAAGGGTGATTTACACGGGTTAATCTTTATAATCGATTTTGGCATTCGAATGCGTTTAAATACAGGTTGTTGTTGTTTACACGATACTAAATCAGCCTTAATGGCCAAATTCAGTCAACATGGTAAAAATTGGTATAAACTAATAAAAAAAGTAGGTACTTTTCGAAACCTTTTCTCAAATTTTGAAAATTTCTTCATACAAATTGATGTCAAATTTATAAAAATTTGAGTAAAAGCAATTGAGCTTTTTTTTATTAATTTATCCCATTATCTTATTATTACTTGTTTAGAAACATGCTTAAATGGCTGGGTTGTAAAGTTAGCATAATTTCCTCTAATATTTTAACCTATTCCCGATATATTCTAAGAGCTGGCAACATAAAGAATTCTGTCACTCGGTGCAAAGTCAATGTTCACATTTATGGGCTCGTTTGTTACCGACTTGACGTCAGCCCGGCCGCCAGAACTCCTACTGGAAGACAAAGGCGTGTTAGGGGGGAGTTCTCCTCCTCCCTCTTAAAAAACCTGTGAGTGAACCAACCAGATTTTCTGAGTACGAGGGTTCTTAGAGGTGCTTCCGTAACTACTCTCCCACAATCTGCGCTTGAAGCTCAAATGACCTATTTTTTTGGACCTCTGTAACTCTGCAACTAGAAGCGACACTTGGATCAAAGTATATGATTCTGAAAGCCCGAACGTTCTCTATGGACCTCGAAAAATCAGCAAAAATTCGATTTCGTCAAAAGTTCTTCAATATAGTCTGCCCGTGCTTGTCTGCTATGAATCGGCGAAAGTAAAACGGCGGCGATATACCAACAGGCTATCATAACCTCTAACGAGATTTTCGCCGAGCTTCTCTTCCAACTTGTGGTGTGTTGCTTTGAGTTTTTTCTACCAATTTTCGGGACCTGAATTTTTAGTGAGAAGATTCTCATGATATCAATACATTCGGAGAGTTTGCCAAACTACTGCCGAGAGACGACCCCGTTTTTAGAAAAACTTTTCTAAATTATTTTTGACGTTGGTTTTACCGGGTGTCTACATAGTCTACAATTGATTTCAACAATTTTTGGTTTAAATTAAAAACCCAACATGTAATAGACCGCATAGACAAACTCCGACTCGTGCGTCCTGAGTTGGCCAATAATATACAAAGCGCTTTTGAGAAATCAGCTCAACGCTACAATCTCCGTAGCAGAGCGAAGCCCTTTAGTATAGGTCAAAATGTATATCGACGAAATTTCGTTTTGAGCGACAAAGCGAATAAATTTAACGCCAAGCTAGCACCCGCTTTTATTAAAGCTACCGTTCTTTCTACAAAGGGAAATTCCATGTATCAACTGCGAGATATACACGGTAAGATAGGGTGGCACCACGGAAAAGATATTAAGGAATGCAAGGGTTAATAACAAGTTACCGTCAGATAATGTCCTATAAAACAACTAAAAAAGGACAGCGATATATATATATTTCTCTTCAACCCTACTTAATTATCTTCGTTCCACATCACGCCACTTTTTTGACTTGTTTTTCCGTGCCTATAAAAAGCCCCAAACTTAGGCATATCGGTCTCTTCTCCTGGATAAAGTTTTAAGTAAAAGGTATACTCTCGGTAAGATTTTTTTCGCGATCGAAAGTTTTTTTTCTAAGTCGGAAATTAAATTTAAAATAAAGTAAAGAGTTTTGTCAATTTATTTCCCGGAAAAAAATACAAAACGTTAAACGCGTAAATCGTTTCGAGCTACCTAAACAAAAAAATACATAATCATGTTCGTGGTTGCAGTGTTCCTGAGTTCCTGTGTTGCTGTGTATGTGTTTCAGTTGGTGCTAGTGAAGATGAGGATGTGCGGCATCCAGATCCTGTGACCCTTTTATTTCCTGAGCTGTGTTTTTTTTTCTGTGCAAAAAGACTTAAATTCTTCAAAAGAAAATGTGATTTACCCTAAATTTCTCGTAGTTTTTCAATGTCATTTGTCATAATTTCATTTTCGAATGCTTATGCACATTTTTACTATATTTTCTTAAAAATTTATTTAATTGCTTGTTGAAAAGAGAAAAAAAATCTACTCTAAACTTCAGCTACAAGTTCAGCTGTCCAAATATATAGTTGGTTTGCTCTAAAATGAGATCTGGAAGTTTTTCTAAAAACTTGAAAAATTGTCAAGCACTCCAACTTCAATTTTTTTTAGTTATATAGAAAAAAATTTAAAAATCTCCTTTTTTTATTTAAACTAAAAATAACTTGAATAATCTTTACTCATAAAAATTAGGACCATGAGAGTGAGCTAACCATAGTGTCCAAAAGTGAACGACACATACGAATATGCGTAAATTTTAAACGATAAGAATATATTTATAAGTTCCGCCAAAAATAGAAACAAATAAATTGAGTTTAAATTATGTAAAAAGAAAATACCAAAAAAAAAAAAAAATAGCAAAAATTCTAAAATTTTAAAATTATATTCCCAAAAAAAAATATATAAAAGAATTGTCAGAAAGAGACAATTGTAAGTGGTATTGGAGAGTGAAAAGTGGAATTTAGAGATCATTTTTATGATAATGTTAGGGTCTTAATACACTAAATTAAATATGTTTGAAAAAAATATAATATAGAAACAAAGTGAAATTGAAACAAAATCGACTTAAGAAAATGTGTATGCCCTAAGCTTTAACTTTCAGCAAAGCAGCGGAATCGTCGAAGGCCTTCATCGAGTTCCTGCATCAAATGATGTAAGTTTTTCTACTTTTATTAACATATCTCTATTATTTCCATTTTGTTTCTTTTTTTTGGGGTTTCGTATGTATCCATACATATTTTAGCAATTTATAGTGCTATCCCGTTCTCTCGATCATTTGTGGGATGTAAGAGCGGATAGAGATAATAGTAAAAAACCATTACATATTTCCGTCTAATTAAATATTAAAGTTAATATGCTTTTTATTGCGAGGTTTTGAATTAAAATTACAATCAAATTAAAATTATTTTCAATCCCAAATGCTTTTCACTTTTCTACTACCGCAGTTTAGTTAATTTGTAGGTTAATAATTTGAATTGCACATACATAGTAGGCTTGTTATTCAAAAATTGTTTCGAGTCCATGCCGTTCCTATAAGTGTTCGGACTTAAAGTTAATGGTAAATATAGTACTTTTCTGGTTAGTTCGTACTAAATTTAGTATGCAATTTAATTCTCGCTTTTTTATTAGTTGATTTACTTATTTTATTAAATAAATATGAATTGTTAACTTTTGTAAGCATGGTCTGAAATTCTTTGTTGTGGTGGTTTGGTCGGCCGTTTGGTCAACGAATCCACATAAGTGGCTGAAGCTCCGGGACAGCTAGACGCACACGGGCAGACGCCGACCAGCTTCTTCGTGCCACCAGGTAAACATGGTACAACTGCGTAACAATTGTCAACCCAAAGTAAGTATGCTTTGTAAGGTTCCATAACAAACAAAGGCAAAGAAAGAGACAATCTCTTCAGATTGGAAAAGTTTTAAATTTAGACCTGAAGGTTTCCTACTAAAATCCAAAAGTTTGAATTTAAAACGGAATTGGTACGTGAAGAGAGCAAGTTTGCTCAGTTACAAAATGGTTCGAAATTTAAACTTAAAAGTTTGAATTACATTCTTGTATGTTTAATTTTTAATATCGAAAGTTTAAATTGTATACTAAGGCCCAATTTCACAGCGCCAGGTTAACTTAAGTTCCACAGTTAACTACTGATTCGCAATTCTATTTAAGTCATTTAATTTAATTTTTAAATGGTTTTAATTAAAACACCACGTTGCTTAAATTTCAATAAATACTGTCGTGTTAAAATAACTTTTTTCTAATCTAGTTTTCATGGAAATCTTAATAACTTCGTCAGTTTTCATCTTTTTGTAGAAAATTAATATTCATTGCACTCGTAACAAAACTTGCTGTTGAATACCATTCAAGGTTTGTATAGGCTTCTTATAACAAAGACGAAAAAAAAAATGTGTTTGTGGGGGCAAACACTACCACTTTTATATCGTCAGAAAGGTCTATATCTCTTCTATCGAGATCAAGAAAAAATTAAAAATCGGGTTGAAATTATCTACAGCCTCATAAGTGTTTGAAGGTGTGAAACCCCGGTTTTTGACCCCTAACTCGATATTTTGGAGGTGTCCGGCATATTTCTTTCGTGTTGCACTGTTTTATCGTTACTGCTTAAAAAAGTCTCTCATGCCAAGTTTTTGAAAATCAAGTTACTTTAGTGCGATCCGGAAGCGTTTAACTTTAGCTTGCTCCGATTTTGAGTGGAGTCACTTTTTGATTTAAGTGCGATATATAGATTTTAAGTCATTTTTTACTATTTGATGATAATAACCTAGATATTATATTTCTTATTTATTTTATTTATTATTTCTTATTATGTTCTTTTTTTACTACACATGTGGCTGTGTTTTGATATCGTTTGGAGGCCACTTATTTTTTCAAGGGCATGGACGCGCCAAGTAAGTGTCTGCTGCGGCCTACCTCTATGGACTCGATGTAAACGATGTTTGTTCGAAGTGTTGAATGAGACCGTCTAGAAGGCTTTCGAAATTCCATTGTCTTCTGGTGAGTCCATTGTTTACATTTAAAGATTTATTTAAGCGTGGGACAGCAGACCCACCAACCGCCCCTGCGCCTATCTACACCCATGGAAGCTTATATATGCATGGCGCATGTAAGCCTATGCAAAAGCGGAAAGTGGAATAGTGGTTTGGAGCGCGCAATACAAACCGTTGAGATGATGACTCCAAAACTAACACTTATATGAAAAGTATTCAATTTGTTGTCGTCGCTTGCACGAAGCAGAAGTTGAAACGCGGAAAACTTACCAATGCGAAAAGTTGAATTTTTATTTGTTTAATAATACTTTTTCGTCGGAAAAGTTTCGTTATTCGGGCTTAGTGCTGGTATTGGAGTGCTTTTTGTTTACATATGTAAATACCTATGTACATACATACATGCCTTATTGTATACTTATATGTAAAAATATTTACAAAACTCAGTTGCTTTTTGGTGGCTTGAAAAGTTTACATTTTAAATTTTGCAAACGCATGCTGTTTGAGGCTGCTGTGGCTTTGGCGATTTTATGTGCTAAAGAAAAGTGAAATAAAAAGTGTAAAAAATTGCTGTAAATATTTTTTAGCATTTATGTATTCAGGTTAAAAAAAATAGCAAAAGTAAAAAAAAAATTTAATATTTATAAATTAATTAAAGAATTTGCAAAATTTTTCAAATTTTTGTTGTATGGCGCAATTACCTGTCAAAGCATCACGCGCTCTTTTTAATTAATTTATCACCTATTTTTTCTTAGTTTCCCCCAAGCAATAACGGTAGGTATTTGCGACCTGCACAAATACAAATCACCTAATAAATAGCGCATGCCTGACGAGATCATATCTCTTATCATTGTTGTGTAAACGAATTTGAAATTAAAAAAAAAACCCAAGAACATCAACGAATCGTAACAACAGTAAAATTTTAATTGAACTTTTGGCCCTGAATGAGTATAAGCAATCAAGTAAAAGTGTTCTGTGGTTAAATACCTAGATAAGCTCATAAAGGCAACAACAACAACCAGATAAAACAGTTGGCTGGTTTGAAGTGTGTATGCTGCTCGTGGAAGTGAAAGTCATATAAATCGACAAGTGAAAATGCTCTTGTTAATAAACAATTGAAACAAGATAATAATAAAAAAAAAAAAATTCCTCTAAGCCAAGCATAGCTGCCTTCTTGATGTGAAAGTAGTTCTCAAAGAGACTTATCATTTGTCATCGCTTAATTTGAATTGGTAAGTTTTTTCAACTTTCTGCATAAACTCTAAAATTTGAAAATTAATTTTCAGAATCACGCGAACGTGTAAATTTTTATTAAAACTCGATTTTTTGTTATAAAAAAATTGG
Organism: Campiglossa producta; assembly: GCA_964058755.1. NCBI lineage: Eukaryota > Metazoa > Arthropoda > Insecta > Diptera > Tephritidae > Campiglossa > Campiglossa producta. Next base: position 44,315,579 of record CAXKVI010000002.1, read on the forward strand.
TGGTACCAAGCCACTTAAAATTTATTTTAACATAATTCCCATTTCGATGACGATACATCTCATAGAGATCAAAAAAAGTACAGCTCTAAAGCAGCCCCGAGACTAATCTACCTTCAAGACGATGTAGTGAAGTGCTCACTCTCATAAGAACACTGACAACGATTTACACAGTGTCCGAAGGCGAGACGAGCGACGACAATTATCGATGAGGCAAGGCGAGCTTCCTATATGACCGTATGCCGAAGAGACTCATGGTCGATGTTTCGTAGACTACACCCGACTCGAGGATGCAAGTATGATATCGACGTGCCATACGAAAACTAACACTTTTCAAATTCTGTAAGAAGACTAACACTGTTATTTTGTGTCTGACGAAAACTAACACTTTTGGCTAGTACATTCTCTTCAGAGAAAAACTGAAAGTGTTACTTTTCGTCAGTCACAAAATGAAAGTGTTACTTTTCGTCAGACACAAAATAAAAGTGTTATTTTAATTCAGACACAAAATTTTAGTGTTAGTTTTCGTATGGCACGCCGTATAGCGATTTCGTGAGTGAGACACCGGTTCAGCTACCCGTAAAAATGAAATTTACGGCGTGCCTAAGACTTCGCTGCCGGCAAAGTCTAACAGCACGACTTAAATAAGCCCGTTCAGCATCAAATAGCTGTCAAAAATCCCCATGGCCATACAATTTGTATGAGTCCAGCACAAACAGCGCGGCGTCAACGCTAGGCAATTCGAATTTTCAATTTTGACAGCGCGTTACAAGGTGAAGTGAGAAATGGGTGAATGAAAGAAGAGAGAATTGAGAGCATTTTTGCGCTTTCATTTGAGTATGTCGCGTGTTGCCTGACGTTGGTGAAAAAACGCTACGTCGAGCGCTCTTAGAAGTAAAGCTTTCGGCAGAATCAGTCCGTCACGTACGTGCCGGAAAAGGAAGAAACTGACAGCCGACAGTCAACGGATCCGGTATCCTTCGCCAATTTTCTGCTTTGACGGAACGTCAGCTGCGTGACAAATGTCAAAATCAATTTTACCGCCAATTTGACAACGGGATTGTGAAAATTGTGACTATAACAAGTATTACTTGAATATTTTCCATGTTTTTAACCGAAATTTTGCTTTTGTTATGTTTTTTTTTAATAATTTTCGTTTTGCGCCAATTACTTTGTTGACATATCTGTGTACTTCAACATGACGTACGTCAATCGCTATGTGCCATCCCTGTACGGCACGTACGTTTTGTCACGACGTACGTCACGTACGTGACGTATTTACGGACTGAATCTGCCGAAAGCTTAAGCGCCAATTTCGAGGATACGAAACGCTTTCAGGAGCTTTTGTAAGAGACATCGAGGCACATCTGCAACAAGGCCAGTTAAAACGAAGAAACGGTATATCGCATGCCAAGTACTCAGCGCCTGGATCATCCGAACGGGTCTCGTAATAAAATTCGTCTCACTAGGAATCTTACAACAGATAAAACCTAAAACGACTATGTTACTTGGCTTAAGACTCAACGAATTCTTTTTCCTAGCGACTGTTTACCACGAGTTGCGGCTGCAAGTGGTGGTCTGTCTTGGAGCAAGCTTTGTAATGTGTGAATATATTTCGTAAACGAATATAATATGGTCGGACGAGTTTATGCCTCTGCAGAATGCTCAAGAAAGAGAAAGGCACCTCCTACCGCTGAATCAATCTCTTAAGGATCTATCTAGCGTATTGGACCATATCAGTGTGGCTTCAGACCTGTTACGTCTACCCTCGACCAGATCTTTACAACACGCCAAGACGCATTTGGCAATGAGAAAAGGAGTTGACTGTTTGCTGCCATACATGCAAGCTTATACGGCTTTGTCAAATGAAGTTGAGAAATACTAACAGCTCTGTCAGAATCGGGAAGGACTTCTCTGGGCCATTTGAAACCAAACGAGGCTTCAGACAGGACGACTCCCTCTCATGTGATTTCTTCAACCTGATGGTGGAGAAGATAATTCGAGCAGCTAAGCTAAACCGCAATGGTACAATCTATTGCAAGAGCGTGTAATTGCTGGAGAATGCCGATGATATTAATATAAGTAATTGGCTTAACAACCGCTCCAGATTAAGTGAAGAAGCGAAAAAATGGGGTCTTGCGGTGACCGAGCACAATACGCAGCATTAAAGAAAGAATCGGCGTACTTGCGTCTTCGCAGCCACTGTTGATAATTACAAATTACAGAGACTTCGTCTATTTGGAAACCAACGTTAACACTGAATATAATGTCACTCCAGAAATCTGAGTAGGCAACTAAGAAGTAAAGTCCTCTCTCGAAGAACAGAGATCACGCTCTAAAATTCTCTAATCACGCCTGTCTTGCTCGAAATCATGGAGTTTTATGGTCTTTCCCATGATGCTGAGGTGAGGGAATCGTGAGGCGTTAGACAGGGTCACTTCGAAATGTATTGCTCTTGGCCGAGTCATTATAAAAAAAACAACCCGGGTCGTTTCGGTACGAAGGGTATTGTACAGGTACAAATACCGTTCTCGCAGAACCGGCAATACGTGAAACGCTAATGTCAAGTATCACAGGAAATTTAACGATGAGCTGTACGAGCATTACGCTGATCTGACCGTAGTGGCTGAGTCATGTTATGGAATGGACAAGGAAGCTCCAGCCCAGAAGGTTTTCCAACAGAATCCCGAATTTGGGATGAGAGCATTCGAACAAGTTTATTTCGACTGTGCTATAGTTATGAAACGCACTATATTTTAATCAGTATTCCAAGAACTTACGAATATATTTACATACCGATCTATGTACCTGCATTTCACCTACATATGTACACACATATCTCCCTCTATACCAGCCTGCTTCACTAATTTTACGATCATTGTGTTGTTGTGCTACTTTTTCTTAACACCTACTCACATTATTTTATGTAGGTACATATTTATTTATTTATTTATATCTATTATTTTTCTAATTCTCACTTTTGCACCGTTAAATATGTAGCTCGGGTTTCCTCTTTCTAAGCGTAAATCAGTCATAAGCGTTGATCTCGTCATACGCGCAAAGCGGGTTTTGCAATTTTTTTTTTACACTGCTCCGCTATAAAACAGCTTTTCCAGCAGAGGTTGCACTGTATTACTTAGTTACTTCATCTCTCAAAGCAAGACACACTTGTCGCCCAGCGAATTCACCTCATTCTGGTTTTTCTTCTTCTTATGACTTGGTATGTACATAAATTACTTTTTCGCTTTGTACTAGCGATCGTCGAGTACATATTGATCTTGTATAACGGATCGGCTTGTTGTTGGTATGCCGAAATGTTTTGGATACGAATCTGTAAATAACTCTGTATGTGAGCATTTGCGTTGTTTGGTTTGGATCTTAAGCGGGCTACCCACCTGCCAAGAAATGCCTCAAGAAAAAAACGAGCATATATTTCTTATGCCTGGTCAAGAAAATTTGACGTTAACGGCATTTTCCATTTTATTGCAGATTACTATTATAAAAATATATAAAACATGTGAAGCGAAGTATATATTCATCTTTGTAGTATTTTTTCTTATGAGCTGAGTATTGGCTCAAGAAAATTTGACGTGTGAAAACAGTTCTTGACCATTTCTTGGCAGGTGAGTAGCCCGCTTAACAAACCTCAGCTTAACAGCTTCAGAGCTTCATGAGAAGAGCACACACAGAAAAATTTCTCACATTTTTGGTTAACATAAATCATGTTGAATCAACATGAACCACTCAGGTACGTAAAGCAAAAACAATTTCGGAAAATCAACATGAACATTTTAACATGAAGCTTATGGTTAAAATAACATGAAATATTTCTGCATTAGAATTACATTAGTGTGTATCCCTCACCATAAATTCGGTTTGATTTAACATGAACAAGTGTTGTTTTCGAGCATCATCTGTTCCCCATCAAAGCTTGTGAACAGAATTGTTCTCAAAAGAACAGAATTAAGTTAGTGTGTAGATACCGACTTGATAAAAAGTTGTAGATATTATAAATAATTAATATATTTTGAAATTTATAGTTTCTTAACTTGCGACTAAGTTGTGAAGTTTTGCAAAAAGTTTTGGGTAAGTTATTTGTGTTGTTTTTCATATTTTGTAAACGCTTCCTGCTAAAACACGTCCAAAAATGTCGGGGTAGGTTAAAATCAACGCGCACTATACATAAATATCATGGAAGCGCTTTAGGATTATGGATACCGGGTAGAAAAGGCGTCGTTTGATACTTATCTCTACATTAATTGGGCGTGTGCTACCAGTTTTACAATCGCTTGGATAATTTAAAGAGCTTTCAATGAAACAATTTTTATTCAATTTTCAGATTGGGGCTTGTTGTTGCTGTTTTCGATGCAGAAGTTGCCAATGATTGGATTAAAATAAGTATATGCATGTATATGTATGTACATATGTGTACTTTTATTATTTAAAGTGATGATCGTGTTAATTGAACACGATGATCGTGTTAATTTAACATGATATATCGTGTTAATTTAACATGATGATCGTGTTAATTTAACATGAGAGATCGTGTTAATTTAACATGATGATCGTGTTAATTTAACATGATAGATCGTGTTAATTTAACATGGTAGATGGTGTTGATTTCACAATAAAAACATGTTGAATTAACATGACCGATCGTGTTAATAAATTATACAAGCATTATATTCTTTCATACCTGAATTAACTAAATAAAAAATATTAAAAAAATCAAAAACAAGGTGTTTTATTTTAAGGGTTAATTTAACCATAAAAACCTGTTAAATTAACATGATAGATCGTGTTAATTTAACAACGAGATCCTGTTAAATTAACAGGACGAAAGTGTTATTTCAACATAGTATAGTGTTAATTTAACATGTCTAATCGTGTTGATTTAACAAGAAAAATAATGTTGTATCAACAGGAAATCATGTTGATTCAAACCTTTATGGTCATGTTAAATTCACACTGTTCCTTCATGTTGATTTAACATGTAGGAACAGTGAAAAAGTAGCTTCATGTTAGAACAACATGAGCGATAGTGTTGAAAAATAATAACTTGAAAAAGTGTTAAAAAAGTATTGATTCAACATGAAAATTATTCTGCGTGCAACTGCAAAAATTTTACATCAAAGATAAAGATTGGATAAGAAAATGAGTAGATCCGCTAAAGGAAAAGTGAGACGAAAACTATGATTTTCATCAGAAACGGCAATGGATACGTAGTTTGACAAAGTAAAAGGCAGGTATGGGTTAAGAAATCTCTTAAGTCTAACCCAGCGTGTTAACTACATTTCTAAAAAAGTTACTGACATGAAACTTGATTTTTGATCTAGGGATGCGATGGCTCTCACTTCTCATTACCAGCCTTCTTCCTCCATACAGAAGAAGGCGATGAAATGGCCTAGTATGTTCCACTGTCATAGAAAATTGCTCCCCCGCAACAGTCGGGCAAGTGCGTAAGGTGCTATTACCGCAGCTTACCGGGCTCATAACCGACAAAGGGCTGTGACTATCGACAATACCCTACAAACCTACGGCGAGGTTTTGGCGCTACAGCAACAACAAGATTTAGTTGTAGATCTGTGAGAACACAGCTCAGAAAAGTAATGAGGTGTCTTCTTATGAGACCAGAGGGTGAATTCTGGTTCTATGATATGATAACGTGAAAAAAAATTTGTATGAGTTTGAAGTTTCTTTTCACAAATTTTATATGAAAATTCTTTTCATTTTATCATTTCTTAGAACCAGAATTTACCCCCAGGAATACCATCCATTATCAAGAGGGAGATGAAAAAGGACGACTTCAGATATGTAATAAACTAAGGTCAGGGGGAGTTCAGCATAGCTTCCAGGTACCTATGATATGCCAAATATGTATTCGGATATGTGTCGGTCCGACGGAAACGGTAACATCCCTGTATCGACCTAAATTTTCTGTTTTAAATTTATTTAGGTAATGCTATCCATAGTTTGTATAATAAAAAAAATTAGATAGGTGGCAACGCTTAAAACTGCCCCAACTTCAATAAAATGTTGGTAAACCCCGGTGGAAACCTTACTTAAAAACATATTTGTTGATGTATGGCCGAAAATATTAAAAAAGAGATATGTGACAATCCTGTAAACCGCCCGAAGTAGAAACACCCAAGTAAAAAGAATGAAGCCATGCAAAATGTATCCAAATTTCATGATTCGTGACCGAGATATTGGGCCCTGTGGGTTAGGGGTTTAGAATATGCCCGAGGTAGGCATACCGGTCGTAAGAGACAACTAATATGCACATACATAGGTAATGACTCGATGGTTGATCTACGGATATGATGCCTCTAACTTCTCATTACTCATCTTCTCCTTCCTTACGGATGGACGGATGGCTCCACTGGTCATACCAAATCGCTCCCGAGACAGTCGGGCAGCACCGCAAGGGAGTACCGGAGCGTATCTGGCTAAGGACTGTCAATTTGGACATCACTCGCCAAAACCATCGGGGAGTATTTGTGTCGTTAACAACAACAACATATTGGTCGATATACGAAGGAATAAATAAAATTGGGCTAGGTGGCAACCATAGCATAGCAGCCCTGCTTCAATATATCTTTGGCAGCATATTGTCAATTATACCTTTATTTTGATACCCATATGGGCATAAACCATCAAATTGGCAAAATTGGCCAATTCTAACAGAAATAGATACAAGCCTTCTTGACATTTTCTTCCCTGTTCCAATTTCTAAGAAGTTGAATTCAAAAACTTCATAATTCGGTCAAGCCGCGTCATAGAAGTTTGATTACAAACTCTTTGACTTGCAATTTTCATATAAGAGTTCATTAGCCAAAAAAATAGTGTCAAATATTTGTTATCACAGCAACAATGGTTAAATAAGGTTACTAATTATGCATTCGCTTAAGCTTCAATTTCAATTAATTGATTATTGGTAATATCACTAAAAGAGTTGAATTGAGAAATTGCATAACCCAGATAAGTCTTGGTGTGAACAAAAATAGTTATGCGAAACCGATGTTTACAAGTAACGCGTGACACAATTGTGCCAATGTAAAAATTGAAATCAGAGCGAATTTCTGCTAAAGTACATATGGCTGTTTGTAGGTCATAACTGCAATTGCTGCATATACAAAAATATACTTACATGAAAACAAATATATCTTTACATGGCGTTCAGAAACCAAATCAAACTTTCATCAAATTTGTGATAATTAAATTTGTTATGAGAAAAAGAGTTATCATCCACGATCCCTTACCCACTGTGTGTTGTATCACTATAAAGTCCTTGGTACTCCCCTAATAACTTCTATAAGACATATCATGATGCTGTATGCGATGACCCAGCAAGCGGATCCTTTGGTATTTAATTCGCTACCCTATGGTCAGATCTGCGCAAAGCTCGTACCCAAAACAGGGTTGGGCATTTTCGCACTACCACTAAAATGCACTACCACTATTTTTTTAGTGATAGTTAAAATCAAAAATCACTATCACTAAAATTTTAGTGATAGTGAAAATGAAAATCACTATCACTAAATTTTTAGTGATAGTGATTTTTGATTTTAACTATCACTAAATATTAGTGTTAGTGAAAATTCAAAATCACTATCACTATCCTTTTATTTTAACTAAAAATGCACTATCACTAAGTTTGTAGTAAGCTGTGATATTTTACTTAAAGTTTGTTTTGATATCCCATATGATTTGTCGACTAGTAATAGTGTTACTGTTACCGACAATACCGATTATTTAGTAAGGTGCCCTAGTACGTACATATATACGTGAAGTAGCAGTAAATATCGCTAATAATAATTTTTATAAGCATACTTACAATTGAGATCAATCGTACAGTATTATACGTACGTACACTTACCAAAGCTGTGCATTTGCAAACTAACTGTTTTTACTAGAACTCTTGTTTTTAATGAATTATTTGTATCAAAGTTGTTTTGCTATTTTTTAAGTTTGTAGTAGGGATGCAAACTCCCCATTTTGAGTCCCGAAAATGTCGGAATTGCAAAAAAAGAAATTTGACATATTATTAAAGTACTTCAATAGCGTTTCAGCATTTTCATTTTTCATCAACCATTTTTAGAATTTTTGTCTGGCTGTCTGTCCGTATGTTTGAGGTCGAATTACTCGAAAACTGCTGGATGTGAATAAATCAAACTTTCACCATTGTCCTAGTACAAAAATTTCGCAAACAATTTAGTGTTCTTCTTTCACACAGAAAAATGTTCATGTAAAACCAAAACTTTTCCAGGTTATTGTTTTTTTTTTTTTTTTGCAACGCTATCGCTCATGGTATTTTACATGAATTTCTTTATTATTATTATTATTTATTTATTATAAAATAAATTTTAAAGCTAACAAGTTAAAAGAGCACTAGCTGCTATGGCTATCGGCTCATTTTGGTGATAATTTAGTGAAATTTCCAAGTGGTAGTGCAAATTATTTTCACTATCACTAAATTTTTAGTTATAGTGTTTTTGAATTTTCACTGCACTAAAAAATTAGTGATAGTGAATTTTCATTTTAACTATCACTAATTTTTCAGTGTTAGTTAAATTCGATTTTAACTATCACTAAAAAAATTGTGCTAGTGCAACCCGTAGAGCTCACTATATTTAGTGCACTATGCCCAACCCTGACCCAAAGTTAAATACCCTGTAAAATTAGTCTAGGAAGGGTCCGGAATCAGTTGACTAATGCCAGTTTTTATCACTTTGTATGTGCTGAACTGTTCACATATTTTTAAGCATCTCTATGGGAAGGACTAATTCACTTTATACTCAAACGGGTAGTTACTTCGATTTCTAAGTATATGCCACAAAAACTAAAATTGCACTATGCCCTTTTGGGAATGCTAAAAAAAGTACAATTTACTTAGGAACCCAACTGTAGGCAAAAGGATTTAAGCAAGGACAACTCTCTTTACAGATTAATTGCACAAGGTTTTATCGGGTATCCTTCGTTCCTCACCCTTGGTATCGCGGGAAAAAAAACAAAATACTATTTTGAGAACCTCTGATCGTCTGTTATTCTACAAGGGCCATCTCATCTTCTTTCGAAGTTGTCCATTATTCCAAACCGCATATCAGCACAGAAAAATTACCAAATTCTTTTAAATTGACCAAGTTTTGATTATTTGAACAAAAGTTTTTTTTGAAGTAACTGAATTTAATAGTTGATGGAACAGTCATAGATTTGGCAATATTTCATTAACAAATTTTCGTAAAACTTACAAAATATTTGTTGATCAAACTAAAGTGTTAAAACAAAACCTTCTTCTAATTAATTTAACAGCGAAGGAACTGTAATTATACTTTTCATGAACATGAAATGGTATTATAACTTTGGTGCGATGTTGGACCCATCAATAAGTGTACTGAAATGATCAGGATGACGAGCTGATTTGATTTACCAATGTCCGCCTGTCTATTTGAACGTAAACTAGTCCCTCAGTGTCTGAGGTATTTGGCTGAAATTTTGCATGCGACCACCATTTCCTAATATAAAAATAATTTGTCGGAACCAGCAAGATCGGACCGATATTACATAGCTCCCATACAATCGATTGTTCCGATAAATGGGGTTTGAGCTAAAACTCCTGTAATTTAACAGATAGGAACGTGACATTTCGTAGCTATCGCCCCCATATAATCGATTGTTCAGATAAACGGGCTTTGGGGTATAACACATTGAATTAAATAGCGAGAATTGTAAAATTTTCAATAATTGTTACTTACTGACTTGAATTTTGTGAACTGAGCCACCTACAATTTTTTCGACGGCCATGTATTTTAATAAAAGTTGGTGTGGCTCACAACGGTTAAACAAAAATACGTATACACCCAGAGAAAAAATACAGTAGAACGAACTGGATTACAGGTTAAACAACAGATTTCACATTCAAAAACCATCCAAACGATATATCTGTTGAAACAACAGATGCTGTTCGTTCGTGAAGAGTTTTAGCTGTTGTTTTAACAGAAAATTTTGTTGTTTTAGGTATTCCGAGTTCGATTCTCGGTGAAGTCAATATAGTTTTTTTTTTTTTTTTCAAAACAAAAACAAAATTTTTTTTCAGAGTTCTTATATTGTGAATTCACCGAGAATCGGAACTTAGGGCGCTTGAACACTCAACCCAGGTGTCTATTGTTGCTTCCCAGCGTCTAATTACAGCTTTGTTCTAAATGACACTTTCTCACGTTGCTTTGTTGCCTCCACCGAGAATCGAGCTCATGCTGCTTTGACTACTGAACGGAGATGTTAACCGCGTACTTATGTTTGATGGCGTCGAATTGCAGCTTTGTTCTGCAGAAGTCTGTTGTGAGAGTGTTAAATCTGCTGGATTAACTCAAATCTGTTGGATTAACTGCAGAAGTCTGTTGGATTAATTGCAGAAGTCTGTTGTGAGAATGTTAAATCTGCTGGATTAACTTAAATCTGTTGGATTAACTGCAGAAATCTGTTGTGAGTGTCTTCGCTGTTAAATTGTAAATCTACATTACTTGACCAGATTTCCATCAATTCAACAGTTTTTGGTATTAACAGTAGAGGACTGTGGTTTTTACCTCTGAGTTTATAACAATATTTCGAAATTCGAATTATTTTCAAAGTTATAGGTATAAACACTTTTCGAAATTCTTCACTTTTTGAGAAAATCACGATTGGTCAAACCGATTTCGGAAGTTATTTACATTTTTTGTCTTCATAGTACACAGTACGTAGAGAAAAATGTAAATAACTCCCGCTCCCTTCAAAGTGCCAAAAAAATTTTTTTTGCTAATAGTTACTAATGGAATGCCCAACAACATCATACAAAAGCGCCATCTGACCACGATGGAGAAGTTAAAAATTGCGAATAGTGTTTGCAAAAAAATTTTTTTTGCAAAAATTAGAATCGTCGTTTGGTAGAAGATATCATCTTTTATATATATTTAAAAAATTAGCAAAATCAGTTTGACCAAAAAGTGAGGAATTTCGAAAACTGGCCCAAACGTATTTTTTTTTGTTGTTGTACACCACGGCATCATGGTAGACACCTCCGCTCAGCAGTCAATTATCGGTGATGGCAACAAAGCAACGTGAGAAAGTGTGGTGTCATTCAGAACAAAGCTGTAATTAGACGCTGGCAAGCATAAGTATACGATGGCATCATGCCAGACACCTGGGTTGAACTTTATTTTTTACTTTGATTGCTTTTGGTATTAAGAGAACACTTCTTTTAGTTTAAGTTAACGTTAACAGTTTTAATGTAATTGAATCAACCGTATTGAATAATGGATAAGAATTGACCGTGATTTGGTTGCCGTAATCAGCTCATATTTTTCTATGTACGAGACTTTTAAATCGTGACTGTTACTCAGCCCGAAGTAGGACTTGTTAGTTTGTATGATGTTCCCTTGTATTTCTCGCTTGAAATTGTTTCGACGGCTTCTTCACTATATTTCAAAATATTTTGCAAAAACTCCTTATCTTAGGATTTTTTTTCAGTAAGCTCTATTTCAGAATTTGATTCGAAAACTGATTTTCTATAATGCTCCTTTTCAAAAAGGATCTGTCTCAGCTAAAAATGTATTGAATTTTCGATCACATACAGCTCTGACCCTTAGGCCGGAGATACATAAAACTTTGCGGACGACTTCGCCTTTGGCAATTAACTGCGTCGAAACAACCAACGCAATAAACATGTCACAATCACTGCATTGACAATTTGCTTTAAAAAATTAACTATCCATTAGTAAAAAAAAAAAACAGAACGTCATAGTCGTTATAAGATAAGTTTTAGTGGACTTTGTCTTTGCCTTTGAAGTAGAAGTACTCATTGTGCGCGCTTGCCCGAAATTCGTATGCTGTAACTTCGCTGTCAAAGGAAAAGTCTGACGGAAAAGTTGTATGTAACTCCCGCTTTATGTACATACATACATACATATACTTCAGCTCAATGAATAAATGCGTTCACTTGCTGATTTGGGCCACACAAACAGCTACGAAAGAGACTGGCTTACGATTTGGCAGAAGTTGAATTGTATAAACTGTTGAGTAGTGTTTTTGTGGATTGCATTTTATCATGGAGTAATTTAGTAAACTAAAGCTGGAATTATTGGTGATGTTTGTCGTAACGCTGTAGTCGTATCCAATCAGCTGATTCGACCAACCTTATGGGATTTAATGCAATCGATTATTGGTGCCATATCGTAACGCTAAGGTCGTAACCGGATCGTAGCCAACCAATTGGTTTTTGGTTTTCCGCGGTAACGATAAACAGCTGATTACCTTTTTGCTTATTGCTTACAAGTTTTTGCAGTCAATCAGCTGTTTACGGTTACCGCACCAATAATCGATAAAAATGTATCGCATAGGGTTGCGTTAGGGATACGACTACAGCGTTACGACAAACATCACCAATAATTCCAGCTTAACTTCTCAACATTTTTGTTTTATATCTTCCCTGCAGCGAAGCAACTAGTTGAAAACTACTTTACAACTAGGTGGTGCACCGGGCCCAACTAGTCAGTGTTTCGTCTTCTTCCATATAAGCAACTGGTATTTTTTACGTGTTGATGTCCTACGAAATGTCAATTGCCGGATTTCGACCAGGACATACCAGTCATCTACTAGTCATGATATACTAGAATTATACTAGTTGCAAAATACCAGTCCCATACTAGTTCAATCTGGACTAGTATGATTTCATAAAATGAACTAGTCCCCATACAAGACAATAAAGGTCTAGTATTAAGTATACTACTCCCATACTAGTCCAAAAAGCATTGAACCTGGACTAATTGATTTTAACCAGAATTTTCATGACTTACCCTTTATTTCATCATTTGCTTTTATTTTCATGTTTATTCTTAAGAAATTGGCGAATATTTGTATCTACCATATCACAAAAAAACATATGTGAATTATAAGAGAAAAAAGAAAAAACGAAACGGATGAATTTGGTATTTTTGAACTGGTATGATTTCATCCAGAAAAAGTTAGTTTTATAATAGTATAAAATGGATATTTCATGGATATGAATTCAGCCAGAAAATTCTAGTTGTTTACTAGTATTTTTCTGACTAGTTTGTGGTTTCGCTGCATGGTTTCAACTGTCGTTTTCTTCATCTCGTTTTACTTCTATGGTTTTTGTTTGTCTCTACAAACTTGTTCACAAAAAAAAAAAACAATAAAATTACCGGAACGTAAAATGAGCTTTCGACTATTCTCATTGACTTTTTGAACCACTTATCAATGGCTGGTCTATGCTATGGACTTTAACATCAAAAAAAATAAGCTTGTATAATCGAGATCTGGCGTTAATTGAAGGAAAAAACTGTTTTAACCTACTAACTTCGGCAATAAGCGCAAAATTTGTTAATGCAGTCTTAACGTTGCGTTTTGATGATTCCATTGCCCAATAATTGGCCCAAAAATATGAAACTTGTTTCATTAATAGATTTCGAAAATCAGCAGGCTGACCTAACATGTGCTATAATTATCTAGTTAATTTTTTTTCTATAGTAGCTGGGGAACCGAATACTTATTTCTTGCACACCCTGGCGTTATAGTTCTTAAGCGTGATTTTAAGGTCATGGCTTGGGGCGATAAAGATATCCTTCCAGTTTATGATATTTATGTATGTATGGGAGATAACCATATAAATCAGCTTAATGAAATCAGTTGCAGTAATAGTTTACATTCGGAAAGACTAATCGTTTACATTGATTTCCATATCTAAGCTTGGTTGGATCAGATGATCTATCTGGCTATGGTTATGTTAGGGATAAGGAAGACTGTTTCTAGATTAAAACATGAGCTACTTAGGAAAATTTAAGGAAAGACTTGAGAAATTTAATCTTCTTATATAAAATAAAGTTGGATTTTTGTTTGTATCCCTCTATTTTTGATGATTTTTGTTTTAAAATGTTCATATTACAAATACGGAGTATGTTGTATACAAATGGGTTTGGATGTGTTTTGAGATATCAACCAAAACCCTAATAAAGTAAGACAAGTACAAATAAGAGAAGTGAGGCAACAGATATTTTACCTTCGCTCGTGTTCCCACATGTGCTAATTCTCTAATTACTAAAACATTGAAGAGAGAAGAGCGCTCTGTAGTGCCTCTCAGCGTCTGTGTTGTATCAATGTAAGTGTTCTCTTTATTACGTTTTTTTCGACTACTTTCTTCTCATTTTAGGAATTTTTGGATTTTTGTGCACATCTCTTTTTCTATTGTTCATTTGCTCAAGATTTTATTTCTTAAAAAAAAACGAATAAGCTTATGCTGCAACACAACGAACCGACGAAAGCGCAAGAGATTGGGGAAGCAAAACCGTCGTTCATTTGCGTTTGCGTTCTGAGCAACTATGCGCTTGCACTTTGAAACATCTAACTATGTATATGCCGCCAAATATAAAAATCAAAATTAAGTTATGGTTTCTTTAGCCCAGACAAATGTATTTTGTTAATAACAATTTTTTTTACAACTGCTCATCTCTTTACAAACCACAGTCTGGAGAGAAAACCTACGATGACCAGAAAAATCTGACTTTAGATTCGGATTCAACAAACTAAAAAAAAAAAATTCAATTTTGTTGTACAGTGTAACCAGCTGAGTATTTTTCTTCACTGTGGGAAAGTGCTCTGACCACAGCTGTATCTTTAATTCTAGAAAGCATCCGGTCTAATGGTTAAAAAGTGAAAATCTCACGCCCAGCGAAGTGGGCAGGGCCCTAACTAGTTATTTATAAAACGTTCTCCTGCACGCGGTTTTTTTTTGTTGCAAAGTTGGAAGCTTCAGCTTTCAGACTATGTAAAGTTTGTTTGAACAAAGTATCAAAAATTATACGAAAATTTACTTTGGGGTAAAGCCATGTGAAGTGTGCACAGGTAAAATCACTTTATCGACGATTTTGAAAACTATCGTTTCATTGGATAGTGGGCCAGACTCAAACCTCGTGCTAAAAATATTTCGTCAAAATTCGTGTCCTTGTTATTGTTATTGGAGGTTGTAAGTAAAAAAAAATTCATTGATTAATCTGCAGTATTTTATGAGAAAATAATTTTTCAATATTATCATAATCTGAAAATTATCAAAAATTCAACCTCCAATAACAATAACAAAGACACGAATTTTGACGAAATATTTTTAGCACGAGGTTTGAGTCTGGCCCACTATCCAATGAAATGACAAGTTTCAAAATCGGCGGGGTTTTGAAAAAAACCAAAATTTTGTGCACACTTCACATGGCTTTACCCTTTGAAAAAAAATTTGTTTTTGGTTTAGGAGATCCCTCAGAAAATACCCTTAGTATGAAAAAAACAAAACGAAATGTTGAGGTATTTGAAGCCAAAGGTTATGACTAGAGTTCATGAGAAATTCGTATTTTTATCTCTTGATAAACATGTCCGTTTTCGAGCCTGAAAACCATGATTTTTGAAAATTGACAAATTTCGAGATAACAATTTATCTATAAGGAGTGGGTTTTTTTGGCCGATGGATGGGTTAATTTCTTCTAGGATATGTACCCTTAATTTCTGACAAATATTGAGTGGCTACTTAAAACAGTAAAGACGCCAGAGCCGGCTAAATTTGACGAAAATCGATAAAAAAATACGTATTTTCAGTACCCGGTTTTTACTACCAGGTACTCGCTATATGATTTATATTTAAACAAAATACTATCTTTTCCCTTTAAAACGCTATATCGAATGTAAAGATCTCCAATGGAAACATTTTTACAGCTAAAATAGGGTAGGTCTAAATATGATGTTTTTCAAACTTTGAAACTTGACAGTCCGAAACCAGTGGTTATATAAAATAACTGTGTGTCAATATGTTCCTTTAGGACCCTAAAAAAGTGTCCCTCAAAGTTTGAGCGAAATCCGAGACTAGCCAGCTTTTTGAATTAGACGTTTTCATATGGATTGTCCCTAATATTAAAAATGTGAATGTAGCGATGTTTGGATGTTTGGATGTCCAGATGTTTACTTCTGTTCCTCAATAACGTGAGAATGGCAAGACGGATTTTGTTGAAATTTTCCAGCTAATAGTCTGGAAGGAGGTATAGGCTATTTTTTTTTTTAATTTTGGGGGTCCGGCCCTGCTAGGGACCGTTACTTTTCGATTTTTTGTTTTTCCCATATAATTCTGAGTACACTTGACCTAAACTTATGATATTTCGCATACAGGTGTAGAAACTTCGTACAATATGGGTATCAAACGAAACTGGAAGGTCCTAGGTTTCATTTGGACTTCGATATATTTCGATAAATTTATCGATAACTGAGTTATCGGTGAAAATGTGATTGCCCAAAAACCTTAAAATTGCCGTACAATATGGGTATCAAACGAAAGGGCATGGCCCCAGGTTTCATTTGGACTTCGATATATTTTGATAAATTTATCGATAACTGAGTTATCGCTGAAAATGTGATTGCCCAGAAACCTTAAAATTGCCCTACAATATGGGTATCCATTGAAAGTGGATGGCCGCAGGTTTCATTTGGAATTCAATATATTTCGATAAATTTATCGATAAGTGAGTTACCGGTGAAAATGTGATTGCCCAAAACCCCTGAAATTGCCCTACAATATGAGCATTAAACGAAAGGGGATGGCTCCAGGTTTCATTTGAACTTCGATATATTTCGATAAATTTACCGATTACTGAGTTATCAATAAAAATGTGATTGCCAAAAAACCTTAAAATTGACCTACAATATGGGTATCCAACGAAAGGGGATGGCTCCAGGTTTCATTTGGACTTCGATATATTTCGATAAATTTATCGATAAGTAAGTTATCGGTGAAAATGTGATTGCCCAAAAACCTTAAAATTGCCCTACAATATAGGTATTATTTTTTTTTTTTTTAAACTCTAGGACAAATAATTGATTTTCCAAAAGTTTTTTATTTGACCATTCTACCTAACTTGGTGAACTTCGACGACCGAATTCTTATCTTAAAGGTTGAAAGGGTTCTTCGCAGGGCGGGCATGGCCGCGGGTATATACTAGTCGTTTTTATAATGAAAGGCCGCACCTATAGAGAAAATCTTCACGAGACAATCTCATTATTTATTTCGTTACCCAATATTACCACCTGCCCACATAATCGAGGATCGTTGACCCAAACCGACATGGATATGTATGAAGATGTATGTATGTATAAAATATTGGCTATTACCTATTTTGGCTTTCAAATGTTAATACCCAGATAGTAGACTTAAAGCTTGCATCAGAGGAAAAAACTGAATATACATATTTACACACAAACATATGGACATAGATACCAACTAAACATAAACAAGTAAGGAAAGCTGTCTTCGGCTGTGCCGAAGGCTATATACCTTTCATGAATAAGCGTCACGATTTTCACTGTTCGATCTCCAGTACAGCCTGTATGAATTTAACTTTAGCTCATACCGAAATTATCGGAACTATCGATTATATGGGGGCGATGTGTTTTGTTGGTCCAATCTCATTGATTTTTAACATCGACATTCCACTTTCTAACAGAGCAATAGTTACGAAATTTCACGACCCTACCTTTATAATTATATGAGTTATAGCCCAAAATCCGTTTATCGGAACAATCGATTGTATGGGAGCTATGAGTAGTTTTGGTTCGATGTTGCTGGTTCCGACGAATGATTATTCTCATATAAAATAACGCCTCCATACCAAATTTCATCGAGATATCTCTAAAATTGAGGGACTAGTTTGCGTACAAACAGACGGACAGACGGACAGACGGACATGGCTAAATCGAATCAACTCATCGTCCTGATCATAACGGCATACTTATTAGTGGGTCTATCTCTTCTTCTTCTCATACTTACAAACATCGGACCAAAGTTATAATACCATTTCATGTTCATGAAAGGTATAAAAATGTACACATTTTAACATCTATTCGTATAAACTTCCAAACGCAATTTTACACTGGATTTCCCTATCAGCTCACATTTGTAAAAAAAATACAAGAAAAAGTAGAAAAAAGAATCGCATCACTTTCTCAATTTTCTGCAATGCAACGTGCAACAATGCGACGCTGCCTTGTTCACGCTTCTCAAATAACCAGAGGCACACACAAAAAAGACAGGTTTACAACAAGGCGCTTAAATAACAAATCAAATAAAAATATTCGTGCTCTGTAAGAGCATAAGAGATTAGTGAGAAATAAAGCAATGAATGTACCTAGGTATGTATAAATAACACAATGTGTGTAAATTGCACAACAACATTAGCAACAATTGCAACATTTATCATTAATGAGGAAAGCACCAAGTCCAAATAATTTACAAACCGGGAAATGTAAATGTGTGAAGTTATCTTTGGTTGTATGTGTGATAGAGTCTTGGTTTTTGTCTGAAAGTATTTGTTGCTGTGATTGGATTAGTTGCGACTCGAGTGAATAAAAAGTCAAGAAATAAAGCTCTTTAATGGATTGGGTGGATTTAACACACAAAATTGCAAAGACCTCTTCCGAGGGGCAGTAATTTGAGCTTATTCGAATGACAGATGCAATTCTTATTTTGATGTTGTAATCACATATCCAATAGTTCTACCATGCTTATAAGTTACTAGCTTACACCCTTTGGTTTCACTTTATGCCTCCTTTCGGCTTATCTCTCATTTTTCTTGAGTTGTTGGCGCTTAACTTCATTTATCTTCGTTCCGAATATCAGCTGTGTAGCGTGAATAATACGAACCTGTAATAGGGAACATTAGGGATTAACATCTTTTATCATTTACATATCGCACACTAAATCAAAAAGAGGCACAACTCAAAATCGGAGTAACTTTCAGTTAAACGCTTCTCGATCGCACAAAAGTCATTTGATTTTTAAAAATTTGTCATCACTGTGCTTTTTAAAGGATAACGATAATAGTCAAAAAGAAAAAAAATTGTATGTACTGGCTGTATTACTTTTTATTAGAGAATCTATGCCAAGAAAGCGACCTAAAAAAAATTTTGAGTTGTGACGGTTTTTGATTTAGGGAGCGATATAGACAATTTGATTCATTCTAAGATTATATACATGGATGTTACCACTTAGGGCGGTTAACAGGGTTGCCACCTTGCTCGATTTTTTTTAAATATTGAGCAAGATATGCCAAAATAGGTATCGAATGAAAGATATTTTCGACCGTATTCCAAATATGACAATTTCAAGCAGGGCTGCCATCTCACCGCATTTTATTTATTCGACCACTATTTCGATTGCCTATTGACGCAATTTTATTACAGTGTATGCTTCATTCTAATTTTTTCCACCTGGGTGTTGCCACTTCCGTTTTTTTGAAAATCTCTTTTGGAAAGTTTATACTATTGATAGGTAAGATTTGGTGACAACTTCGAGGAATACTGAGCAAACTCGGTCACCCAGGTATTAGAAAATTGTAGCAGATTATTTTAGTAGTTGAAGGAGTAATTTTATCTGATTTTTTAAGTTATATGCCTAGGTGCTCATAAAAACTAGCAAGCAAAAGTCTCATTCTCATTTTTTATTGTCATGTTAAAAAAGCTTATTTTCCCAAGCTTCGAATTTCGAAGAAGCAATATTTTGGGCTACTAGGCAAACATAAAAATAAGGCAGTGGACGACATTTTGCTCAATTTGAAATGTTTTTATTTAATTTATCATTTAAATTAGATATGAAATGTTGAAAATCCGTTGATTTTTGGCAATTTCTCAAACATTTTCATTTTTTTTTTTGCCTTCCAAAATGAACGACCGCAAGATTTTGATTTTTTTCAAATTTTGTCTTGTTCTTCTTTTGTGCTTGATGGCCAGACGATGGCGGGAATGACATTAGGTATTGCACAAAAAGAAAGAAAAATATGAGTTGATGACCGCCAGCGAATTTCGAACTCGCAATAAAAACCTACAAGCCCAAGCGCTTAGCATGTATGTATGTAGGTAAGTTCGATAAAGTCGATAGAACAGGTACCATTTATGCCCGTTCTTCAAGTCCTTATACGAGTGGATTCATAAAATCCTCATAAAACTCTTTTGAAATTTAGTGGCCTAGTATGAATACTTCCAACATGAAAAATCCCTTTTGTATGTGAGGTGCTGACACCTTTTCCCCTATCCCTCTTAATTCCTCCATGGTTTTCAGATTCTGTTCTAAAGTTGGTTATGATCGGTCAAACCGTTTAGAACTCAACTTAAGTTATGCATATTATGTAGTAGAGGCAGACGTCCTGTCTAATTGTAAGCTCACTGACCCCCTTTTACAAATCTCCTTCCTCTCTTTCTTCGCCTTCACACTATCTCCCTCTCTTTTCCTCTTTTCTTCTATCATGGCGCTCTTCCTCTATATCCTATTCGTATTAGCCCCTCTTAATTTAGGAATAATTCTACCCACTTACCGAAATTGAAGGAAACGCACCATGTAAAAGATATTTTCGAATTGATCGAGAAATTGTGAAATAAACCATTCTCGAATAAGTACACCTTATTTATATATCGTTATTTCTGAATTTAAGAAGTTAACTTCGTTCAAGTGTACTGGCTATACGCGGTTTTTTTAAATCGTAGATGTCGTCATGGTATTCTGGCTAGAAAAAAAGTCCTATCAACAAAAAACTCGTATTTTAAGCAAACTCAAAATCCAATTTTACACCAAGTAGGTAGAATAAATCGCACTAATTATACCCAGCTGCAGTACAAGCAGAACCTCAGATTAGCAAAATGTTAATATAATATCAACAAATTGTTGTCAATTCGTTTTAAAATTAATAAAACATGAATTCGAGTGACATTAAAAGCTGCTTTTAACTTACAACACATTTACACATGTTCAACAAACTGTACGTAACGAATCAACTATTAAATTCCATTCACCGCATTCCAAACTTATTTACAGCTAGCAAAACTCAACAAAGCAATCCAAGTGGACATTAGACATCATTGAGGCCACAAAGTCACTTTACCTTACTCCCACTTTGAACTCACACTCATAGAACTTCATCTACAGGTAGCCCAGTGAACAGTTTCACAAAATTACATATTCATTAGACTTTCCAAAAAAATCAAAATTGTTTTTATTTAAAAGCATAATCATTATCATCTATCCTGGCAAAGTTTTATGCAATTCGGACCGCGTCACGTCGTCCCAACTTGCAGTGGTAGTTATTAGTAAAAGCTTACTGCACATCACTGCGTTTTGGAAATGCATGCATTTATCTCCTTTTTTACTTATGTTAGGGGACATCATAAGTGAGACTTTCGAGTACTACGACTAATGGGTACCCTAGCTAGAGACGGCAATTTACATAAAATGCGACCCAGAGTCTCTTTGGTAATTATGATAAATACAGTTTGTACTTTTCTTAATGGAAAACTAAATGTTACTCATACCCTATGGCCTATCAAAATTGCAATACATACAATTGCAAAATTTGAGGACATGCCAATTCTTTTGATAGAAAATGGGCTTGGTTATCCTTAGAAATAAAGAAATAGTGAACTAGATCTTTTTATTAAACTAGTTTGCTCCAAAAGATCCTAAAGAACTAGTTCAATAGTTTTAACCTGCCAAAAGCGAACCAATCCTTTAACTGAATTAAAAAACCCAACTTTACTAGAAAACATATTACGCAGTCTACTAAAATAATTTTACAATTCTAATGTCCCTGTAAATATAGATGCAGATTTGTTACAACGAAGCTTTGATGAAAAATTGGCTTCCGTCCTACAGATTTCTGTTTCACAACTACAACCATTTTTCTGATGTTTATTGGGTTATATTCGCAAATATATGTAAGCATTTCTCCATTGGTATTCACATTTACATTAATATGGGCTCCACATAAACACCGGATTAGCTTGATTAAATTGTTGCAAGTGGCCAAGTAGCTCAACTCGTAATCAAACTGAGCAAACTTCAGTTATTCGAAAATCCCATAGAATTGGAGTAAACAACGTCGTTGAAATGCCAATGTTTTTTGATTAAAGCCCAATAACCGCTGCTAAATACATTACAACCAGTCAGTCAATCGGTCAGTTTGTCAGCAGATCAAGTGGTGATTGAATAAATAACTTAGGTACACGAACCTACATTTAGATGAGTCACTGAACTGCAATTGAAATAGCCATAAAGCACTCTAGCACCAATACTTAAAGACTTGGAATATTTTTACCAACAAACATTTAAGTGCTTGTCTCTTTACCATTAATAGAGAAGGCATGCTTTCATTTGAAGGCGAGTCTTTGTTCCCATCATGATATTTAAATAGGTATTTTTAGAGGGCCGATTAGATGACTTTAAAGAAACTCTCCCATGATGCATTGTTGGCTAATTAATGTAAAGGAAACGAGATATCGATTTACTTTCCCAGCTTTCAAGCGTTCCATCAGCAATTGAACAGCAGATTTATAGACCTTGGCATTTGTTCTTCGAGAGACTATATTATTTTCTAAACTAGATAATGCTAAATTCCAGATCATTTTATGCAAAGCTAAGAGTTTGTTAAAATGTTTGTTGGGTATAATCACAGCTGTTCATGTGTTTATTAGCTTGACATTAGATTACCGGTTACATGGCTTACGCCAATTAAAAATGCCTGTAAACTTCAAACGAGAGCTCTTTGTCGAACTACAATAAATAGTATTTATTCAGTTTCGGTGACTGATTTTAATACCAAACAAAACTAAAAAAAAAGCAAATTCTATGCTCCGACTTTTTTCAGGTTATGTTCTCCAGTTCACTTTCAAGCATCTTTACTTTCTTTGCTTGGTATTTGCTCAGCTTTTCATCATTAACCTACATGCATAGCGACATACATAGTTACATATAAGTGTAGGTATAGACACATTGGATTAAATTTGCCAATTGTCCCGGACGCAGACAATAGATTAATTGCTACAGCTGATCTACATACTTATTTCCTCAGACGATACTGGAGCAAAGTGTATAACTCGTTGGCATTTGTGTATGGACTAGCAATGCTGCGAATATTCAATTCAAAAAAAGTTAATACAAATTTGTATTCGATTTTATCAAAGTTCGAGCTTTTCGGCTTAACCCGAAAAGTTATTTCTAAATCCGCAGAATGTACAGAATATCGTAAATCACAAAAATACTTAATTATTACTGCTAGTAACTCCTTAAAATTTGTAGTGAGGGTGTATTTTAATATATCATACTTAAATATGTGAAAAACTCATTTTCGAAAAATGTGTCAATTAGGTCCATTGTGAATTAAGGTAAAGATATGTATAACTAAAATATTTTAACACCAAAAGGAGTCAAAGTAAAAAAAAAAAATACTATATATTTTTAGAGTTCTTATATTGATTTCACCGAGAATCGAAGGCAGGTGTCTACGATGACACCATCGTATACCTATGTTTGCCAGCGTCTAATTACAGCTTTGTTTTAAATGACACCACACTTTCTTACGTTGCCTTCACCGAGAATCGAGCTCTGACTGCTCTCTACCATTATGCCATCGTGTACTTATGACAGTACCTTCGCTGTTGGATTAACTGTATTAAGAAGATTATTACTTGTATTGAGGAAAATTTGACTAATAATGAGGAAAATATTACTTGTGTTGAGGAAATTGAGTTCTTAAAGTTAGAGATAACACTAACTTAAACTGAGAAACAAAGTCTTTTAATTAAGGATATTTTTTCTTATATTAAGTAAATCGAAATACGGAAACTGGTTCATTGTTTCAAGGAAATTCTGTTTTCTGAGTGCGAATTTGGCTTTTAGACATCCGCATTTGATTTAGCAGAAAGCTAAAATTCCACATTCGTTATATCGCTATTACAAAATGGCAAATGCATGCAAGCAAGTATGCAGGAGAGATATTAATTACCGTAGACAATGAAGTTTGCTATGGCACTAATAGAGCAGAGTCGCATATGTCGTACGGTATATCATTCCCGATACGCGTAGACAGTGTGGTGCGAAACAAATTTTTGGAAGGGAATTATGTAGACTTCTAAACTGTTGAGTTAGACGGATCTTGACCCCCCCTGCGGGTTTAGAATATGCTCGAGGTAGGTATGCCGGTCGTAAGCGGCGACTAAAATTCACGAATTCGTTCCCAAGACAGTCGGGCAGTACCGCAAGGGAGTACCGGAACGTACCGGATTCATCCGGCAAAGAATTGTCAACACCCGTACAACCCCTGTCTGGTCCGTTGCGTAACTTTTCATAAGTGGATCTTCC